>CM065811.1:136118000-137368000 GCA_033398695.1 Orobanche coerulescens | reverse complement strand
ATGGATTTTTTAAGTTTTTGTGAATTTTTAAAAATAGTACCGTCGTTGGCCTCTTGGGCATTTGTAAATGTTTGCGAAAAAAATTCTTTTAGCCTTGTGGGTTCCATCTCGGGGCCCACGGCGCTGTAATATTTCCGATTAAATCTGGGGGTGTTACAAAATATAGTATCGGAGCTTAGGTTGAGAAAACCTAGGCATTTGGGTTGAGTTGGGTTCTGTTTTGTCGTGTTATTTAAGTTGTCGATTTGACTAATGTTAGAGCCGTGAGATTTTGTGTTCACTCAGGCTTGTGCGTTATGTGATTTACCAGTGTGGTACTGGGGTTGTCGTAAACTTTTCCAAATGGTATTAACATATTTCTTCGGATAGAAATGTGTCGTGTTCTCAAGTTGAACTGATTTTGCAAAATGCGTGTTTTGAAAATATCTGTGTTGGGTATTTTCTTGAGTTGAGACATGTGCCAGTATCACGGGGAATCGTCGGTTTCAAGATTTGTAAATATTTGGATTTTTGAATTGCATTGAGATTTATTGCTGTTCTATAGTTGATATGATTTGAGATTCAGCAGAATATTATGTGTCACGGTATGAGACGACAGAGTTGAGACAGGATTGATGATCTCAGGAAGTTATGATTCTGAACTCAATATGTCGGTTAAGTTTTGGAACGGAATTGTGTATTCGGGAGCAGGACTGTGGATTGTTTAGAAGAATTTGTAGTCATGTTAGTTCATTTCAAGTATATGAACTATTTTTGAGCATTTGAAAATGATATTTTTTCAAAATGAACATTTTACGGATGTTCCGTAAAATGATTTTGGGCCGAGGCCCAATTGATTTTGAAATAGTTTTATAACTCAGGACTTGAGGTCCAAAAAGGGTTTTCTACTTTTTAAACTTCTTGTAATGCGGGACGAGATATGGGCTGAGACCCTAGTGTTTCAAAAAGGCTTTTTAGTTTTCATAAAACTCCCGAGATTTGTAAAACTCTTTATCAATCGTTTATTTATTTCGTTCCTACCTTTTGAGGTTTTGGTTTACTTGTTCAAATGAAACTTCTCGGGTAGTCTTTCGCTGTATTTTATTTGTCGATTATTCAATGTTTTGTCATAGCATATTTGAGGTGATCCAGGATGGATTAATAATTGACGTTGCGAGTCATATGTGAGGAAAAGGAGTTTTAACGGAATTTATATATATTGAGATTTTGGAACTCTATCGTGTGGTTTTCCCGATGGAATATCGGTGGATATTGGTGACAAGCTGAACTGATATACAGTAGTATGAATATGGTCGAGCATTTACATAAATCCCATTTTATTTAATCGTGTGTATTTGAAAAGAATTTTTTTATCGAGAACTTGACACGAGCGAGCCGGTTGGTTCGGAAATTGATTTTACAGTCTTACCAAAAACTTATGTTTTGAGTTTTGAAATTTTTGAAAGAACTTTCGAAAATTTGTCTTCGTGACAAGATTATATGAATTCAAACTGGTTTTGAAAATGTGATTGATGTACATACGCATTTAGTGCATCGAGCATATCATATCGATGGTACAAGGAAAGGAGATTCAAAGTTTAGTATGGTAGATTGGCTATCCATGGGTGATCAATAGATTGATCAGACAAGAGAATTATACTGCGTTTTGTAGAATCGGTACAGATGTAATTTTTGGAATTTTGGATTTTGTGAAACTGGAGCATATGTGCTATGTGGATTTATTGATGTGGTAGTAGCGTGACTTTACTACTTTTGAATTTTGAGCCGGTCATTCCCACTTCATGTATGATTTAGGATGTTCGACGATTTGTGATTGATTGTTCGTACGCCGAGGGGTATGTTCACCAGTCGGATATGTTTATTGAGATCCACTGTATGTGATCGGTGTGTCATTTTGAGAATTTTGCTTTTTCGTATATCTGTATCTGTGGTTCGGTGTTCATCGTGTTGGAGCTTACCGTTTAAAGGTATTCTCGATTATCGTTGACTGTTCGTTGGTCATATTGGAGTTCATCATGTTGATGATATTCTCGATTGTGTTTTGCCCTCTGGTTAGTCATATTGGAGTTTATCATGTTGATGATATTCTCGATTGTGTTTTGACCTCTGGTTGGTCATATTGGAGTTTATCATGTTGATATTCTCGATTGTGTTTTGACCTCTGGTTGGTCATATGGGAATTTATCATGTTGATGATAAATTCGGTTGATTTATTAGTTGATCATTTTTGGTGATCATCTGAGCGTTTGGATTTTGTGTTGATGTTTCGGGATTTGTGTCGTTGTTTTGGGCGGTTGTTTCGCAGATGTATTGTGTATTATTTGTCTTATTGGAATTGGGACTGATTGTGTAATCAGACAGACAGGATTTGTCACGGATAGATTATTTCATCTGACGATGATATAATTTTGTTGAGACTCAAGGAATTGTGATCGTAAGCGTATTGGGACTGTACAGTGAGATCGCTTGCTAGTATCTCAGGAGATAGTCGACCTACATATTGGTAAGTATGCTCTTTTGGTTATTCGGTAATGACGATAATTGATCGTTGTCGTGATGGTTTTGGGATATTTTGGTTGGACGATATGTTTGTTTGTTTTTATGACGGATTGCAAGTTTCGAGGCCGAAACTTATTTTAAGTGGTGTAGAATGTAATATCCGGATTTTCTACTACTGTTGCTTGAGATTATTTTATCCGAGTTATACTGCACAGCGTGGAATCTGTACAGTATGGATAAAATAAATGAAGGACTGAGATGTCAGTATTGGTACAATTGTCGTATTTGGTAGACAATTATAATTGAGGATATCGTGTATCAGGTTATCGCACTTTTGATATTGGGTATATCGTATGAGAATATTATTGGATTCAGGATACGTATTCAGTATGCCGTATGGTCGTATTCTGTATGTCGAGACAGGTGGTAACAGTTAAAATTGGCTAAGTATAGAATACTTAGCATACGCTAATGTTGAAGACTTACGTATGCTAAATCACAAGAGTTACGTACGTTATGGCCGAGACATTACGTACGTAACATGGGAATCAGACGATCGAGTCATGGTCGGCAGGTGGGACCCTGTGTCGGCAGCTTTCGGCGGAAGGATGTTGACAGGCGAGTCAACTACGTATTACGTACGTTATACAGGACGTATTATGTACGTAATATAAGGTTTTACTGTAGCAAGTCAACGTGCGTATTACGTATGTAATGAAGGAAATGTTACGTACGTAATCAAGTGGACGAAACAGGACAGTTAGTTTTGGGATTAGCATTACGTACGCTATCAAGGATGGCTAACGTACGTAATGCGTGTTACGTACGTTAACCTTGGTGTGTTACGTGCATGTAGCGAAATGTTTTATAAGTGGATGCCCGTCTTTCATTTCCTTCGACGTTTCTTTTTGTTTTTTGTCTTCAAACTTTGAGAGAGAGAGAGATGTTGGCCTTCCTAAGTCGATTTTGAGCTTGAGGACTTGGATTTGAGGCTTGGATATGGAATTATGGATGATTCTTGAAGGGTTTGATTGGGTTATTCATGTTCTTGAGGTATGTTGTTGAATTCTTCACTTTGATTTCGGATTTTGGTATTGTTATCAGTATATGATTCATATGAAGTTGATTGTGATGTTGTTGTTACGATTATTGAGGCTACATGAACTATATGTTGAAGGAAGATGGTGTTATGATGATTTATACCTTGAATATGTTGATTATGATTATGAAATCATAGAGTTCTTGATGTTCTTGGTATTGTTACTTCGATTCTTGATGTTATGGAGATCGTATGTTCAAGAACATGTTGATATACACATTGAATTGTGATTAGGGATTGTTTAGATGTTGGAAAACATCGGATTACATTGTTTTAATGGATATGAACAAGGTTTTGAATCCATTAGTGTTCTTGAGGAACTTCTTGATGAATTTAACATAGCAAGACGATCGTAGGTTGAATTATCGGTACCTTTGGATATGAAATTCGAATGTTCATTGATTGTAGTGGTAGAATTCGTATGTTCTTGACAAAATACGAATCATGATATCAATTTGGAATCCGAAAAGATTGTGATTGATCGTCGAATATGATTTCTTTTATGTTCGTACCTATAATCGCATTGTGGTTGTGAATTTGTAATTGTTTGAATTAGATTATTCGAAATTGTGTTAATCGGGATAATTGTGAAATCGTTGAGTTTATCGATCGATGATATTGATTAGTAATTATCGGATTTCGGTTCATATGATGGATATGAATTCGTAAAATAGTTTGAGTTATACTATTTGGTTTTGTAAATGATTGAGGTATCGTTGAATCGTTGAGATGATTTGGTTGGTCGTGTTGGTTGTTAATTGTTATCGGATATGTGTTATTTGATTACTTTGATAGGTTGAGATTATTGATCGGTGATTAGAACCGTATGTTGCGGTCGTGTTCGAGAATGTTCGTGAATCGCTTTGGGCCGGGAGCCGAGGAGATTGTACTCGACGACGAGGAATTGGTAACGGATTCATCGGTATCGAGGCAAGTTATTACTTGCTCAGTTATAATGTTTAATGAATGATTTCAGTTTTATTTCGTTTATAATGCATATAGCGATGATTATTATTGTGAACTCTGGGTATTTGGATTGAATATCGTTCTTCCGATTTTGGAAGTTAAATCATAATGTATATGATTTATTTTGGTTATTGGTATATTTGGGTATCGAGGATACATTGTGATAAAGACGAGGATTCGAGTATTTATGGTTCATGATATGTTTGGGATCGTCGAGCGTTGCGGATAATCGTCGATGATGATTGGACATCGAGGTTGATCCCGAAGGACTCGGGGCAAGTATTCCATATTGATTATGGTTTAGTGTTATTTATTTTGGTCTCTTACATTTTCTTTCATGTTGTTGAACATGGAGTCGTCCTAGTAAATTGTCATGTTGCCGTGCATGTTATGTTGTTCATGTTGATGAACGTGTTGATTTTCATATGTGTATGCATATTGTGTTGTTTATGTTGTGTAAATAATCTGATGGGATTATTAGGATCTATGCTGAGGGCGCTGGATCGAATGTCCACCATGCGTTGGTTCGACGGGATCATCATGGGGATCTATGCTGAGGGCGTTGGATCGTTGGACAGGTTTTCCACCATGCGTTGGTTCGACGGGATCATCATGGGGATTTATGCTGAGGGCACTGGATCGTTGGATTACCAGTATTGTGTTGATAGAATCATGTGAATTCGCATCGTTGATTTTTATCATATGTTGTTGTGCATATGTGTATTGTTGGTTATCCACCTTATGCTGATCTGATAGGATCATTAAAGGGATCTAGGCTGAGGGCGCTAGATCACGGGATTTCCATTGAGTATGCATTATTGTTATTGTTGTGATCATATTGACGTGGTCATATGAGTATGCATTCGTAGGTCTTGTATTAGGACCATGTTCGTATGATGTTATGTTCTGATCTCGGATTAGACTGACGTGACTGTCGTGGTATTGTACCTCTCGAGGTATGTTCCGTATTTTCTTTGGTATTCGTCTTGTCATGGACAATCGGTTATTGTTTTGGAATTTGATGATGTTATCCGAAGGATTGTATTGGTCAGAACTGGTACTTTTCCGTATCGTGAGTTGGTTATGATAGTTTGAGAATCTTGAGTATTGTTTGAGATACAGTACATATATTATGTTCGAGTTTATTGGTTAATCGAGTACGAGATGTGAAATGTGATAATGGTTATTCTGATGAGAATTACTTGAGTAAGCAAAGTTATGGCGGTAAGATTACATTAGTCGTATTCTTACATTGTATTCTCATTGGTATGTATTTATTGATGTGTTGTGACGGTTATCATTGTTGGATATTATGGCTGACCCCGTCGTGGGATTTCTTTTTAGGTTCTTGGAGTATCGAGCTTGTAGCGGTCGTGAAAAGATGAGCTTCCCGGAGGATACTGGCTAGGACATGTTTTGTGCATTGAGTTTCTTGATTGGTTCTTGTATTCCGCTGCTAGAGTATCTTTATGGTTGGTCTTTTTCCGCTGTGTGAGTATTTTGAAACGCTCTTTTGGTATCTGGTAACTGAGGTTACTTTGGAAATCATTTTCTAAACTTTTGAGTGTCGGTCGTTTGGCCTTGTGACTTCAAATGAGTTTTTACGACGGTTTTTGATAAATGGATTTTTTAAGTCTTTGTGAATTTTTAAAGATAGTACCGTCGTTGGCCTCTTGGGCATTTGTAAATGTTTGCGAAAAAAAAATTCTTTTAGCCTTGTGGGTTCCATCTCGGGGCCCACGGCGCTGTAATATTTTCGGTTAAATCTGGGGGTGTTACATGAATAATGACTGAAACTTGGTACCTTTGACGGAGTGACGAAGTGGCGAAGCTGAGAGCATATGATACTTCTACATTTTAGCGAGTCTACAGAAAAGTAAAACCTCGCTCTGATACCACTATGTAACGCCCCGACTTTCTAGGATAATTATTGGGGAAAATAAGTAAAAGGTAAATTTTGACGAAAAATAATTTCCTTGACAATATAAAAATTCTCGCCTACAAAATCGAGTCGGTACAATGACATAAAAATAAATACCTTTAAATTAGGTAAAATTTCATCATAGATACGAAGTAAAAATTTGCGGCGGAAGAATAAATTATAAATTATAAATTTCTAGTCAACGTTTCCCTAAATAAGTTTCAAAACATTTGACATAACGAAAAACATCATATAATAATTCCTCTTTCATATGCCCTCTCGGCTCGCTCCTTCATCCATCCGGCTCGGTTCAACCTGCGGGATCAATAAAGGTGGGGGTGAGCTTTCTTCAGCTCGTGGAAATCACACTGATCACAGTAATATACAATCTCATGGAAAGCATAACATGAATAATCTACCATATTTTTCCTCAACGTCAATGCATACTCACAATATTACGTGTATCATGAATCGAGCACGCATAACACGAATATTGAGGTTGCGCAGGTGCCCCCACAACAACATGATACATACTCACAATATTACGTATAGCATGAATCTAGCACGCATAACACGAATATTGAGGTTGCGCAGGTGTCCCCGCAACAACATGAAACATACACGCAATACCACATATAACATGAATCGAGCTGCATGTGAATATTGGGTTGTGCAGGTGTCCCC
Organism: Orobanche coerulescens; assembly: GCA_033398695.1. Classification (NCBI taxonomy): domain Eukaryota; kingdom Viridiplantae; phylum Streptophyta; class Magnoliopsida; order Lamiales; family Orobanchaceae; genus Orobanche; species Orobanche coerulescens. The sequence continues at coordinate 137,360,831 of CM065811.1, read as the reverse complement.
ACACAATATGAATCTTAAGATAACCTCTTTACACGTATACATGTGAGCTTGATTTACAACATGTATTGTCAATTTAAACATAAATAGAATATCACATATACAATCCAATTAAAGCAATTAAAGTGGTAGTGTAAATTCCCACCTGAATAAATGATGATGTCCGACTTGAAATGAAGATGCTCGACTCACAGTCCTAAGCTCGTAAATCCTCGATAAAGTCTACATAGAATAATAATAATAAATATTATAATCCTTACAATTTATTATTTATATAATAAATAAAAAGATACAAATATCAATATATAATAACTAAAAATAAATTACTTATTAATATTAATCGAAGAGTTAACATTATAGATGACTGAAATTAAAATATTTGCGCAATAATTTCGGATTAGTTATTAATATTAATTGAAAGTTAATATTTTAATGTTTTGAGTCAAAATAGAATTGAATTGAAGTTTTAAAGTTGAATGGGATCAAATTGTAAAAGTTGAGAAGCTGACTGTGATAAAAACCAAAGTAAATGGAAGTCTGGGGCTGAAATGAAAGTTTCTGAAAACTGGAAGGACTAAATTGAATAACTCCTAAAATTTCGTGGGTATAAATACCATTCTCCATACCCTTCCGCCGACAACACCCTTTCTCACCTCACTACCTCCCGTGAACCCCCTTTCCTCTCTCTGCCCTCTTCTCTCTCTCTCTCTCTCTCTCTCTCAGTTCATCTCCTCTCCAATTTCTTCTTCTCGGCCGACCAACAAAAATCGCAGTAAACACACTCCCGATCCAACACCCACACAAACACACACACACACACTCGGTCCGACACATACCGTAAAACTCCTTAAAATTCGATAGTTTACTACATGTATAATTGTTAAATCATGATGTACTCCAATAATAATTGTTTTAATCTATATCTAGTTTCATTTGTTTTACTCATTTATTCGTAAATTATTTTATGAACCAAATAATCAAATTAATTAAAATTTGAAGTGGGAACATAAAATTCCTAATGGGCCATGTGTATCAACACATATATACATAACCACACCATAAGACTCAAGCCCAAACTAAATAAAACCCCTAAGGCTTGGAATCACAATTTAAAGCCCAATTTAATCACTAGCCACTTCATTTAACACATACTTAATACTTGTATCTATATACACATAAAATACAAAAAAAATTATAATAACACACACACACACACATACACACATAAGCCACGTTCAAGAGGAGGGGAATCCTTGTCCCCCATGCAAGACTCAATGTCTTACATTTCTCTTCCCAAGTATTCCACCTCCTAACCCCATTAAACCCTTTTAAAAATCAAACACCCTCATTCTTTTCACCCTTAAACAAACAAAATCTGAAAATTAGAGAGAGTAAAGGAGAGAGGAGGCTGAAATCAAGTAGAACAAGAAAAGAAGAGAAGAAGAAAGGTTCAACTTAAGGAGGTAATTTCACTATCAATATGTAACTTCAATATATATATATATATATATATATATATATATATGGGGAAATTACAGTCAACTACCCTATTAGATTGCCTCTTTACACTTTAGTCCCTATTGTTTCATAAATTACAGCGAAGAACAAAAATCTGAATTGGTGTTGACTTCCATTAAAAAGACGAAAATGCCCCTCTATTTACTTGAATAAAATATTTCTTTTAAAATACATTTCAGATGAAACAAATAACATAAGTTATTAAAGTGTTTGATTAATACATTTCTTTTAAAAATATTTTTTTAGAAAATAATTTTTGAAATATAATTTTTCCAGAAAATATATTTTTTTATTTTTCGCAAAAGTATCTTATTTTTTTTTTCAGAAAATAATTTTATTTTTTACAAAAAATAATATTTTTTCAAGAAAATAATTTTATTTCGAAAAAATATTATTTTGCTAAAAATAACTTTTTCTCTAGTAAATATTTTTTATTTTTTTCGGAAAAATATTTTTTATTTTTCCCGAAAATAATTTTATTTTTCAAAAAAATAATATTTTTTCCAGAAAATAATTTTATTTCGAAAAATATTATTTTGCCAAAAAATATTTTTTCCTCCAGAATTTTTTTTTTAGTTTTTTCGAAAAAATATTTTTTTTATTTTTTCCAGAAAATAATATTTTTTCGAGAAAATAATTTTATTTCGAAAAAAATATTATTTTGCCAAAAAATAATTTTTTCTCCAGAAAATATTTTTTATTTTTTTTTCGAAAAAAATAAAAAAATTCCAAAAAATAATGTTTTTTTCAAAAATATAATTTTTTTCCCAGAAAATATATTTTTTTTATTTTTTCAAAAAATAATATATTTTTTTTCCATTTCTTTTTTGAAAAAAATATTTTTTCTAGAAAGCTTGAAAATTTATTACACTGAAGTCCAAAAGTGTTATATATATTACAATGAGGTCCAGGTACCACCCACGTGAGCCAAAAAATAAATGGGTAAAAAAGGTGCCACCCACTAATAGCATGCATAACGGTTTATAGCTTATTGCATGCGAAATTAGCCAATTTTGATTATTTATGTGAAATGTCTCAAAACTTCTTATCAATTAACTATGATTTTGTCTTCCTTTATATTTTGGAAATTATGTTTGGAGAGGTATATTTGTGTTATATTCTCATGCATGTGAAGTTGGATGTTTAATTTGTGGCCTAACAAAAATGGGATGATCAAAACGGACACAAAACAAGAATTAAGTGAAGATAAAGAAAATTATGAGAATTATTACAAAAAAAAGATGTAATCTGACTTAAGGTCATAAAATCCACCTACCCTTAAAATTTTATAAGAAACGTAAATCATTTTCTAAGTCAACGGGTTAAAATCGACAAAACACGAAGATTGTGTAAATCCATCAAAATGGTGAAACTACTAAATAAAATCCGTATATTTCAGTTTGGAACATCAAAGTGGACATAATAACGCATTTAGCCTATGTCCTAAAAATTTCGTAGTAATCGGAATTTATTTCCGGTGTCTACGGACCAAAAGTGTAAATTAAGACAAAATAAGGGGGTCAAATGATAAATTCTTCAAAATTTTGGAACCAAAGTAAAAAGTTCACCTTCTGGACTGAAGACATAACTTATATAGAAATAAATATTCTGACCTTAAAATTTCGTAGAGAGCGGGAGTCGATTCAAGATTTGGGGCTAAAATGCAATAATTGGTAAAATTGGGGTCAATTAGTAAATTTCAATAAAAATAGAATTTTAAAATAAATTTTGAGGTCTATAGACCAGAATATTAATTATCAAAGGATAAATATTATATCCGAAAAACCCTATAACAATAGGAGCAAATTTTGGGGTTTTGGGTCAAAACGACATTTTTAATAGTTTTGGGTCAAAACTGAAAATTTTAGAAAAATCAGTCAGAAATTGAAAATTCTGGGAAGTTCACTCAAACACAGAAGTTCCAAGTTCAACATGAACTCTCCCATAAGTTTCGTCACCATCCGTGATGAAAACCAAACGTCACGGCATAATAATCCGTTTCGCAAGAATTATGGGCGTAACCGTAAATTGGGAAAATTTAAAACCAAAATAAAAGATTTGAATTTATCAAGTCTGGAATCAATAATCACAATTACATTCCAAAGATATGTCTATAATGTAACACCCCCAAAATCGTATGGGAATATTACAGGCCGTAGACCCTTTCCACAAGGATCTACCAGGCTAAACATCCATAAACAACTAAATGCTTGCCGGCCAGGGTCAAACAATATAATAATACAGACCGTTAAGGTCACTTACACATAAACACACAGACCGATGAGGTCACACAACTCTATCAACAGAACTGACTAACAACATTACCCACACAGGGGTCGAAACACAATACAGCGGAAGACTGAATCAACTCTAACAATACAACCAAACTCTACCAACTCTCGACTCTTGATTAGTATCGCAGCTCGTCATCCACTTGTGCCGATCCCGTGACTGCTCCCCCGAACCTACATGTACCTGGACGCAAAACAGACATCCACCCCCCGATTACTCGGGGGTTAGTAAAACTCCACTGTTTTACTAGTGCAAGTATAATACGATACGAAATGCAACAAGTAAATAGCAACTACGAATTTAATACGGAAATAAATTATCAAAATGTTCCCGAGAAGTTTTAGAATTTCGAACTCAAGTAAGAGATATTTGAAAAGGAACACATCATCTCGGGAATTTTAAAGCAGAAATTCTTTTGGACCTGGAGTCCCAATTTACAAAACCTTTTCGTAAACATTAGGGCCTTAGCCCGATTCTCGTTTGAAAACACACTAGATAAGATATCATTATGAGTCCGAGACACATATTTAAAATGTTACCCAAACAATCAATCCTACACGATCATTGTTCGTACACATTATATGCCGAACTCCGTAGGCCTCGACGGACCTTACCCGGACCACACACACTGTTCGTACACATCATGTACCGAACTCCGGAGGCCTCGACGGACCCTACCCAGCCACAAACATCGTTCGTACACATCATGTACCGAACTCCAGAGGCCTCGCCAGACCCTACCTGGATCACACACCTTTGTCCGTACACATCATGTACCGAACTCCAGAGGCCTCGTCAGACCCTAGCTGGATCACACACCTTGTTCGTACACATCATGTACCGAACTCCAGAGGCCTCGTCAGTATTGGGATTCGGTGCCTAAAACGAAGGCCCAGTGGAAGCGGTAAAATAAAAATTAATTCGATCCGAATCCCTACGAGGATCGATCGAGCTACGTATATATGAATATCAAAAACGAATTCACAAGAGATATAGAAACTCACCCTTGTAGTCCGTTGATTAGATGGATAACCTTCTCTTGAGCTATTCCCCAAGCTTTGCTTGATCTCTACGAATCTATTCCACTTCAAGCCCTCGAACGATCCAACGCCGAAAGCACCGCGTCTCTACTTGCCACGCACCGGAGAAACGACCAGAATGACGATCACCTTGCTATCCTCCGAGGATACGGCTAGAGCTAAGTGATGAAGCTATATATGTAAATATTACTACACTCTAAGTGTTTTAATCTTACTCTCTCTTTTATTTCTTAATTTTTCTCCAAGAAAAAATCAAGAGTTTGATGAATAAAGAAGAAGATGATGAAGATGACTTCTCTCTCTCTTTCCTCTCAAAGCTCACGTTGAAAATGGCTTGGAATCAATAGTGAGAGATGTCTTCATCTTCATTTATTCAACTCTCCACATGCACATCTCATTATTATGAGAATCAAAGCCCCACCACCTCAATGATCAACCATTAAGAATGGAACAAGGGTCTATATGAAAGTGGGTTGAAATGTAGGGGGCGGCCCATGTAGAAATCGGACAAGTTCGGTCCATTTCGGACTCCCGCGAGTCCAAACAGATAAACTCCGATTCCGTATCGATGTATTTATATCGATTAATTAATCCAATTAATTAAACATATCAAATACAAAATAATATAATTAATTTCTCCAAGAAATAATCATATACATGAATTAAATTAATCACCCAGTAATTTATTTAATTCATTAGGCCGTAAATAAATTTATCCAATAAATCGATTTAACCATCCAATGTTCCAAAATTAGATATCCAATATCTAATATTCATAATGAGAGAATTAGCTTTATTCATTCCGTCGTTAATCCTATTGCGCGACTCGGTAGGTCCGTCTCAGTCAGCAATGGGAGGAACCATAGAGTAGTAGCACCACCTAGCCAGCCTGGCGGCCTACACTGTATCCCAACTGAGAACGAATGATTGGGATCATTCAAGAACCATTCTGTCGTTAATACCAGTATACGTATAAACCCTTCTTTCAAATGTCCCGATCAAATTATAGGGTCACGGTCAGTCAAACCCCATCTGTACTTGATGCTATGCATGCGTTAATGCAAATCGAGATCATCGAGCTCTCGTGTATCTAATACAGCTAGCTCCAATGTTTTGGCCAAAGACTTATGATCTCATATGCCAATAACCGCATAGGACATATTAACCCGTTCACTAACAGGAGAAATAATTCTATCTTGGTATTTAGTAGGACCTGCTACTTGCCCATCAAGATGCACATCGAGGTTGACCCCCGCCTTCCGGTTTATAGGTTCGAACTACTCTAATGAAAATCTTGACGTCACAACCACATCCCTACTAAATCCTCAAGTCGAAGGTTCACGAATACCCTTCACAACCTTTCGATTCCATCATTGACTGTCCCGGAGTGAAATCCGTGTGACGAATCGAGGGTGAGTCGGTTCGAGTATACTAATCTAATTAGCATACCTATAACGTGTGCTCCCACTAACCATTAGTGTTCGACAGGCACTCTCCTTGTCAAAGAACACGTCATACAAGTCTTCACATAAACTTAACGCCCAATCAAGTTTCATTGACTTGCGAACGATTAAGTATTTGAGCTATAAACCTTTCCAGTGCCGACCCCCTTATCAAATAAGGAGTGGAACGTTTTGCTCTCAAATACATAGACTAATTTCTACATGAATATTTACGAGTTAGGAATGCCAGTAACTACCAGTAAATAAAGAAACATCCATTGCCTTATATTGATGATTTACATAATAACAAGTACAATGCCCTCACTCAATATCCTCTGAGTGGCATTCGAGGGCATACTCCTAACAATCTCCCACTTGCACTCAATGCCACACACTATGGTATCTAATACCCATGTTCTCCATATGACGCTCCAAGCTAGTCTGAGAAAGTGGCTTGGTCAGTGGATCGGCGACGTTGTCGGCCGAGTCTACTCTGTGCAGCACAATATATCCCTTGCGAACAAATTCTCTTACGAGATGATACTTCCTCTCAATATGTTTGGTGCTGTTGTGAAACCTCGGCTCCTTGGCCTGCGCTACAGCTCCGTCGTTGTCGCAGTATAGCGGAACAGGCAGCTCAGCACATGGTATCACTTGAAGCTCTCCCAGAAACTTCTTAATCCAGAACCCTTCCTTGGAAGCCGCCGAGGTTGCTTGATACTCAGCCTGACAGGTGGAATCAGCAGTCGCGCTTTGCTTGGCGCTATGCCAAGATACTGCTCCTCCATTAAGAGTAAATATGTAGCCCGAAGTAGACATCGAGTCGTCCTTCAGTCCTTGGAAGTCCGAATCAGTGTATCCCACCACATCCAATTCTCCACCGCCATACATAAGAACCATATCTCTAGTCCTTCTTAAGTACTTGAGAACGTTCTTTACAGCAGTCCAATGTTCCCTACCTGGGTTTTCCTGAAACCTACTCACCACGCTTACAGCATGCGCGATGTCAGGTCTTGTATACAACATAGCATACATAAGGCTACCCACGGCCGAAGCAGATGGTATATTACTCATTTCCTTTCGTTGTTCCTCATTTTGAGGACACATCTTCAAGGTGAGTTTTATTCCATGTCGCATCGGTAGGAACCCTCTTTTAGAATCATCCATCTTAAATCGCTTTAAGATTTTATCTATATAGAGGGCTTGGGAAAGACCTATTGTTCTCTTCGCTCTATCCCGGTAGAGTCGAATACCAAGAATATAGGTATCTTCTCCCAAGTCTTTCAAGGAGAAATTACTTGAAAGCCAAGCTTTCACAGAACTGAGCATTCCCACATCATTTCCTATTAGTAGAATGTCATCTACATATAGTACTAAGAATGCGATCTTGCTCCCACTAACCCTCTTGTATACACAAGGTTCCTCTTCATTTTGCACGAAGTCAAACTCTTTGATCGCCTCGTCAAAATGAAGGTTCCAACTACGCGACGCTTGCTTCAGTCCATAAATGGAACGCTGAAGCTTGCACACTTTATGAATATCGACTTCGGACACAAACCCTTTAGGCTGCTCCATATAGATTTCCTCCTCGAGGAATCCATTAAGGAAAGCCGTCTTTACGTCTATTTGCCATATCTCATAATCGTGGTAGGCAGCTATAGCAAGCATCATGCGAATAGACTTGATCATGGCTACGGGCGAGAAGGTATTGTGGTAATCGATCCCTTCCTTCTGGGTATAACCCTTTGCCACAAGCCTGGCCTTATAAGCGTCAACCTTGCCATCACCATCAGTCTTTCTCTTGTAGATCCACTTGTTCCCAATAGGCACTATGCACTTGGGGCGGTCTACTAGAGTCCAGACATGATTAACATGCATCGAGTCTATCTCAGCTTCCATAGCTTCACGCCATTTCGCGGAGTCTACATCCACCATCGCTTGGTCATAGGTCGTCGGGTCGGTCTCTTGGCTATCACTTGGAACCTCATGGAGACCCAGCTCCTCCAAGTGCACAAGCCCATACCTCTCAGGTAAATGAGACACCCTACTAGACCTACGAGGTGGTTGTACTTGTGTTTTAGAAAGTCCGGTTCCAGTTTCTTGCACAGGTGTCCCTCGAGGAGTTTCATTGTATTCTTCTAAAGAAATACTTCTACCTGCTCCGCCTTCTTGAATGAACTCATCTTCCAGGAAGTGTGCTTGTAAAGCAACAACGATCCTTCAATCTTCGGGCATGTAGAATAGATATCCCATCGTCCCAGGCGGGAATCCAATGAAATGTCCCTTCGCAGACCTAGCTTCCAAGTTTTCCACCTTAGTCTTCTTGACATAGGCGGGATATCCCCAAATCCTAATATGATTAAGTCTTGGTTTCCTTCCCTCCCACATCTCATGTGGAGTTTTAGGAACGGATTTGGAAGGACATCTGTTCAAGATATACACGGCAGTCATGAGTGCATACCCTCACAGGTAAATCGGCAAGTCAGTATAGCCCAACATGGAACGAACCATGTTCAACAGGGTTCGGTTCCTTCTTTCTGACACACCATTTAACTGAGGAGTACCTAGAGGTGTTAGTTGTGAAACTATTCCATGTTCCTTAAGGAACTCGTCAAACTCCGTACTCATATACTCGCCACCTCGGTCCGACCGAAGTGCTTTGATATGATTACCAGTTTGTTTCTCGACTAGGGCCTTGAATTTCTGGAATTTCTCAAAAGCCTAGGATTTATGTTTCATTAAGTATACATAACCATACCTAGTATGATCATCTGTAAATGTAATGAAATATTGATATCCGTCACGTGCTGCTTCCAAAGCACCACATACGTCGGTATGGATTAATCCCAGTTTATTAGGGCTCTTTCAAAAGTCCCTGTGAAGGGGGACTTAGTCATTTTGCCTTTAAGGCAAGATTCACAAGTAGGAAAGGGATCCGATCCCAATGGACCCATAAGTCCATCCTTTTCCATCTTGTAAACCTTGGTCTGACCAACATGACCAAGTCTAAGATGCCATTTCAAAACTTGATTGGTTTCATCTCTACCACGTTTTCTAGTCATAGTATTCACAACTACTTTGTTGCTGAGATTTAGATGATACAATCCATTTAACAATGTAGCAGTACCAACTAGTTTATTTCTAAAATAAATTTTGCAGGAACCATCACTAATGAAAAATGAAAAACCTTTTCGGTCCATGACCGGAATGGATACAATGTTTTTGTGCCCCTTGGACAAAACAAGTACATCTTCTAAAGTCAAAACAAAGCCGGATTCTAAACCCAAAAGAAGTGATCCTATGTCGGTCGCCTCGACACTATGCCCACTTCCGACTGTGATCATAACTTCTCCAGCTCCAAGCTTCCTACTTTGTTCCAGATCCTGATTCACGGTACAAATATGAGAACTAGCACCAGAATCCAGTATCCAGGAAGTAGAAAATACAGTAGCAGAACAATTTGTTTCCAAAACTAAAAGTTCTGTACCTGAAGTGCCATGAAGAATCGGACAGTCTCTAGCCCAGTGGCCCAGCTCACCGCACTTGAGACAAGCATCCTTTTTCTTCTTGTTCTTCGAAACCATCGGGGCCTTGCCCTTTCCCTTAAGGTCCTTAGCTTGTGGTCCAGTCCGCTTCTTGGTCCTTTTCTTCTTATTCTTAGACTTCCGAAGTCCAGAATAAATCACAAGGGCAGACTCCTTCATTCGCGGAGTCATCATCTGAGACTGAGCGGTCACTAGTTTGTTCATTAGCCCAGCTAAGTTACATGCAATCTCATTGCAGTTAAAGTTCATAACAAACTGTGAGAAGGAATCAGGGAGAGACTGTAGGATAAGGTCGGTTTGGAGAGAAGTATCCATTTTAAAATCAAGAGCCTCCAATCTCTCGATCATGGATATCATTTTGAGGACATGTTCCCCAGCCTTCTCACCTTCCTTCATCCTTGCACTGAACAGTTGCTTGGATATCTCATATCTAGCAGTTCTGCTGTGCTCACCATAAAGTTCGATTAAGTGAGATAGAATCTGCCTAGCAGAAGTCATTTTCTCATGAGCTCTCTGAAGCTCATTAGACATGGAAGCCATCATATAAGCACGGACTTTCACGTCATCCTTAACCCACTTTTCATGGTTTTCAATCTCTTCCTGATTGGCTCGGGTCCGCACAGGAGGCGCCGGAATGTCCGTCTCCAAGACGTATCCCAGTGCCTCTATACTGAGGACAATCATCAGATTGCGGAGCCAATCCACAAAGTTAGGTCCCATTAAGGTGTTCTTTTCGAGTAGAATTGCGAGTGGATTCATTGTCATATTGAGATTTGTCTGCATTAAGTATAATAGATTAATTAGTGACTAGTTATATTATGATCTGAGTATAGAATTAAGGTCTTTTCTATTCTTCTTACCCAACTCCCACTATTTTTATTGGAATAACACACTCCCATGTGATATCCGGAAGTATCGTCGCTCTACTTCATAGTGGTGATCAAGTTCTTTATAAATCTTAATAGAGGGCAACCGAACAGGTTTCTAGTCTATTGATTTTCATAAAGTGGTGTCCAACACCAACCCATCTAATGGATGATTCGATCTTCTTTTTCCCCTTGTTCACTCCCCTCAACCTATACGGTTTCTATGGTTCGTGAACAAGTTAAGTTTATACCATCGACGCAAATCAGTTTCACAATTGAATCTTATCCGGCAACCTATCAGGTTTCTAGGGATAAAATTTGCTCCAACCGAAGGCATCCAATGCGCTCCCGGTAATTTATCCGTCCTCCCTGAACGACTACCCCGATAACTCGGAAGCATAGCACATCTGGTTTGGATTTCAATTTCCCGAAAGCTCGATGGAGGGAAGGAAAACCTTGAAACCTTATAAACTTAATAATTTGTTGTGGGAGAATTATCGCGATTAACGTTGCACTGTGCACATTAATCGTTTAAGCGCGTTTGTGGCATTCATACAATATGAAACAACCATTCACAACCTAGTTGCTACTAACATGTGGTTCATGGACCGTTCCTAGAAAACAAAAACTCCGTAATCTAATTACAAGTCTTCGTCTTGAATCTTCGTCTTCTCAAAATAGATCTTCCTCCGGTCTTCGTCATTACATATAAATTTTACATCGAAAATTGCATCCTAGATACAAACATTTCTAGTAAAATAAATAGGCTCAAAACGGCCTTTACAACCCAATCGAATAAAACGAACGATTCAAAACTAAGTCCACGAACTACATCCTCATTCAAAAGCATTCATCCAATAAATACTATATAAATGAAAAGCGTAGAGATACATTGATCCAATCAACAATACGAACCGATCCAACTGATTCACACAATCGGTAATATGATAACGTTCAAAATAATTTGGTCGACCATAAATATTCCAATTAATCAAATTTCCCTTATAAAATGAAATACTATAAATCATTTTAATCATATTAAATTCAATTTAACATGAGGGAGATTAATTTTCAAGAATACACGAAAAAATCGAGCCGGGGCAAAAAAGGCCTGCCATGGCCGAGTCAGTGCCGGCAGCATGCCGGCAGACAGGCTTGGCATGGCCGAGTCACGCTTCGGCGGTGCCCGGCCCAGCTGACCACGGGCCGTGGCCTGGAGCCTGGGCCGCGGCCCCCGATCTGATGGTGCCCTGTGCCGGCCGCAATGCCACAGGCCACGGCCCCGAGCCACAGGCCGCGGCCCCTTGCTCCCGGACCCCTCCCGGACCGTCCAACGGCATTTCGGGGCTAGTTTTTCGACCGGATATCCAATATCTATATTCTCCAACATTCATATCTTCAATATAAATCATATTTCCAAGAAATTAGGATTTATATTTAGACATAAACTTACGAAAAATATAACTACAACGAACGTAAAAACATATACCACAATTATGACTAAAATGATTCCAAATCATTCACCATCTAATCGAGCATTCCAAATGCCAATATCATATATACGATCGCAAGACCTACGCTCCGATACCACTATTGGGATTCGGTGCCTAAAACGAAGGCCCAGTGGAAGCGGTAAAATGAAAATTAATTCGATCTGAATCCCTACGAGGATCGATCGAGCTACGTATATACGAATATCAAAAATGAATTCACAAGAGATATAGAAACTCACCCTTGTAGTCCGTTGATTAGATGGGTAACCTTCTCTTGAGCTATTCCCCAAGCTTTGCTTGATCTCTACGAATCTATTCCACTTCAAGCCCTTGAACGATCCAACGCTGAAAGCACTGCGTCTCTACTTGCCACGCGCCGAAGAAACGACCGGAATGACGATCACCTTGCTATCCTACGAGGATACGGCTAGAGCTAAGTGATGAAGCTATATATGTAAATATTGTTAGAAATACTTGTTAGATTTTGATGATGTCATTAATATAAAATCAAATGTTTATTACTTGGCAAAAATATAAGGAAGAACCAAATTAGTATCTTCCATAGGCCAAATATGTTAAGTATGAAACTTGGCAAAATGTAAAGAAGAACCAAATGAGTATCTTCTATAGGCCAAAAATTTAGTTAGGCTAAAAATTGGCTAAGTACTAAGTACAGCTAAGTCCATCAGAGAGGATCAGCTGAGTCTAGTGAGAGTAGTTCTGGTCAACAAAAATTATCAGAGAAGTTTGACCAGACTGCAGCCAAGGTACCTCAGAAGTCACCTGATCAGATAAGTCACAAACAGTGAACAACAGAGAGGTCCAGACTGCAGAGATGTTAGCTGCTCATCAGCCTAGTCGAAGTCAGCCATGTACTCCAAGTCCACGTCAGCATGAGTTGAAAAGTCAAGTATTACGGAAAGTCACATGCAACGTGAAGAGACAAATTGGAGTGATTCCCACAAGAGATATGATTTAAATAAATCATCCAGACCCACTTTGAAGACTTTAATAGTTTTATATTCAAAAGATTCGGCGCCTCACATGCAGAGTCTTCACAACGGTCGGAAGATAGAATAAAATAATGGGAATCCAGCCTTGCAACGTTCAGAAAGATTAAACAAAGAAGTCTCCCTCCAACGAACGGATTTGTTCAAAAGATTTGCAACGGCTACAAGGAAAAAGCTCAGTTATCGTGACCTATATATATCCGAAGATTTGAAACTGAGCGATCACTGATGCGAACATACTTTCAAGCGATCAAAGCATTCAAGCAATTAAAAATCAATCTATAGCATTGTGAAAAGAGCGGTTCTAAAAGTTCATACTTAAAGAAGCTCTTAGTTGGAGAAGACAAAAAAACTCTTGTCTATAATCCTGAGTACGGGGTACTTCACTGGTTGAAGTAAGAGACTGTAAAGGCATCCGAGGATCAAGGATCAAGAGGTGCAAGGCAGTCAAGTGTGTTACAACGGCACGAATTTCCACTGGTTGGAAGCTGTTGTAGTGTGGTTTGAATCACTGTAATATTTATCACTGGTTGAGAATTATAGTGAATTCATCTCCAACTGGTTTGGAGAAAAGTGGATTAGTAGAGGATTACCCCACCTCTGAGACCACTATAATTGCCTGCGTTCTTTACTGTTTTATTGCATCATACATTAACTGCTGCATTCATTGTTAAGTGTTTCATTAGTTGCTTTCTATTCGTCATCAGCTGACTTCCGCATATATTAAAGAACAAACGACTCCAAGTCATTTGTCTACCTATCAACTGAAGAAACTCACTCTTCGTGAAAAAGAGTTTAAGAGTTTCTACAAGTCTATTCACCCCCCTCTAGACTTGTACCTGGACGACTTGTGACCTACAAGTGGTATCGGAGAGATTGGTTCATTTATTTCACGAACCAGATCTATATCAGATATATATCTTTACTCTCACTTTATAATGGAACACATGCATTCTAGACTCCCTGTGTTTTCAGTTGACGAATATGATCTGTGGAAGATAAGGATGCAGGCACACTTATCTTCGATTCATGACGACATGTGGTGCATCATAGAGCATGGTCCATTCATCTTTGAGAAGGACAACACAGCAGAGGAGATCGCAGCAGGGAAGCCAGAGAAGATTCCTAAGAAGAGGACGGAGCTGACTCCCGAAGAAATAAAACTGGACAATCTTGATAACCGGTCCAGAGATGTATTATATCAGACTCTTGACAAATCCACCATGGTCAAGTTCAAGAACTGCAAGAATGCCAAGGAAATCTGGGACACATTAGCCCTAATGTGTGAAGGAACGGAGCTGATCAAGGAAAACAAGCTGTCAATTGCTATCCAAAAATTTGACAACTTTAAAATGAAGAATGGTGAATCCATAGACCAAGTGGACACAAGGTTCACTGAGATTATCAATGAGATCAACTCCCTCGGCAAAACCTATGGCAACAGGGAAATGGCACTGAAGGTTCTCAAATCTCTCAACCCTGAATGGAGCATGAAGGCCGTGGCCATGAGAGAGTCCAAGGACCTGAATAAGATAAAGATTCAAGAGATGTTCTCTGATCTGAAGGCTTATGAGTTCGAGCTTCCAAGTTCATCCTCAACTGAGCCTGCAGAGAAGGGAATCGCATTTGCAGCCGAGTCCCCTGCCAAGAGCCTATCTGATGCGAAACCTCCAAATCCACTAGATTTTGAGGAAGAAATGGCGTTTATAATGCAAAGGTTCAGCAACTTTAGAAAGAACTACTCCAAATACAAGAAAAATTATAAGGAGAATCCAAGAAGGAACCAAAAGGCTGGAAGCTGGAAAGTAGAATGCTACAACTGTCACAAGACCGGACACATCCAAATGGACTGTCCTGAGCTCAAGAAGGACGAAACCAAGAAGGAGGTGTGCAGAAAGGAAGATAGAAGAAAGGCCCTCATCGGAGAAGACCAGGAGCATGTCGAATCAAGCAGCGGATTTTTTTCTGATGAAGATGAAGAGTATGACTGCCTGATGGCAAACCTAGCTGATGAAGAGGTAACTTCTAAACCCACCGGTTCAAATAATAGCTCAACCATGTCACAAGATATGGATCTGCACGAATCGGTAAATCAGTTATTTAAAGATTTTGAAACACTCAAATCTGCACACCAAATCAGACAATGAGAGAAGACTCAGCTGCAAGATGAGAATAGGCAGCTGAAAAATGATTTCGAAAAACTCAGCCTAGATCTGAATAAGGTTGAGATAACTGCAGCTGACTTTAAAAACCAGGCTGACGTTAATACAGCTGAGATAAACAGACTAACCATTTTACTTAAAGAAAAATCAGCGGCACTTGCTCATGCCAAAACTGAGTTTACTAAGCTGACACAGGTGAATAAGACTCAGGCGCAGGAAATAACCTCCCTGAAGGCGTCTTCAACCCTGGAAGAATTGTGTACCAACAAAAGGCCACTATATTCCAAATCAGGCCTTGGATATGATCCTCACACTCCCTCTAGTTCTAAAAGAAAATTTATCAAGGGAGAAACAATTGTCTCGACTGTTGAGCCTACATATAAACCGATATTTAAAAACAGGCAACAGCCAAGTCACATGTCTAGGCTGCAGTCAGGTTATACAAGGCAGCCACCTAGACAGGCGACTAGGCAGTGGCCCAGGCAGAAACAGCAGCCCAGACAACATGCCCACTATTACCAACAACTCCCTAAAAACAGATTTCATAATGGGAGGGGCAGATGGAAACCTCAAGGTTATCCTAATTACCAAAATGAACAAGTGTGGAGACCTCAAAGATTCAATAAATGGTCTCAGCCAAGATTTAGACATGGCCCACACTATCAAAATTTTGAGGAATATCCAGTATACAATCCCAACAGGAGATTCAGACCTCGACCTTACACACCTTATGAGGGTTATAACAATAATAACTACTTTCACAATCAAAGGAGAAATCAATTCTCCAGGAAACCAGCTAACCCCAAAGGACCCACACAGATTTGGGTACCTAAATCTCTGCTTGTCTGATTGCATAAAAGGTGGAAGGACTACAACCACATCTACACAAGCTCAAATTTTGTAGGTGAAGAATGGTTTGTAGACTCTGGATGCTCGAGGCATATGACCGGGAACAAGAAGATGTTATCCAAATACACTAAAGAAAGAGGTCCTAATGTAACTTTTGGAGATAGCTCTAGAGGACAGACAAAAGGCTTTGGAGAGCTGTACCGAGGAAATATTGTGATATCCAAAGTTCATTATGTCAAAGGACTCAAATACAACCTCCTAAGCATAAGCCAGTTCTGTGACGAGAAGAACCTAGTAGTCTTCACCATCTGGAAGTGTATGGTGATAGATATCTTATCTGGAGAAGTGAAGCTCCAAGGTTTCAGAAAAAGAGATGTCTATATGATTGATTGGAACACAGGAACACCTAACTCCTGTTTTCTATCCAAGACAGTAGCTGAAAATGGATGGCTGTGGCACAAAAGACTATGTCACCTGAACTTCAAAGCCATCAATAAGATTAGTTCTCAGTGTAACACCCCCAATCCACTCAGGGATATTACACGCCGTAGACCCTCTCCTCGAAGATCTACCAGGCTGGGAACAACATTTAACATCTCGACAATGCCTTCAAGGCTAAATGACTCAGTAGACCGATTTGGTCTTTCAATGAAAATATACAACTCAATTACAACATATACCCACGCAGGGGTCAAAGTACAATAAACTCCCGTACAACGGGGAAAAGATACTGCAGCGGAAAAGAAAATACAACTAGACCAATACGACATCAACGGATCCTCGTGTGATTAGTATCGTTCATCTTTCATCATCCTTCGTGCCGACCCTGTGTTATGCTCCAAAACTTGAATGCAAAAATAGACATCCACCCCCCGAATACTCGGGGGTTAGCAAAACTCCACTGTTTTGCTAGTGCAAGAACAAAGTGCAAATACGAGCCATACAATTCACATTCCACGAACGATAATAATTCGGAATCCTCAAAGGTTCAAATACAACAAGATGAACACTTCCCGAGGCGAGAGTTTGAGTAAAGACTTCCCAAAATTTCAAGATCAAAATATCAAGGGAAATAATCTATAAAATGATTTGAAATACCATCGGGAGTTTTAATAGAAAATGATTTAGGATTATCAAATCCTACTTTTCAAAAACCCAAAATACGAAAGGGGTCACCGCCCCAAAGGTTTACTTTCCGAAAAACGACCTTTACCAAACCGTTGGGATTTTAGCCCCAAATCCGTAAAATGACTTTTACAAGACCATTGGGATTTTAGCCCCAAATCTCATCAACTCACAGTACACAAGAACGACCACAAGGTTCGTCTCCCAACATCAAAATCCACAAATAAAGGATTTAACATAAACGTCAAAATACTCTAAAGCCATCCTAGCCAAGTAGGCCAAACGAACAACTTACCTCTTACACACTTAGTCAATGCATGCAATCATGAAAACCGTTCGAAAGCACTCATTTCCGGAAATGCCAATATCAAATCACATTTGCAAAATGCACCACAATTAACCGCGGACCCACAGCTTCGTGGATCCCTGCCGAGACCCCGTCGGATCTAACCCACAGTGGTTAAAAGCAAGCTCGCGGTTCCACAGCTTCGTGGAGCCCTACCGAGACCCCGTCGGATCTAACCCGTAGTGAGCATACACACACACGTTACTCATGCAATACTAACATGCTAAGAATGTAAGTTCATTAAGAATACTCACTAGAGATGGCAATTAACTCGACACCATTACCAAACTCTTCAAAAATACAATAACAAGATTAAATACGGAATACACGATTCCATAACTTAAACAATAGGAGTATCATCATAAAATCCTTCAACGTTCAAAATAACCAAATCATAATCAATTCTCAAAACACCGTTCACAAAACACACGTGTTTTGAAAGGAAGCCTTTAACGAGGCCAAACCGAAATCCTTTGAAACTTCATTTCAATCAACCAAACAAACACACCAAGACGATCACCGATCATCATATCCATAAAATAAGAAAAGTATGGGCAAGGTACTTGCCTCGATATCACGAGCAATGGAAAAGTGAACGGATACGTCCGGGTAGCCCTCAAATCCCCGAACACTATCTAGAACGCGATAACACCGAAATTACTACGGGAAAACACCACATGAATCATCAATCACCAACGGAATTCAACATCGGAATCATCGAGCACCTATAATCCTCCGTAAGGAATAATAAAACATGATTACGACGAGAATCAAGGCCGAAAACAATGGAAATTCCAACAAACTATCAAAGGGAACTCATTCGAACATTTAATCGAACATTAAATGTTCAAGACCCTTCAAGAACAAAGAAATCACCCCTCGGGTTGAACGAACCAAATATACGAGTATCCAATCCGTAGAACAAGTTCAAAACAACGTTTATACAACAATTAATTGATTAAAAACGGATTGGAATCGAAATCAAAAAGGAAAATCCCCAAATCTACAAAAACAAGGGTTCAAGCCAAAAATACCTTGATTTGGATGAAGGATTCAAGTAGAGGCCGAAAATCTACAACAAGACTTGAGGTGGATGATCTCTACAAGTTTGGGAGCACTCAAATCGCCCAAAATCGCCCACAAATCGCCCTAGATGGAAGGAGGAAGAAGAGAGGAGAAAATGAAGTTTTCTCCTCGAAAATCTGCTAAAAACGCAGAAAAGCCCGTGTGCCGCGGACCGGGGCCACCAAAACGCCCAGAATCAGCTTAGTGCCGCGGCACACTGAGTGTGCCGCGGCACACGGTACAACCCCTTCAACACCAAAAAGGCACACCGTGCGATCTTGGCTATTTCGACCATAACTCCTTAAATGCGGACTCCGATTGACTCACCGTTTGAACCATTGGAAATCTAACTTGATGCTCTATAATGTTGCAAAGATTCAGAATTTTTGGAGTTTCCAAGAAGTAATGGTGACGTTACAAAGTCGAACTCCCACGTGAAAAAGTCGATTAAGGACACGGAACTCAACAAAACGTCACCGAAACGAACTCGGATGACAAAAAGTGTAGAATTAATCATTCTCGGAATGACGAAACGGTCATGATAGAGTTGTCAAAACGAACTTCCTCCGAAAAAAGAAAATTACCGAAATTCGAAATTGCGGATATTACATTTACCCTCCTTAAAAAAAGTTTCGTCCCGAAACTTAAAACAAGTAGGGAGAAGCAATATCCCGCCAGGAAAACTCAATGAGATATGCAAGGAAACGCGTAACTTATGCCCATCGGCGAAACGTTACAAGCAACGCAAGGAATATACGGCGTGAAAACACGCTCCACGACGATCAACACAACGTCGCCGTTAAGGATATAATAAAACCAACAAGTGACAAGCGTCATCAAATGGATAATACAATCAAGTCAATTATCCGAACAATCACAAAACACAACGAACGAAAATCAATACGATTGACCAACCCAACGGTACATCAATCAAAACGCGAGCCAATCGCTGAGCAAATACGGAATTCCACCGCCCAAGGGTTGGAAGATCGAAAACGAGACTAATTTCCCAAACTTAAGGGAATTAGGAAGGAGCCTGAATGCTCAACGATCACGAAACGAGGACAAAAACCGAACAAACAAACGACCGAACCACAACGGTCGAGACAACCAAAAAGCGAACAATCATGTTCGAATCACGAAGAACAATAAAATTCAAACAACAACTCCAAGGTTCACGTCTCGACTCGAGACAATATATGATCCGGTGAAAACAACAACATATGCATTCACATAAGATCCACATGAAAGGGAATAGAAATTGAAAAGTCACAACGACAAACGAGCTATTTCGAAACAATACCACACTCGTTCGATCAACAAAAGCAAGGGGCAGGACAAGCTCAGAAATGTCAACGAACATGATGAGTCGACAAAGTCGAAAACACAAGAGTTCCAAATCCGATCCACTTCGAATAAAAGAACTAATAGAACTAGATGATGTCACTTCCGAACAAGGTTCACAAGAATCGAACCGAACTCGAAAAAATCACGGCGATAACCAGATCAACCCACAACAAGATCACAGTTCGTTCGGACGATGAAACCGAAATACAGAACAAGTTCAGAAAGTATCAACGAATACGAGCGAGTCGAAAGAATGGAGAAAGAGAAAATATAGAAGTCAAAATAGTACGGGCATTACCTCCGACCTCGTCCACGAAATTCACAAAAATGGGAGCAAGGTAACAAGACATTAAACAACCGACACATAACGGAACCATCACCGATGCACACGGTCATACCAACCCAAGCTCTAACAGCTCGCACATGCGCGACAACGCAGAAATCACCACGAGACGACAACATTCAACACCAACATCCCACCTCTCACGGGGCTAGCACAACAAATGTGTGGAAGCGACTCAACGCTCACACCGCCATTCGATCATACTCGGGAGTAAACATCATAATGACAACGCGAACATCATACATACATACCCATCCCTCAAGCGGGAATGGATAGGTTTTTAAAAAAGCGAAAACCTCATTTTGAAAATAATTTAGAAGAACAGGTTGATCTTGAGTATCACCCTTCAAAAGTACAAACGTGAAACAGTGTTATCGATACTTTGGAGAACCATTTCACATTTGGTAAAAATGAGGACACTTTCTTTTAGTGAAAAGCTTTCAGAATATTCGACCCTCGGGTCTAAATAAAAGTGTTTCTAAAACATTGAAAATATCTCAAAACATTTTGGTCCTCAATTGGAGTAATTTTGAAACATATTGCGGCACTAGAAGGCACCTTGAAAATCTTGAGAAAATAATTCATTTTAAAAGTACGTCTCGAAATTTATTTTCTAAGATACTCAAGTTTTCAAAGATAATTCAATGGGCTAGAATGCCCAAAAATTTCAGGTAATTACACAAAATATTATAGCGCCGTGGGTCCCGCGCCGGAACTCACCAGGCTAAAAACCATTTACAAAAACGCTAAAAAGGCCGATGACGGTAATATTTCAAAAACTCACGAAAGCCATTTAAAAAATACTAAATACCGTCATAAGAATTTCGCCAAAGCGATCAAGGCCATAATGCCAAAAACTCGGTTAAGGGAATCGGTTATCGAAATAAAACTCGGTCGGTAAAATACCGAAAGTCATTACAAAAGAACTCACGCAGCGGATAAAAGAAATACAGTTCAACATGCACAATCCAGCAACACTACCACTCATAAGAACAAAATATTAGAGTCAAATAACCACATTCAGAACAAAACCACTGGCCCCATTCGAGGCCTCTAAAGACCCTACCGCACTGGCTAGTGAACAAGTCGAACGTGTATAAGCACAAAGCTTCCACAAGAGAACTTGTAAAACGTGAAAATTGATTCGAAAATCATCAGCAACGGACAAAAACAACAATAAAAAGACATCACAAGCGACGACACTCCTCGTATAAATCAAATACGAGAGTCGACTAAATACATATTCGTGAAATCAAAATCCACATAAGGATTCCATCACTTAACAAATAATCATAAAAATAGCTCGTGTCACACGAGGTACAACACAAAGAAGGGAGACTTACTTCCACAGGTCGCACGAAGATGATGATCGCCCCACGATACTAATCACGACCAACAAACTCAAACGACGCGTCGTGACACGACTCAGTCAGACAAAATCTGACAATACAAGACTCAACAACACATAACTCGACCCGACAGCCTAGGTTTCCTCAACCTAAGCTCTGATACCATTTATGTAACACCCCCAATCCACTCAGGGATATTACACGCCGTAGACCCTCTCCTCGAAGATCTACCCAGTGGTAACAACATTTAACATCTCGACAATGCCTTCAAGGCTAAATGACTCGATGAGACCGATTTGGTCTTTCAATGAAAATATACAACTCAATTACAACATATACCCACGCAGGGGTCAAAGTACAATAAACTCCCGTACAACGGGAAAAGATCTTGCGGAAAAGAAAATACAACTAGACCAATACGACATCAACGGATCCTCGTGTGATTAGTATCGTTCATCTTTCATCATCCTTCGTCTTGCCACCGTGTTATGCTCCAAAACCGGAATGCAAAAATAGACATCCACCCCGAATACTCGGGTTAGCAAACTCCACTGTTTTGCTAGTGCAAGAACAAAGTGCAAATACGAGCCATACAATTCACATTCCACGACGATAATAATTCGGAATCCTCAAAGGTTCAAATACAACAAGATGAACACTTCCCGAGGCGAGAGTTTGAGTAAAGACTTCCCAAAATTTCAAGATCAAAATATCAAGGAAATAATCTATAAAATGATTTGAAATACCATCGGGAGTTTTAATAGAAAATGATTTAGGATTATCAAATCCTACTTTTCAAAAACCCAAAATACGAAAGGGGTCACCGCCCAAAGGTTTACTTTCCGAAAACGACCTTTACCAAACCGTTGGGATTTTAGCCCCAAATCCGTAAAATGACTTTTACAAGACCATTGGGATTTTAGCCCCAAATCTCATCAACTCACGGTACACAAGAAGCGACCACAAGGTTCGTCTCCCAACATCAAAATCCACAAATAAAGGATTTAACATAAACGTCAAAATACTCTAAAGCCATCCTAGCCAAGTAGGCCAAACGAACAACTTACCTCTTACACACTTAGTCAATGCATGCAATCATGAAAACCGTTCAAAGCACTCATTTCGGAAATGCCAATATCAAATCACATTTGCAAAATGCACCACAATTAACCGCGGACCCACGGCCTTCGTGGATCCTGCCGAGACCCGTCGGATCTAACCCACATGGTTAAAAGCAAGCTCGCGGTTCCACAGCTTCGTGGAGCCCTACCGAGACCCCGTCGGATCTAACCCGTAGTGAGCATACACACACACACGTTACTCATGCAATACTAACATGCTAAGAATGTAAGTTCATTAAGAATACTCACTAGAGATGGCAATTAACTCGACACCATTACCAAACTCTTCAAAAATACAATAACAAGATTAAATACGGAATACACGATTCCATAACTTAAACAATAGGAGTATCATCATAAAATCCTTCAACGTTCAAAATAACCAAATCATAATCAATTCTCAAAACACCGTTCACAAAACACACGCGTTTTGAAAGGAAGCCTTTAACGAGGCCAAACCGAAATCCTTTGAAACTTCATTTCAAACAACCAAACAAACACACCAAGACGATCACCGATCATCATATCCATAAAATAAGAAAAGTATGGGCAAGGTACTTCCCTCGATATCACGAGCAATGGAAAAGTGAACGGATACGTCCGGGTAGCCCTCAAATCCCCGAACACTATCTAGAACGCGATAACACCGAAATTACTACGGGAAAACACCACATGAATCATCAATCACCAACGGAATTCAACATCGGAATCATCGAGCACCTATAATCCTCCGTAAGGAATAATAAAACATGATTACGATGAGAATCAAGGCCGAAAACAACGGAAATTCCAACAAACTATCAAAGGGAACTCATTCGAACATTTAATCGAACATTAAATGTTCAAGACCCTTAAAGAACAAAGAAATCACCCCTCGGGTTGAACGAACCAAAGATACGAGTATCCAATCCGTAGAACAAGTTCAAAACAACGTTTATACAATAATTAATTGATTAAAAACGGATTGGAATCGAAATCAAAAAGGAAAATCCCCAAATCTACAAAAACAAGGGTTCAAGCCAAAAATACCTTGATTTGGATGAAGGATTCAAGTAGAGGCCGAAAATATACAACAAGACTTGAGGTGGATGATCTCTACAAGTTTGGGAGCACTCAAATCGCCCAAAAATCGCCCACAAATCGCCCTAGATGGAAGGAGGAAGAAGAGAGGAGAAAAATGAAGTTTTCTCCTCGAAAATCTGCTAAAAAACGCAGAAAAAGCTCGTGTGCCGTGGCACAGGACAAGTGTGCCACGGCCCAGGGCCACCAAAAACGCCCAGGAATCAGCTTAGTGCCGCGGCACAGCCTGAGTGTGCCGCGGCACACAGTACAGCCCCCTTCAACACCAAAAAGGCATACCGTGCAGTCTTGGCTATTTCGACCATAACTCCTTCGTCTGGACTCCGATTGACTCACCGTTTGAACCATTGGAAAGCTAACTTGATGCTCTATAATGTTGCAAAGATTAAGAATTTTTGGATTTTCCAAGAATTAATGGTGACGTTACAAAGTCGAACTCCCACGTGAAAAAGTCGATTAAGGACACGGAACTCAACAAAATGTCACCGAAACGAACTCGGATGACAAAAAGTGTAGAATGAATCATTCTCGGAATGACGAAACGGTCATGATAGAGTTTTCAAAACGAACTTCCTCCGAAAAAAGAAAATTACCGAAATTCGAAATTGCGGATATTACACTCAGAAGCTGGTCAGAGGACTTCCAAATGAAGCATTCAAGAAGGAAGCGCTTTGTGATGCATGTCAGAAAGGAAAGCAGACCAGAGCATCGTTCAAGCCAGTTCAGCCTACAACGCTCACAACAAGGATCTTAGATCTACTCCACATGGATCTATTTGGTCCTATCAAGCCAAGGACTCTGAGCGGACGAAAGCATGCACTTGTAATAGTAGATGATTATTCAAGGTACACTTGGATTATCTTCCTATATAAGAAAAGTGAAACCTTGACCAAGCTACCTGAGCTGCTGAGAAGGATCCAGAATGAGAAATCCCTATCCATCATCAAGATCAAATCAGATAGAGGAGGAGAGTTTCTCAACAAGGCGATAACTGATTACAGCGATCAGAATGGAATCCAGCATGAGCTCTCTGCAGCCAGGACGCCCAGAGAATGGTGTTCTTTGAAAGAAGGCAGAACCACGAAGGAAGCGGCAAGGTCCATGATTGCGAAGCGGACTGCCAAGAGGTTACGGGTGAAGTCATCAACACACTGTCACACCCGAGCAGAGTATGATAGTAGGGAGACATGGCAAAACTCCTATGAGGTTTGGAATAATAGAACTCCTCTTGCTTACTTTCATGTTTTTGGTTGTAAGTGTTTCATCCACAACAATGGTAAAACACAACTAAATGCCTTTGATGCTAAAACTGATGACGGTCTCTTTATGGGATATTCCCAAAGAAGCAAGGCATATAGAGTTTTTAATAAAAGAACCTTAGTTGTGGAGGAAAAACCCCATGTTGTTTTTGATGAATCTACCGTTGAGTACAGGAAACAAGTTGAGCTAATTGAGAACAAGCTCAAGTCAGCAACCCTTGAAGAAGTAATTATACATGACACTGGAATGGTGGACTCACCTACAGACCAGCCTGAAGACCCAACTGCAGATCAGACAGGATCACCAAACCTACCTGATCCAGTTGCCGCTGATGAAGACCCAGCCGTAGCTGATAAAGACTCACATGCAGATCAGACCCATCCTGCAGATGACAAGACGGTAGCTGATCCAGTTGCAGACCAGAACCCAGCTGATGCAGAAATCCACCAGGGTAATCCAACAGGGGGAACAAACCCAGAAGAGGATGATATCCCCAAGTGGCTCAAGGATCACCCAATCCAGCAAATTATCGGAAAGTTGACTGATGGAGTTAAGACGAGACAGTCAACCCTACCAGCAGGAATGGCTATGTTCTCATGTTTTATGTCACAAATAGAACCTAAAACTACAAAACAAGCCCTAGAAGATTATTCATGGATTAATGCCATGCAAGAGGAATTGGAGCAGATGGAAAGAAATAAAGTTTGGGAACTAACAGACAGACCTGATCACAAGAAGGTTATTGGCACCAAATGGGTGTACAAAAACAAGAGTGATGAAGACGGAGCTGTTGTTAGGAATAAGGCCAGACTTGTAGCAAAAGGGTATGCACAGTGTGAAGGAATAGATTTTGATGAAACCTATGCACCTGTTGCAAGATTAGAGGCCATCAGACTATTCCTCGCATATGCCGCATTCAAAGATTTTGAAGTCTATCAGATGGATGTAAAAAGTGCTTTTCTAAATGGAATCCTAGAAGAAGAAGTCTATGTAGAGCAACCCCCAAGTTTTGTCAAAGGAGACAAAGTCTATAAGCTGTTGAAAGCTCTTTATGGACTTAAGCAAGCACCAAGAGTGTGGTATGAAACACTATCTGTGTTTCTTGAAAAGAATGGATTTTGCAAAGGAAAAGTGGACAAAACCCTATTCAGAGTGGAGCACGAAGGCCACATATTAATAGTCCAGATTTATGTGGATGATATCATATTCGGATCAAACAATCCAGAGCTATGCGAGAAATTCTCCAATCTCATGCAAGGAGAATTTGAGATGAGTATGATGGGAAAGCTTAACTTCTTTCTCGGACTACAAGTTAAGCAGATGGAAAAAGGAATTTTCATCAACCAAGCAAAGTATACCAGAGACCTTATCAAGAGATATGGAATGGAATCAGCCAAGCCAGCAAGAATTCCTATGAGCACAAGTACTCACCTGGATGCAGACGAGGCAGGCATATCAGTGGACTCAACCCACTACAGAGGACTCATTGGATCTCTTCTGTACCTCACCGCATGAGACCCGGACATATCCTATGCCGTAGGAGTTTGTGCACGATTCCAGTCCAAGCCGAAGCAATCACACCTAGATGCAGCCAAGAGGATAATAAAATACCTTAAGTCTACAATCAATGTTGGACTATGGTATCCCAAGGATGATAATTTCGAGCTGTCAGGATACTCAGATGCGGATTTCGCAGGATGCAAAACCAACAGGAAGAGCACTAGTGGAACATGTCAATTCCTAGGAACCAGACTGATATCCTGGTTTAGCAAGAAGCAGGTTTCTAACTCTATCTCCACTACAGAGTCAGAATACCTAGCTGCAGGTAGCTGTTGTGCACAGATTCTATGGATCAGACAACAGTTAAGGGACTATAATATCATTGCAAATGAAGTTCCAATCTGGTGTGACAATAATAGTGCTATTGCAATAACCAACAATCCGGTTTTGCATTCAAGGACGAAGCACATTGATGTTAAGCACCATTTCATTAGAGACCATGTGCTTAACAAAAGGGTTAGAGTTGAAAGAGTCAGCCTGAGACTATCGGATAGTGACATCTTTACAAACCCTTGCCGAGAAGAAAGGTTTTGGAGCCGGCGAGAGATCTTGGATTACTAGATTGGGAATCTAGTACTGAAGCAAGTTGAAGCATTTCAGAGGAAGGACGGACCCCAGCTGAAGAATCAGATCCTAGCTGATGCAGGCAAGAAGACGAAGGATGGACAAAGCAACCTAGCTGATCAGAATACCAGGCGAGAAGTCAACTCACCTGATACAGAGCGGTCAACAGTCAACAAATCAGACCAGCTAAGTTTTCTAAACTGACCTCTAAATATTTAATTATTATCAGCCATATTTATAATATTATTATATTAATTTTGGTTAACAAATGGCATTTAAATATACATTTTTCTAAGCCAAGTGGCATTTTTTAATACACGCGTCAATCGCTTATTAAATCGACCTCCACGGTGGCCAATCAGAATCAACCGTCAAATTTTAAAAATGGGCCACCGATTCAAATTTGAAATTCAAAAGAATATCAAAAGGCGTACCACCGTTTCAAATATCTTTTAAATTAATCCATACGTCTTTTCATCTTCTTTATAAGGAAAGAAGACCCCTCACTTTACCCTTTACGCTTTCATACCCTAGATTTCTCAGAGCAAAAATTTCTGGAACACCGAAATACACTAAAATCTTTTGATTGCAGAAATGGCAACCTACTTCGAAGGTGTAAACCTGAAGGCGGTCAAGGACCAGATCATTTTCTCGCTGGTCGTCGACTTTGAAGGCTTATTGGAAGCTAATCTGGAGGATTACGACATGTTTAATCTGATTCGCGCAATGAAGCTCAATGGGATGTACCCATTTCTAGACATCAACCCTAAACATCTCTACAAGGAGGATGTTATTTCGTTCTATCGCGAAGCTTGTTTGATTCAAGACGGAATTCAGAGCACAGTTGGCGGAATACCAGTCGACATATCTCGAGAGACGATCCGTACTGTCTTCGGTATGAAGCACCGTGGTTTAGTGGTCGAATCTCTCAAGCAATCCGCCGCCGAAACCTGGAAGAAGATCAAGGTGGAAAATTTGCCCGAAAAACTGAAACTAACTGCCAAGAGGAATGAGCTTAAGAAAGTTTATCGTTTTGCGTTGGACATAACAAACAAAATAATCATTGGGATGGCAGGCAGTTATGACCAACTGTCGTCGGCGAAATTTATGGTGCTGGGAGCACTAATTCAGGAAGAAGAAATTGACTGGGCAGACTAAATATTCAGGCAACTCGTGCGAGAGGTCAACCAAGTCGAGTGGCTTGACGATGAGAAGAGATTTAAGTCAAAGCTGGCGTTTGGAACGCAGCTAAGTTGGTTTTTGGAAAAGACTGGTGTGGCGAAGGGAAGCACTGACCCCTTCCACCCCAACAAAAGACTTGGTCATATGGACCACGAGAAGGTGAGAAAATTGGGAGGCGCTGGGAGAGCAGCTCAGATGTTGAAGGAGCTGCCGGACACAAGGACATATCCGAGATATTATTCATCAGGAGAGTCGGACCGACCTGCAGCCGACATACCAACTGCAGTCGAGTCAGACACCGAGTCCGATGACACTCCCATAGCAGTCAGATTTAAGAGAAGGGGACCAGCCCCTGAAGGACCTTCTATCTTGCAGTCATCACCAGAATCCTCTCCCAAGAGGCCAAGGAAACTGCAATTGAGTGAGGAAGAGCAGTCTGAACATCTTGCCAGCCCCTCAGCCAGGTCTCCAACTCATCTGGAAGACCAGCCTGCCCCAGGCACCCACGAGACTCGGATTGTAGCTGTACTCACTCCCCCAGCCTACATCTACGAGGAAGAATAAGCAAGTCTAATAATCTCAATTCCTGAAGCTAATTTTACCTTTAACCTACTAGAAAACAATACTTTCAACCTATCAATTGAACAACTACAGCTTGTTAAGCCACAAGCATTAAAACACTCTTTTGTCAATATTTTTGAAGAGTGGAAGTTTTTCAAAACTCTGACATTTACAAATCTTCAAACTTACATTGAAAACAGTGGTTGGGAATATCCCCAAGCCACAGAGGAGGTACTGATTCACTTTTGCAAAGAATCAGACTTAGTGTTGATCCTCCAGGATAATTGGTTCATGTCTCATTTTAAAACCAACATGGACCAATTCATCCATTCCATAATGCTTAGCATTTTTGATGGTTCTTTTGGAGAAGAGGAGGAGGAGTAAGTTGAAAAGGAAATTAGAATTGAGGAGGTAGATGGAGAAGAAAATAAAGAAGTTGTTAATTTGGATGAAGAAGAAGAAGAAGAAGAGCAGGAAGAGAGAAGAACAAAAGAAAACACTCTAGTTGAAAAACAGTCAGAAGAAATTGAGAAAACAGAAGAGTTGGCTGATGAAGAAGGAGAAGAAGAAGGAGAAGAGGTGGAACAAGAAAAAGATGGAGAAAAGGAGGATGATGATAAAAAGGAGAATGATGATGAAGAAGAAAAAGAGCCGGAGCCAGAGCAGACACAAGAGGCTGCATATAGATGTGGTACCCGCCTACACACGGCTAGACGCGGAGTTAGGCGAAGACTCGGATCGGGGACCCCAGAGAAGCCCCCTGAGTACTGCTGCGACAGCTTGCAGTCCAGTGGTTCTTTTGCAGAAGGCTCAGGAGAGCACTCTCCATCAGTTCAGATATCACCTGCCGTGACTGAGCTGATCAGGCAGATAGTCAAAGATACAATTGGAGAGCTGCTGGCGTCTCAGGTCACTCCTGACCTTCAATCAATCAATGCAAAGATCGACACTTTGCTGCAGAGAGAGGTTCCTCAGCCCCCTCCCCTACCAACAACAGAATGCCATTTGGCATGTCTGATTGGATGAGCAGAATGGAGCAGCAATTAACTACCATAGTTGATGCTGGCAAAAAGGGGGAAGAGAAAATGCAGGGGGAAGGAAGTAATCAAGGAGAGATAAGGGCAGAGATAAGAACAAAGAAGAGGCAAGATATCCTTCAAATTGAAGGACCTTCAGTCTGAAGAGGAAGGAAGGAGCAGATCCAGATGAACAGGCTGACCAGCCTGAAGGCAAGAAAAGGAGGACTAGAGGAGGTTTTGGGCCTACTCTAGAATGGGAAGGAAAGGAGCTGTGGTATGTTGAGGATTTTATACCATATGAAGCTCTGCCCATGTGGGGAACTGCAAAGAAGAAATTCATCAGAGACTACTACATCTGGGAAATACTCCAGGATGATAATCTCTCCCCACAGCAGATCTTCATCAATTTCATGGAAACAGCTCACCCAAAACTCTGGGCTATTATGAAGAAGCATGCTAAGGATCAAAATTCTTATCCTATGATTCCCTCATTCAGAGCAGAGGAAGCGCCGACCCGTCTGGACAATGAGCTTAATGAGCTGGAGCTTCAAAGAGAAATCAAGCACTTATGTCTTGAGAACAGATTTTCATCCCAACAAGAACAAGACTTTGCAGCTCTTGTTGTGAAGAGGAAGTATGGTCTTACTCCAGTCAAGATAAGACCAATTGGAGCTAAACCCTTCAGACCTGCCAAACAGCCTATTCGCAGAGGCAGAGGAAGAGGCAGATGACTTTATTTCTTTGTACTTGTAATTTTATTTCTATACCTGTAAAAACTTTCTTGTAAATTTCAATCATAATCAAGTCAGAAAATTTTATAACAGTCTGTTGAATGATAATTTCCAGTTGTCTCAATATTAGACTGATTTTTGTTTGTGTCTTGCACTCAAGTGCAGACTTGATCATTTGATTACTTGTTTAAAGTTTTGCCATCATCAAAATAGGGGGAATTTGTT
Organism: Orobanche coerulescens; assembly: GCA_033398695.1. Classification (NCBI taxonomy): domain Eukaryota; kingdom Viridiplantae; phylum Streptophyta; class Magnoliopsida; order Lamiales; family Orobanchaceae; genus Orobanche; species Orobanche coerulescens. The sequence goes on along the minus strand of CM065811.1, from coordinate 137,329,739 downwards.
AGGAATACTTGTTAGATTTTGATGATGTCATTAATATAAAATCAAATGTTTATTACTTGGCAAAAATATAAGGAAGAACCAAATGAGTATCTTCCATAGGCCAAATATGTTAAGTATGAAACTTGGCAAAATGTAAAGAAAAACCAAATGAGTATCTTCTGTAGGCCAAAAATTTAGTTAGGCTAAAAATCGGCTAAGTACTAAGTACAGCTAAGTCCATCAGAGAGGATCAGCCGAGTCCAGTGAGAGTAGTTCTGGTCAACAAAAATTATCAGAGAAGTTTGACCAGACTGCAGCCAAGGTACCTCAGAAGTCACCTGATCAGATAAGTCACAAACATTGAACAGCAGAGAGGTCCAGACTGCAGAGATGTTAGCTGCTCATCCGCCTAGTCGAAGTCAGCCATGTACTCCAAGTCCACGTCAGCATGAGTTGAAAAGTCAAGTATTACGGAAAGTCACATGCAACGTGAAGAGACAAATTGGAGTGATTCCCACAAGAGATATGATTTAAATAAATCATCCAGACCCACCTTGAAGACTTTAATAGTTTTATATTCAAAAGATTCGGCGCCTCACATGCAGAGTCTTCACAACGATCGGAAGATAGAATAAAATAATGGGAATCCAGCCTTGCAACGTTCAGAAAGATTAAACAAAGAAGTCTCCCTCCAACGGACGGAGTTGTTCAAAAGATTTGCAACGGTTACAAGGAAAAGGCTCAGAGATCGTGACCTATATATATCCGAAGATTTGAAACTGAGCGATCACCGGTGCGAACATACTTTCAAGCGATCAAAGCATTCAAGCAATTAAAAAGCAATCTATAGCATCATGAAAAGACCGGTTCCAAAAGTTCATAGTTAAAGAAGCTCTTAGTTGGAGAAGACAAAAAAAACTCTTGTCTATAATCCTGAGTACGGGGTACTTCACTGGTTGAAGTAAGAGACTGTAAAGGCATCCGAGGATCGAGGATCAAGAGGTACAAGGCAGTCAAGTGTGTTACAACGGCACGGATTTCCACTGGTTGGAAGCTGTTGTAGTGTGGTTTGAATTACTGTAATATTTATCACTGGTTGAGAATTATAGTGAATTCATCTCCAACTGGTTTGGAGAAAAGTGGATTAGTAGAGGATTACCCCACCTCTGAGACCACTATAATTGCCTGCGTTCTTTACTGTTTTATTGCATCATACATTAAGCTTTGCATTCATTGTTAAGTGTTTCATTAGTTGCTTTCTATTCGTCATCAGCTGACTTCCGCATATATTAAAGAACAAACGACTCCAAGTCATTTGTCTACCTATCAGCTGAAGAATCTCACTCTTCGTGAAAAAGAGTTTAAGAGTTTCTACATGTCTATTCACCCCCCTCTAGACTTGTACCTGGACGACTTGTGACCTACAAAGATTACTACACTCTAAGTGTTTTAATCTTACTCTCTCTTTTATTTCTCAATTTTTTCTCCAAGAAAAAATCAAGAGTTTGATGAATAAAGAAGAAGATGATGAAGATGACTTCTCTCTCTCTCTTTCCTCTCAAAGCTCACGTTGAAAATGGCTTGGAATCAATAGTGAGAGATGTCTTCATCTTCATTTATTCAACTCTCCACATGCACATCTCATTATTATGAGAATCAAAGCCCCACCACCTCAATGATCAACCATTAAAGAATGGAACAAGGGTCCATATGAAAGTGGGTGGAAATGTGGGGGGGCGGCCCATGTAGAAATCGGACAAGTTCAGTTCATTTCGGACTCCCGCGAGTCCAAACAGATAAACTCCGATTCCGTATCGATGTATTTATATCGATTAATTAATCCAATTAATTAAACATATCAAATACAAAATAATATAATTAATTTCTCCAAGAAATAATTATATACATGAATTAAATTAATCACCCAGTAATTTATTTAATTCATTAGGCCGTAAATCAATTTATCCAATAAATCGATTTAAACATCCAATGTTCCAAAACTAGATATCCAATATCTAATATTCATAATGAGAGAATTAGCTTTATTCATTCCGTCGTTAATCCTATTGTGCGACTCGGTAGGTCCGTCTCAGTCAGCAATGGGAGGAACCAAAGAGTAGTAGCACCACCTAGCCAGCCTGGCGGCCTACACTGTACCCCAACTGAGAACGAATGATTGAGATCATTCAAGAACCATTCTGTCGTTAATACCAATATACGTATAAAACCTTCTTTCAAATGTCCCGATCAAGTTATAGGGTCACGGTCAGTCAAACCCCATATGTACTTGACGCTATGCATGCATTAATGCAAATCGAGATCATCGAGCTCTCGTGTATCTAATACAGCTAGCTCCAATGCTTTGGCCAAAGACTTATGATCTCATCTGCCAATAACCGCATAGGACATATTAACCCATTCACTAACAGGAGAAAGAATTATATCTTGGTATTTAGTAGGACCTGCTACTTGCCCATCAAGATGCACGTCGAGGTTGAGCCTGTGATATCCGCGATTTCGGATTTCCGGTAATTTTCTTTTTTCGGCGGAGGTCCATTTTGAAGACTTGCTTGGGACCATTTCATCATTCTGAGAATGATTAATTCTGCACTTTTTCTCATCCGAGTTCGTTTCGGTATTGTTTTGTTGAGTCCCGTGTTTCTTAACGACTTTTCCGCACTCGAGTTCGATTCTTGTGAATCTCGTCCGAAATTACTGTTTCGAGTTTCCCATAAGTCCATTTAACTTTGTTAGACGTGTTGTGAACTTCAGTTTGGTTATTCGATCACGTATCGTGATTTTCGGACGTTTTGGGCCATTTTCGTAAATTCCCAAAGTTTGGGGTAATTACCTTCCGTTGTCGAATTTTGAGCCTTCGGGTGGTCGGAATCGTGTGTTCTCTTAGCTCTTAGATTCGTCTTTGCTAGTACTTCGTGACCGTATCTTCTATTCGTATTCAGGTTCGGGTTTCAGTGTCGTTTTCTTGAGTTCAGTGTTATTAAACGACTTTTCCAAGTATGAGTCGACTTTGTAAAATCACCATAAATTCTTGGAAACTCCAAAGATTTTGAATCTTTACAATATTATAGATAATCAAGTTATCTTTCCAATGGTTCAAACCGTGAGTCAATCGGAGTCCGGACGAGAGAGTTATGGTCGAAATAGCTCAGACACTCATTTTCCAGTTTTGGCCGAGCAGCCTGTACCTTGTGCCGTGGCACATGCCGGCAGGGCCGCGACACACTACCGAATCACTGCCGCGACACACCCGTCCGGGCCGCGGCACACTCGTGTTGCATTTTCGGCCAAACCCGTCTGTACCTTGTGCCGCGGCACATGCCGACGGGGCCACGGGACACTGCCGAGTCACTGCCGGCAGATTTGGCCCTGTGCCGCGGCACACTTCGGCTGGGCCGCGGCACACTGAGTCAGCCTATTTAAGGCCAGCAGGCGTTTTTCCTCAGCCATTTCTCACTCGTTTTCTTCCCTTCCGCGGCTGGAGCTTGGTTAATCATGGAGAGATGTTGTTGGACAATAAATCCATGAAGTCTTGGAGTTCATATCATCAATCATCCATCCTATAACATCCTTTGATCGAGCAAATCAGGTCAGATTTTCTAGAAATCTAATTTTAGGGATTTTGGGTATTTTGTTCGATTTAAATGCATTTAATCCGATTTAACTTAGGATTGTGATGGATTGATGATTATTTAGATGTATTGTATCATTTCCCTTGTTATTCCATGGTTGGATTGTATCGATTCGTTGTTTTGGTCGAGTTCTTGATCGATGCCTTGAAGGTGTCCGGTAAAATGTCATAGAGGGATTTTCGGGCGTTCTACGATTATTCTTCCTCGTATGATCGATGATTTATTGATTATATGTTGTTAGGGTCGAATTCTTGTGAAGAACTCGAGTCGGAACCCTTTCGTTCGTTGTCTTCTTCGGGGTCCGAGCTTCCCGGTCGAACCGTGTTCTTCGGAGTATTCGGTAGCGGTTATTAAGGCAAGTATGTTACTATACGAATTATGTCTTGTAGATAGGGACGTCGTATTATGGTTGTGATGCATTGGTTTACTTTCGTGTATATGCTTCGTATGAATTGATTATTACGAACAATTCATTGTAACGATAATACCTTCACTTAGTTAACATCGTGGAACTGTGTTGGATGTGCAAATCATCTAAGTTTATGCCAGGCGTGGTTGGTCATTGTTGAGTCGTTGTGATGATCATGATATTAGTGTTGTTTTGGTTTACATACTTGATTGTACATTTCGGTGTAATGTGGAATGGCTTGACATTTGATGATTATGAGTTGTGTCGTGTCGATGTGTGTGCGTGTGTTCCAGGTAGGGTCCAGCGAGGCCTGCGGAGTTTGGTACATGATGTGTACGAACAAGGTGTGTGTTCGGGTAGGGTGCAGCGAGGCCTGCGGAGTTCGGTACATGATGTGTACGAACAAGGTGTGTGATCGGGTAGAGTCGTGAAAGCTGTGGAGTTCGGTACATGATGTGTACGAACAAGGTGTGTGATCCAGGTAAGGTCTGACGAGACCTTTGGAGTTCGGTACATGATGTGTATGAACGATGTGTGTGGCCGGGTAGTGTCCGTTGAGGCCTCCGGAGTTCGGTACATGATGTGTACGAACAGTGTGTGTGGTCCGGGTAAGGTTCGTCGAGGCCTCCGGAGTTCGCTACATAATGTGTACGAACAGTGTGTGTGGTCCGGGTAAGGTCCGTCGAGGCCTCCGGAGTTCGGTACATGATGTGTACGAACAATGATCGTGTAGCAGTGATTGTTTGGGTAACATTTTAAATATGGGTCTCGGACTGATAATGATATATTATCTAGTGTGCTTTGAAACGAGAATTGGGCTAAAGCCCTAATGTTTACGAAAAGGTTTTGTAAATAGGTGTTGGGATTCCGAAAATAAAACGAAATACGCAGCGGAAATAAAAAACGAATCCCAAACAGGATCGATCAAGTAACGTATATACGAAAAGTAAATACGAAGATAAAGATTCATACCCTTGAAGCCTTTGAAATAAATCTTCGTAAAGTGTAGCCGATGATCACGATCCCGTCCCGAACACGAAATCCCTTCGTTCCAAGCACCGAAAATTCGAAGCCTCTACTTCACACGCGTCGGAAGTTGCCCGGAAAAATCTACAATACTCCGTTCTATGAAGAACACGGCTAGGAAGTGTTGTAGGAATTTTTTCTCTCTTAATTTTTCTTACTTCATTTCACCTCAAAGATGAACAAAATGAAGAAGAAAAATTTTTCTCTCTCCTCACTCAAACAACTCACGGAAGGCTGATCTCCAAAATGAATGAGTATGAATTGTTTTTTGTTATCTCATCTCACCTCATATATAATGTAATGATATATATATTATAAAGGAATAATTATTCCTTTACAACTATCATTTACAATTATGTGGGAATCTCAACTCTAAGTGAGTTCCCACACACATGCAAGATCATGCCATGCCATGAGGAGTGGGTGGCCACAAGGAAGTTTCTAGAAAACGAGCCGAGCCACTCGGCTCGTGTATGCGACGTTCACAAACGACTCCGTTAAATACACTCCTTTTAATCATCAATGTATTTATATTAATTAATTAATCTAATTAATTAATTATATCAATATAAATATATATTTCTCTAAGAAATATAATTTATGAATTTAATTAATTACCTTAACTTAATTTAAATTCATAAGACCGATATTTGATTTATCTAATAAATCATAATTAGATATCCAATATCTAATATTAATAGAGAGAAAATAAATTCACATTTATCCGTCAACGCTCCTGATGCGCGACTCCGTAGGTCCGTCTCAGCCGGCATTGGGAGGAACTAATGAGTGCGGGCGGCACTTAGCCACTAGCGGGCCGCCTTTGTAAACCGGCGAGAACGAATGAAGGGATCATTCCCGGAACCATTATGTCGTGAATACTATATACGTATAGACCCTTCATCGGATGTCGGTCAAGTCTTGGGTCACGGTAAAGTCAAACCCTACTTGACTAAACTCTATACATGTGTTAATGCAAATCAAGACCGTGATTAATAGTGTATCTAATACGACTATATCAGAATGCTTTGGCAAAGACTTATGATCTTATTTGCCATTAACCGTATAGACATTCGCCTGCTCACTAACAGGAGATAGAATCCTTTCTTGGCGTACAGTAAAGACTGCTACCTGCCCGTATAGTCCGCACTTCGAGGTCGACTCAGCAATTTAAGCAAATGAGTCTAACTACTCTAATGACAAACTAAACGTCACAGGCACATCTTCTACTGAACCCTCAAGTCAAAGGTCCACGTATACTATCATAACCTTTCGATTCGTCATCGACTCTCCGAGAGTGAATACCGTGTGGTGAATCGAGTATGAGTCGTGTTCGAGTATCTTGGCCCCACCAATATACTTATAACTATGCTATCAAGACGTGCACACGTCCTAGCATCAGTTATACAAGTCATATTAAAACTTAATGCCCATTTTAAGTTTATTGACTTGCGAACAATTTACGTAAATAAACTTTAAACACTTCCAGTACATTTTCTCTTATCCCATAACGAGAATGGAATGTTCGATTTATTTACATGGACTTCACTTCAATGTTTACCAAGTCAAGAATGCAATTGAAATACAATAAACAGTGAATGAATCGTATTGCCTTTTTATTAATTATTTCATAATTACAAGTATAATGCCCTTACTCTCTCATCCCCTGAGTGGCATTCGAGGGCATATTCCTAACAATCTCCCACTTGCACTCAATGCCACACATCATGGTATCCAATACCCATGCTCTTCAGATGTCTTTCTAAGACGGCTGAGATAATGGCTTAGTCGGTAGTCGAGAGACATTGTCTTACGAGTCTACTCTTTCCAATGAAACATATCCTTTTTCCACCATCTCTCGAACGATGTGGTACTTTCTCTCTATATGCTTGGTGTTGTGGTGAGCCCTCGGCTCCTTGGCTTGGGCGGCAGCTCCATCATTATCACGAGAATAGTGATATAGGCAACTCCGCGTTAGGCACCACTTGAAGTTCTTGTATAAACTTACGCATCCAAAATGCTTCTTTGCTAGCCTCGAGGCGGCTTGATACTCTGCTTGGCGGTGGAATCTGCGATAGCGGTTTGCTTGGAGCTTCTCCAAGAATCTTGCTCCTCCATTGAGAGTAAATAAATACCCGGATGTCGACTTAGAGTCGTCATTGTCTCCTTGAAAATCAGAATCGGTGAATCCAATCACCTTGGGTTCTCCACCACCATAAGTAAGAACTAAATCTCTAGTTCTTCTTAAGTACTTAAGAATGTTCTTTACGGCAGTCAATGTTCCCTTCCGGGTTTGCTTGAAATCGACTTACCATACTCACGGCGTAGGCTAAGTCTGGTCTCGTACACAACATAGCGTACATGAGGCTACCCACTGCCGAGGCATAGGGTACCTTACTCATCTCTCTCTTGTCTTCCTCACTTTGAGGACACATTTTCGTGGTGAGATGAATTCCATGTCGCATGGGAAGGAACCCTCTCTTAGATTCATCCATCTTGAATCTTCTCGGGATTTTATCGATATAAAGGGCTACTGAAAGTCCTAACAATCTTCGCGGACTAACACTGTAAAGACGGATACCTAGAATATAGGAAGCATCTCCCAAGTCTTTCATGGAGAACGTTTTAGAAAGCCAAGCTTTCACGGTCTTGAGCATTGCTATGTTATTTCCTATAAGTAGAATATCATCTACATATAGTACTAAGAACGCAATGTTGCTCCCACCGATCTTTTTGTAAACACACGGTTCCTCCTCATTTCGTTCAAGTCAAAGTCCTTAATCGCCCGTCAAATCGAAGGTTCCAACTCCGAGAAGCTTGCTTGAGACCATAAATGGCTCGTTGCGGCTTACACACTTTATGAATATTAGCTTTGGACACAAAACCTTTAGCTGTTCCATATAGATTTCCTCCTCGAGGTATCCATTTAGAAAAGGCTGTTTTGACATCCATTTGCCATATTTCATAATCATAATAGGCAAGAATGGCAAGCATCATGCGAATCGACTTTATCATAGCTACGGGCGAGAAGGTATCATGATAATCGATTCCTTCCCTTTGGGTATAACCCTTTGCCACAAGCCCGGCCTTATAGGCATCAACCTTGCCATCCCCATCGGTCTTTCTCTTATAGATCCATTTATTTCCAATAGTCCTCATGCCGGTTGGAAGATCTACTAGAGTCAGGACACGATTGGTATGCATCGAGTCTATCTCGGCTTCAATTGCTTCTTGCCATTTATCGAGTCTACATCCACTATCGCTTGGTCATAGGTGACAGGTCGTTTTCACTTTGCTATCGGGTGTGTCGTGGAGACCCGGTTCCTCGACATGTGTATAGCCATACCTCTCGAGTAAGTGAGATACCCTATCGGACCTTGAAGTGGAGGTTGTGTTACAATAGGTTCGGTTCTTGATCCCCGATCGGATGTCTCCTTAGGAGTTTCATTATGCTCTTCCAAAGAGATATTTCTACCCGAGCCACCTTCTGAATGAATTCATCCTCAAGGAAGTGCGCTTGTAATGCCACAACGACCCTATGGTCTTACGGAATGTAGAATAGATAACCCATCGAGTCCTCTGGGTATCCTATGAAACGTCCTTTTATGGACCTCGCTTCGTTTGTCCACCTTAGCCTTTTTGACATAGGTGGACATCCCCAGATCCTTATGTGATTAAGGCTTGGTTTCTTACCCTTCCACATCTCATGCGGAGTGATAGGAACAGATTTGGAAGGACATCTATTTAGGATGTAGGCGGTTAGTACGGCATACCCCCACAGGTAAATAGGTAAATCGGTGTAATTTAACATGGAGCGAACCATGTCCAACAAAGTCCGATTTCTCCTTTACGAAACACCATTTAAGCGTGGGGTTCTGGAGGCGTGAATTGTGAAACTATTCCATGTTCCTTAAGGAACTCATCAAACTCGGTGCTCATATATTCGCCACCTCGGTCCGACCGAAGTGCTTTGATATGACATCCGGTTTGTTTTTCAACTAGGGCCTTAAATTCTTTGAATTTAGCAAAGGCTTGATTTATGTTTCATTAAGTACACAATCCCATACCTAGTATGATCATCGTGAGCGTTATGAAATATTGATATCCATCTCGGGCTACTTCTAAAGCACCACAAACATCGGTATGCACCAATCCAAGTTTATCGTGACCCTTTCAAAAGTCCTGTGAAGGGAACTTAGTCATTTTGCCTCTAAGGCAAGATTCACAAGTTGGATAGGGTTCTACACCCAATGGACTTAAAAGTCCATCTTTCTCCATTTTCGAACCTTGGTCTCACCAACATGACCAAGTCTAAGGTGCCATTTAAGAGCTTGATTAGTATCTTGCCTACCACGTTTCCTAGTTATAGTGTTCCTTTCTTTATTTTATTTTGCATGTTCGGATGATATAAACCATTCAACAATGTATTGTTCCAACCAATTTATTTCGAAAATAAATTTTACAACCGCCATTGCCAATGAAGAAACAAAATCCTTTCGGTCCAAGACTGGAATGGATCTGATGTTTTTATGCCCCTTGGGCAAAACAAGTACTTCATCTAATGTCAAAATAAAACGATTCTAAACCCGGAAGGATTGATCCATATCGGTTGCCTCGACACTTTGTCCGCTTCAACGGTGATCATTATTTCCCGACTTCAAGTTTTCTACCGTTCCAGATCTGATTCATAGTACAAATGTGAGAAGTGGCACTGAATCGAGAATCCATGAAGCGAGAATATACGATAGCGGAACAATTAGTTTCAAAAACAAAAAGTTCCGTGCACGATGCGCCATTAATCTTGGGACAAGTCCTTCGCGATGTGACTCACCGCATTCAAGGCATTTGTCCGTAGGTTTTGGACCGCCTACCTTTTGAACCTTTCGGGCCTTGCCCTTTCCTTTTGCACCCCTTTCTTGGGTTTGTCTTGCTCGTAGGTCTTTTTCTTCTTGTTCTTGGACCTCTTAGGCCCGGAAGAAATCACAAGAGCAGACCTCTCTCGGTTTAGTCTTCATGTTAGGCGTGCCGTCACGGTTTATTCATTAGCCCGGCTAATGTGCATGTAATTTCATTATAGTTGAAATTCATTACAAGCTGCGTGAAAGAGTCGAGTAGAGATTGAAGGATGAGATCAATTTGAAGGGATAAATCCATATTAAAGTTGAGCACCTCGAGCCTCTCAATCATAGAGATCATCTTAAGGACGTGGTCTCCCACTTTCTCCCCTTCTTTCATCCTAGCTTGAACAACCGCTTTGATATCTCATATCTAGCGGTCTCTTTGCTCTCTCCATAAAGTTCGGTCAAGTGTGCGAGAATCGCCAGCGAAGTCATTTTCTCGTGCGCTCTCTGCGACTCATTAGTCATTGAGCCCATCATAAAACCACGAACTAGCACATCATCCTTGACCCATTTTTCATGGACGTCAATGTCTTCTGATTACCCTAGTCGGATTGGAGTCGGTGGAATGTCCGCCTCCAAGACGTATCCCGAACTCCATACGAGTACAATCATCGATTCGCAACTTGATCAACAAAGTTAGGGCCGATTAGGAGATTCTTTTCAAGTAGTATTGCAAGTGGGTTTTTAGCCATTTTTAGAGAGATTCAATTTCGTTTTCTGCAAAGATTTAGACAAGATTAAATTAGTGACTTGTTTAATTATGACCGAGTATAGAACTTAAGGGCTTGTATAATTCTTGTCTCGGCTCCCACTAATTTTATCGGAATTATACACTCCCATGTTATAATCCGGAAATCATGGTTAGATCAACTTCTTAGTGGTGATCAAGTTCTTTACAAATTTTAACAGACGCAACCTATCAGGTTTCTTGCCAATTAATTTCTGTAAAGTGGTGTCTAACACCAACCCGTCTGACGGATGATTTGATCTTCTTTTACCCCTAGTCTTCATGCCCTCAACCTATCAGGTTTCTTGGCAATCCAGACTATCTAAGTTGTTGACCATCAACGTCTATCGGTTTGACTATTGAATCTCACCGGCAACCTATCAGGTTTCTAGGGGCGAAATTTATCACCAACCGAAGGCATCTAATGCACTCAAGAATTTTTCAACCTCTACCAAATGTACTACCCCGATAACTCGGAAGCATAGCACACCAGCTCGGGTATCAATTTTCTACGAGTTTGATGGAGGGTAGGAAACCTCGTAACCTTTTTCAAACTTAGTCTGTTTGTAGTCGGGAGAATTTCGCGATTAATGCTACACTTTGCACATTAATTCAATTATACGCGCGTTTGTATGTTTGTCAATCATTCAAAATGAAAAACAGAAAATAGTAACCTAGTTACTACCAACATATAGCTCATGGACCTAATTCTAAATCTTGGGCCAAGCGAATGACCCAATAAATAAAAAAAAATACAGTCTTCGATTCTTCGTCTTCTCGGTCGGTTGTCTTCGGTGTTCGTCATACCCAAAATAATACTTACATCATTGAAAAAATGCATCCTATACAAATTTTCTAGTAAAATAAATAGGCTCAAAACGGCCTTTACAACCCAATCGAATCGAACAAATCAAAAACTAAGTCCACGAGCTATATCACCATCACATAAGGATTCCATACAACATGTAATGGCAACGAAATTAAACAATTAATTTTAATATAAATTAATCTATTCAATTTCTACTATATTAATCCAATTAATATAAAGTGGCATTAAAATTAAATAATCAATTAATATATTAATCCAATCAATATAAAATTAATCTATTCAATTTTAATGATATTAATCAAATTAATACTAATAATCATCATTTTAATTCGTTCGAAGTAATCCGGCCAAAAATAATATTCTCGTTTAATTTATTTCCCTTAACTCAAAATATTCCAAATATTAATTTAGTCAAAATAAAATCCAATTTAAATTTTGGGAAATAATTAAAACGAAATATAAACTTAAAAGCGAGTCCCGGACAATCCGATTTAGGCCCAGCCCGCGGCCCGATTCAAAATCGGGCCAAAAACCCGAGGGCTGCCTGGCGAGCCACTGCTCGGCAGACTGGCCGATCATGCTCGGCCCCTGGCCGAGCACTCTCAGCTCCTGGCCGAGTCATGGCCGAGCACGCTCGGCAACCTGGGCAGGCAGCCCAGGCAGTGCTGCCGGCACCACTGCCAGCAGCCCGTTTCTTCGTTTTTCGGCCCGTTTCCAAAAACGTGATACTACAACGAACAATTTAAAATCTAAAATTATTCCAAATATGATTCTAAATCATAATCATTATCCAAAAGCATTCAAAATGCACAAATAATCGTATATACGATATCATTGACCTCGCTCGATACCCTTTGTTGGGATTAGAAAATAAAACGAAATACGCAGCGGAAATAAAAAACGAATCCCAAACAGGATCGATCAAGTAACGTATATACGAAAAGTAAATACGAAGATAAAGATTCATACCCTTGAAGCCTTTGAAATAAATCTTCGTAAAGTGTAGCCGATGATCACGATCCCGTCCCGAACACGAAATCCCTTCGTTCCAAGCACCGAAAATTCGAAGCCTCTACTTCACACGCGTCGGAAGTTGCCCGGAAAAATCTACAATACTCCGTTCTATGAAGAACACGGCTAGGAAGTGTTGTAGGAATTTTTTCTCTCTTAATTTTTCTTACTTCATTTCACCTCAAAGATGAACAAAATGAAGAAGAAAAATTTTTCTCTCTCCTCACTCAAACAACTCACGGAAGGCTGATCTCCAAAATGAATGAGTATGAATTGTTTTTTTGTTATCTCATCTCACCTCATATATAATGTAATGATATATATATATTATAAAGGAATAATTATTCCTTTACAACTATCATTTACAATTATGTGGGAATCTCAACTCTAAGTGAGTTCCCACACACATGCAAGATCATGCCATGCCATGAGGAGTGGGTGGCCACAAGGAAGTTTCCTAGAAAACGAGCCGAGCCACTCGGCTCGTGTACCGGACGTTCGGCAAACGACTCCGTTAAATACACTCCTTTTAATCATCAATGTATTTATATTAATTAATTAATCTAATTAATTAATTATATCAATATAAATATATATTTCTCTAAGAAATATAATTTATGAATTTAATTAATTACCCGGTAACTTAATTTAAATTCATAAGACCGATATTTGATTTATCTAATAAATCATAATTAGATATCGATATCTAATATTAATAGAGAGATAATAAATTCACATTTATCCGTCAACGCTCGATGCGCGACTCGTAGGTCCGTCTCGGCGGCATTGGGAGGAACCAATGAGTGCGGGCGGCACTTAGCGGCTAGCGGGCCGCCTTTGTAAACCAGGCGAGAACGAATGAAGGGATCATTCGGAACCATTATGTCGTGAATACTATATACGTATAGACCCTTCATCAGATGTCCCGGTCAAGTCTTCGGGTCACGGTAAAGTCAAACCCTACTGTTGACTAAACTCTATACATGTGTTAATGCAAATCAAGACCGACTGATTAATAGTGTATCTAATACGACTATATCAGAATGCTTTGGCCAAAGACTTATGATCTTATTTGCCATTAACCGTATAGGACATTCGCCGCTCACTAACAGGAGATAGAATCCTTTCTTGGCGTACGGTAAAGGCGCTACCTGCCCGTATAGTCCGCACTTCGAGGTCGACTCAGCAATTTAAGCAAATGAGTCTAACTACTCTAATGACAAACTAAACGTCACAGGCACATCTTCTACTGAACCCTCAAGTCAAAGGTCCACGTATACTATCATAACCTTTCGATTCGTCATCGACTCTCCGAGAGTGAATACCGTGTGACTGAATCGAGTATGAGTCGTGTTCGAGTATACTGGCCCCACCAATATACTTATAACTATGCTATCAAGACGTGCACACGTCCTAGCATCAGTTATACAAGTCATATTAAAACTTAATGCCCATTTTAAGTTTATTGACTTGCGAACAATTTACGTAAATAAACTTTAAACACTTCCAGTACATTTTCTCTTATCCCATAACGAGAATGGAATGTTCGATTTATTTACATGGACTTCACTTCAATGTTTACCAAGTCAAGAATGCAATTGAAATACAATAAACAGTGAATGAATCGTATTGCCTTTTTATTAATTATTTCATAATTACAAGTATAATGCCCTTACTCTCTCATCCCCTGAGTGGCATTCGAGGGCATATTCCTAACAATAGGGACTCGAGGTCCAAACGAATTTCTGCTTTAAAAATCCCCGAGATGATGTGTTTCTTTTCAAATATCTCTTACTTGAGTTCGAAATTTTAAAACTTCTCGGGAACACTTTGATAATTGTTTTCCGTATTAAATTCGTAGTTGCTATTTACTTGTTGCAATTCGTATCGTTTTATACTTGCACTAGTAAAACAGTGGAGTTTTACTAACCCCCGAGTAATCGGGGGGTGGATGTCTGTTCTGCGTCCAGGTACATGCAGGTTCAGGGGAGCAGTCACAGGATTGGCACAAGGGGATGACGAGCTGCGATACTAATCAAGAGTCGAGAGTTGGTAGAGTTTGGTTGTATTGTTAGAGTTGATTCAGTCTTCCGCTGTATTGTGTTTTGACCCCTGTGTGGGTAATGTTGTTAGTCAGTTCTGTTGATAGAGTTGTGTGACCTCATCGGTCTGTGTGTTTATGTGTAAGTGACCTTAACGGTCTGTATTATTATATTGTTTGGCCCTGGCCGGGCAAGCATTTGGTTGTTTATGGATGTTTAGCCTGGTAGATCCTTGTGAAAAGGGTCTACGACGTGTAACATTCCCATACGGTTTTGGGGGTGTTACATTTATGGTATCGGAGCTTAGGTTGCGGAAACCTAGGCTGTCGGATCGAGTCGAGTCGTGGTTTGTCGAGTAATGTGTTGTCTTGTCGTTCGAGTCGTCACGTGACAAGTTGAGTTGTGCGTAGTCACAACGTGTCGGATATGTTGTCGGATGAGATTAGTATCGTGGGCGACCATCATCTCCGTGCGACCTGTGGATTTAAGTCTCCTCTTTTATGCGAAGTACCTGTGTATCATGATTTTATCTAAATGAGTTAATTGCGGTGCATAATTTTATTTGTACGGTGTTGTGAATATAGTTGTATTTTATACGTGTGACATATTGTATATGTATAAAACTAGGCCTATTGTTGTTTTACCTTTGAACCACTGTGAGGGGTGGTATGGTGTGAAAATTGAGAACCTTGTTGGGTTTCGAATAAGGTATCAACTTGAGTTAGTGAGAAACTTCGAGGAATGGTTTTGTTGTTTGTTTAAACTATGCTGTGAGATGTATTCAATTGGATTGTGCATGTTGGACTGTATTCCTTTTTCCGCTGCGTGAGTTCTTTTGTAATGGCTTTCGGTATTTTACCGACTGAGTTTTATTTCGAAAACCGATTCCCTTAATCGAGTTTTTGGCATTATGGCCTTGATTGTTTTGGCGAAATTCTTATGACGATATTTAGTATTTTGTAAATGGCTTTTATGAGTTTTTGAAATATTACCGTCATCGACCTTTTTGGCGTTTTGTAAATGGTTTTTAGCCTGTGGGTTCCGGTGCGGGACCCACGACGCTATAATGTTCCGTGTAATTATCTGAAATTTTTGGGCATTCTAGCCCATTGAATTATCTTTGAAAACTTTGAGTACCTTAGAAAATAAATTTCGAGACGTACTTTTAAAATGAATTATTTTCTCGTGCTACATCCAAGATGCCACAATGTGTTTCAAAATTCTTTTACCTCGAGGACCAAAATATTTTAAGATATTTCCAATGTTTTAGAAACACTTTTACTTAGACCCGAGGGTCGAATATTTCCGAAAGTTTTTCACGAAAATAAAGTGTCCTCATTTTTATCGAATGCGAAATAGTTTTCCAAAGTCTCGATAACGATGTTTCACGATTGTACCTGTTTTGAAGGGTGATACTCAAGATCAATCGGTGTTTCCAAAATTATTTTCAAAAGGAGGTTTTCATTTTTAAAACCTATCTATTCCCGTTTGAGGGCTGGGTATGTATGTATGACGTTCGCGTTGTCGTTATGATGTTTGCTCCCGAGTTTGCTAATTGGCTACTGAGACTTTCGGAGTTCGCGCTTCCGCACAGATATCGGGATCAGCTCTGAGAGACCCATGGGAGATTTTCCTGTCGGATGCTTTTTGTGTTGTTACCTTGTTTCCGCTGTTGTGAATTGCGGGGACGACATTTTTTTTATAAGAGGTCGGATGTAATACCCGTACTATATTTGACATCTGCAGTTTCTCCTTCTAAATTCTATCGACTTGCACGTGTTCGTCGATACTTTTTGAACTTGTTTGATGTCTCAGTTGTCATCGTTCGAACTGGTTGTGACCTTGTTTCAGATCGACCTGTTTGTCATCGTGACCTTTCCGAGTTCGGTTCGATTCTTGTGAACCTTGTTTGGAAGTAACATCTTTCACTTTCTACCAGTTATTTTAATGTCTGGAGTTGAAGTGGGGACTTCGGAGTCATTGTTCGACTGTTGTCATTCGATCATTGTTATTTGATCGTTGTTGTTCGATCGTTGTTGCTCGAACGGGGTTGTCTGACTGTTGTTGCTTGATCTCGTACTACGAAGAATTGTCGTTCACCGTTAGTCAACTGTTCCGAGTGTGGCCAAGTGGGTCACCGTGTAATATCCGCAATTTTCGATTTTCGGTAAATTTCTTTTTTTTCGGCCGAAGTCCGTTTTGACGACTCGCTCGTGACCGTTTCGTCATTCTGAGAATGATTAATTCTACACTTTTTGACATCCGAGTTCGTTTCAGTGTCGTTTTGTTGAGTTCCGTGCTTTTTAGCGACTTTTCCGCACTTGAGTTCGATTCTTGCGAATCTCGTTCAAGCTAACATTTGAGTTTCCGTAAGTCCGTTTAACTTTGTTAGGCGTGTTGTGAACGTCGGTTTGTGTATTCGATCACGTATCGTGATTTCGGGCGTTTGGGCGTTTTGTAATTTCCCAGATTTGGGTACTTGTGTTCGTATTCACTTTACCCTACTCAGAGTGTCGGGATCATGTACTTGTTTTAAACTTGAGCTCGTGTTTTTATTATTGTACTACTTGTCTTGTTCGACGGTAGTGATTCGTGTTAAATCGCGTTCGCGATCCTTCTTGGATTCGATCTCTGGCGGTACATTGCATCTTGCCGGATGATTAGCGCACGCTATTCTTCATAGATAGCGACGCTATCGATGCCCTTACGTCGTAACACAACAATGGTTACGTCACGTTACCTAGTTCGAGATTGATCCGGTGAATCGGAGTACCCGTTAGCGCACGCTATTCCTCATCGATGGCGTAAGCTATCCGTGCCTTCTAACGTCGTAACACGGCACTTGTTACGTGCGTTACGTTGTTCAGTCTTGGACGGTTGAGTTTGGATTAACTCTTACGTGCGTAATAACTTGTCCATTACGTACGTAACATCACTAGCGTACGTTAAAGCTTATGGCTTACGTCGTTAGCTTCAGCGAGTTTATATATCGAGGTTGGCCGATTTCGTGTCATTTCTTCCTCTCCTCCTGCTGCGTCTTGGGCGATTTGGGGTAGATTTTGGACGAGCCTTCGTCGATCTTTGTGAGTAATCACTCGGTGGGTCTTCTTCGTGTTCATCAACATCTAGCCTTCATTCTTCTTGAATCAAGGTAAGGTTAGAACCCTAGTTGAGATATTTTCGGATTTGTTTCGATTTCGTGATTTCAATCCGAGATTGTTAGTTCTATTGTCGTTATCTATTCGCTTTGATCATATCCCACGGATTGAAATTCCGTTTTCATATTTTTGTCGGGTCAATTCGTGTTCTTGGCCATTTTGGGGAAAACCTTGAACCTTCGTCATTTGTTCTTTGAATTTAGCGGCTTTGGGTCGTACTTTGGAATTCATTTTCATTGTTATTGTTTTCGTTCATAGTTCCTTGTTGTGGATTGTCGTTCGGTGGAGTCCGCGAGTTCGTAATCGGTTCGTGTCAACCTACTTTGGTCGATTCTCCGCATTGCTCTTATTCGAGGCAAGTACCTTGTCCATACTTTTCTTGTTTCGTGGATATGATGATTGGTGATCGTCTTGATTTGTTTGTTTGTTTGAAATGAGTTTTCAAAGATTTGGTTAGCCTCGTTAAAGGCCCTCTTTCAAAACCGTGTGTGTTTTGTGATTGGTGTGGTTCGTGGATAACTATGTGAATTCTATGTATATGCTTGGTGTTCATGTTGCACTTGGTATTGTGTACGGACGTATATTATTTCATTTCGGTGCGTTATGGATTGACGTGGTGTTTTGCTAAGTGTTTGATGCCTGCAGGCGAATTGTTTGAATATCCTTGACATGATATGTTATTTGTGTGAATGTGTGGATATGGTTGAAGGTCTACGGTGGCACATGGCATGTGATCATGTGGCGAGGATGCAACAAGTGATTGATCCAACCGTGAGAGCACGAGATAATCTACGGTGGCACATGGCATGTGATCATGTGGCGAGGATGCAACAAGCGATTGATCCAACCGTGAGATGTGTGTGATTTGTTTCGCTAGCCGGCTCGGGAGGGTCCTTCGAGGCCTCGAGTGGGGCGTCGGTGGTATCGTCCGGTCTGGCGATGCGCGTGCATGATTATGTTTCGTTGATTTTACGTCCGTGGAGGACACGTGATGTTGGGCTCGACCCGTAAATTGTTGGTGATTTCCTATTTGCGAAAACAAAACCTTTGGTTTGTGACCTATTGATTTTGGAAAGAGAAGGATTTTATAATCCTAAATTGTTTTCTATTAAAACTCTCGATGGCATTTTAAAGCTGTTTTGTAAATTGTTTCCCTTATTTGCAATCTTTCGGTTTTGGAAATGTTTACCCAAACTCTTGCCTCGGGAAGTACTTTTCTTTACGTTTGGATCTTTGAGGATTCTGATTATTATTGTTCTTGGAACTTGTATTGTATGGCTCGTATTTTTGCACTTGTACTTGCACTAGCAAAACGGTGGAGTTTTGCTAACCCCAGAGTATTCGGGGGTGGATGTCTATTTTGCATTCGGGTTTTGGAGCATAGCACGAGTCGGCACGAAGGATGATGAAAGATGAGCGATACTAATCACACGAGGTTCCGTGATGTCGTATTGGTCGATTGTGTTTTCTTTTCATTTGCGGTATCTTTTCCCCGTTGTACGGGAGTTTATTTTATTTTGACCCCTGCGTGGGTATGTGTTTGGGAATGAGTTGTATGTTATTATTGAAAGACCAAGTCGGTCTCTTGAGTCATTTTAGCCTTAAAGGCGATGTTTAGATGTTTGATTTTAGTTATCGGCTGGTAGATCCTCGAGGAGAGGGTCTACGGCGTGTAATATCCTGAGTGGATTGGGGTGTTACATAAATGGTATCGGAGCTTAGGTTGTGGAAACCTAGGTTGGGTCGATGGTGTCTATTGAGTTTTTGTATCGTCGGATTTTATCGGTGAGTCGTGTCGCGACGCGTCGTGCCGAGTTGGTTTGTTGTGATTAGTATCGTGGGGCGATCATCATCTTCGTGCGACTGTGGATGTAAGTCTCCTTCTTTGTGTTGTGCCTCGTGTGACACGAGCTATTTTTTTATTATGAGTTAATTGGCCGAATCCTCTTATGGATTTTGATTTCGTGATATGTGATTGTTTGACTCCCATTTTTCGTTCATATGAGGAGTAGTGTTCTTTGTCTTGTGCATGTTTGACTTTATTTCTTTTATCCATTGCGTGAGTTCTTACGTAATGGCTTTCGGTATTTTACCGATCGAGTTTTATTTGAAAATCAATTCTCTTAACCGAGTTTTGGCATTATGGCCTTGATCATTTTGGCGAAATTCTTATGACGGAATCTAGTATTTTGTAAATGGATTTTGTGAGTTTTGAAATATTACCTTCATCGGCCTTTTTGGCGTTTTTGTAAATGGTATTTTAGCCTTGTGGGTTCCTGCGCGGGACACACGGCGTCATATTGTTCCGTGTAAAATTTTTGGGCATTCTAGCCCATTGTATTATTTTTGAAAACCTTGAGTATCTTAGAAAATTAAAATTCGAGACGTACTTTTAAAACGAATTATTTTCTTGTGGTGTTTTCAAGGTGTTTTCTAATGCCGCAATACATTTCAAAAATTTTCCGGTTGAGGACCAAAAATATTTTGAGATATTTTCAAATGCGATTGCTTAGACCCAATTCGAATATTTTGAAAGTTTTTCACTAAAAGAAAGGTGTCCTCATTTTTGTTCAAACGCAAGATGATTTTCAAAGTCTCGATAATGGTGTTTGTACTACTTTTTGTAAAATGATACTCAAGATCAACTGTTGTTTCCAAACTGTTTTCAAAAGGTGGTTTTCATTTTTAAAACCTATCATTCTGTTTGCGGACCGGAAATGCGTGTATGGTTTTCGAACTTTCGTTACGGTGTTAACTTGGTGTGATTGAATTGGTGGTGTGAGCGTTGAGTCGTTCGCCACGCATATGTTTTGTTAGCCCTCTGTGAGAGGTGTGAACTAGTGTTTCTTGTTTATCGCCTCGTGGTGATTTGCTGTTGACACGCGAGTGTGAGTTGAAGCTTGGGTTGGTATGTTCGTGTATATGTGTGATTATTCCATGATGTTTTGTGATTATGTCTTGGTTATCGTTCGGGCCGTTGAGATTCTTTGAACGATACCGTCGTTGCTATGATTTTAGTATGCATGTTGCTTTACGATGGAAATTGTTGTATATGGTATGTATTATGATTCCTTGTTGTCTTGAGTGGTTACTTATTTAGTATGCCGAGGGCCGAGGTCGTGGTCGTGGCGATCGGACGCGTGGTCGAGAGCATGCCGCGGTGATGGTATTGGTATTGGTGTTGCTACTATTTTGCGGCAGGTAGCCACTCGGATGACTCGATTGACTCGGGCGATTCGGCGTGTTACGAGATGTGACCCGGCCTGCTGGTGCAAATCGGTGGCTTCGAGAAGTGGTTCGTATGAATCCCCCTCGTTTATTTGGTGCTACTGAGATGCTTTAATTTGGGACGGTTGGCTTTTCGGTTGGAAAAGATTTTCGAGATAGTTGATTGTCGGAAGAACGTAAGGTCGGTAGCTCGGTATCTTTTCGACAAAGATGCCGCTATTTGGTGGGAGGCTATTAAGCCTCGAGATCGCGTTGTCACGTGGGCGAGTTCGAAATTCATGAGAGATGAGTTTTGTCCGAACCGATCAGAAATCGGAGGATTAATGAATTCTTTTCGGCGAAACCGCGGGATGTACATTGTCTCAAGCTATTATTGATTTTAGCAAACGGCTCGGCTATGTGCGAGAATCAAGTAAGGACAGAGGAGGACAAGATTTGTCATTTTAGTAGGCGGATGAAGCGGAGATTCGCGATTACATGGCGAGTCTCGCTTGTACTTCCTTGAGAGATTATCGAGAATAGGCGTTAGCTTATGAGCTATCCAGTTATCGGCCAGAGTATGTCGACTCGAAGAAGCAGAAAACCGTTGGGAACTTTTCGGGAAAAGCAGTGGGCCCCTTGAGGTTGGGACTTCGTCTCGTCATCCCAAAATGGTTCCTAGATCGCGTGATCGGAGGAGTAGTACCCTGCAGTGAGTAATGTGAGCACTTGAAGATATGTTATAAGCGTAGTCGAGCGGGCCATACTGCGAAGAATTGTCGTTCACCGTTAGTCAATTGTTTCGAGTGTGGCGGTGGGTCACCAATCCGTGCATTGCGAGACGGTAGCCGAGAGATTTGGGGATCGAGGTTGCGTCTCTGCTCCGAAAGGACACGGAGATGCCTAGGGTGGTTTTGACCATTTCGGCGTATTCCGAAATATTTATAATTACCCTAGTGGATCGTTTTGTGTTTATTCTCTGTTTTCTCGACTGTGCGTGTTTTCTTGTAACAAGTACTTTGTGTTTTGTGATTGTTTGGATAATTGACTGGATTGTATTATCCATTTGATGACGCTTGTCATTTGTTGGTTTTACTATGTCTCTACCAAATGACGTTGTGTTGGTCGTCATGGAGCGTGTTTTCACACCGTATATTAGTTGAGTTGTGTGTAACATTTCGCCGTTGGGCGTTAGTTACGCGTTTCTTGCGTATCTCGTTGAGTTTTCTGGCGGAATATTTCTTCCCTACTTGTTTTAAGTTTCGGAACGAAACTTCTTTTAAGGAGGGTAGAATGTAATATCATGATTTTCGATTTTCGGTAAATTTCTTTTTTCGGCGAAGTCCGTTTTGACGACTTCGCTCGTGACCGTTTCGTCATTCGAGAATGATTAATTCTACACTTTTTGACATCCGAGTTCGTTTGAGTGTCGTTTTGTTGAGTTCCGTGCTTTTAACGACTTTTCCGCACTTGAGTTCGATTCTTGCGAATCTCGTTGAAGCTATTGTTTGAGTTTCCCGTAAGTCCGTTTAACTTTGTTAGACGTGTTGTGAACGTCGGTTTGTGTATTCGATCACGTATCGTGATTTAGGGCGTTTGGGCCGTTTGTAATTTCCCAGATTTGGGTACTTGTGTTCGTATTCACTTTACCCTACTCAGGAGTGTCGGGATCATGTACTTGTTTTAAACTTGAGCTCGTGTTTTTATTATTGTACTACTTGTCTTGTTCGACGGTAGTGATTCGTGTTCGTCGCGTTCGCGATCCTTCTTGGATTCGATCTCTGGCGGTACATTGCATCTTGCCGGATGATTAGCGACGCTATTCTTCATAGATAGCGACGCTATCGATGCCCGCCTTACGTCGTAACACAACAATGGTTACGTCGTTACCTAGTTCAGATTGATCCGGTAGATCTTGAGTACCCGTTAGCGCACGCTATTCCTCATCAGTATCGTAAGCTATCCGTGCCTTACTAACGTACGTAACACAGCACTTGTTACGTACGTTACGTTGTTCAGGTCTTCGGACAGTTGAGTTTGGATTAACTCTTACGTTCGTAATAACTTGTCCATTACGTACGTAACATCACTAGCGTACGTTAAAGCTTATGGCTTACGACGTTAGCTTCAGCAGTTTATATATCGAGGTTGACCGATTTCGTGTCATTTCTTCCTCTCCTCCTGCTGCGTCTTGGGCGATTTGGGGTAGATTTTGGACGAGCCTTCGTCGATCTTTGTGGAAGTAATCACTCGGTGGGTCTTCTTCGTGTTCATCAACATCTAGCCTTCATTCTTCTTCGAATCAAGGTAAGGTTAGAACCCTAGTTGAGATATTTTCGGATTTGTTTCGATTTCGTGATTTCAATCCGAGATTGTTAGTTCTATTGTCGTTATCTATTCGCTTTGATCATATCCCAGATTGAAATTCCGTTTTCATATTTTTGTCGGGTCAATTCGTGTTCTTGGCCATTTGGGGAAAACCTTGAACCTTCGTCATTTGTTCTTTGAATTTAGCGGCTTTGGGTCGTACTTTGGAATTCATTTTCATTGTTATTGTTTTCGTTCATAGTTCCTTGTTGTGGATTGTCGTTCGGTGGAGTCCGCGAGTTCGTAATCGGTTCGTGTCAACCTACTTTGGTCGATTCTCCGCATTGCTCTTATTCGAGGCAAGTACCTTGTCCATACTTTTCTTGTTTCGTGGATATGATGATTGGTGATCGTCTTGATTTGTTTGTTTGTTTGAAATGAGTTTTCAAAAGATTTGGTTAGCCTCGTTAAAGGCCCTCTTTCAAAACCGTGTGTGTTTTGTGATTGGTGTGGTTCGTGGATAACTATGTGAATTCTATGTATATGCTTGGTGTTCATGTTGCACTTGGTATTGTGTACGGACGTATATTATTTCATTTCGGTGCGTTATGGATTGACGTGGTGTTTTGCTAAGTGTTTGATGCCTGCGGGCGAATTGTTTGAATATCCTTGACATGATATGTTATTTGTGTGAATGTGTGGATATGGTTGAAGGTCTACGGTGGCACATGGCATGTGATCATGTGGCGAGGATGCAACAAGTGATTGATCCAACCGTGAGAGCACGAGATAATCTACGGTGGCACATGGCATGTGATCATGTGGCGAGGATGCAACAAGCGATTGATCCAACCGTGAGATGTGTGTGATTTGTTTCGCTAGCTTGGCTCGGGAGGGTCCTTCGAGGCCTCGAGTGGGGCGTCGGTGGTATCGTCCGGTCTGGCGATGCGCGTGCATGATTATGTTTCGTTGATTTTACGTCCGTTGAGGACACGTGATGTTGGGCTCGACCACGTAAATTGTTGGTGATTTCCTATTTGCGAAAACAAAACCTTTGGTGTGACCACTATTGATTTTGGAAAGAGAAGGATTTTATAATCCTAAATTGTTTTCTATTAAAACTCTCGATGGCATTTTAAAGCTGTTTGTAAATTGTTTCCCTTATTTGCAATCTTTCGGTTTTGGAAATGTTTACCCAAACTCTTGCCTCGGGAAGTACTTTTCTTTACGTTTGGATCTTTGAGGATTCACGATTATTATTGTTCTTGGAACTTGTATTGTATGGCTCGTATTTTTGCACTTGTACTTGCACTAGCAAAACGGTGGAGTTTTGCTAACCCAGTATTCGGGGGTGGATGTCTATTTTTGCATTCGGGTTTTGGAGCATAGCACGGGAGTCGGCACGAAGGATGATGAAAGATGAACGATACTAATCACACGAGGTTCCGTGATGTCGTATTGGTCAGTTGTGTTTTCTTTTCATTGCGGTATCTTTTCCCCGTTGTACGGGAGTTTATTTTATTTTGACCCCTGCGTGGGTATGTGTTTGGGAATGAGTTGTATGTTATTATTGAAAGACCAAGTCGGTCTACTGAGTCATTTTAGCCTTAAAGGCGATGTTTAGATGTTTGATTTTAGTTATCAGCCTGGTAGATCCTCGAGGAGAGGGTCTACGGCGTGTAATATCCCTGAGTGGATTGGGGGTGTTACACACCGAGCGGTGCATTGTGAGACCATTGCCAAGATGTTCGGGAATTGGGTTTTTGTTCCTACTCGGGGAGTGCCTGGTGGTGTCCCGTGATGTAGTTGTGTATCGTACTTCGTGCTGTAATTCGTGTAGAAATTGATATTTGTTGCGTTAACTTTTTGGCTTTGTTTGTATTCTACCATGATGTTTTATTTTAAGTTTCGGGACGAAACTTATTTTTAATAGGATAGAATGTAATGTCCGGTATTCTCGTTTTCTGTTATCTTGAATTGTTTGTGTCTTGACGTCGGACATTTTCTTGTTGACGAGAATCGGAGTGAATTCTATCATAATACTATATTTGTTTCTACCGCATAGTCATTGTGGTCGGGTGCGACTTGTTGTCGCGTGCGTTTCTTTGATTAAATGTGTGCATGTGATGCGTCGTTAATTGCTCGTTATTGTTTTGAATCATTGCCGGTGGCGTTGTTATGGTCATCGTGGGGCGTGTTTTCACGATGTATGTTCTTTCGCATTGCTTGTAATGTTTCGCCGTTGGGCGCGATTTTTTTTCGGTTCTTGTGTATTTCGTTGAGTTTTTCTGGTGGGATATTGCTTCTCCCTACTTGATTTAAGTTTTGGGACGAAACTTCTTTTAAGGAGGGTAGAATGTGATATCCGCGATTTCGGATTTCTGGTAATTTTCTTTTTTCGGCGGAGGTCCGTTTTGACGACTCGCTTGGGACCGTTTCATCATTATGAGAATGATTAATTCTGCACTTTTGTCATCCGAGTTCGTTTCGGTATTGTTTTGTTGAGTCCCGTGTTTCTTAACGACTTTTCCGCACTCGAGTTCGATTCTTGTGAATCTCGTCCGAAATTACTGTTTCGAGTTTCCCGTAAGTCCGTTTAACTTTTTTAGACGTGTTGTGAACTTCGGTTTGGTTATTCGATCACGTATCGTGATTTTCGGACGTTTTGGGCCATTTTCGTAAATTCCCAAAGTTTGGGGTAATTACCTTCCGTTGTCAAATTTCGAGCCTTCGGGTTGTCGGAATCATGTGTTCTCTTGGCTCTTAGATTCGTCTTTGCAAGTACTTCGTGACCGTATCTTCGATTCGTATTCAGGTTCGGGTTTCGGTGTCGTTTTCTTGAGTTCAGTGTTATTAAACGACTTTTTCAAGTATGAGTCGATTTTGTAAAATCACCATAAATTGTTGGAAACACAAAAGATTTTGAATCTTTTCAATATTATAGAGCATCAAGTTAGCTTTCCAATGGTTCAAACGGTGAGTCAATCGGAGTCCGGACGAGAGAGTTATGGTCGAAATAGCTGAGACACTTATTTTCCAGTTTTGGCCGAGCAGCCTGTACCTTGTGCCGCGGCACATGCCGGCAAGGCCGCGGCACACTACCTAGTCACTGCCGCGGCACACCCGTCCGGGCCGCGGCACACTCGTGTTGCATTTTCGGCCAAACCCCTCTGTACCTTGTGCCGCGGCACATGCCGACGGGGCCACGACACACTGCCGAGTCACTGCCGACAGATTTGGCCCTGTGCCGCGGCACACTTCAGCTGGGCCGCGGCACACTGAGTCAGCCTATTTAAGGCCAGCAGGCATTTTTCTTCAGCCATTTCTCACTCGTTTTCTTCCCTTCCGCGGCTGGAGATTGGTTAATCATGGAGAGATGTTGTTGGACAATAAATCCATGAAGTCTTGGAGTTCATATCATCAATCATCCATCCTATAACATCCTTTGATCGAGCAAATCAGGTCAGATTTTCTAGAAATCTAATTTTGGGGATTTGGGGTATTTTGTTCGATTTCGTCCGTTTAATCCGATTTAACTTTGGATTGTGATGGATTGATGATTATTTAGATGTATTGTATCATTTCCCTTGTTATTCCATGGTTGGATCGTATCGATTCGTTGTTTTGGTCGAGTTCATGATCGACGCCTTGAAGGTGTCCGGTAAAATGTCATAGAGGGGTTTTCGGGCGTTCTACGATTATTCTTACTCGTATGATCAATGATTTATTGATTATATGTTGTTAGGGTCGAATTCTTGTGAAGAACTTGAGTCGGAACCCTTTCGTTCGTTGTCTTCTTCGGGGTCCGAGCTTCCTGGTCGAACCGTGTTCTTCGGAGTATTCGGTAGCGGTTATTAAGGCAAGTATTTTACTATACGAATTGTGTCTTGTGAATAGGGACGTCGTATTATGGTTGTGATGCATCGGTTTACTTTCGTGTATATGCTTCGTATGAATTGATTATTACGAACAATTGATGGTAACGATAATACCTTCACTTAGTTAACATCGTGGAATTGTGTTGGATGTGCAAATCATCTAAGTTTGTGCCGGGCGTGGTTGGTCATTGTTGAGTCGTTGTGATGATCATGATATTTGTGTTGTTTTGGTTTACATACTTGATTGTACATTTTGGTGTAATGTGGAATGGCTTGACATTTGATGATTATGAGTTATCTCGTGTCGATGTGTGTGCGTGTGTTCCAGGTAGGGTCTGACGAGGCCTCTGGAGTTCGGTACATGATGTGTACGAACAAGGTGTGTGATCCAGGTAGGGTCTGACGAGCCCTCTGGAGTTCGGTACATGATGTGTACGAACAAGGTGTGTGATCGAGGTAGGGTCTGATGAGACCTCTGGAGTTCGGTACATGATGTGTACGAACGATGTGTGTGGCCGGGTAGGGTCCGTTTGTAATATCCGCAATTTTTGATTTTCGGTAAATTTATTTTTTCGGTCGTAGTCCGTTTTGACGACTCGCTCATGACCGTTTCGTCATTCTGAGAAAGATTAATTCTACACTTTTTGACATCCGAGTTCGTTTCGGTGTTGTTTTGTTGAGTTCCGTGCTTTTTAGCGACTTTTCCGCACTTGAGTTCGATTCTTGCGAATCTCGTTCGAAACTGCTGTTTCGAGTTTCCCGTAAGTCCGTTTAACTTTTTTAGACGTGTTGTGAACTTCTGTTTGGTTATTCGATCACGTATCGTGATTTCCGGGCGTTTTGGGCCATTTTGTAATTTCTTGAAAGTTACGGGTATCCGTATCTGTAATTGTTGTCTCGACCCGTTTCTTGGTCGCGTATGATTAATTATGATATTATGTTTTCATTTCGGGTCGTTGATGTTGTCCGCGAACTTTTCGTCGTGTTCGTTAAAATGCGTTTTCGGAAATCGGGTCGTCGAGCCACAGTGGTCTGCATGGCCGGACGGTTGCGGGGCGGCCGGACGATTGCAGGCACCGGCCGGGACAGTGCGCGGGAACCGGCGTAGCGCGCCTTCTGGCCGGAAGGCTGTGCGCTAACGGCAGTGTAGCGCACGCCATATACCGGCTAACTTTAACGCTTCTCGGTGCAGGCAGTGGGGTTCTGAGGTTCTAGACTCGGTCAGGATCGGCAGGTAGCGCACGCTACTGTCGGTCGTAGCGCACGCTAACCAGCAGGGGTAGCGCACACTGTCGGCCGACTAGCGTACGTTACCAAGGCGAGCTGTTTAGTCCAGAGCTCTTTGGGCCAGTCGGCTAGCGCGCAGGCTTCCGGACGTAGCGCACGCTAGCGGGAGTCGGGTCGGCAGGTTTGGTCGGTGGTGCCGGGTCGTGCGGGCCCTGGCCGAGGGTACTCGGCCGATACCGGCCGATAGCGCACGCTAGTCCGGGAAGGCTAGCGCACGCTAGTCTGGCCCAGTATAAATGTGGCTGAGCAGTCACATTTCATTTCGTTTTTCACTTCCTTCCTTCACCGTCCGCGGCTGGCGATTCATGGGTGACGAAGCCATGTTGTTTAACAACAAATCCATGAAGTTCTTGAGTTCATAACATCAATCAATCATTCGTTATCATCCTTTGATCCAGCGAATCAAGGTAATCTTACCTTAGAACCCTAAATTCTTGAATTTGGGGGTTTTTGCATTTTGTCTGATTCGTTCCGTGTTGTTGATTAATTCATGATGGGTATGATTAATCATGGTAGTATTCTTGTGTTTAACATCATTTAATCTATTGTTCTTCGTCGAATCGAAGTATTTTTTTTGATTTCCTTCGAATTGACTTTTTAGGGGATTTGTCCTCGATCTCATTTTTCATCCGTTTTCGATGGATCGATTATGGTTAAATGATGTTGTTAAACATATTCTATGGATTGTATATCCATATTTCAACTCGGAATTCTATTTTCGTGTTTTGTCGGGACGAATCATGTTCTTGGCCGTTTTGGGGAAATCCTTGAACTTTCGTCATTTGTTCTTTGAATTCAGCGGCTTTGGGTCGTACTTTGGAATTCATTTTCGTTGTTATTGTTTTCGTTCGTAGTTCATTGTTGCGGATTGTCGTTCGGTGGAGTCGGCGAGTTCGTAGTCGGTTCGTGCCAACCTACTTTGGCCGATTCTCCGCGTTGTGGTTATTCGAGGCAAGTACCTTGCCCATACTTTTCTTATTTTATGGATATGATGATCGGTGATCGTCTTGGTGTGTTTATTTGGTTGTTTGAAATGAAGTTTCAAAAGATTTCGGTTTGGCCTCGTTAAAGGCTCTCTTTCAAAACGCGTGTGTGTTTTGTGAACATTGTGGTTTGGGAATCGATTATTTTGAACGTTGAAGGCTTTGATGATATTCCTATTGTTTAAAGTTATAATTGTGTATTCTGTGTTTAATCTTGTTATTGTGTTTTGGAGAGTTGATAATGTTGTCGGATAAATGGCCATCTCTAGTAAGTATTCTCGATGAACTTACATTCTTATCATTTTAGTATTGCATGAGTAACGTGTGTGTGTATGCTCACTACGGGTTAGATCCGACGGGGTCTCGGTAGGGCTCCACGAAGCTGTGGGACCGCGAGCTTGCTTTTAACCACTACGGGTTAGATCCGACGGGGTCTCGGTAGGGATCCACGAAGCTGTGGGTCCGCGGTTAATTGTGGTGCATTTTGCAAATGTGATTTGATATTGGCATTTCCGGAAATGAGTGCTTTGGAACTGTGTTTTCATGATTGCATGCATCGACTAAGTGTGTAAGAGGTAAGTGTTCGTTTGGCTTACTTGGATAGGATGGCACTAGAGTATTTTGTTGTTTGTGTTAAATCCTTTATTTGTGGATTTTGATGTTGGGAGACGAACCTTATGGTCGTTCTTGTGTACTGTGAGTTGATGAGATTTGGGGCTAAAATCCTAATGGTTTTATAAAGGTCATTTGACGGATTTGGGGCTAAAATCCCAACGGTTTGGTAAAGGTCATTTTCCGGAAAGTAAACTTTTGGGGCAGTGACCCCATTCGTCTTTTGGGTTTTGAAAAGTAGGATTTGATAATCCAAAATCGTTTTCTATTAAAACTCCCGATGGTATTTCAAATCATTTTATAAATTGTTTCCCTTGATGTTTTGATCTTGAAATTTTGGGAAGTCTTTTCTCAAACTCTCGCCTCGAGAAGTGTTCATCTTGTTGTATTTGAATCTTTGAGGATTCCTGGTTATTGTTATTCGTGGAATGTGAATTGTATGGCTCGTATTTGCACTTTGTTCTTGCACTAGCAAAACAGTGGAGTTTTGCTAACCCCCGAGTATTCGGGGTGGATGTATGTTTTTGCATTCAGGTTTTTGAGCATAACAGAGGGTCGGCACGTAGGATGTTGTAAGATGATCGATACTAATCACATGAGGAACCGTACATCGTGTATTAGTTGATTGTACTTTATTTTCATTTGCTATATTTTCCGTTATGCGGTGTGGTTGTGTTTTGACCCCTGCGTGGGCATGAGTTGTATTTGAGTTGTATGTAATTATTGAAAGACCAAATCGGTCTACTGAGTCATTTTAGCCTTAAAGGCGTGGTTGAGTTGTTATAAGTTGTTAGTAGCCTGGTAGGTCCTCGAGGAAAGGTTCTACGGCGTGTAATATCCCTGAGCGGATTGGGGGTGTTACATAAATGGTATCGGAGCCAGGTTGAGGAAACCTAGGCTGTCGGGTCAAGTCGTGTTGTTTGAGTCTTGTTTCATCGGATTTTATCTGACTGAGTCGTGTCGCGACGCGTCGTTTGAGTTTGTTGGTCGTGATTAGTATCGTGGGGCGATCATCATCTTCGTGCGACCTGTGGAAGTAAGTCTCACTTCTTTGTGTTGTGCCTCGTGTGACACGAGCTATTTTTATGATTATTTGTTAAGTGATGGAATCCTTATGTGGATTTTGATTTCACGATATGTATTTAATCGACTCTCGTATTTGATTTATACGAGGAGTGTCGTCGCTTGTGATGTCTTTTTATTGTTGTTTTTGTCCGTTGCTGATGTTTTTCGAATCGATTTGCACGTTTTACAAGTTCTCTTGTGGAAGCTTTGTACTTATACACGTTCGACTTGTTCACTAGCCAGTGCGGGAGGGTCTTTAGAGTCCTCGAATGGGGTCAGTGGTTTTGTTCTGAATGTGGTATTTTATCGTTTATTTCCGTTTAAAGACATGTATTGTCTTGATTTTGAATGTTTTGATGCGTGTACTAGGAGTTTTTTTTAGTGAACGTAGATATGTGCGAGTTTTGGGCATTCTGGCCTATTGGATTTTTGAAAACCTTGAGTATCTTAGAAAAATAAATTTCGAGACATACTTTTCAAATGAGTTATTTTCTTGTGGTACATCCTAGGTGCCACAATATATTTCGAAAATTTTCTACTTCGAGGACCAAAATGCTTTGAGATATTTTCAATGTTTTAGAAACACTTTTATTTAGACCCGAGGGTCGAATATTCTGAAAGTTTTCACTAAGAGAAAGTGTCCTCATTTTATCAAATGCGAAATGGTTCTCCAAAGTCTCGATAACGATGTTTCACGTTTGTACTTTTTGAAAGGTGATACTCAAGATCAACCGGTGTTCTTCTAAATTATTTTCAAAATGAGGTTTTTGTTTTTTAAAACCTATCCATTCCCGTTTGAGGGCTGGGTATGTATGTATGATGTCGCGTTGTCATTATGATGTTTGCTCCCGGGTATGATCGAATTCGCGGTGCGAGCGTTGAGTCGCTTTTCACACATTTGTTGTGTTAGCCCCCTGTGAGAGGCGGGATGTTGGTGTTAAATGTTATCGTCTCGTGGTGATTTCTGCGTTGTCGCGCATGTGCGAGCTGTTAGAGCTTGGTTTGGTATGACCGTGTGCATCGGTGATCGTTCCGTTATGTGTCGGTTGTTTAATGTCTTGTTACCTTGCTCCTGTTTTTGTGAATTTCGTGGACGAGGTCGGAGGTAATACCCGTACTATTTTGACTTCGGTATTTTCTCTTTCTCCAGTCTATCGATTCGCTCATGTTCGTTGATACTTTATGAACTTGTTCTGTATTTCGGTTTCATCGTCCAAACGAGCTGTGATCTTATTGTGGGTCGATCTGGTTATCGATGTGACTTTTTCGTGTTCAGTTCGATTCTTTTGAACCTTGTCCGGGAGTGACATCATTTGGTTCTATTAGTTCTTTTATTCGAAGCGGATCGGATTTGGAACTCTTGTGTCTTCGACTCTGTCGACTCATTATGTTCGTTGACATTTCGGAGCTTGTCCTGCCCCTTGCTTTTGTTGATCGAACGAGTGTGGTATTGTTTTGGAATAACTCGTTTGTCGCTGTGACTTTTCAATCGCTATTCCATTTCCTGTGGATCTTATGGGAATGCATGTCTTGTAGTTCTCACCAGATCATCCTAGGAGTTGTTGTTTGAATTTTATTATCCTTCGTGTTTCGGACATGATTGTTCGATCTTTGTTGTCTCGATCATTTGCTTGTTCGCTTTTTGTTCTCGTTTCGTGATTGTTGAGCGTTCAGGCTCCTTCGTAATTCACTTAAGTTCGGGAAATTGGTCCCGTTTTTGATCATCCAACCCTTGGGCGGTGGAGTTCCGTATTTGTTCAGCGATTGGCTCGCGTTTTAATTGATGTACCGTTGAGTCGGTCAATCGTATTGATTTTGTTCGTTGTGTTTTGCGATTGTTCGGATAATTGACTTGATTGTATTATCCATTTGATGACGCTTGTCATTTGTTGGTTTTATTATATCCCTAACGGCGACGTTGTGTTGGTCGCCGTGGAGCGTGTTTTCACGCCGTATATTCCGTTGCGTTGTTTGTAACGTTTCGCCGTTGGGCATTAGTTACGTGTTTCTTGTGTATCTCGTTGAGTTTTCCTAGCGGGATATTTATTCTCCCTACTTGTTTTAAGTTTCGGGACGAAACTTCTTTTAAGGAGGGTAGAATGTAATATCCGCAATTTTCGATTTTTGGTAAATTTCTTTTTTCGGTCGGAGTCCGTTTTGACAACTCGCTCATGACCGTTTCGTCATTCTGAGAAAGATTAATTCTATACTTTTTGACATCCGAGTTCGTTTCGGTGTCGTTTTGTTGAGTTCCGTGCTTTTTAGCGACTTTTTCGCACTTGAGTTCGATTCTTGCGAATCTCGTTCGAAACTGCTGTTTCGAGTTTCCCGTAAGTCCGTTTAACTTTGTTAGACGTGTTGTGAACTTCTGTTTGGTTATTCGATCACGTATCGTGATTTCCGGGCGTTTTGGGCCATTTTGTAATTTCTTGAAAGTTACGGGTATCCGTATCTGTAATTGTTGTCTCGACCCGTTTCTTGGTCGCGTATGATTAATTATGATATTATGTTTTCATTTCGGGTCGTTGATGTTGTCCGCGAACTTTTCGTCGTGTTCGTTAAAATGCACGTTTTGGAAATCGGGTCGTCGAGCCACTGGTGGTGCATCGGCCGGACGATTGCGGGATCGGCCGGACGATGCGGGCACCGGCCGGACAGTGCGGCAGAACCGGCGTAGCGCACGCCACGGCCGGAAGGTCGCGCGCTAACCGGCAGTGTAGCGCACGCTATCTACCGCCTAACGACGCTATCGGAGTGCAGGCGGTGGGGTTACGAGGTTCTAGACTCGGTCGGGATCGGCGGTAGCGCACGCCATCGCCGGTCGAGCACGCTAACCGGCAGGGGTAGCGCACGCTGTCGGCCGACTAGCGTACGTTACCAGGGCGAGCTGTTTAGTCCAGAGGCTACTGGACAGGTCGGCTAGCGCGCGCAGGCTTCCGGCCGTAGCGCACGCTAGCGGGAGTCGGGTCGGCAGGTTTGGTCGGCAGGTTTGGTCGGTGGTGCCGGGTCGTGCGGGCCCTGGCCGAGGGTACTCGGCCGATACCGGCCGATAGCGCACGCTAGTCCGGGAAGGCTAGCGCACGCTAGTTCCGGCCCAGTATAAATGTGACAGAGCAGTCGCGTTTTCATTCATTTTTCACTTCCTTCCTTCTCCGTTCGCGGCTGGCGATTCATGGGTGACGAAGCCATGTTGTTTAACAACAAATCCATGAAGTTCTTGAGTTCATAACATCAATCAATCATCCGTTATCATCATTTGATCCAACGAATCAAGGTAATCTTACCTTAGAACCCTAAATTCTTGAATTTGGGGGGTTTTTGCATTTTTGTCCGATTCGTTCCGTGTTGTTGATTAATTCATGATGGGTATGATTAATCTTGGTAGTATTCTTGTGTTTAACATCATTTAATCCATTGTTCTTCGTCGAATCGAAGTATTTTTCTTGATTTCCTTCGAATTGACTTTTTGGGGGATTTGTCCTCGATCTCATTTTTCATCCGTTTTCGATGGATCGATTATGGTTAAATGATGTTGTTAAACATATTCTATGGATTGTATATCCATATTTCAACTCGGAATTCTATTTTCGTGTTTTGTCGGGACGAATCGTGTTCTTGGCCGTTTTGGGGGAAATCCTTGAACTTTCATCATTTGTTCTTTGAATTCAGCGGCTTTGGGTCGTAATTTGGAATTCATTTTTGTTGTTATCATTTTCGTTCGTAGTTCATTGTTCCAGATTGTCGTTCGGTGGAGTCGGCGAGTTCGTAGTCGGTTCGTGCCAACCTACTTCGGCCGATTCTCCGCGTTGTGGTTATTCGAGGCAAGTACCTTGCTCATACTTTTCTTATTTTATGGATATGATGATCGGTGATCGTCTTGGTGTGTTTATTTGGTTGTTTGAAATGAAGTTTCAAAAGATTTCGGTTTGGCCTCGTTAAAGGCTCTCTTTCAAAACGCGTGTGTGTTTTGTGAACATTGTGTTTTGGGAATCGATTATTTGGAACGTTGAAGGCTTTGATGATATTCCTATTGTTTAAAGTTATGGAATTGTGTATTCTGTGTTTAATCTTGTTATTGTGTTTTGGAGAGTTGATAATGTTGTCGGATAAATGGCCATCTCTAGTAAGTATTCTCGATGAACTTACATTCTTAGCATGTTAGTATTGCATGAGTAACGTGTGTGTGTGTATGCTCAATACGGGTTAGATCCGACGGGGTCTCGGTAGGGCTCCACGAAGCTGTGAAACCGCGAGCTTGCTTTTAACCACTACGGGTTAGATCCGACGGGGTCTCCGTAGGGATCCACGAAGCTGTGGGTCCGCGGTTAATTGTGGTGCATTTTGCAAATGTGATTTGATATTGGCATTTCCGGAAATGAGTGCTTTGGAACTGTGTTTTCATGATTGCATGCATCGACTAAGTGTGTAAGAGGTAAGTGTTCGTTTGGCTTACTTGGCTAGGATGGCACTAGAGTATTTTGTTGTTTGTGTTAAATCCTTTATTTGTGGATTTTGATGTTGGGAGACGAATCTTATGGTCGTTCTTGTGTACTGTGAGTTGATGAGATTTGGGGCTAAAATCCCAATGGTTTTATAAAGGTCATTTGACGGATTTGGGGCTAAAATCCCAACAGTTTGGTAAAGGTCATTTTTCGGAAAGTAAACTTTGGGGTAGTGACCCCTTTCGTCTTTTGGGTTTTGAAAAGTAGGATTTGATAATCCAAAATCGTTTTCTATTAAAACTCCCGATGGTATTTCAAATCATTTTATAAATTGTTTCCCTTGATGTTTTGATCTTGAAATTTTGGTAAGTCTTTACTCAAACTCTCGCCTCGGGAAGTATTCATCTTGTTGTATTTGAATCTTTGAGGATTCCTGGTTATTGTTATTCGTGGAATGTGAATTGTATGGCTCGTATTTGCACTTTGTTCTTGCACTAGCAAAACAGTGGAGTTTTGCTAACCCCCGAGTATTCGGGGGGTGAATGTATATTTTTGCATTCAGGTTTTGGAGCATAACACAGGGTCGGCACTAAGGATGATGAAAGATGATCGATACTAATCACATGAGGAACCGTACATCGTGTATTGGTTCAGTTGTACTTTATTTTCCGCTGCTATATTTTTCCCGTTGTACGGGTGTGGTTGTGTTTTGACCCCTGCGTGGGCATGAGTTGTATGTAATTATTGAAAGACCAAATCGGTCTACTGAGTCATTTTAGCCTTAAAGGCATGGTTGAGTTGTTATAAGTTGTTACTAGCCTGGTGGGTCCTTGAGGAAAGGTTCTACGGCGTGTAATATCCCTGAGCGGATTGGGGGTGTTACACCGTTGAGGCCTCCGGAGTTCGGTACATGATGTGTACGAACAGTGTGTGTGGTCCGGGTAAGGTCCGTCGAGGCCCCCGAAGTTCGGTACATGATGTGTACGAACAGTGTGTGTGGTCCGGGTAAGGTCCGTCGAGGCCTCCGGAGTTCGGTACATGATGTGTACGAACAATGATCGTGTAGCAGTGATTGTTTGGGTAACATTTTAAATATGGGTCTCGGACTCATAATGATATATTATCTAGTGTGCTTTAAAACGAGAATCGGGCTAAGGCCCTAATGTTTATGAAAAGGTTTTGTAAATAGGGACTCGAGGTCCAAAAGAATTTCTGCTTTAAAAATCCCCGAGATGATGTGTTTCTTTTCAAATATCTCTTACTTGAGTTCGAAATTTTAAAACTTCTCGGGAACATTTTGATAATTGTTTTCCGTATTAATTCATAGTTGCTATTTACCTGTTGCATTTCGTATCGTATTATACTTGCACTAGTAAAACAGTGGAGTTTTACTAACTCCCGAGTAATTGGGGGGTGGATGTACATTACGCGTCCGGTACATGCGGAGTTGGGGAGCGATCAGGAGGATTGGCAAAAGGGGATGACGAGCTGCGATACTAATCAAGAGTCGAGAGTTGGTAGAGTTTGGTTCTATTGTTACAGTTGATTCAGTCTTCCGCTGTATTGTGTTTCGACCCGTGTGTGGGTAATGTTGTTAGTCAATTCTGTTGATAGAGTTGTGTGACCTCATCGGTTTGTGTGTTTATGTGTAAGTGACCTTAACGGTCTGTATTATTATATTGTTTGGCCCTGCCGGGCAAGCATTTGGTTGTTTATGGATGTTTAGCCTGGTAGATCCTTGTGAAAAGGGTCTACGGCGTGTAACATTCCCATACGGTTTTGGGGGTGTTACATTTATGGTATCGGAGCTTAGGTTGCGGAAACCTAGGCTGTCGGGTCGAGTCGAGTCGTGGTTTGTCGAGTAATGTGTTGTCTTGTCGTTCGAGTCGTCAGGTGACAAGTTGAGTTGTGCGTAGTCACAACGTGTCGGATATGTTGTCGGATGAGATTAGTATCGTGGGCGACCATCATCTCCGTGCGACCTGTGGACGTAAGTCTCCTCTTTTATGCGAAGTACCTCTGTATCATCATTTTATCTAAATGAGTTAATTGCGGTGCATAATTTTATTTGTACTGTGTTGTGAATATAGTTGTATTTTATACGTGTGACATATTGTATATGTATAAAACTGGGCCTATTGTTGTTTTACCTTTGAACCACTGTGAGGGGTGGTATGGTGTAAAAATTGAGAACCTTGTTGGGTTTCGAATAAGGTATCGACTTGAGTTCGTGAGAAACTTCGAGGAATGATTTTCTTGTATGTTTAAACTATGCTGTGAGATGTATTCAATTGGATTGTGCATGTTGGACTGTATTCCTTTTTCCGCTGCGTGAGTTCTTTTGTAATGGCTTTCGGTATTTTACCGGCTGAGTTTTATTTCGAAAACCGATTCCCTTAACCGAGTTTTTGGCATTATGGCCTTGATCGTTTTGACGAAATTCTTATGACGGTATTTAGTATTTTGTAAATGGCTTTTATGAGTTTTTGAAATATTACCGTCATCGACCTTTTTGGCGTTTTGTAAATGGTTTTTAGCCTGGTGGGTTCCGGCACGGGACCCACGGCGCTATAATGTTCCGTGTAATTATCTGAAATTTTTGGGCATTCTAGCCCATTGAATTATCTTTGAAAACTTTGAGTATCTTAGAAAATAAATTTCGAGACGTACTTTTAAAATGAATTATTTTCTCGTGCTACATCCAAGGTGCCACAATGTGTTTCAAAATTCTTTTACCTCGAGGACCAAAATGTTTTGAGATATTTCCAATGTTTTAGAAATGCTTTTACTTAGACCCGAGGGTCGAATATTTCTGAAAGTTTTTCACGAAAATAAAGTATCCTCATTTTTATCGAATGTGAAATAGTTTTCCAAAGTCTCGATAACGATGTTTCACGATTGTACTTTTTTTGAAGGGTGATACTCTAGATCAATCGGTGTTTCCAAAATTATTTTCAAAAGGAGGTTTTCGTTTTTAAAACCTATCCATTCCCGTTTGAGGGCTGGGTATGTATGTATGACGTTCGCGTTGTCGTTATGATGTTTTCTCCCGAGTATGATCGAATTGGTGGCATGAACGTCAAGGCGTTGCCACGCATTTGTTGTACTAGCCCTCTGTGAGAGGTGTGAATTGGTGTTTACTGTTTATCGCCTCGTGGTGGTTTGCGTGTTGTCGCACGAGTGTGAGCTGTTGAAGCTTGGGTTTGTACGTTTGTGTACATGTGTGATTGTTTCATAACGTGTGTAGTTATGTGCTGGTTATCGTTCGGGCCGTTGAGGTCGCCGAACGATACCGTCGTTGTTGTAGTGTTTGTGTGTGTATTACTTTACGATGGAAATCATTGTATATGATATGTTTTATGATTCTTTGTTGTGCTGAGTTGGCATCTCCGCTATATTGTTTTGCGACGTTATGCCCCATTGTATCTAGCATTTGTATTTTCGGTATGCCGAGCCGAGGTGTTTCAACCGTGATGTGCCGGGGCATGCACGTGTAATTTGTCTTTCTCGTTAGTAACGCGTTTCAAGTGCGGACTCGAGGGACACCGAATTCAGTTTTGCTAATTGGCTACTGAGACTTTCGGAGTTCGCGCTTCAGCACAGATATCGGGATCAGCTCTGAGAGACCCATGGGAGATTTTCCTGTCAGATGTTTTTTGTGTTGTTACCTTGTTTCCGTTGTTGTGGATTGCGGGGACGACATTTCTTTTATAAGAGGTCAGATATAATACCCGTACTATATTTGACTTCTGCAGTTTCTCCTTCTAAATTCTATCGACTTGCACGTGTTCGTCGATACTTTTTGAACTTGTTTGATGTCTCAGTTGTCATTGTTCGAACTGGTTGTGACCTTGTTTCAGATCGACCTGTTTGTCATCGTGATCTTTCCGAGTTCGGTTCGATTCTTGAGAACCTTGTTTGGAAGTAACATCTTTCACTTTCTACCAGTTATTTTAATGTCTGGAGTTGAAGTGGGGACTTCGGAGTCATTGTTTGACTGTTGTCATTCGATCATTGTTATTTGATCGTTGTTGTTCGATCGTTGTTGTTCGAACGGGGTTGTCTGACTGTTGTTGCCTGATCTCGTACTACGAAGAATTGTCGTTCACCGTTAGCCAACTATTTCGAGTGTGGCCAAGTGGGTCACCGAGCGGTGCATTGTGAGACCATTGCCAAGATGTTCGGGAATTGGGTTTTCGTTCCTACTCGGGGAGTGCCTGGTGGTGTCCCGTGATGTAGTTGTGTATCGTACTTCATGCTGTAATTCATGTAGAAATTGATATTTGTTGCGTGAACTTTTTGGCTTTGTTTGTATTCTACCATGATGTTTTATTTTAAGTTTCGGGACAAAAATTATTTTTAATAGGATAGAATGTAATGTCCGGTATTCTCGTTTTCTGTTATCTTGAATTGTTTGTGTCTTGACGTCGGACATTTTCTTGTTGACGAGAATCGGAGTGAATTCTATCATAATACTATATTTGTTTCTACCGCATAGTCGTTGTGGTCGGTTGCGACTTGTTGTCGCGTGCGTTTCTTTGATTAAATGTGTGCATGTGATGCGTCGTTAATTGCTCGTTATTGTTTTGAATCATTGCCGGTGGCGTTGTTATGGTCGTCGTGGGGCGTGTTTTCACGCTGTATGTTCTTTCGCGTTGCTTGTAATGTTTCGCCGTTGGGCGCGATTTTTTTTTCGGTTCTTGTGTATCTCGTTGAGTTTTTATGGTGGGATATTTCTTCTCCCTACTTGATTTAAGTTTCGGGACGAAACTTCTTTTAAGGAGGGTAGAATGTGATATTCGCGATTTCGGATTTCCGGTAATTTTCTTTTTTCGGCAGAGGTCCGTTTTGACGACTCGCTTGGGATCGTTTCATGATTCTGAGAATGATTAATTCTGCACTTTTTGTCATCCGAGTTCGTTTCAGTATTGTTTTGTTGAGTCCCGTGTTTCTTAACGACTTTTCCGCACTCGAGTTCGATTCTTGTGAATCTCGTCCGAAATTATTGTTTCGAGTTTCCCGTAAGTCCGTTTAACTTTGTTAGACGTGTTGTGAACTTCGGTTTGGTTATTCGATCACGTATCGTGATTTTCGGACGTTTTGGGCCATTTTCGTAAATTCCCAAAGTTTGGGGTAATTACCTTCCGTTGTCGAATTTCGAGCCTTCGGGTGGTCGGAATCGTGTGTTCTCTTAGCTCTTATATTCGTCTTTGCGAGTACTTCGTGACCGTATCTTCGATTCGTATTTAGTTTCGGGTTTCGGTGTCGTTTTCTTGAGTTCAGTGTTATTAAACGACTTTTCCAAGTATGAGTCGACTTTGTAAAATCACCATAAATTCTTGGAAACTCCAAAGATTTTAATCTTTTTAATATTATAGAGCATCAAGTTAGCTTTCCAATGGTTCAAACGGTGAGTCAATCGGAGTCCGGACGAGAGAGTTATGGTCGAAATAGCTCAGACACTCATTTTCTAGTTTTGGCCGAGCAGCCTGTACCTTGTGCCGCGGCACATGCCGGCAGGGCCCCGGCACACTACCGAGTCACTGCCGCGGTACACCCGTCCGGGCCGCGGCACACTCGTGTTGCATTTTCGGCCAAACCCGTCTGTACCTTGTGCCGCGGCACATGCCGACGGGGCCGCGGCACTGCTTAGAGTCACTGCCGTGATTGGCCTGTGCCGCGGCACACTTCGGCTGGGCCGCGGCACACTGAGTCAGCCTATTTAAGGCCAGCAGGCGTTTTTCTTCAGCCATTTCTCACTCATTTTCTTCCCTTCCGTGGCTGGAGCTTGGTTAATCATGGAGAGATGTTGTTGGACAATAAATCCATGAAGTCTTGGAGTTCATATCATCAATCATCCATCCTATAACATCCTTTGATCGAGCAAATCAGGTTAAATTTTCTAGAAATCTTCTTTTAGGGATTTTGGGTATTTTGTTCGAT
Source organism: Orobanche coerulescens (assembly GCA_033398695.1). Lineage (NCBI taxonomy): Eukaryota > Viridiplantae > Streptophyta > Magnoliopsida > Lamiales > Orobanchaceae > Orobanche > Orobanche coerulescens. Next base: position 137,288,283 of record CM065811.1, on the reverse strand, counting down.
TTCGTCCGTTTAATCCGATTTAACTTAGGATTGTGATGGATTGATGATTATTTAGATGTATTGTATCATTTCCCTTGTTATTCCATGGTTGGATCGTATCGATTCGTTGTTTTGGTCGAGTTCTTGATCGACGCCTTGAAGGTGTCCGGTAAAATGTCATAGAGGGGTTTTCGGGCGTTCTACGATTATTCTTCCTCATATGATCGATGATTTATTGATTATATGTTGTTAGGGTCGAATTCTTGTGAAGAACTCGAGTCGGAACCCTTCCGTTCGTTGTCTTCTTCGGGGTCCGAGCTTCCCGATCGAACCGTGTTCTTCGGAGTATTCGGTAGTGGTTATTAAGGCAGGTATTCTACTATACGAATTTTGTCTTGTGAATAGGGACGTCGTAGTATGGTTGTGATGCATTGGTTTACTTTCGTGTATATGCTTCGTATGAATTGATTTTACGAACAATGGATGGTAACTATAATACCTTCACTTAGTTAACATCGTGGAATTGTGTTGGATGTGCACATCATCTAAGTTTGTGCCGGGCGTGGTTGGTCATTGTTGAGTCTTTGTGATGATAATGATATTTGTGTTGTTTTGGTTTACATACTTGATTGTACATTTCGGTGTAATGTGGAATGGCTTGACATTTGATGATTATGAGTTGTGTCGTGTTTATGTGTGTGCATGTGTTCCAGGTAGGGTCTGACGAGGCCTCTGGAGTTCGGTACATGATGTGTACGAACAAGGTGTGTGTTCCAGGTAGGGTCTGACGAGGCCTCTGGAGTTCGGTACATGATGTGTACGAACAAGGTGTGTGATCCAGGTAGGGTCTGACGAGGCCTCTGGAGTTCGGTACATGATGTGTACGAACAAGGTGTGTGATCCAGGTAGGGTCTGATGAGACCTCTGGAGTTCCGTACATGGTGTGTACGAACGATGTGTGTGGCCGGGTAGGGTCCGTTGAGGCCTCCGGAGTTCGGTACATGATGTGTACGAATAGTGTGTGTGGTCCGAGTAAGGTCCGTCGAGGCCTCCGGAGTTCGGTACATGATGTGTACGAACAGTGTGTGTGGTCCGGGTAAGGTCCGTCGAGGCCTCCGGAGTTCGGTACATGATGTGTACGAACAATGATCGTGTAGCAGTGATTGTTTGGGTAACATTTTAAATATGGGTCTCGGACTCATAATGATATATTATCTAGTGTGCTTTGAAACGAGAATCGGGCTAAGGCCCTAATGTTTACGAAAAGGTTTTGTAAATAGGGACTCAAGGTCCAAAAGAATTTCTGCTTTAAAAATCCCCGAGATGATGTGTTTCTTTTCAAATATCTCTTACTTGAGTTCGAAATTTTAAAACTTCTCGGGAACATTTTGATAATTGTTTTCCGTATTAAATTCGTAGTTGCTATTTACTTGTTGCATTTAGTATCGTTTTATACTTGCACTAGTAAAACAGTGGAGTTTTACTAACCCCCGAGTAATCGGGGGTGGATGTCTGTTCTGCGTCCAGGTACGTGCAGGTTCAGGGGAGCAGTCACAGTATTGGGACAAAGGGATGACGAGCTGCGATACTAATCAAGAGTCTAGAGTTGATAGAGTTTGGTTTTATTGTTAGAGTTGCTTCAGTTGTAACGCCCCAATACTTATTTAAATGCTATTTATTTTGCTAACGATCATGGATTTTAATTTTTTAATATTTACAAGTTGTCCGATACTTGGACCGATACGTTCCTAGCATAAAATGAAAGATTTAAAAAGAAAATATTTCAAAATAAATTATAAGGATCATTTTTAGAATTTATGAAAGTGATTTCGAAAAGTTCGACGATTTTGATACGATAAATTTCATTCTGAACACTTATCTTGCCAAAATAATATTAAATTATTATTTTAAGATTATCGAAAATCCGTTCGAGCATATCGAAGATTTTACTCCGACGAGTCGGAACAGGTCGGAAAATCGAATTTGGACATCGGGAAGGGGTCGAACCGGCCGAGCGAGTTGACGGACATCTGCCGGTCACCACGGACACGCCGGCCCGACAAGCTGCCGGTCATGGCGGCCGAAGCTTCTAGGCCACTATCCAGGATAAAGGCATCCGGTGTCCGGATAAGGTCGATCCACGACCGATAGAAGCTTCTCGACCACTCTCCGGATAAGGTGTCCGGTGTCAGGATAAGGTCGATCACGGCCAAACGAAGCTTCTCGGCGGTGTCGGATAAGGCTTCCACTATCCGGGTAAGGTTGATTTTCAACCGACTTTGAGACATTATTTATATATGTACCCTGACGTTTTTTTGTACAAACCATATATCATTTTGAATCTGTGAACCTCTACTTTAAAACGCCCGAAACATATTTTCCTTCCAAAATTAATAAAAGCCACAAAAATCCCGATCAAACAGATAGCTCAAATCTTACAGTTTTTCAAAGGTGTTTGATAAAAGTCCTCAAAGAGATTTCAGATTTTACATCAAGAATTTATGACCGGAAATATGAAAAAGTATTTTCAAGTGCTAGGAGAAGCGTATCCGGGATCCAGGAAGGACAACCGAGCCAAATTCAAAGGAAGATATTTCAAGATTTCAGCAAACGAGGTGAGGTTATACTGTTTTAATATGTTACGGTCATCGTTGTGTCGTGTAACATGACGACCCGAGAGGGGTCGAAAGAATGAAAGAAATCCGAGACGAGTCTAACACAGATAAGAATGTTTTATGTAACACCCCAAACTAGGCGGATATTACAGTGCCGTGGACCCCCGACTGGGACCCACCAGGCGAATGAAAAAGGATGAATTACACAGGGTAAATGTAGTACCGAACCACATTACAACATCAATTACTCCGATTAGGAGTTTCATACAACACACCCAGGATAAAATAGAATACATGTGTATCTTATTTGACGATAAAATACACAACACTGAATGAAACGAGTATTCAAACGGAATGTCTGCAGCGGAATAAATAAAGGAAACATAAATGACTGAATAAGTGACTGAACAGACTGGGGCCGCTTTATAGTATCACTGGGACTCCTCGACGTCAGCATGTTCTCCCCGTGCCTTTTCCTTGACAAGACCTGAAAAACAAAATCCCCAAACGGGGTCAGTTATACAGAACAACAATCCTCAATGGTTGAAAATACATAATCATGATTAACTGAAGTTATGAAATATTCTTAGTTATGAATTACGCTGAAGAGGAGTATCATAGTACGCCCGTAATGTTCTGTGCGAGTGTACAACACCCGTCCGTGTACCTAATTAGTCTCACGGTGTAACGCTTTCCCGTGTGCACGGTCTAATGTATCGGTGAACCCAATACATAACCATCGTGTGCCCGACTAAAAATTCCACACAGCCACACCCGGCCACGCAATATGAACCCAGAAGGTCATATGAACGAGAATGACCGTAATGAATATCAATGAATAAATAATAATCTGACAAAGTCAAGAATGACTCACTGAGATGAGGGTAATAATGAAATGAATGATAGCTCAACGAAAGGATTGGAACCGTCGTTCCTTATGGTGAAGTGATTAATTGACAATAACAAGTTTTAATATGATTAATACAATGATGAATGAGTTATGATTATGAATGATCAACAACAAAAGGTATGAATATCCTTTTAACCGAGTAAGAATTAACTTACTCAATACGGTGACAACAATCCTTCCACGAACGACGCGTCTAATTGAGATATCGATCGCTCGAACAACCTTGAATTATACAATATTCAACAACCCGTTCAAAATACGAATCAAACACGAATATAACTAACTCAAAGCGTCGTCTGAATAAACCAAGTTCATTGAGGTATTAAATCAAACACGTTGCGTCAAACTCCGATTGTTTACAATCAAACCTCAAAAACCAATATCAATTCCCCGAAGAAGTGTTTCAAACCAACAAAACATCTTCCAAATGATCAATAATCCGAAATGAATATCCGAAAACGTGATTCTAACGACAAATAAACGAAAACCCCCAATTTCAACTCGATATACAAAGTGTTCTTGAATAATCCCTCAATAATCCAATGAATCCTTATACAAACTCATAATCATATACATATCCCTTCATATAACATGATTATAACGTCCAAAACATCATATCTCAACATAAAATCGAAGTCGAAGGTGTCGAAGAAATTACCTCTTGAATATCCAATCACTTCGATCCGAAGAACACGAGTTTAATCGAGTATCCAAGCTTCCCAAATGATTGAAGGTGATGAAAAATACACACTCAAATGATAATTGATGAAGAAAACTCTCCCTCAAGCTTCTCTCTCTCGTAAAGGTGGAAAAAGCTGGAAGGAATGGTGAAATGCTCAAAAATGAATTTATAGGGGTTGACTACCTGCCGACACGGCCGTGCCCGATCGGCACGGTCGTGTCGCATGATTGGCCGGCGGTGGCCGACAGGACTCGACCGTGTCCTCGCTTGACACGGTCGCGCGCGGAAGGGCCTCCCGACGATGACCCGTCCGGCGGCTTGAATGACTCGGCCGTGCGGGCGGCACGGTCGGGCGTCTTCGGACGATTACGGCTTATCGGAAGGGTTCGACTCGGCCGTGCCAAGCGACACGGTCGAGGCCTGTGGGCAGATACTTCGGCATTTTCCGGACGATGCAGCACGGGCCGTGTCGGACGACACACGACGGAGTCCGGTCGCGATGATCGGCCAAAAGGCGAAAAATGAGCGGGTGAGCTAAAACGACCATAACTCTCTCGTCCGGACTCCGATTGACTCACCGTTTGAACCATTGGAAAGCTAACTCGATGCTCTATAATATTGCAAAGATTTAGAATTTTTGGAGTTACCAAAAATTAATGGTGATCTAACAAAGTCGAACTCATATGAGGAAAGTTGAAACAATGAACAATAACAATACACAACTCGAAGTTTTTCCGAACGGTGAACACGGTGAAATAACATGATTGATGAATGATTATAATTGAGTGAAAATACACTGAGTGACAATTACAGACTGATAATTACTGAATGAAAGTGAATGAATTACAACCGGGTATTACATACACCCCCCTTAAAAGAGTTTCGTCTCCGAAACTAAGGGTCAAACAACTCGGGATAACTCTCCCGCATATTCTTCTCGGTTTCCCAAGTGGCCTCTTCGACTCCGTGTCTAGACCACTGAATCTTAACCAAAGGAATCGTCTTATTTCTCAACTGTTTGATTCGCCGCTCTAAGACTCGTATAGGACGCTCCTCATATGAGTGGTCGTCGGCGATTTCGATTTCGTCGAACTGCAGTATGTGACTAGGGTCGGCAACATACTTTCGCAACTGAGAGACATGAAACACATTATGAATTCGGCTCAACGCCGGAGGTAAAGCCAATCGATAAGCTAACTCGCCTACTCGATCCAAAATCTCAAACGGTCCAATGAATCTCGGACTCAACTTTCCCTCTTCCCAAAGCGGAAGATACCACGACTCGGGGATACTTTGACCAACACATGGTCACCAGCCTCGAACTCTAATGGTCGGCGACGGTTATACGCATATGATTTACGCCGACTCGAGCGGTCAACAAGCGACTCTTGATCAAAGCTACCTTTTCCGGTGGCTATAAGCATATCGGGCTCGGTGCGATTGATTCGACAAGTCATCCCAACACAAAGGAGAGCGACAACGACGACCGTACAAGGCCTCGTAAGGTGCCATCTTAATGGAAGCATGCCAACTATTATTATACGTGAACTCGATCAATGGTAGTTGGGCTTCCCAATCGTCCTTCCAATCGAGGACACAAGCTCTCAACATGTCCTCTAATGTCTGAATAGTCCTCTCTGATTGTCCGTCGGACTGAGGATGAAAGGCAGTACTGAGATTAAGCTGAGTTCCCATAGCACGATGAACTGATTTCCAAAAATGTGACACAAACCGTCCGTCACGATCGGAAACTATACTTTTAGGAGTACCGTGCAGTCTCACTATCTCTTTGATGAATAGCTGGGCAAGTCTCTCGGGACCCCAAGTATCCTTAATCTCAAGAAAATGAGCTGATCTAGTTAAGCGGTCCACAATCACCCAGATCGTATTCATGCCACGACGACTCGTCGGCAAACTCGTGATGAAATCCATAGAAATGTCTTCCCATTTCCACTCTGGAATAGGGAGAGGTTTTAGCATACCCGCCGGTCGCTGATGTTCAATCTTGACTTGTTGGCAAGTTAAGCATCTCGAAACAAATTCCGCGACTTCTCGCTTCATATTACTCCACCAGTAATTTTGTTTCAAGTCTTTATACATCTTGCTAGACCCCGGGTGAACAGAATAAGGGGTAGCATGAGCTTCTCTCAAAATCGAGTTTTTCAACTCGTCATTCGCCGGTACGCACAACCGGTTCTTAAACCTCAAAAGTCCGTCCTCGTGGACCACGAATCCAGGGGCTTTCCCCTGAGTCACATCCTCACGGATGCGCAACAATGAAGGGTCTGAACTCTGATTCTCTCTGATTACCTCCTCAAGTGACGATGAAATCTCTAACATACAAAGTTGTCCCTGAATTCGCTGGAGACCTCGATCTCGGGTCTAAGGAATTCCTGCTGAAGCTCCTTCTGAACTGTTAAACGAGCAAGCATCTGCTCCTGAACGGACTTACGACTCAAGGCGTCGGCGACAACGTTCGCCTTGCCCGGGTGGTAAAGGATCTCAATATCATAATCCTTGATTAGTTCTAACCACCGCCTCTGTCGCATATTTAACTCCTTCTGAGTAAATATATACTTTAAACTTTGATGATCGGTGAATATCTGACAAGTAACGCCATAAAGATAATGACGCCAAATTTTCAAAGCGAACACCACGGCTGCTAGCTCAAGGTCATGGGTCGGATAATTAATCTCGTAAGGCCTCAATTGCCGTGAAGCATAAGCAATAACCTTCCCATTCTGCATGAGTACACATCTGAGACCCTGTCTGGACGCATCACTATAAACCACAAATCCCTCCGTCCCCTGTGGCAAGGAAAGTACAGGTGCTGACATTAATCGGCTCTTGAGTTCCTCAAAACTCCGTTGACACGCATCGGACCACGTGTATTTCTTATCCTTCCGCAAAAGGTTCGTCAAGGGTTGAGCGATTTTAGAAAATCCCTCCACAAATCGCCGATAGTAGCCCGCTAATTCGAGAAAACTTCTGATTTCCTTAACATTCTTCGGAGGTAACCAGTCTCGGATAGCCTCCGTCTTCTGAGGGTCGACACGAACTTTGTCTGATGAAATTACATGTCCGAGAAAAGTTACCTCGGACATCCAGAACTCGCATTTGGAAAACTTTCCATAGAGTTGCTCTCGTCTCAACACGTCGAGAACCTGATGAAGATGAATCTCGTGTTCCTCTCGGTTACGAGAATAAATCAAAATGTCATCGATGAAGACAACAACAACTCGATCCAAAAAGTCGATGAAGACCCGATTCATTAGTTCCATGAATACCGCAGGTGCATTAGTTAGCCCGAACGGCATAACTACGAACTCAAAATGACCATAGCGTGTTCGAAACGCCGTCCTCGCGATATCCGACTCTCGAATCCGCAGCTGATGATATCCAGATCTTAAGTCGATCTTGGAAAATACTGAAGCTCCCTGAATTTGATCCAAAAGGTCATCGATACGGGGTAAAGGATACTTATTCTTGATTGTCACCCTATTCAACTCCCGATAATCGATACACAAGCGAAAAGAACCATCCTTCTTTTTGACAAACAGCACTGGTGCTCCCCACGGTGACGCACTCGGTCGGATATAACCTTTCTCGAACAATTCTTCAAGTTGATTCTTCAACTCCTGCATTTCGGTCGGGGCCATCCGGTACGGTGCCTTCGATATCGGAGACGTACCAGGCTCCAACTCGATCGTAAATTCCACATCTCTCTGTGGAGGTAAACCAGGTAACTCGTCTGGAAATACATCGGCATATTCTCTCACAACCGGAATATCCGACAACAATACTGATGATTTTTCGGTTTTGGTCATATAGCACCAATAACCAACACATCCTCGATCGAGTAATCTGATCGCTTTCATCAAATTAATGACTTTACTGCAGTCGGGATTACCTCCTGAAAAACACATTCAACCCCATAAATGCGAAATGATAGTGACCATACGCTACGGACACTAATGATGGCATCATGACGATCCATCCAAATAATACCCAAGATGACGTCGTCTCTCGGCAAATCTACCACGATAAGGTCCGCCGCCATATACGACCATGAAACAGAATCGGACAATCCTGAATCTCCCGATTACGATAATTCGTTTACCATCGGGTAGACCAATGACATAAGGCTCACAACTAGTAGCACTACCCGAAGTAGTCTACTCAAACATGACTCGGAAATGAATGAATGCGATGCACCGGTATCAAAAAGGGTACACACAGGTTGAGATAGAATATCGAGTGTACACGAGATCATTCGGGCCTCGGGATCATCGGTCTTCTTCATCTCATAAATCCGGGGTTTGCTAGTCCCGCACCGGACGCTCCGTCTGCGACTATAGGCTCCACCTTTAGTCGCTCCTGTCATTTTAAACGACGCTGATTGAGTGGCACGATTACGAGCAGTGATCGCTTCGGGGCCTGAGATGACGCTGGAGTAGGTTTGGAGTCCCTACGGCAAAAACGGGCCTTATGCCCAGCATTCCCACAATTATGACATGTGATAGTCTGTCGAGGACACTTGGTACTGAGGTGACCAAGCTCCCCACAGTTAAAACAGGTGATGGCCGAACTGGCCGCTCGAGACTGAGATTCCGCGGGTTTCGACGCCACAGGAGGTTGCTCAGAAAAAGCAGATCCCGCACGGGGTTTCTTGAAGGTTGTATGACCGCCTTCAGACTGATTACGGTTCTTTGATTTCTTGCTAGCAGACGAAGGTTGCTGCTTAGCAATTTCCTTAGCAGTAAGTTTATAAGTGAGAGCTTTCTCGATGAATTCGGCCAACGTGGTGCAATTATGATTAAGCAACTGTAATCTCATACGTGGTTTCAGCCTCTTGCTGAAATACTTAATCTTATCCGCCTCGGAATGAATGATGGATGAGGCGAACGGAAGAAGTTCCTGAAATTTCTCGGCAATGGCGAGAACATCCGCGTCTGATGAGGGGTCGGGAGTGAGTAACTCTGTCAACTTGGCCTCTCTGAGTGGGTCCGGATAATACCTCTCCATCATGAGAGTCTTGAACTGATCCCAAGTACACGATCCTTCGGTGGGCTTCAACGATAACCACCAAGAATGAGCGCTCTTACCCAGATAGTAAGCCGCAACTGAAACTTTGTGTCCTTCGGGACACTCTACCATCGCAAATATCTTCTCGAAGTGTTCGAGCCAATGAACAATATCCGCCGGCTCAGATGAGCCTTCAAAAGTAGGTGGCCTTTGGCGAGAGATGTCGCCGATGATACTGCTCACATTCCTCTCTTGCCTCTGAGGCGGCGGCGGAGGAGCCTATTGATTTTGATTAGCTGAATTTTGCATCGTCTCCATTAGTTGTGTCATCTGAGTCATCTGGGCCATCATGCCCTGCATAAAGGCGAGTGGATCGATCTGAACACCTTCTGACTGAGCGGTGTCCCGAGTACGACTCCCTGATAGAGAATGATCACGTCCAGGTGAATGAGTAGCAGCGTCGCTACTAAATGAATTAGCATTATTCCTCGCATTCGCACGGGTATTCACACGAGCTCTCGGGATTCAGCCCGTTCCACGGCCTCGCCCTCCACGTCCTCTTCTTGCCCTTTTCATACTGAAGGAGGAAAGTCGCATAATGATTATATTTCCCGCATGATTAGCACGTTATGATTATGTCATGAGATGATGGAAATGAGTATACATGCTCTAACTTAGTGATTATATGAATGATTTACTGAAGTTACATGATTATCTGATGAAATTCTTGAAATGATTATCTTGAATAACTTAACAAGATTGATAATATGATCATCCAGATTGACAACTGAGTAATGAAATGAATTGAGTAATTAATGAGTTAACATGATCGTCCTGATTATTAACTGAGTAATGAAATGAATTAAGTGATTGATGAGTTAATATGATCGTCCCGATCATAATGAATGATGATGTTTGAGGATTGTTAAATGATGAATGATGAATGAATGACTATTGCCAGAAATTATACCATGGCGTTAGAAGTCTTACAGTTCTTTCGGTCTGATTGGCTCGGCATTTGCACGGGTCACACGTGACACGAAAGTCCAGTGATACTAGTCTGATGAAGATGACTTCAAATGAGACATGACTCGGAAGGTAGTATTCAAAACCACTCTCCGATACCAACTCTGTAACACCCCAAACTAGGCGGATATTACAGTGCCGTGGACCCCCGACTGGGACCCACCAGGCGAATGAAAAAGGATGAATTACACAGGGTAAATGTAGTACCGAACCACATTACAACATCAATTACTCCGATTAGGAGTTTCATACAACACACCAGGATAAAATAGAATACATGTGTATCTTATGTGACGATAAAATACACAACACTGAATGAAACGAGTATTCAAACGGAATGTCTGCAGCGGAATAAATAAAGGAAACACAAATGACTGAATAAGTGACTGAACAGTGGGGCCCCTTTCTAGTATCACTGGGACTCCTCGACGTCAGCATGTTATCCCCGTGCCTTTGCCTTGCCAAGACCTGAAAAACAAAATCCCCAAACGGGGTCTGTTATACAGAACAACAATCCTCAAGGGTTGAAAATACACAATCATGATTAACTGAAGTTATGAAATATTCTTAGTTATGAATTACGCTGAAGAGGAGTATCATAGTACGCCCGTAATGTTCTGTGCGAGTGTACAACACCCGTCCGTGTACCTAATTAGTCTCACGGTGTAACGCTTTCCCGTGTGCACGGTCAAATGTATCGGTGAACCCAATACATAACCATCGTGTGCCCGACTAAAAATTCCACACAGCCACACCCGGCCACGCAATATGAACCCAGAAGGTCATATGAACGAGAATGACCGTAATGAATATCAATGAATAAATAATAATCTGACAAAGTCAAGAATGACTCACCGAGATGAGGGTAATAATGAAATGAATGATATCTCAACGAAAGGATTGGAACCGTCGTTCCTTATGACTGAAGTGATTAATTGACAATAACAAGTTTTAATATGATTAATACAATGATGAATGAGTTATGATTATGAATTATCAACAACAAAAGGTATGAATATCCTTTTAACCGAGTAAGAATTAACTTACTCAATACCGGTGACAACAATCCTTCCACGAACGACGTCCTAATTGAGATATCGATCGCTCGAACAACCTTGTATTATACAATATTCAACAACCCGTTCAAAATACGAATCAAACACGAATATAACTAACTCAAAACGTCGATACGAATAAACCAAGTTCATTGAGGTATTAAATCAAACACGTTGCGTCCAAACTCCGATTGTTTACAATCAAACCTCAAAAACCAATATCAATTCCCCGAAGAAGTGTTTCAAACCAACAAAACATCTTCCAAATGATCAATAATCCGAAATGAATATCCGAAAACGTGATTCTAACGACAAATAAACGAAAACCACCAATTTCAACTCGATATACAAAGTGTTCTTGAATAATCCCTCAATAATCCAATGAATCCTTATACAAACTCATAATCATATACATATCCCTTCATATAACATGATTATAACGTCCAAAACATCATATCTCAACACAAAATCGAAGTCCAAGGTGTCGAAGAAATTACCTCTTGAATATCCAATCACTTCGATCCGAAGAACATGAGTTTAATCGAGTATCCAAGCTTCCCAAATGATTGAAGGTGATGAAAAATACACACTCAAATGATAATTGATGTAGAAAACTCTCCCTCAAGCTTCTCTCTCTCGTAAAAGGTGGAAAAAACTGGAAGGAATGAGCTGAAATGCTCAAAAAATGAATTTATAGGGGTTGACTACCCTGCCGGACACGGCCCGTGCGATCGGCACGGTCGTGTCGCACAGTTGGCCGACAGGGACTCGACCGTGTCCTGCTTGACACGGTCGCGGCGCGGAGGGCCTCCCGACAGTGACCCGTCCGACAGCGACTCGGCATGACTCGACCGTGCCAGACGACACGGTCGGGCGTCCGGGCGACGATTCGCTTATCCGGAAGGGTTCGACTCGGCCGTGCCAAACGACACGGTCGAGTCCTGTGGGCAGATACTTCGGCATTTTCCGGACGAGTACGGCACGGGCCGTGTCGGACGACACGACCGAGTCCGGTCGGCAGTGATCGGCCAAAAGCTGAAAAATGAGCGGGTGAGCTAAAACGACCATAACTCTCTCGTCCGGACTCCGATTGACTCACCGTTTGAACCATTGGAAAGCTAACTCGATGCTATATAATATTGCAAAGATTTAGAATTTTTGGAGTTACCAAAAATTAATGGTGATCTAACAAAGTCGAACTCATATGAGGAAAGTTGAAACAATGAACAATAATGATACACAACTCGAAGTTTTTCCGAACGGTGAACACGGTGAAATAACATGATTGATGAATGATTATAATTGAGTGAAAATACACTGAGTGACAATTACAGACTGATAATTACTGAATGAAAGTTAATGAATTACAACCGGGTATTACATTTTATGTGCATTACACAACATGATTTTGACGATTTATAAGGGTTTAATCTCACTGAGTATGCTCGCGTACTCACACCTCATCGATTATGTTTTTCAGGCTAAGGGATCGACGAACGGGACAAGCAGAAGATGAATACATATTCCCAACACGATGAAGTTCTAAAGAATAAAAGATGTTGTCGCCGTAATTGTTATTATTTTTACGAAACACTTGATGTCCTTCAAAAAATATAATTTCAACGGACTATGTCCGAATATTTGATTCCCCATGTTTTTGTAAAACTGTACTGATGGTTGAATAAACGAGTTTTATGGAGGATTTACTGAATAAAATGCTTCCGCAAATACTCCGGATTTATAAAAAAAAAATTTTAGGAAAAATTGAGCCGTGTAACGTTCTTTTTAATTAAGAAAGCCAAGGCGTTACAGAATGGTATCGGAGCCAGGTTTCGATCCTGGGACCTGTGGGTTATGGGCCCACCACGCTTCCCGGACTCGTCGGAGTAAAATCTTCGATATGCTCGGAACGGATTTTCGATAATCTTAAAATAATAATTTAATATTATTTTTGCAGTATAAGTGTTCTGTAATGAAATTTATCGTATCAAAATCGTCGGAACTTTTCGAAATCACTTTCATAAATTCTAAAAATGATCCTTATAATTTATTTTGAAATATTTTCTTTTTAAATCTTTCATTTTATGCTAGGAACGTATCGGTCCAAGTATCGGACAACCTGTAAATATTAAAAAATTAAAATACTCCGAATTTAAAAAAAAAAAAAATTTAAAAAAAAAATTGAGCCGTGTAACGTTCTTTTTAATTAAGAAAGCCAGGGCGTTACAGAATGGTATCGGAGCGGACCTCTCTCAGTACGGTGAGATTTGGGGATGAACCAAGCGGAAGCTGGTGAACACGTGACTCCCGGGGCCGACGAGGGCGGGGAGTGATCGCCGGTGCAATAGAAAAGGGCACGGACAATGAGCGGCTCCGAGAAAGGGGAGTGATCGCCGGTGCAATAAGAAAAAGGGCACGGACAACGAGCGGCTCCGGACAAGGCTTCTAGGCGGAGGGGGACATGACTGAACCGAATTCTCACCAGAACGAGAGGTATTCCAAGACTGTATAGGTATGGGACTATACAGTTAAGGAGGTTAAAAAAAAAAGATTTACTTATACAAAACAAGATATTTCAAAACTTTCTTATTTTAAAAAATATAACGAATAATTATGGCATGATTATATTTTCGGGAGAATATGTGGTTCATCGCTGCTGCCCAACGTCGACTCTGAGGTAATGTTTTCAAGTATTCACTCTTTTATAAAAACTTAAAAATTATGGTATGAGTATAGAATGATTGTGTCGGCAAAAGATTTGAAAGGATATGTGAAAGTATAAATGTTGTCCGAAAGGGACAAAATACGATTTCAAAGAAAGGTTTCAAAATGATTATGCTGACACAATATTTTTAAAGTTATTGATGAAAATACTCATACAAAGTTTGATACAGATTTTCAAAGTTCTTTACAAAGCTCAATTTCGAGGACGAAATTTTTAAAGGGGGGAGGATTGTAACGCCCCAATACTTATTAAAATGCTATTTATTTTGCTAACGATCATGGATTTTAATTTTTTAATATTTACAGGTTGTCCGATACTTGGACCGATACGTTCCTAGCATAAAATGAAAGATTTAAAAAGAAAATATTTCAAAATAAATTATAAGGATCATTTTTAGAATTTATGAAAGTGATTTCGAAAAGTTCCGACGATTTTGATACGATAAATTTCATTACAGAACACTTATACTGCAAAAATAATATTAAATTATTATTTTAAGATTATCGAAAATCCGTCGAGCATATCGAAGATTTTACTCCGACGAGTCGAAATGTCGGAAAATCGAATTTGGACATCGGGAAGGGGTCGAACTGCCGAGCCAAGTTGACGGACATCTGCCGGTCACCGCCGGACACGCCGATCGACAATCGCCGGTCATGGCCGGCGAAGCTTCTAGGCCACTATCCGGATAAGGTCGTCCATTGTTCGGATAAGGTCGGCCACGACCGGCGAAGCATCTCGACCACTATCCGGATAAAGGTCCCACTGTCCGGATAAGGTCGATCACGACCGACGAAGCTTCTCGCCACTGTCCGGATAAGGCTTCCAGCTGTCCGGGTAAGGTTGATTTTCAACCGACTTTGAGCCCTTATTTATATATGTTCCCGGACGTGTTTTTGTACATATCATATATCATTTTGAATCTGTGAACCTCTACTTTAAAACGCCCGAAACATATTTTCCTTCCAAAATTTATAAAAGCCACAAAAATCCCGATCAAACAGATAGCTCAAATCTGACAGTTTTTCAAAGGTGTTTGATAAAAGTCCTCAAAGAGATTTCAGATTTTACATCAAGAATTTATGACCGGAAATATGAAAAAGTATTTTCAAGTGCTAGGAGAAGCGTATCCGGGATCCAAGAAGGACAACCGAGCCAAATTCAAAGGAAGATATTTCAAGATTTCAGCAAACGAGGTGAGGTTATACTGTTTTAATATGTTACGGTCATCGTTGTGTCGTGTAACATGACGACCCGAGAGGGGTCGAAAGAATGAAAGAAATCCGAGACGAGTCTCACACAGATAAGAATGTTTTATGTGTATTACACAACATGATTTTGACGATTTATAAGGGTTTAATCTCACTGAGTATGCTCGCGTACTCACACCTCATCGATTATGTTTTTCAGGCTAAGGGATCGACGAATGGGACAAGCAGAAGATGAATACATATTCCCAACACGATGAAGTTCTAAAGAATAAAAGATGTTGTCGCTGTAATTGTTATTATTTTTACGAAACACTTGATGTTCTTCAACGAATATAATTTCAACGGACTATGTCCGAATATTTGATTCCCCATGTTTTTGTAAAACTGTACTGATGTTTGATTAAACGACTTTTATTGAAGATTTACTTACTAAAATGCTTCCGCAAATACTCCGGATTATATAAAATTTTTAAGGAAAAATTGAGCCGTGTAACGTTCTTTTTAATTAAGAAATCCAGGCCGTTACATCAGTCTTCCGCTGTATTGTGTTTCGACCCCTGTGTGGGTAATGTTGTTAGTTAGTTCTGTTGATAGAGTTGTGTGACCTCATCGGCCTGTGTGTTTATGTGTAAGTGACCTTAACGGTCTGTATTATTATATTGTTTGGCCCTGGCCGGGCAAGCATTTGGTTGTTTATGGATGTTTAGCCTGGTAGATCCTTGTGAAAAGGGTCTACGGCGTGTAACATTCCCATACAGTTTTGGGGGTGTTACAGACCCCCGCCTTCCGGTTTATAGGGTCGAACTACTCTAATGAAAATCTTGACGTAACAAGCACATCCCTACTAAATCCTCAAGTCGAAGGTTCACGAATACCTATCACAACCTTTCGATTACATCATTGATTGTCCCGGAGTGAAATCCGTGTGACGAATCGAGGGTGAGTCGGTTCGAGTATACTAATCTAATTAGCATACCTATAACGTGTGCTCCCACTAACCATTAGTGTTCGACAGGCACTCTACTTGTCAAAGAACACGTCATACAAGTCTTCACATAAACTTAACGCCCAGTCAAGTTTCATTGACTTGCGAACGATTAAGTATTTGAGCTATAAACCTTTCCAGTGCCGACCCCCTTATCAAATAAGGAGTGGAACGTTTTGCTCTCAAATACACAGACTAGTTTCTACATGAATATTTACGAGTTAGGAATGCCAGTAACTACCAGTAAATAAAGAAACATCCATTGCCTTATATTGATGATTTATATAATAACAAGTACAATGCCCTCACTCAATATCCTCTGAGTGGCATTCGAGGGCATACTCCTAATAGTCAGACCCTACCTGGATCACACACCTTGTTCGTACACATCATGTACCGAACTCCAGAGGCCTCGTCAGACCCTACCTGGAACACGCACACATACATCGACACGACACAACTCATAATCATCAAATATCAAGCCATTCCACATTACACCGAAATGTACAATCAAGTATGTAAACCAAAACAATACAAATATCATGATCATCACAACAACTCAACAATGACCAACCACGCCCGGCACAAACTTAGATGATTTGCACATCCAACACAATTCCACGATGTTAACTAAGTGAAGGTATTATCGTTACCATCAATTGTTCGTAATAATCAATTCATACGAAGCATATACACGAAAGTAAACCAATGCATCACAACCATAATACGATGTCCCTATTCACAAGACACAATTCGTATAGTAAAATACTTGCCTTAATAACCGCTACCGATTACTCCGAAGAACACGGTTCGATCGGGAAGCTCGGACCCCGAAGAAGACAACGAACGGAAGGGTTCCGACTCGAGTTCTTCACAAGAATTTTGTCCCTAAGTCATACCAATGATAAATCAACAATCGTACGATGTATAATAATCATACAACGCCCAATTCCCCCCTCTAAGACCTTTTGTCGGACACCTTCAAGGCGTCGACTAAGAACTCGACCAAAATAACAAATCGATACGATCCAACCATGGAATAACAAGGGAAATGATATAATACATCTAAATAATCATCAAACCATCATAATCATAAATTAAATCGGATTAAACGGACAAAATCGAACAAAATACCCAAAATCCCCAAAATTAGATTTCTAGAAAATCTGACCTGATTCGCTCGATCAAAGGATGTTATAGGACGGATGATTGATGATATGAACCTCAAAACTTCATGGATTCATTGTATAATAACATGCCTCCATGGCTGACCAAGCTCCAGCCGCGAAAGGGAAGAAAACGAGTGAGAAAATGGGGGAAAAACCCGGCTGCAGGGCCTTAAATAGGCTGCCTGCCAGCAGGGTTACGTACGTAACCGGCCAAGGCTTACGTACGTAACCGGGTCACTGACCCAAATCTGCCGGCATTGTTACGTACGTAACCGGCCTTACGTACGTAACTTCCGAGCATTACCGGCCGTAACTCGGCCAGTGCCGGCCTGGGCCCAGACTACCCGACCACGACTCGGCCGGGGCCAACTCCGATGGCCCGAACGACCCCGAAACCCGAACCTCAATACGAATCGAAGATACGGTTACGAAGTACTCGCAAAGATGAATCCGAGCACTAAGAGAACACACGATTCCGACCACCCGAAGGCTCGAAATTCGACAATGGAAGGTAATTACCCCAAACTTTGGGAAATTACGAAAACAGCCCAAAACATCCGAAATACACGATACACGATCGAAACACCAAGCCAAAGCTCGCAACACGTCTAACAAACTTAAACGGACTTACGGGAAACTCGAAACAGCAGTTTCGAATGAGATTCGCAAGAATCGAACTCAAGTGCGGAAAAGTCGCCAAAAAGCACGGAACTCAACAAAACAACACCGAAACGAACTCGGATGACAAAAAGTGAAGAATTAATCATTCTCGAAATGACGAAACGGTCATGAGCGAGTCGTCAATTACCGGAAATCGAAATTATGGGTATTACACACTACCCTCCTTAAAAGAACTTTCGTCCCGAAACTTAAAACAAGTAGGGAGAGGAAATATACCACCAGGAATATTTCAATGAGATGCATAAGAATGCGTAACTAATGCTCAACGGTGAAACGTTACAAACGACGCAACGGAATATACGGCTTGAAAACACGCTCCACGACGAGCAACACGACGCCACTGGTAGAGACATAATAAAATCAATAAGTGACAAGCGTCATAAAACAGACAATACAATCGAGTCGATTTTCCGAACAATCACAAAACACAACGAACGAAAATCGATACGATTGACCAACCCAACGGTTCATCAATCAAAACGCGAGCCAAACGCTGAACAAATACGGAATTCCACCGCCCAAGGGTTGGAAGATCGAAACGAGACTAATTTCCCGAACTTAAGGGAATTACGAAGGAGTCTAAATGTTCAACAATCATGAAACGAGATCAACAAAAACCGAACAATCAAACGATCGAACCACAACGATCGAGACAACAAAAATCGAACAATCACGTTCGAATCACGAAGAACAATAAAATTCAAACAACTCCAAGGTTCACATCTTGACTCGAGACAATATATGATCCGGTGAAAACAACAACATGTGCCTTTACATAAGATCCACAGGAAAGGGAATAGAAGTTGAAAAGTCACAACGACAAACGAGTTATTCCGAAACAATACCACGCTCGTTCGATCAACAAAAGCAAGGGGCAGGACAAGCTCAGAAAATGTCAACGAACATAAACGAGTCGACAGAGTCGAAAATACAGAAGTTCAAAATCCGATCCACTTCGAATAAAAGAACTAATAGAACCAAAATATGTTACTTCCGAACAAGGTTTACAAGAATCGAACCGGACTCGGAAAAGTCACAACGATAACCAGATCGACCCAAAACAAGATCATAGCTCATTCGAACGACGAAACCGAAATACAGAACAAGTCCAGAAAGTATCAACGAACATGATCGAATCGATAGACTTGAGAAAGAGAAAATGCAGAAGCCAAAAATAATACGGGTATTACATTCGATCTCTTATAAAAGAAGATCGTCCCCACAACTCACAATAACGGAAACAAGGCAACAACACAAAAGCAGTCGACGGAAACACTTCCCATGGGCCTCTTAGAGCCGATACTGATATCTGTACTGAAGTTCGTGCCCCGAAAGATTCGTAACCCAACTCGCAAAACTGGATCATGTGTCTCTCGGGTCCATACTTGAAATGCGTTACTGACGAGAAGAACAATTAGTACGTGCATGCCCCCGGCACACCACGGTTGAAACTCCTCGGCTCGGCATACCGAATATACAAGTGCTAGATACAATGGGACGTAACATCACAAAGCAACAAACCAGAGATGCCAATTTGGCATAACATATCAACACATACTAAAATCACAACAACCACGGCAATGTTCGACGATTACAACGGCCCGAATGATAACCAGCACACAAACACAAAACATCATGAAATAATCACAGATGTACACAATCATAATAACCCAAGCTCTAACAGCTCGCACAGGTGCGATAGCACGCAGATCGCCACGAAACAACAACATTAAAGATCAACATCACACCTCTCACAGAGGGATAACGTAACAAATGCGTGGCAACGACTCAACGCTCATGCCACTAATTCAATCACAATTCGGAGGGCTAACACCCTAACTACAATACCAACATCATACACACCTTCTCCGACTACAAGCAGGAAATGATGGGTTTTAAAAATGAAAACCACCTTTTGAAAACGGTTTGGAAACACCAGTTGATATTGAGTATCACTTTACAAAAAGTTGAGCAAACATCATTGTCGAGACTTTGAAAACCACCTTGCATTGGAACAAAATTGAGGACACTTTCTCTTAGTGAAAAACTTTCAGAATATTCGACCCTCGGGACTAAGTAAAAGTGTTTCTAAAACATTGGAAATATCTCAAAACATTTTGGTCCTCGAGGTAGAAGGATTTTGAAACATATTGTGGCACCTTGGAAGCACCACGAGAAAACAATTCATTTTAAAAGTACGTCTCGAAATTTATTTTCTAAGATACTCAAGGTTTTCAAAAATAATTCAATTCGCTAGAATACCCAAACATGCTCATGTAACAATATTCGTTTAAACATATTATAATATATGCATCAAATCGTACAAAATCAAGACAATACATGTCTTTTACCGGAAAACAGACAGTCACATCGCAGTTCAAACTTGCTTAGGACTGGGGCTAAACCACTGGTCCATCCGAAGCCCCTACGGACTGAGTAAATCGCACCTATAAACATTTTCATACAATATTTAGCACAAGGTTTCACGAAAACACTTGCAAATGAACAAATCAGTTTGAAATATACACGCAGTGGACGAAACCAACAGTCAAGAATACATAACCAGCAAACACTCCTCATATAAACAAAATATGAGAGTCAAATAACCACATATCACGAAATCAAAACCCATAGGAGGATTCCGTCACTTAACAACACATAATCATACCAGTAACTCGCAACATATGAGGCACTATCACAACGAAGGGAGACTTACAACCACAGGTCGCACGTAGATGACGGTCGCCTACGATACTAATCTCATCCGACAACATATCCGACACGTTGTGACTACGCACAACTCAACTTGTCACCTGACGACTCGAACGACAAGACAACATATTACTCGACAAACCACGACTCGACTCGACCCGACAGCCTAGGTTTCCGCAA
Source organism: Orobanche coerulescens (assembly GCA_033398695.1). NCBI lineage: Eukaryota > Viridiplantae > Streptophyta > Magnoliopsida > Lamiales > Orobanchaceae > Orobanche > Orobanche coerulescens. Next base: position 137,267,328 of record CM065811.1, on the reverse strand, counting down.
CCTAAGCTCCTATACCATAAATGTAACACCCCCAAAACCGTATGGGAATATTACATGCCGTAGACCCTTTCCACAAGGATCTACAAGGCTAAAGATCCATAAACAACTAAATGCTTGCCGGCCAGGGTCAAACAATATAATAATACAGACCGTTTAGGTCACTTACACATAAACACACAGACCGATGAGTTCACACAACTCTATCAACAGAACTGACTAACAACATTACCCACACAGGGGTCGAAACACAATGCAGCAGAAGACTACATCAACTCTAACAATACAACCAAACTCTACCAACTCTCGACTCTTGATTAGTATCGCAGCTCATCATCCACTTGTGCCGATCCCGTGACTGCTCCCCCGAACCTGCATGTACCTGGACGCAAAACAGACATCCACCTGTAATACCCGCAATTTGAGATTTCGGTGATTTTCTTTTTTTACGGCAGGAGTCCGTTTTGATGACTCTCTCATGACCATTTCAATATTTCGATAATATTTAGTTCTGCACTTTTTGTCATCCGAGTTCGTTTCGGTATCGTTTTGTCGAGTTCCGTGTTTTTGAGCGGTTTTTCCGCACTTGAGTTCGATTCTTGCGAATCTCGTCCGAAACTGTTGTTTTGAGTTTCCCGTAAGTCTGTTTAACTTTGTTAGATGTGTTGTGAACTTCGGTTTGGTTATTCGATCACGTATCGTGATTTTCGGGCATTTTGGGCCATTTTCGTAATTTCCCAAAGTTTGGGGTAATTACTTTCCGTTGTCGAATTTTGAACCTTCGGGTGGTCGGAATCGTGTGTTCTCTTAGTGCTCGAATTCGTCTTTGCGAGTACTTCGTTACCATATCTTCGATTCGTATTCAGGTTCGGGTTTCGGGGTCGTTCGGGCCGTCGGAGTTGGCCCCGCCCGAGTCATGGCCGGGCAGTCTGGGCCTAGGCCGGCACTGGCCGAGTTACGGTCGGTAGTGCTCGGTAGTTACGTACGTAAGGTCGGTTACGTACGTAAGCCTTGGCCGGTTACGTACGTAACGATGCCGACATTTCTGGGTAGCGATTCGGCCATGGCCGGTTACGTACGTAAGGGCCCGGCCGGTTACGTACGTAAGCGTCCGGCAGTGTCCTGCTATATAAGGCATGGCAGCATATTTTTCACCCATTTCCTCATTCTTTTTTCCCTTACGCGGCTGTAGGTGAGTATATCATGGAGCCATGATGTTGTTCTTTCAATCCACGAAGTTCTTGAGTTTCTAACATCAATCAATCATCCCATAACCTCCTCCGATCTACCGAATCAAGGTTAGATTTCTAGAAATCTAGTTTTGGGAATTTGGGTATTTTGGTTGATTTCGCCCGTTTAGTCCGATTTATCTTAGGATTATGATGGATTGAAGATTATTTAGATGTATTATATCATTCCCCTTGTTATTCCATGGTTGGATCGTATCAATTCGTTGTTTTGGTCGAGTTCTTGATCGACGCCTTGAAGGTATCCGGTAGAATGTCACTGTAATATCCGCGATTTCGATTTCCCGTAATTTTCTTTTTTTGGTGGAAGTCCATCTTACCAACTCTATTGTGACCGTTTCGTCATTCCGAGAATGATTAATTCTAAACTTTTTGTCATCCGAGTTCGTTTCGGTGTCGTTTTCTTGAGTTAAGTGTTATTAAACGACTTTTTCAAGTATGAGTTCGACTTTGTAAAATCACCATAAATTCTAGGAAACTCCAAAGATTTTGAATCTTTTCAATATTATAGAGCATCAAGTTAGCTTTCCAATGGTTCAAACGGTGAGTCAATCGGAGTCCGGACGAGAGAGTTATGGTCGAAATAGCTCAGATACTCATTTTCCAGTTTTGGCCGAGCAGCCTGTACCGTGAGCCGCGGCACATGCCGGAAGGGCCGCGTCACACTGCCGAGTCACTGTCGTGGCACACCCGTCCGAGCCGCGGCACACTCATGTTTCAATTATCGGACAACCCCTCTGTACCGTGAGCCGCGGCACATGCCGGCAGGGCCGCAGCACGCTGCCGATCACTGGGGGCAGATTCGGCCCTGTGCCGCGGCACACTTCGGCTGGGCCGCGGCACACAGTGCAGATCAGCCTATTTATGCGGATTTTGTGAGATGAATGCTCATTTCATCTCTTCCTTCATTCCTCCTCCTCTTGAGCGATCTTGTGGGCGATTTTTGGGCGTTTTTGCATCATCAATTCCAGAGAACTTCATATTCTTCAAGTTCTTGGTGTGGATTAATAACACCAACAATTGTTCTTCATCATTAATCCATGGTAAATTCTTGAAACCCTACTTTTGGGTGAATTGGGGGTTTTTGTTTGTTTTGTCCGATTTAACTGTAATAACTTAGATTTGTAATGTATTGATGATTATTTAGATGTATTCTATCATTTCCCTTGTTATTTCATGGTTGGATCGTTTCAATTCGTTGTTTTGGTCGAGTTCTTAGTCAACGCCTTGAAGGTATCCGACAAAAGGTCTTAGAGGGGGGATTGGGCGTTGTATGATTATTATCCATCGTACGATTGTTGATTTATCATTGGTATGACTTAGGGACGAAATTCTTGTGAAGAACTCGAGTCGGAACCCTTCCGTTCGTTGTCTTCTTCGGGGTCCGAGCTTCCCGGTTGAACCGTGTTCTTCGGAGTATTCGGTAGCGGTTATTAATGCAAGTATTTTACTATACGAATTGTGTCTTGTGAATAGGGACGTCGTATTATGGTTGGGATGCATTGGTTTACTTTCGTGTATATGCTTCGTATGAATTGATTATTACGAACAATTGAGGGTAACGATAATACCTTCACTTAGTTAACATCGTGGAATTGTGATGGATGTGCAAATCATCTAAGTTTGTGCCGAGCGTGGTTGGTCATTGTTGAGTCGTTGTGATGATCATGATATTTGTGTTGTTTTGGTTTACATACTTGATTGTACATTTCGGTGTAATGTGCAATGGCTTGACATTTGATGATTATGAGTTGTGTCGTGTCGATGTGTGTGCGTGTGTTCCAGGTAGGGTCTGACGAGGCCTTTGGAGTTCGGTATATGATGTGTACGAACAAGATGTGTGATCCAGGTAGGGTCTGACGAGGCCTCTGGAGTTCGGTACATGATGTGTACGAACAAGGTGTGTGATCCAGGTAGGGTCTGACGAGGCCTATGGAGTTCGGTACATGATGTGTACGAACAAGATGTGTGATCCAGGTAGGGTCTGACGAGACCTCTGGAGTTCGGTACATGATCTGTACGAACAAGGTGTGTGATCCAGGTAGGGTCGGTTGAGGCCTCCGGAGTTCGGTACATGATGTGTACGAACAATGATCGTGTAGCAGTAATTGTTTGGATAACATTTTAAATATGGGTCTCGGACTCATAAGGATATATTATCTAGTGTGTTTTGAAACGAGAATCGGGCTAAGGCCCTAATGTTTATGAAAAGGTTTTGTAAATTGGGACTCGAGGTCCAATAGGATTTCTGCTTTAAAAATCTCCGAGATGTTGTGTTCCTTTTCAAATATCTCTTACTTGAGTTCGAAATTCTAAAACTTCTCGGGAACATTTTGATAATTGATTTACGTATTAAATTCGTAGTTGCTATTTACTTGTTGCATTTCGTATCGTATTATACTTGCACTAGTAAAACAGTGGAGTTTTACTAACTCCCGAGTAATCGGGGGGTGGATGTCTGTTCTGCGTCCAGGTACATGCAGGTTCAGGGGAGCAGTCATAGGAATGGCACAAGAGGATGACGAGCTGCGATACTAATCAAGAGTCGAGAGTTGGTAGAGTTTGGTTGTATTGTTAGAGTTGTTTCAGTCTTCCACTATATTGTGTTTCGACCCCTGTGTGGGTAATGTTGTTTTGTCAGTTCTGTTAGTGGAGTTGTGTGACCTCATCGATCTGTGTGTTTATGTGTAAGTGACCTTAACGGTCTGTATTATTATGTTGTTTGACCCTGGCCGGGCAAGCATTTGGTTGTTTATGGATGTTTAGCCTGGTAGATCCTTGTGGAAAGGGTCTACGGCATGTAACATTCCTATACGGTTTTGGGGATGTTACATTTATGGTATCGGAGCTTAGGTTGCAGAAACCTAGGCTGTCGGGTCAAGTCGAGTCGTGATTTGTCGAGTATTGTGTAGTTTTGTCATTCGAGATGTCGGGTGACAAGTTGAGTTGTGCGTAGTCACAACGTGTCGGTTATGTTGTCGGATGAGATTAGTATCGTGGGTGACCGTCATCTCCGTGCGGCCAGTAGACGTAAGTCTCCTCTTTTATGCATAATATCTGTGTTCATGATATGTGTGATATTTGTGGTGCATGATGTTATTTGCACGGTGCTGTGTAATGGAGTTTGTATTGATACTTGTGATACACTGTATGTGTATTGAACTGGACGTATTGACGTTTTGACGTTGAACCACCGTGTGGGGTGGTATAATGTGAAAGTTGTAAACTTTGATCGTTCCAAAAAAAAAAATGGGTACCGACGGTAGAGTTTGTGAGAGAATCAGATAGATGGTTTCGTTGTATGTTTAACTTGATGCCCATGAGATGCATTTGATTGAATTGGTGACCCCATTTGCCGTTTGGGCACGTGGATCTAAGTTCGACTATTTTGGATTGTTGTAAATATACCCGCTGTGGGTAGGTTTGAAAACGTTTTTCCTGAAAGACTACTGGTTTGAGCATTTTTGTGGAAATCAATTTTTTTTTTTTTTGAAAATATTTTGATGGTACGGTTAAACAACGGTTTGTGTGGATTTTGGAATCGGTTGAATTGTGACAAGTTGGTCATGTATTTTCAAATAGCATCATCAATCAGTATTTGGAAAATGTGTTTTAAAATACGTCGGACATTGCAAAATACCACCGTCATTTTTATTACGATCGAAAGGATTTTTGGAAAATTTATGTTTTGCAAAACGACACTAATTTTCGGAATTTAAATATTATGTGTTTGAGTGTTGTGACGGCATAGTATAATTTAATTGTATTATTCTATGACGTTATCCTGGACATGATAGCTTATCTATGGTAATGATTAGTGTGCTGGCAGATATTAAAAAGGTCATTTTGCTGACATCGGTTATAGAGTGGACTTAATATTTCAATGTATTGTTGTGCAAGTGATTTCAAATCAGAGCAGTTTTGATAATGGGTCCGTGGATTTGGTTAAATGACCGAGGTATTAATCAAAGTGTTTTCAAAATTTCATTTCTGCAAAATCTTTCGAACTCACCAATTTTAAAATATTATCATTTGAACAAATACCTCGGAAAAAAAAATTATTTTTAAAGAATGTGACAAGTGCCTGATTTTAATGACCTGTATGTGGTCTTGACTGTGTTTACTTTGGTAAAAGTCGTGCACCTCTGTTGGTGTAACCGTGCGAGTTACTTATGAATTTAAGTCTATTATTGCAGTGTTAGTCTGAGTACTCGTGTGATGATTTGGAGTGAATACTTTATTGTGTTGCTGTTTGTTGCCCTATGTTGATTATGTGATATTTATTTTATTGTTCTGATCGGTGGCCGTTTAGTATGGTGAGAGGTAAAGGTCGAGAGCGTGGTCGTGGTAGAGGTCGGAATCAGGTGCATGAGAGGGCGACTCGCTCGTTGTCAAGCGCCAATGAGCTCAGTACAGGTGGTCGAGATGACCAATCGCGTGAGCAGAGGCAATCAGCTGGGGAAAATGCTGACATTGGCACCGCCACCATCCTTCGTCAGGTGGTTGACCAGTTGGCACATATGAATCAGACCATGCACCGGGATAGGATCCCAGATGAGGATAATGGAGCTAGTATGTGGTTACGAGGTGTGATGAGAATGCACCCGCCCCGTTTTGTAGGTTCTTCGGACTCGTTAGGTTCGGAGAACTAGCTCTTCCAGTTGGACAGAACATTTGATGCCATAGCTTGTCCCGATGAGAGAAGAGTGCCTATTGCTCAATACCTGCTCGACAGGGAAGCTGCAGACTGGTGGGAGGCCGTAGCGCCTAGTGCTCGTACCGCTACTTGGGCTGAATTCAAGACTGCTATGGAGGCCGAGTATTGTCCGCCGCCTGTTAAGGAACGTAGAATTGTCTAGTTTTTCTCGGCTATGCCCCGATATGTATCGATATCTCAAGCAATAGTCGATTACAATCGACAACTTTGTTACGTTCGAGATCAAGTGCGAAGTGAGACAGATAAGGTTCGTTACTTTGATATGCGTATGAAACCTCAGGTTCGGCAGTGTATGGCCCCTTTTATGTGTACAACGCTGAAGGACTATCAAGATCGAGCCTTAGCATTTGAAATGACTATGATGTCTACAGAGTCTGTATCGGTAGCGAAGAAGCAGAAGATTTCCGATGAAGCATCGGGAAGTGAGGGAATTGGGATTCCTAAACCTCGACCCTCGTATCAGTCGAGTATGGGACCTTCTCGGTCAGCTAGAGAATCTAAAAGACCCGAGCCGGTGTCTTTGAGTTCTGGTAATGCTCCTAGGTGTTTCAACTGTAACATTATGGGCCATGAACGCGCGCATTGTAAGAAACCACCGGTGACTTGTTATAATTGTGGACGCGAGGGGCATCGAGTTCAGTACTGCGAGATTGTTTCCAAGATGATAGGGGACCGGAGTCCCGTTCCTACTTCTGGAGGACCCAGTGGTGTCCAGTGATGTAGTTGTGGGTCGTACTTTGTGTTGTTATTCGTGTAGAGATTGATATTTGTTGCGTGAACTTTTTGGTTTTGTTTGTATTCTACCATGATGTTTTATTTTAAGTTTCGGGATGAAACTTATTTTTAATAGGATAGAATGTAATATCCGGTATTTTCGTTTTCTGTTATCTTGAATTGTTTATGTCTTGACGTCGGACATTTTCTTGTTGACGAGAATCAGAGTGAATTCTATCGCAATACTATATTTGTTTCTACCGCATAGTCGTTGTGGTCGGGTGCAACTTGTTGTCGCGTGCGTTTCTTTGATTAAATGTGTGCATGTGATGTGTTGTTAATTACTCGTTGTTGTTTTGAATCATAGCCGGTGGCATTGTGTTGGTCGTCGTGGAACGTGTTTTCACACCGTATGTTCCTTTGCGTTGCTTGTAACATTTCGCCGTTGGGCGTAAGTTACACGTTTCTTGTGTATCTCATTGAGTTTTCCTGGCGGGATATTGCTTCTCCCGACTTGTTTTAAGTTTCGGGACCAAACTTCTTTTAAGGAGGGTAGTATGTAATATCCGCGATTTCGATTTCTGGAAATTTTCTTTTTTTGGCGTAAGTCCATCTTAGCAACTCTACTGTGACCGTTTCGTCATTCCGAGAATGATTAATTCTAAACTTTTTGTCATCCGAGTTCGTTTCGGTGTCGTTTTCTTGAGTTCAGTGTTATTAAACGACTTTTCCAAGTATGAGTTCGACTTTGTAAAATCACCATAAATTCTTGGAAACTCCAAAGCTTTTTAATCTTTTCAATATTATAGAGCATCAAGTTAGCTTTCTAATGGTTCAAACGGTGAGTCAATCAGAGTCCGGACGAGAGAGTTACGATCGAAATAGCTCAGACACTCATTTTCCAGTTTTGGCCGAGCAGCCTGTACCGTGAGCCGCGACACATGCCGGCAGGGCCGCGACACATGCTGGCAGGGCCGCGGCACACTGCTGAGTCACTGCCGCGGCACACCCGTCCGGGCCGCGGCACACTCATGTTTCAATTATCGGCCAACCCCTCTGTACCGTGAGCCGCAGCACATGCCGGCAGGGCCGCGGCACACTGCCAAGTCACTGCCGCGGCACACCCATCCGGTCCGCGGCATGCTGCCGATCACTGGGGGCGGATTCGGCCCTCTGCCGTGGCACACTTCGGCTGGGCCGCGGCACACAGTGCAGATCGGCCTATTTATGCGGATTTTGTGAGATGAATGCTCATTTCATCTCTTCCTTCATTCCTCCTCCTCTTGGGCAATCTTGTGGGCGATTTTTGGGCGTTTTTGCATCATCAATCCCAGATAACTTCATATTCTTCAAGTTCTTGGTGTGGATTAATAACACCAACAATTGTTCTTCATCATTAATCCATGGTAAATTCTTGAAACCCTACTTTTGGGTGAATTGGGGGTTTTTGTTCGTTTTGTCCGATTTAATCGTAATAACTTAGATTTTTAATGTATTGATGATTATTTAGATATATTCTATCATTTTCCTTGTTATTCCATGGTTGGATCGTTTCAATTCGTTGTTTTGGTCGAGTTCTTAGTCAACGCCTTGAAGGTATCCGACAAAAGGTCTTAGAGGGGGGATTGGGCGTTGTATGATTATTATCCATCGTACGATTGTTGATTTATCATTGGTATGACTTAGGGACGAAATTCTTGTGAAGAACTCGAGTCGGAAACCTTCCGTTCGTTGTATTCTTCGAGGTCCGAGCTTCCCGGTCGAACCGTATACTTCGAAGTATTCGGTAGCGGTTATTAAGGCAAGTATTTTACTATACGAATTGTGTCTTATGAATAGGGACGTCGTAATATGGTTGGGATGCATTGGTTTACTTTCATGTATATGCTTCGTATGAATTGATTATTATGAACAATTGAGGGTAACGATAATACCTTCACTTAGTTAACATCGTGGAATTGTGATGGATGTGCAAATCATCTAAGTTTGTGCCGAGCATGGTTGGTCATTGTTGAGTCGTTGTGATGATCATGATATTTGTGTTGTTTTGGTTTACATACTTGATTGTACATTTCGGTGTAATGTGGAATGGCTTGACATTTGATGATTATGAGTTGTGTCGTGTCGATGTGTGTGCGTGTGTTCCAGGTAGGGTCTGACGAGGCCTCTGGAGTTCGGTACATGATGTGTACGAACAAGGTGTGTGATCCAGGTAGGGTCTGACGAGGCCTCTGGAGTTCGGTACATGATGTGTACGAACAAGGTGTGTGATCCAGGTAGGGTCTGACGAGGCCTTTGGAGTTCGGTACATGATGTGTACGAACAAGGTGTGTGATATAGGTAGGGTCTGACGAGACCTCTGGAGTTCGGTACATGATGTGTACAAACGATGTTTGTGGCCGGGTAGGGTCGGTTGAGGCCTCCGGAGTTCGGTACATGATGTGTATGAACAATGATCGTGTAGCAGTAATTGTTTGGATAGCATTTTAAATATGGGTCTCGGACTCATAAGGATATATTATCTGGTGTGTTTTGAAATGAGAATCGGGCTAAGGCCCTAATGTTTACGAAAAGGTTTTGTAAATTGGGACTCGAAGTCCAATAGGATTTCTGCTTTAAAAATCCCCGAGATGATGTGTTCCTTTTCAAAATTCTAAAACTTCTCGGGAACATTTTGATAATTGATTTACGTATTAACTTCGTAGTTGCTATTTACTTGTTGCATTTCGTATCGTATTATACTTGCACTAGTAAAAAAATGGAGTTTTACTAACCCCCGAATAATCGGGGGGTGGATGTCTGTTCTGCTTCCAGGTACATGCAGGTTCAGGGGAGCAGTCATAGGATTGGCACAAGAGGATGACGAGCTGCGATACTAATCAAGAGTCGAGAGTTGGTAGAGTTTGGTTGTATTGTTAGAGTTGTTTCAGTATTCCACTGTATTGTGTTTCGACCCCTGTGTGGGTAATGTTGTTTAGTCAGTTCTGTTAATGGAGTTGTGTGACCTCATCAGTCTGTGTGTTTATGTGTAAGAGACCTTAACGGTCTGTATTATTATGTTGTTTGACCCTGGCCGGGCAAGCATTTGGTTGTTTATGGATGTTTAGCCTGGTAGATCCTTGTGGAAAGGGTCTACGGCGTGTAACATTCCCATACGGTTTTGGGGGTGTTACAGTCACAGAGGGGTTTTCGGACGTTCTATGATTATTCTTCCTCGTATGAACGTTGATGTATTAATTATATGTTGTTAGGGTCTAGTTTCTTGGGAAAAAACCGTGTTGAACCCTTCTGTTCATTGTCGTCTTCCTTTTCGATAGCATCGGTCGTTCCGAAGCTTCCCGATTGAGCCGTGTCCGTTCGTGGTTCCGTGCTCGTGGTATCGAGGCAAGTATCTTGCCCATACGTTTCATGTTTCGTTGGCATAATTTTTGATAAATGATTTTATGCGAAAATCCAATGTTTAATGAACGTAAAAAGGGATCGATATGTTCTCGATAAATGTTGTCTTTCAATGATAATTCGTATACTTCGTGAATATGTGTTCTAGGAATATGTGTGTTGGTTTTGTATGTTGAAAGATAATATGATCACTTCGAGTGAGTTTAATAGACCGTAATCCTTTGCCGGGGATTACGAATTATTATTGTGTACTTGTTCGGTAAGAACGTAATGTGTGTGATATTAGTTGTTACTCCTTGAAAGGAGGTTGTGATGTTTAAGTACTGCTTGGATTGATGTTCTTCTCGTTGTTATGTGATCGTGGGAAGTGATGTGCCTCTGGGTAGGATTGATGAATCTCCGAGATCCATACTTGTTAGTATGGGTCGGGCGTGGCCATAGGGTTATCCACCGGGTATGTCTTGCGGGGACTCCGAGGTTCGTGGCTTGTTAGCCCGATGCCGGGATAACTGATGGGGTTATCATCGGGTATGTCTTGTGGGGACTCTGGGGTTCGTAGCTTGTTAGTGCGATGCTGGGATAACTTATGGTCGTGGTTTGGTTAAGTGTGTATCTGTACTTGTAGTCACGTGACTGTTGTTACGGTGACATGTGATTTGATATAGTTTCCCTGTGGGTTATTCACTCGGGTTTGTTCTACGGGAGCATCTGAGGTCCGTGGCTTGCTAGCACGGGACGCGAATAATCTGTGGAAACATGTTGTTATGGTATGATCGGGTCATGGACCCCGTGTGTTGTTATCGTAACTTAGTTTTGGGGAAATGACTTTTGGGTTGTGTCCCAAAATGTTTTCGAAAGGCTTGAGAATTCTTTAATCCCAAATGTTTTTACAAACTCCCGAGATCGTAAAATGTTTTGTAAGATGTATATTGGGTTCATTCCCACCTTTCTCATTTTAAACAGTTTGATCAAGTGATTTACCTCGGGAAGTATGTTTATGAATTCTAAGTCCTTGGAGTATGATATGTATGGCTTGTCTTCGTATTTTATACTTGCACTAGCAAAACAGTGGAGTTTTTCTAACCCCCGAGTATTCGGGGGGTGGATGTCTATTTTTGCATTTAGGTTTTGGGAGCATAACACAGGGTCGGCGCGAAGGATGATGAAAGATGATCGATACTAATCACATGTGGAACCGTACGTTGTTGTATTGGTTAAGTTGTATTTTATTTCCACTGTAGTATATTTTTCCCCATTGTACGGGAGCATTTTGTATTCGACCCCTGCGTGGGCATGTAATGTGTTTGAGTTGTATGTATTTATTCAAAAACCAAATCGGTCTACCGAGTCAATTTAGCCTTAAAGGCATTGTTGAGATGTTCGATGTTGTTACCAGCCTGGTAGATCCTTGAGGAAAGGTTCTACGGCGTGTAATATCCCTGAGCGGATTAGGGGTGTTACATAAATGGTATCGGAGCTTAGGTTGTGGAAACCTAGGCTATCGGGTCAAGTCATGTTGTTTGAGTCTTGTTTCGCCGGATTTTATCTGACTGAGTCGTGTCGCGACGCATCATCTGAGTTTGTTGGTCGTGATTAGTATCGTGGGGCGATCATCATCTTCGTGCGACCTATGGATGTAAGTCTCCCTTCTTTGTGTTTGTGCCTTGTCTGATGCAAGTTAATGGTATGATTATGTGTTAAGTGACGGAACCTTTATGCAGATTTTTAGTCTCATGATTGTGTTTATGTGACTCTCATATTTCGTCTATATGAGGAGCGGTGTCTCTGCTAATGTATTTTCGCACTGTATTTTATCCGCTGCGTGAGTTCTTTCAAAATGACTTTCACTATTTTGCAAACTGATTTTTACTTCGTAAAACCGACTCCCTAAGTCGAGTTTTGTCATTTTGGCCTTGAATGTTTTATGACGGTTAGATAAATGATCATGTGAGTTTTTAGGCATTCTAGCCTAATAGATTTTTGAAAACCTTGAGTATCTTAGAAAATAAATTTCGAGACGAACCTTTTAAAATGAATTATTTTCTCGCGGTACTTTCAAGGTGCCTTCTAATGCCGCAATATGTTTCAAAATTATTCCAATTGAGGACCAAATATTTTGAGATATTTTTAATTATTTTTAGAAATGCAGTTGCTTAGACTCAATTGTCGAATATTTCTGAAAGTTTCAATTTAAAGGAGAGTGTCCTCGTTTTATCAAATGTAAGATGGTTTTCAAAGTCTCGATAATGGTGTTTGTACAACTTTTTGAAAATGTGATACTCAAGATTAACTGGTGTTTTCCAAATTGTTTTTCAAAATGTGGTTTTTGCTTTCTTTAAAACCTATCAATTCCCGTTTGCGGTCCAGGAATGTATGTATGATGTTCGCATTGTCGTTATGATGTTAGCTCCCGAGTATGATCAAATTGGTGGCATGAATGTTGAGGCGTTGCCACGTAATTGTTATTCTAGCCCTCTGTGAGAGGTGTGAACTGATATTTACTGTTTATCGCCTCGTGGTGATTTGCGTGTTGACACGCGAGTGTGAGCTGTTGAAGCTTGGCTTCATATGTTTGTGTATATGTGTGATTATTCCATGATGTTTTGTGATTATGTGCTGGCTATCGTTCGGGCCGTTGAGATTGCTGAACGATACCGTCGTTGCTATGATTTTAGTATGCATGTTGCTTTACGATGGAAATTGTTGTATGTGGTATATGTTATGATTTTTCTGTTGTGCTGAGTAATTACTTATTCAGTATGCGGAGGGGCCGAGGTCGTAGTCGTGGCAATCAGACGTGTGGTCGAGATCATGCTGCCGGAGATGATGCCGGTATCGGTGTCGCTACTATTTCTGAAGAGTAGCTACACGAATAACTCAGATTGACTTCAGCGATTCAGCGCATTACAGATGTGACTCAGAACACTGGTGCAAACCAGTGGCTTCGGGAGGTAATTCATATGAATCCCCCTCGATTCGTCGGTGTTGCGGATGCGTTGGGCTGGGATGGTTGGCTTTTCTAGTTGGGAAAGATATTCGAGGCTGTCGATTGTCCTGAAGAGCGGAAGGTACCTATTGCGCAGTACCTTCTTGACAAAGAGGCCGCTAATTGGTGGGAGGCTGTTAAGCCTCATGATCGTGATGTCACATGGGCGGAGTTCCAGGCATTTATGGAAGCTGAGTTCTGTCCGAAACCTAGTAGAGAGCAGAGGATTCACGAATTTTATTCGGCAGAACCGCAAGATGTTTCAGTGTCACAGGCTATCATCGACTGTAGCAAACAACTCAGTTATGTGCGAGATCGGGTGAGAACCGATGAAGAGAGGATCTTTCATTTTGACAGACGAATGAAGCCAGAGATTTGCGTGTATATGTCGGGACTCACTTGCACTTCGTTGAGGGACTACCAAGATCGAGCCTTGGCCCGTGAACTAGCTTCATTATCGTTGGAGCGTGTGCCCGATTCGAAGAAGCAGAGGAAGTCCGATGACCTTGTGGATAGTGCAGGAGTTGGTGTTTCTAGTTCGCAACGTCGTAGTCTTTTGGCTGTGAAGCTATGTCGCTCGTTGCGTGGGACTGAGAGTTCCAAGTCTTCTGCTTTGACTCCTGGTAAATCCAGGAGGTGTTTTAACTGCAATGTGGTGGGGCATGTCCGTGCACATTGTCCTTCTCCGCCAGTAATGTGTTACAAGTGCGGGCTTGAGGGAGATCGAGTTCAGTTTTGCGAGTTGGTCACCGAGCCTTCCGAGGCACGGATTTGAGCACTGAAATCAGGACCAACTCCGAGGAGTCCCTGAGGGGCATGTTCTATCAGTTGTATGTTATGTTATTTCCTTGCCCGGTTGTTTCGAATCTCGGAGATTAAGTTCTTTTATTCGAAGTGGATCGTTTTGTGTTTATTTTTCGTTTTCTCGACTGTGCACGGTGCTTAGTGTTTTGTGATTGTTCGGATAATTGACTTGATTGTATTATCTATTTGATTATGTTTGTCACTTGTTGGTTTTACTATGTTTCTACCGGTGGCGTTGTGTTGGTCGTCGTGGAGCATGTTTTCACACCATATATTCCTTTGCGTTGTTTGTAACGTTTCGCCGTTGGGCGTTAGTTACGTATTCTTGTGTATCTCATTGAAATATTCCTCGAGGTATATTTCTTCTCCCTACTTGTTTTAAGTTTCGTGACGAAACTTCTTTTAAGGAGGGTAGAATGTAATACCCGCAATTTCAGATTTCGGTGATTTTCTTTTTTTTTTTATGGCAGGAGTCCGTTTTGATGACTCGCTCATGACCGTTTCGACATTCCGAGAATATTTAGTTCTGCACTTTTTGTCATCCGAGTTCGTTTCGGTATCGTTTTGTTGAGTTCCGTGTTTTTGAGCGGTTTTTCCGCACTTGAGTTCGATTCTTGCGAATCTCGTCCGAAACTGCTGTTTCGAGTTTCCCGTAAGTCTATTTAACTTTGTTAGACGTGTTGTGAACTTCGGTTTGGTTATTCGATCACGTATCGTGATTTTCGGGCGTTTTGGGCCATTTTCGTAATTTCCCAAAGTTTGGGGTAATTACTTTCCGTTGTCGAATTTTGAACCTTCGGGTGGTCGGAATCATGTGTTCTCTTAGTGCTCGAATTTGTCTTTTCGAGTACTTCTTAACCATATCTTCGATTCGTATTCAGGTTCGGGTTTCGGGGTCGTTCGGGCCGTCGGAGTTGGCCCCGGCTGAGTCATGGCGAGGCATGCCCAGGCGGTAAACCTGGCCGGCCGGTGGTGCTCGGAAGTTACGTACGTAAGGCCGGTTACGTACGTGAGACTTGGCCGGTTACGTACGTAACGATGCCGGCATTTCTGGGCAGAGATTTCGGCCATGGCCGGTTACGTACGTAAGGGCCCGGCCGGTTACGTACGTAAGCGTCCGGCAGTGTCCGGCTATATAAGGCCTGGCAGCGTAATTTTCACCCATTTCCTCATTATTTTTCTTCCCTTACACGGATGTAGGTGAGTATATCATGGAGCCATGATGTTGTTCTTTCAATCCACGAAGTTCTTGAGTTTCTAACATCAATCAATCATCCCATAACCTCCTCCGATCTACGGAATCAAGGTTAGATTTCTAGAAATCTAGTTTTGGGAATTTGGATATTTTGGTTGATTTCGCCCGTTTAGTCCGATTTATCTTAGGATTATGATGGATTGATGATTATTTAGATGTATTATATCATTCCCCTTGTTATTCCATGGTTGGATCGCATCGATTCATTGTTTTGGTCGAGTTCTTGATCGACGCCTTGAAGGTGTCCGGTAGAATGTCATAGAGGGGTTTTCGGATGTTCTATGATTATTCTTCCTCATATGAACGTTGATGTATTAATTATATGTTGTTAGGGTCGAGTTTCTTGCGAAGAAACCATGCTGAACCCTTCCGTTCGTTGTCGTCTTCTTTTTCGATAGCATCGGGCGTTCCGAAGCTTCCCGGTTGAGCCGTGTCCGTTCGTGGTTCCGTGCTCATGGTATCTAGGCAAGTATGTTGCCCATACGTTTCATGTTTCGTTGGCATAATTTTTGATAAATGATTTTATGCGAAAATCCAATGTTTAATGAACGTAAAAAGGGATCAGTATGTTCTCGATAAATGTTGTCTTTCAATGACAATTCGTATACTTCGTGAATATGTGTTCTAGGAATATGTGTGTTGGTTTTGTATGTTGAAAGATAATATGATCACTTCGATTGAGTTTAATAGACCGTAATCCTTTGCCGGGGATTACGAATTATTATTGTGTACTTGTTCGGTAAGAACGTAATGTGTGTGATATTAGTTGTTACTCCTTGAAAGGAGGTTGTGATGTTTAAGTGCTGCTTGGATTGATGTTCTTCTCGTTGTTATGTGATCGTGGGAAGTGATGTGCCTCCGGGTAGGATTGATGAATCTCCGGGATCCATACTTGTTAGTATGGGTCGGGCGTGGCCGTAGGGTTATCCACCGGGTATGTCTTGCGGGGACTCCGAGGTTCGTGGCTTGTTATCCCGATGCCGGGATAACTGATGGGGTTATCATCGGGTATGTCTTGCGGGGACTCCAGGGTTCGTAGTTTGTTAGTGCGATGCCGGGATAACTTATGGTTGTGGTTTGGTTAAGTGTGTATCTGTACTTGTAGTCACGTGACTGTTGTTACGGAGACATGTGATTTGATATAGTTTCCCTGTGGGTTATTCACTCGGGTTTGTTCTACGGGAGCATCTGAGGTCCGTGGATTGCTAGCACGGGATGCGAATAATCTGTGGAAACATGTTGTTATGGTATGATCGGGTCATGGACCCCGTGAGTTGTTATCGTAACTTAGTTTTGGGGAAATGACTTTTGGGCTGTGTCCCTAAATGTTTTCGAAAGGCTTGAGAATTCTTTAATCCCATATGTTTTTACAAACTCTCGAGATCGTAAAATGTTTTGTAAGATGTATATTGGGTTCATTCCCACCTTTCTCATTTTGAACAGTTTGATCAAGTGATTTACCTCGGGAAGTATGTTTATGAATTCTAAGTCCTTGGAGTATGATATGTATGGCTTGTCTTCGTATTTTATACTTGCACTAGCAAAACAGTGGAGTTTTGCTAACCCCCGAGTATTCGGGGGGTGGATGTCTGTTTTTGCATTCAGGTTTTGGGAGTATAACACATGGTCGGCGCGAAGGATGATGAAAGATGATCGATACTAATCACATGTGGAACCGTACGTTGTTGTATTGGTTCAGTTGTATTTTATTTCCGCTGCAGTATATTTTTCCCCATTGTACGGGAGCATTTTGTATTCGACCCCTGCGTGGGCATGTAATGTGTTTGAGTTGTATGTATTTATTGAAAGACCAAATCGGTCTACCGAGTCAATTTAGCCTTAAAGGCATTGTTGAGATATTCGATGTTGTTACCAGCCTGGTAGATCCTTGAGGAAAGGTTCTACGGCGTGTAATATCCCTGAGCGGATTGGGGGTGTTACACTACCCCCCGATTACTCGAGGGTTAGTAAAACTCCACTGTTTTACTAGTGCAAGTATAATATGATACGAAATGCAAAAAGTAAATAGTAACTACGAATTTAATACGGAAATCAATTATCAAAATGTTCCCGAGAAGTTTTAGAATTTCGAACTCAAGTAAGAGATATTTGAAAAGGAACACATCATCTCGGGAATTTTAAAGCAGAAATTCTTTTGGACCTCGAGTCCCAATTTACAAAACCTTTTCGTAAACATTAGGGCCTTAGCCCGATTCTCGTTTCAAAACACACTAGATAAGATATCATTATGAGTCCGAGACCCATAATTAAAATGTTACCCAAACAATCACTGCTACACGATCATTGTTCGTACACATTATGTACCGAACTCCGTATGCCTCGACGGACCTTACCCGGACCACACACACTGTTCGTACACATCATGTACCGAACTCCAGAGGCCTCGACGGATCCTACCCGGCCACAAACATCGTTCGTACACATCATGTACCGAACTCCAGAGGCCTCGTCAGACCCTACCTAGATCACACACCTTTGTCCGTACACATCATGTACCGAACTCCAGAGGCATCGTCAGACCCTACCTGGATCACACACCTTGTTCGTACACATCATGTACCGAACTCCAGAGGCCTCGTCAGACCCTACCTGGAACACGCACACACACATCGACACGACACAACTCATAATCATCAAATATCAAGCCATTCCACATTACACCGAAATGTACAATCAAGTATGTAAACCAAAACAATACAAATATCATGATCATCACAACAACTCAACAATGACCAACCACGCCCGGCAGAAATTTAGATGATTTGCATATCCAACACAATTCCACGATGTTAACTAAGTGAAGGTATTATCGTTACCATCAATTGTTCGTAATAATCAATTCACACGAAGCATATACACGGAAGTAAACCAATGCATCACAACCATAATACGATGTCCCTATTCACAAGACACAATTCGTATAGTAAAATACTTGCCTTAATAACCGCTAGCGATTACTCCAAAGAACACGGTTCGACCGGGAAGCTCGGACCCCGAAGAAGACAACGAACGGAAGGGTTCCGACTCGAGTTCTTCACAAGAATTTCATCCCTAAGTCATACCAATGCTAAATCAACAATCGTACGATGGATAATAATCATACAATGCCCAATTCCCCCCTCTAAGACATTTTTTCGGACACCTTCAAGGCGTCGACTAAGAACTCGACCAAAATAACGAATCGATATGATCCAACCATGGAATAAAAAGGGAAATGATATAATACATCTAAATAATCATCAAACCATCATAATACTAAGTTAAATCGGATTAAACGGACGAAATCGAACAAAATACCCAAAATCCCCAAAATTAGATTTCTAGAAAATCTGACCTGATTTGCTCGATCAAAGGATGTTATAGGACGGATGATTGATGATATGAACCTCAAAACTTCTTGGATTCATTGTATAATAACATGCCTCCATGATTGACCAAGCTCCAGCCGCGGAAGGGAAGAAAACGAGTGAGAAAATGGGTGAAAAACCCGGCTGCAGGGCCTTAAATAGGCTGCCTGCCGGCAGGGTTATGTACGTAACCGGCCAAGGCTTACGTACGTAACCGAGTCACTGCCCCAAATCTGCCGGCATCGTTTCGTACGTAACCGGCCAAGGCTTACGTACGTAACCGGCCTTACGTACGTAACTGCGGAGCATTACCGGCCGTAACTCGGCCAGTGCTGGCCTGGGCCTAGACTGCCCGGCCATGACTCGGCCGGGGCCAACTCCGACGGCCTGAACGACCCCGAAACCCGAACCTGAATATGAATCGAAGATACGGTTACGAAGTACTCGCAAAGATGAATCCGAGCACTAAGAGAACACACGATTCCGACCACCCGAAGGCTCAAAATTCGACAATGGAAGGTAATTACCCCAAACTTTGGGAAATTACGAAAACGGCCCAAAACGCCTGAAATACACGATACACAATCGAAACACAAAGCCAAAGCTCGCAACATGTCTAACAAAGTTAAACGGACTTACGGGAAACTC
The DNA here is from genome assembly GCA_033398695.1 of Orobanche coerulescens. Taxonomy (NCBI): domain Eukaryota; kingdom Viridiplantae; phylum Streptophyta; class Magnoliopsida; order Lamiales; family Orobanchaceae; genus Orobanche; species Orobanche coerulescens. The sequence continues at coordinate 137,248,193 of CM065811.1, read as the reverse complement.
AAAACAGCAGTTTCGAACGAGATTCGCAAGAATCGAACTCAAGTGCGGAAAAGTCGCCAAAAAGCACGGAACTCAACAAAACAACACCGAAACGAACTCAGATGACAAAAAGTACAGAATTAATCATTCTCGGAATGACTAAAAGGTCATGAGCGAGTCGTCAAAATGGACTTTCGCTGAAAAAAAAATTACCGTAAATCAAAATTACGGGTATTACATATAACGGAACCATAATTTCATAAAAACTCGTGCCACAAATAAACTCCAAATCGCAATCATATAATCAATTTACGCTAAGTATTGGATATATAACTCTGACCACATTATGTGCATTCACCGCAATGTGACTAACGTATAATCACATCTAACCGGGAACTAAGTGCCATACAAACAAAGTGCCACGGATAGATCCGCCTCTAATCCTATCGGGGCAAAGTGGCACGTCGGCATACGGGGGCAACCTCTTGAGCCCATACGAAACCGAGAGCCGACCTAAAATCCGGGGGCCACCTCTTGAGTTGTAGGGGCCACCTCTAGACTCCCAAATTTGTGTCAAGGACGGTTAGACCATGTCTTGGATCGAGCAGCACGGCTGCGGTTCATGAACAAGGCTACCGTCGTTTCTTATTCCCTTGAAGCCAATGGACGGAGTGTTTCAGAGGTGACTGAGTCGTAGACTTAGGGTATAATCGCGATTATGGTATGATCCGGGAACTGACCCACAATTAAGGACATGCCGAGCCCAGATAAAAGATAAGGAAGCACGTCACCAAGCGTGAGAGCGATAAGCTCAAAGGCCAAAGTTATAGTGACGGTCCGAAAAACGCCCAAGGCTGCGGTCATTAAACCAAAGGTCGTGGCGATAGTCAAAGCCCAAATACTGATAACGGTCTAAGATGTTATAAGGAGGCCGAGGGACTTAGTCATATAGATGACCTTCCGAAGCTGAATACTCACTAGGCGCTCGACGCCACATATTGCCATACTTAACAGCAATCTACGGAGATTGACTATTCATTCATAACCTAATTCATTGCATTATATTTTGAAACTTATACCATCCATAAATGATAAATTTTTTAAAGGTGGGAGTAAAAATAGTATATATTTCAAAACAATTATATACATATAATTTCAGAAAATATACTCAACCCAACTCACTGAGAATCCATTATTCTCACTCCAATTTGTATTGTTTTTCTAAAACCCCACTAGATGAGGAGACCCAAGAAGATAATGAGACGAATGCTGATGACCTGTGAAGATCGTCGTTGAAGAACTGTCGAGACATAAGTATTAGAGTGTTGAAATAAATGCTCTTTTTTTATTCTTGTATCAATAAAGTATTCTGATCTCCGCTGTACTCTTTGAACTTTATGTAACTATTCTGCTGTACTCATGAATGTTTATTTCATCGAATAACCAGACTTAGTTCACCGGGCTAAGATCTGGCATTTGAATGCTCTACTGTAATTCTATTATCACAAACGTTATTTAATTACGTTGGCTGTCGCGTTCTCGTCCAACCCCAGTGTGGGGGCGTGACACATACCCGAATGCAAAATCTCACACACACAGATCCACACTCGGATATTAAGATCCCTGACTCCCTCTCTGATTTGAATCCTCACGCAGGGTTATAGAAGACACACACACAAACACTACATGCGACTGGCATAGTCCAGGAAAGAAGGCAGCGGCGGCGATGGCTTGCGACTGAAGGAGCAGGTGAGATTGGGGACGCAGTTTTGAAGTCGGATGACGTAATTGGGTTTATGGTTATTAATGATGGGGATAGATCCGAATCGGGCCTCTGATTTGGGCTCAGAATTTGGGGATAAGGGTTTCCGATTTGGTTTCTGAACATGTGTTGAGACTGATCAGATTTGTTAAATGCTGAGTTCGAATTGTGGGTGTGAGTTCTGATGAACTCGAGCTTTTGGTGGCCCGTGGTGACAATCGGCAGTAGAAGCCTGTTGTGTCAAGATTTAACACCTTCCGACCGGCGATCGCCTCCGAGGCCGAGCGACCGACTTACTGCCGAGCGACCAAGACAAGTCTGGCCCGGCCGACGGCCAGAGCCTTAGCCTAGCGGACAAGCTACATCGACCGGCCGAAGGCCCCAGGACTAGTCCCGATGCCGAGCGATCGACCTCAAGACGATCGCCTCTCGGTACCCGGCGATCGACCCCTGGCGACCTACGAACGGACGATCTCCTCTCGGCATCTTGCCGACCTACCCTTGGTGACCGACTATTGGCGACCTCCAGCCACTGGCCGATGATCAGCCAGGGACGACCGCTCATGTCGATCACCACCGACGGACTCCCAGTCGGCGAAGACCGAGCCTCAAGACTGGCACCACGTGCAAAGGCCGAGACAAGATCCGCGAATCTCGGGCCATTGACCAAAGCCTGACAGATTCCCTCCAATGTACCGACAGCCGAAAGCTTGTCAGTAGGGCCACATGTTGACTGACTCCGGACACGTGATGGCTCCTTATTGGACCGCCCAAAGCTGTGGCAGCCTCTTCCTTGGACTTTAGCCCGACAGCCAGCATCTTCCTTGGACTTTAGCCCAACAGCCCAGGAAATCGCCCCATTATAATATTGGCCGGCAGGCGGTCGGCACATTATTATATTGGCCGGCGGGCGATCGGCAGATTATTATAATGGCCGGTGACGATCGCCACTACAGACAGACCCATTGCCCCTATATAAACAAGGCGCCTGCACTTGGACACTCCTTCAAGAATATTGCGATTCAAGCACACTATACGAAGCAAACATTAAGCACTTGGCTAATCTCCAACTCTTAGCTACTGACTTTCTTTCGGTCTTACTTCTCCGGCCTTTTCTCCTCGGCAGTTATCGGCGGGACGAAGAACACCAAGCTTCGCTCAAGAGCCGGATTAACGAGTCTTTTACACTCATTGTATTTAGATTTCTCTCATTAATACTTGTATCCACGAATATTTGTATTAATAACATCTCGCGAGAGCATTCAAGCCGGGCCTAACAAACCCGGCAAATCTAGAATTAATTATCTTCTCTCGGAAGTGCTCCATAATTGTTGTTTGTTGTCCGTCTTCCAGTATTAATCTTCGGATAAATATTTTGGGCAACAACAATTGGCGCTAGAAGAAGGGGATCCAACCCTCGATTTTTTATACCTACCGTCCCAAAGAACACTCACTGTTCTCGGGGCAGATACTTGAAGTGACACTTACTGCACTTCAAAGAAATCCTTCAGAAAACATGTCTTACGCCTCCGCGTCGAAGAAAGCCGCTGACCAGCCGGCCAGACCCCCTGTTCCGTCCTAGTCCGAGCCGCAGCCGATGGTGGAAGGTAGCCGCCGCGGTCAGAGACGCTCGATCCCGTCCCTGGACGGCGGCCCAAGCCTCTCGCTCGATCGGTTCCGAACCAAGGAACAGATCGAAGGGGCCCTGGCCGTCCTACAGGAGCGACGGAGTGCTCTCGACGCGCCTCCAGCTACCGCTCCCCCGGTCTCTCGCCGGAAGATCAAGCGGAAGCTCAAGGTACTACTGGCCGAGCAATCGCCAGGAAGCTTTCGCCCGCAAGAAGAGGCGCTCGGCAGCCGGGGCACCTCTGTCTTCGATCGCTGGGCGGTGACCCGACACAGCGGCCAAGGCGTCCGGCCCGGCTACGAGACGACGGAGTTGGTATCCGTCACCAGGAGCTCGGCCTACCCGGCTCCCGCAAGGCGATCCAGCCGCTGGCTCCCGCCGCCGGATTCCCGATGTCGGCAGCAGTGGGGTCAGGAGGTCGGTACACGATCGCCTCGGCACCCGCTCCCAAAGCCGATCCGCAAGCAGCCGAGCCGCGGCGATCGCCGCAATGCAACGTCAGATCGACGACATGAAGGCGCTCCTGCAATCCGGGGCAGGCGCCACCAAGACGATCGCCGCGCCAAGCGAGCCGCTCACGATCGACATCGAGCTCGCCCCGGTGCAGCACAAGATCGCCCCTCCTCAGACACCCGTGTACCAAGGGCGATCGGACCCCCAAGCACACCTGCACAAGTTCAACATCTACATGACCGGGTGTGGGGCATCGGACGCGACCAGGTGCCGAATGTTCCCTCTGACACTGGACGACCTCGCCCACCGGTGGTACACTTCATTGCCACCTCGGTCCATTGGCTCCTTTAACGAGCTGGCGCACGTCTTCACGGAACACTTCGCCACCAGGGTCGCTCGGCCAGAAGGTCCCCATCGCATGATGCGAATCAAGAAAGGGGAAGAAGAGTCCGACTCAGACTACATCGACCGGTTAGACGAGATCATCCTCAATGGCGAGCCCGTAAGCGATGAGATCGCCCTCTACTCGGTCCTAGGAGGATTCCATGGCCTTTCGCCTATGTTCAGGCATATTACGAAGAGCCAACCCTCGACCTACGCGATCTTCCGAGCTAAGGCCGCGGACTTTCTGGCCAGGCAAAGGTTTCTTATTAGCCTGTGAGCAGCGCGATCGGCGACCGAGCGATGATCTCCAGCCCGATCGCCGATATCAACCTATGAATAACGCGATCGGCAGCCGAGCGACGATCGCCAGTCTTCCAGCCCGAAGGCCATTATCAAACAACGTACAGCCATGGTCCTGGTAGTCGATGGAACCGTCTGCTTCGGTCATGCAAGGTCCCTTTGGGCCAAGATCGCCCGCCCTTCGTTTAAATACGAGGCTGGCGTAGTCTGAGGGCCCTCCCAAATTAATCAGTGGACACGATCGCCCGCCCTCAAAGGTTCATCATTTAACATGGTGAACCCGGACAATGTGACGCGTCACTACCCGCGTCTCAACGTACACCGTCAAGGTTCGCCATCTTCATGGCGGGCCGAGGTGGAAGTAGAGCTAACAAGCCGCGGAAGTAGAGTTGATTAATCCGACGACGCCCCGCGCAAGGACTCCTCTAGACCAAGACCACACGCCCTTCGTTTAAATACGAGGCGAGGCGCAGCCTAACAGAGGACCCTCACAATAAAATGAGTCACGAGACACTCAATGTCGTTCGCGCACAAGACACTGTCATGGAGTCAATTCATCGAACCCCGCGACTGTGCACGATTCCTCAAACGACGAAACCATCAAGTTTCTGAGGGGGATCGGCCAATGTTGTTTTTTGCAGGTACAAAGACCGAAAGATAGCTAGCCAGTCGACCAGATCGCCCAAAGTCCGAATCCAGAGTCAGCTCAGCAAATCGCCCGTCCTCATCTTACACGATCGCCGGCAAGAACCACCTCGCCCCATGTCTTCAACATCGGAGCAAGCTGGGGGGAAATTGTTGTGTCGAGAATTATACTCTCCGACCGGCGATTGCCTCAGAGACCGGCGACCGTGTCGCAGCCGAGCAGCCCAGGCAGCACTGCCGACTAGAGATCGGGCGACCTAGTCATAGCCGGGCAGCCGAGGTAGATCGGCCGACCAAGACGATCGCCGCGCCAAGCGAGCCGCTCACGATCGACATCGAGCTCGCCCCGGTGCAGCACAAGATCGCCCCTCCTCAGACACCCGTGTACCAAGGGCGATCGGACCCCCAAGCACACCTGCACAAGTTCAACATCTACATGACCGGGTGTGGGGCATCGGACGCGACCAGGTGCCGAATGTTCCTCCGACCTTTGGGCGACCTCGCCCACCGGTGGTACACTTCATTGCCACCTCGGTCCATTGGCTCCTTTAACGAGCTGGCGCACGTCTTCACGGAACACTTCGCCACCAGGGTCGCCCGGCCAGAAGGTCCCCATCGCATGATGCAAATCAGGCAAGGAGAACAGGAATCCGACTCGGACTACATCGACCGGGTTGACATGATCATCCTCAACGGCGAGCCCGTAAGCGATGAGACCGCCCTCTACGCGGTCCTAGGGGGTTTTCAGGGTTTCTCGCCTATGTTCAGGCATCTCACGAAGACCCTGCCGACGACCTACGCAGCCTTCCGGGCTAGAGCCGCAGATTTCCTGTCCAGGCAAAGGCTTCTTCTCAGCCTAGGAGTAGATCGATCGGCGCCCGTACGACGACCTCCAGTCTACCAGCCCGATCGCTACTATCCAGAAGAGCCGGAGGACTCGCTCACCGCCTACAGTCCAACATTCTAAGTGAGGGACTAGCCGCCGCCCGATCGCCAATATCGACCTACGAATAAAGCGATCGGCCGCCGAGCGACGATCGCCAGTCTTCCGGCCAGATCGCAACATCATCAGCAACCAGTTGGACACGATCGCCATCTACATCCAAAGATATAACATGACTGACTAAGTCATAAGATCGCCTCCACCACACATCATAAAGCCATGGCCCCGCGATCGATGGAACCAGCCGCCCGGCCATGCAAGGTCCCTTTCGGCCGAGATCGCCCGCCCTTCGTTTAAATACGAGGCCGGCGTAGTCGGAGGGCTCTCCAACATTAATCAGTGGACTCATTCCACAACCCCGTCTCAACGTACACCGTCGAGGTCGGCCATCTCCATGGCTGGCCGAGGTGGAAGCAGAGCTAACAAGCCGCGGGCGTGGAGTTGATTCATCCGACGCTGCCCCGCGCAAGGACTCCTCTAGACCGAGACCGCACGCCTTTCGTTTAAATACAAGGCGAGGCGCAGCCTAACAGAGGACCCTCATAATAAAGTGAGTCACGAGGCACTCATTGTCTTCTTGCACCAAGACACGGTCATGGGGTCGGTCCATCGATCTCCGCGACTGTGCACGATTCCTCAGGCAAGCGAAACCACCAAGTTTCCATGGGGGATCGGCCAATGTTGTTTTTTGCAGGTACAAGACCGAAAGATAGCTAAGCCAATCGACCATGATAGCCCAAGTCCGAGTCCTAATCCAGCTCAGGTCGCCCGTCCTCATCCATACACGATCACCAGCAAGAACCACCTCGCCCCATGTCTTCAACATAGGAGCAAGCTGGGGGGCAATTGTTGTGTCAAGATTTAACACCTTCCGACCGGCGATCGCCTCCGAGGCCGAGCGACCGACTTACTGCCGAGCGACCAAGACAAGTCTGCCGACCAGCGGCCAGGCGACCGAGCCTTAGCCCAGCGGACAAGCTACATCGACCGGCCGAAGGCCCCAGGACCAGTCCCGATGCCGAGCGATCGACCTCAAGACGATCGCCTCTCGGTACCCGGCGATCGACCCCTGGCGACCTACGAACGGACGATCTCCTCTTGGCATCTTGCCGACCTACCCTTGGTGACCGACTATTGGCGACCTCCAGCCACTGGCCGATGATCAGCCAGGGACGACCGCTCATGTCGATCACCACCGACGGACTCCCAGTCGGCGAAGACCGAGCCTCAAGACTGGCACCACGTGCAAAGGCCGAGACAAGATCCGCGAATCTCGGGCCATTGACCAAAGCCTGACAGATTCCCTCCACCAGCCGACAGGCCGCCGAAAGCTTGTCAGTAGGGCCACATGTTGAGTGACTCCGGACACGTGATGGCTCCTTATTGGACCGCCCAAAGCTGTGGCAGCCTCTTCCTTGGACTTTAGCCCGACAGCCAGCATCTTCCTTGGACTTTAGCCCAACAGCCCAGGAAATCGCCCCATTATAATATTGGCGTGCGATCGGCATTATTATATTGGCGTGGCGATCGGCAGATTATTATAATGGCCGTGAGCGATCGGCCCTCTGAGACAGACCGTGCCCCTATATAAACAAGGCGCCCTGCACTTGGACACTCCTTCAGCAATATTGCGATTCAAGCACACTATACAGAAGCAAACATTAAGCACTTGGCTAATCTCCAACTCTTGGCTACAGCTTTCTTTCGGTCTTACTTCTCCCGGCCTTTTCTCCTCGAGCAGATTATCGGCGGGACGAAGAACACCAAGCTTCGCTCAAGAGCCGGATTAACAGAGTCTTTTTACACTCATTGTATTTAGATTTCTCTCATTAATACTTGTATCCACGAATATTTGTATTAATAACATCTCGCGAGAGCATTCAAGCCCGGGCCTAACAAACCCGGCAAATCTTGTATTAATTATCTTCTCTCGGAAGTGCTCCCGCAATTGTTGTTTGTTGTCCGTCTTCCAGCAGTATTAATCTTCGGATAAATATTTTGGGCAACAACAAAGCCCTAGTTGAAATTTATTGTTTTACAATTTGGGGTCAACTGAAATTTTTGGGATTTCGTTTCATACATAATTTACAACAGAAAACCAGAGCTAATGGGCACACATAATGTTTGCTAGCAATATGCCGTGGGTGGAGAAATAAGAAAAATAGTACACACAGCTATCTGGATTTCATCTGTGGAAGAAAATAAAAGTGAAGGTGGAGGGGTTTTACCTGTATGGGGAAGATGATGATGATTGCAGAGCTGGTGAGAGTTGCTCGGATGATGGAAAAAAATAACGAGCCTATTTGTGTAGGGTAGAGGTTGGCTGCAGCATAACATACAATATTTATACCGTATAGTTTAGGTTTAGAGTAGAGAAACTTGTAGGTTTAGAAAATTTCAATTCAGCTAGGAAAACTGTTTGGGTCACAAAAAAAATTAATATGGGCCGACAATAATAATAATAATAATAATAATAATAATGTTGTTGCCCGAAATATTTATCTGAAGATGAACTACTGCTGGAATGGACGGACAACAAACAAGGTTGCGGGAGCACTTCCGAGGGGGTGTGAATAACACTAGATTTGTCGGGTTTGTTAGGCCCGGGCTTGAATGCTCTCGCGAGATATTATTAATATAAATATTCGTGGATACAAGTATTAATATGAGAATCTAAGTACAATGAGTGTAAAAAGATTCTGTTATCCAGCTCTTGAGCGAAGCTTCGGTGTTCTCGCTCTCGGCCGATCGTCTTCTGTGTGAGAGAGGCTGAGAGAGAAGAAGAAACCGAGAGATAGCTGTTGCCAAGAGTAAGATTACCAAGTTGTGTGTATTGCTTCTATATTGTGTGCTGAAATCGCGGGAGACAGAGAGTAAAAATTCGGCCCCCTGGACAAATGCAGGCAGCCTTCTATTTATAGGGGCTGAGGAACCTTGTTTCCTAGCGGGCGATCGCCTTTTGTCCAATACAATAATGGGGCGATCGTCTTTAAGTCACATGGGCAGTCTGCCTAAAGTCCAAGGATGCTGCTGGCAGCCAGTTGTGCGGTCCAATGAGGAGCCAGCGCGCGTCCGGAGTCACTGTCACATGCGGTCCTACTGACACCTTTCGGCGGGCCTGTCGGTTGGTGGGAAGATGCTGACAGGCTGAGGTCAATGATCCGTGAAATGCGGATCTTGTCTCGGCGCTGCACGTGGGTTCTGTCCTGGGCTTCGACCTTTGCCGACTGGATGATCATCGGCTTCGATCCGCATGAGGCGATCGTTAATGGTCGGTCACCAGGGGTCGACATCGGTCGGTCACCAAGGGTCGGTCGGCAAGTGCCGAGAGAGGATCGTCTGCTGGTCAGCCACCAGGAGTTGATCGCCAAGTACCGAGAGACGATCATCTTAGGTGTCGATCGCTCGGCACCGGGACTTGTCCTGGGACCTTCGGTCGGCCGATCTACCTCGGCTGCCCGGCTATGACTAGGTCGCCCGATCTCTAGTCGGCGATCTTGCTGAGGCTGCTCAGGCTGCGACACTGATCGCGGTCTCGAGGCAATCGCGGTCGGAGTATAATTCTCGACACAACAATTTCCCCCCAGCTTGCTCCGATGTTGAAGACATGGGGCGAGGTGGTTCTTGCCGGCGATCGTGTAAGATGAGGACGGGCGATTTGCTGAGCTGACTCTGGATTCGGACTTTGGGCGATCTGGTCGACTGGCTAGCTATCTTTCGGTCTTTGTACCTGCAAAAAACAACATTGGCCGATCCCCCTCAGAAACTTGATGGTTTCGTCGTTTGAGGAATCGTGCACAGTCGCGGGGTTCGATGAATTGACTCCATGACAGTGTCTTGTGCGCGAACGACATTGAGTGTCTCGTGACTCATTTTATTGTGAGGGTCCTCTGTTAGGCTGCGCCTCGCCTCGTATTTAAACGAAGGGCGTGTGGTCTTGGTCTAGAGGAGTCCTTGCGCGGGGCGTCGTCGGATTAATCAACTCTACTTCCGCGGCTTGTTAGCTCTACTTCCACCTCGGCCCGCCATGAAGATGGCGAACCTTGACGGTGTACGTTGAGACGCGGGTAGTGACGCGTCACATTGTCCGGGTTCACCATGTTAAATGATGAACCTTTGAGGGCGGGCGATCGTGTCCACTGATTAATTTGGGAGGGCCCTCAGACTACGCCAGCCTCGTATTTAAACGAAGGGCGGGCGATCTTGGCCCAAAGGGACCTTGCATGACCGAAGCAGACGGTTCCATCGACTACCAGGACCATGGCTGTACGTTGTTTGATAATGGCCTTCGGGCTGGAAGACTGGCGATCGTCGCTCGGCTGCCGATCGCGTTATTCATAGGTTGATATCGGCGATCGGGCTGGAGATCATCGCTCGGTCGCCGATCGCGCTGCTCACAGGCTAATAAGAAACCTTTGCCTGGCCAGAAAGTCCGCGGCCTTAGCTCGGAAGATCGCGTAGGTCGAGGGTTGGCTCTTCGTAATATGCCTGAACATAGGCGAAAGGCCATGGAATCCTCCTAGGACCGAGTAGAGGGCGATCTCATCGCTTACGGGCTCGCCATTGAGGATGATCTCGTCTAACCGGTCGATGTAGTCTGAGTCGGACTCTTCTTCCCCTTTCTTGATTCGCATCATGCGATGGGGACCTTCTGGCCGAGCGACCCTGGTGGCGAAGTACTCTGTGAAGACATTCGCCAGTTGGTTAAAGCAGCCGATGGATCGAGGCGGCAATGAGGCGTACCACCTGTGGGCGAGGTCATCCAGCGTCAGAGGGAACATTCGGCACCTGGTCGCGTCAGATGCCCCACACCCGGTCATGTAGATGTTGAACTTGCTCAGGTGTGTTTCGGGTTCTGATCTCCCCTCGTACAAGGGTTTTTGCGGGGGAGCGATCTTGTGCTGCACGGGGGCGAGCTCGATGTGGACCGCGAGCGGCTCGCTCGGCTCGGCGATCTTGTTCTTGGCGCCTTCCCCGGATTACAGGAGCGCCTTCATGTCGTCGAGCTGGCATTGCATCGCGGCCATCGCCGTGACTCGGTTGCTCGTGGATCGGCTTTTGGAGTGGGAGCCGAGGCGATCGTGTACCGATCTCCGGACTCTGCTGCTGCCGACCTCGGCTATTTGGCGAGGGGGAGCAAGACGGCTGGGCTGCCTTCTGGGAGTCGGATAGGCCGAGCTCCTGGTGACGGACTCAAACTCCGTCGTCTCGTGGCTGGGGCCGGACTGCCCCGGTCGCCAAGATGGGTCGCTGCTGAGGCGATCGAAAACCGAGGTGCCCCGGCTGGCGAGCGCCTCTCCTTGCGAACGGGAGCCTCCTGGCGATCGCTCGGTCAGCAACGCCTTGAACTTCCGTTGGTTTTTCCGATGGATGGCCGAGGGGGTGATAGCGGGAGGCGCGTCGAGAGCACTCCGTCGCTCCTGTAGGACGGCCATGGCCTCCTCGATCTGTTCCGCGGTTCGGAACTGATCGAGCGAGAGACTTGGGCCGCCCCCTAGGGGCGGGATCGAGCGTCTCGGACCGCGGCGGCTACCCTCCACCATCGGCTGTGGCTCGTCTTGAGGAACGAGGCGTCCGCGGGCGGCCGGCTTTCTTCGACGCGGAGGCGGAAGACATGATTCTGAAAGCTTTCTCTGAAGAACAGTGAGTATTTCTTCAGGTATATGCCTCGGAGAACAGTGAGTGTTCTTCGAGACGGTAGGAATTAAAAAATTGAGGGTTAGATGCCCTCCTTCTAGCGCCAATTGTTGTTGCCCGAAATATTTATCCGAAGATGAAATACTGCTGGAATGGACGGACAACAAACAAGGTTGCGGGAGCACTTCCGAGGTGGTGTGAATAACACTAGATTTGCTGGGTTTGTTAGGCCCGGGCTTGAATGCTCTCGCGAGATGTTATTAATACAAATATTCGTGGATACAAGTATTAATGTGAGAATCTAAGTACAATGAGTGTAAAAAGATCCTGTTATCCAGCTCTTGAGCGAAGCTTCGGTGTTCTCGCTCTCGGCCGATCGTCTTCTGTGTGAGAGAGGCTGAGAGAGAAGAAGAAACCGAGAGATAGCTGTTGCCATGAGTAAGATTGCCAAGTTGTGTGTATTGCTTCTGTATTGTGTGCTGAAATCGCGGGAGACAGAGAGTAAAAATTCGGCCCCCTGGACAAATGCAGGGAGCCTTCTATTTATAGGGGCTCAGGAGCCTTGTTTCCTAGCGGGCGATCGCCTTTTGTCCAATACAATAATGGGCGATCGTCTTTAAGTCACATGGGCAGTCTGCCTAAAGTCCAATGCTGCTGCTGGCAGCCAGCTGTGCGGTCCAATGAGGAGCCAGCGCGCGTCCGGAGTCACTGTCACATGCGGTCCTACTGACACCATTCGGCGGGCCTGTCGGTTGGTGGGAAGATGCTGACAGGCTGTGGTCAATGATCCGTGAAATGCGGATCTTGTCTCGGCGCTGCACGTGGTTCTGCCCTGGGCTTCGACCTTTGCCGACTGGATGATCATCGGCTTCGATCGGCATGAGGCAATCGTCAATGGTCGGTCACCAGGGGTCGGCATCGGTCGGTCACCAAGGGTCGGTCGGCAAGTGCCGAGAGAGGATTGTCTGCTGGTTGGCCACCAGGAGTCGATCGCCAAGTACCGAGTGACGATCGTCTTAGGTGTCGATCGCTCGGCACCGGGACTTGTCCTGGGACCTTCGGCCGGCCGATCTACCTCGGCTGCCCGGCTATGACTAGGTCGCCCGATCTCTAGTCGGCAGTTCTGCCTCGGCTGCTCGGCTGCGACACGGTCGCCCGGTATCTAAGGCGATCGCCGGTCGGAGAGTATAATTCTCGACACAACAAATAATAATAATAATAATTGAGTTTAAAATAATAAACAATAATTATAATCGTTTAGGCTAACGAAAATTATTTGGTTTAAATAAACTAAAGTAATAATGGTAACTATAGTAATAGTGATATTAATAATAATAATTATTATTATTAATATTATAGTAATTAGGTTAAATAATATTTTGGGCATAATGATAATTATAATAATAATAATGGTAGTAACAATATTAATAATACCGATACTACTAATAATAATATTGAGAATAATACAAATGATGATATAGAAATGATAAAGATAAAAATATTAATACTTTTAATATTAATATTGTTTCTATTATAAATATTATTATTAATAATAATAATACCTTAAATTTTAATATTAATAACAATGACTAATATTAAGTGTTTTTGAAATTAAATTGAGAAATTGACTCGGGCTTAGAACATATGAGATATCATGAAAATGTCTATGATCTTATTAAACGAGATTACATGAATTTGACTTGTACGTGTAGTGAAAGTAATTGTACAACAATTACTCACTCGGTAATAAAATGAGATTAAATGAAATAAATGCATCATTAATTAATATTATTTTAAATAATAATATTATATTATAAAAGTGGCGGATATTACATCCTACCACTCTTAGAAAAATTGTCGTCCTCGAAAATAAATGACATACCTCGATTGAAGAAATTCGGATAACGAGCTTGAAGTTCTTTCTCGCGCTCCCAAGTGGCTTCATCTTTACTGTGGTTACGCCATTGGATCTTGACAAACACCTTCTCTTTATTCCTCAACTGTCGGACTAATCAGTCGAGAATCAGTTCTCGTTGTTCTTCATAAGTAAGATCTTTGTTCATCTCCACGGAGGTATAGTTGATGACGTGGTTCGGATCGTGCACATACTTCCTCAATAATGATACGTGGAAGACGTTGTGCACAGCCAAATGTTCCGGGGGTAAAGCCAAGCGGTAAGCTAATTCTCCAATGTATCTCGGCCTCAACTTGCTCCTTGGACCAAAACGAACAATTCCCTTGGTAGGAGATACCTTCAGGAATACTTTGTCGCGAGCACAGAATTCGAGATCTTTCCTACGCTTGTCGGCGTACGACTTCTGACGATTCTACGATATCTTGAACCTCTCACGTATCTTATCCACCACACCAACTGTCTGTTCGATCATCTCGAGACCCAAAATTATCCTTTCACCTACCTCATCCCAATACAGTGGTGATCAACACTTCCTACCGTATAAGGCTTCATACGGTGTCATACCGATCGTCGACTGATAACTATTGTTGTAAGCAAATTCTACCAAATGTAACAGTCATTCCCAATTATTTCCCATGTCTAACACACATGCTCGCAACATATCCTCAAGGATTTGGATGGTCCTCTCGGACTGACCATCAGTGTAACACCCCCAAATCCTATTGGGTTATTACTGTGCCGTGGACCCCACGCCAGGAGATCCACCAGCTGAACATGACTAAAATACATTAAATTAAACAACAAAGGAAAATCATAGTCCCTACCATAATATCCGACACAATATTCGGATAAGGAATTTCAACATCCACGAGCATCTACTCGGGTAATACAAAAGGACAATGACTGACAAACTGGAGAACACTCCAACTGACTAACCAACATGAACAGCTCGGACTAGTATCGCTCGAATGCCTCGTCGCCATCATGCCCCTGTGTCTCCACTCTCTCCTCGCAAGCACCTAAAATATGAAAACATGTTCCGCCCTCACGGGGTCAGTCATCCAGATAATGAATATCAAATACACGTATAACATGATAAGCATCCAAAGACAGGATGAAACGGTACAATGATAATAATAATACGATATGCTCACAACCCAAGGTAAGAACCGAGCATTTGTGAAACACTATGCACACAGCATACTATTAATATCTGTTCAACAGGTTAGAACATAAGTGCCCAACGGCGAATCATAATCATAGAGTACCATATTGAATTACACGACAATAACCAAACCAGAACTGAATTAATTATGAATCATAATGCCCGAAGGCTCCAATGAAATTACCAAGACAATCACAAAGGCCTGAAAGCCACTCAGCCGAAGCTGTCAAATATCACAATCACATGAAGCCAAAATAGTGCGAAGCTATATCGATTAGGGCCGAAGCCACGGCACGAAGCCGTATCACCATTAGGGCCGAAGCCACGGCACGAAGCCGTATCACCATTAGGGCCGAAGCTACGGAACGAAGCTGTATCACATTTAGGGCCGAAGCCACGGCACGAAGCCGTATCACATTTAGGGCCGAAGCCACGGCACAAAGCCATATCACATTTACGGCCGAAGCCACGGCACAAAGCCGTATCACATTTAGGGCCGAAGCCACGGCACGAAGGGTATCACATTTAGGGCCGAAGCCACGGCATGAAGCCGTATCACATTTAGGGCAAAGCCACGGCACGAAGGCGTATCACATTTAGGGCATCCAATAGCCGTGAACTACTGAATTGTAGGTGTTGGAAACCCAACCGTGAAGGTTCAATCCCCAAACTTACCCATAATGAGCACTAGCCGAGACTAGCCTCCAAAATATAATTAATCACAAACGGCAACGATTCGAAGATTACCGAATTCACGAGAATGATAGTGTGCTGCCTTGAGTCGGCCAACACGATAATGATGAATCATGGATGGGCACCGTCCTCGGCGGTCCCAATTCAATACCTCAATTACCTTAGAATGGTCAATCGATAACAACGACACAACGGATGGGAACTACCATCGACAGCCCCAATTCAATACCTTGATTGCCTTAGAATCGCCAACCGATAACAATGATGCAGCGGATGATTCAATACCTCGATTGCCTTAAAACGGCTAATCGATAAAAATGATACAACGAATGATTGAGCACCTCGATTGCCTTAGAACGGCCATCGATAACAATGATACAATGAATGATTGAACTCCTCGATTGCCTTAGAACGGCCAATCGATAACAATGATACAATGAATGATTGAACTACTCGATTGCCTTAGAACGGCCAATCGATAACAATGATACAATGAATGCCTCGGCACCTTTAATCGGCTACCGACGACGAAGATGAGAACGAATACAACAATGCCTTCAATCGGCCAATACAAAATGAATGAAAGGACGCCAACATTAATAACAATGATTACAACAACGTCTTAGATCGACATCAATATTAACAACAACTGATACATCGATACCGCGAACCGGTGATCGATAATACATTAACAACGGATATCTCAATGCCTTACCGGCCATTAATGAATGATAATAAATATTTGGCATAATTGCCGAAGAGTATCGTATCGAATGATCCCCTAATATCAATGAACTTATGAAGAGACTAAGTCTCGGAATGATACAACACATTCATACACATATATGATAACATTAATCTCATTGACTAGTACAAGTACAAAACTTGCCTCAACCGAAGGCGATGAATTCCTTCCACGAGCAACGAACGGCATCCTCCAATAAACACAAGTACTCGAACAACCTTGAATTAAATATAATTCATTCAATAACACAACATCAGTCGAAAATCAACACCACGACTGAAAGAAACTCTTTGAGACATTTAATCGAACACTAACTGTTCAAAGTTCCTCAAGAACCTAAGAATTATCAATCAGGTTGAACGAATCGAAGATATGGATATACAATCCATAAAACACGATTAATAATGTTTACTAACATCAACCGATTCATTAAAATCGGACGGAAAATGAAATCAAAACCAAAACTCCCAAAATGGACAATTCTAGGAAAACCAAGAGAATTACCTTGATTCGACGAAGAAGAAGGATTAGATGATGATATGATCACCTAGAGCCTCCTCAAAACATGATTGGATGGAGTAGAATCGATCATAACCACAAACCCTAGTCGGATCGCCCGACTGCCGCGAGAAGAAGAAAAGAAAGGGTGAAATAAAGTGAAAAATCCATCTGACCCCCTTAAATACTCCAGTGACGCACGACCAAAACGCACGACCAAATGTCCGTGTGTTTGGTCATTCGCCAGGCCACTGCCCGACCACTGATCTCACGCACGAGCAGCATGCACGAGCACCTGCTCGTGTGTCATGCTCGTGTGTCCCTGATGATCGCCAAAATGCACTGCCCAAATCTGATGCCCCGCACGAGCAGCACGCACGAGCAGCTGCTCGTGTGTCATGCTCGTGCGTCCCTGTTGAGTGCAAAAACGACAAGGGAATACAAAATTCCAGGACACGCATGCCTACACACGACCTACACGACTTACACGAATATAAGTCACGTCCAATCGGTGAAACAATCATGGAACTCCCAACACAAAGCGACCAATCATGATGATGATGATAATGA
Source organism: Orobanche coerulescens (assembly GCA_033398695.1). Classification (NCBI taxonomy): domain Eukaryota; kingdom Viridiplantae; phylum Streptophyta; class Magnoliopsida; order Lamiales; family Orobanchaceae; genus Orobanche; species Orobanche coerulescens. The sequence goes on along the minus strand of CM065811.1, from coordinate 137,230,877 downwards.
AAATATTCTCGTATCGATCCCCGAACAGAGATGAGTGATGAATAAAAGCTGATACACGACTCCAAGATAAGCCGAATGATGAACATGAAATGAATGAATACGAATGACGAATGATTATTACTGAGTGAAAAAAATTCTGAGTGGGAATTACTGAATGATAATTAATGAATTCACAACCGGGTATTACATACTCCCCCCTTAAAAAGAGTTTCGTCCTCGAAACTAAGGGTAAACAACTCGGTATCTGAACTATCCATCATGATCTGAAAACAACATCTCGAGGAATGCTCCTCAACGCGAAACACTTCGCCTGCACAACTGGGCCAACCCCCCATAAGCACTGACTCACGCCTCTAAAGAAAAGCGATAACGCAGATATAGTCCTCGGGACCATATCAATCGCACGCCCAAGTCCTCATGACTTGACGTCTCGAATCACAATGAATAATTACCCAGATCATCACAAAATCTCGGGTACATCACAAAAAAAATGCATCAAATGTCCCAAATCTCAAGATTCTCAAATAGGATCATTATAAAATAGATCAACTATAAATGATCCACAATCACGATACATTAATATGGATTAAGTTACACATTAATCCGAAAACAGAGAAAGGAAAATACAAAAATTAAGGCCACATATCAAATGTACCCAACACTGATATCCTCCAGATAATCAATCTCCTGGATCTCATCGATTCAAGGAAGACCCAAATCTGAACTCACTGTTCAATATGATCCCGGAAGGTCATAAGGATAAGAATGACCACAATGAATGATAATGAATCGAAATCCAACAAGGATCAGGAATGACTCACCGGGGTGGAATGATAACGTAATGAGTGATAGCTCAAATGAAATGATTAGAACAATTCTTCCCCATGAAGTGAATGATTAATTTTGATAATTATAAGTCTCAACGTGATTAATATATGATGAATGAATTATATGAATGAATGAACGACAATGAAATGAATGATTATCCTATTACCGAGCAAGAATTAACTTGCTCAAAATCGGTGATGAATGTCCTTACCTCTGGCTCTCGAAACCTGATAGGACCGCTAGAATGAAGCGCGAGCTGGAGTAACAAAGTCCCTTGAGGCCCTTGAGCTCTCTCGAGATCTATCGGCACTAGAACTCCTGCAGTATTTCCATAGCTGTCCCTGCCTCCCACACAGAAAACAAACAATAGCTGGCACCGTACACCGAGCATTAACGTATCCTACTGAATCACAGTTAAAGCAAACAACAGTCGAACTCATTGTCTGAGAGGAAGATGCTTTCTCAGCACGAACACGACTGGAAAACGACTTCTTGGATGTCGGAGCCCGATGTACCTCAAAACGAACCGGCATCCTAGTCCTCCCACCGGAAGAAACTGAAGGTGTTTCTGAGTAAGCTCCTTCATCAAAATCTCTGCTCCAAGAGCCTTCTCGATGAACTCACCAAGCGAATTACAATTGTGATTGAAAAACTGCATCCTCAACTGCGGATTTAGCCTCTTGCTAAAATATTTGATCTTATCCGCCTCAGTACGGATAATTGACGAAGCAAACTGAAGTGGTCCCTGAAACTTCTCAGCAATGACAATAACACCCTCGTCCTCGATGGATTCGGGGTTCAAAACCTCTGACAACTTGGCTTCACGAAGTGGAGCCAGATAATACCTCTCTAACATGAGAGTCTTGAACTCACTTCAACCACAATCGCGATCGGCGGGTTTCACAGAAAGCCACCACGAATAAGAACCCTTACTCAAGTAATAAGCCGCTATTGCCACTTTACTCTCTTCCGGACACTGAACCATGTCGAAGAGTTTATCAAAATGCTCAATCCAATGAACAATATCAGCTGGTTCTGACGAACCCTCAAAAGTAGGCGGCCTCTGACGAGAGATATCGCCAACAATCTGATTCACTCCTCCAGTCTGTCCATGAAACGACACCTGGAATCCCTGTTTCGGTGGGCCAAGAACCATCGAGGTCTGCATGGTCTCCATCATTCGCATCATCTGAGTCATCTGGGCCATCATGCCCTGCATGCATATGAATGGGTCCACCCGATCACCTTCCGATTGAGCTGATTCTCGGGTACGACTCCCTGACAGTGAATGATTATCTGACAGTGAATGAGTAGCATAGCTAACTGATGAACACATGTTATCTCTCGCATTCGCGCGGGCATTCACACGAGATCCCGGGTTTCGGCCCGCACCGCGGCCTCTTCCCTTGCGTCCTCTGACAACTCTATCCATACTGAAGCAGGAAAGCCACATGATAATTATAGATCCCGCATGAATATCGCATTATGATCACGTGATGGAATGATAACAATGAGCATACACGCTATAACACAATGAATGCATTAATAATGCAATAAAATGATCGTCGACATAACGCCGGAATATGATAAGATCGCATGAAAGATCAAGTGAGGTGACATGATTATTTGATGAAATTACTGGAATGATTACCTTGAACAAGTTAACAAGGTTGAAAATTCGATCCATAAGATCAACAACTGAACCGTGAGATGGACTGGATGATTAATGAATTAACTGAACAATGAGATTGACTGAGTGATGAATGAATTAACTGAGCAATGAGATTAATTAAGTGATGAATGAATTAACATGATCGACAAGATCAAAATGATGATTGAGGATTATTAACTGATGAATGAATTGATCCTTAACGCTTTCACAGGTCACACGTGCTCCAAAACAATTAGTCATGAATCAATCGTAACAATAATATCACATATAGGTTTCAACAAAGCATGAATAAATAATGGCATGATGAATGTATGAACATAAAGAGAATCGAGTCCTTACACGGGTCATACGAAGCTTCAAGGTCTCGCGATACTAGTCTCAACTAACGACAACTCGATGAATGATTGACTCGTGCAGTCGTACTAATATTACGACTCACAAAACCCGACTGTCCAGATTGTTATAACCTGACAGTCCCACTACTACCGCGACGGTAGAGCCACATAACTCACATATCAGTGTATCTCATAACCAAATTCTCTGATACCATCTTCTGTAACACCCCCAAATCCTATTGGGTTATTACAGTGCCGTGGACCCCACGCCAGGAGATCCACCAGGCGAACATGACTAAAATACATTAAATTAAACAACAAGGGAAAATCATAGTCCCTACCATGATATCCGACACAATATTCCGATAAGGAATTTCAACGACAACGATGGGCCTACATGGCCAAAAGTAAAGTACAACAACATCCATGAGCATCTACTCGGGTAATACATAATGACAATGACTAACAAACTGGAGAACACTCCAACTGACTGACCAACATGAACAACTCGGACTAGTATCGCTCTAATGCCTCGTCGCCATCATCATGCCCCTGTGTCTCAACTCTCTCCTCGCAAGCACCTAAAACATGAAAACATGTTCCGCCCCCATGGGGTCAGTCATCCAGATAATGAATATCAAATACACGTATAACATGATATGCATCCAAAGGCAGAATGAAACGGTACAATGATAATAATAATACGATATGCTCACACCCCAAGGTAAGAACCGAGCATTCGTGAAACACTATGCCCACGGCATACTATTAATACATGTTCAACAGGTTAGAACATAAGTGCCCAACGACGAATCATAATCATAGAGTACCATATTGAATTACACGACATGATCCAAACCAGAACTGAATTAATTATGAATCACAATGGCCGAAGGCTCCAATGAAATTACCAAGACAATCACAAAGGCCTGAAAGCCACTCAACCGAATCTGTCGAATATCATAATCACATGAAGCCAAAACAGCCTGAAGCTGTATCGATTAGGGCCGAAGCCACGGCACGAAGCCGTATCACCATTAGGGCCGAAGCTACGGCACGAATCCGTATCACCATTAGGGCCAAAGCCACGGCACGAAGCCGTATCACATTTAGGGCCAAAGCCACGGCATGAAGCCGTATCACATTTAGAGCCGAAGCCACGGCACGAAGCCGTATCACATTAGGGTCGAAGCCACGGCACAACTCCATATCACATTTAGGGCCGAAGACACGGCACGAAGCCGTATCACATTTAGGGCCGAAGCTACGGCACGAAGCCGTATCACATTTAGGGCCGAAGCCACGGCACGAAGCCATATCACATTTAGGGCCGAAGCCACGGCACAAAGCCGTATCACATTTAGGGCATCCAATGGCCGTGACCTACTGAATTGTAGGTGTTGGAAACCCAACCGTGAAGGTTCAAGCCCCAAACTTACCCATAATGAGCACTAGCCGAGACTATCCTCCAAAATATAATTAATCACAAATGGCAACGATCCGAAGATTACCGAATTCACGAGAATGATAGTGTGCTACCTTGAGTCGGCCAACACGATAATGATGACTCATGGATGGGCACCGTCCTCGGCAGTCCTTATAATGGTCAATCGATAACAACGACACAACAGATGGGAACTACCCTCGACAGCCCCAATTCAATACCTCTATTGCCTTAGAATGGCCAACCGATAACAATGATGCAGCGGATGATTCAATGCCTTGATTGCCTTAAAACGGCCAATCGATAAAAATAATACAACAAATGATTGAGCACCTCGATTGCCTTAGAACGGCCATCGATAACAATGATACAATGAATGATTGAACTCCTCGATTGCCTTAGAACGGCCAATCGATAACAATGATACAATGAATGATTGAACTACTCGATTGCCTTAGAACGGCCAATCGATAACAATGATACAATGAATGCCTCGGCACCTTTAATCGGCTACTGACGACGAAGATGAGAACGAATACGAAAATGCCTTCAATCGGCCAATACAACATGAATGACAGAACGCCAACATTAATAACAATGATTACAACAACGTCTTAGATCGACATCAATATTAACAACCGATACATCGATACCGCGAACCGGTGATCGATAAAACATTAACAACGGATATCTCAATGCCTTACCGGACATTAATGAATGATAATAAATATTTGGCATAATTTCCGAAGAGTATCGTATCGAACGATCCCCTAATATCAATGAACTTATGAAGAGACTAAGTCTCGGAATGATACAACACATTCATACACATATATGATAACATTAATCTCATTGACTAGTACAAGTATAAAACTTGCCTCAACCGAAGGCGATGAATTCCTTCCACAAGCAACGAACGACGTCCTCTGATAAACACAAGTACTTGAACAACCTTGAATGAAATACAAATCATTCAATAACACAACATCAATCTAAAATCAACATAACGACCGAAAGAAACTCTTTGAGACATTAATCGAACACTAAATGTTCAAAGTTCCTCAAGAACCTAAGAATCATCAATCGGGTTGAACGAATCGAAGATATGGATATACAATCCATAGAAGACGATTAATAATGTTTACAAACATCAACCGATTCATTAAAATCAGACGAAAAATGAAATCATAACCAAAACTCCCAAAATGGAAAATCCTAGGAAAACCAAGAGAATTACCTTGATTCGACGAAGAAGAAGGATTAGATGATGATATGATCACCTAGAGCCTCCTCAAAACATGATTTGATGGAGTAGAATCGATTATAACCACAAACCCTAGTCGAATCGCCCGACTGCCGCGAGAAGAAGAGAAAGGGTGAAATGAAGTGAAAAACCCGTCTAACCCCCTTAAATACTCCAGTGACGCACGACCAAAATGCACGACCAAATGTCCGTGTGTTTGGTCGTGCGCCAGGCCACTGCTCGGCCACTGATCTCACACACGAGCAGCACGCACGAGCACCTGCTCATGTGTCCCTGATGATCGCCAAAGTGCACTGCCTATCGATGCCCCGCACGAGCGGCGCCGCGGCATTGCCGTGTGTCATGCTCGTGCGTCCCTGTTGAGCGCCAAAACGAGAAGGGAACACAAAATGCCAGGACACGCATGCCTACACACGACCTGCACGACTTACATGAATATAAGTCACGTCCAATCGGTGAAACAATCATGGAACTCCCAACACAAAGTGACCAATCATGATGATGATGATGAAAATATTCTCGTATCGATCCCCGAACAGAGATGAGTGATGAATAAAAACTGATACATGACTCCAAGATAAGCCGAATGATGAACACAAAATGAATGAATACGAATGACGAATGATTATTACTGAGTGAAAAAAATTCTGAGTGGCAATTACTGAATGATAATTAATGAATGCACAACCGGGTATTACAATCAGTCTGAGGATGATAGGCCGTGCTAAAATTCAACTGCGTTCCCAAGGATTCTTGCAAACTCTTCCAAAAACACGAAATGAAATGAGTATCCCTGTCAGATACTATAGAGACTGGTACTCCATGCAACTTAATAATCTCACGGATGTAAAGTTGGGCATACTGATCCATTCGAAAATTCATCTTGACTAGGATGAAGTGAGCTGACTTTGTGAGCTGATGGATAATCGAAGATTAAGTTGTGTCCTATCATTTTCATCATCTTTCCACAGTTTTGTCATGCGCAAGACTTTTCAATTGACGCCTTCAAGGTGTCTGGGAAAATGCCACAGAAGGATATTCGGTCGTTTTGCGATGTTTTTCCCCGTTTGATTTATTGTTTATTTGATGATAGGATATTAGTGATGAGTTCCCTATGAAAATCTGGTGTTAAGCCTTTCCGATCGTCATTTTCATTGGAGTTCCGGATTTGTCCAATCAACCGTATTTTCGGAGTATTCGCGAGATATTACCAAGGCAAGTACCTTGATATACGAATTGTAACTACGTGAAATCATTGTTGTCGAAGTGTATGAATTTATACGGATGTATATATATATATAGAGAGATTTATTTATATTTATATGTTAAATATATATATGTATATACGTATATTGATATATATATATATATATATATATATATATATATATATATATATATATATATATATGCCTATGTCGGTGAACGTCGAGTGATGAATGCTAACACTAGTTGACGTACTCAACTTGGATTGATGGATGAACTATACTTATAGATATATTATAGTAAGGTTATATATATATATATATATATATATATATATATATATATATATATATATATATTCGGTTGAGTCGCAATATAGGGATATATGTGCGGCGTTGGTTGGTTATGCCTGAAGGCTTATTGTGATTGAGTTTTGATTGATAACGTGTGTGATATTGTTTAGCCGTGTGGTTATGGACTGACGGATAATTTGTGTGACTTGGTTTACTGATTTGATAATTGTTGTAACGTTTGTCTATGTGCTTGATGTTTGAAACAATGTGGATACTTGTTGTGAGAAACGTCGTATCCGGGAACCTCTGAGGGCGGGGCGTGTACTCCGGCCTGGTGTACGCTGCAATGTGTGGCTTCATATGGTTGGTGAAGACCGGTGTTACATAATGCGTGTGCAAGGGGCGGCTCTTGCGAGAGTGATCGCCGGCGCGGTGACATGTTCAAGGGGCGGCCAACATAGTGGAGTAAACATCGGTGCACAGGTGTGCAAGGGAGGCGCCTGGGAGGCTGATTGGTTATGGATATTTGAGTGACAGCTAAGACCCCGATACCGAACGATGTTCGTAATTCAAAATTCTTTCAACTCGCTTTAAAATGTCGGTCTCGATATAGACTGCGATTCGTGTTTCTGAAAGTTTGTTTCAACTTGTTTTGAATGTTGGTATCAGGGTTAATTAACCAAGGATATTTGACGAGATCTCCGAGGGTTAATTAATCAGGGGTCTTGAGCAGGATTTTTCGAATAAGAGGCTGGGTCCTTGATTGTATTGTGATGATATTATGTAAATTGGGTCGAGGACCCATGAAATGTTGAGATGATTGATCTCGTGATGATATTATTTGGATTAGGTCGAGAACCCCGTGAGATGTTGTAATGACTCGCTTGTGACAGTGTTTCATAAATTGGGTCGAGGACCCCGAATAACATTGTAATGGTTTTCTTGCAATTGTTTTCCATATGTTGGGTCGAGGACTCGAGAGCTTTTGAAGTTATTTTCTAAAAGTATTCCTATTCGATTTTCAAAACCCCAAGACGGCCCAAGTCAATAATAACATTTTTAAACTATCTTATCAAATTGCTTTTCCTTTTATAAAAGGGGTTTTTCAAGCTAGATCTTTTAACTCATTGGGCTTGCTGAAAGTTTCATTGGTGTTATGACCCATAAAGAGAATATGGCTATGTGATTACCTTTCACCTTGTGTAAACGAATGCTTTGATGTGCTGTTTGTGTGAATGTGTGGTTTGTGTTAAGGCTTCGTGGCTGTTGAGTTTATGTTGATACTTTTCGTATATCTTGTATATTATTTACTTGCACTAGCAAAATGTTGGGAGTATGCCCTCGAATGCCACTCAGAGGATGTTGAGTGAGGGCATTATACTTGTAATTCTGTAAATCATTTATATAAGGCAATGAATGTTTTTTTATTTACTGGTAGTTACTGGCATTCCTAACTCGTAAATATACATATATAAACTAGTCCGTGTATTTGAGAGCAAAACGTTCCACTCCTTATTGTATAAGGAGGTCGGCACTGGAAAGGTTTATAGCTCAAATACTTAATCGTTCGCAAGTCGATGAAACTTGACTGGGCGTTAAGTTTATGTGAAGACTTGTATGACATGTTCTTTGACAAGGAGAGTGCCTGTCGAACACTAGTGGTTAGTGGGAGCACACGTTATAGGTATGCTAATTGTATTAGTATACTCGAACCGGCTCACCCTCGATTCGTCTCACGGATTTCACTCTGGGACAGTCAATGACGGAATCGAAAGGTTGTGATAGGTATTCGTGAACCTTCGACTTGAGGATTTAGTAGGGATGTGCTTGTGACGTCAAGATTTTCATTATAGTAGTTCGACCCTGTAAACCGGTAGGTGGGCGTCCACCTCGACGTATGTCTTGACGGGCAAGTAGCAGGTCCTACTGAATACCAAGATAGAATTCTTTCTCCCGTTAGTGAGTGGGTTATATGTCCTATGCGGTTATTGGCAGATGAGATCAAAGTCTTTGGCCAAAGCATTGGAGCTAGCTGTATTAGAGAAACGAGAGCTCGATGATCTCGATTTGCATTAACGCATGCATAGAGTCAAGTACATATAGGGTTTGACTGACCGTGACCCTATAACTTGATCGGGACATTTGAAAGAAGGGTTTATACGTATACTGGTATTCACGACAGAATGGTTCTTGAATGATCCCAATCATTCGTTCTCAGTTGAGGTACAGTGTAGGCCGCCAGGCTGGCTAGGTGGTGCTACTACTCTTTGGTTCCTCCCATTGTTGACTGAGACAGACCTACCGAGTCGCGCAATAGGATTGGCGATGGAATGAATCGAGCTTAATCTCTTATCATACATATTAGATATTGGATATCTAATTTGGGACATTGGATGTCTAAATTGATTCTTTGGATAAATTAATTTATTGCTTGATGAATTAAATAAATTACTGGGTGATTAATTTAATTCATAAATATAATTATTTCTTGGAGAAATTAACTATGTTATTTTGTATTTGATATGATTAATTAATTAGAATTAATTGATATAAGTACATCGGAATGGAATCAAAATTTATCTATTTGGACTCACTGGAGTACAAAACGAGCCGAACTCGTTCCATTCCTTCTAGATGGCCGCCTATTTCCTCCCCTTTTCTTTAGTACTTGTCTCCACCTTAATTGGTGGGAGACATAAGGCATCTAGGGGACAAGATATGTTGAATATTAGGTGATTTGGTTCAAGAATAAAAATGAGATGACTAACTCTAACTTGACACCCTTGCCCTTCCAACCGTAAGTGAGAGATAGTGAGAGAGAAAATATTTTTCTTAAGTCTTCCTCTTGTTCATCACCTTGTTCTTGATAATTCTTGGAGAAAAAAAATTAAGAAATCAAAGAGAGAAAATTTGATAAACATACTTAGTGTATATTCATCAAATTCAATAGCTTCATCACTTAGCTCTAGCCGTATCCTTGGAGGATAGCAAGGTGATCGTCATCCCATTCGTTTCACCGGCGTGTGGCAAGTAGAGGCGTTGTAATTTCGACGTTGGATTATTCAAGTGCTGGGACTGCTTTGGATCGTAAGGATATACAACTAAAGCTTGGGGAATAGCTCAAGAGAAGGAATCCATTTAATCAACCGACTACAAGGGTGAGTTTCTATATCTCTTGTGTTTCGTTTTAATATTCGTATATATGTAGCTCGATCGATCCTCGTAGGATTCAGATCGAATTAATTTTCGTATTACCACTTCTGCTGGGCCTTCGTTTTTGGCACGGAATCCCAACAGTGGTATCGGAGCGTAGGTCTTGCGATCATATATACGATATTGGCATTTGGAATGCTTGATTAGATGGTGAATAATTTGGAATCATTTATAGTCATAATCGTAGTATATGTTTTTCGTTCATAATAGTTGTATTTTTCGTAAGTTTATGTCTAAATATAAATCTTTAATTTCTGGGAAATATGATTTATATTGAAGATATGAATGTTGACAAATATTGATATTGGATATCCGATCGAAAATAGAGCTCCGAATCATCGTCGGACGACTTTTTCGGACAAGGGCAGGAAGCTGCCAGGGTGACTCGGCCGTGTCCTGGGCGACACGGGCTTGTCGGGCAGTCTGCAGGCCACTGTCGGGATAACCCGACCGTGTCAGGCGACACGGGCCGTGTCTGGCCAGCAGGCTGCCCGAGGTGACTCGACCGTGTCATTTGACACGGCCGTGTCTGGAAGGGAGGTCTAGGATACTACCGACATGACCTGACCGTGCCATTCGGCACGGGCCGTGTCTGGCCGGCAGGCTGCCGAGGGTGACTCGGCCAGGCAGGCCAGTTTTCGCCCTGACTCAATTTTTTCGTGTAATCTAGAAAATTAATCTCCCCCATGTTAAATTGGATTTAATATGATTAATATGATTTATGGTATTTTATTTTATAAGGGAAATTTGATTAATTGGAATATTTATGGGTGACCGAATTATTTGAACATTTTTCATATTACCGGTTGTGTGAATCGATTGGATCGATTCGTATTATTGATTGGATCAATGTATCTCTACGCTTTCCATTTATATAGTATTTATTGGATAAATGCTTTTGAATGGGGATGTGGTGTAACACCCCCAATCCGCTCAGGGATATTACACGCCGTAGAACCTTTCCTCAAGGATCTACCAGGCTGGTAACGACATTTAACATCTCGACAATGCCTTCGAGGCTACAATGACTCAGTAGACCGATTTGGTCTTTCCACAAATACATACAACTCAAATACAACTCATGCCCACGCAGGGGACAAAATACAACTACACCCTGCATAACGGAACAATACAAAGAAATGAAAATAAAGTACAATCGAACCAACACACTATGTACTGTTACTCATGTGTTTAGTATCGATCATATTTGATCTTCCTTCGTGCCGACTCTGTTTTATGCTACAAAACCTGAATGCAAAACAGACATCCACCCCGAATACTCGGGGGTTAGCAAAACTCCACTGTTTTGCTAGTGCAAATACAAAGTGCAAATACGAGCCATACAATTCACATTCCACGAATAACAATAACCGAGGATCCTCAAAGATCCAAACGAAACGAAAAGTACTTCCCGAGGCAAGGGTTTGAGAAAATATTTCAAAAACGAAATATCATAAATCAATGGAAGTAATTTATAACACAGTTTAGAATGCCATCGAGAGTTTTAATAGAAAACAATTTAGGATTATCAAATCCTACTTTTCGAAAACCAAAAGACAAAAGGGGTCACCGCCACAAAGGTTAACTTTGAAAAATGACATTAACCAACCGTTGGGATTTTAGCCCCAAATCCGTAAAACGACTTTTACAAAACCATTGGGATTTTAGCCCCAAATCTCATCAACTCACGGTACACAAGAACGACCAGGAGGTTCGTATCCCAACATCAAAGTCCACAAATAAAGGATTTAAAACAAACAACAAAATACTCCAGTGCCATCCTAGCCAAGTAAGCCAAACGAACACTTACCTCTTACACACTTAGTCAATGCATGCAATCATGAAAACCGTTCGAAAGCACTCAGTTCGGAAATGAATACCCACAATTAGCCTCGAGAACAGGGCGGCAGATACATTCTCGCCGAGGCCTCATAGGGACCCTACCGAGTTGGCTACAATTACGAAAAACAAACCACGCACACGCTAAGCCGTGAGAACAGGCGGCAAAGATACATTCTCACTCGAGGCCTTGCAAGGACCCTAACGAGTTGGCTAGCGTACGAAACTCGTGAAATCCAGGGCGGCAAAGATAGATTTCCTCCTTGACCCCGTCGGGCCAACACGAGGTGAGTTACACACAAAACACGTTACTCATGCAATACTAACATGCTAAGAATGTAAGTTCATTAAGAATACCCACTAGAGATGGCCATTAACTCGACACCATTACCAAACTCTTCAAAAATACAATAACAAGCTTAAATACGGAATACACGATTCCATAACTTTAAACAAGAGGAGTATCCTCATAAAATCCTTCAACGCTCAAAATAATCAAATCATAATCAATTCTCAAAACACCGTTCACAAAACTCACGCGCTTTTGAAAGAAAGCCTTTAACGAGGCCAAATCAAATCCTTTTGAAACTTCATTTCAAATAACCAAACAACACACTAATACGATCACCGATCATCATATCCACAAAATAAGCAAAGTATGGGCAAGGTACTTGCCTCGATACCACGAGCACGGAACCACGAACGGATACGGCTCAACCGGGAAGCTTCGGAACGCCCGATGCTAACGAAAAGGAATACGACAACGAACGGAACGGAAGAATCAAGCACGACCGCGAGGAATCGATTTAAAATGAACCTAACGATTCGAATAGCACAATCACAACCACTTCTAAACGATTACGGAAAAGGAATACACCCGGAAACCCGCCTACGATTCATGTATATTCATACAAAAATAACAACGAGGGCGGACCACAACCAAACCCTCTCGATTCCATAAAAATCCACAAAATATCCATGAATCCGTAGGAAAACTAAAGATACTAACAATATCAATCGTATACACCATGAATCCACCAACGAAACGGAACGAATCTAAGAAAAACCCAAAACCCCCAAATTGATCTAAAGAGGGTTTTATAGCATTTCCTTGGATGATTCGAGTACTATGATCCGTAGAACGCGCGTTAGATTGTTTATCCTAGACTAACAACCGAAAAGAAATGATGAAAATCGACCTGGATGAAGAACTCTCTCCTCTCTAACTCTCTCTCGCGACTCGGTGGAAAAATGGGAAAGAATGAGCCGCTCACGCTCAAAACCACATTTATAGTGCAACACAGAACCTATCGGCCGGCCTATCGCCAATAGGCCCAACCGATACCCTATACAAAATGCCGGCAAGAGAGTCTATCGGCCCCTATCGGCCGAAAGGCTCTGACGGTGCCCGACAAATTGTGATCTTCCACTAAAACGACCATAACTCTCTCGTCAGGACTCGATTGACTCACCGTTTGAACCATTGGAAAGCTAACTCGATGTTCTATAATATTGCAAGATTTATAATTTTGGAGTTACCAAAAATTAATGATGATCTAACAAAGACGAACTCATACTTAGAAAAGTCGTTTAGTAATCCCGAATTCAACAAAACGACACCGAAACCCGAACACGAATACGAACCGAAGATACGGTTACGAAGTACTCACAAAGACGAATCTAAGAGCTAGTAGAACACACAATTCCGACCACCCGAAGGCTCGAGATTCGACAACGGAAGGTAATTACCCCAAACTTTGGGAAATTACGAAAATGGCCCAAATGCCCGAAAATCACCATACGTGATCGAATAACCAAACCGAAGTTCACAACACGTCTAACAAAGTTAAATGGACTTGCGGAAACTCAAACAAATAGCTTTGGTCGAGATTCGCAAGAATCGAACTCAAGTGCGGAAAAGTCGCTAAAAAGCACGTAACTCAACGAAACGACACCGAAACGAACTCGGATGTCAAAAGTGTAGAATTAATCATTCTCGAATGACGAAACGGTCATGAGCGAAGTCGTCAAAACGGACTCCGACCAAAAAAGAATTACCGGAAATCGAAAATTGCGGATATTACATTCTACCCTCCTTAAAAGAAGTTTCGTTCCGAAACTTAAAACAAGTAGGAGAAGAAATATTCCGCCAGAAAACTCAACGAGACACACAAGAATGCGTAACTAATGCCCAACGGCGAAATGTTACAAACAACGCAAAGGAATATACGGCGTGTAAACACGCTCCACGGTGACCAACACAACGTCGCCGTTAGGGATATAATAAAACCGACAAGTGACAAGCGTCATCAAACGGATACTATAGTCAAGTCAATTATCCGATAATCACAAAACACAACGAACGAAAATCAATATGATTGACCAACCCAACGGTACATCAATCAAAACGCGAGTCCACCGAACAAACACGGAATCCCATCGCTAAGGGATGGAAGATCGAAAACGAAACTAATTTCCCGAATCAAGGGAATTACGAAGGAGTCTCGAATGCTCAATAATCACGAAACGAGAACAAAACCGAACAAACAAACGATCGAGACAACAAAAATCGAACAATCATGTCCGAAACACGAAGGATAATAAAATTCAAACAACAACTCCAAGGTTCACATCTCGACTCGAGACAATATATGATCCGGTGAAAACAACAGGATGTGCATTCACATAAGATCCACAGGAAAGGGAATAGCAATTGAAAAGTCACAACGACGAACGAGTTATTCAAACGATACCACACTCGTTCGATAAACAAAAACAAGGGGCGGACAATCTCGTAAATGTCAACAAACATAAATGAGTCGACCAGTCGAAAACATAAGAGTTCCAAATCCGATCCACTTCGAATAAAAGAACTAGTAGAACCAGATGATGTCACTCCCAAACAAGGTTCACAAGAATCGAATCGAACCCAAAAAGTAACATCGATAACAGATCGACCCACAACAAGACCACGGCTCGTTCGGACGATGAAATCGAAATACGTAACAAGTTCATAAAGTGCCAACGAACATGAGCGAATCGATAGACTCGGAGGAAGAGAAAATACGTAAGTCAAAATAGTACGGGCATTACCCCGACTCGCCCACGAAATTCACAAAACGGAGCAAGGTAACAAGACATTAAACAATCGACGCATAACGGAACCATCACCGATGCACACGGTCATACCAAACCAAGCTCTAACAGCTCGCACATGCGCGACAATGCAGAAATTGCCATGAGGCGACAACATTCAATACCAACACTCCGCCTTTCACAGGGGCTAGCACAACCCATGTGTGGAAAGCGACTCAACGCTCACACCGCCAATTCGATCATACTCGGGAGAAAGTATCAAAATGACAACGCGAACATCATACATTCATACCCAGCCCTCAAACGGGAATGGATAGGTTTTAAAAACGAAAACTTCATTTTGAAAATAATTTAGAAGAACACCGATTGATCTTGAGTATCATCTTTCAAAAAAGTACAAACGTGAAACATCGTTATCGAGACATTGGAGAACCATTTCGCATTTGATAAAAATGAAGACACTTTCTCTTAGTGAAAACTTTCAAATTATTCGACCCTCGGGTCTAAATAAAAGTGTTGAAAATATCTCAAAACATTTTGGTCCTCGAGGTAGAAAATTTTTGAAATACATTGTGGCATCTAGGATGTGCCACAAGAAAATAACTCATTTGAAAAGTATGTCTCAAATTTATTTTTCTAAGATACTCAAGGTTTTCAAAATCCAATAGGCCGTAATGCCCAAAACTCACACATACCGACGTTCAATAAAACAACTCCTAGCACACGCATCAAAGCGTTTAAAATCAAGACAATACATGTCTTTAAACGAAAATAAACGATAAAATACCACATTCGAACAAAACCGATAAAATACCCTCCCGCACTTGTCTAGTGAACAAGTCGAACGTGTATAAGCACAAAGCTTCCACAAGAGACTTGTAAACGTGCAAATCGATTCAAAATCGTCAACAACGGAGAAAAAAACAACAATAAAAAGACTCACAACGACGACATTCCTCGTATAAATCAAATACGAGTCGACTAAATACATATCGTGAAATCAGAATTCACATAAGGATTCCACCATTTAACAAATAATCATAAAAATAGCTCGTGTCACACGAGGCACAACACAAAGAAGGGAGACTTACTTCCACAGGTCGCACGAAGATGATGATCGCCCCACGATACTAATCACGACCAACAAACTCAAACGACGCGTCGCGACACGACTCAGTCAGATAAAAATCCAACGAAACAAGACTCAAACAACACGACTTGACCCGACAGCCTAGGTTTCCTCAACCTTAGCTCTGATACCATTTATGTAACACCCCCAATCCGCTCAGGGATATTACACGCCGTAGAACCTTTCCTCAAGGATCTACCAGGCTGGTAACGACATTTAACATCTCGACAATGCCTTCGAGGCTACAATGACTCAAGAGACCGATTTGGTCTTTCCACAAATACATACAACTCAAATACAACTCATGCCCACGCAGGGACAAAATACAACTACACTGCATAACGGAACAATACAAAGAATGAAAATAAAGTACAATCGAACTAACACACGATGTACGGTTCCTCATGTGATTAGTATCGATCATCTTTCATCATCCTTCGTGCCGACTCCCGTGTTATGCTCCAAAACCCGAATGCAAAACAGACATCCACCCCGAATACTCTGGGGTTAGCAAACTCCACCGTTTTGCTAGTGCAAATACAAAGTGCAAATACGAGCCATACAATTCACATTCCACGAATAACAATAACCGAGGATCCTCAAAGATCCAAACGAAACGAAAAGTACTTCCCGAGGCAAGGGTTTGAGAAAACATTTCAAAACGAAATATCATAAATCAATGGAAGTAATTTATAACGCTTTAGAATGCCATCGAGAGTTTTAATAGAAAACAATTTAGGATTATCAAATCCTACTTTTCGAAAACCAAAGACAAAAGGGGTCACCGCCCAAAGGTTTACTTTCAAAAATGACATTAACCAACCGTTGGGATTTTAGCCCCAAATCCGTAAAACGACTTTTACAAAACCATTGGGATTTTAGCCCCAAATCTCATCAACTCACGGTACACAAGAACGACCAGGAGGTTCGTATCCCAACATCAAAGTCCACAAATAAAGGATTTAAAACAAACAACAAAATACTCCATTGCCATCCTAGCCAAGTAAGCCAAACGAACACTTACCTCTTACACACTTAGTCAATGCATGCAATCATGAAAACCGTCAAAGCACTCATTTCCGAAATGAATACCCACAATTAGCCTCGAGAACAGGGCAAAGATACATTCTCGCTCGAGGCCTCATAGGGACCCTACCGAGTTGGCTACAATTACGTAAAAACAAACCACGCACACGCTAAGCCGTGAGAACAGGCGGCGCATACATTCTCACTCGAGGCCTTGCAAGGACCCTAACGAGTCAAGAAGGTACGAAACTCGTGAAATCCAGTGGCGGCAAAGATAGATTTCCTCCTTGACCCCGTCGGCCAACACGAGGTGAGTTACACACAAAACACGTTACTCATGCAATACTAACATGCTAAGAATGTAAGTTCATTAAGAATACCCACTAGAGATGGCCATTAACTCGACACCATTACCAAACTCTTCAAAAATACAATAACAAGCTTAAATACGGAATACACGATTCCATAACTTTAAACAAGAGGAGTATCCTCATAAAATCCTTCAACGCTCAAAATAATCAAATCATAATCAATTCTCAAACACCGTTCACAAAACTCACGCGCTTTTGAAAGAAAGCCTTTAACGAGGCCAAATCAAATCCTTTTGAAACTTCATTTCAAATAACCAAACAACACACTAATACGATCACCGATCATCATATCCACAAAATAAGCAAAGTATGGGCAAGGTACTTGCCTCGATACCACGAGCACGGAACCACGAACGGATACGGCTCAACCGGGAAGCTTCGGAACGCCCGATGCTAACGAAAAGGAATACGACAACGAACGGAGCGGTAGAATCAAGCACGACCGCGAGGAAACGACGAAAATCAACCTAAAGAATCCAATAGCACAATCACAAACACTACTAAACGATTACGGAAAAGGAATACACCGGAAACCCGCCTACGATTCATGTATATTCATACAAAAATAACAACGAGGGCGGACCACAACCAAACCCTCTCGATTCCATAAAAATCCACAAAATATCCATGAATCCGTAGGAAAACTAAAGATACTAACAATATCAATCGTATACACCATGAATCCACCAACGAAATGGAACGAATCTAAGAAAACCCAAAACCCCAAATTGATCGAAATAGGGTTTTAGAGCATTATCTTGGAAGATTCGAGTACTAAGATCCGTAGAACGCGTTAGATTGATTATCCGAGCCTCACAACCGAAAAGAAATGATGAAAATCGACCGGATGAAGAACTCTCTCCCTCTCTAACTCTCTCTCGCGACTCGGTGGAAAAATGGGAAAGAATGAGTTTCACGCTCAAAACCACATTTATAGTGCAACACAACAGAACCTATCGGCCGGCCTATCGGCCGATAGGCCCAACCGATACCCTATACAAAATGCCGGGCAGAGAGTCTATCGGCCCCCTATCGGCCGAAAGGCTCTGGACGGTGCCCGACAGTGACGCCTTCCACTAAAGCGACCATAACTCTCTCGTCCGGACTCGATTGACTCACCGTTTGAACCATTGGAAAGCTAACTCGATGTTCTATAATATTGCAAGATTTATAATTTTTGGAGTTACCAAAAATTAATGATGATCTAACAAAGACGAACTCATACTTAGAAAAGTCGTTTAGTAATCCCGAATTCAACAAAACGACACCGAAACCCGAACTCGAATACGAACCGAAGATACGGTTACGAAGTACTCACAAAGACGAATCTAAGAGCTAGTAGAACACACAATTCCGACCACCCGAAGGCTCGAGATTCGACAACGGAAGGTAATTACCCCAAACTTTGGGAAATTACGAAAATGGCCCAAATGCCCGAAAATCACCATACGTGATCGAATAACCAAACCGAAGTTCACAACACGTCTAACAAAGTTAAACGGACTTGCGGGAAACTCGAAACAGTTAGCTTGGTCGAGATTCGCAAGAATCGAACTCAAGTGCGGAAAAGTCGCTAAAAAGCACAGAACTCAACGAAACGACACCGAAACGAACTCGGATGTCAAAAAGTGTAGAATTAATCATTCTCAGAATGACGAAACGGTCATGAGCGAGTCGTCAAAACGGACTCCGACCGAAAAAAAAAGAATTACCGGAAATCGAAAATTGCGGATATTACATGTGGTTCATGGACTTAGTTTTGAATCGTTCAGTTTTATTCGATTGGGTTGTAAAGGCCGTTTTGAGCCTATTTATTTTACTAGAAATATTTGTATCTAGGATGCAATTTTTCAATGTAAAATTTATATGTAATGGCGAAGACCGGAGGAAGATCCGTTTCGAGAATACAAAGATTCAAGACGAAGACTTGTAATTAGATTACTGAGTTTTTGTTTTCTAGGAACGGTCCATGAACCACATGTTGGTAGCAACTAGGTTGTGAATGGTTGTTTCATATTGTATGAATGCCACAAACGCGCTTAAATGATTAATGTGCAAAGTGTAACGTTAATCGCGAAAATTCTCCCACGACAAGTTATTAAGTTTATAAGGTTTCAAGATTTCCTTCCTTCCATCGAGCTTTCTGGAAATTGAAATCCAAACCGGATGTGCTATGCTTCCGAGTTATCGGGGTAGTCGTTCGGGGAGGACGGGTAAATTACCGGGAGCACATTGGATGCCTTCGGTTGGAGAAAATTTTATCTCTAGAAACGTGATAGGTTGCCGGATAAGATTCAATTGTGAAACTAATTTGTGTCGATGGTGTAAACTTAACTTGTTCACGAACCATAGAAACCGTATATGTTGAGGGGAGTGAACAAGGGGAAAAAGAAGATCGAATCATCCATTAGATGGGTTGGTGTTGGACACCACTTTATGAAAATTAATAGACTAGAAACCTGTTCGGTTGCCCTCTATTAAGATTTATAAAGAACTCGATCGCCACTATGAAGTAGAGCGAATGATACTTCCGGATTTCACATGGGAGTGTGTTATTCTGATAAAAAGAGTGGGAGCTGGGTAACAAGAATAGAAAATGTAATATCCGCAATTTCGGATTCCGGTAATTTTCATTTTGTTAGGAGTATGCCCTCGAATGCCACTCAGAGGTTGTTGAGTGAGGGCATTGTACTTGTAATTATGTAAACCAATTATATAAGGCAAATGAATGTTTCTTTATTTACTGGTAGTTACTGGCATTCCTAACTCGTAAATAAACATATAGAAACTAGTCCGTGTATTTGAGAGCAAAACGTTCCACTCCTTATCGATAAGGGAGTCGACCTGAAAGGTTATAGCTCAAATACTTAATCGTCATAAGTCGATGAAACTTGACCGGCGTTAAGTTTATGTGAAGACTTGTATGACGTGTTCTTTGACATGGAGAGTGCCCGTCGAACACTAATGGTTAGTGGGAGCACACGTTATAGGTATGCTAATCGATTAGTATACTCGAACCGACTCACCTCGATTCGTCACATGGATTTCACTCAGGACAGTCAATGACGGAATCGAAAGGGTGTGATAGGTATTCGTGAACCTTATACTTGAGGATTTAGTAGTGATGAGCTTGAGACTACAATATATTCATTAGAGTAGTTCGACCCAGTAAACCTAAGGCGGGGTCAACCTCGACGTGCATCTTGACGGCAAGTAGCAGGTCCTACTGAATACCAAGATAGAATTCTTTCTCCCGTTAGTGAGTGGTTATATGTCCTATGCGGTTATTGGCAGATGAGATCATAAGTCTTTGGCCAAAGCATTGGAGCTAGTTGTATTAGATACACGACAGCTCGATGATCTCGATTTGCATTAACGCATGCATAGCGTCAAGTACAGATAGGGTTTGACTGACCGTGACCCTATAACTTGATCGGGACATTTGAAAGAAGGGTTTATACGTATACCGGTATTCACTACGAATGGTTCTTGAATGATCCCAATCATTCGTTCTCGGTTAAGTACAGTGTAGCCACCAGCCGGCTAGGTGGTGCTACTACTCTTTGGTTCCTCCCATTGCTGACTGAGACGGACCTACCGAGTCGCGCATTAGGATTGACGACGGAATGAATTAAGCTAATTCTCTCATTATGAATATTAGATATTGGATATCTAATTTGGGACATTGGATATTTAAATCGATTTATCGGATAAATTGATTTATGGCTTAATGAATTAAATATATCACTGGGTGATTAATTTAATTCATGGATATAATTATTTCTTGGAGAAATTAATTATGTTATTATGTATTTGATATGATTAATTAATTGGATTAATTGATCGATATAAATACATCGGAACGGAATCGGAGTTTATCTGTTTGGACTCACGAGTCCGAAACGAACCGAACTCGTCGTATTTCTTCATCATAGCCGCCCCCCTTCCCCACACCTTGACAAGACTTTGATTTTTAAATCAATTGGAATCTTGATTAGGTGTTTAATGAATAGATATTTGATATCTTTTTCAAGGTGGGGTTAAACATGAGTTGTTCTCATGTGGAAAGGAATTGAATAAGAAGAGAAGACTTGTCACTCTCTAAAATGATGATTGTGCCAACCGTGAGATACATTGAGAGAGAGAAAAAGTGAGACTTTGAGTTCAAACACTTATCTTCATCTTCTTCTTCAATTTGTTCTTGGTGATTCTTGGAGAAAAATCAAGAAATAAATGAGAGTTGTGAGTTATACACTTAGAGTGTGATAATCTCATATTGTAAGCTTCATCACTTAGCTCTAGCCGTATCCTCGAAGGATAGCAAGGTGATCGTCGTTCCGGTCGTTTCTCCGGCGCGTGGCAAGTAGAGACGCGGTACTTTCGGCGTTGGATCGTTCAAGAGCTTGGGGAATAGCTCAAGAGAAGGTTTCCATTTAATCAACGGACTTCGAGGGTTAGTTTCTTATGACTCTTGCTTTTCGTTTATATATTCGTATATACGTAGCTCGATCGATCCTCGTAGGGATTCGGATTGAATTAATTTTCGTTTTACCGCTTCCGCTGGGCCTTCGTTTTAGGCACCGAATCCCAACAGTGGTATCGGAGCGTAGGTCTTGCGATCGTATATACGATATTGGCATTTGGAATGCTCGATTAGATGGTGAATGATTTGGAATCATTTTAGTCATAATCGTGGTATATGTTTTTTGTTCGTAATAATTGTATTTTTCGTAAGTTTATGTCTAAATATAAATCTTAAATTTCTGGGAAATATGATTTATATTGAAGATATGAAAGTCGTAAAATATTGATATTGGATATCCGGTCGAAAATCTAGCCCCGAATCGTCGTCGGACGACTTTTTGGACAAAAAGGGTATTTTGGCCGAGAATGACTCGACCGTGTCTGGGTGACACGGTCGTGTCCGGCAGATGTGGCCAAAGCATCTGCTCGAGACCCGACCGTGTCGAGACACGGGCGTGAACCGCCGAAAGTGACTCGACCGTGTCTGGATGACACGGCCGTGTGTCCTAGCCTACCAAGTCATCGCCAGGCGACCACCATGTCCTAGGACTCGGCCGTGTCTGGCCGGATTCTTCCGAGCGTGACTCGCCAAGCTGAGCGTGATCGCGGTAGGCCGCCGAGGTGACTCGGCCATGCCGTCTGCTTTCACCCGGCTCGATTTTTCGTGTATTCTTGAAAATTAATCTCCGCATGTTAAATTGGATTTAATATGATTAAAATGATTTAAGGTAATTCATTATATAAGGGAAAATTGATTAATTGGAAAAATTATAGTCGATCAATTATTTTGAACGTTATCAAATTACCGATTGTGTGAATCGATCTCGGTTCGTATTGTTGATTGGATCAATGTATCTCTACGCTTTCCATTTATATAGTATTTATTGGATGAATGCTTTTTGAATGGGGATGTGGTTCGTGGACTTAGATTTGAATCATTCGTTTTATTCGATTGGGTTGTAAAGGCCGTTTTGAGCCTATTTATTTTACTAGAAATGTTTGTATCTAGGATGCAATTTTCGATGTAAAATTTATATGTAATGACGAAGACCGGAGGAAGATCCATTTCGAGAAGACGAAGATTCAAGACGAAGACTTGTAATTAGATTACGGAGTTTTTGTTTTCTAGGAACGGTCCATGAACCACATGTTGGTAGCAACTAGGTTGTAAATGGTTTTTTCATATTGTATGAATACCACAAACGCGCTAATATGATTAATGTGAAAAGTGTAACGTTAATCGCGAAAATTCTCCCACTATAAATAATTAAGTTTATAAGGTTTCAAGGTTTTCCTTCCCTCCATCGAGTTTTCGGGAAATTGAAATCCAAACCGGATGTGCTATGCTTCCGAGTTATCGGGGTAGTCGTTCGGGGAGGACGGATAAATTAATGGAGCGCATTGATGCCTTCGTTGGAGCAAATTTTATCCCTAGAAACCCGATAGGTTGCCGGATAAGATTCAATTGTGAAACTGATTTGCGTCGATGGTATAAACTTAACTTGTTCACGAACCATAGAAACCGTATAGGTTGAGGGGAGTGAACAAGGGGAAAAAGAAGATCGAATCATCCATTAGATGGGTTGGTGTTGGACACCACTTTATGAAAATTAATAGACTAGAAACCTGTTCGGTTGCCCTCTATTAAGATTTATAAAGAACTCGATCACCACTATGAAGTAGAGCGACGATACTTCGGATTTCACATGGGAGTGTGTTATTCCGATAAAAATAGTGGGAGCTGGGTAACAAGAATAGAAAAGACCTTAATTCTATACTCGAACATAATATAACAAGTCACTAATTAATCTGTTATACTTAATGCAGACATAACTCAATATGACAATGAATCCACTCGCAATTCTACTCGAAAAGAACACCTTAATGGGACCTAACTTTGTGGATTGGCTCGCAATCGATGATTGTCCTCGATAGAGGCACCGGGATATGTCTTGAGACGGACATTCGGCGCCTCTGTGCGGACCCGAGCCAATCAGGAAGAGATTGAAAACCACGAAAAGTGGGTTAAGGATGACGTGAAAGTCCGTGCTTATATGATGGCTTCCATGTCTAATGAGCTTCAGAGAGCTCATGAGAAAATGACTTCGCTAGGCGATTCTATCTCACTTAACCGAGCTTTATGGTGAGCACAGCAGAATCGCTAGATATGAGATATCCAAGCAAATCGTTCGGTGCTAGGATGAAGGAAGGTGAGAAGGTTGGGGAACACATCCTCAAAATGATATCCATGATCGAGAGATTGGAGGCTCTTGATTTTAAAATGGATACTTCTCTCAAACCGACCTTATCCTACAGTCTCTCTCGATTCCTTCTCACGCTTTGTTATGAACTTCAACTGCAATGAGATTGCATGTAATTTAGCCGGGCTAATGAACAACCGGTGACCGCTCGCCTCGATGAAGACCCCGCGAATGAAGGAGTCTGCAGACTTGTGATTTCTTCCGGACTTCTAAGTCTAAGAATAAGAAGAAAAAGACCAAGAAGCGATCGACCACAAGCTAAGGACCTTAAGGGAAAGGGCAAGGCCCCGATGGTTCCAAAGAACAAGAAGAAGAAGGATGCTTGTCTCAAGTGCGGTGAGCCGGGCCACCGGGCTAGAGACTGTCCCGATTCTTCATGGCACTTGGTCTGTAACTTTTAGTTTTGGAAACAAATTGTTCTGCTATTGTATTTTCTACTTCTGGATAATCGGATTCGTGCTAGTTCTCATATTTGTACCGTGAATCAGATGCGGAACAAAGTAGGAAGCTTGGATCTGGAGAAGTTATGATCACGGTCGGAAGCGGGCATAGTGTCGAGGCGACCGACATAGATCACTTCTTTTGGGTTTAGAATCCGGTTTTGTTTTGACTTTAGAAGATGTACTTGTTTTGCCCAAGGGGCACAAAACATTGTATCCATTCTGGTCATGGACCGAAAAGGCTTTTCATTTTTCATTGGTGATGGTTCTGCAAAATTTATTTTAGAAATAAACTAGTGGGTACTGCTACATTGTTGAATGGATTGTATCATCTAAATCTCAGCAACAAAGTAGTTGTGAATACTATGACTAGAAAACGTGGTAGGGATGAAACCAACCAAGTTTTGAAATGGCATCTTAGACTTGGTCATGTTGGTCAGACCAAGGTTTACAAGATGGAAAAAGATGGACTTCTGGGTCCATTGGGATCGGATCCTTTTCCTACTTGTGAATCTTGCCTTAAAGGCAAAATGACTAAGTCCCCCTTCACAGGGACTTTTGAAAGAGCCGCTGATAAACTAGGATTAATCCATACTGACGTTTGTGGTGCTTTGGAAGCAGCACGTGACGGATATCAATATTTCATTACGTTTACAGATGATCATACTAGGTATGGTTATGTATACCTAATGAAACATAAATCTGAGGCCTTTGAGAAATTCCAGGAATTCAAGACCCTAGTCGAGAAACAAACTGGTAATCATATCAAAGCACTTCGGTCGGACCGAGGTGGCGAGTATATGAGTACGGAGTTTGACGAGTTCCTTAAGGAACATGGAATAGTTTCAAAACTAACACCTCCAGGTACTCCTCAGTTAAATGGTGTGTCAGAAAGAAGGAACCGGACCCTGTTGAACATGCTCCGTTCCATGCTAGGCTATACTGACTTGCCGATTTACCTGTGGGGGTATGCACTCCTGACTGCCGCGTATATCTTGAACAGATGTCCTTCCAAATCCGTTCCTAAAACTCCACATGAGATGTGGGAAGGAAGGAAACCAAGTCTTAATCATATTAGGATTTGGGGATGTCCCGCTTATGTCAAGAAGACTAAGGTGGAAAAGTTGGAAGCTAGGTCTGCGAAGGGACGTTTCATTGGATTCCCGCCTGGGACGATGGGATATCTATTCTACATGCCCGAAGATCGAAGGATCATTGTTGCTTTACAAGCACACTTCCTGGAAGATGAGTTCATTCAGGAAGGCGGAGCAGGTAGAAGTATTTATTTAGAAGAATACAATGAAACTCCTCGAGAGACACCTGTGCAAGAAACTGGAACCGAACTCTCTGAAACACAAGTACAACCACCTCGTAGGTCTAGTAGGGTGTCTCATTTACCTGAGAGGTATGGGCTTGTGCACTTGGAGGAGCTGGGTCTCCATGAGGTTCCAAGTGATAGCCAAGAGACCGACCCGACGACCTATGACCAAGCGATGGTGGATGTAGACTCCGCGAAATGGCGTGAAGCTATGGAAGCTGAGATAGACTCGATGCATGTAAATCAGGTCTGGACTCTAGTAGACCGCCCCAAGGGCATAGTGCCCATTGGGAATAAGTGGATCTACAAGAGAAAGACTGATGGTGATGGCAAGGTTGACGCCTATAAGGCCAGGCTTGTGGCAAAGGGTTATACCCAAAAGGAAGGGATCGATTACCACGATACCTTCTCGCCCGTAGCCATGATCAAGTCTATTCGCATGATGCTTGCTATAGCTGCCTACCACGATTATGAGATATGGCAAATGGACGTAAAGACGGCTTTCCTTAATGGATTCCTCGAGGAGGAAATCTATATGGAGCAGCCCAAAGGATTTGTGTCCGAAGTCGATATTCGTAAAGTGTGCAAGCTTGGCCCATTTATGGATCAAGCAAGCGTCGCGTAGTTGGAACCTTCGCTTTGACGAGGCGGTCAAAGAGTTTGACTTCGAGCAAAATGAAGAGGAACCTTGTGTATACAAGAAGGTTAGTGGGAGCAAGATCGCATTCTTAGTACTATATGTAGATGACATTCTACTAATAGGAAATGATGTGGGAATGCTCGCCTGTGAAAGCTTGGCTTTGAGTAATTTCTCCATGAAAGACTTGGGAGAAGCAACCTATATTCTTGGTATTCGGCTCTACCGGATAGATCGAAGAGAACAATAGGCCTTTCCCAAGCCCTCTATATAGATAAGATCTTAAAGCGATTTAAGATGGATGATTCTAAAAGAGGGTTCCTACCGATGCAACATGGAATAAAACTCACCTTGAAGATGTGTCCTCAAAGTGAGGAACAACGCAAGGAAATGAGTAATATACCATATGCTTCGGCCGTGGGTAGCCTTATGTATGCTATGTTGTGTACAAGACTGACATCGCGCATGCCGTAAGCATGGTGAGTAGGTTTCGTGCAAACCTGTAGGGAACATTGACTGTCAGAAAGAACGTTCTCAAGTACTTGAGAAGAACGAGAGATATGGTTCTTATGTATGGCGGTGGAGATTTAGATGTGGTGGGATTCACCGATTCGGACTTCCAAGGACCGAAGGACGACTCGATGTCCACTGCGGCTATATATTTACTCTTAATGGAGGAGCAGATTCTTGGCGTAGTGCCAAGCAAAGCGCGATCGCCGATTCCACTGTCAGCCGAGTATCAAGCGGCCTCGAGGCTTCCAAGGAAGGGTTACGGATTAAGAAGTTTCGGGAGAACTTCAAATGATACCATGTGCCGAGTCACTGTTCCGCTATCTGCGACAACGACGGAGTCAGAAGCGCAGCCAAGGAGCCGAGGTTTCACAACAAAGACCAAACATATTGAGAGGAAGTATCATCTCGTAAGAGAATTTGTTCGCAAGGGATACATTGTACCGCCTGAGTAGACTCGGCCGACAACGTCGCCGATCCATCGACCAAGCCACTTTCTCGACTAGCTTGGAGCGTCATCTAGAGAACATGGGTATTAGATACCATAGTGTGTGGCATTGAGTGCAAGTGGGAGATTGTTAGAGTATGCCCTCGAATGCCACTCGAGGTTGTTGAGTGAGGGCATTGTACTTGTAATTATGTAAACCAATTATATAAGGCAATGAATGTTTCTTTATTTACCGGTAGTTACCGGCATTCCTAACTCATAAATAAACATATAGAAACTAGTCCGTGTATTTGAGAGAAAACGTTCCACTCCTTATTGGATAAGGGAGTCGGCACCGAAAGGTTATAGCTCAAATACTTAATCGTCGCAAGTCGATGAAACTTGGTAGGCGTTAAGTTTATGTGAAGACTTGTATGACGTGTTCTTTGACATGGAGAGTGCTCGAACACTAATGGTTAGTGGGAGCACACGTTATAGGTATGCTAATTGGATTAGTATACTCGAACCGACTCACCCTCGATTCGTCACAAGGATTTCACTCGGGGACACAATGACGGAATCGAAAGGTTGTGATAGGTATTCGTGAACCTTAGACTTGAGGATTTAGAAGGGATGTGCTTGTGACGTCAAGATTTTCATTAGAGTAGTTCGACCCTCGTAAACCGGAAGGCGGGGTCAACCTCGACGTGCATCTTGACGGCAAGTAGCAGTCCTATCAATACCAAGATAGAATTCTTTCTCCCGTTAGTGAGCGGGTTATATGTCCTATGCGGTTATTGGCGGATGAGATCATAAGTCTTTGGCCAAAGCATTGGAGCTAGTTGTATTAGATACACGCATGACTCGATGATCTCGATTTGCATTAACGCATGCATAGCGTCAAGTACAGATAGGGTTTGACTGACCGTGACCCTATAACTTGATCGGGACATTTGAAAGAAGGGTTTATACGTATACTGGTATTCACTACAGAATGGTTCTTGAATGATCCCAATCATTCGTTCTCAGTTGGAGTACAGTGTAGGCCACCAGGCTGGCTAGGTGGTGCTACTACTCTTTGGTTCCTCCCATTGCTGACTGAGACGGACCTACCGAGTCGCGCATTAGGATTGACGACGGAATGAATTAAGCTAATTCTCTCAATATGAATATTAGATATTGGATATCTAATTTGGGACATTGGATATTTAAATCGATTTATCGGATAAATTGATTTACGGCTTAATGAATTAAATATATCACTCGGTGATTAATTTAATTCATGGATATAATTATTTCTTGGAGAAATTAATTATGTTATTATGTATTTGATATGATTAATTAATTGGATTAATTGATCGATATAAATACATCGGAACGGAATCGGAGTTTATCTGTTTGGACTCACGGGAGTCCGAAACGAACCGAACTCGTCGTATTTCTTCATCATAGCCGCCCCCCTTCCCCACACCTTGACAAGACTTTGATTTTTAAATCAATTGGAATCTTGATTAGGTGTTTAATGAATAGATATTTGATATCTTTTTCAAGGTGGGGTTAAACATGAGTTGTTCTCATGTGGAAAGGAATTGAATAAGAAGAGAAGACTTGTCACTCTCTAAAATGATGATTGTGCCAACCGTGAGATACATTGAGAGAGAGAAAAAGTGAGACTTTGAGTTCAAACACTTATCTTCATCTTCTTCTTCAATTTGTTCTTGGTGATTCTTGGAGAAAAATCAAGAAATAAATGAGAGTTGTGAGTTATACACTTAGAGTGTGATAATCTTATATTGGAAGCTTCATCACTTAGCTCTAGCCGTATCCTCGGAGGATAGCAAGGTGATCGTCGTTCCGGTCGTTTCTCCAGCGCGTGGCAAGTAGAGACGCGGTACTTTCGGCGTTGGATCGTTCAAGAGCTTGGGGAATAGCTCAAGAGAAGGTTTCCATTTAATCAACGGACTTCGAGGGTTAGTTTCTTATGACTCTTGCTTTTCGTTTATATATTCGTATATACGTAGCTCGATCGATCCTCGTAGGGATTCGGATCGAATTAATTTTCGTTTTACCGCTTCCGCTGGGCCTTCGTTTTAGGCACCGAATCCCAACACATTTTTCGGTGGAGTTCCGTTTAGACGACTCACTTTTGACCTTTTCGTCATTCTGAGAATATTTAATTCTGCACTTTTTGTCATCCGAGTTCGTTTCGGTATCGTTTTGTTGAGTTCCGTGTTCTTAAACGACTTTTCCGCACTTGGGTTCGATTCTCGCGAATCTCGTCCGAAATTGTTGTTTCCAGTTTCTCGGAAGTTCATTTAATGTTATTATTCATGTTGTAAGCTTCGGTTTGGTGTTTCGATCGTGTATCATGTATTTCGGACATTTTGGGCCATTTTCATAATTTCCCAAAGTTTGGGGTAATTACTTCCGTTGTCGAATTTCGAGCCCTCGGGAGGTTGGAATCGTGTGTTCTCTTAGTGCTCGAATTCATCTTTGCGAGTACTTCGTAATCGTATCTTCGATTCGTATTCAGGTTCGTGTTTCCGGGTCGTTCGGGCCGTCGGAGTTGGCCCCGACCGAGTCATGGCCGGCGCCCAGGCGGGCGGGCACCGCCGAGTTACGGCCGGTAGTGCTCGGCGATTACGCACGTAAGACACGGCGATTACGTACGTAATGATGCCGGCATTTCTGGGCAGAGATTTCGGCCATGGCCGGTTACGTACGTAAGGGCCCGGCCGGTTACGTACGTAAGCGTCCGGCAGTGTCCGGCTATATAAGGCCTGGCAGCGTGTTTTTCAACCATTTTCTCATTCTCTTCCTTCTCTTCCGCGGCTGGAGGTGTGGGAATCATGGAAAGATGTTGGACAATCAATCCACGAAGTTCTTGAGTTTCTAACATCAATCAATCATCCCATAACCTCCTCCGATCTACCGAATCAAGGTTAGATTTCTAGAAATCTAGTTTTGGGGAATTTGGGTATTTTGGTTGATTTCGTCCGTTTAATCCGATTTAACTTAGGGTTATGATGTATTGATGATTATTTAGATGTATTATATCATTTCCCTTGTTATTCCATGGTTGGATTGTATCGATTCGTTCTTTGGGTCAAGTTCTAGACCGACGCCTTGAAGGTGTCCGGTAAAATGTCTTAGAGGGGTTTTCGGCCGTTCTACGATTATTCTTCCTCGTATGATCTATGATTTATTGATTATATGTTGTTAGGGTCGAGTTTCTTGTGAAGAACTCGAGTCGGAACCCTTCCGTTCGTTGCCTTCTTTGGGGTCCGAGCTTCCCGGTCGAAACGTGTTCTTCGGAGCATTCAGTAGTGGTTAGTAAGGCAAGTATCTTACTATACGACTTGTATCTTGCGACTAGTAATCACGTATGAGAATTATGATGATTTTGCTTGCCTTCGTAAATATGTTCCGTTTGAGTTGGTTGTGTTTTCCGCAATTTGAAGGCTTTGTGATAATAGTGTTATATTGGTATACGTGTTAGGCGTTGTGCCATTTGTGCAGGATTGAGATGTACATATGAGATGGTTGTACACGTGGTTGTGTAATGTATTGTGTACCGAACGTGTGTTATGTTGGTTAAGTGCCGTTGATTGATGATAGTTGTTGCGAGTGTTGAGCTTGTGTTATGAGCGTGCGATGTACGATTTTGTGGTGATTAACGTGATTGATTAACTGTGCTCATTGTCATATGTAATGTGAATGTGAATGTGAATATTGTGTGCTGGAATGCTAAGTTCACTCGTGTGGGTTCGACGGGGCCTACTAGGATTCATGGCACAGGTCCATGGGATCAGAACATAGTGTGTGGTGCTGAGGTCCAATCGTGCGGATCTGACGAGGCCTACAATGATTCATGGCACAGGTCCATTGAATCAGGACACAGTACGTCCAACCGTGCGGGTTCGACGGAACCTACGGTGACACGTGACACAGGTTCACGGGGTCGGGACTGGTTGTTGTGATTGTTGTGTTTGCTCAATCCGTGTGGGTTGTTGAACTTACAAAGACTCGTGGCAAGCGATCACGGAGTCGTGAGCATGATTGATTGCTGTGATTGTTGTGTTTGCTCAATCCGTGTGGGTTGTTGAACCTACGGAGACTCGTGGCAAGCGATCACGGAGTCATGAGCATGATTGATTGTTGTGATTGGTTAAGTCCGTGCGGGTTGTTGAACCTACGGAGACACGTGACAGGGGATCACGGTGTCACGAATCATGTTTTGTAAATCAAACTTTTTGTAAGAAAGTTTTAAGAAAAGAATGTTGGGCCGAGCCCCATGAGATTTATGGAAATGTTTTTGTACTGTAAATTGTTGAAATACAATTTTGAGATTTGGGTTAAGACCCTAAGATTTTCGAAAGGTTTTGAAATTCTAAAAATTCCCGAGATGATAATCTTATTTTCGAATGCTTCATAGCTTATATTTCCTTGTGAAAACCTCCCGGGGATATTTTGATACTTGATTGTTATATTTGATTCACGATTATTACTTGCTTGTTATATTTCGTATGATTTGATACTTGCACTAGTAAAACAGTGGAGTTTTACTAACCCTCGAGTAATCAGGGGGTGGATGTCTGTTTTGTGTCCAGGTACATGCAGATTTAGGGGAGCAGTCACAGGATTGGCACAAGAGGATGACGAGCTGCGATACTAATCATGAGTCGAGAGTTGTTTGATTTTTGTTGTATTGTCAGAGTTGATTTAAGTCTTCCGCTGTATTGTATTTCGACCCCTGTGTGGGTAATGTCATTTAGGTCAGTTTTGTTGATTGGGTTGTGTGACCTCATCGGTCTGTGTATTCACGTGTAAGTGACCATAACGGTCTGGATTATTTTATTGTTTGACCCTGATCGGGCAAGCATTTGGTTGTTTATGGATGTTTAGCCTGGTAGATCCTTGTGGAAAGGGTCTACGGCGTGTAATATTCCCATATGGTTCTGGGGGTGTTACATTTATGGTATCAGAGCTTAGGTTGCGGAAACCTAGGCTGTCGGGTCGAGTCGAGTCGTGGTTTGTCGAGTAATGTGTTGTCTTGTCGTTCGAGTCGTCAGGTGACAAGTTGAGTTGTGCGTAGTCACAACGTGTTAGATATGTTGTCGGATGAGATTAGTATCGTGGGCGACCGTCATCTCCGTGCGGCCTGTGGACGTAAGTCTCCTCTTTTATGCGAAGTACCTGTGTATCATGATTTTATCTAAATGAGTTAATTGCGGTGCATAATTTTATTTGCACGGTGTTGTGAATATAGTTGTATTTAATACGTGTGACATATAGTATATGTATAAAACTGGGCCTATTGTTGTTTTACCTTTGAACCACTGTGAGGGGTGGTGTGGTGTGAAAATTGAGAACCTTGTTGGGTTTCGAATAAGGTATCGACGATTGAGTTCGTGAGAAACTCCGAGGAATGGTTTTGTTGTATGTTTAAACTAGATGCTGTGAGATGTATTCAATTGGATTGTGCATGTTGGACTATATTCCTTTTTCCGCTGCGTGAGTTCTTTTGTAATGGCTTTCAGCATTTTACCGGCTGAGTTTTATTTCGAAAACCGATTCCCTTAACCGAGTTTTTGGCATTATGGCCTTGATCGTTTTGGCGAAATTCTTATGACGGTATTTAGTATTTTGTAAATGGCTTTTGTGAGTTTTTGAAATATTACCGTCATCGACCTTTTTGGCATTATGTAAATGGTTTTTAGCACAGTGGGTTCACATGGACCCACGGCGCTATAATGTTCCGTGTAATTATCTGAAATTTTTGGGCATTCTAGCCCATTGAATTATCTTTGAAAACTTTGAATACCTTAGAAAATAAATTTCGAGACGTACTTTTAAAATGAATTATTTTCTGGTGCTACATCCAAGGTGCCACAATATGTTTCAAAATTCTTCTACCTCGAGGACCAAAATGTTTTGAGATATTTCCAATGTTTTAGAAATACTTTTACTTAGACCCGAGGGTCGAATATTTCCGAAAGTTTTTCACGAAAAGAAAGTGTCCTCATTTTTATCGAATGCGAAATAGTTTTCCAAAGTCTCGATAACGATGTTTCACGATTGTACTTTTTTTGAAGGGTGATACTCAAGATCAATCGGTGTTTCCAAAATTATTTTCAAAAGGAGGTTTTCATTTTAAAACCTATCCATTCCCGTTTGAGGCCTGGGTACGTATGTATAATGTTCGCGTTGTCGTTATGATGTTTGCTCCCGAGTATGATCGAATTGGTGGCATGAACGTCGAGGCGTTGCCACGCATTAGTTGTACTAGCCCTCTGTGAGAGGTGTGAACTGGTGTTTACTGTTTATTGCCTCGCGGTGATTTGCGTGTTGTCGCACGAGTGTGAGATGTTGAAGCTTGGGTTTGTACGTTTGTGTACATGTGTGATTGTTTCACAATGTTTGTAATTATGTGCTGGTTATCGTTTGGGCCGTTGAGGTCGCCGAACGATACCGTCGTTGTTGTAGTGTTTGTGTGTGTATTACTTTACGATGGTAATCGTTGTATATGATATGTGTTATGATTCTTTGTTGTGCTGAGTTGGCATCTCCGCTATGTTGTTTTGCGACGTTATGCCCCATTGTATCTAGCATGTGTATTTTCGGTATGCCGAGCCGAGGTATTTCAACCGCGATGTGCCGGGGCGTGCACGTGTAAATTTTCCTTCTCATCAGTAACGCATTTCAAGTGCGGACTTGAGGGACACATAATTCAGTTTTGCGAATCAGCTACCGAGACTTTCGGAGTTCGCGCTTCAGCACAGATATCAGGATCGGCTCTGAGAGGCCCATGGGAGATTTTTCTGTCGTTTGCTTTTTGTGTTGTTAGCTTGTTTCCGTTGTTGTGAGCTGCGGGGACGACATTTCTTTTATAAGAGGTCGGATGTAATACCCGTACTATTTTTGACTTCTGCAGTTTCTCCTTCTAAATTCTATCGGCTTGCACGTGTTCGTTAATACTTTTGAACTTGTTTGATGCCTCGGTTGTCATCGTTCGAACTGGTTGTGACCTTGTTTCAGATCGATCTGTTTATCATCGTGACTTTTTCGAGTTCGGTTCGATTCTTGAACCTTGTTTGGAAGTAACATCTTTCACTTTCTACCAGTTTTTTTTAATGTCTGGAGTTGAAGTGGGGACTTCAGAGTCCTTGTTCGACTTTTGTCATTCGATCATTGTTGTTCGATCGTTGCTGTTCGATCATTGTTATTTGATCATTGTTGTTCGATCATTGTTATTTGATCGTTGTTGTCCGATCATTGTTATTTGATCGTTGTTGTCCGATCATTGTTATTTGATCGTTGTTGTTCGATCATTGTTGTTCGGTCGTTATTGTTCGATCGTTGTTGTTCGGTCATTGTTGTCTGACTGTTGTTGCCTGATCTCGTACCGCGAAGAATTGTCGTTCACCGTTAGTCAGCTATTTCGAGTGTGGCCGGGTGGGTCACCGAGTTGTGCATTGCGAGACGATAGCTGAGAGATTTGGGGATTGAGGTTGCGTCTCTACTCCGAAAGGACACAGAAATGCCTAGTGTAGTTTTTGAGGACTTCGGCGTATTCCGAATTATTTGGGGTTGTCCTTGTGGATCGTTTGTGTGTTTATTTCTGTTTTCTTGATTGTACGTGTTTCCTTGTAATGGGTGCTTTGTGTTTTGTGATTGTTCGGATAATCGACTTGGTTGTATTATCAGTTTGATGACGCTTGTCACTTGTTGGTTTTATTATGTCTCTATCGGTGGCGTTGTTATGGTCGTCGTGGGGCGTGTTTTCATGCTGTATATTCTTTCGCGTTGCTTGTAACGTTTCGCCAATGGGCGAAAGTTACGCGTTTCTTGTGTATCTCGTTGAGTTTTCCTGTCGGGATATTGCTTCCCCCTACTTATTTTAAGTTTCGGGACGAAACTTCTTTTAAGGAGGGTAGAATGTAATATCCGCAATTTCGGATTCCGGTAATTTTCATTTTCGGCAGAGGTCCGTTTCGACGACTCTCGTTTGACTGTTTCGTCATTCTGAGAATATTTAATTCTTCACTTTTTGTCATCCGAGTTCGTTTCGGTATCGTTTTGTTGAGTTCCGTGTTCTTAAACGACTTTTCCGCACTTGGGTTCGATTCTCGTGAATCTCGTCCGAAACTGTTGTTTCGAGTTTCTCGGAAGTTCATTTAATGTTATTATTCATGTTGTAAGCTTCGGTTTGGTGTTTCGATCGTGTATCATGTATTTCAGACGTTTTGGGCCATTTTCATAATTTCCCAAAGTTTGGGGTAATTACTTCCGTTGTCGAATTTCGAGCCCTCGGGTGGTAGGAATCGTGTGTTCTCTTAGTGCTCGAATTCATCTTTGCGAGTACTTCTTAACCGCATCTTCGATTCGTATTCAGGTTCGGGTTTCGGGGTCGTTCGGACTGTCGGAGTTGGCCCCGGCCGAGTCATGGTCGGGCAGTCTGGGCCCAGGCCGGCACTGGCCGAGTTACGGACGGTAGTGCTCGGCAGTTACGTACGTAAGGCCGGTTACGTACGTAAGACCTGGCCGGTTACGTACGTAACGATGCCGGCATTTCTGGGCAGAGATTTCGTCCATGGCCGGTTACGTACGTAAGGGCCCGGATTACGCATATAAGCGCCGGCGTGTCCGCCATATAAGGCCTGGCAGCGTGTTTTTCACCCATTTTCTCATTCTCTTCCTTCTCTTCCGCGGCTGGAGGTGTGGGAATCATGGAAAGATGTTGTTGGACAATCAATCCACGAAGTTCTTGAGTTTCTAACATCAATCAATCATCCCACAACCTCCTCCGATCTACCGAATCAAGGTTAGATTTCTAGAAATCTAGTTTTGGGGAATTTGGGTGTTTTGGTCGATTTCGTCCGTTTAATCCGATTTAACTTAGGGTTATGATGTATTGATGATTATTTAGATGTATTATATCATTTCCCTTGTTATTCCATGGTTGGATCGTATCGATTCGTTATTGTAACACCGCCAATACCGACCGGGAATATTAGAGCGCCGTAGGCCCCATATTGGAACCCACAAGGCTAAAATCATTTTCGCAAATGTTTAAAAATGTCAAAAATCCCTTTGAAAGTACACACACACGCAGCGGATAAAAACACAGTTCAAAGAATACTGAAAGCCATTCTAAATATACACACGCATCGGATAAAAACACAATTAATTACATTTGCAGCGGAATTAGAAAACCAGAAAAGAATACATAATCCCAACAATCACGCCATAGCCAGTATCACCGGAAAGCTCATCCCTTCACGACCGCTACTAGCTCGAACTCCGAGTACCTAAAAGATAAAGCCCACGACGGGGTCACCCACAATACTCAATAATGATATCGATCACATCATCATAAATAATTACATATCAATGTAATAATATTGTAAGAATACTACCAAAGTAATATTACCGTCATACCTTACCAATCTATAACAATCCAATCCTTACCATAACCCACATTTCGCATTCTCAAATGACGAGATAAACTTAACAAATATTATCTGTACTGTATTCCAAAAGTACCGATAATCCTCAAAACATCATCATAACTCATAAATGTGGAAATAATCCAATCTGTGCCAAATCCTGTCCGTCGGATTATGCAATCAAATCTCAACCTGGATACCAATAATACACAACATATCTGTAGATCAACTATCACATGATAATGATAACAAATATCGAACATCGACGTACAGTCTGAATGCTCATACGATCAATAGCAATGATCAACCAAATATCACTGAGAATATCATCGACATGATAACTCCAATACGACCAATAAAGGATCACGATAATTGAGAATACCATCAACAAGGTAAATCTCGAACGCAATCAATGAAGGATCAACAATAACTGAGAATACCATCAACAGGGTAAACTCCAAATGATCAACAATAATGGATCTCAAGAAAATAACCTCGACTGTCGAAACATACCCCTCGGGCGTATGAACAACCAGTCGCAAACCGTCGAACATACCCAACCATGAATAGAGGATGAACGACCAAACAATATGGCTCAAAGATGGAAATCATAGTACGCCCAATCCGAATATGTGTCAGTGCACATGTCCACCCCGTATACGGAATCCAGGATATACGTGGGACAATGTACCTAATTAGCCTCAACGAACTACGTCTCGTGTGCACAGCCTTTCACGGAAAATATTCACGCATGACTATATATGTGCCCGGCTAAAAATCCTACACAATATCCAATCGGAACGCAGATATGACTCCAGATATGTCACGATGCAACATGACAACGAAACTCAAAGAAACACATATCCAATAAGGATCAAAAGACTCACCGAAGTGAACAACAATAGTCTGACAATGAAAAGTCGACACGACCAATCAATATTCAAAACAACAATCCTGGGATCATCATCCCCAAATGAATGACCAACACGATCTACGTTCTCAATACAACAGTCCTGGGATCAACATCCCTCAACGAATAACCGATACGAAACTCATTACACGAAACCTCAACATATACAACAACTCAACATACTAATTATCCACATGACTCAACAAATACTTAGATTACCTCAAAGCAGAGGACCATATCCATCAACATACCCCAATGAGACGATCAACAAAACCATTAATACCCACTTCAAAAAAAACAGTTTTTAGCGACGCCATTTACCGATGCCCGTACCACCGTTGTTAAATTTATAATTTACCGACGCCATTTACCGACGCCCGATTTACCGATGCCATTGCCGACGACCGGTTCGCAGACTTATTTTTATTACAATTAACGACGCCGTTTACCGACGCCATTTACCGACGCCATTACCGACGCCATTTTGGCGTTGGTAATTTTTTTTTTTTTAATTTACAGACGCCGTTTACGCCATTACCGACGCCTTTTCGGCGTCGGTAATTTTTTAACACAATCCCACATCGAAAAAACATCAATGTTTTTGGTGGTTTATAAACCAAAATCCTTCTCAACCATTTGAAATTGAATGGAGCCCGAACCTGATCCGCCCGGACCCGCACCCCACCCACGGACCCCGACTGACTGGCCGAACCCTCCCTTTGAGCCCAGACCTAACCCGCCTGAGCCCCGCCTGAGTCCTGACCTGACTTTTTTATTTTTTTTTTTTAATTTAACGACGCCAAAAATGGCGTCGGTAAATGGCGGCGTCGGAAAATAGCGTCGGTAAAAAATTACCGTCGAGCGTTTTTCCAACGGCGGGTTGCCGTCGGTAATTTTCTTACCAACGCCATTTTCTGTTTTACCAACGCCATTTTGGCGTCGGTAAAAACTGTTTTTTTTGTAGTGACCAACAATAGTCCTGGGATCAACATCCCTCAACGAACAACCAGTACGAATCTCAATATACGAAGCCTCAACATACAACATATACAACAACTCAACATAATAATTATCTCATAACTGAACAATAGATAAATTACCTCAAAGGCAAAGACAACATCCTTTCCACGAACAACATCCCTGAACGAATACACAGTTATACAAATAATCTCAAATAAGGTACCATCCATTCAATACCAATAAACCATTATCCCGATACTTATGTCATCACGATAACTATCCTCGATATCCGATATTCTATATCCTTGACCAAAGATAACTCACGTCTTCCCTGAACACAATTAAATCATATACCTTATGATTTATTACAACTAGAGTATGATATACGAACCATTATCCCGACAACTTACATTTCTGACAGCATTGCTATACGAATTATAAATGAAATGCAAACGAAACCATTCATCAAATATTATAAACTGAACAAGTAGAACTTGCCTCGATACCGATACCACGAAGCCGTTACCAAAACCCATTGCCTTAGTATACGAGCTCCTTAGCCCCGACCAAAATCAATCTACGAACTCTTTAGCCTCAACCGCAACACAACGGTCGTAATCCACGATCAAAACATATCAACCTATTGAAGTAATCAATCAACAACAATCCGATAACAATCAATAACGGACATAGTCAACCAACAAACTCAACGGTTCAACGAAACCTCGATCATAAACAAAACTGAACAATACAACTCAAACAAATACGAACCCATATCCACGATACAAGTCGCAACTCAATAATCAATATAACCGATCAATAAACCCAACGATTCCACCATATCCCAATTAGACACAAATCCGAACAACCACATCAATCGATCACGAATTTAAAACCATAACATAATTCATAATCCGATAATCATATCAATAATCAATTTAAACCAACAAGCGTCTAACATTACCGATTCCAAATTCAATCTTAGATACGGATACAAGTTTCCTCCTTGTAAATTCATAATATAAACCAATTACCGGTTATCATCATCAATCCGGACAATCCGATCAATTCAACATTATAGATAGCCATATTCCAAAGGTTTCAAATAATTCCATTATCCGAATTGAACACTTGTTAAATACCTATGAATTCTGAAACTCAAAAGTGAGTCATAGTCTTATCAAATCCGGAATCATATTCGTATTCCTATACGAATATTGTACCAAAATACATAACTTAATTATAGATATGAATATTCCATATTCATACCCAAAACAACAACACATTCCTCAAATCAATGATCAATTCATCTTGATATTAAGGATTTCATAACACATTCGATTCCAACTTTAATTCTAAATTAGAATCAACAAGACTCCTTCTTGTTATACTAGTAAATTCGTAAGAAAAAATTTACCAATTATTACCGTGAATAATCACATTCCAATTATCCGAAATCCTTCCAAAATCATAACATGTATAACTTATGAATTCTTCAAGAACACGAATTATCCGAATTCACGTTCACAATCCATAAAAGAACATAATCCGATGTTTTCTAACATCTAATCAATCCTTAATCATAATTCAAGGTGTATATCATCATGCTCTTCAACATATGATCTTCTTAGCATCAAAAATCGAAGCAATACTACCAAGAACATCAAGAATATTGTGATTCCATAATCATAACAACATAATCAAGACATAATCCAACATATCATCATCTTCCTTCAACATGCACCTCATATAACCTCAAGAATCGAAACAACAACATCTTAATCATCTTCATACGAATCATTTATCAATAACAACATCAAAAATCCGAAATGAAAAGGAGGATTATCCAACATACCTCTTAGAAGATGGAATACACAAGAAATCACTTCAAGAATCATCAATAACTCCCTATACAAGCTCCAAATCCAAGCCCTCAAGCTCAAAATCGAATTAGGAGAGCCAAAATATCCCTCTGTCAATGTTTAGAGATGAAAAACGAAGAGAAATGTTGAAGTGAAATGAAATGACGGCCATTCCTTATATAAACTCCCCGCTCGTTACGTACGCAACATTCCCAAGTTAACGTACGTAACACCTCTTACGTACGCTATCTTGTCCTGGTTAGCGTACGTAATGCCATCCCAGACCCTACTGCCTCAAAACGTGAACTTCCTTACGTACGTAACCCATGCCATAT
The DNA here is from genome assembly GCA_033398695.1 of Orobanche coerulescens. NCBI lineage: Eukaryota > Viridiplantae > Streptophyta > Magnoliopsida > Lamiales > Orobanchaceae > Orobanche > Orobanche coerulescens. The sequence continues at coordinate 137,189,528 of CM065811.1, read as the reverse complement.
AACGTACGTAATACATCAGTTGACTTGCTACAGTACAATGGTAGTGTTACCTACGTAACACGTCCTGTATAACGTACGTAACACGTACGTTGACTCACCTGTCAACATCCTCCGCCGAAAGTTGCCGACACAGGGTCCCACCTGCCGACCACGACTCGATCGTCTGATTCCCATGTTACGTACGTAATGTCTCGGCCATAACGTACGTAACTCTGCCAATTTAACGTACGTAAGCTTCAACACATAACGTACGTAATGGCTTCCATACTTAGCCATTTACAGCAATTTCTGTCCAACGTCTCGACATAACAAATACGAACATACGGCATACTGAATACACATATACTCAACCCAAAAATATTCTCATACGGTATACCTGATATCCAAATCAGTTCAACCTAATACAACATATCCTGAATATATCTGTCAATCAAAACGATAATCACACCAGTATAACTGTCTCGGTTATCAATTTATTTTATCCATACTGTATAGATACCAAACTATATAGTATACTCAGATAAAATAATGCGAAAAATTTATACTGAAAATCCGGGTATTACATACTACCCCCCTTAAAATAAGTTTCGTCCTCAAAACTTGCAACCTGTCGCCAACAACAGATAAATCCAAAATTTTCCAACTCATCACAAAAACAATCAAGTGTCGCCACAAGCGAAATAACCAAACCAATATACTTATAGGTGCGTGAAGCCGATGATCTCCTGTGATACTAGCGCACGACTCCCATACGAAGTCTCAACACAACCAACACACACTAATATCACAAATAGTAGTTTGAAAAGATCTCAAAAATTTTGGAAACTCCAAAAATCGGTTCGACTCAAAAGTCAGAAAAACTCATTTTCAAAAATCACGCTACTACCGTATCGGTAGAGCCACATAACACACACGCCTGGGTTTCACAAAACCCAAGATCCGATACCATTTTCTATAACACCCCCAATACCGACCGGGAATATTACAGCGCTGTGGGCCCCATATTGGAACCCACAAGGCTAAAATCATTTTCGCAAATGTTTAAAAATGTCAAAAAGCCCTTTGAAAGTACACACACACGCAGTGGATAAAAACTGTAACACCCCCGATATATTCAAGAATATTACAGCGCCGTAAATCCTTTATATAAGGATTTACAAGGCTGAAGAATTGAACAGACATTAAAAGGTACTAAAGAATGGAAATAACGGAATTACGATACAACGGTTCTGACCAAATACTGAAAGTACAGTTGTTCAGCAGGAACTTAATAATACATCACCAAATTCAAATTCAGCATAAATGACTTCGTACTCGAGTACTTATTGAAATAACCAATAAACAACAGACAAATCAACCCGGCCAAAACATCACTCTGCACCCTCGTCGTCATGCAGCTCCAGTGGTTGTTTTCCCGCTCTCCTGGATCCTGAACATAAACAAAATGTTCACCCCCGAAGGGGTTAGCACAACGATGCTAGTACAAGTACCACAACATATTATTCGTATCTCACGAAGAATAATAACGTAAACGACAAAATACCAACGAGTCTTCTCCTACGAGAAACTCATAAATGGCAGACACAACTGATAATCACAACATGATATCATAACATACACATGGTAATTCCGTCGATCCAGCGTTCACTGCCTAGAACCCACGATGATCCCGTCAGACCAACCCGTGGTGGAAAAACCCATCCGATGATCCCGTCGGACCAACACGAGGTGGACATACAATAACGACATACATGCACGACCATATGTATAACAACAATACATAAAACAATTAAGGTACTTTCCTCGATTTGAAGACAAGAACAATACTTCCACGAAAACGAACACTCGAAGGTCGTCCTCCTCAATAAATCACGCAACAAGATCAAACCTTAACAAAAGAAATGATATAGGATTTATCTCACGTCGTACGAATGTTTAACAATTCGATTTACGGCCAAAAGTTCATAAAATGCAATCTGCCTGAACTGCTTAGCGCACGCTAAGTACTCTGTGTAGCGTGCGTTAAGTCTGCTCGATAGCGCACGCAAACAACAAAGCCTAGCGTACGCTAACTATGCATGGTCAGTACTTCATTGATCAGTCGACTGACTCGTCTGATGTCTTAGCGTACGTTACGTACCAAACGTAGCGTACGCTAACTCGTGCTCGATAGCGCACGTTAATCTTCATAGCTTAGCGTGCGCTATCTATGCATGGCAGTTTCTTTGGGCGAGAAACTGTTCTCATCATGATCAAAACAATGAAATCTTCCGTGATAATTCATGTTACCTCCATGAATATCTTGTTCATACGATTATGAATGATCTTACGGATAGCAACAACTTCGGATTCGAGGATATGCATACCATTATAAAACCATATTCCATTTCGACTACAAATCTTTATACGACAATTCGAAAGGCTTAACGGTTGATATCAACATCTCTATATCAATCAATATTATCATGCTGAAGTTGTTAAACGTTCCATCTATACTAGATAAATCCTTCCATCATCAATCCTTTAGATTTATCTAACAATAATGATGTTAAAGTCAAGTCCAAGATTGCTATGAAGTCATCTAATAGATTCGGATTACCAATGATAGAAGCTTCCTTTACATATTCAATGTAATAAGATTCGAATCCTGATGATCATAATCAAGGTACTTAAGGCTTATTCATCTCAATATTCCAAACATGATGTACTTTAGATAATTCACTTATGAGAATCAATATCTCGTTACTATGATCATCCAATGCTTTAGAATCCAACTCTAAGTCTGGAGATAGATTGAACATACCTTAATATGATGAAAATCACTGAACCGTAAGGTAGAATCCGACTCCGGTTGGTTTGTATGCCACTCCATGGTGCTATTCCGCTTCAATGATTACTCCCAAGTGATAACCAATATATAAACACCAACAAGATGAGTTCTAAGTGTGTAGGAGGATTATTTCAGCTCTCTGGCCTCTCAAGAATGCAGAATGGACGAGTAAAATGTAAGCCAAAATGGGTTGTTGTCCCATTTATAATATTTTGCATTTTAACAAGTTAGCGCACGCTACTAAGCTTTCCTTAGCGTGCGCTAATAATAGTTGACTTCAGAACTGTCCAGGTTCGTCCGCGGGAATCTTATCCGGACCCATGTCCCGGCTGGCGCATGTGCTAGCCGTCCCGCTCAATAATTGAGTTCTTAGCGCACGCAACTCCTATATGCATAGCGTGCGCTAATAGTATCCCGATAGCGCGCGTTAAGCTACATTCTTAGCGTGCGCTATCACGAGTTTGCATGAGAAATTTTGCATGCTTCTATACTTATGTACAATGATATCAATGCAAGAAATATCATACTCCAATAATCAAAACCACAAATCCGAATAATACAGGGTTTGAATACAGATGAAATACACCGTAATAAATCCGGATATTACATACTCTCCTACTAAAAAGGAGTTTCGTCCCGAAACTCAAGATGAAAATAATTCGGGATATCTAGACTTCATATCAGCTTCCGTTTCCCAGGTGGCTTCTTCCATTCCGTGACGTGACCATTGAACTTTGACCAAAACGATTGGTTTGTTCCTCAGCTATTTAACTCGACTCTCGAGTATCTTGACCGGTCTTTCTTCAAACGTCCCATCCTGCTCGACTTCGATCTCGCCGAAATCAATGTTATGACTGGGATCCGGTATATACCTCCGTAACTGGGATACGTGGAACACGTTATGAACATGGCACAATGACGGTGGCAATGCCAATCTGTATGCCAACTCCCCAACTCTCTCGAGGATCTCAAATGGTCCGATATATCTCGGACTCAGCTTTCCTTTCCTTCCGAAACGAAAGATTCCCCGAGTAGGAGAAACCTTCAAAAGTACATGGTCTCCAGTATTGAACTCCAATGGGCGACGGCGTACGTCCGCGTAGGATTTCGGCGACTGCAGGCGGTCAACGACCTTTACGAATCAAGGCTATCTTCTCTCGAGTCTGCACGATCAACTCTGGTTCTGTTCCGATCAAGTCCGATGAATCGTCCCAGCATAGGGGCGATCTGCATCTCCTTCCGTATAATGCCTCAAACGGTGCCATCTTAATGGAAGCATGCCAACTATTGTTGTAGGTAAATTCAATCAACGGTAGATGAACTTCCCAATCATTTGACCAATCTAAGGCACAAGCCCTCAGCAGATCTTCCACCATTTGAATAGTCCTCTCGGATTGTCCGTCAGTCTGCGGGTGATGAGATGTACTGAAGTTCAATTCGGTCCCCAAGGCCTTATGAACTACCTTCCAAAAGTGAGACACGAAACAGCCGTCTCGATCAGAAACAATGGTTTTCGGCGTACCATGCAATCGAACTATCTCCGAAATAAATACTCGCGCCAATTTCTCTGGTCCCCATGTGTCCTTAATGCCTAGGAAATGAGCTGATTTGGTTAAACGATCAACTATCACCCAAATCATGTTCATTCCCATCTTGGTTCTCGGCATGTTAGTGATAAAGTCCATCGATATGTCCTCCCACTTCCATTCAGGAATTTGGAGCAGCTTCAACATTCCGGCAGGCCGTTGATGCTCGATCTTAACCTGCTGACAAGTCAAGCATTTCGAAACATAGTCCGCTACGTCTTTCTTCATGTTGCCCCACCATAAATTCTGCTTCAAGTCCTTATACATTTTACTGGTGCCCGGGTGGATAGAATAGGGCGAACTGTGAGCTTCCTTCATAATCGTCTGTTTCAGAACATCAACATTGGGAACGCAGAGTCGGTTCTGAAATCTCAAAACTCCATCATCATGAATTATGAATCCGGGGGCCTTTCCTTTGATCACTTCATCACGTAACCGAATCATGAGAGGATCATCTGCCTGTTTAGATTTGATTCCTTCGGTTAATGATGAAGTTATCTCCATCACGCACAGTTGTCCTTGGACTCTTTGTAACCATACTTCAATTCCTTCACGAATCATCTCTCGTTGAAGGCTAAGTTGGGAGGTCAGCGTCTCCAGCATCTGAATAGAAACATTCTTGCGGCTAAGTGCATTGGCCACTACATTCGCTTTGCCTGGATGATATAAAATCTCCAAGTCATAGTCCTTAATCAGTTCTAACCTCTTCTTTGCCGCATGTTTAATTCTTTCTGACCGAATATGTACTTGAGACTCTTGTGATCCGTAAGGATCTGAAAGTGAGTCCCATACAGATAATGCCTCCAGACCTTCAAAGCAAAAACCACTGCTGCTAGCTCCAAATCATGTGTTGGGTAATTTACTTCATAAGGTTTCAGCTGTCGTGACGCATAAGCGATCACCTTATCATTCTGCATCAATACGCACCCGAGTCCTTGGTTCGAAGCATCACTGTAAACTATAAATCCTCCAGTTCCCTATGGAAGTGATAGAATTGGTGCCGTCGTCAATCTCTTCTTTAATTCATCAAAGCTAATCTGACACAACTCATTCCACTCAAACTTTTGAGTTTTCTGCAGGAGTCGAGTAAGTGGGCGGGAGATTTTAGAAAACCCTTCCACGAATCGACAATAATTTCCAGCAAGTCCTAAGAAGCTTCGGACTTCTTTCACGTTCTTTGGAGGCTTCCAATCCATAATTGCTTCGATCTTCTGAGGATCTACTCGGACTCCTTTAGCTGACACCACATGGCCGAGGAACATTACTTCCTTTAGCTAGAATTCACACTTAGAAAGTTTGGCGTACAATTGCTCGTTTCTCAAAAGTTCCAATACAATCCGCAAATGCTGCGCATGTTCTTCCGGGCTCTTAGAATACACCAGAATGTCATCAATGAACACGACCACAAATTTATCCAAAAATTCAATGAACACACGGTTCATCAATTTCATAAATACAGCAGGTGCGTTAGTGAGACCAAACGGCATTACTACAAACTCATAATGTCCGTAGCGAGTTCTGAATGCTGATTTCGGAACATCAGATTCCTTAATCCTCAGCTGATGATATCCACGATCTCGGATCGATTTTAGAAAATCTTGTTGCCCCTTGCGGTGGTCAAACAGATCATCAATCCGTGGCAACGGATACTTGTTCTTAATCGTCATCTTGTTCAGCTCTCGATAGTCAATACACAGTCGGAGCGACCCATCCTTCTTTCGGACAAAAAGAACTGGCGCTCCCCAGGGTGAAACGCTTGGCTGAATATAGCCCTTGTCCAGTAACACTCCAGCTGATTCTTCAGTTCGTACATCTCAGTAGGTGCCATACGATACGGCGCCTTAGAAATTGGTGTAGCTCCGGGTTCCAGCTCAATGGTAAATTCCACATCCCTTCGTGGAGGTAGTCCAGGTAACTCGTCAGGAAATACATCTGGAAATTCGTTCACAATAGGAATGGATGAAAGTTCCACAATTTCATCTTCTTTCTTCATTGCATAACACCAGTACCCGATACAGCCCTGTTTCAACAATCTGACAGCTTTCATCGCTTTGATCAATTTTCCTGAGCTTCCCGGTTTCCACCCCTCGAACAATATTTCGGAACCATCGTCAGCGATCAGTGAGATATTCCTCCTTCGGTAGTTCACAATTGCTCCATATCGATTAAGCCAATCGTCTCCGAGTATCAGGTCGTCTCCTTGCATTTCTATCACGATCAGATTTGAGAGCCACTCTCTGCCTCCAAATGATATAGGGAAATTTCTAGTTTCTAAGTTTCCGACAATCCTCTCTCCACTCGGTAAACCAACAACATAAGGTTCACAAGTATGAAAACCGGAAATATTCAAACGATTTACACAAGACAAAGATATAAAAGAATGTGTAGCTCCTGTATCGAATAAAACGCTAACTGGCTGGGAAAGGATCTGGACAGTGCACGATGCGACAAGAAGCATCACGATCGTCTGTCCTCCTCATCTCGCATGACGTGGGGAGCAGATACGGCACTCGATGTCCCCTTTCGGTCCCATTGTCCTCTCGCCTCGTCCGCGGCCAAAATTCCGAGGCATTCGAACACTTTGCCGTTGCCTGCTGAATCGGCTTCTCGATCGGGTATTTGTGGTGTACGGGCTCTAAAAGAGTTTGCAGCCTCTTCACAAAACACCGCCCGATGTCCTCTCGTCCACAATCAAAACAAGTCACAGCGGGAAGGGGGCAATTCGTCGATAGTGCCGTCTGGGCACGATTAAAGCATTTCTGGTAACATCGGTAATAGTTGATGTCGCTCAAGTTCTTTCCGCTCCTAATCGGGTGTGGAGGTTTCTTGAAAGAGTGAAAGGATGACTGGGCCTTACGGGCCATTTGTTCTTGTGCTCTGTAAAAGTACCGGAGACTTTTTGTTTCTTGGATTAGAAAATTTCTCCATAGTTGCTTCCTTGATCTCATACGCCAACGCCTTATCCTGGTATTGACGGAGTGTGGTACATTCAAATCCGGACATGTACCTGGATTTGGTTTCATCCTCATATCGAAATGGATCATCATTTACGCATCTGCTCGACCAAATGTCGAACAAATGCCACCTTTGGTTAAACGTCTTAATTATGCAGGATACCGCACATCAGAAGGCTGAGCGGAGAAAAACTCCCGAATTTTGGCTTCCCTCACAGGACGAGGGCAATACTGAGCTTCCATCATCAATCTAAACTCTGTCCAATCGGCACCATGGTCTACAGGCCGGATGGCTTCCCACCATTCGGACGCTTCCCCTATCAGAAAATATTGAGCGATAGAGGCTCTCCTATTGCAGTCGATTAATTCCGGCAAAGATTTTCTCCAGTTCTTTCAACCAATGATCCCAGGTGGGAGTCTCATAAATACCGTCGAATTTGGGTGGTTGCATCTTCGCCACCTCTTGCAGCTACCGGTCACCTCGATTTCCCATGTCTGGGATCCCTTGCTGTCTCTCTCCCTGCTGTAGTCCCACCGCTCTTGCATTCGGTCCACGACTTGGGCGAACTGAGTCATCTGGTTCACCACTTGACGAAGGATCTCTAGTACAGCAGGATCTGGTTCGTTATTAATAGATTGTTGCGGCTCGCCTGAGCTTTGACTGGCCTGATTAGAAGGTGACACTTCCCTTTCAGCATTTCTTCGTCCGCGTCCACGACCGCGACCACGTCCACGTCCGCCTCTCAACATACTGTAAGCATAAATACTCAATATACAGGAAACAACATCGTTCTAATATTCGAGTATAAAGAGACACAACATGTAAAGAACGAGATAGAGTTTAGGAACTTACAACCACCGTTCGCATGAAGACGTAGGCAGTGCAGTGATGTCATTCACGACCGGTTACCTCAAAAGACATAAATGACCCCTATTTTAACCCAACGACCAAGATATCCATAATCTTAGCTCCGATACCATATTCTGTAACACCCTCGATATATTCAGGAATATTACAGCGCCGTAAATCCTTTACATAAGGATTTACAAGGCTGAAGAATTGAACAGACATTAAAAGGTACTAACGAATGGAAATAACGGAATTACGATACAACGGTTCTGACCAAATACTGAAAGTAAAGTTGTTCAGGAGGAACTTAATAATACATCACCAAATTCAAATTCAGCATAAATGACTTAATACTCGAGTACTTATTGAAATAACCAATAAACAACAGACAAATGAACCCAGCCAAAACATCACTCTGCACCCTCGTCGTCATGCAGCTCCAGTGGTTGTTTTCCCGCTCTCCTGGATCCTGAACATAAACAAAATGTTCACCCCCTAAGGGGTTAGCACAACGATGCTAGTACAAGTACCACAACATATTATTCGTATCTCACGAAGAATAATAACGTAAACGACAAAATACCAACGAGTCTTCTCCTACGAGAAACTCATAAATGACATACACAACTGATAATCACAACATGATATCATAACATACACATGGTAATTCCGTCGATCCAGCGTTCACTGCCTAGAACCCACGATGATCCCGTCAGACCAACCCGTGGTGGAAAAACCCGTCCGATGATCCAGCGCACGCTAGCATAGATCCCCCGATGATCTCGTCGGACCAACACGAGGTGGACATACAATAACGACATACATGCACGACAATATGTATCACAACAATACATAAAACAATTAAGGTACTTACCTCGATTTGAAGACAAGAACAATACTTCCACGAAAACGAACACTCGAAGGTCGTCCTCCTCAATCAATCACGCAACAAGATCAAACCTTAACAAAAGAAATGATATAGGATTTATCTCACGTCGTACGAATGTTTAACAATTCGATTTACGGCCAAAAGTTCATAAAATGCAATCTGCCTGAACTGCTTAGCGCACGCTAAGTACTCGTAGCGTCGTTAAGTCCGCTCGATAGCGCACGCAAATAACAAAGCCTAGCGTCGCTAACTATGCATGGTCGATTTCACCGATCGGGCCGATCGACTTGCTCGATGTCTTAGCGACGTTACGTACCAAACGAAGCGTGACGCTAACTCGTGCTCGATAAGCGCACGTTAATCTTCATAGCTTAGCGTGCGCTATCTATGCATGGCGCCATCACTGGGCAAGAAATCTGCTCTCATCATGATCAAAACAATGAAATCTTCCGTGATAATTCATGTTACCTCCATGAATATCATGTTCATACGATTATGAATGATCTTACGGATAGCAACAACTTCGGATTCGAGGATATGCATACCATTATAAAACCATATTCCATTTCGACTACAAATCTTCATACGACAATTCGAAAGGCTTAACGGTTGATATCAACATCTCTATATCAATCAATATTATCATGCTGAAGTTGTTAAACGTTCCATCTATACTAGATAAATCCTTCCATGATCAATCCTTTAGATTTATCTAACAATAATGATGTTAAAGTCAAGTCCAAGATTGCTATGACGTCCTCTACTAGATTCAGATTACCAATGATAGAAGCTTCCTTTACATATTCAATGTAATAAGATTCGAATCCTGATGATCATAATCAAGGTACTTAAGGCTTATTCATCTCAATATTCCAAACATGATGTACTTTAGATAATTCACTTATGAGAATCAATATCTCGTTACTATGATCATCCAATTCTTTAGAATCCAACTCTAAGTCTGGAGATAGATTGAACATACCTTAATATGATGAAAATCACTGAACCGTAAGGTAGAATCCGACTCCGGTTGGTTTGTATGCCACTCCATGGTGCTATTCCGCTTCAATGATTACTCCCAAGTGATAACCAATATATAAACACCAACAAGATGAGTTCTAAGTGTGTAGGAGGATTATTTCAGCTCTCTGGCCTCTCAAGAATGCAGAATGGACGAGTAAAATGTAAGCCAAAACGGGTTGTTGTCAAATTTATAATATTCTGCATTTTAACAAGTTAGCGCACGCTACTAAGCTTTCCTTAGCGTGCGCTAATAATAATTGACTTCAGAACTGTCCAGGTTCGTCTGCGGGAATCTTATCCGGACCCATGTCCCGGCTGGCGCATGTGCTAGCCGTCCCGCTCAATAATTGAGTTCTTAGCGCACGCAACACCTATCTGCATAGCGTGCGCTAATAGTAGCCCGATAGCGCGCGTTAAGCTACATTCTTAGCGTGCGCTATCACGAGTTTGCATGAGAAATTTTGCATGCTTCTATACTTATGTACAATGATATCAATGCAAGAAATATCATACTCCAATAATCAAAACCACAAATCCGAATAATACAGGGTTTGAATACAGATGAAATACACCGTAATAAATCCGGATATTACAAAAACACAATTAATTACATTTGCAGCGGAATTAGAAAACCAGAAAAGAATACATAATCCCAACAATCACGCCATAGCCAGTATCACCGGAAAGCTCATCCCTTCACGACCGCTACTAGCTCGAACTCCGAGTACCTAAAAGATAAAGCCCACGACGGGGTCAGCCACAATACTCAATAATGATATCGATCACATCATCATAAATAATTACATACCAATGTAATAATATTGTAAGAATACTACCAAAGTAATCTTACCGTCATACCTTACCAATCCATAACAATCAAATCCTTACCATAACCCACATTTCGCATTCTCAAATGACGAGATAAACTTAACAACTATTATTTGTACTGTATTCCAAAAATACCGATAATCCTCAAAACATCATCATAACTCATAAGTGTGGAAATAATCCAATCTGTGCCAAATCCTGTCCATCGGATTATGCAATCAAATCTCAACCTGGATACCAATAATACACAACATATTTGTAGATCAACTGTCACATGATAATGATAACAAATCCCGAACATCGACGTACAGTCTGAATGCTCATACGATCAATAGCAATGATCAACCAAATATCACTGAGAATATCATCGACATGATAACTCCAATACGACCAATAAAGGATCACGATAATTGAGAATACCATCAACAAGGTAAATCTCGAACGCAATCAATGAAGGATCAACAATAACTGAGAATACCATCAACAGGGTAAACTCCAAATGATCAACAATAATGGATCTCAAGAAAATAACCTCGACTGTCGAAACATACGCCTCGGGCGTATGAACAACCAGTCGTAAACTGTCGAACATACCCAACCATGAATAGAGGATGAACGACCAAACAATATGGCTCAAAAATGGAAATCATAGTACGCCCGATCCGAATATGTGTCAGTGCACATGTCCACCCCGTATACGGAATCCAGGATATACGTGGGACAATGTACCTAATTAGCCTCAACGAACTACGTCTCGTGTGCACAACCTTTCACGGAAAATATTCACGCATGACTATATATGTGCCCGGCTAAAAATCCTACACAATATCCAATCGGAATGCAGATATGACTCCAGATATGTCACGATGCAACATGACAATGAAACTCAAAGAAACACATATCCAATAAGGATCAAAAGACTCACCGAAGTGAACAACAATAGTCTGACAATGAAAAGTCGACACGACCAATCAATATTTAAAACAACAATCCTGGGATCATCATCCCCAAATGAATGACCAACACGATCTACGTTCTCAATACAACAGTCCTGGGATCAACATCCCTCAACGAATAACCGATACGAAACTCATTACACGAAACCTCAACATATACAACAACTCAACATACTAATTATCCACATGACTAAACAAATACTTAGATTACCTCAAAGCCGAGGACCATATCCATCAACATACCCCAATGAGACGATCAACAAAACCATTAATACCAACAATAGTCCTGGGATCAACATCCCTCAACGAACAACCAGTACGAATCTCAATATACGAAGCCTCAACATACAACATATACAATAACTCAACATAATAATTATCTCATAACTGAACAATACATAAATTACCTCAAAGCCAAAGACAACATCCTTTCCACGAACAACATCCCTGAACGAATACACAGTTATACAAATAATCTCAAATAAGGTACCATCCATTCAATACCAATAAACCTTTATCCCGATACTTATGTCATCACGATAACTATCCTCGATATCCGATATTCTATATCCTTGACCAAAGATAACTCACGTCTTCCCTGAACACAATTAAATCATATACCTTATGATTTATTACAACTAGAGTATGATATACGAACCATTATCCCGACAACTTACATTTCTGACAACATTGCTATACGAATTATAAATGAAATGCAAACGAAACCATTCATCAAATATTATAAACTGAACAAGTAGAACTTGCCTCGATACCGATACCACGAAGCTGTTACCAAAATCCATTGCCTTAGTATACGAGATCCTTAGCCCCGACCAAAATCAATCTACGAACTCTTTAGCCTCAACCGCAACACAACGGTCGTAATCCACGATCAAAACATATCAACCTATTGAAGTAATCAATCAACAACAATTCGATAACAATCAATAACCGACATAGTCAACCAACAAACTCAACGGTTCAACGAAACCTCGATCATAAACAAAACTGAACAATACAACTCAAACAAATACGAACCCATATCCGCGATACGAGTCGCAACTCAATAATCAATATAAACGATCAATAAACCCAACGGTTCCACCATATCCCAATTAGACACAAATCCGAACAACCACATTAATCGATCACGAATTTAAAACCATAACATAATTCATAATCCGATAATCATATCAATAACTAATTTAAACCAACAAGGGTCTAACATTACCGATTCCAAATTCAATCTTAGATACGGATACAAGTTTCCTCCTTGTAAATTCATAATATAAACCAATTACCGGTTATCATCATCAATCCGGACAATCCGATCAATTCAACATTATAGATAGCCATATTCCAAAGGTTTCAAATAATTCCATTATCCGAATTGAACACTTGTTAAATACCTATGAATTCTCAAACTCAAAAGTGAGTCATAATCTTATCAAATCCGGAATCATATTCGTATTCCTATACGAATATTGTACCAAAATACATAACTTAATTATAGATATGAATATTCCATATTCATACCCAAAACACCAACACATTCCTCAAATCAATGATCAATTCATCTTGATATTAAGGATTTCATAACACATTCGATTCCGACTTTAATTCTAAATTAGAATCAACAAGACTCCTTCTTGTTATACTAGTAAATTAAGAAACAATTTACCAATTATTACCGTGAATAATCACATTCCAATTATCCGAAATCCTTCCAAAATCATAACATGTATAACTTATGAATTCTTCAAGAACACGAATTATCCGAATTCACGTTCACAATCCATAAAAGAACATAATACGATGTTTTCTAACATCTAACCAATCCTTAATCATAATTCAAGGTGTATATCATCATGTTCTTCAACATATGATCTTCTTAGCATCAAAAATCGAAGCAATACTACCAAGAACATCAAGAATATTATGATTCCATAATCATAACAACATAATCAAGACATAATCCAACATATCATCATCTTCCTTCAACATGCACCTCATATAACCTCAAGAATCGAAACAACAACATCTTAATCATCTTTATACGAATCATTTATCAATAACAACATCAAAAATCCGAAATAAAAAGGAGGATTATCCAACATACCTCTTAGAAGATGGAATACACAAGAAATCACTTCAAGAATCATCAATAACTCCCTATCCAAGCTCCAAATCCAAGCCCTCAAGCTCAAAATCGAATTAGGAGAGCCAAAATATCCCTCTCTCGATGTTTAGAGATGAAAAACGAAGAGAAATGCTGAAGTGAAATGAAATGACGGCCATTCCTTATATATACTCCCCGCATGTTACGTACGTAACATTCCCAAGTTAACGTACGTAACACCTCTTACGTACGCTATCTTGTCCTGGTTAGCGTACGTAATGCCATCCCAGACCCTACTGCCTCAAAACGTGAACTTCCTTACGTACGTAACCCATGCCATATAACGTACGTAATACACCAGTTGACTTGCTACAGTACAATGGTCGTGTTACCTACGTAACACGTCCTGTATAACGTACGTAACACGTACGTTGACTCACCTTTCAACATCCTCCGCCGAAAGTTGCCGACACAGGGTCCCACCTTCCGACCACGACTCGATCGTCTGATTCCTATGTTACGTACGTAATGTCTCGGCCATAACGTACGTAAGCTTCAACGCATAACGTACGTAATGGCTTCCATACTTATCCATTTACAGCAATTCCTGTCCAACGTCTCGACATAACAAATACGAACATACGGCATACTGAATACACATATACTCAACCCAAAAATATTCTCATACGGTATACCTGATATCCAAATCAGTTCAACCTGATACAACATATCCTGAATATATCTGTCAATCAAAACGATAATCACACCAGTATAACTGTCTCGGTTATCAATTTATTTTATCCATACTGTATAGATACCAAACTATACAGTATACTGAGATAAAATAACGCGAAAAATTTATACTGCAAATCCGGGTATTACAGTTATTTGGGTCGAGTTCTTGACCGACGCCTTGTAGGTGTCCGGTAAAATGTCTTAGAGGGGTTTTCGGGCGTTCTATGATTATTCTTCCTCGTATGATCTATGATTTATTGATTATATGTTGTTAGGGTCGAGTTTCTTGTGAAGAACTCGAGTCGGAACCCTTCCGTTCGTTGCCTTCTTTGGGGTCCGAGCTTCCCGGTCGAAACGTGTTCTTCGGAGCGTTCGGTAGCGGTTAGTAAGTCAAGTATCTTACTATACGACTTGTATCTTGCGACTAGTAATCACGTATGAGATTTATGATGATTTTGCTTGCCTTCGTAAATATGTTCCATTTGAGTTGGTTGTGTTTTCCGCAATTTGAAGGCTTTGTGATAATAGTGTTATATTGGTATACGTGTTAGGCATTGTGCCATTTGTGCAGGATTGCGATGTACATATGAGATGGTTGTACACGTGGTTGTGCAATGTATTGTTTACCGAACGTGTGTTATGTTGGTTAAGTGCCGTTGATTGATGATAGTTGTTGCGAGTGTTGAGGTTGTGTTATAAGCGTGCGATGTACGATTTTGTGGTGATCAACGTGATTGATTAACTGTGCTCATTGTCATATGTAATGTGAATGTGAATGTGAATATTGTGTGCTGGAATGCTAAGTTCACTCGTGTGGGTTCGACGGGGACTACGAGGATTCATGGCACAGGTCCATGGGATCAGAATTTAGTGTGTGGTGCTGAGGTCCAATCGTGCGGGTCTGACGAGGCCTATGATGATTCATGGCACAGGTCCATTGAATCAAGACACAGTACGTCCAACCGTGCGGGTTCGACGGAACCTACGGTGACACGTGACACATGTTCACGGGGTCGGGACTGGTTGTTGTGATTGTTGTGTTTGGTCAATCCGTGTGGGTTGTTGAACCTACGGAGACTCGTGGCAAGCGATCATGGAGTCGTGAGCATGATTGATTGCTGTGATTGTTGTGTTTGCTCAATCCGTGTGGGTTGTTGAACCTACGGAGACTCGTGGCAAGCGATCACGGAGTCATGAGCATGATTGATTGTTGTGATTGTTGTGATTGGTTAAGTCCGTGCGGGTTGTTGAACCTACGGAGACACGTGACAGGGGATCACGGTGTCATGAATCATGTTTTGTAAATCAAATTTTTGTAAGAAAGTTTTAAGAAAAGAATGTTGGGCCGAGCCCCATGAGATTTATGGAAATGTTTTCGTACTGTAAATTGTTGAAATACAATTTTGAGATTTGGGTTAAGACCCTAAGATTTTCGAAAGGTTTTGAAATTCTAAAAATTCCCGAGATGATAATCTTATTTTCGAATGCTTCACAGCTTATATTTCCTTGTGAAACCCTCCCGGGGATATTTTGATACTTGATTGTTATATTTGATTCACGATTATTACTTGCTTGTTATATTTCGTATGATTTGAAACTTGCACTAGCAAAACAGTGGAGTTTTACTAACCCTCGAGTAATCGGGGGGTGGATGTCTGTTTTGTGTCCAGGTACATGCAGATTTAGGGGAGCAGTCACAGGATTGGCATAAGAGGATGACGAGCTGCGATACTAATCATGAGTCGAGAGTTGTTTGATTTTTGTTGTATTGTCAGAGTTGATTTCAGTCTTCCGCTGTATTGTATTTCGACCCTTGTGTGGGTAATGTCGTTTAGGTTTTGTTGATTGGGTTGTGTGACCTCATCGGTCTATGTATTCACGTGTAAGTGACCATAACGGTCTGGATTATTTTATTGTTTGACCCTGGTCGGGCAAGCATTTGGTTGTTTATGGATGTTTAGCCTGGTAGATCCTTGTGGAAAGGGTCTACGTCGTGTAATATTCCCATATGGTTTTGGGGGTGTTACAGAAAAGACCTTAATTCTAAACTCAGAACATAATTAAACGAGTCACTAATTAATCTGTCGTACGTAGTGCAGTCATAACTCTCAATATGACAATGAATCCACTCGCAATTCTACTCGAAAAGAACTCCTTGAACGGACCTAACTTTGTGGATTGGCTCCGCAATCTGATGATAGTCCTCAGTATAGAGGCACTGAGATACGTCTTGGAGACGGATATTCCGGCGCCTCCGGTGCGGACAAGAGCCAATCAGGAAGAGATTGAAAACCACGAAAAGTGGGTTAAGGATGACGTAAAAGTCCGTGCTTACATGATGGCTTCTATGTCTAATGAGCTTCAGAGAGCTCATGACTTATGCTAGGCAGATTCTATCTCACTTAACCAAGCTTTATGGTGAGCACAATCGAACTGCTATATATGAGATATCCAAGCAACTGTTGGAGGCTCTTGATTTTAAGATGGATACTTCTCTTCAAACCGACCTTATCCTACAGTCTCTCCCTGATTCCTTCTCACAATTTGTTATGAATTTCAACTGCAATGAGATTGCATGTAACTTAGCTGGGCTAATGAACAAACTAGTGACCGCTCAGTCTCAGATAAAGACTCCGCGGATAAAGGAGTCTGCCCTTGTGATTTCTTCTGGATCTCGGATGTCCAAGAACAAGAAGAAAAATACCAAGAAGCCGACGTGTAATACCACCGGTATTACATGCTGTTTCACATTGGGCGCTCATGTCCATTTCTTCTATTTGATAAATAAATGTACTCCATTGCGATAAACGTACTTTTGTATGATATGGTTGTACTGTATTGTTCGCATCTGTTATTCATGTATTGTGATGGTGTGATGATTGACGGACTTTCAACGACATACCTTGATGTCTTTAGGTAATTATCAGTGCGAATATGACGGTGGCCAACGTCTTGTTCCCTGAGGAATTACCTGACGATATGGAGAGGGAGTCGCGTCATAAGAAATTAATGTGATAGTAACTTGGTAAACAAAACTGGTCCTTACGTACGTTACCCGCCAAATGTTACGTGCGCTATATCTGAGTCATTACGTACTTTAAAGATTGGTACTTACATACGTAACAACGGTCTTCGGTCTTTGGACACGAATCTTCGTCGGATAGTATGCGTTGCCGACCAACTTTTGGCGTGACCAAGCAAAGGCTTAAGTTTGGGGGTATTTGTTAGGCGTATTTTTATGCTCTTATTTATCATTATTTTATATCCAGTTTTAGTCTAAATCTACATAAATGAGCTTTTGATGCACTATCTTTATATGTTTTGAAGGAAATTGGAGTCCGGAAGCCTAAATGACGAAAAACGGGTGAAAATGACAATTTTGGCCTGGGGCCGCGGCACACACACGACACAGCAAAGCGCCGAACTCCCTGTACCGGGGGCTGCGGCACGCACTTACTGAGCTGCGGCCCATGAAGAAAAAATAAGCCCAGGTCTGCGCGCTGAGCATTAGGGGCCGCGGCACGCTCTTATTGAGCCGCGGCCCACGGGGCGGTTATGCTAATTTTGCCGTGTTTCTGAGCCGTTTCTGAAGCCCATTTTCGACCTAATCCATGGACACATTTTGGAGACGACTGATGGTTATAAATAGGGATTAAAGGTCTGAATCATCGAATCATCAAGGAATCAAAGAGAAGGAGAAAAAGAACAAGGAGCAGAGAGCGGAAGCTAGAGAATGGAGGAATTCAAGTTCTTCGACTGCGTTTGATTTTTATGCTTTCTTTAATTCTTTGTGTATTTTTATTTTCTAGCATGTCAGGCCTTTAATGCTTAGAATAATTGAAAGCATTAAGAACAATTCATCAAAACCGAGGTTTTTATCCCAGTTGTTCTTAATCCTTTCAATTGTGTGGCCTATAATTGAATTGTTTTGATTACGCAACTCGAATTGGGAGAGGAGAGTTAGTAGGAAAAATTGGTGAGAACCGTTTTATCTTGTGAGATGGGAATATACTCATAGAAATTACGTGGCCCTTCTGAAGATTTCGTGCTTTTTGCCTACTGTCGAATTAATTCACCTTGGAATAGAGTGTGTTATTCGCCTTAGAAAATTCTATTGACCTCGGGAGAGGCGGTAGAGTATTTTAGCAACCTTCGCCTTCAATAAATTGGAAAATCATTAAATTCATATAATCAAGAGTAATTTGGATAAACCGAGGTGGATTCACAATCCTAGATTAATTCCTTATTTTATTTTCTTTCTTCAAACAATCGATTTTACTATTTATTCTTTTTAGTTATTACTTGCACCTCCAATTTCGATCGTTCAGATAAAATTAGAATACTCATAAATTGGTAGTTAGTAAGTCAGACCTCGTGGGAACGATATCTTACTTATCACTTTATTACTTGTTTACGACAACGTGCACATGCGTTCACCAAATCTCGCAACAACGGCACTGTGGCGTCTCGATTTATTTAGGGGCGTTACAGAACGGGACCACAAGTCAAGGACCTTAAGGGTAAGGGCAAGGCCCCGATGGTTCCGAAGAGCAAGAAGAAGGACGCTTGTCTCAAGTGCGGTGAGCTGGGCCACTGGGCAAGAGACTGTCCGATTCTTCTTGGCACTTCAGGTACAGAACTTTTAGTTTTGGAAACAAATTGTTCTACTACTGTATTTTCTACTTCCTGGATACTGGATTCTGGTGCTAGTTCTCATATTTGTATCGTGAATCAGGCTCTGGAACAAAGTAGGAAGCTTGGAGCTGGAGAAGTTATGATAACAGTCGGAGGCGGGCATAGTGTCGAGGCAACTGACATAGGATCACTTATTTTGGGTTTAGAATCCGGTTTTGTTTTGACTTTAGAAGATGTACTTGTTTTGCCCAAGGGGCATAAAAACATTGTATCCATTCCGTGTAATACCTGGTCGTAATGTATTCATTATCATTCAGTAATTATCAGTCAGTAATTGTCACTCAGTAATTTTTTCACTCATTAGTAATCATTCATCATTCATGATGCATTCATTTGCGTTCATTGTGGGCGTGTTGTAACCATGTATCAGTTACCGATCGTCATTTCATCTCCGTTGATGGATCGAGACGGGAGCATTATCATTATCATTGTGATTGGTAGTCTTGTGCTGGAAGTTTCATCTTTGGACTTGTTCACTTTCACATACGTATGGTATGTCGGATCATTCATCAATCGTAGCGAGGAATCAGAGTTGTCGGATTTTCATCTTGTCCAGCAACGAGTTACGGCCATAACACGTGTTCATTGGTTTCAGGCCATTATGGACGAACAGGACTTACGGCCGTAAGGTTGAGGCATATGGCCGTAAGTTGAGCAGGTACGGCCGTAAGGCTTGGCTGGTTACGGCCGTACGAGTCGAGCAGGGTGTCCGGGTGTTTTTGGCCGAAGGGCGAGTTACGGCCGTAAGAGGGGCAGGATACGGCCGTAAGGAGTGTTCGTGTTTTTCAGGATGTGTCGGACGAGAGGGACTTACGGCCGTAAGGGTTGCGGCATACGGCCGTAAGATGAGGAAGGTACGGTCGTAAGGCTTGGCCGGATACGGCCGTACGTTCTGCGGTGCTGGCCATTTTCGACGAAGGGGGCTTACGCCCGTAAGTTTGGCCGGATACGGCCGTATCATTCGAGTTACGCCCGTAAGGTGTGCGGGTACGGCCGTAAGGATGTCGCCAGATGTTTTAGACGGGGGCGAGTTACGCCCGTAAGTCAGGGCGGATACGGACGTAAGGCTGTCGGCAGGTTTTTGGACGAAGTCGAGTTACGGCCGTACGAGTTGGCCGGTTACGGCCGTAAGGCCGTTGACCTGGAATGTTACGGCCATAAGAAGGCCGAGTTACGGCCGTAACTTTCGGAAGTTTATATATGTCTTGGACGGGACTTTTCCTCATTTTTCTCATTTCCTTCATCTTGTCCGAGAGAGAGAGATTGAGGGAGATATTTTGTCATCATCAATCACTTGTGTGTTCGGATTTCATCATCTTGATTCGTTGGGAAGCTTGGATAGTCGATTTAACACGTTTTCATCGGATCGAAGTGTTTGGATCTTCAAAGGTAATATTCTTCAACATCTTGGATTTCGATTTTGTATTGAGATATGATGTTTTAGCCGTTAAAATCTTGTTGTATGAAGTTATGTATGCATGATTATGAATATGTATGATTATTCATTGGATTATTGAATGATTATTCAAGAACACTTTGAATATTAAGTTGGATTTGGGGGTTTTCGATTAATGTCGTTGTAATCACGATTTTGGATATTCATAACGGATTATTGATGGTATTGAAGATGTTTTGTTGGTTTGAAACACTTCTTGGGGATTTGATGTTGGTATTTTTGAAGTTTGGTTATGAACAATCTAAGTTGGCCACAAAGTGTTCGATATAATGCCCCAATGAACTTGGTTTAGTCGTTTTGACGCATTGAGTTCGTTATAATCGTGTTTGATTCGTTTATTGAGCGGATTGTTGGTAATTGTGTTATTCAAGGTTGTTCGAGCGGCCGACACTTCATTTAGGACGTTTGTTCGTGGAAGGACATTCTTCATCGGTATTGTGTAAGTTGATTCTTACTCAGTTAAAAGGATATTCATTTCCTTTTGTTGTTGTTCATTCATAATCATAACTCATTCATCATTGTATTAACCGTATCAAAACTTGTCATTGTCAATTAATCACTTCAGTCACAAGGAACGACGGTTCCAATCATTTCATTGAGCTATCATTCATTTCACTATCATTTCGTCTCGGTGAGTCATTATTCGTTTCCGATGTCACTTTTGTTATATCGTGGCATTCCGGGTCATACTGGCGTGCCGGTTGGTATGTGTAGGATTTTCATGTCGGGCACATTTAAGTCGTGTGTTGGTTGTTGGCCTCACATTGGGTGTGCACGAGTCGATTGCTTCGTGAGACTGATTAGGTACAAAACCACACGTGTATTCGATCGATACTCATTGGTGGCTTGTGCACGGACACATTTCCATCCCGGGCGTAGTGTGGCGCCACCCTTTGAGCCGTACTGTTAATTGATTCATACAGCATGCTTGATTGTGTATGTTTTCAACAAGACTGGGTTATAATCTAACCGATTCATTTTGATCGAACTTGTGGTTTATACTACATATATATGATTGTGTTTATTCAACTCTTGAGGATTGTTGTTACGTATGGCGGACCCATTTGAGGATTTTGTTTTTCAGGTCATGGCAAGGCAAAAGCACGGGAATAGCATGCTGACGTCGAGGAGTCCCAGTGATACTAGTAGGGGGTCCCGATCGTTCAGTTATTCATGTTGTTGTGCTTTAATTTCCGCTGCAGACTTTCATTTGGATACTCCGTTTCATTCAGTATTGTGTATTTTATCTTCATATAAAATATACTAGTATTCGGTGTTGTCCTGGTGTGTTGTACTTAAACTCCTCATCGAAGTATTTGGGTAATATAATGTGGTTCGGTACTACAATTATATTACTTAATTCATATTTTCATTCGCCGGATGGGTCCCAGTCGGGGATTCACGGCACTGTAATATCCTCCTAGTTTGGGCTGTTACAGAGTTGGTATCGGAGCGTGGTTTTGAATACTACCTTCCGAATCATGTCTCATTTGAAGTCATTGTCATCAGACTAGTATCATTGGACTTCCGCGTCACGTGTGACCTGTGCAAATGCCGAGCCAATCAGACCGAAAAAACTGTAAGATTTCTAACGCCATGGTATAATTTCTGGCAATAATCGTTCATTCATCAATCATCAATTAACAATCCTCAAACATCATCATTCATTATGATTAGGACGATCATGTTAACTGATTAATTACTCAATTCATTTCATTATTCAGTTGTCGAGCTGGACGATCATATTATTAATCATGTTAAATTGTCCAAGATAATTATTTCAAGAATTTCATCAGATAATCATGTCACTTCAGTAAATCATTCATGTAATCACTAAGTTAGAGCATGTATGCTCATTCTCATCATCTCATGACATAATCATAACGTGATATTCATGCGGGAAATATAATCATTATGCGACCTTCCTACTTCAGTATGGAGAGAGCTGTCAGGGGATGCACGGGGAGAGGCCGCGGTGAGGGCCGAAACCCGGGAAATAATCACCCGCTGTCGGGAAATCGGGCCCAGGACTCGGCTCGATCATAAGATGTTCGGGTTGATCCACTCACTTTTATGCAGGCCATGATGACCTATGTGCAATTGCCCAATCATCATTGGGCCACTCTGGCCGGATTAATCGAGAGAACTCTCCCGTATGAGCCGACTGCTAAGGAAATTGCTGAACAACAACCTTCATCTGTTAGCAAGAAATCAACGAAGCGTAATCAATCCGAAGGCGGTAAGTCAACCTTCAAGAAGCCTCGTGTGAGTCCTATCGTTTCTAAGCGACCTCCTACGGCGCATAATCGTGCGGGATCTCAGTCCCGAGCGGCTAGTTCAGCCATCACCTGTTTCAATTGTGGAACGTCGGGTCATTACAGCACTGAGTGTCTGAAACCATCTATCACGTGCTATAATTGTGGGAATTTTGGGCATAAGGCCCGTTTTTGCCGAAAGGACTCCAAGTTGGCTCCGACGGCATCTCAGGCCCCAAAGCAATTAGCGATTCAGAATAGACTGCTCTGTCAACGTCGTTTAAGACAATGGAAGCAAATAAAGTTGGAGCTCGTATTTATTAGTCGGGAGCGTCCAGTTCGGGGGCCGGCAAGTCCCGGATTCATGTGATGAAGAGGATCGATGATCCGGTGGCCCGAATGATCTCAGGTATACTCGTAATTTTATTTCAACCTGTGTGTACTTTTTGATACTGGTGCACCGCATTCATTCATTTTTGAATCATGTTTGAATGGACTTATTTTGGGATAGTCCTGTTGCTTGTGGACCTCATACCATCGGTCTACCTGATGATGGAAGAATTTTCGGAAATCATACCGAGGTAAGCTTAGTGACCGCGATTGGTTGGTGGACCTAATCGTGGTGAATTTATCTTAGGACGATGTAATATTGGGTATTAGTTGGATTGATCGTCTTGATACTATCCTCAGTGTTTGTAAGCGTTTGGTCGCTATCTTTCCGTCGTTGGTTGTCGAATGTGTGCTTTAGGGAAGTAATCCCCGTTGTTCCAGATGAATTATTATTATGACGAAAGCAGAGAAATTCCGCAATCGAGTTATTCAATCATTCATTACATCATTTTCATCGATTGGCCTTTCTAAGGCAATCGAGTTATTCAATCATTCATTGTATCATTATCATCGATTGGCCTTTCTAAGGCAATCGAGTTATTCAATCATTCATTACATCATTTTCATCGATTGGCCTTTCTAAGGCAATCGAGTTATTCAATCATTCATTGTATCATTTTCATCGATTGGCCTTTCTAAGGCAATCGAGTTATTCAATCATTCATTACATCATTATCATCGATTGGCCTTTCTAAGGCAATCGAGTTATTCAATCATTCATTGTATCATTTTCATCGATTGGCCTTTCTAAGGCAATCGAGTTATTCAATCATTCATTGCATCATTTCCATCGATTGGCCTTTCTAAGGCAATCGAGCTATTCAATCATTCATTGTATCATTTCCATCGATTGGCCTTTCTAAGACAATCGAGTCATTCAATCATTCATTGTATCATTTTCATCGATTGGCCTTTCTAAAGCAATCGAGTTATTCAAACATTCATTGTATCATTTTCATCGATTGGCCTTTCTAAGGCAATCGAGTTATTCAATCACTCATTGTATCACTTTTTATCGATTGACCATTCTAGGGCAATCGAAATGTTCAATCATTCGTGGTATCATTGTCATCGATCGACGATGTATTTCCAGACGAGTTATCTGGTTGCCTTCACATAGAGTAGTGGAATTCAGGAGTGAGTTGGAGCCGGTACGTCCCCGTTATCGAAGGAACCGTATCGGATGGCCCCAACCAGAATGCAGGAGTTGAAGATTCAACTTGAGGAATAGTTCGAGAAAGGTTATCTCCGACCGAATGCGTCCCCGTGAGGAGCACCAGTGTGATCTGTCAAGGAGAAGGATGGCACGTCTCGTGTGTGTATTAATTATCAGGAGTTGAACAGGGTGATGATCAAGATTAGTATCCTCTACCCCGTATTGATGATTTCTTAGATCAACTTCAGGGAGCTTCAATATTTTCCTAGGTCGAATGAAGATCTGGATATCATCAGCTGCGAATTCAAGAGTCGGGTATCGCCAGGACGGCGTTTCGTACACGCTATAGTCATTATGAGTTCGTAGTTATGCCGTTCGGGCTAACTAATGCACCTGCGGTATTCATGGAGTTAATGAATCGGGTTTTCATCGATTTTTTTTTGGATCAGTTTGTTGTTGTCTTCATCGAGGACATTTTGATTTATTCTCGTGATCGAGAGGAACACGAGGTACATCTTCATCAGGTTCTCGACGTGTTGAGACGCGAGCAACTTTATGGAAAGTTTTCCAATTGTGAGTTCTGGATGACCGAAGTGACTTTTCTCGGACATGTAATTTCATCAGACAGAGTTCGTGTCGACCCTCAGAAGACGGAGGCTATCCGAGATTGACAACCTCCGAAAGATGTTGAGGAAATCCGAGGTTTCCTCGGATCAGCTGGTTAATTATCCGAGCCACGACTTGGAGCTAGCAGCCGTGGTTTTCGCGTTGGAAATTTGGCGTCGTTACCTTTATGGCGTCACCTGTCAGATCTTCACTCATCACAAGAGTTGAAGTATATATTTACTCAGAAGGAGTTAAATATGCGACAAAGACGGTGGTTGGAACTAATCAAAGATTATGATATCGAGATCCTTTACCACCCGGGCAAGGCGAACATTGTCGCCGACGCCTTGAGTCGTAAGTCCGTTCAGGAGCAGATGCTTGCTCGTTTATCAGTTCAGAAGGAGCTTCAACAGGAATTCCTTAGACCCGAGATCGAGGTCTGGCATCAGCGACTGGCGGGTATGCTGAAACCGCTCCCTATTCCAGAATGGAAGTGGGAAGACATTTCTATGGATTTCATCACGAGAGTGCCGACGAGTCATCGGGGCATGAATAAAATCTGGGTGATCGTGGACCGCTTAACTAAGTCAGTTCATTTCCTTGAGATTAAGGATACATGGGGTCCCGAGAGACTTGCCCAGCTGTTCATCAAAGAGATAGTGAGATTGCACGGTACTCCTAAGAGTATCGTTCCTGATCGTCACGGGCGATTCGTGTCTCATTTTGGAAATCAGTTCATCGTGCTATGGGAACTCAGCTTAATCTCATTACCGTTTTTCATCCTCAGTCCGACGGACAATCAGAGAGGACTATTTAGACATTGGAGGACATGTTGAGGGCATGCATCCTCGATTAGAAGACGATTGTAAAGCCCAATTACCGTCGATTGAGTTCACATACAATTATAGTTGGCATGCTACGATGAAGATAGCACCTTACGAGGCCTTGTACGGTCGTCGTTATCGATCTCCCTTGTGTTGAGATGACCCATCAGAGTCAATCGTTACCGAGCCCGTTATGCTTATAGCCGCCAGGGAGAAGGTAGCTTTGATTAGGAGTCGTCTGTTGACCGCTCAGAGTCGACAGAAATTATATGCAGATAATCGTCGACCACTAGAGTTCGAGATGGGTGACCACGTTTTGGTCAAGGTATCCCCGACTCAAGGTATCTTCCGTTTCGGAAAACGGGGGAAGTTGAGTCCGAGATTCATTGGACCGTTTGAGATTTTGGATCAAGTAGGCGAGTTAGCTTATCGATTGGCTTTACCTCCGGCGTTGAGCCAAATTCTTAATGTATTGCACGTCTCGCAGTTGCGGAAGTATGTTGCCGACCCGAGTCACATACTGCAGTTCGACGAAATCGAGATCGCGGATGATCATTCATACGAGGAGCATCCTGTACGGGTTTTAGAACGGCGAATCAAACAGTTGAGGAACAAGATGATTCCTTTGGTCAAGATTCAGTGGTCTAGACACGGAGTCGAAAAGGCTACTTAGGGAATCGAAGAGAGTATGCGGGAGAGTCATCCCGAGTTGTTTGGCCCTTAGTTTCGGGGACGAAACTCTTTTTAAGGGAGGGAGTCTGTAATACCTGGTCGTAATGCATTCATTATCATTCAGTAATTATCAGTCAGTAATTGTCACTCAGTAATTTTTTCACTCATTAGTAATCATTCATCATTCATGATTCATTCATTTGCGTTCATTGTGGGCGTGTTGTAACCATGTATTTGTTACCGATCGTCATTTCATCTCCGTTTATGGATCGAGACGGGAGCATTATCATTATCATTGTGATTGGTAGTCTTGTGCTGGAAGTTTCATCTTTGGACTTGTTCACTTTCACATACGTATGGTATGTCGGATCATTCATCAATCGTAGCGAGGAATCAGAGTTGTCGGATTTTCATCTTGTCCAGCAACGAGTTACGGCCGTAACAGGTGTTCATTGGTTTCAGGCCATTATGGACGAATGGGACTTACGGCCGTAAGGTTGAGGCATACGGCCGTAAGTTGAGCAGGTACGGCCGTAAGGCTTGGCGATTCTGGCCGTCTGAGTCGGCAGGTGTCCGGGTGTTTTTGGCCGAAGGGCAAGTTACGGCCGTAAGAGGGGCAGGATACGGCCGTAAGGAGTGTTCGTGTTTTTCAGGATGTGTTGGACGAGAGGGACTTACGGCCGTAAGGGTTGCGGCATACGGCCGTAAGATGAGGAAGGTACGGCCGTAAGGCTTGGCCGGATACAGCCGTACATTACAGGCAGGGTGCCTGGCCATTTTCGACGAAGGGGGCTTACGCCCGTAAGTTTGGCCGGATACGGCCGTATCATTCGAGTTACGCCCGTAAGGTGTGCAGGTACGGCCGTATGGATGTCGGCAGATGTTTTAGATGAGGGCGAGTTACGCCAGTAAGTCAGGGCGGATACGGCCGTAAGGCTGTCGGCAGTTTTTGGACGAAGCCGAGTTACGGCCGTACGAGTTGGCCGGTTACGGCCGTAAGGCCGTTGACCTGGAATGTTACGGCCGTAAGAAGGCCGAGTTACGGCCGTAACTTTCGGCAGTTTATATATGTCTTGGACGGGACTTTTCCTCATTTTTCTCATTTCCTTCATCTTGTCCGAGAGAGAGAGCTTGAGGAAGATATTTTGTCATCATCAATCACTTGTGTGTTCGGATTTCATCATCTTGATTCGTTGGGAAGCTTGGATAGTCGATTTAACACTTTTCATCGGATCGAAGTGTTTGGATCTTCAAAGGTAATATTCTTCAACATCTTGGATTTCGATTTTGTATAGAGATATGATGTTTTAGCCGTTAAAATCTTGTTGTATGAAGTGATGTACGCATGATTATGAATATGTATGATTATTCATTGGATTATTGAAGGATTATTCAAGAACACTTTGAATATTAAGTTGGATTTGGGGGTTTTCGATTAATGTCGTTGTAATCACGATTTTGGATATTCATAACGGATTATTGATGGTATTGAAGATGTTTTGTTGGTTTGAAACACTTCTTGGGGATTTGATGTTGGTATTTTTGAAGTTTGGTTATGAACAATCTAAGTTGGCCACAAAGTGTTCGATATAATGCCCCAATGAACTTGGTTTAGTCGTTTTGACGCCTTGAGTTCGTTATAATCGTGTTTGATTTGTTTATTGAGCGGATTGTTGGTAATTGTGTTATTCAAGGTTGTTCGAGCGACCGACACTTCATTTAGGACGTTTGTTCGTGGAAGGACATTCTTCATCGGTATTGTGTAAGTTGATTCTTACTCAGTTAAATGGATATTCATTTCCTTTTGTTGTTGTTCATTCATAATCATAACTCATTCATCATTGTATTAACCGTATCATAACTTGTCATTGTCAATTAATCACTTCAGTCACAAGGAACGACGGTTCCAATCATTTCATTGAGCTATCATTCATTTCACTATCATTTCGTCTCGGTGAGTCATTATTCGTTTCCGATGTCACTTTTGTTATATCATGGCATTCCGGGTCATACTGGCGTGCCGGTTGGTATGTGTAGGATTTTCATGTCGGGCACATTTAAGTCGTGTGTTGGTTGTTGGCCTCACATTGGACTGTGCACATGATTCGATTGCTTCGTGAGACTGACTAGGTACAAAACCACACGTGTATTCGATCGATACTCGTTGGTGGCTTGTGCACGGACACATTTCCATCCCGGGCGTAGTGTGGCGCCACCCTTTGAGCCGTACTGTTAGTTGATTCATACAGCATGTTTGATTGCGTATGTTTTCAACAAGACTGGGTTATAATATAACCGATTCATTTTGATCGAACTTGTGGTTTATACTACATATATATGATTGTGTTTATTCAACTCTTGAGGATTGTTGTTCTGTGTAACTGACCCCGGCTGGGGATTTTGTTTTTCAGATCATGGCAAGGCAAAAGCACGGGAATAACATGCTGACGTCGATGAGTCCCAGTGATACTAGTAGGGGGTCCCGATCTTTCAGTTATTTTTTTTGGAAAATAGTTTTATATTATTAACCAAAATGTCGTGAAAGTACAACAATTACATGCTCTTCAACTCAAAAATCAAAGAAAAACTTCTACTGCTGTAGAAATGCAGTCAGTTTCCTATCTCTCATACATCTCACAACTATTTCCATTCTACATTGTTTCATCACAGTTTCTTCACTTGTTGATATTCCTCGAAATCTTCTATAGTTTCTTTCCCTCCATATATAGTAAATTGTTGTGGAGAACACCAACCTATATAGTCTCTGTCTCGTTGTGTTTGAGCCACAATACCGAATCAAATCTTCTTTTTCTTTTTCCCAGTTAGTAGCTCCTCCTACAAAACCGCACCACACCTTCAATTTACTCCATACCGTAGCAGCATATTCACATTGGAAGAACATGTGGTTCACTGTATCCGTTCCTTTGTTGCACAAGCTGCATTTTTGTTCCACACGAATCCCTATTTTTTCAAGATTCTCACTTGTGACCAATCTATTGAGAATACATAGCCAAGTGATGAATAGACTCTTGGGGGCAGCAATGTTGTTACTCAGAATTTTATGCCATGCTACCTTATCCCTGCTGCCATGAAGGACACAATACATCTTCCTTATAGAGAATTGAGCTGAAGCCATTAGTCTTTGTCCCTCAGTAGAGTTCCTCACATAATCCTTGGCATCTAAAACTTTTTTGATAACCCATGAGGCCTGAGAGGGGGTTGCCATGGTATCCAAATTCTTGCCCTTTACATAATACCCATGTACCCATTGAATCCATTTCTCCTTCTTGTGAGCTAAGTTCCATAATAGTTTGCACAATGCTGCTTTATTCCATAGGTGGATATTGATTAGATTCCATCCACCTGCTGTTATAGGATCACTCATTTGTTCCCAAGCCACTAGTGCTCTTCTAGTTATTCCTGCTCCTCCTGTCCAAAGGAAGGATCGCATCCGCTTGAATGAGTTTGATTACTTTCGAGGAATTAGAAAAATCGCACCGTAGGTTTGTAGACTGAACAGACTGTTTTTATTAGTTGAAGCCTTCCCGCATATGACGAAGTTTAGCGGCCCAGATTTACCCTTTCCATGATTTTAGATATTAGGGGCTGACACTGTACTACAGATAGTTTCCTTGTTGACAGTGGAACCCCTAAATATTTAAAGGGAAGCTCTCCTTTTTTCATTTGAAGCTCTCTCAATATAATCTCCTGTTGCTCTTCAGGTACACCTCCAAAATACACACAACTCTTACTTACATTTGCTTGTAAACCAGAAGCCATTGAGAATTTGCTGAATGCTTGCATCAGTCTTCTAAGAGATGGCAAATCTCCTCTTGCAAATAGTAGCAAGTCATCAGCAAAGCACATTTGAATAATATCATACTTCTTACACCTGGGATGGTAATGAAAAGCTTTATCTTCCTTAAGCTCTAGGAGGCACCTATGCAAGTATTCCATGCATAGTACAAAAAGGTAGGGAGAGATGGGATCTCCTTGCCTTAGCCCTTTCCTAGCTTCAAATGGTTTAGTGATCTCACCATTTATACATATTGAATAGCTGACTGTGGTGACACACTGCATTATCCACTTTACATATTGGGAAGGAAAGCCAAGTTCAAGCATCAAAAACTTCAAGTAAGGCCACTCCACCGAATCATAAGCCTTTCATGTTGTTGTCCTTTAATTTCCGCTGCAGACTTTCATTTGGATACTCCGTTTCATTCAGTATTGTGTATTTTATCTTCATATAAAATATACTAGTATTCGGTGTTGTCCTGGTGTGTTGTACTTAAACTCCTCATCGGAGTATTTGGGTAATATAATGTGGTTCGGTACTACAATTATATTACTTAATTCATCATTTTCATTCGCCGGGTGGGTCCCAGTCGGGGATTCACGGCACTGTAATATCCGCCTAGTTTGGGGTGTTACAGAGTTGGTATCGGAGCGTGGTTTTGAATACTACCTTCCGAGTCATGTCTCATTTGAAATCATCGTCACCAGACTAGTATCATTGGACTTCCGCGTCATGTGTGACCTGTGCAAATGCCGAGCCAATCATACCGAAAGAACTGTAAGATTTCTAACGCCATGGTATAATTTCTGGCAATAATCGTTCATTCATCAATCATCAATTAACAATCCTCAAACATCATCATTCATTATGATTAGGACGATCATGTTAACTCATTAATTACTCAATTCATTTCATTATTAGGTTATTGTCGACGATCATATTATTAATCATGTTAAATTGTCCAAGATAATTATTTCAAGAATTTCATCAGATAATCATGTCACTTCAGTAAATCATTCATGTAATCACTAAGTTAGAGCATGTATGCTCATTCTCATCATCTCATTACATAATCATAACGTGATATTCATGCGGGAAATATAATCATTATGCGACCTTCCTACTTCAGTATGGAGAGAGCTGTCAGGGGATGCACGGGGAGAGGCCGCGGTGTGGGCCGAAACCCGGGAAATAATCACCCGCTGTCAGGAAATCGGGCCCAGGACTCGGCTCAATCGGAAGATGTTCGGGTTGATCCACTCACTTTTATGCAGGCCATGATGACCCATGTGCAATTGCTCAATCATCATTGCGCCACTCTGGCCGGATTAATCGAGAGAACTCTCCCGTATGAGCCGGCTGCTAAGGAAATTGCTGAACAACAACCTTCATCTGTCAGCAAGAAATCAACGAAGCGTAATCAATCCGAAGGCGGTCAGTCAACCTTCAAGAAGCCTCGTGTGAGTCCTATCGTTTCTGAGCGACCTCCTACGGCGCATAATCGTGCGGGATCTCAGTCCCGAGCGGCCAGTTCGGCCATCACCTGTTTCAATTGTGGAACGTCGGGTCATTACAGCACTGAGTGTCTGAAACCGTCTATCACGTGCTATAATTGTGGGAATTTTGGGCATAAGGCCCGTTTTTTCCTAAAGGACTCCAAGTTGGCTCCGACGGCATCTCAGGCCCCGAAGCAATTAGCGATTCAGAATCAGACTGCTCTGTCAACGTCGTTTAAGGCAATGGAAGCAAATAAAGTTGGAGCTCGTATTTATTAGTCGGGAGCGTCCAGTTCGGGGGCCGGCAAGTCCCGGATTCATGTGATGAAGAGGATCGACGATCCGGTGGCCCGAATGATCTCAGGTATACTCGTAATTTTATTTCAACCTGTGTGTACTTTTTGATACTGGTGCACCGCATTCATTCATTTTCGAATCATGTTTGAATGGACTTACTTTGGGATAGTCCTATTGCTTGTGGACCTCATACCATCGGTCTACCTGACGATGGAAGAATTTTCGGAAATCATACCGAGGTAAGCTTAGTGACCGCGATTGGTTGGTGGACCTAATCGTGGTGAATTTATCTTAGGATGATGTAATATTGGGTATTAGTTGGATTGATCGTCTTGATACTATCCTCAGTGTTTGTAAGCGTTTGGTCGCTATCTTTCCGTCATTAGTTGTCGAATGTGTGCTTCAGGGAAGTAATCCCTGTTGTTCCAGAAGAATTATTATTATGACGAAAGCAGAGAAATTCTGTAATCGAGTTATTCAATCATTCATTACATCATTTTCATCGATTGGCCTTTCTAAGGCAATCGAGTTATTCAATCATTCATTGTATCATTATCATCGATTGGCCTTTCTAAGGCAATCGAGTTATTCAATCATTCATTACATCATTTTCATCGATTGGCCTTTCTAAGGCAATCGAGTTATTCAATCATTCATTGTATCATTTTCATCGATTGGCCTTTCTAAGGCAATCGAGTTATTCAATCATTCATTACATCATTTTCATCGATTGGCCTTTCTAAGGCAATCGAGTTATTCAATCATTCATTGTATCATTTTCATCCACTCGCCTTTCTAAGGCAATCGAGTTATTCAATCATTCATTGCATCATTTCCATCGATTGGCCTTTCTAAGGCAATCGAGCTATTCAATCATTCATTGTATCATTTCCATCGATTGGCCTTTCTAAGACAATCGAGTCATTCAATCATTCATTGTATCATTTTCATCGATTGGCCTTTCTAAAGCAATCGAGTTATTCAAACATTCATTGTATCATTTTCATCGATTGGCCTTTCTAAGGCAATCGAGTTATTCAATCACTCATTGTATCACTTTTTATCGATTGACCATTCTAGGGCAATCGAAATGTTCAATCATTCGTGGTATCATTGTCATCGATCGACGATGTATTTCCAGACGAGTTATCTGGTTGCCTTCACATAGAGTAGTGGAATTCAGGGGTGAGTTGGAGCCGGTACGTCCCCGTTATCGAAGGCACCGTATCGGATGGCCCCGACCAGAATGCAGGAATTGAAGATTCAACTTGAGGAATAGTTCGAGAAAGGTTATCTCCGACCGAGTGCGTCCCCGTGAGGAGCACCAGTGTGATATGTCAAGGAGAAGGATGGCACGTCTCGTGTGTGTATTAATTATCAGGAGTTGAACAGGGTGATGATCAAGATTAGTATCCTCTACCCCGTATTGATGATCTCTTAGATCAACTTCAGGGAGCTTCAATATTTTCCTAGGTCGACTGAAGATCTGGATATCATCAGCTGCGAATTCAAGAGTCGGGTATCGCCAGGACGGCGTTTCGTACACGCTATGGTCATTATGAGTTTGTAGTTATGCCGTTCGGGCTAACTAATGCACCTGCGGTATTCATGGAGTTAATGAATCGGGTTTTCATCGATTTTTTTTTGGATCAGTTTGTTGTTGTCTTCATCGAGTACATTTTGATTTATTCTCGTGATCGAGAGGAACACGAGGTACATCTTCATCAGGTTCTCGACGTGTTGATACGCGAGCAACTTTACGGAAAGTTTTCCAATTGTGAGTTCTGGATGTCCGAAGTGACTTTTCTCGGACATGTAATTTCATCAGACAGAGTTCGTGTCGACCCTCAGAAGACGGAGGCTATCTGAGATTGACAACCTCCGAAAGATGTTGAGGAAATCCGAGGTTTCCTCGGATCAGC
The DNA here is from genome assembly GCA_033398695.1 of Orobanche coerulescens. NCBI lineage: Eukaryota > Viridiplantae > Streptophyta > Magnoliopsida > Lamiales > Orobanchaceae > Orobanche > Orobanche coerulescens. The sequence continues at coordinate 137,155,193 of CM065811.1, read as the reverse complement.
TGGTTAATTATCCGACCCACGACTTGGAGCTAGCAGCCATGGTTTTCGCGTTGGAAATTTTGCGTCGTTACCTTTATGGCGTCACCTGTCAGATCTTCACTGATCACAAGAGTTAAAGTATATATTTACTCATAAGGAGTTAAATATGCGACAAAGACGGTGGTTGTAACTAATCAAAGATTATGATATTGAGATCCTTTACCACCCGGGCAAGGCAAACATTGTCGCCGATGCCTTGAGTCGTAAGTCCGTTCACGAGCAGATGCTTGCTCGTTTATCAGTTCAGAAGGAGCTTCAGCAGGAATTCCTTAGACCCGAGATCGAGGTCTAGCATCAACGACTGGCGGGTATGCTGAAACCGCTCCCTATTCCAGAATGGAAGTGGGAAGACATTTCTATGGATTTCATCACGAGAGTGCCGATGAGTCGTCGGGGCATGAATACAATCTGGGTGATCGTGGACCGCTTAACTAAGTCAGCTCATTTCCTTGAGATTAAGGATACGTGGGGTCCCGAGAGACTTGCCCAGCTGTTCATCAAAGAGATAGTGAGATTGCACGGTACTCCTAAGAGTATCGTTTCTGATCGTCACGGGCGATTCGTGTCTCATTTTGGAAATTAGTTCATCGTGCTATGGGAACTCAGCTTAATCTCATTACCGTTTTTCATCCTCAGTCCGACGGACAATCAGAGAGGACTATTTAGACATTGGAGGACATGTTGAGGGCATGCGTCCTCGATTAGAAGACGATTGGGAAGCCCAATTACCGTTGATTGAGTTCACGTACAATTATAGTTGGCATGCTACGATGAAGATAGCACCTTACGAGGCCTTGTACGGTCGTCGTTGTCGATCTCCCTTGTGTTGAGATGACCCATCAGAGTCAATCGGCACCGAACCCGTTATGCTTATAGCCGCCAGGGAGAAGGTAGCTTTGATCAGGAGTCGTCTGTTGACAGCTCAGAGTCGACAGAAATTATATGCAGATAATCGTCGACCACTAGATTTCGAGATGGGTGACCACGTTTTGGTCAAGGTATCCCCGAGTCAAGGTATCTTCCGTTTCGGAAAACGGGGGAAGTTGAGTCCGAGATTCATTGGACCGTTTGAGATTTTGGATCAAGTAGGCGAGTTAGCTTATCGATTGGCTTTACCTCCGGCGTTGAGCCAAATTCTTAATGTATTGCACGTCTCGCAGTTGCGGAAGTATGTTGCCGACCCGAGTCACATACTTCAGTTCGACGAAATCGAGATCGCGGATGATCATTCATACGAGGAGCATCCTGTACGAGTTTTAGAACGGCGAATCAAACAGTTGAGGAACCAGACGATTCCTTTGGTCAAGATTCAGTGGTCTAGACACGGAGTCGAAAAGGCTACTTGGGGAACCTAAGAGAGTATGCGGGAGAGTCATCCCGAGTTGTTTGGCCCTTAGTTTCGGGGACGAAACTCTTTTTAAGGGGGGGAGTATGTAATACCTGGTCGTAATGCATTCATTATCATTCAGTAATTATCAGTCAGTAATTGTCACTCAGTAATTTTTTCACTCATTAGTAATCATTCATCATTCATGATTCATTCATTTGCGTTCATTGTGGGCGTGTTGTAACCATGTATCAATTACCGATCGTCATTTCATCTCCGTTTATGGATCGAGACGGGAGCATTATCATTATCATTGTGATTGGTAGTCTTGTGCTGGAAGTTTCATCTTTGGACTTGTTCACTTTCACATACGTATGGTATGTCAGATCATTCATCAATCGTAGCGAGGAATCAGAGTTGTCCGATTTTCATCTTGTCCAGCAACGAGTTACGGCCGTAACAGGTGTTCATTGGTTTCAGGCCATTATGGACGAACGGGACTTACGGCCGTAAGGTTGAGGCATACGGCCGTAAGTTGAGCAGGTACGGCCGTAAGGCTTGGCGATTCTGGCCGTCTGAGTCAGCAGGTGTCACGGTGTTTTTGGCGAAGAAGGCGATTACGGCCGTAAGAGGGGCAGGATACGGCCGTAAGGAGTGTTCGTGTTTTTCAGGATGTGTCGGACGAGAGGGACTTACGGCCGTAAGGGTTGCGGCATACGGCCGTAAGATGAGTAAGGTACGGCCGTAAGGCTTGGCCGGATACGGCCGTACGTTACAGGCAGGGTGCCTGGCCATTTTCGACGAAGGGGGCTTACGCCCGTAAGTTTGGCCGGATACGGCCGTATCATTCGAGTTACGCCCGTAAGGTGTGCGGGTACGGCCGTAAGGATGTCGGCAGATGTTTTAGACGAGGGCGAGTTACGCCCATAAGTCAGGGCGGATACGGCCGTAAGGCTATCGGCAGGTTTTTGGACGAAGCCGAGTTACGACCGTACGAGTTGGCCGGTTACAGCCGTAAGGCCGTTGACCTGGAATGTTATGGCCGTAAGAAGGCCGAGTTACGACCGTAACTTTCGGCAGTTTATATATGTCTTGGACGGGACTTTTCCTCATTTTTCTCATTTCCTTCATCTTGTCCGAGAGAGAGAGCTTGAGGGAGATATTTTGTCATCATCAATCACTTGTGTGTTCGGATTTCATCATCTTGATTCGTTGGGAAGCTTGGATAGTAGATTTAACACGTTTTCATCGGATCGAAGTGTTTGGATCTTCAAAGGTAATATTCTTCAATATCTTGGATTTCGATTTTTTATTGAGATATGATGTTTTAGCCGTTAAATTCTTGTTGTATGAAGTGATGTACGCATGATTATGAATATGTATGATTATTCATTGGATTATTGAAGGATTATTCAAGAACACTTTGAATATTAAGTTGGATTTGGGGGTTTTCGATTAATGTCGTTGTAATCACGATTTTGGATATTCATAACGGATTATTGATGGTATTGAAGATGTTTTGTTGGTTTGAAACACTTCTTGGGGATTTGATGTTGGTATTTTTGAAGTTTGGTTATGAACAATCTAAGTTGGCCAAAAAGTGTTCGATATAATGCCCCAATGAACTTGGTTTAGTCGTTTTGACGCCTTGAGTTCGTTATAATCGTGTTTGATTCGTTTATTGAGCGGATTGTTGGTAATTGTGTTATTCAAGGTTGTTCGAGCGACCGACACTTCATTTAGGACGTTTGTTCGTGGAAGGACATTCTTCATCGGTATTGTGTAAGTTGATTCTTACTCAGTTAAAAGGATATTCATTTCCTTTTGTTGTTGTTCATTCATAATCATAACTCATTCATCATTGTATTAACCGTATCAAAACTTGTTATTGTCAATTAATCACTTCAGTCACAAGGAACGACGGTTCCAATCATTTCATTGAGCTATCATTCATTTCACTATCATTTCGTCTCGGTGAGTCATTATTCGTTTCCGATGTCACTTTTGTTATATCGTGGCATTCCGGGTCATACTGGCGTGCCAGTTGGTATGTGTAGGATTTTCATGTCGGGCACATTTAAGTCGTGTGTTGGTTGTTGGCCTCACATTGGACTGTGCACACGAGTCGATTACTTCGTGACACGGATTAGGTACAAAACCACACGTGTATTCGATCGATACTCGTTGGTGGCTTGTGCACGGACACATTTCCATCCCGGGCGTAGTGTGGCGCCACCCTTTGAGCCGTACTATTAGTTGATTCATACAGCATGTTTGATTGCGTATGTTTTCAACAAGACTGGGTTATAATCTAACCGATTCATTTTGATCGAACTTGTGGTTTATACTACATATATATGATTGTGTTTATTCAACTCTTGAGGATTGTTGTTACGTATGGCCGGCTGGGGATTTTGTTTTTCAGGTCATGGCAAGGCAAAAGCACGGGAATAGCATGCTGACGTCGAGGAGTCCCAGTGATACTAGTAGGGGGTCCCGATCTTTCAGTTATTCATGTTGTTGTCCTTTAATTTCCGCTGCAGACTTTCATTTGGATACTCCGTTTCATTCATTATTGTGTATTTTATCTTCATATAAAATATACTAGTATTCGGTGTTGTCCTGGTGTGTTGTACTTAAACTCCTCATCGGAGTATTTGGGTAATATAATGTGGTTCGGTACTACAATTATATTACTTAATTCATCATTTTCATTCGCCGGGTGGGTCCCAGTCGGGGATTCACGGCACTGTAATATCCGTCTAGTTTGGGGTGTTACATTCCGGTCATGGACCGAAAGACTTTTCATTTTTCATTGGTGATGGTTCCTGTAAAATTTATTTCAGAAATAAACTAGTGGGCACTGCTACATTATTAAATGGACTGTATCATCTAAACCTCAGTAACAAAGTTGTTGTGAATACTATGACTAGGAAGCGTGGTAGGGATGACACCAATCAAGTTTTGAAATGGCATCTTAGACTTGGTCATGTTGGTCCGACCAAGGTTCACAAAATGGAAAAAGATGGACTTATGTGTCTATTGGGATCGGATCCCTTTCCTACTTGTGAATATTGCCTTAAAGGCAAAATGACTAAGTCCCCCTTCACAGGGACTTTTGAAAGAGCTGTTGATAAACTGGGATTAATCCATACCGACGTTTGTGGTGCTTTGGAAACAGCAAGTGACGGATATCAGTATTTCATTACGTTTACAGATGATCATACTAGGTATGGTTATGTATATTTAATGAAACGTAAATCCGAGGCCTTTGAGAAATTCCAAGAATTTAAGGCCCTAGTCGAGAAACAAACTGGAAATCATATCAAAGCACTTCAGTTGGACTGAGGTGGCGAGGAAATGAGTACGGAGTTTGACAAGTTCCTGAAGGAACATGGAATAGTATCACAACTAACACCTCTAGGCACTCCTTAGTTAAATGGTGTGTCAGAAAGAAGGAACCAGACCTTGTTGGACATGGTCATGCTAGGCTATACTGACTTACCAATTTACCTGTGGGGGTATACACTCCTGACTGCTGCATATATCTTGAACAAATGTCCTTCCAAATCTGTTCCTAAAACTCCACATGAGATGTGGGAGGGCAGGAAACCAAGTCTTAATCACATTAGGATTTGGGGATGTCCCGCCTATGTCAAGGAGACTAGGTGGAAAAAATGGAAGCGAGATCCGTGAGGAGACGTTTCATTGGATTCCCATCTAAGGCGATGGGTTATCTATTCTACATGCCCTAAGATCGAAAGATCGTTATTGCTTTCCATGCACACTTCCTGGAAGATGAGTTCATTCAAGAAGGCGGAGCAGGTAGAAATATTTCTTTGGAAGAATACAATGAAACTCCTCACGAGACACCTGTGCAAGAAATTGGAACCGAACCTTCTGTAACACAAGTACAACCAGCTCGTAGGTCTAGTAGGGTGTCTCAATTACCTGAGAGGTATAGTTTTATGCACTTAGAGGAACTGGGTTTCCACTGTAACACCCCGAGATATTCGGAATAATTACAGCGCCATAAACCCTTTATATATGAATTTACAAGGCTAATTTGAGAAATACGGAAATAATACAGTAGTACCATTAAAGTTCAAAATACAAGGCTCGGTACAGACATCTAGAGCATCCGCCATGTCCGATTATCGATCCCTACGTTACCAAACTCCTCCATGCGGTGCCGGAAGAGGACGTGGGCGCGGAGGAGGCACTACACCCTCCTCGGGGACACTGCCATCCTGCGTGTTCGAACTGAGGGCTACTGATGACCAGACTGCACCTGCTGTCTCAGGTACACTTCTTATTAAATCCCATCCTATTCATGTACTGTTTGATATTGGAGCGAGCCACTCGTTTATACCCATGGAATGCATTAATCGTTTGAATCTTCTTTGTGGACCTTGTGAATCTTTTACTATTAAGTTGCCCGAGGGTAGCAGGGTGGGGGGTAATTTGGAAGTTCGAGACTGCCCGATCCGCATCGATGATCAGGGATGGACAACAAATCTCATGGTTTTTCCACTCCAGAATGAAGATGTTATTTTGGGTATGGACTGGATGACAATGCACAAGATGGTATTAGACACTTATGACCTGACAGTTTCCATTACAACTCATGACGGTGCCACTCACATAATCAGAGGCCGAGAACACTTCAGTACTAAGGGGTCCCTCAGTCTCCTTACAGCAGGAGCATCTTATGACAAACGGGGAACGTAATATTGGTGTTATATTCTTCAAGAGGACACATCACAGCTACCGGTTGCTAACATTCCTGCAGTGAACGAATTTCCAAATGTTTTTCCTGATGAACTACCTATATTTCTGTAATATCCGCAATTTTCGATTTTCGGTAAATTTCTTTTTTCGGCCGGAGTCCGTTTTGACGACTCGCTCATGACCGTTTCGTCATTTCGAGAATGATTAATTCTGCACTTTTTGTCATCCGAGTTCGTTTCGGTATCGTTTTGTTGAGTTCCGAGCTTTTTAGCGACTTTTCCGCACTTGAGTTCGATTCTTGCGAATCTCGTCCGAAAATGTTGTTTCGAGTTTCTCGTAAGTTCATTTAATGTTATTATTCATGTTGCAAGCTTTGGTTTGGTGTTTCGATCGCGTATCGTGATTTTCGGACGTTTTGGGCCATTTTCGTTATTTCCCAAAGTTTTGGGTAATTACTTCCGTTGTTGAATTCCGAGTCTTCTGGTGGTCAGAATTGTGTGTTCTCTTAGCTCTTTGATTCCTCTTTGCGAGTACGTCGTAACCGTATCATCGATTCGTATTCAGGTTCGGGTTTCGGGGTCGTTCGGGCCGTCGGAGTTGGCCCCGGCCGAGTCATGGCCGGGCAATCTGGGCCAAGCCGATGGCCGAGTCACGGCGGTAGTGCTCGGCGGCTCACAGCGAGTCACGGTGGCGGTGATCGGCGCTTCCGGCCGGCGAGCATGCCGTAGGGCCGCGGCACATCTTTGTGAGGCCGCGGCACACTCTGTGGCATTTTTCGCCAACCCGACATTTGTGCCGGTGCACACGCCGGTGAGCCGCGGCACCGCCGACCACCGGGAGCCATTTTTGGGCTGTCGTGGCGGCACTCCCATTGGCCGCGGCACACCTTTGTGCACTTATTTATGGTCCCGCACGGGTTTTGGCCATTTTTCTCCTTCTTCTCATTTTCTTCCGCGGCTGAGGGTGATACCAACATGGAGCCATGTTGTTTGAAAACAAATCCATGAAGTTATTGAGTTCATATCATCAATCAATCATCCTTTATCATCCTTTGATCCAGCGAATCAAGGTAATCTTCCTTAGAACCCTAATTTCGTGAATTTGGGGGTTTTTGCGTTTTTGTCCGATTCGTTCCGTATTATTGGTTAATTCATGATGGATATGATTAATCTTAGTAGTATTCTTGTGTTTAACATCATTTAATCCATTGTTCTTCGTCGAATCGAAGTATATTTCTTGATTTCCTTCAAATTGACTTTTCGGGGGATTTGTCCTTGATCTTGTTTTTCATCCGTTTTTGATGGATCGATTATGGTTAAATGATGTTGTTAAACATATTCTATGGATTGTATATCCATATTTCAACATGGAATTCCGTTTTCGGGTTTTGACGGAACGAATCGTGTTCTTGGCCGTTGGGAAACGGCAGGCGTTCGTCATTTGTTCTTTGAATTCAACGGCTTTGAGTCGTGTTATGGAATTCATTTCATTGTTGTTCTTGTCCTTCGTAGTTTATGACCGCGAGTTGGCGATCAGTGGAGTCGGTGGGTTCGTAGTCGGTTCGTGTCAACCTACTTCGGTCGATTCTCCGTGTTGCGATTATTCGAGGCAAGTATCTTGCCCATACATTTCATATTTCATCGGCATAATTATTGATAAATGATTTTATGTGAAATCCAATGTTTAACGAACGTTAAAAAGGATTGGTATGTCCTCGATAAATATTGTCTTTCAACGATAATTCGAATACTTCGTGAATGGATATGTTCTCGGAATATGTGTGTTAGTTTCGTACGTTGAGAGACGTTATAATCGCATTGAGTGAATATAATAGACCATAATTGTTTGCCTAGGATTGTGTATTGAATTGTATGTTTGTTCGGTGGGTATTCGACATGATGTGATGTTAGTCGTTACTCCTTTGAAAGGAGGTTGTGATGCTTAATGTTGCTTGTCTTGATAATCGACTATTGTTGTGTGCTTGTTGTATGTGATGTGCCTCCGGGTAGGATTGTTGAATCTCAGGATCCATACTTGCTAGTATGGGTCGGGCGAAACCGTAGGGTTATCCAATACGGGTATGTCTTGCGGGGACTCCGAGGTTCGGGGCTTGCTAGCCCGATGCCGGGATAACTTGTGGGGTTATCATCGGGTATGTCTTGCGGGGACTCCGAGGTTCGTGGCTTGTTAGCGCGATGCCGGGATAACTTATGGTTGTGGTTTGGTTGTGATATTCGTGTCGTGGAGACATGTGATTTGATATGTTTTTCCTATTGGGTTATTCACTCGGGTTTGTTCTTCGGGAGCATCTGAGGTTCGTGGCTTGTTAGCACGGGAGACGAATAATCCTTAGGAATATGTGATTTGTGATTTGGGTCACGGACCCCGTATTTTGTGAAATGGGTTGTGGACCCTGCGTATTGTTACTGGAACTTGAATTTTGGAAAATGACTTTTGGGCTGTGTCCCTAAATGTTTTCGAAAGGTTTTAGAATTCTTATATCCCAAATGTTTTCTAAACTCCCGAGATCGTCAAATGTTTTGTAATGTGGACATTGGGTTATTTCCTACCTTTCACGTTTTGAATGGTTTGATCAAGTGAATTTTCTCGGGAAGTATATTCGCGATTATTCTGTTTTTGTGGAGTATGATATGTATGGCTTGTTTTCGTATTTATACTTGCACTAGCAAAACAGTGGAGTTTTGCTAACCCCCGAGTATTCGGGGGGTGGATGTCTATTTTTGCATTCAGGTTTTGGAGCATAGCACAGGGTCGGCACGAAGGATGATGAAAGATGAACGATACTAATCACACGAGGATCCGTTGATGTCGTATTGGTCTAGTTGTATTTTCTTTTCCGCTGCAGTATCTTTTCCCCGTTGTACGGGAGTTTATTGTATTTTGACCCCTGCGTGGGTATATGTTGTAATTGAGCTGTTTATTTTTATTGAAAGACCAAATCGGTCTACTGAGTCATTTAGCCTTGAAGGCATTGTCGAGATGTTAAATGTTGTTACCAGCCTGGTAGATCTTCGAGGAGAGGGTCTACGGCGTGTAATATCCCTGAGTGGATTGGGGGTGTTACATAAATGGTATCGGAGCTTAGGTTGAGGAAACCTAGGCTGTCGGGTCGAGTTATGTGTTGTTGAGTCTTGTATTGTCAGATTTTGTCTGACTGAGTCGTGTCGCGACGCGTCGTTTGAGTTTGTTGGTCGTGATTAGTATCGTGGGGCGATCATCATCTTCGTGCGACCTGTGTGTAACACCCCAAACTAGGCGGATATTACAGTGTCGTAGATCCCCAACTGGGACCCACCAGGCAAATGAAAATGAATGAATTACACAAGATAAATGTAGTACCGAACTACATTACAACAATAATTACTCCGATGAGGAGTTTAGTTACAACACACCAGGACAACACCGAATACTAGTGTATTTTATATGAAGATAAAATACACAACACTGAATGAAACGGAGTATTCAAATGAAAGTCTGCAGCGGAAAATAAAGGACAATAACATGAATAACTGAAAGATCGGGGCCCCGAGTAGTATCACTAGGACTCTCGCCGTCAACTTGCTCTCCCGTGCGTTTGCACGGCCATTACGAAAAAAAAATCCCCAAACGGGGTCGATTCTGAGAACAACAATCCTCAAGGGTTGAAAATACACAATCATGATTATATCTGAAATTATGAAATATCCTGTCGAAACATACGCAATCAAACATGCTATATGAATCAACTAACAGTACGGCTCAAAGGGTGGCGCCACACTACGCCCGGGATGGAAATGTGTCCGTGCACAAGCCACCAACGATCAATACACGCGTGGTCTTATACCTAATCAGTCTCACGAAACAATCAATCTCGTGTGCACAGTCCAATGTGAGGCCATCAACCAACACACGACTATAATGTGCCCGACATGAAAATCCTACACATACCAACCGGCACGCCAGTATGACCCGGAATGCCACGATATAACAAAAGTGACATCGAAAATGAATAATGACTCACCGAGGTGGAATGGTAACGAAATAAATGACAGCTCAATGAAAAGATTGGAACCGTCGTTCCTTATGGTCAAACGATTAATTGATAACAACAAGTTTTGATACGGTTAATATAATGATGAATGAGTTATGATTATGAATGAACAACAACAAAAGGGATGAATATCCTTTTAACCGAGTAAGAATTAACTTACTCAACAACGATGAAGAATGTCCGTCCACGAACAACGTCCTAATTGAGATATCGGTCGCTCGAACAACCTTGAATAAATATAATTACCAACAATCCGTTCAATATACGAATCAAACACGAATATAACGAACTCAAAACGTCGATACGATTAAACTAAGTCCATAGAGGCATTAAATCAAACACGTTGCGACCAAACTCCGATTGTTTACAATCAAACCTCAATATACCAATATCAAATCCCCAAAGAAGTGTTTCAAAACAACAAAACATCTCCAATACGATCAATAATCCGTTATGAATATCCAAAACGTGATTATAACAACAATTATACGAAAATCCACAATTCCAACTCGATATACAATGTGTTCTCGAATAATTCCTCAATAATCCAATGAATCATTATACAAACTCATAATCATATACATAACACAAAATATAACATGATTATAACGTCCAAACATCATATCTCAACACAAAATCGAAGTCCAAAGTGTTGAAGGAATTACCTCTTGATGATCCAAGTACTTTAATCCGAAGAACACGCGTTAGATTGATTATTCGGGCTTCACGATCGAAAGGAGATGAAGAAAATCAAACACCCAAATGATTTGTGAAGGAAAAACCCTCCCTCAAGCTTACTCTCTCGGTTGAAGGTGAAGAAAAGGAAAAATGGCTGAAATCTTGAAAAAACGAATTTAAGGAGTTGATGCTGCCGGACACGGCCGTGCCGATCGGCACGGTCGTGTCGCTGCCTGGCCCGGCGGTTGGCCGACAGGACTCGGCCGTGTCTGCCCGACACGGTCGCGGCGCGGAGGGCCTCCGGCGATGACCGTCCGGCAACTCGGCATGACTCGGCCGTGCGGGCGGCACGGTCGGGCGTGTCAGCGATCGCTCGGCTTATCCGGAAGGGTTCGACTCGGCCGTGCGGGCGGCACGGTCGGGTCACGAGGCGAACGCCGGCACTTTCGGACGAGTGCAGCCGCGGGCCGTGTCGACGACACGGCGAGTTCGTTCGGCGATGATCGCCAAAATCAAATATGAGCGGTTGAGCTAAAACGACCATAACTCTCTCGTCCGGACTCCGATTGACTCACCGTTTGAACCATTGGAAAGATAACTCGATGCTCTATAATATTGCAAAGATTTAGAATTTTTGGAGTTACCAAAAATTAATTGTGATCTAACAAAGACGAACTCATATGAGGAAAGTTGAAACAATGAACAATAACGATACACAACTCGAAGTTTTTCCGAACGGTGAACACGGTGAAAGAACATGATTAATGAATGATTATAATTGAGTGAAAATCCACAGAGTGACAATCACCGAATGAAATTACTGAATGATAATGACTGAATTACAACCGGGTAATACATACACCCCCCCTTAAAAGAGTTTCGTCCCCGAAACTAGGGGTCAAACAACTCGGGATAACACTCCCGCATATTCTCCTCGGTTTCCCAAGTGGCCTCTTCGACTCCGTGTCTAGACCACTGAATCTTGACCAAGGGGATCGTCTTGTTCCTCAACTGTTTGATTCGCCGCTCTAACACTCGTACAGGACGCTCCTCATACGAATGATCATCCGCGATCTCGATTTCGTCGAACTGAAGTATGTGACTCGGGTCGACAGACTTCGCAGCGAGACGTGAAACACATTATGAATCTGCTCAAAGCCGGAGGTAAAGCCAATCGATAAGCTAACTCGCCTACTCGATCCAAAATTTCAAGCGGTCCAATGAATCTCGGACTCAACTTCCCCGTTTTAGAAGCGGAAAATACCTCGACTGGGATACCTTGACCAAAACATGGTCACCCGTCTCGAACTCTAGTGGTCGACGACGATTTCTCGCATATGATTTACGCCGACTGAGTCATCAACATACGACTCTTGATCAAAGCTACCTTCTCCCGGCTATAAGCATGTCGGGTTCGGTGCCGATTGATTCGACAAGACATCCCAACACAAAGGAGATCGACAACGGCGACCGTACAAGTCCTCGTAAGGTGCCATCTTAATGGAGGCATGCCAACTATCTTGTACGTGAACTCGATCGGTGGTAGTTGGGCTTCCCAATCGTCCTTCCAATCGAGGACGCATGCCCTCAACATGTCCTCTAATGTCCGAATAGTTCTCTCCGATTGTCCGTGATTTGAGGATGAAAGCGATCGAGATTAAGTGAGTTCCCATAGCACGATGAATGATTTCCAAAAATGTGACACAAACCGTCCGTCACGATCGGAAGCGATACTTTTAGGAGTACCGTGAAGTCTCACTATCTCTTTGATGAACAAGCTGGGCGATCTCTTGGGACTCCACATATCCTTGATTTCAAGGAAATGAGCTAAATTAGTAAAGCGATCGCGATCACTCGAGATCGTATTTATGCCCCGACGACTCGTGGGCAATTCGTGATGAATTCCATAGAAATGTCTTCCCACTTCCATTACGGAATAGGAGCGGTATCGACATACTCGCGGTCGCCGAGGTTCCATCTTGACTTGTTGTGAGTTAAGCATCTCGAAACAAATTCTGCGACTTCTCGCTTCATATTACTCCATCGGTAATTTTGTTTCAAGTCTTTGTACATCTTCTTTGGACCCCGGATGAACAGAATAAGGGGTAGCATGAGCTTCTCTCAAAATAGAGTTTTCAACTCGTCATTCGCGTACACACATCCGATTCTTAAATCTCAAAAGTCCATCCTCGTGGATCACGAATCCGGGGCTTTCCCCGAGCCACATCCTCAAGAATGCGCAACAATCGGGTCCGAACCACGATTCTCCCGATTGCATCCTCAAGAGATGATGAAATCTCTAACATACAAAGCTGTCCACGAATTGGCTGAAGCCGGACCTCGATCTCGGGTCTAAGGAATTCTGTTGGAGCTCCTACGAATTGTTAAACGAGCAAGCATCTGCTCCCGAACGGACTTACGACTCAAGGCGTCGGCGACAATGCTCGCCTTGCCCGGTGGTAAAGGATATCGATATCAAAATCTTTGATTAATTCCAACCACCGTCTACGCATATTTAACTCCTTCGAGTAAATATATACATCAACTCTTGTGATTGGTGAAGATCGGCGGTGATGCCATAAAGGTAACGACACCAAATTTTCAACACGAAAACCACGGTTGCTAGCTCCGTCCAGTGGGTTGGATAATTAACCACTAATCAGGAAACATCGGATTTCCTTAACATCTTTCGGAGGTTGCAAATCTCGGATAGCCTCCGTCTTCGAGGGTCGACACGAACTCGCGAGATGAAATTACATGCCCGAGAAAGTCACCGGACCTCGAACTCATATTTGGAAAACCTTCCATAAAGTTGCTCTCGTCTCAACACGTCGAGAACACAGTGAAGATGAACCTCGTATTCCTCTCGGCTACGAGAATAAATCAAAATGTCGATGAAGAAAACAACAAACTGATCCAAAAGTCGATGAAAACCCGATTCATTAACCCCCATGAATACCACGAGTGCAATAGTTAGCGAACGGCATAACTACGAACTCATAATGACCATAGCGTGTATGAAACGCTGTCCTCGCGATATCCGACTCTCGAATCCATGGCGGTGATATCCAGATCTTAAGTCGATCTTGGAAAATCCGAAGCTCCTGAAGTTGATCTAAAAGATCATCAATACGAGGTAAAGGATACTACTCTTGATCATTACCCTTTTCAACTCACAGTAATTAATACACACACGAGGCGAGCCATCCTTTTCCTTGACAGATCCTGCCGGTGCTCCTCACGGGGGCGCAATCGGTCGGAGATAACCTTTCTCGAACTATTCCTCAAGTTGAATCTTCAACTCCTGCATTACAGTCGGGGCCATCCGATACGGTGCCTTCGATAAAGGGGACGTCTGGCTCCAACTCACTCCCGAATTCCCTTACTCTATGTGAAGGCAACCGGATAACTAAATGCGGAAATACATCGTCAATCGATGACAATGATACCACGAATGATTGAACATTTCGATTGCCTAGAATGGTCAATCGATAAAAGAGATACCAATAATGATTGAACAACTCGATTGCCTTAGAAAGGTCAATCGATGAAGATGATACAATGAATGATTGAATAACTCGATTGCCACTAGAAAGGCGATCGATGAAAATGATACAATGAATGATTGAATGACTCGATTGTCTTAGAAAAGCCAATCGATGGAAATAATACAAGGAATGATTGAATAACTCGATTGTCCTAGAAAGGCCAATCGATGAGAATGATCTGATGAATGATTGAATAGTTTGATTGCGGAATTTCTCTGCTTTCATCATAATAATACTTCTTACGGAACAACGGGATTACTTCCTGAAGCACACATTCAACAACCAACGACGGAAAATAGCGACCAAACGCTAACAAACACTGAGGATAGTATTAAGACGGTTAAACCAACTAATACCGAAATTACATCGTCCTAAGATAAATTCACCACGATTAGGTCCACCAACCAATCGCGGTTACTAAGCTTACTTAGGTATGATTCCAAAAATTCTTCCATCGTCAGGTAGACCGATGGTATGAGATCCACAAGCAATAGGACTATCCCGAAATAAGTCTATTCAAGCATGATTCGAAAATGAATGAATGCGGTGTACCAGCATCAAAAGGTACACACAAGTTGAAATAAAATTACGAGTATACCTGAAATCGCTTGGGCCACCAGATCGTCGATCCTCCTCATCATATGAATGCAGGACTTGCGGTCCCGAACAGACGCTCCGTCTCGATAAATACGAGCTCCAACTCTATTTGCTTCCATTTCCTTAAGCAGCGATAACAAAGCGATCGATTAAAGCTTTGGTTGCTTGGGGCTGAGATGCCACCGAGCCGACTTGGAGTCCTTTCGGCAAAAATGGGCCTTATGCCCAAAATTCCCACAATTATAGCACGTGATAGACGGTTTGAGACACTCGGTGCTGAAATGACCCGGCGTTCCACAATTGAAACAGTGATGGCAGGCGGCGCTCGGGAATGAGATCCCGCACGATTATGCGCCGTAGAAGGTCGCTCGAAGCGATAGGGCTCACACGAGGCTTCTTGAAGGTTATTGACCGCCTTTGGGTTGATTACGCCGTTGATTTCTTGCTGAAAGATGAAGGTTGTTGTTCAGCACTTTCCTTAGCAACCGTCTCATACGGGAGAGTTCTCTCGATTAATCCGGTCAGAGTGGCGCAATGATGATTGAGCAACTGCACATGGGTCATCATGGCCTGCATAAAAGTGAGTGGATCAACCCGAACATCTTCTGGTCGAGCCGAGTCCTGGGCACGATTTCCGGCGGCAGTGATTATTTCTCGGGTTTCGGTCCGCACTGCGGCCTCTCCCCGTGCATCCTGACAGCTCTCTCCATACTGAAGTAGGAAGGTCGCATAATGATTATATTTCCCGCATGATTAGCACGTTATGATTATGTCATGAGATGATGAAAATGAGTATACATGCTCTAACTTAGTGATTATATGAATGATTTAGTGAAGTTAAATGACTATCTGATGAAATTCTTGAAATGATTATCTTGAATAACTTAACAAGATTGATAATATGATCATCAGTTGACAAGCGAGTAATGAAATGAATTGAGTAATTAATGAGTTAACATGATCGTCACGATTATTAATCGAGTAATGAAATGAATTAAGTGATTGATGAGTTAATATGATCGTCCCGATCATAATGAATGATGATGTTTGAGGATTGTTAAATGATGAATGATGAATGAATGACTATTGCCAGAAATTATACCATGGCGTTAGAAGTCTTACAGTTCTTTCGGTCTGATTGGCTCGGCATCTGCACAGGTCACACGTGACGCGAAAGTCCAATGATACTAGTCCGATGACGATGATTTCAAATGAGACATGACTTGGAGGGTAGTATTCAAAACCACTCTCCGATACCAACTCTGTAACACCCCAAACTAGGCCGATATTACAGTGCCGTAGATCCCCAACTGGGACCCACCAGGCAAATGAAAATGAATGAATTACACAAGATAAATGTAGTACCGAACTACATTACAACAATAATTACTCCGATGAGGAGTTTAGTTACAACACACCAGGACAACACCGAATACTAGTGTATTTTATATGAAGATAAAATACACAACACTGAATGAAACGGAGTATTCAAATGCAAGTCTGCAGCGGAAAATAAAGGACAATAACATGAATAACTGAAAGATCGGGGCCCCCTACTAGTATCACTAGGACTCCTCGCCGTCAACATGCTCTCCCCGTGCGTTTACCTGGCCATGACCTGAAAAACAAAATCCCCAAACGGGGTCAGTTACAGAGAACAACAATCCTCAAGGGTTGAAAATACACAATCATGATTATATACGAAATTATGAAATATCACAGTCGAAACATACGCAATCAAACATGCTATATGAATCAACTAACTTGATGCGGCTCAAAGGGTGGCGCCACACTATGCCCGGGATGGAAATGTGTCCGTGCAGAAGCCACCAACGATCAATACACGCGTGGTCTTGTACCTAATCAGTCTCACGAAACAATCAATCTCGTGTGCACATTCCAATGTGAGGCCATCAACCAACACACGACTATACTGTGCCCGACATGAAAATCCTACACATACCAACTGCACGCCAAGATGACCGGAATGCCACGATATAACAAAAGTGACATCGAAAATGAATAATGACTCACCGAGGTGGAATGGTAACGAAATAAATGACAGCTCAATGAAAAGATTGGAACCGTCGTTCCTTATGACTGAAACGATTAATTGATAACAACAAGTTTTGATACGGTTAATATAATGATGAATGAGTTATGATTATGAATGAACAACAACAAAAGGGATGAATATCCTTTTAACCGAGTAAGAATTAACTTACTCAACAACGATGAAGAATGTCCGTCCACGAACAACGTCCTAATTGAGATATCGGTCGCTCGAACAACCTTGAATAAATATAATTACCAACAATCCGTTCAATATACGAATCAAACACGAATATAACGAACTCAAAATGTCGATACGATTAAACTAAGTCCATAGAGGCATTAAATCAAACACGTTGCGACCAAACTCCGATTGTTTACAATCAAACCTCAATATACCAATATCAAATCCCCCAAGAAGTGTTTCAAACCAACAAAACATCTCCAATACGATCAATAATCCGTTATGAATATCCAAAAACGTGATTATAACAACAATTAGTCGAAAATCCCCAATTCCAACTCGATTTTCAAGGTGTTCTCGAATAATTCCTCAATAATCCAATGAATCCTTATACAAACTCATAATCATATACATATCCCTTCATATAACATGATTATAACGTCCAAAACATCATATCTCAACACAAAATCGAAGTCCAAAGTGTTGAAGGAATTACCTCTTGATGATCCAGTACTTTAATCGAAGAACACGCGTTAGATTGATTATCCGGGCTTCACGATCGAAAGGAGATGAAGAAAATCAAACACCCAAATGATTTGTGAAGGAAAAACCCTCCCTCAAGCTTACTCTCTCGGTTGAAGGTGAAGAAAAGGGAAAAATGGCTGAAATCTTGAAAAAAAACGAATTTAAGGAGTTGGTGCTGCGGACACGGCCCGTGCCGTCGGCACGGTCGTGTATGCTGGCCGGCAGTTGGCGGCGAGGACTCGACCGTGTCACCGGCTGACACGGTCACGGCGCGGAGGGCCTCCGTGATGACTCCGTCCGAGGCGACTCGGCATGACTCGGCCGTGCGGGCGGCACGGTCGGGCGTGTCAGCGATCGCTCAGCTTATCTGGAAGGGTTCGACTCGGCCGTGCTGCAGGCGACACGGTCGGATCTCGAGGCGAACGCCCGGCACTTTCCGGACGAGTGCGGCACGGGCGTGTCGGACGACACGGCCGAGTTCGTTCGGCGATCGGCTGGCGAAAAATGAGCGGTTGAGCTAAAACGACCATAACTCTCTCGTCCGGACTCCGATTGACTCACCGTTTGAACCATTGGAAAGCTAACTCGATGTTCTATAATATTGCAAAGATTTAGAATTTTTGGAGTTACCAAAAATTAATGGTGATCTAACAAAGTCGAACTCATATGAGGAAAGTTGAAACAATGAACAATAACGATAACTCGAAGTTTTTCCGAACGGTGAACACGGTGAAAGAACATGCTTAATGAATGATTATAATTGAGTGAAAATCCACAGAGTGACAATCACCGAATGAAATTACTGAATGATAATGACTGAATTACAACCGGGTATTACACTGTGGAAGTAAGTCTCCCTTCTTTGTGTTGTGCCTCGTGTGACACGAGCTATTTTTTATGATTATTTGTTAAGAGATGGAATCCTTATGTGGATTTTGATTTCACGATATGTATTTAGTCGACTCTCGTATTTGATTTATACGAGGAGTGTCGTCGCTTGTGATGTCTTTTTATTGTTGTTTTTGTCCGTTGCTGATGATTTTTGAATCGATTTGCACGTCTTACAAGTTCTCTTGTGGAGGCTTTGTGCTTATACGCGTTCGACTTGTTCACTAGCCAGTGCGGGAGGGTCCTTAGAGGCCTTGAATGGGGTCATTGGTTTGTTCTAAATGTGGTATTTTTTTTTTCGTTTATTTCCGTTTAAAGACATGTGATGTCTTGGTTTTAAACGTTTTGATGCGTGTACTAGGAGTTGTTTTAGTGAACGTCGATATGTGTGAGTTTTGGGCATTATAGCCTATTGGATTATTGAAAACCTTGAGTATCTTAGAAAATTAAATTTCGAGACGTACTTTTAAAATGAATTATTTTCTTGCGGTGTTTTCGAGGTGCTTTCTCGTGCCGCAATATATTTTAAAAAAAAAAATCCAATTGAGGACCAAAAGTATTTTGAGATATTTTCGATGTTTAGAAACACTTATACTTAAACCCGAGGGTCGAATATTTCTGAAAGTCTTTCGCTAAAAGAAGATGTCCTCATTTTTACCATGTGGATGATGGTTTTCAAAGTCTCGATAACAATGTTTCACGTTTGTACTTTTTGAAAGGTGATACTCAAGATCAACCGGTGTTCTTCTAAATTATTTTCAAAATGAGGTTTTCGTTTTTAAAACCTATCCATTCCCGTTTGAGGGCTGGGTATGTATGTATGATGTTCGCGTTGTCATTTTGATGTTTGCTCCCGAGTATGACCGAATTGGCGGTGTGAGCGTTGAGTCGTTTTCCACACATTTGTTGTGTTAGCCCCTTGTGAGAGGCGGGATGTTGGTGTTGAATATTGTCGCCCCGTGGTGATTTCTGCGTTGTCGCGCATGTGCGAGCTGTTAGAGCTTGGGTTGGTATGGCCGTGTGCATCGATGATCGTTCCGTTATGTGTCGGTTGTTTAATGTCTTGTTACCTTGCTCCTGTTTTTGTGAGTTTCGTGGATGAGGTCGGAGGTAATACCCGTACTATTTTGACTTCTGTATTTTCTCTTTCTCCATTCTTTCGACTCGCTCGTATTCGTTGATACTTTCTGAACTTGTTCTGTATTTCGGTTTCATCGTCTGAACGAACTGTGATCTTGTTGTGGGTTGATCTGGTTATCGCTGTGATTTTTTTCGAGTTCGGTTCGATTCTTGTAAACCTTGTTCGGAAGTGACATCATATGGATCTATTAGTTCCTTTATTCGAAGTGGATCGGATTTGGAACTCCTGTGTTTTCGACCTTGTCGACTCATTATGTTTGTTGGCATTTCTGAGCTTGTCCTGCCCCTTGCTTTTGTTGATCGAACAAGTGTGGTATTGTTTCGGAATAACTCGTTTGTCGTTGTGACTTTTCAATCGCTATTACCATTCCGGTGGATCTTATGGGAATGCATGTCTCGTAGTTCCCACCAGATCATCCCGGGAGTTGTAGTTTGAATTTTATTATCCTTCGTGGTTCGGACATGATTGTTCGATTTTTGTTGTCTCGGTCGTTTGTTTGTTCGGTTTTTGTCCTCGTTTCGTGATTGTTGAGCATTCAGGCTCCTTCCTAATTTCCTTAAGTTCGGGAAATTAGTCTCGTTTTCGATCTTCCAACCCTTGGGCGGTGGAATTCCGTATTTGTTCAGCGATTGGCTTGCGTTTTGATTGATGTACCGTTGGGTCGGTCAATCATATTGATTTTCGTTCGTTGTGTTTTGTGATTTTTCGGATAATTGACTTGACTATATTATCCGTTTGATGACGCTTGTCATTTGTTGGTTTTATTATATTCCTAACGGCAACGTTGTGTTGGTCGTCGCGGAGCGTGTTTTCACGCCGTATGTCTCCTTGTGTTTCTTGCAGCGTTTCGCCGTCGGGTGCGAGTTTTCGGTTTTTGCGTATCTCGTCGAGTTCTCCTGGCAGGGGATATTGCTTCTCCCTACTTATTTTAAGTTTCGGGACGAAACTTCTTTTAAGGAGGGTAGAATGTAATATCCGCAATTTTCGATTTTCGGTAAATTTCTTTTTCCGGCCGGAGTCCGTTTTGACGACTCGCTCATGACCGTTTCGTCATTTCGAGAATGATTAATTCTGCACTTTTTGTCATCCGAGTTCGTTTCGGTATCGTTTTGTTGAGTTCCGAGCTTTTTAGCGACTTTTCCGCACTTGAGTTCGATTCTTGCGAATCTCGTCCGAAACTGTTGTTTCGAGTTTCTCGTAAGTTCATTTAATGTTATTATTCATGTTGCAAGCTTTGGTTTGGTGTTTCGATCGCGTATCGTGATTTTCGGACGTTTTGGGCCATTTTCGTAATTTCCCAAAATTTTGGGTAATTACTTCCGTTGTTGAATTCCGAGCCTTCGGGTGGTCGGAATTGTATGTTCTCTTAGCTCTTAGATTCGTCTTTGCCAGTACGTCGTAACCGTATCATCGATTCGTATTCAGGTTCGGGTTTCGGGGTCGTTCGGGCCGTCGGAGTTGGCCCCGCCGAGTCATGGCCGGCAACTGGGCCGGCCAGATCGCCGAGTCACGGCCGGTAGTGCTCGGCGGCTTCCGCCGTCACGGTCGGGCAGCGTGATCGGGCTTCCGGCCGAGCAGCCGCACCGTAGGGCCGCGGCACATGCCGGGCAGGGCCGCGGCACACTCGTGGGCATTTTTCGCCAACCCGATGCAGACGGTGCCGCGGCACACGCCGGCCGAGCCGCTGCACACCGCCGACCACCGGAGCCATTTTTGGGCCTGTGCGGCACACTCTCACGGCTGCAGACACTGTGCAGCCTATTTATGGTCCTGCACACGGGTTTTTGGCCATTTTTCTCCTTCTTCTCATTTCCTTCCGCGGCTGAGGGTGATACCAACATGGAGCCATGTTGTTTGACAACAAATCCATGAAGTTATTGAGTTCATATCTGTTGTTGCCCAAAATACTTATCCGAAGATTAATACTGCTGGAAGACGGACAACAAACAACAACTGCGGGAGCACTTCCGAGAGAAGATAAATAATACAAGATTTGCCGGGTTTGTTAGGCCCGGGCTTGAATGCTCTCGCGAGATGTTATTAATACAAATATTCGTGGATACAAGTATTAATGAGAGAAATCTAAATACAATGAGTGTAAAAAGACTCTGTTAATCCGGCTCTTGAGCGAAGCTTGGTGTTCTTCGTCCCGCCGATAATCTGCTCGAGGAGAAAAGGCCGGGAGAAGTAAGACCGAAAGAAAGCTGTTGCCAAGAGTTGGAGATTAGCCAAGTGCTTAATGTTTGCTTCTGTATTGCGTATGTAATGTCTGAATGCTCGAGAGAAACTCAAGGAAGCTGAAGAAGTGTCCAAGTGCAGGGTGCCTTGCTTATATAGAGGCAAATGTCACCGTCTGTAGTGGCCGATCGCCTGCCGGCCATTATAATAATCTGCCGATCGCCTGCCGGCCAATATAATAATGTGCCGACCGCCTGCCGGCCAATATTATAATGGGGCGATCTCCTGGGCTGTTGGGCTAAAGTCCAAGGAAGATGCTGGCTGTCGGGCTAAAGTCCAAGGAAGAGGCTCGCACAGCTTGGGCGGTCCAATAAGGAGCCATCACGTGTCCGGAGTCAGTCAACATGTGGCCCTACTGACAAGCTTTCGGCGGCCTGTCGGCTGGTGGAGGGAATCTGTCAGGCTTTGGTCAATGGCCCGAGATTCGCGGATCTTGTCTCGGTCTTTGCACGTGGTGCCAGTCTTGAGGCTCGGCCTTCGCCGACTGGGTGTCCGTCGGTGGTGATCGACATGAGCGGTCGTCTCTAGCTGATCATCCGAGGTCGCCATCGGCCAGTGGATGGAGATCGCCAATGGTCGGTCACCAAGGGTAGGTCGCCGAGTACCGAGAGGAGATCGGCCATTCGTAGGTCGCCAGGGTCGATCGCCGAGTACCGAGAGGCGATCGTCTTGAGATCGATCGCTCGGCATCGGGACTGGTCCTGGGGCCTTCGGTTGGTCGATGTAGGTCGTCCGCTGGGTTAAGGCTCGGTCGCCAGGTTGCTGATCGGCAGAACTGACTTGGCCGCTCGGCAGTGACTCGGTCGCCCGGCCTCGGAGGCGATCGCCGGTCGGAAGGTGTTAAATCTTGACACAACAATATCATCAATCAATCATCCGTTATCATCCTTTGATCCAGCGAATCAAGGTAATCTTCCTTAGAACCATAATTTCGTGAATTTGGGGGTTTTTGCGTTTTTGTCCGATTCGTTCCGTATTATTGGTTAATTCATGATGGATATGATTAATCTTAGTAGTATTCTTGTGTTTAACATCATTTAATCCATTGTTCTTCGTCGAATCGAAGTATATTTCTTGATTTCCTTCAAATTGACTTTTCGGGGGATTTGTCCTTGATCTTGTTTTTCATCCATTTTTGATGGATCGATTATGGTCAAATGATGTTGTTAAACATATTCTATGGATTGTATATCCATATTTCAACTTGGAATTCCGTTTTCGGGTTTTGACGGAACGAATCGTGTTCTTGGCCGTTTTCGGGGAAACGCTTGAACGTTCGTCATTTGTTCTTTGAATTCAACGGCTTTGAGTCGTGTTATGGAATTCATTTCATTGTTGTTCTTGTCCTTCGTAGTTTATGACCGCGAGTTGGCGATCAATGGAGTCGGTGGGTTCGTAGTCGGTTCGTGTCAACCTACTTCGGTCGATTCTCCGTGTTGCGATTATTCGAGGCAAGTATCTTGCCCATACATTTCATATTTCATCGGCATAATTATCGATAAATGATTTTATGTGAAATCCAATGTTTAATGAACGTTAAAAAGGATCGGTATGTCCTCGATAAATATTGTCTTTCAACGATAATTCGAATACTTCGTGAATGGATATGTTCTCGGAATATGTGTGTTAGTTTCGTACGTTGAGAGATGTTATAATCGCATTGAGTGAATATAATAGACCATAATTGTTTGCCTAGGATTGTGTATTGAATTGTATGTTTGTTTGGTGGGTATTCGACATGATGTGATGTTAGTCGTTACTCCTTTGAAAGGAGGTTGTGATGCTTAATGTTGTTTGTCTTGATAATCGACTATTGTTGTGTGCTTGTTGTATGTGATGTGCCTCCGGGTAGGATTGTTGAATCTCCGGGATCCATACTTGCTAGTATGGGTCGGGCGAAACCGTAGGGTTATCCAATACGGGTATGTCTTGCGGGGACTCCGAGGTTCGGGGCTTGCTAGCCCGATGCCGGGATAACTTGTGGGGTTATCATCGGGTATGTCTTGCGGGGACTCCGAGGTTCGTGGCTTGTTAGCGCGATGCCGGGATAACTTATGGTTGTGGTTTGGTTGTTGAAATATCCGAAATTTTTTTCTATTTTTAGCAGTTTCCATTTTTGGTGTATGTTTATTTTTATCGACTCGCTTGTAACCGCTTCGACATTTTGAATCTATTTTGTTCTTGGAGTTTTTCCATCTGGACGAGTTTTGATGGTGTTTTCACGTAATTTCATTTTATGACATGTTTTGCCGTATGAACGTTCGACTCTTGTAAAACTCGTTCGTTTTCGTTGTTTCTTGGTTTGTACAAATTCGTATGGTTGATTTTGTCATGTGGAGACTTTCGGTTTGTAAATCCGACGTCGTTTCGTGATTTTCGGGCACTTGGGCCATTTTTGTAATTTCCTAATAGTTTAGGGAATCTCGTTTTCGTTGTCGCATTACGGACCCTTCAGTGGTCGGAATTATATTTTTCTTTCAGCGCTTAGATCCGTCGTCTTGTATGCTTCGTGTTCATGATTACGGATTACGGTTTCGTCGTGTGTATCGTATCGTACCCTCGGCCAGCTCATCGGCCGATATGACATCGAGCATCGAATCTTGTGTAGGTAGCGCACGCTACCTGTTGCCTTGCGTGCGCTATCAAGAAACGATTAGCGTCGCTAACCCTTATTGTTAGCGTACGCTAACGAATGGTGGCGATAGCCAGCTGGGTATCGCCGCCCGTTAGCGCACGCTACATATGGCAGTTAGCGTGCGCTAACTTCACAATTATATAAGCCCAGCGGGCAGTTTTCAGAGCAGCAGTTTCATTCTTTTTCCTTCGTTTCTTCGACGTGCGACCTCAGAGGCGATTTCCATCAGTCCTGATCGGCGTTCTATTCACATTCCATCACCGTAGAGTCGTGCCAACATATTATCATCAGCATAATCGTCATCCATCATCCGAAATCAAGGTATTTTCGTCTAGAACCCTAACTCGTCAAATTTGGGGGGTTTTCCGGGTTTTGCTAATTGGAACCGAATTATTCTAGTATGTTACGATATTCTTCACCGATTGTGATTATTGAATGATTCCAAATCCAGTTTCCTTGATTTTAATCCACGAAGTAGCGATACGGGGAGATTTTGCGTAAACCCTCGCCCGTATCAATTGACCGTCTATTGTCGTATATTGTAACCGGGGTTATGGGTGTATTCCAGTAGAATATTGTTGTCCGTTGGGACTGAACTGTATTGATCCTTCGTTTAGGAACCGTCGCTTTCCACCCGGACCGTTCGTAGTCGTGTTTCATCTCCGTTTCTTCAAGAATGTCTCAAAGGCAAGTCCTTTACATTTGTTTACATGTTCTAGTATTTGAATTATGGCTGTATCGTGGTTGTTGTGGATGGTTATGTGTATGTTCACCTAGGGATGGTCCGACGGGGCCTCTAGGGATACGTATTGCCGTGAGTGTGCGTATCGTGAACTGTGGTTAGCCACCCAGGGATGTCCGACGGGGCTCTGTGGGGTACGGTGGCCGTGAGTCTCGTACCAACGGTTAACTTTGAATCATGATTTGTTGGAGATAATGTGTTTTGTGTTTGAACATCATAAATATTCCGGAGTATAAAATGTTTTCTAAAATGACTTTTTGGCGCATATATTCATCTGATTAGAATGTAGTTCAAATGGATTGTACTTGCACTAGCGATTGTCGCTAACCCTTAAATGGGGAAATACTTTTTGTATTTCGTATTGATCGTGGGGACAAGCGAGCACTAGAGCCGTATGAGGATGATGGGCGAGCATGATAATCGTCTAAGTTGATTATTGATGTTCTATATGTCGAATATTTGATATCTTGCTTTGGGGATTTTGTTTTATAAGAACTGGTTTAAGTACTCGAGTACTTCTTTTACAAAATTGTTAATGTCGTGTTCCTGTTTGGGAAATGGATTAATGTTGGAATTTATTGTCGGATTGTAATCTCATTTGAATTGTCGTATTATTGATCATTGTTGTCGTTGTCGAATGTCTTGTTTGGTATGTTAGCCTGGTGGATTCCACAGTGTGGGGTCCACGGCGCTGTAATATGCCCTGAATGTCTTCGGGGTGTTACAGAATATGGTATCAGAGCTTAGGTTTATGGATACCTAGGCTGTCGGTCATTTGGGTCTAGTTAAGTGTCGTTTTTGGGACAGTATCACTGTTATGCCATCATCTCAGTACGCCGGTGCTCGTAAGTTTTCCTAACTTGACTCGTTTCACCGCTCGTTCTATTCTGTCTTAGTATCTTTGCGTTTGCGTTTGAATTGTACTTACCCGTTGCTTCTTCGAATTCCCGCCGTAGAGGACGCGACGCGTCGCTGACGCGGTAGGGGACGGGCGCCGGTGGGGCGGCCATGTTTGATCACTCGAACCGATTCGGCGATGCCTTCCTTGTCGAACAGTGTTCCCTAGTTCCGGAGGTCACAGGACTACCGCTAGCTCCGTAATGCTCATGAGAATGTTGGAGTGGCCAACATTTTACGGCAGTAGCGAACCGGATGACGCTCGACTCAGGCCGTTCAGTCGGCCATGCTAATGCCAACCCGGTTCCGCCCTCCGGGTCCAAAGAATGATAAGCTACTTCAGGACGTGATTCGTATGCGTCCTCCGCAGTTTGATGGTGCTTCCGACCCTTCTGGTTGGGAGAATTGGCTGTTCGAGATGGAGAAAGTGTTTGAGGCTGCTAATTGCCCCCAGGAGAGGAAAGTACCCATTGCTCAGTACTTCCTCGCCAAGGAGGCAGCGACGTGGTGGCAAGCGGTGAAACCGCTTGACCGGGCAGCTACGTGGGCAGAGTTCCGGGATCTGATGGAAGACGAATTCTGTCCGTGGCCAGTGAAAGAGGGGAGGATCCGAGCCTTCTTTGAGGCTAAGCCCCAAGATGTACCTATATCTCAAGCCATCAAAGACTACAATCAGCAGTTACATTATGTAAGAAACCAAGTCCGCGATGAGCTCGATAAGATCCGCCACTTTGACATGCGGATGAAACCGAGAGTGCGCCACTACATGTCTGGTCTGGGGTGCACGACTTTGAAAGAATATCAGAATAAAGCGATGGCTTATGAGATGTCGTTTTCTGCGACAGAGACGGCAGCTGAAGGAAAGAAGCAGAAGACCTCCGGTCAGTTTTCGGGAGGCAAGTCAGGAGGGTATCCGAAGGCTCAGTCTGGTTCGCGAGTCTTCGGGAGTCAGTCGCCATCAGTTGGTCGAGGGAACGGTTCTAGGTCTGCTCCTGCTGGTTCCGTTCGTGGTCCTACGTGCTTCAACTGCAGTCGTCCGGGCCACATGATGAGTGAGTGTGATAGGCCTCCGATTCAGTGTCTTGCTTGTGGTCGTATGGGTCATCGTGCTAAGTTTTGTACGGATGCAGCTCGGGCCCCAGTTACTCAGATATCAGCCCCAGCCGCGGGAGAGCCGAGTGTGAATCAGACACCGACAGTTCCTCAGCCGCAGCAGAGTTTTGGTAGAGGTCGAGGTCGTGGTCAGCCTTCTAGAGGGGGAGCTTCTAGTGCGGGGTCTGTTCCGCCCCGTGTGTACGAGATGAGACGAGCAGGAGATCCTGACGCGGCGGTGGCCACAGGTACCGTCCACATCCTTGATCATCCTGTTTCCGTATTGTTCGATTCTGGTGCTACGCATTCTTTTATATCTATGGATTGTGTGCGTCGCCTGCATGTTGATTGCCTTGTTGCTTGTGAGCCTTTTGTTGTTAAACTTCCTAGTGGGGATAGCATCGTGGGGGATCGTGAGGTTAGAGATTTTCCAGTGAGTATCGCGGGAAGGGTTTGGACTTCTAATCTGATTGCGGTAGATATTAGAGATGAGGATTTGATTCTGGGTGAGGATTGGCTAGACCGTCATGGGGCGATCATGAATTATAGAACGAGGACGGTTTCGATGTTGGCCTCTGACGGTACCGAGCATTCCTTTGTGGGGCGTAAGCGGAGTAGCCTTAGATTACTGATCAGCGCCTTAAAGGCGGTGAGACTTCTTTGAGGAGGTTGCACGGGTTATTGGTGTTACGCTTTGAGATCGGAAGAAGGGGGAGTCGAGCTCTCGTCTATTCCGGTAGTATGTGAGTATCCTGACGTTTTTCCAGATGAGTTGCCGGGTTTGCCACCGGACCGAGAGGTTGAATTTACCGTCGATTTAGAGCCGGTAAAGACCTATCTCTAAGACGCCATACCGGATGGCGCCTGACGAGATGCTTGAGTTGAAGAAACAGTTGGGGGAGTTGCTAGACATGGGATATATTCGACCGAGCGCTTCGCCTTGGGGCGCACCGGTCCTATTCGTAAAGAAGAAGGATGGGTCACTTCGTTTGTGTATCGACTACCGAGAGTTAAACAAAGTGACCATCAAAAACAAGTATCCGCTCCCGAGGATTGATGATTTGTTTGATCAGTTGCAAGGGGCAACTGTATTTTCGAAGATTGATTTGAGATCGGGGTATTATCAGCTCCGAGTGAAGGATACCGATATTCCGAAGACGGCCTTTCGGACGAGATACGGTCACTACGAGTTTGTGGTTATGCCTTTTGGTCTAACCAACGCACCAGCCGTGTTCATGCAGCTTATGAACAAAGTCTTTATCGAGTACCTCGATAAGTGTGTAGTCGTTTTTATCGACGACATCCTGATTTACTCGAGGAGCGAGGAGGAGCACGTCCGTCATTTGCATATTGTGTTAGATATTTTGAGAACTCAGCATCTTTTTGCGAAGTTCTCAAAGTGCGAGTTTTGGTTACGGGAGGTTATGTTTCTCGGTCATGTGATCTCGGCCGAGGGTGTTCGTGTGGACCCACATAAGGTAGAGGCAGTGTTGGGTTGGGCGCCGCCCAAGAACGTGAAAGAGGTCTGCAGTTTTCTGGGATTAGCCGGGTATTACCGTAGGTTCGTCGAGGGGTTCTCTAAACTTGCTCGACCTCTGACTCAGTTGTTACAGAAGTCAGAGAAGTTTGCGTGGACCGATGAGAGGCAGAATAGTTTTGAGGAGTTGAAGAAGCGGTTGACGACCGCTCCTGTTTTGGCTTTACCGAGTGGTAATGATGGTTTCTCAGTTTATAGTGATGTTTCGGGCCAAGGGCTCGGATGCGTACTTATGCAGCACGGGATGACGATCGCTTATGCTTCCCGTCAGTTGAAACCATATGAATTGAATTACCCTACGCACGACCTTGAGTTGGCCGCAGTCGTATTTGCGTTGAAAATCTGGCGTCATTACTTGTATGGCTCGTCGTGTCAGATTTTCACCGATCACAAGAGCCTGAAGTACATCTTCACGCAGAAGGAGCTTAATATGAGACAGAGGAGATGGTTGGAACTGATTAAGGATTACGATCTTGAGATCCTCTATCATCCGGGCAAGGCTAATGTAGTAGCAGATGCCTTGAGCCGGAAATCGGTATCGCTTCGGGCGCTTGAGTTACTCACGGCCCAGTCGGGACTTCAGCGAGTTTATGAGGTTGAGCATTGAGATTGTACTGCCAGAGAGTTCCGGGCAGTTGCGTACTCTTGAGATTTCTTCATCTCTGGTCGAGGACATTAAGTCGGGACAGTTAGAGGATCCGATGTTTATTCAGCTTCGAGAGAGTGTAGGAAAGGGGAAAGCCCCGGGATTCGTTATTCATGAGGACGGCGTGTTGAGATTCCGAGGTCGGTTGTGTGGTCGAGCGACTCGGGCGAGACAGAGCATTATGCGAGAGGCTCATGCGTCACCATACTCGATCCATCCGGGCTCGAGTAAGATGTATAAAGATCTGAGGAAGAATTTCTGGTGGAGCGATATGAAGAAGGAGGTAGTTCAGTTTGTAGCTAAGTGTTTGACTTGTCAGCAAGTCAAGATTGAGCATCAGCGGCCAGCCGGATTATTGAAACCGCTTCCCGTCCCGTAATGGAAGTGGGAGGACATCTCTATGGATTTTGTCACGAGTTTACCGAGGACGAAGACCGGTATGAATATGGTATGGGTGATTGTAGACCGACTGACTAAGTCGGCACATTTTCTGGGCATCAAGGATACTTGGGGTCCAGAAAAGTTGGCTCGTATTTTTATTGCTCAGATAGTGAGGCTTCATGGTACGCCGAGGACCATTATTTCAGACAGAGATGGCCGATTTGTATCGCATTTTTGGCAGGCGGTACATAAGGCATTGGGAACACAGTTACGTTTGAGCACTTCGTTCCATCCCCAGACCGATGGGCAGTCCGAACGTACCATCCAGACGTTCGAGGATTTGTTGCGCGCGTGTGCGTTAGTGGAGTAGTAACGGGAGGATCATTTGGCCTTAATTGAGTTTACTTATAATAATAGGCGCGCAGCGTCGATTAAGATGGCACCGTATGAGGCACTTTATGGCCGACGTTGCCGATCACCGATATGTTGGGATGGGCCGTCCGATTTGGTTGGCACCGAGCCGGACCTTGTGTTGGAGACGAGGGAGAAAGTCGAATTGATTAGAAAGAGGATGTTGGCTGCTCAGAGTCGACAAAAGTCTTATGCGGATGTTAGGCGTAGACCTTTGGAGTTTGAGGTGGGAGATCACGTTCTGTTGAGAGTATCTCCGACGAAAGGAGTTTTCCGTTTTGGGAAGAAGGGGAAACTCAGCCCGAGATATATTGGACCTTTCGAGGTATTGGAGAGAGTCGGTGAGTTGGCATACCGTTTAGCTTTACCTCCGTCTTTGAGTCATGTTCATAGCGTATTTCACGTTTCCCAGTTGAGGAAGTACGTTCCGGACCCGTCCCACATTATCGACTTCGGGGACGTGGAGATCGAAAAGGATGTTACGTTTGAAGAGAGGCCCGTCAGAGTTTTGGAGCGTCGTGATAAACAGTTAAGGCACAAAACCATTCCTTTGGTTAAGGTGCAATGGTCGAGGCACGGAGTAGAAGAAGCGACGTGGGAGCTAGAGGAGGATATGCGTTTGAGATACCCCGAGCTTTTTGATTCTTAAGTTTCGGGACGAAACTTTATTTTAGAGGGGGAGAATGTAATATCCGAATTTTTTTTCTATTTTTAGCAGTTTCCATTTTTGGTGTATGTTTATTTTTATCGACTCGCTTGTAACCGCTTCGACATTTTGAATCTATTTTGTTCTTGGAGTTTTTCCATCTGGACGAGTTTTGATGGTGTTTTCACGTAATTTCATTTTATGACATGTTTTGCCGTATGAACGTTCGACTCTTGTAAAACTCGTTCGTTTTCGTTGTTTCTTGGTTTGTACAAATTCGTATGGTTGAGTTGGTCATGTGGAGACTTTCGGTTTGTAAATCCGACGTCGTTTCGTGATTTTCGGGCACTTGGGCCATTTTTGTAATTTCCTAATAGTTTAGGGAATCTCGTTTTCGTTGTCGCATTACGGACCCTTCAGTGGTCGGAATTGTATTTTTCTTTCAGCGCTTAGCTCCGTCGTCTTGTATGCTTCGTGTTCATGATTCTGGATTCTGGTTTCGTCGTGTGTATCGTGTATCGTACCTCGGCCAGCTTCATCGCCGATATGACATCGCCAGATCAATCGGCTTGTGTAGGTAGCGCACGCTACCCTGTTGCTTGCGTGCGCTATCAAGAACAGATTAGCGACGCTAACCCTTATTGTTAGCGTACGCTAACGAATGGTGGCGATAGCCACTGGACTGCCGCGGCCCCGTTAGCGCACGCTACATATGGCGATTAGCGTGCGCTAACTTCACACTATATAAGCCCAATGCGCTTTGAGCAGATTTCATTCTTTTTCCTTCGTTTCTTGACGTGAGACCTCGAGAGGCGATTTCCATCACCCCGATCGGCGTTCTATTCACATTCCATCACCGTAGAGTCGTGCCAACATATTATCATCGGCATAATCGTCATCCATCATCCGAAATCAAGGTATTTTCGCCTCAGAACCCTAACTCGTCAAATTTGGGGTTTTTCCGGGTTTTGCTAATTGAACTGAATTATTCCAAGTATGTTACGATATTCTTCACCGATTGTGATTATTGAATGATTCCAAATCCAGTTTCTTGATTTTAATCCGAAGTAGCGATACGGGAGATTTTGCGTAAACCTCGCCCGTATCAATTGACCGTCTATTGTCGTATATTGTAACCGGGTTATGGGTGTATTCCAAAGAGAATATTGTTGTCCGTTGGGACTGAACTGTATTGATCCTTCGTTTAGGAACCGTCGCTTTCCACCCGGACCGTTCGTAGTCGTGTTTCATCTCCGTTTCTTCAAGAATGTCTCAAAGGCAAGTACTTTACATTTGTTTACATGTTCTAGTATTTGAATTATGGCTGTATCGTGGTTGTTGTGGATGGTTATGTGTATGTTCACCTAGGGATGGTCCGACGGGGCCTCTAGGGATACGTATTGCCGTGAGTGTGCGTATCGTGAACTGTGGTTAGCCACCCAGGGATGTCCGACGGGGCTCTGCGGGGTACGGTGGCCGTGAGTCTCGTACCAACGGTTAACTTTGAATCATGATTTGTTGGAGATAATGTGTTTTGTGTTTGAACATCATAAATATTCCGGAGTATAAAATGTTTTCTAAAATGACTTTTTGGCGCATATATTCATCTGATTAGAATGTAGTTCAAATGGATTGTACTTGCACTAGCAGTTGTCGCTAACCCCTTAAATGGGGGAAATACTTTTTGTATTTCAGGTATTGATCGTGGGGACAAGCGAGCACTAGAGCCGTATGAGGATGATGGGCGAGCATGATACTGTCCAGAAGTTGATTATTGATGTTCTATATGTCGAATATTTGATATCTTGCTTTGGAGATTTTGTTTTATAAGAACTGGTTTAAGTACTCGAGTACTTCTTTTACAAAATTGTTAATGTCGTGTTCCTGTTTGGGAAATGGATTAATGTTGGAATTTATTGTCGGATTGTAATCTCATTTGAATTGTCGTATTATTGATCATTGTTGTCGTTGTCGAATGTCTTGTTTGGTATGTTAGCCTGGTGGATTCCACAGTGTGGGGTCCACGGCGCTGTAATATGCCCTGAATGTCTTGGGGGTGTTACAGTTGTGATATTCGTGTCGTGGAGACATGTGATTTGATATGTTTTTCCTATTGGGTTATTCACTCAGGTTTGTTCTTCGGGAGCATCTGAGGTTCGTGGCTTGTTAGCACGGGACACGAATAATCCTTAGGAATATGTGATTTGTGATTTGGGTCACGGACCCCGTATTTTGTGAAATGGGTTGTGGACCCTGCGTATTGTTACCGGAACTTGAATTTTGGAAAATGACTTTTGGGCTGTGTCCCTAAATGTTTTCGAAAGGTTTTAGAATTCTTATATTGTAACATCCCCAAAACCATATGAGAATATTACACGCCGTAGACCCTTTCCACAAGGATCTACCAAGCTAAACATCCATAAACAACCAAATGCTTGCCCGACCAGGGTCAAACAATAAAATGATACGGACCGATATGATCACCTACACGTGAATACACAGACCGATGAGGTCACACAACCCAATCGATAAAACTGACTTAAATAACATTACCCACACAGGGGTCGAAATACAATACAGCGGAAGACTGAAATCAACTCTCACAACACAACAAAAATCAAAATAACTCTCGACTCATGATTAGTATCGCAGCTCGTCATCCTCTTGTGCCAATCCTGTGACTGCTCCCCTGAATCTGCATGTACCTGGACGCAAAACAGACATCCACCCCCCGATTACTCGGGGGTTAGTAAAACTCCACTGTTTTACTAGTGCAAGTATCAAATCATACGAAATGTAACAAGCAATTAATAATCGTGATCAAATATAATAATCAAGTATCGAATATTCCCGGGAGGTTTTCACAAGAGAAGATAAGCTATGAAGCATTCGAAAATAGGATTATCATCTCGGGAATTTTTAGAATTTCAAAACCTTAAGACCTCAAGTCCTGATCCAGCCAGGCCTCGGTTGATCCGACGGTCCGAAAAATCCCGAAACTCCGACCTGAACGTAAACCGAAAACACGATTATGAAGTACTCGCAAAGACGAATCCGAATACTAAGAGAACACCCGATTCCGACCACCCGAGGGCTCGAAATTCGACAACGAAAGTAATTACCCCAAACTTTGGGAAATTACGAAAATGTCCCAAAACGTCCGAAATACCTGATACACGATCGAAACACCAAACCGAAACTTACAACATGAATAATAACATTAAATGAACTTCCGAGAAACTCGAAACAACAGTTTCGGACGAGATTTGCGAGAATCGAACTCAAGTGCGGAAAAGTCATTTAAGAACACGAAACTCAACAAAACGATACCGAAACGAACTCGGATGACAAAAAGTGTAGAATTAAATATTCTCAGAATGACGAAACGGTCGAAAGCGAGTCGTCGAAACGGACCTCCGCCGAAAAATGAAAATTACCGGAAATCCGAAATTGCGGATATTACATTCTACCCTCCTTAAAAGAAGTTTCGTCCCGAAACTTAAAACAAGTAGGGAGAAGCAATACCCTGACAGGAAAACTCAACAAGATACACAAGAAATGCGTAACTTTCATTCATTGGCGGAACGTTACAAGCAACGCGAAAGAATATACAGCGTGACAACACGCCACACGACGACCATAACAACGCCACCGACAATGATTCAACCAATAACGATCAAATAACGACGCATCACATACCACATCATATGCACACATTTAATCAAAGAAACGTACGCGACAATAAGTCGCACCCGACTAAAACGGCTATGCGACAGAAACAAATAGAGTATTACGATAGAAATCATTCCGATTCTCATCAACAAGAAAATGTCTGACGTCAAAACACAAACAATTCAAGATAACGGAAAACGAGAATACCGGATATTACATTCTATCCGATTAAAATTAAGTTTCGTCCCGAAACTTAAAATAAAACATCATGATAGAATAGAAACAAAACCAAAAAGTTCACGCAGCAAATATCAATCTCTACACGAATTACAGCACAAAGTACGATACACAACTACATCATCGACACCACCGGGCCCTCCCGAGTAGGAACGAAAACCCGATTCCCGAACATCCCGGCAACGGTCTCACAATGCACCGCTTGGTGCCCTGATTGGCCGCACTTAAAACAATTAACCGGTGGCGAACGACAATTACATCTCGCATGGCCTACACGATGCAGTTAAAGCGAGTCTTCACACCGATCGTCTTACTCGCCTGCGGGGTAAGGTTCTTAGACTGGTCAACCGAACGAGGAGTGCTCCCGGAAGGAAATGCGAAGCAACGGGCTCACGGATCTCACTCCTCCGGCCTCTTGAAAAATTTCTCGAGGTCTTGTCTCTTACTCTCGAACCAGATTCCGTCACGAAACGGCCATCTCAATGGCTAAAGCTCGGTCTGATATTCCTTCAGTGGTGGTACACATGAGCGGAGCCATACTCTCACGGATATGGGGTTTCATGCGCATATTGAAGTATCGGACCTTGTCCGCTTCACTTCTCACTTGATCACGAACATAAGCCAACTGCCGATTATAATCGACTATCGCTGGGATATCGACATCACCGGCGCGCGTGGCCGAGAAAAACTCAACAATCCTGCGTTCACGAACAGCAACGGCAATACTGCGCCTCCATGGCGATCTTAAACTCAGCCCATGTAGGTGTAATGATCTGCAGGCACTACAGCCTGCCTCCAGTCTGCAGCTTCTTTATCAAGCAAGTAATGAGCAATGGGTACCCTCTTCTCATCCGGACAAGCTACGGCATCAAATGTTCTGTCCAACTGGAAGAGCCAGCCTTCCCAACCTAACGAGTCAGATGAACCCACAAAACGGGCGGTGCATCTTCATCACATCTCGTAACCACTTACTAGCCCCGTTATCCCCATCCGGGTTCTCATCCCGATGTACGGCCCGATTCATCTGCACTAACCGATCAACCACTGACGAAGGATGGTGGCGGCGCCAACGTCAACATTAACGCTAGTCGAATGTCCCCGATCATCTTGAGCTGATCGGTACCCGGCAAGGAGGGAGTCGCCCTCTCATGCTCCCGATCACGACCACGACTACGACCACGTCCTCGGCCACGACCTCTCGCATTACGAGCATTTGACCAAACAATAACGCAACCAAACAAACGTCACAACGTCAACATAGGACGATAATAGCAGCACGATAAAGCATCAACTCCAAGTCATCACACAAGGGCATGAACCAACACTGTAATTTAAGAACTTCATTCAAAAATAATTCACACAAATACATCAACGAGGTGTTTGGATTTTACCAAACCAAACACAGCTTAAAACCACACACGTATCGTAGGGATCAAACACTCGCAAAGAAAAATAAAATATTTCCGGGGTATTATTCAAATGATAAAATTTTAAAATTTTCAAGTTTGAAAAATTTGGTGAAATGAAATTTTTGAAGACATTTTTAATACCTCGATCGTTTAATCAAAACCATGTATCTCAACATTTAGAAAACACTAAAACATTCTCCGGCGAGCACAACAACACTACAAACTTATCACAACCACTTAGCCCCAACACATGGACATAAGAAGTTGAAAATTCCGAAAACCAAAAATCGTTCTGCAAAATAAAGTTTTCCCAAAATCCTTTAGTTCATAAACAAAACGACGGTAATATTTTACAATGTCCGAAGTACTTCAAAACACATTTTTCAAATACCGTCTGATGTTGTCATTTGAAAATACACGGCCCATTTGTCAAAATTTACAAATTTTAAAAATCCATATAAATCGTGGTTTGACCGAACCACCAAAATATTTTCCAAAAATCGATTTCTACAAAAATTCTCAAATCAGAAAGTCCTTGAAAATATTCTTAAAGTTACCCATAGCGGACAAAATTACAACATCCCAAAAGCAATGAATTTAAAACCACATACTCAAATGGCAACTGTGGTCGCCAATTCAATCAAATGCATCTCGTGGTATCAAGTTTAAACACACAAAGAAAATCATTCATCGGAGTTTCTCACAAACTCTACCGTTGATATCTTCACAGAACCCATCAAGGTTTACATCTTTCACACCATACCACCCCACACGGTGGTTCAAAAGTAAAACAACAATACGCCCAGCTATACTCATACCATGTACCACAAGTATTAAACACAACTACATCACACAATACTGTGTAAACAAGATCATGCACCGCAATTAACTCACTAAGATAAAATCGAGATACACAGGTATTACGCATAAAGAAGGAGACTTACATCCACAGGTCGCACGGAGGTGACAGTCGCCCATGATACTAATCTCGTCCGACAACATAACTGACACGTTGTGACTACGCGCAACTCAATTTGTCACTGACGACTCGAACGACAAGACAACATATTACTCGACAAACCACGACTTGACTCGACCCGACAGCCTAGGTTTCCGCAACCTAAGCTCTGATACCATAATTGTAACATCCCCAAAACCATATGGGAATATTACACGCCGTAGACCCTTTCCACAAGGATCTACCAGGCTAAACATCCATAAACAACCAAATGCTTGCCCGACCAGGGTCAAACAATAAAATGATACGGACCGATATGATCACCTACACGTGAATACACAGACCGATGAGGTCACACAACCCAATCGATAAAACTGACTTAAATAACATTACCCACACATGGGTCGAAATACAATACAGCGGAAGACTGAAATCAACTCTGACAACACAACAAAAATCAAAATAACTCTCGACTCATGATTAGTATCGCAGCTCGTCATCCTCTTGTGCCAATCCCGTGATCGCCTCGACCGCATGTACCGACGCAAGCAGACATCCACCCCGACACGGGGTTAGTAAAACTCCACTGTTTTACTAGTGCAAGTATCAAATCATACGAAATGTAACAAGCAATTAATAATCGTGATCAAATATAATAATCAAGTATCGAATATTCCCGGGAGGTTTTCACGAGAGAAGATA
Source organism: Orobanche coerulescens (assembly GCA_033398695.1). Lineage (NCBI taxonomy): Eukaryota > Viridiplantae > Streptophyta > Magnoliopsida > Lamiales > Orobanchaceae > Orobanche > Orobanche coerulescens. The sequence continues at coordinate 137,117,229 of CM065811.1, read as the reverse complement.
AGCTATGAAGCATTCGAAAATAGGATTATCATCTCGGGAATTTTTAGAATTTCAAAACCTTAAGACCTCAAGTCCTGATTCACAAAACCTTTCGAAAAACTTAAGGGCCTTAACCCAAAACTTGTTTCATAATTCAACAGTTTACAATACCGGAACATTTCCATAAATCTCGTGGGGCTCGGCCCAACATTCTTTCTTAAAACTTTTCCTTTAAAAACTTTGATTTGAAAAGTATCATGCTCATGACACCGTGATCCACTGTCACGTGTCACCGTAAGCCCCATCGAGCTCACCCGGTTGGACGCACTGTGTCCGAAACTCATGGTCCACTGCCATGCGTTATCGTAGGCCTCGTCAGACCAGCACGATTGGACCTCAGTACCTCACTAAGTTCTGATCCCGTAGTCCACTGCCATGAATCCTCGTAGGTTCCGTCGAACCAACACGAGTGAACTTAGCGGTCACACACATATTCACATTCACATTACATACAACAATGAGCACAATTAATCAATCACCTTGATCACCACAAAATCGTACATTGCACGCACATAACACAACCTCGACACTCGCAACAACTATCATCAATCAACGACATTTAACCAACATAACACACATTCGGTACACAATACATTGTACAACCAAGTGTACAACCATCCCATATGTACGTCGCATTCCTGCACAAATGGCACAACGTCTAACACGTATACTGATATAACACTATTATCACAAAGCCTTCAAATTGCGGAAAACACAACCAACTCGAACGGAACATATTTACGAAGGCAAGCAAAGTCATCATACATCTCATACGTAATTACTAGTCGCAAGATACAAGTCGTATAGTAAGATACTTGCCTTAATAACCGCTACCGAACGCTCCGAAGAACACGGTTCGCGACCGGGAAGCTCGGACCCCAAAGAAGGCAACGAACGGAAGGGTTCCGACTCGAGTTCTTCACAAGAATTCGCTCCTAAGTCACAACGATATCAATTCAATCACAATTCTACGAAAACGTATGGAACTTCCCAAGTTCTACCCATTCAAGCATTTTATCGGACACTTTGAGGGCGTAGTCCAATTTAATCGATTATTCAAAGAAATACTCAAATCCGTTCCACAAAACTTCAAGGGTATTGAATGATTACGAGTTTACAATCAAGTTCTAACAATAATATGAATCAAAACGAAGCAAATCGGCCAAAACACCAAGAAACCTCAAGAACATCCAAAAACCAAAAGTTTAGGTGTTCTTACCTTCGATCCGGGTGGAAGATGATGTTAATCCATGATCCCAACTTCCAAAACATGTTTATATAAGTTGATTCTACTAAAAACCATCGATCTAGGGTGAAAAATCGCGGAAGGAATGAAGAAAAGATGAGAAATGGCCGGATGACTCGGTCCAGGCCTATAAATAGCCGACCGGCGCCGCCACGTACGTAATCGGCCAAGGCCTACGTACGTAATCGGCCAAGGCCGAACTCCCTGGACTGATTCTGCCGGACATGTTACGTACGTAACCGGAAGGCTGTTACGTACGTAACCGGCATTACGGCCGTTACTGCCGGGCCATTACGGCCGTTACTCGGCCGATCCGACGGTCCGAAAAATCCCGAAACTCCGACCTGAACGTAAACCGAAAACACGATTATGAAGTACTCGCAAAGACGAATCCGAATACTAAGAGAACACCCGATTCCGACCACCCGAGGGCTCGAAATTCGACAACGAAAGTAATTACCCCAAACTTTGGGAAATTACGAAAATGGCCCAAAACGTCCGAAATACCTGATACACGATCGAAACACCAAACCGAAACTTACAACATGAATAATAACATTAAATGAACTTCCGAGATACTCGAAACAACAGTTTCGGATGAGATTTGCGAGAATCGAACTCAAGTGCGGAAAAGTCATTTAAGAACACGAAACTCAACAAAACGATACCGAAACGAACTCGGATGACAAAAAGTGTAGAATTAAATATTCTCAGAATGACGAAACGGTCGAAAGCGAGTCGTCGAAACGGACCTCCGCCGAAAATTGAAAATTACCGGAAATCCGAAATTGCGGATATTACATATATCCCAAATGTTTTCTAAACTCCCGAGATCGTCAAATTTTTTGTAATGTGGACATTGGGTTATTTCCTACCTTTCACGTTTTAAATGGTTTGATCAAGTGAATTTTCTCGGGAAGTATATTCGCGATTATTCTGTTTTTGTGGAGTATGATATGTATGGCTTGTTTTCGTATTTATACTTGCACTAGCAAAACAGTGGAGTTTTGCTAACCCCCGAGTATTCGGGGGGTGGATGTCGATTTTTGCATTCAGGTTTTGGAGCATAACACAGGGTCGGCACGAAGGATGATGAAAGATGAACGATACTAATCACACGAGGATCCGTTGATGCCGTATTGGTCTAGCTGTATTTTCTTTTCCACTGCAGTATCTTTTCCCCGTTGTACGGGAGTTTATTGTATTTTGACCCCTGCGTGGGTATATATTGTAATTGAGCTGTTTATTTTTATTGAAAGACCAAATCGGTCTACTGAGTCATTTAGCCTTGAAGGCATTGTCGAGATGTTAAATGTTGTTACCAGCCTGGTAGATCTTCGAGGAGAGGGTCTACGGCGTGTAATATCCCTGAGTGGATTGGGGGTGTTACAATTTCCACCACGACGGGAGGTCGATCTCTCGATTGAACTTGAGCCAGGAACAATGCCTATCTCCAAGGCACCATACAGGATGGCACTAGACGAAATGAAGGAATTAAAGTTACAACTCGAAGAATTGCTAAGGAAGGGGCTCATTCGTCCAAGTACATCGCCATGGGGGTGCGCAAGTCCTTTTTGTGAAGAAAAAGGACAACTCTCTGCGCCTGTGTATCGATTACAGAGAACTAAATAAAGTCACTATTAAGAACCGTTACCCACTTCTGAGGATTGATGATTTACTGGACCAACTACAGGGAGCGACTATGTTTTCAAAGATCGATTTACGTTCTAGATATCACCAATTGAGAATTCGAGAGGAGGATATTCCCAAGACCGCATTTCGATCAAGATACGGACACTACGAGTTCATGGTGGTGCCGTTTGGCTTGACTAATGCCCCAGCCGTTTTTGTGGAATTGATGATCAAGGTTCTGACAGAATTTCTCGATAGGTGTGTGGTGCTTTTCATTGATGACATTTTAATCTATTGCCGGAGACGTCAGGAACATGAGGAACACTTGAGGCAGGTGTTGAACGTTTTGAGGCAACACAGACTTTATACTAAACTTTCTAAATGCGAGTTCTGGATGTCGGAGGTGACCTTTTTGGGTCATGTAATTTCAGCAGAAGGCATCAAGGTAGACCCCCAAAAGATCGAGACAGTTATGAGTTGGGAACCACCAAGAAACGTCAAGGAAGTGAAGAGTTTCCTGGGATTGGCAGGATATTATCGACGGTTTGTCGAGGCCTTTTCTTGTATCGCTCGGCCATTGACGAATATACTAAGGAAAAATACCAAGTTCGTCTGGACAATAGATTGTCAGGAGAGCTTTGACGAACTAAAGAGGAAGCTGACTACTGCTCCAGTACTGGTACTACCGCAGGGCACGGAAGTATTCGTAATATACACTGATGCATCTAAGCATGGACTTGGATGTGTATTCATGCAAAATGACAGAGTTATCGCTTACGCCTTGTTGTGTCGAGAATTATACTCTTCGACCGGCGATCGCCTCAGAGGCCGGGCGACCTAGCCATAGCCGAGCACCCGACACAAAACTGCCGACCAGAGGCCAGGCGACCTAGCCATAGCCGAGCAGCCAAGGCAGAACTGCCGACCGAAGGTCCCAGGACAAGTCCCGGTGCCAAGCGATCGACATCTAAGACGATCATCTCTTGGTACTTGACGATTGACTCCTGCTGGCCGACTAGCAGACGATCATCTCTCAGCGCTTGCCGATCAACCCTTGGTGACCGACCGATGCCGACCCCTGGTGACCGACCAATGACGACCGCCTCATGCCGCTCGAAGCCGATGGTCATCCAGTTGGCAAAGGCCGAAGCTCAGGACAGAACCCACGTGCAATGCCGAGACAAGATCCGCATTTCACGGATCATTGACCACAGCCTGTCAGCATCTTCCCACCAGCCGACAGGCCCGCCGAAAGGTGTCAGTAGGACCACCTGTGATAGCAACTCCGGACGCGTGATGGCTCCTCATTAGACTGCACAGCTGGCTGCCGGCAGTAGCTTTGGACTTTAGGCAGACAACCCATGTGACTTAAAGACGATCGCCCCATTATTATATTGGACGAAAGGCGATCGCCCGCCAGGGAACAAGGCATCTCAGCCCCTATAAATAGAAGGCTCCCTGCACTCGTCCAGGATCTCGGGTTCTTATCGATTTCAGCACACAACTTGGCTCTCCTACTCTTAGCAACAGCTATCTCTCGGTTCCTTCTTCTCTCTCAGCCTCTCTCACACAGAAGACGATCGGCCGAGAGTAAGAACACTAAAGCTTCGCTCAAGAGCTGGATAATAGGATCTTTTTACACTCATTGTATTTAGATTCTTACATTAGTACTTGTATCCACGAATATTGGTATTAATAACATCTCACGAGAGAATTCAAGCCCGGGACTAACAACCCCGGCAAATCTTGTGTTATTCACACCCCCTCGGAAGTGCTCCCGCAACCTTGTTTGTTGTCCGTCCATTCTAGCAGTATTTCATCTTCGGATAAATATTTCGGGCAACAACAATTGGCGCTAGAGGAAGGGTGATCTAACCCTCAAATTTTATTCCTACCGTCTCGAAGAACACTCATTATTCTCCGGGGCATATACCTCAAGAAACACTCATTGTTCTTCAGAGAAAGCTTTCAGAATCATGACTTCCGCCTCCTCGTCGAAGAAAGCTGCTGGCCATCCCGCCAGACGCCTCGTTCCGTCTCAGTCCGAGCTACAGCCGATGGCGGAGGGTAGCCGCCGTGGTCCGAGACGCTCGATCCCGCCCCTGGGGGGCAGCCCAAGTCTCTCGCTCGATCAGTTCCGAACCACGGAACAGATCGAGGAGGCCATGGCCGTCCTACAGGAGCGACGGAGTGCTCTCGATGCGCCTCCCGCTATCACCCCCTCGGCCATCCACCGGAGGACCAAACGGAAGTACAAGGCGTTGCTGACCGAGCGATCGCCAGGAGGCTCCCATTCGCAGGGAGAGGCGCTCGCCAGCCGGGGCACCTCTGTTTTCGATCGCCTCGGCAGCGACCCATCTTGGCGACCGGGGCAGTCCGGCCCCAGCCACGAGACGACGGAGCTCGAGTCCGTCACCAGGAGTTCGGCCTATCCAACTCCCAGAAGGTAGCCCAGCCGTCTGGCTCCCCCTCGCCAAATAGCCGAGGTCGGCAGCAGTGGAGTCAGGAAATCGGTACACGATCGCCTCGGCTCCCGCTCCAAAAGCCGAACCACGAGCGACCATGCTACAGCGATGGCCGCGATGCAATGCCAGCTCGACGGCATGAAGGCGCTCCTAGAATCTGGGGCAAGCGCCAAGAGAAATATCGCCGAGCCGAGCGAGCCGCTCGAGGTCCACATCGAGCTCGCCCCCGTGCAGCACAAGATCGCCCCTCCTCAAACACCCTTGTACGAGGGGAGATCGGATCCCGAAACACACCTGAGCAAGTTCAACATCTACATGACCGGGTGTGGGGCATCAGACGCGACCAGGTGCCGAATGTTCCCTCTGACGCTGGACGACCTTGCCCACAGGTGGTACGCCTCATTGCCGCCTCGGTACATCGGCTCCTTTAACCAACTGGTGAACGAATTCACAGCGTACTTCACCACCAGGGTCGCTCGGCTAGAAGGTCCCCATCGCATGATGCGGATCAAGCAAGGAGAAGAAGAGTCCGACTCGGACTACATCGACCGGGTAGACGAGATCATCCTCAACGGCGAGCCCGTAAGCGATGAGATCGCCCTCTACGCGGTCCTAGGTGTAACACCCTCAATCCGCTCAGGGATATTACACGCCGTAGACCCTCTCCTCGAGGATCTACCAGGCTGATAACTAAAATCAAACATCTAAACCTCGCCTTTAAGGCTAAAATGACTCAGTAGACCGACTTGGTCTTTCAATAATAACATACAACTCAATTCCAAACACATACCCACGCAGGGGTCAAAATACAATAAACTCCCGTACAACGGGGAAAAGAATACTGCAGCGGAAAAGAAAATACAACTAGACCAAAACGACATCAACAGATCCTCGTGTGATTAGTATCGTTCATCTTTCATCATCCCTCGTGCTGACCCTGTGCTATGCTCCAAAACCTGAATGCAAAAATAGACATCTACCCCCCGAATACTCGGAGGTTAGCAAAACTCCACTGTTTTGCTAGTGCAAGTACAAGTGCAAAAATACGAGCCATACAATACAAGTTCCAAGAACAATAATAATCAGGAATCCTCAAAGTTTCAAACGTAACGAAAAGCACTTCCCGAGGCATAAGTTTGGTAAAACATTCCGAAACTGAAAGATCACAAATCAAGGGAAACAATTTATAAAACAGTTTAAAATGCCATCGAGAGTTTTAATAGAAAACAATTTAGGATTTCCAAATCCTTCTCTTTCCAAAAATCAACAGGGGTCACAGCCCAAAGGTTTTGTTTTCGCAAATAGAAAACCGACAAGAATTCACAGGGTTAAAACCCACGTCACGTGTCCTCGACGGACATAAAAATCAATATCAACTCATGAAGTTTTACTCGTGAATCCAGGGCTCTACCATTGGACTCCCGCCGTGGCCCCGTCGAACCAACCCACGGTGAGTAAAATACATTCACTAAATATACACCAACCTGTGAAGTTTATACTCGTGAATCCAGGGCTCTACCATTGGACTCCCGCCGTGGCCCCGTCGAACCAACCCACGGTGAGTAAAATACATTCACCACTCATGAATCCAGGGCTCTACCATTGGATTCCCGCCATGGCGCCGTCGAACCAACCCACGGTGAGCGAAACAATCATGCACAAATAACATATCACAACAAGGATATCCAAACAATCCACCCAGAGGCATCAAACACTTAGCCTAACACCACGTCAAACCACAATGCACCGAAATGAAACAATATACATCCACACGCAACACCAAGTGCATCATCAACACCAAACATATCCACAGGAGTCACATACTCGTTCATGAAACACACCAATCACAAAACACACGCGATTTTGAAAGAGGGCCTTTAACAAGGCTAACCAAATCTTTTGAAAACTCATTTCAAACAAACAAACAAACACACCAAGACGATCTCAAATCATCATATCCATAAAACAAGAATTGTATGGACAAGGTACTTGCCTCGAAATCACGATCGCAACGAGACGACGGATAGGACGCGGTCGAATAGCCCCGAACGCCCGAACACCATCAAGAACGCGATAGCACCACGAGTATTACGAGAATAACACCACACGAATCATCAATCACCAACGAGATTCAACATCGGAATCCTCGAACACCTATAAACCTCATTAAGGAACAATAACACATGGTTACGACGAGAATCAAGGCCAAAACAACGGAAATCCCAACAAACTATCGAAGGGAAACTCATTGGGACATTTAATCGAACACTAAATGTTCAATAATTCCCAAGAACACTCGAATCGTCAATCGAGTTAAACAAACTTGATATATGGATGTACAACCCATAGAACACGATTAATAACATCATACTACACCAATCGATGTATCAAAATCGGATTAGAAACGAAATCAAGAACAATTTCTCCAAAAAGTCAACTTGAAGGATAATCAAGAAATATACCTTGATTCGACGAAATACACGGATTAGATGTTGATATAATCAACAAGGATCTTCCAAAATGCCTTGTAAATGATTAGAATCGTCCAAGAACTTCATTTCCCGTCGCACCCGTCGCCAGTCGCCGAAAGAAGGAAAAAATCGGGTAAAAATGAAGTGTGGCCGAGCCCAGGCTATATATAGCCTAATAGGTTACTGGCCAGAATCGGCAAATGCCTTACGGCCGTAACTCGGTCCCTTACGGCCGTACTCGGCAGCCTTATGTCCGTAATCGCATTCGCTGCACCGCCAAAGACTAGCCGGACACTTACGGCCGTAACTCGCACACATTACGGCCAGAATCGCCTTCGCCAGAAGTCCGCCAGCGCCATACGGCCGCATTCGATCACGCCTTACGGCCGTAATCGCACACGTTACGGCCGTAATCGCACCTTACGGCCAGAACTCGCCAAAGCTGCCCTCGCCCGGCCGTGACTGGCCGTGGCTACCCGACGGCCCGACGACCCGAAACCCGAACCCGAGTAAAAATCGAAGATACGGTTACGAAGTACTCGCAAAGGCGAATCCAAGCGCTAAGAGAACACACAATTCCGACCACCCAAGTGTCGGAATTCGACAATGTATAATTACCCCAAACTTTGGGAAATTACAAAAATGGCCCAAAATGTCCGAAAATCACGATACGTGATCGAAACACCGAACCAAAGCTCGCAACACGAATAATAACATTAAATGAACTTGCGAGAAACTCGAAACAACAGTTTCGGACGAGATTCGCAAGAATCAAGCTCAAGTGCGGAAAAGTCGCTTAAAAGCACGGAACTCAACAAAGCGACACCGAAACGAACTCGGATGGCAAAAAGTGCAGAATTAATCATTCTCGAAATGACGAAATGGTCATGAGCGAGTCGTCAAAACGGACTTCCGCCGAAAAACGAAAATTACCGAAATTCGAAATTGCGGATATTACATTCTACCCTCCTTAAAAGAAGTTTCGTCCCGAAACTTAAAACAAGTAGGGAGAAGCAATATCCCCACCAGGAAAACTCAACGAGATACACAAGAAATGCGTAACTTATGCCCATCGGCGAAACGTTACAAGCAACGCAAAGGAATATACGGCGTGAAAACACGCTCCAGGACGACCAACACAATGCCACCGGTAGAGACATAATAAAATCAACAAGTGACAAGTGTCATCAAACGGATAATACAATCAAGTCGATTATCCGAACAATCACAAAACACAACCAACAAAAATCAATACGATCGACCAACCCAACGGTATATCAATCAAAACATGAGCCACACGCTGAACAAATACGGGATTCCACCGCCCAAGGGTTGGAAGATCGAAAACGAGACTAATTTCCCGAACTTAAGGGAATTAGGAAGGAGTCTGAACGCTCAACAATCACGAAACGAGATCAACAAAAACCGAACAATCAAACGATCGAACCACAAAGATCGAGACAACAAAAATCGAACGATCATGTTCGAATCACGAAGAACAATAAAAATTCAAACAACAACTCCAAGGTTCACATCTCGACTCGAGACAATATATGATCCGGTGAAAACAACAACATATGCATTAACATAAGATCCACAGGAAAGGGAATAACAATTGAAAAGTCACAACGACGAACGAGTAATTCTGAAATAATACCGCCCTCGTTCGATCAACAAAAGCAAGGGGCAGGACAAGCTCAGAAAATGTCAATGAACATAAACGAGTCGACAGAGTCGAAAATACAGAAGTTCCAAATCCGATCCACTTCGAATAAAAGAATTAGTAGAATCAAAAGATACTACTTCCGAACAAGGTTCACAAGAATCGAACCGAACTCGGAAAAGTTACAGCGATAACCAGATCGACCCACAACAAGATCACAGCTCGTTCGGACGATGAAACCAAAATACAGAACAAGTTGAGACAGTATCAACGAACACGAGTGAATCGATAGACTGGAGAAAGAGAAAATGAAGAAGTCCAAAAACAATACGGGTATTACATTCGACCTCTTATAAAAGAAGGTCGTCCGCTCTACTCACAATAACGAAATCAAGGATACGACACAACAGGCAATCGACAGAAACATCCTTCAAAGGCCTCTCAAATCCGATTCTGATATCTGTGCTGAAGCGCGAACTACGAAAGTCTCGGTAGCCAATTCGCAAAACTAAATTCGGTGTCCCTCGAGTCCACACTCGAAATGTGTTACTGACGAGAAGGACAAATTGCACGTACATTCCCCCGGCACATCACGGTTGAAATGCCTCGGCTCGGCATACCGAAAATACAAATGCTAGATCCAATGGAACATAGCACCGCAAAACAACATACCGGAGATGCCAACTCAGCACAACGAAGAATCATAATACATACCGTATACAACGATTACCATCGTAAAGTAATACACACACACAAACACTACAACAACGATGGTATCGTTCGGCGACCTCAAAGGTCCGAACAATAACCAGCACATAATTACAAACATCATGAAACAATCACACATGTACACAAACGTACAAACCCAAGCTTTAACAGCTCACACAGGTGCGATAACACGCAAGCCACCACGAAATGTCAACATTAAAGATCGTCATCACACCTCCCACAAAGGGCTAACAAAACTTACGCGTGGCGAACGACTCAACGTTCACACCACCAATTCAATCACAATTCGGAGGCTAACACCCTAACAACAATACAAACATCATACACACTTTCTCCGACCAAAAGCAGGAAATGATGGGTTTTAAAACGAAAACCACCTTTTGAAGACAGTTTGGAAACACCGGTTGATCTTGAGTATCATTTTACAAAAAGTTGAACAAACATCATTTTCGAGACTTTGAAAATCATCTTGCGTTTGAACAAAAATGAGGACACCTTTCTGTTAGTGAAAAGCTTTCAGAATATTCGACCCTCGGGTCTAAGTAAAAGTGTTTATAAAACATTGAAAATATCTCAAAACATTTTGGTCCTCGAGGTAGAAGAATTTTGAAACATATTGTGGCACCTTGGAAGTACCGCGAGAAAACAATTCATTTGAAACGTACGTCTCGAAATTTATTTCTAAGATACTCAAGTTTTCGAAAATAATTCAATGCCAAAAAGGACGATGCCAAAAAGGCTAGAATGCCCAAAAATTTCAGGTAATTACACAAAACTTTATAGCGCCGTGGGTCCTGCTACGAACTCACTGTGCTAAAACCATTTACAAAAATGCCAAAAAGGCCGATGACGGTAATATTTCAAAAACTCACAGAAGCCATTTACAAAATGCTAAATACCGTCATAAGAATTTCGCCAAAACGATCAAGGCCGTAATGCCTAAAATTCGGTTAAGGGAATCGGTTTTCGAAATAAAACTCAGTCGGTAAAATACCGAAAGTCATTACAAAAGAACTCATACAGCGGATAAAAGAAATAAAGTCAAATATGCACAATCCAGTAACACTACTCCTCATATGAACGAAATATGAGGGTCAAATAACCACATATCAAGAAATCAAAATCCATAAGAGGATTCCATCACTTAACAAATATTCATAAAAATAGCTCGTGTCACACGAGGCACAACACAAAGAAGGGAGACTTACATCCACAGGTCGCACGAAGATGATGATCGCCCCACGATACTAATCACGACCAACCAACTCAGACGACGCGTCGCGACACGACTTAGTCAGACAAAATCCGAAAAGACAAAACTCAACAGACACCACTGACCCGACAACCTAGGTTTCCACAACCTAAGCTCCGATACCATTTATGTAACACCCCCAATCCGCTCAGGGATATTACACGCCGTAGACCCTCTCCTCGAGGATCTACCAGGCTGATAACTAAAATCAAACATCTAAACCTCGCCTTTAAGGCTAAAATGACTCAGTAGACCGACTTGGTCTTTCAATAATAACATACAACTCAATTCCAAACACATACCCACGCAGGGGTCAAAATACAATACTGCAGCGGAAAAGAAAATACAACTAGACCAAAACGACATCAACAGATCCTCGTGTGATTAGTATCGTTCATCTTTCATCATCCCTCGTGCCGACCCTGTGCTATGATCCAAAACCTGAATGCAAAAATAGACATCCACCCCCCGAATACTCGGGGGTTAGCAAAACTCCACTGTTTTGCTAGTGCAAGTACAAGTGCAAAAATATGAGCCATACAATACAAGTTCCAAGAACAATAATAATCAGGAATCCTCAAAGTTCCAAACGTAACGAAAAGCACTTCCCGAGGCATGAGTTTGGTAAAACATTCCGAAACTGAAAGATCACAAATCAAGGGAAACAATTTATAAAACAGTTTAAAATGCCATCGAGAGTTTTAATAGAAAACAATTTAGGATTTTCGAATCCTTCTCTTTCCAAAAATCAACAGGGGTCATAGCCCAAAGGTTTTGTTTTCGCAAATAGAAAACCGACAAGAATTCACAGGGTTAAAACCCACGTCACGTGTCCTCGACGGACATAAAAATCAATATCAACTCGTGAAGTTTTACTCGTGAATCCAGGGCTCTACCATTAGACTCCCGCCGTGGCCCCGTCGAACCAACCCACGGTGAGTAAAATACATTCACTAAATATACACCAACCTGTGAAGTTTTTACTCGTGAATCCAGGGCTCTACCATTGGACTCCCGCCGTGGCGCCGTCGAACCAACCCACGGTGAGTAAAACACATTCACCACTCATGAATCCAGGGCTCTACCATTGGATTCCCGCCGTGGCCCCGTCGATCCAACCCACGGTGAGTGAAACAATCATGCACAAATAACATATCACAACAAGGATATCCAAACAATCCACCCAGAGGCATCAAACACTTAGCAAAACACCACGTCAAACCACAATGCACCGAAATGAAACAATATACATCCACACGCAACACCAAGTGCATCATCAACACCAAACATATCCACAGGAGTCACATACTCGTTCATGAAACACACCAATCACAAAACACACGCGGTTTTGAAAGAGGGCCTTTAACAAGGCTAACCAAATCTTTTGAAAACTCATTTCAAAAAAACAAACAAACACACCAAGACGATCTCAAATCATCATATCCATAAAACAAGAATTGTATGGACAAGGTACTTGCCTCGAAATCACGATCGCAACGAGACGACGGATAGGACGCGGTCGAATAGCCCCGAACGCCCGAACACCATCAAGAACGCGATAGCACCACGAGTATTACGAGAATAACACCACACGAATCATCAATCACCAACGAGATTCAACATCGGAATCTTCGAACACCTATAAACCTCCTAAGGAACAATAACACATGGTTACGACGAGAATCAAGGCCAAAACAACGGAAATCCCAACAAACTATCGAAGGGAAACTCATTGGGACATTTAATCGAACACTAAATGTTCAATAATTCCCAAGAACACTCGAATCGTCAATCGAGTTAAACAAACTTGATATATGGATGTACAACCCATAGAACACGATTAATAACATCATACTACACCAATCGATGTATCAAAATCGGATTAGAAACGAAATCAAGAACAATTTCTCCAAAAAGTCAACTTGAAGGATAATCAAGAAATATACCTTGATTCGACGAAATACACGGATTAGATGTTGATATAATCAACAAGGATCTTCCAAAATGCCTTGTAAATGATTAGAATCGCCAAGAACTTCATTTCGTCGCACTGGCCGCCAAAGAAAGAAGGAAAAATCGGTAAAATGAAATCGCCGAGCCTGTGCTATATATAGAAGAGGTTACGGCCAGAATCGGCAAAGGCCTTACGGCCGTAACTCGTCCCTTACGGCCGTACTCGGCAGCCTTACGGCCGTAACCGCATTCGCTCACCGCCAAAGACCAAATGACACTTACGACCGTAACTTCGCACACATTACGGCCAGAACCGCCTTCGAGAAGCCGCCAGCGCCATACGGCCGCATTCGGCCACGTCTTACGGCCGTAATCGCACACGCACGGCCAGAATCGCACCTTACGGCCGTAACTCGCCGAGCAGCCCTGCTCCGGCCGTGACTCGGCCGTGGCCACTCCGACGGCCCGGACGACCCCGAAACCCGAACCTGAGTAAAAATCGAAGATACGGTTACGAAGTACTCGCAAAGACGAATCCAAGCGCTAAGAGAACACACGATTCCGACCACCTGAAGTGTCGGAATTCGACAACGGAAGTAATTACCCCAAACTTTGGGAAATTACAAAAATGGCCCAAAATGTCCGAAAATCACGATACGTGATCGAAACACCGAACCAAAGCTCGCAACACGAATAATAACATTAAATGAACTTGCGAGAAACTAGAAAAAACAGTTTCGGACGAGATTCGCAAGAATCGAGCTCAAGTGCGGAAACGTCGCTTAAAAGCACGGAACTCAACAAAACGACACCGAAACGAACTCGGATGACAAAAAGTGCAGAATTAATCATTCTCGAAATGACGAAACGGTCATGAGCGAGTCGTCAAAACGGACTTCCGCCGAAAAAAGAAAATTACCAAAATTCGAAATTGCGGATATTACACTAGGAGGATTCCATGGTCTTTCGCCTATGTTCAGGCATCTTACGAAGGACCAACCCTCGACCTACGCGATCTTCCGAGCTAAGGCCGCAGACATTATGGCCAGGCAAAGGTTTCTTCTTAGCTTGTGAGCAGCGCGATCGGTGCCCGAACGACGATCTCTAGTCTTCCAGCCCGATCGCCGATATCAAGCAACATCACCAAAACCGGAGGACTCGTTCGCCATCGACAGTTCACCATCTAACATGGTGGACTACGGCACGAGATCGCCTCCACCGCACAACATACAGCCATGGTCCTGGTAGTCGATTGAACCGACTGCTTCGGCCATGCAAGGTCCCTTTGGGCCAAGATCGCCCGCCCTTCGTTTAAATACGAGGCCGGCGTAGTCTGAGGGCCCTCCAAAACTAATCAGTAGACATGATCGCCCGCCCTCAAAGGTTCATCATCTAACATGGTGAACCCGGACAATGCGACGCGTCACTACCCCCATCTCAACGTACACCGTCGAGGTTCGCCATCTTCATGGCGGGCCGAGGTGGAAGTGGAGCTAACAAGCCGCGGAAGTGGAGTTGATTAATCCGACGACGCCCCGTGCAAGGATTCCTCTAAACCAAGACCGCACGCCCTTCGTTTAAATACGAGGCGAGGCGCAGCCTAACAGAGGACCCTCACAATAAAATGAGTCACGAGACAGTCAATGTCGTTCGCACACAAGACACAGTCATGGAGTCGGTCCATCGAACTCCGTGACTGTGCACGTTTCCTCAGCGACGAAACAATCAAGTTTCTACGAGGGATCGGCCAATGTTGTTTTTTGCAGGTACAAGACCGAAAGATAGCTAGCCAATCGACCAGATCGCCCAAATCCGAATCCAAAGTCAGCTCAACGGATCGCCCGTTCTCATCCTACACGATCGCCAGCAAGAACCACCTCGCCCCATGTCTTCAACATCGGAGAAAGCTGGGGGGCAATTGTTGTGTCGAGAATTATACTCTTCGACCGGCGATCGGCTCAGAGGCCGGGCGACCTAGCCATAGCCGAGCAATGAGGCGTAATCGCACCAGAGGCCGGCGACCTAGCCATAGCCGAAAGCGGCCAAGGCGTAATCGCCGATCAAGGTCCTGTGACAAGTCCCGGTGCCGAGCGATCGAAATTTAAGACGATCGTCTCTTGGTACATGGCGATCGACTCCTGGTGGCTGACTAGCAGACGATCATCGCTCAGCGCTTGCCGATCAACCCTTGGTGACCGACCGATGCCGACCCCTGGTGACCGACCAATGACGACCGCCTCATGCCGCTCGAAGCCGATGGTCATCCAGTCGGCAAAGGCCGAAGCTCAGGACAGAACCCACGTGCAGTGCCGAGACAAGATCCGCATTTCACGGATCATTGACCACAGCCTGTCAGCATCTTTCCACCAGCCGACAGGCCCGCCGAAAGGTGTTAGTAGGACCGCCTGTGACAGCAACTCCGGACGCGTGCTGGCTCCTCATTGGACCGCACAGCTGGCTGCCGGCAGCAGCCTTGGACTTTAGGCAGACAGCCCATGTGACTTAAAGACGATCGCCCCATTATTATATTGGACGAAAGGCGATCGCCCGCCAGGAAACAAGGCATCTCAGCCCCTATAAATAGAAGGCTCCCTGCACTCGTCCAGGCTCTCGGGTTCTTATCGATTTCAGCACACAACTTGGCTCTCCTACTCTTGGCAACAGCTATCTCTTGGTTCCTTCTTCTCTCTCAGCCTCTCTCACACAGAAGACGATCGGCCGAGAGCAAGAACACTAAAGCTTCGCTCAAGAGCTGGATAATAGGATCTTTTTACACTCATTGTATTTAGATTCTTACATTAGTACTTGTATCCACGAAAATTAGTATTAATAACATCTCGCGAGAGCATTCAAGCTCGGGACTAACAACCCCGGCAATTCTTGTGTTATTCACACCCTCTCGGAAGTGCTCCCGCAACCTTGTTTGTTGTCCGTCCATTCCAGCAGTATTTCATCTTCGGATAAATATTTCGGGCAACAACACGCCTCTCGACAACTTAAACCTTATGAGGTGAACTATCTGACACACGATTTGGAACTGGATGCAGTGGTCCATGCCCTTAAGGTTTGGAGACACTACCTTTATGGGGTTACCTATAAGATTTTTACGGACCACAAGAGTTTAAAGTATATTTTCACACAAAGAGAGTTAATCATGAGGTAGAGGCATTGGCTGGAGTTAATCAAGGATTACGATGTGGAGATTTTATATCACCCTGGGAAGGCCAACGTCGTAGCAGATGCACTGAGTTGGAAAACTGCGTAGGAAATGACACTATCCAGTTTGACAGCACAACTAGAATTGCAGCAAGATCTCAAGAGAAATGGCATTGAAGTGTGGATACAACACCGCCAGGGACAGTTGTGCTCGATTAACATTCACTCATCCTTGCTGGACGAGATACGCCTACCACAAATGGAGGACCCAAAACTTCGTGAGATCGGCGCAAAGGCCGAAGGGGGAATTATCTCAGATTACAGGATCCAGGGGGACTTAGTTAGATTCATGAACAGAATTGTATTCCACCAAATGACGAGCTTAAGCAAATTATACTCAAGGAAGCTCATTCTACTCCCTATACAGTACATTCTGGGGCAAGCAAAATGTATAAAGATCTGCGGAAGAGTTTCTGGTGGAAGAACATGAAGCGGGAGGTAGCAAGATTCATTGCTTGATGTATGACATGTCAATAGGTGAAGATTGAACTCCGTACACTGGCCGGAATCATGCAGCCTTTACCCATTCCGGAATGGAAATGGGAAAGCATATCAATGGATTTTGTCACCAAGTTACCAGTGACGGCAGTAGGAAAAGACACGATATGGGTCATTGTAGACCGATTGACGAAGTCGGCACATTTCATTGCAATTCAGGAGACCACCGGGACAGAGCGGCTGGCCACCATCTTTATCTGGGAAATCGTGAGACTACATGGCGTTCCCTCGAGAATTATTTCGGATAGAGACACTAGATATGTGTCCCGGTTCTGGAAGGATGTCCACAAGGCTATGGGTACTCAACTGCATTTCAGCACAGCCTATCACCCTCAAACAGATAGACATACAGAACGCACCATACAGACCCTGGAAGACATGCTGAGAGCATGTGTACTCGATTGGGGCAAGGATTGGATTGAACACCTCTGCCTAGCGGAATTTTCATACAACAAGAGCTGGCACGCAAGCATAGGCATAGCCCCCTTTGAGGCCTTGTATGGTAGGAGGTGCAAGTCTCCCCTATGTTGGGACGATGCGTCCAATGTCGTCACCACCTAGTTGGATCTGATACAAGAATCTATTAAGATGATATCCATTGATCGAAAACACATGTTGGCAGCACAGAGCTGCCAAAAATCATATGCTACGGACCATCAGCGAACGTTGGAATTTATAGTCTGGGATCACGTTTGGGTTAAAGTATCGCTGATGCGGGGTATTCGACGCTTCGGCCAGAAAGGCAAACTAAGCCTGAGATTTATTGGCCCGTTCGAAATACTGGATAGAGTCGGTAGACTCACTTATCGACTAGCATTGCCACGATCGTTAGACGGAGTGCATAATGTCTTCCACGTCTCCCATCTGAGAAAGTACGTGTACGACCCAAGCCATGAGATTAACTTTGAGGAGGTAGATATTTCTAATGATGCTACCTTTAGGGAAGTCCCAACCACGATTTTGGATCGACGCGTAAAGATACTAAGGAATAAGGCCATACCCCTTGTAAAAGTTCAATGGTCGCACAATGGCATGGAAGAAGCAACTTGGGAGACCGAGACGAGCATGAGGGAGAATCATCCCAAGTAATTTTGTTAGTTTCGGGACGAAACTATTTTTAAGGGGGGTGGTATGTAATACCACCAGTATTACATGCTGTTCATGTTGGGCGCTCACTTCCATTTCTTCTATTTAATAAAATAAATGTACTCCATCGTGATAAACGTATTTTTGTATGATATGTTTGTACTATATTTTCATGAATAAAGCTTGTTCGCACCTGTTATTCGTGTATTGTGATTGTGTGATGATTGATGATTTGTCGGTGACATACCTTGATGTCGCTGGGCAATTATTGGTGTGAATATGACAGTGGCCAACGTCTTGTTCCCCGAGGAATTGCCTGACGACATTGAGAGGGAGTCGCGTTATAAGAAATTAAAGTGATAATAACTTAGTGAATAAAACTAAACCTTACGTACGTTATCCGCCAACTATTACATACGCTAAAGGTGAGACATTACGTATGCTAATGATTGTTACTTACGTACGTAACATGGTCTTCAGTCTTCGTACACGAATCTTTGTCGGATAGTACGCGTTGGCGACCAACTTTCGGCGCGATGGCGACAGGCAAGTCAACGGGTGTTACATACGTTAACCGACTTTTTTTACGTACGTAACGATGTGTGTAAATTAGTCCAGTTAGTTCTGAGTTTTTCCTTACGTACACTAATCCTTCTTCATAACGTACGTAAGACACCTTACGAACATAGGTCTTCAGACATAACGTACGTAAAGACTTTCTGAGTTTATAAAAGGACACTTTTCCTTTCATTTCTTCCGACCCAAAAATCACTCCTCCCTCATGTACACTGCTCTGCACCACCCTTAAACCGATTTCAACCTCCCAAATCAAGTGCTATCCTATTAGAGTGCGTTAATCAAGCTTTGGAGAAGGTCTTGAAGGTGTTATCCTCTCGTTCTTCGTTGTCCTTCGTCGTTCTTCATCGTCTTTTGTCAATTAAGGTAAGTTTTATCGAACCTTGAACTCATTTTAGTGTTATTTAACGAGTCATGTTAAATTTCGGATGCCTTGGGTAGCTTAGAACTTTCGTTAATGATCCGACCGGTGTAAAACTATCACAATTATTAATCCATATCTATCAAAGCTAGTAATTAGAATGAATAATGGTAGTACTCGTAGTTAGATGGAAGAACTCACAATTGGCTTGTTAATCACAAAACTTCTCGGAATCATCTTGGTAAGAATTTCATTTATAACTGTATTATCATTGATAAATCCTTGATAAACTCACTAACGATTGTCTAGATGTATAGATGTCGAACATGTTAATATTTCGGAGATTAACGCTTAATCATTCTATTCTGGACCTTCGAATTAGAATAAGTGATGAAATTACGGTGGTTGTTAGCCATAATCAACATAGGAATGTTGTATTAGAACATTGTTGTTCAACGGGATAATAAATTGTAAAATGGCGAACCAAAGATTTGGTAAAATGCATTGTGGTCAAAAACAGAGAATTTCGATCTCGGAAACAAAATCAACCAGGTTTAGGATCCTAACGGGATGGGTAAATTATCATTAACCATCATTATTACCATAGGTATTAATCGATGAACATGTGATAGGTTGAACTTTCGGGTGTGGTCGATCGAGCCATTGTGTTAGCAAAGGAGTAACTCTCGTCGGACTTGAGGCAAGTGAATCTTGCTCAGACCTTACGTCTTGAAAATTTAGAATACTTTATGTGTTACTATTTGTGGAATGGTGCTCGTTCGATTTATCTTGTCCGGAGTTTTCTGAGTAGATATTACCGTGACCCGTGGCCGCGGCCTTGGGAGTTTATATGTTGATACATTTTGTGGAACTATGTTACGGGATAAAACCTGAATGGTATCCACGTCCGGAGTATTCTTGTGCAGATACTTCTGTGACCCTTGGTTGCGACATTGGGAATTTATGTGCTGATACAAGAAAAGACGTTGAATATTCGGTGACAACTCTGTTCCCTGAATTTATCTGATTCTATCCTTGAATTTAGTTCAATTTGTCTGACCTAGGTTGACTAACACGATACATCATGATAGGAAAATTTGTGGAATATGTGCAGGACATTCCCGAAGCTTCCGGTCAGGCGTGAGCAGTGTTGGGGAGAAGGCCTGTTAAAGTCTTAAACTAAATTTGAATATTCTACGTTGTATAATAACTGTATGTACGGACACAATTTTCTTTCTATTTCGGTTTGTACGAATGCTTTCATAAAAATACTTCCGCATACTACCCGTTGAATAAATTGTTAAAAAAATTCTTTTAAAACTTGCCTTGTGGGTCCTATATGGGATTCACGACACTGTGGCGTCCCGGTTTATTTTGGGGGCGTTACACCACTCTCAAAATGCTATTCAGTTCAGCGTGTATCAGCGTATGACTACTGTCGAGTCTGGGCCTCTTGTATTCTCTGTCGTATCTTGCGGATAATCTCGATCATCTCGCTGACTGTATCTGGCCCTAAAATATTTCTCTCACCCACTTCATCCCAATAAAGTGGTGGCCTGCATTTTCTGCCGTATAAGGCTTCATAAGGCGCCATACATATCGTTTCCTGATGACTGTTGTTGTAAGTAAATTCGATTGACGGCAAAACATGTTCCCAATTCGCACCTTGATCCAACACTACAGTTCTTAGCATGTCTTCTAGTGTTTGAATTGTCCTTTCCGATTGTCCATCGGTCTGCGGGTGGAAAGCGGTACTAAAGTTCATATGTGTACCCAATTCCTTCTGTAGACTCATCCAAAATATAGAGGTAAATTTTGGATCTCGATCTGACGTGATTGATATCGGTACTCCATGCAAACGTACAATTTCACAGGCATATAACTGTGCCAACTTCTCGGATCCGTAAGTGATTGGGATAGGCAAAGAGTGAGCTGATTTTGTGAGTCTGTCTTGTTAGGAATATGCCCTCGAATGCCACTCAGGGGATGAGAGAGTATGGGCATTGTACTTGTAATTATGGAATAATAAATAATAAAAAGGCAATTCGATTCATTCACTGTTTATTGTATTTCAATTGCATTCTTGACTTGGTAAACATTGAAGTGAAGTCCATATAAATAAATCAAACATTCCATTCTCGTTATGGGATAAGAGAAAATGTACTGGAAGTGTTTAAAGTTTATTTACGTAAATCGTTCGCAAGTCAATAAACTTAAATGGGCATTAAGTTTTTAATAAGACTTGTATAACTAATGCTAGGACATGTGCATATCTTGATAACATAGTTATAAGTATATTGGTGGGGCCAGTATACTCGAACACGACTCATACTCTATTCAGTCACACAGTATTCACTCTCGGAGAGTCGATGACGAATCGAAAGGTTGTGATAGTATACGTGGACCTTTGACTTGAGGGTTCAGTAGAAGATGTGCCTGTGACGTTTAGTTTGTCATTAGGGTAGTTAGACTCAATTTCTTAATTGCTGAGTCGACCTCGAAGTGCGGACTATACGGGCAGGTAGCAGTCTTTACTGTACGCCAAGAAAGGATTCTATCTCCTGTTAGTGAGCAGGCGAATGTCCTATACGGTTAATGGCAAATAAGATCATAAGTCTTTGGCCAAAGCATTCTGATATAGTAGTATTAGATACACTATTGACCAGTTGGTCTTGATTTGCATTAACACATGTATAAAGTTTAGTCAACAGTAGGGTTTGACTTTACCGTGACCCGAAGACTTGATCGGGACATCTGATGTAGGGTCTATACGTATATAGTATTCACGACATAATGGTTCTAGAATGATCCCTTCGTTCGTTCTCAGTCGGGGTTTACAGTGCGGCCCGCTAGGCTGGCTAAGTGCTGCCCGCACTCATTGGTTCCTCCCAATGCCGGCTGAGACGGACCTACGGAGCCGCGCATTAGGAGCATTGACGGATAAATGTGAATTTATTATCTCTCTATTAATATTAGATATTGGATATCTAATTATGATTTATTGGATAAATCAAATAGCGGTCTTATGAATTAAAATAAAGTTACCGGGTAATTAATTTAATTCATAAATTATATTTCTTAGAGAAATATATTTGTATTTGATATAATTAATTAATTAGATTAATTAATTAATATAAATACATTGATAATTAAACGGAGTGTATTTAACGGAGTCGTTTGACGAACGTTCGGTACACGAGCCGAGTGGCTCGGCTCGTTTTTTAGGAATCTTCCTAGTAGGCCGCCCCCTCACATGACCACCTTGCATGTGTGTTGTCATGTTTTAATTATTTGTAGAGATTCTTATTCTCAAAATAATTATAACATGATATATAATTATTATATGAGATATAATATATATATATATACATGATGATATGAAACAAGATACAACTCATATTCATTTTGAGAGTGTTCAGCCGTGTGCTAAAAGGTGAGGGAGGAGAAATTTTTTTCTTTTCTATTTTTCATCTTGGAGGTGATATAGAAGTTAAGAAAAAGTGATATATATATATTCTTCATAGAACGGAGTGTTGTAGATTTTTCCGGCTAACTTCCGACGCGTGTGAAGTAGAGGCTTCGAACTTTCGGTGCTTGGAACGAAGGGATTTCGCGTTCGGGACAGGGTTCGTGATCATCATCAATTTACGAAGAATTATTTCAAAGGCTTCAAGGGTATGAACCTTTATCTTTGTATTTATTTATTTTTCGTATATACGTTACTTGATCGATCCTGTTTGGGATTCGTATTTATTTCCGCTGCGTATTTCGTTTTATTATCGGAATCCCAACAGTGGTATCGGAGAGAGGTCAATGTTTTCGTATATACGATTATTTGTGCATTTTGAATGCTTTTGGATGATGATTATGATTTAGAATCATGTTTGGAATAATCGTAGATTTTAAATTGTTCGTTGTAGCATCACGTTTTTGGAAACGGGCGAAAAGCGAAGAAACGGGTGCCGGCGTGGTGCTTTGGCGGCTTTGCCTCATTACTGCCCAGTTGCCGAGCATGCTCGGCCATGTATCGGCCGCACTGCCGAGAGGCGGCCGATTCTGCCGATCGAGGACTCGGCCAGCCGCAGCATGGCTCGGCGGCGATCCTCGGGTTTTTGGCCCGATTTTGAATCGGGCCGCGGGCTGGGCCTAAAATCCGGGACTCCGTTTTAAGTTTATATTTCATTGTAATTATTTCCCAAAATTTATATTGAATTTTAATTTGACTAAATTAATATTTGGAATATTTTTTGTGTTAAGGGAAATAAATTAAACGAGAATATTATTTTGGCCGGATTACTTCGAATGAATTAAAATGACGATTACTAGTATTATTTGGATTAATACCATTAAAATTGAATAGATTAATTTTATATTGATTGGATTAATATATTAATTGATTATTTAATTTTAATGCCACTTTATATTAATTGGATTAATTTAGTAGAAATTGAATAGATTAATTTATAGATTAATTAGATTAATTTATATTAATATTAATTGTTTAATTTCGTTGCCATTACATGTTGTATGGAATCATTATGTGATGGTGATATAGCTCGTGGACTTAGTTTTTTGATTTGTTCGATTCGATTGGGTTGTAAAGGCCGTTTTGAGCCTATTTATATTTACTAGAAAAACTTGTATAGGATGCAATTTTTCAATGATGTAATTATTATTTTGGGTATGAAGAAGACCGAAGACAACCGACCGAGAAGACGAAGAATCGAAGACTTTTTTTATTGGGTCATTCGCTTGGCCCAAGACTTAGGAATTAGGTCCATGAGCTATATGTTGGTAGTAACTAGGTTCTTGTTTTACATTTTCATTTTGAATGATTGACAAACCAACAAACACGCGTATAATTGAATTAATGTGCAAAGTGTAACACTAATCGCGAAATTCTACCGACTACAAACAGACTAAGTTTGAAAAAGGTTACGAGGTTTCCTACCCTCCATCAAACTCGTAGAAAATTGATACCCGAGCTGGTGTGCTATGCTTCCGAGTTATCGGGGTAGTACATTTGGTAGAGGTTGAAAAATTCTTGAGTGCATTAGATGCCTTCGGTTGGTGATAAATTTCGCCCCTAGAAACCTGATAGGTTGCCGGGTGAGATTCAATAGTCAAACTGATAGACGTTGATGGTCAACAACTTAGATAGTCTGGATTGCCAAGAAACCTAATAGGTTGAGGGCATGAAGACTAGGGGTAAAAGAAGATCAAATCATCCGTTAGACGGGTTTGTGTTAGACACCACTTTACAGAAATTAATTGGAAAGAAACCTGATAGGTTGCGTCTGTTAAAATTTGTAAAGAACTTGATCACCACTAAGAAGTCGATCTAACCATGATTTCCGGATTATAACATGGGAGTGTATAATTCCGATAAAATTGATGGGAGCCGAGACAAGAATTATACAAGCCCTTAAGTTCTATACTCGGTCATAATTAAACAAGTCACTAATTTAATCTTGTCTAAATATTTGCAGAAAACGAA
This sequence comes from Orobanche coerulescens, assembly GCA_033398695.1. Taxonomy (NCBI): domain Eukaryota; kingdom Viridiplantae; phylum Streptophyta; class Magnoliopsida; order Lamiales; family Orobanchaceae; genus Orobanche; species Orobanche coerulescens. The sequence goes on along the minus strand of CM065811.1, from coordinate 137,092,545 downwards.
ATTGAATCTCTCTAAAATGGCTAAAAACCCACTTGCAATACTACTTGAAAAGAATCTCCTAACTGGCCCTAACTTTTGTAACACCCCCAAGTTATTCAGGGATATTACAGCGCCGTAAGCCCCGCCGTGGGACCCACAAGGCTAAACGTACGCGGAACCATAAATTTTGACCGATAAGGTCTACACACAAAGGAATGAAAAACGATACAAAGGTATTCGAAACATAACCAATGTATTCACGGACATCACAATTCAATTCAATACTTCGGCAAACACAGGCCGGAACATCAAGGAAAAAGGAAAACAATACTCGAGTATTCAATAGTCAACCCAGTATAATAACACTGAACGGGAAACTCCAAACATAACTGGAAGAAAGACACAGTGTCACACTTGCCCACCATCTTCGTGCCGACCCGATACCTGCCTGTCCGACCTCCTGGAACCTGAAATACATGAAACGTATTTCCCCCATAAAGGGGTTAGCCGTCGAATAGCTAGTGCAAGTATATCAATATGAAACACAATACTCCTCGACAATAATGTAATGTAATCCGTCAATTCATCAATAACCGTCAATTCATCAATTTAAGACTAGTATTCCGGAATAACTAAATCTCATAAGACGTATGTGAATGCCGTAGAAACGGTTCGTTCACCTCATACGCCGTTACGTATGTGAATGCCGTCAAAACGGTTCGTTCACCTCATACGCCGATACATGTAGGAATGCCGTCAAAACGGTTCGTTCATTACATGCCAATCAATATATCTATGAATGCCGTAAAAACGGTTCGTTCATGATATGCCATCAATATTTCTTACTTCCAAAGTCGAGAACGTACAATCATAAATGTATACTTGCCTTTGAGACATCGAGAAATCGAACGGAGGAAAGGTATGAGTTCGGTAGGTCCGAGAACGCGCTTCCTGCACCTAAACGATTCGCAAGGAATATTATAATTAATTATCCATACTCAAATTATACGAAGAGACTCCCGAAACTCGTCTACGATTCAAGAAAATATACGGGTGGATAACTAAAGGTTGGGAAATCGCCCAAACTCCCCACAAGTCCGAAAACGGCACAATTCAACCCGTAAAATCGGAAGAAAACACTCATACGGTAGAGATATATCAAAATCCCAAGGTTCTCAAGTTTCAATCGGATAAAACGGACGAGTCTACGAAAACCCCCAAAAACCAACACAAAATCAAAGTGTTCTTGAATAAACTTTCAATAATCCGATGAATACCCAATCATGTCCATAATCACGCATATATCACATCATACACCATGATTTTATCATCCAAAACGTCAAAACCCACACAAAATCGAGAAGTCAAGATGTCGAAGAAATTACCTCTTGAATATTCAAGTGCTATGATCCACGGAATACGCGATAGATCGACTATCCGGGCTTCCCAACCGATTGAAAGTGGTAAATCTTCAACACACAAGTGATAGCTATGAAAAGAGCTCCTCCCTCAACTCTCTCTCTCGCGATGGAAGAAGAAATGGAGGAAAATGGCTGAAATCTCGCTTAAAAAGCCGAATTATGCGATTGAGCGCATTGTGTGCCGCGGCTCAGCATAGGTGTGCCGCGGCACAGGCCTAAAAATTGTTCCCAGGTTTCGGCAGTGTGCCGCGGCTCAGCTCAGGTGTGCCGCGGCACCGGGTACAGGCGGGTTTTGGCTGAGGATGCAACACCAGTGTGCCGCGGCTCAGCATAGGTGTGCCGCGGCATTGGCTCGGCAGTGTGCCGCGGCACTGCTGGAGTGTGCCGCGGCACCCGGTACAGCCTGCTCGGCCAAATTTAGGAAATGTGTGTGCCGCGGCGCACACTCCTTGTGCCGCGGCTCACACCCCCTTCGGGTCCTAAAATGATGGAAAATGGCCCGGGAAGAACATAAAAGTAATAGGATTCAATGTCCGGGCAACAATAACACGAAAATAGAAGTACGGAAACCCCAAAACGGTGGTTCCAAGCATTGATTACAAGGGTTCGCTCAACAAATCACGATCCGAAGAATATGAAAGGTTTGAAATGACATGACTTTCGACCGGGTATTACATTCTCCCCCTTTAAAAAGAAGTTTCGTCCCGAAACTTAAGAAACAAATAGTTCGGGGTATTCCACCCGCATCTTCTCTTCCGTCTCCCAAGTCGCCTCTTCGACTCCATGCCTCGACCATTGTACTTTAACCAGTGGAATGGTCTTATGCCGAAGCTGTTTCTCACGACGTTCAAGGATCTTCACGGGTCTCTCCGGAAAGGTAATATCCTCGGCTACGTCAATCTCACTGTAGTCGATAATGTGGCTCGGATCCGCACGTACTTCCTCAATCGGGACACATGAAAAACACTATGGACGTGACTCAAAGGCTGGAGGCAACGCCAAGCGATAAGCTAAGTCTCCAACTCGTCTAAAATCTCGAAAGGTCCGATATACCTTGGGTGAGTTTTCCCTTTTACCGAAGCGGAAAACTCCTGCAGTCGATGATACTTTGAGCAAGACGTGATCCCCACTTCAAACTCCAAGGGTCGACGACGAGTATCGGCGTAAGATTTGACGACTCTGGGCGGTCGATGTCGATCTCGGATGATAGAAATCTTTTCCTTGGTTTCCAACAACATATCTGGTTCCGTCCCAACTAGCTCAGAAGCCTCGTCCCAACATAATGGCGACCTACATCGCCTACCATAGAGAGCCTCGAAGGGTGCCATTTTGATCGACGCATGCCAACAATTATTGTAAGCAAACTCGATCAACGGCAAGGGAAGCTCCCAATCATTACTCCAGTCTAAGGCACAAGCTCGCAACATATCCTCCAACGTCTGAATCGTCCTCTCTGTCTGACCGTCCGACTGAGGATGAAAGGAGGTGCTCAATCTCAACTCAGTACCCAAAGCCTGATGAACGGCCTGCCAAAAATGCGATACGAAACGGCCGTCTCGATCAGAAACAATGGTCTTGGGGGTACCGTGTAACCTCACGATCTCAGCGATAAAGGTTCGAGCCAATCTATCCGGTCCCCAAGTATCCTTAATACCCAAAAAGTGTGCAGACTTGGTCAATCGATCGACAATTACCCAAATCATATTCATTCCAGTCCGAGTTCTCGGCATGCCAGTGATAAAATCCATTGAGATATCTTCCCACTTCCACTCGGGAATGGGAAGTGGTTTCAACAACCCCGCCGGTCGTTGATGTTCGATCTTGACTTGTTGACACGTCAAGCACCGTAATACAAACTCCGTAACATCCTTCTTCATGTTATTCCACCAAAAATTTCGCTTCAAGTCCTTGTACATCTTACTCGTCCCGGGGTGGATTGAGTAAGGCGTAGCATGGGCTTCCCGGAGGATTCTCTGTCTCAACTCTAAATTGTTCGGAACGCAAAGTCTGCCCTGAAATCTCAGAATACTATCCTCGTGTACCATAAAGCCAGGAGCTTTTCCTTTAATCAGGTCTTCCTTCAGTTGGGAAATCATCGGGTCACTCCACTTCTTCCCTTTGATGTCGTCAACTAAGGATGAAGTAATTTCGAGAGTACACAACTGTCCCTGTACTCGTTGAAACCAAATTTCTATTCCTTGCTCAATTAGATCTTGACGAATTTTCGTGTGGGACGTAAGAACTTCGAGCATTTGAAGAGATGCTGATTTGCGGCTCAGAGCATCCGCAACGACATTGGCTTTCCCGGGGTGGTAAAGAATTTCCAGATCATAATCCTTTATCAACTCTAGCCAACGTCTCTGTCTCATATTCAGCTCCTTCTGGCTGAAAATATATTTCAGGCTCTTGTGATCGGTATAAATCCGGCACGGTGAACCATACAAATAATGCTTGCCAAATCTTGAGTGCGAAGACAATTGCGGCCAATTCCAAATCGTGAGTAGGATAATTCATCTCATAAGGCTTTAATTGTCGTGACGCAAAAGCTATTGTCTTATCATGTTGCATAAGAACACAGCCCAGGCCTTGACCCAAGCGCCATCAGAATCGCAAAGCCTTCGCTACCATGTGGTAAAGTTAAAATCGGCGCTGAAGTCAATCGTTTCTTTAATTCATGAAGCTCTGCTTTGTCTCTCATCCGTCGAACAAACTTTTCGGTCTTCTGGAGTAATTTCGTAAGCGGTCGAGCGAGTTTCGAGAACCCCTCGACAAACCGACGGTAATACCCAGCAAGGCCCAAAAAGCTACGAACCTCTTTAACATTTTTAGGCGGTGCCCAATCTAGCACTGCCTCGATCTTCTGCGGATCCACACGAACCCCTTCGGCCGAAATCACATGGCCGAGAAATATAACTTCTTCCAACCAAAACTCACATTTCGAGAATTTTGCATAGAGGTGCTCGGTTCTCAAAATGTCTAAGACCAAATGCAAGTGTCGGGCATGTTCCTCCTTATCTCGAGAATAGATCAAGATGTCGTCAATAAAGACGACTACACACCTGTCGAGGTAATCGATGAATATTTTATTCATTAACTGCATGAATACTGTCGGCGCGTTCGTCAACCCAAAAGGCATAACTACAAATTCATAATGCCCATATCTCGTCCGGAACGCCGTCTTCGGAACGTCGGACTCCCTCACCCTGAGTTGATAATACCCGGATCTTAAGTCAATCTTCGAGAAAACCGTAGCTCCTTGCAATTGATCAAATAAATCATCTATACGCGGTAGAGGGTACTTGTTCTTGATGGTTACTTTGTTCAGCTCGCGGTAGTCGATGCACAAACGTAGTGAACCATCTTTCTTCCTCACGAAAAGAACAGGCGCGCCCCAAGGCGAAGCGCTCGGTCTGATGTACTCTCTCTCCAGAAGTTCTCCCAACTGATTCTTCAATTCTTGCATTTCGGAAGGTGCCATCCGGTAAGGTGCTTTAGAGATCGGAGCCGCATCTGGCTCTAAGTCTACGGTAAATTCTATCTCTCGATCTGGCGGTAATCCCGGAAGATCGTTCGGAAAAACATCGGGATACTCATTAACAACCGGAATTGAAGAGAAATCGACTTCGCTTCTTTCCGTTTTCAAAGCATAGCACCAATAGCCCGTACAACCTTTATTTAAAAGTCTTACGGCCTTCATGGCACTGATAAGTAACTTGGATTGGCCCGACTTACGTCCCAAAAATGAGTACTCAGATCCGTCCTTAGTCATCATAGTGATAACTTTGGTACGGTAATTCATAATCGCCTGGTGATTATTAAGCCAATCCTCGCCGAGGATTACGTCCTCGCCTTCCATGTCAACTACAATTAAATTTGATAACCAGTCCATATCGGATATAACCACCGGAAATTCTCTAATCTCCCGATCCCCAATCTTATCCCCGCTAGGCTGTCTCACGATAAAGGGATCGCAAGCAGATAAACAAGTTATATTCAAACGGCGTACACACTCCAAAGAAATAAAAGAATGTGTAGCGCCCGAATCAAAAAGTACAATTTGGATAGGATAGAATATGGATGGTACAAGCCACCGCCGCATCGGGTTAAATGCATTCGACGCATCTCATAAACCCGTGGTTGCACCGAACCGACGCTAGAGTTCCCCCTCCAGCGCTCGACCCCGACCAGGCCCACCCAAAATTCTGCTGAGGTTGACCGAAAGATTGCCGCTGATTAACACCTTGATCAAGGGGTGTTGGGGCAGAAGCCCGAGTGTCTAAAGTCTGGTTCGGCTCGGAACAATAAACCGCTCTATGCCCCATCTGACCACACGTGTGACACTTTAATAGTGGGAAGTAGCATTCCGAACTAAAGTGGCCTGGACGACCACAATTATAGCGAGTCACTGTACGATTTGAGGTACCCGGAGTGGGACGGTAACCCCTCTTCCCTTTATTAGAACTTGACGACTGTCCGGCAAAACGGTTAGTCGTCTGTGACTTCTGAAAGTTGCCACCCTTAGAGCCAGAAAAATTTCCCCCGACCTTCCGCTTCTTCGGTTCTTCAACGGTATCATTGTCGGGGCTCAACATATCATGGGCTAAAGCTCTGTCCTGATACTCTTTTAGTGTGGTACAAGCAAATCCGGCCATGTACCGCCGTAAGTCCAAATTCATCCGCATATCAAAATAACGGATCTTATCACGCTCGTTACGTACTTGATCCTTCACATGGATTAATTGTTGGTTACACTCCACAATCGCCTGCGAAACGGGAATATCTTGTGGTTTAGCCTTGAAGAAGGCTCGGATTCGGCTCTCTCATACCGGCTAAGGACAAAACTCGGCCTCCAAGAGCTCCTTAAATTCATCCCACGAGGCGACACGATCTTGTGGCTTGATGACCTTCCACCAAGTAGCGGCCTCCTTAGTGAGGAAGTACTGAGCAATTGGTACTTTCCTCACCTCGGGGCAATCAACTGCCTCGAAAATATTCTCCAATTCTGCTAGCCAATCCTCCCAGCCTAACGGGTCTGTGGCACCGCCAAACTGCGGAGGGTGCATACGGATTACATTCTGAAGCAGGGCATCCGTGTTTGGGTTCGGGTTATTCAGCTGAACAGTTTGGGCCAAAATAGTCATTTGAGTAGCCAATTGTTGAAGTGCATTCGCCACTCCAGCGTCTGCGTTGTTCCACGACCATCGGTAGTCGTCGACTCTCGGTATCGGGATGCACCGAGTTCGACAAACTGGGGTTGGTCGACCCCGCAACTGAACTGATGGAAACGGCTGCGCCACGACCTCTTCCTCGCCCACGGCCACGACCACGGCCACGGCCCCTACCAGCTGACATACTGAAGAACACACAAGTCATGTAATCACAATTCAATCACGCATCAACAAAGTGTCCGATTCTCAAGAATACCGATAAAAGGAAGCAAAACGAATAAGGAAACACCAGAAGAGTGAGAGGTCTTACAAGTACCGGTCGCACTGTGATGATGGCAGAGTAGTGATACTATGGACAATTAACGACTCGACCGACCCAAAAGACCGACAGCCTAGGTATCCATAGACCTAAGCTCCGATACCATATTCTGTAACACCCCCAAGTTATTCAGGGATATTACAGCGCCGTAAGCCCCGCCGTGGGACCCACAAGGCTAAACGTACGCGGAACCATAAATTTTGACCGATAAGGTCTACACACAAAGGAATGAAAAACGATACAAAGGTATTCGAAACATAACCAATGTATTCACGGACATCACAATTCAATTCAATACTTCGGCAAACACAGGCCGGAACATCAAGGAAAAAGGAAAACAATACTCGAGTATTCAATAGTCAACCCAGTACAATAACACTGAACGGGAAACTCCAAACATAACTGGAAGAAAGACACAGTGTCACACTTGCCCACCATCTTCGTGCCGACCCGATACCTGCCTGTCCGACCTCCTGGAACCTGAAATACATGAAACGTATTTCCCCCATAAAGGGGTTAGCCGTCGAATAGCTAGTGCAAGTATATCAATATGAAACACAATACTCCTCGACAATAAAGTAATGTAATCCGTCAATTCATCAATAACCGTCAATTCATCAACTTAAGACTAGTATTCCGGAATAACTAAATCTCATAAGACGTATGTGAATGCCGTAGAAACGGTTAGTTCACCTCATACGCCGTTACGTATGTGAATGCCGTCAAAACGGTTCGTTCACCTCATACGCCGATACATGTAGGAATGCCGTCAAAACGGTTCGTTCATTACATGCCAATCAATATATCTATGAATTCCGTAAAAACGGTTCGTTCATGATATGCCATCAATATTTCTTACTTCCAAAGTCGAGAACGTACAATCATAAATGTATACTTGCCTTTGAGACATCGAGAAATCGAACGGAGGAAAGGTATGAGTTCGGTAGGTCCGAGAACGCGCTTAGGCACCTAAGCGATTCGCAAGGAATATTATAATTAATTATCCATACTCAAATTATACGAAGAGACTCCGAAACTCGTCTACGATTCAAGAAAATATACGGGTGGATAACTAAAGGTTGGGAAATCGCCCAAACTCCCCACAAGTCCGAAAACGGCACAATCCAACCCGTAAAATCGGAAGAAAACACTCATACGGTAGAGATATATCAAAATCCCAAGGTTCTCAAGTTTCAATCGGATAAAACGGACGAGTCTACAAAAACCCCCAAAAACCAACACAAAATCAAAGTGTTCTTGAATAAACTTTCAATAATCCGATGAATACCCAATCATGTCCATAATCACGCATATATCACATCATACACCATGATTTTATCATCCAAAACGTCAAAACCCACACAAAATCGAGAAGTCAAGATGTCGAAGAAATTACCTCTTGAATATTCAAGTGCTATGATCCAAGGAATACGCGATAGATCGACTATCCGGCTTCCCAACCGATTGAAAGTGGTAAATCTTCAACACACAAGTGATAGCTATGAAAAGAGCTCCTCCTCAACTCTCTCGCGATGGAAGAAGAAATGGAGGAAAATGGTGAAATCTCGCTTAAAAAGCCGAATTATGCGATTGACCGCATTGTGTGCCGCGGCTCGGCATAGGTGTGCCGCGGCACAGCCTAAAATTGTTCCTGTGTTTCGGCGGTGTGCCGCGGCTCGGCTTCAGTGTGCCGCGGCACCGGGTCTGGCGGAGTTTTGGGCGAGGATGCAACACCCGGTGTGCGCGGCTCAGCATAGGTGTGCCGCGGTATTGGCTCGGCAGTGTGCCGCGGCACCGCTGGAGTGTGCCGCGGCACCCGGTACAGCCTGCTCGGCCAAATTTAGGAAATGTGTGTGCCGCGGCGCACACTCCTTGTGTCGTGGCTCACACCCCCTTCGGGTCCTAAAATGATGGAAAATGGCCCGGGAAGAACATAAAAGTAATAGGATTCAATGTCCGGGCAACAATAACACGAAAATAGAAGTACGGAAACCCCAAAACGGTGGTTCCAAGCATTGATTACAAGGGTTCGCTCAACAAATCACGATCTGAAGAATATGAAAGGTTTGAAATGACATGACTTTCGACCGGGTATTACAACTTTGTTGCCTGGTTGCGGAATCTGATGATTGTACTCAGTATGGAGTCTCTGGGATACGTCTTGGAGGCAGACATTCCACCGACTCCAATCCGGACTAGGGGTAATCAGGAAGACATTGACGTCCATGAAAAATGGTTCAAGGATGACGTGCTAGTCCGTGGCTTTATGATGGGCTCAATGACTAATGAACTGCAGAGAGCGCACGAGAAAATGACTTCTGCTAGGCAGATTCTCGAACACTTGACCGAACTTTATGGAGAGCACAGTAGGACTGCTAGATATGAGATATTGAAGCAATTGTTCAGTGCTAGGATGAAAGAAGGGGAGAAAGTCGGAGACCACGTCCTCAAGATGATCTCTATGATTGAGAGGCTCGAGGTGCTCAACTTTAATATGGATTTATCCCTTCAAATTGATCTCATCCTTCAATCTCTCCCTGACTCTTTCACGCAGTTTGTAATGAATTTCAACTGTAATGAAATTACATGCACATTAGCTGGGCTAATGAATAACCGTGACGGCGATCTAACATGAAGACTAAACCGAGAGGCTGCTCTTGTGATTTCTTCGGGCCTAGGAGGTCCAAGAACAAGAAGAAAAAGACCTACGAGCAGTACAAACCCAAGAAAGGGGTGCAAAAAGGAAAGGGCAAGGCCCGAAAGGTTCAAAAGGTAGGCGGTCCAAAACCTACGGAAAAATGCCTTGAATGCGGTGGTGGGCCCTTTGGCGAAGGACTTGTCCCAAGATTAATGGCGCATCAGTACGGAACTTTTGTTTTTGAAACTAATTGTTCGACTCATTGTATATTCTGCTTCATGGATTCTGGATTCAGGTGCCACTTCTCACATTTGTACTATGAATCAGGATCTGGAACGAAGTAGAAAACTTGAAGCTGGGGAAATAATGATCACTGTTGGAAGCGGAAAATGTGTCGAGGCAAACGATATTGGATCAATCCTTCTGGGTTTAGAATCCGGTTTTATTTTGACATTAGATGAAGTACTTGTTTTGCCCAAGGGGCATAAAAATATTGTATCCATTCCAGTCTTGGACCGGAAAGAATTTTGTTTCTTCATTGGCAATGGCAGTTGTAAAATTTATTTTCGAAATAAATTGGTTGGAACAGCTACATTGTTGAATGGTTTATATCATCTGAACATGCAAAATAAAACAGCAGTGAACACTATAACTAGGAAATGTGGTACTAATCAAGCTCTTAAATGGCACCTTAGACTTGGTCATGTTGGTAAGACCAAGGTTCAGAAAATGGAGAAAGATGGACTTTTAAGTCCATTGGGTGTAGAACCCTATTCAACTTGTGAATCTTGCCTTAGAGGCAAAATGACTAAGTTCCCCTTCACAGGGACTTTTGAAAGGGCTGCCGATAAACTTGGATTGGTGCATACCGATGTTTGTGGTGCGTTAGAAGTATCCCGAGACGGATATCAATATTTCATAACGTTCACAGATGATCATACTAGGTATGGGATTGTGTACTTAATGAAACATAAATCCGAAGCCTTTGCTAAATTCAATGAATTTAAGGCCCTAGTTGAAAAACAAACTGGATGTCATATCAAAGCACTTCGGTCGGACCGAGGTGGCGAATATATGAGCACCGAGTTTGATGAGTTCCTTAAGGAACATGGAATTGTTTCACAATTCACGCCTCCAGGAACCCCACAGTTAAATGGTGTTTCAGAAAGGAGAAATCGGACTTTGTTGGACATGGTTTGCTCCATGTTAACTTACACTGATTTACCTATTTACCTGTGGGGGTATGCCTTACTAACCGCTGCCTATATCCTTAATAGATGTCCTTCCAAATCTGTTCCTATCACTCCGCATGAGATGTGGAAGGGTAAGAAACCAAGCCTTAATCACATAAGGATTTGGGGATGTCCAGCCTATGTCAAAAAGGCTAAGGTGGACAAACTGGAAGCGAGGTCCATAAAAGGACGTTTCATAGGATACCCAGAGGACTCGATGGGTTATTATTCTACATGCTAGAAGACCATAGGGTCGTTGTGGCATTACAAACGCACTTCCTTGAGGATGAATTCATTCAGGAAGGTGGCTCGGGTAGAAATATCTCTTTGGAAGAGCATAATGAAAGTCCTAAGGAGATATCTGATCAGGGATCAAGAACCGAACCTATTGTAACACAACCTCCACTTCGAAGGTCTGATAGGGTATCTCACTTACCTGAAAGGTATGGCTATACACATGTCGAGGAACTGGGTCTCCACGACACACCTGATAGCAGTGAAAACGACCCTGTCACCTATGACCAAGCGATAGTGGATATAGACTCCGATAAATGGCAAGAAGCAATGGAAACTGAGATAGACTCGATGCATACCAATCAGGTCTGGACTCTAGTATATCTTCCAACTGGCATGAGGACTATTGGAAATAAATGGATCTATAAGAGAAAGACTGATGGGGATGGCAAGGTTGATGCCTATAAGGCCAGGCTTGTGGCAAAGGGTTATACCCAAAGGGAAGGAATCGATTATCATGATACCTTCTCGCCCGTAGCTATGATAAAATCGATTCGCATGATGCTTGCCATTCCGCCTATTATGATTATGAAATATGGCAAATGGATGTCAAAACGGCTTTTCTAAATGGATACCTCGGAGGAAATCTATATGGAGCGACTAAGGTTTTGTGTCCAAAGCTAATATTTATAAAGTGTGTAAGCTGCAACGATCCATTTATGGTCTGAAGCAAGCTTCTCGGAGTTGGAACCTTCGATTTGACGAAGCAGTTAAGGACTTTGACTTCGTACGAAATGAGGAGGAACCGTGTGTTTACAAAAAGGTCAGTGGGAGCAACATTGCGTTCTTAGTACTATATGTAGATGATATTCTACTTATAGGAAATAACATAGCAATGCTCAGCACTGTGAAAGATTGGATTTCTAAAACGTTCTCCATGAAAGACTTGGGAGAAGCTTCATATATTCTAGGGATCCGTCTTTACAGAGATAGACCGCGAAGAATGATAGGACTTTCCCAAGCCCTTTATATCGATAAAATCCTGAGAAGATTCAAGATGGATGAATCTAAAAGAGGGTTCCTTCCCATGCGACATGGAATTCATCTCACCACGAAAATGTGTCCTCAAAGTGAGGAAGACAAGAGAGAGATGAGTAAGGTACCCTATGCCTCGGCAGTGGGTAGCCTCATGTACGCTATGTTGTGTACGAGACCAGACTTAGCCTACGCTGTGAGTATGGTAAGTCGATTTCAAGCAAACCCGGTAAGGGAACATTGGACTGCCGTAAAGAACATTCTTAAGTATTTAAGAAGAACTAGAGATTTAGTTCTTAATTATGGTGGTGGAGAACTGAAGGTGACTGGATTCACCGATTCTTATTTTCAAGGGGAAATGACGACTCTAAGTCGACATCTGGGTGTTTTTTTACTCTCAATGGAGGAGCAGTATCTTGGAGAAGCTCCAAGCAAACCGCTACTGCAGATTCCACCTGCCAAGCAGAGTATCAAGCTGCCTCAGAGGCTAGCAAAGAAGCATTTTGGATGCAGAAGTTTATACAAGAACTTCAAGTGGTCCATAATGCGGAGTTGCCTATATCACTATTCTGTGATAATGATGGAGCTGTCGCTCAAGCTGAGGAGCCGAGGGCTCACCACAACACCAAGCATATAGAGAGAAAGTACCACATCGTTCGAGAGATGGTTGAAAAAGGATATGTTTCATTGCAAAGAGTAGACTCAGAAGACAATGTCTCTGACCCGCTGACTAAGCCATTATCTCAGGATGTCTTGGAAAGACATCTAAAGAACATGGGTATTGGATACCATGATATGTGGCATTGAGTGCAAGTGGGAGATTGTTAGGAATATGCCCTCGAATGCCACTCAGGGGATGAGAGAGTATGGGCATTGTACTTGTAATTATGGAATAATAAATAATAAAAAGGCAATTCGATTCATTCACTGTTTATTGTATTTCAATTGCATTCTTGACTTGGTAAACATTGAAGTGAAGTCCATGTAAATAAATCGAATATTCCATTCTCGTTATGGGATAATAGAAAATGCACTGGAAGTGTTTAAAGTTTATTTACGTAAATCGTTCGCAGGTCAATAAACTTAAATGGGCATTAAGTTTTTAATAAGACTTGTATAACTAATGCTAGGACATGTGCATGTCTTGATAGCATAGTTATAAGTATATTGGTGGGACCAGTATACTCGAACACGACTCATACTCGATTCAGTCACACGGTATTCACTCTCGGAGAGTCGATGATGAATCGAAAGGTTGTGATAGTATACGTGGACCTTTGACTTGAGGGTTCAGTAGAAGATGTGCCTGTGACGTTTAGTTTGTCATTAGAGTAGTTAGACTCATTTGCTTAATTGCTGAGTCAACCTCGAAATGTGGACTATACAGGCAGGTAGCAGTCTTTACTGTACGCCAAGAAAGGATTCTATCTCCTGTTAGTGAGCAGGCGAATGTCCTTTACGGTTAATGGCAAATAAGATCATAAGTCTTTGGCCAAAGCATTCTGATATAGTAGTATTAGATACACTATTGATCAGTTGGTCTTGATTTGCATTAACACATGTATAGAGTTTAGTCAACAGTAGGGTTTGACTTTACCGTGACCCGAAGACTTGACCGGGACATCTGATGAAGGGTCTATACGTATATAATATTCACGACATAATGGTTCTAGAATGTTCCCTTCATTCGTTCTCAGTCGGGGTTTACAGTGCGGCCCGCTAGGCTGGCTAAGTGCTGCCCGCACTCATTGGTTCCTCCCAATGTCGGCTGAGACGGACCTACGGAGTCGCGCATTAGGAGCATTGACGGATAAATGTGAATTTATTATCTCTCTATTAATATTAGATATTGGATATCTAATTATGATTTATTGGATAAATCAAATAGCGGTCTTATGAATTAAAATTAAGTTACCGGGTAATTAATTTAATTCATAAATTATATTTCTTAGAGAAATATATTTGTATTTGATATAATTAATTAATTAGATTAATTAATTAATATAAATACATTGATAATTAAACGGAATGTATTTAACGGAGTCGTTTGTAACGTCCGATTACGAGCCGAGTGGCTCGGCTCGTTTTCTAGGAATCTTCCTAGTAGGCCACCCCCTCACATGACCACCTTGCATGTGTGTTGTCATGTTTTAATTATTTGTAGAGATTCTTATTCTCAAAATAATTATAACATGATATATAATTATTATATGTGATATAATATATATATATATATACACATGATGAGATGAAACAAGATACAACTCATATTCATTTTGAGAGTGTTCAGCCGTGTGCTAAAAGGTGAGGGAGGAGAAATTTTTTTCTTTTCTATTTTTCATCTTGGAGGTGATATAGAAGTTAAGAAAAAGTGATATATATATTCCTACAACACTTCCTAGCCGTGTTCTTCATAGAAAGGAGTGTTGTAGATTTTTCCGGGCAACTTCCGATGCGTGTGAAGTAGAGGCTTCGAACTTTCGGTGCTTGGAACGAAGGGATTTCGTGTTCGGGACAGGGTTCGTGATCATCATCAATTTACAAAGAATTATTTCAAAGGCTTCAAGGGTATGAACCTTTATCTTTGTATTTATTTATTTTTCGTATATACGTGTTGGGAAAAACAAACACCCTGTATCGAATCAGCCGGGATACCCGATCCCTGTATCGATTGTTATTTGTTATTGAGAAGGTTTTGACATATATGCCAAATATACAGTAAGGAAACTGTATCGAGGCTTCAAGGCTTTATCCTATATCGAAAACCTGCCTCGAATCAGCATCAGTGAAGCTCGTCAGTACAACAAGAAGACTTGTAAAAGATCAAGTATGGAAACTGTCTCGATGCTCTAAATACAGTCATCTTCCATACAGTTCACAAAAGGACAAGAAAGAACACAAGTCAAGTCCCGTTGAACAAAGAAGTATTTAAATACTCAAGGATAAAGTATTTAAATATCGATCTTCGAATCTTCAGAATCCTGCGAAATCCGGATCATGTCATATTCCCGTTGAAGGAAATCTTATTCAAACGGACATCTCAACGGATACTTTCTTCTGAGGCTATATATATCCTTGAAGACATTGAAGATCAGTAACTATCCAACCAGACAACTGAACGAACCCAAGTAACCTAATACTCAAGCTATCAAAGTTATCATCTGAGCAAACATATCTCCAAAGCATACTGCTAGTTAGAACGAAAGAGATATACAGTGCTCAACATCAAGAACAGCTATCATCAGCTTAAGATCTTGATATTCAAAGCTGCTGTTCTTACCTGGTTACCTACCTTTTACCTCTGTGTAAAAACCGAGCTCTGTGTGAACTCAACAAGTTATTCTGACCTGTGTGGGACGAATAAGGACGAAGCTTTGGAACTGTGTGTGAAAAAGCTAGTCAAGAAGGAAGCTTTAACCAATCTGTGTGAACGGTTGAAAGCGACATTCTTTGTATCAATCTGTGTGAACGATACAAGGATAGGTTTGTTTATAATTACGTAGTTGTTTACGCAGTAATTATATAATAAACTTTACTCTGTGTGGAGGACCGGTGGACGTAGAGGGTTTACCTCGAACCACTTAAATTCTTGTGTTATTTACCTTACCTTTTCTTGTTTGAAATAAGCGTGATATATTAAGTATACACCTAATACGTCGTTCTTGTATCACGGCAACTAACTGTATCCAAGACTTCCGCTACGCACTCAGATTTAGATTCCATACAGTTTGTTGTTTAAACGATTTTCCAAACTGTATCCAGTATACTTAAGTGGCCAACAAGTGGTATCGGAGCGGTTGATTCTAAAAAGAATCAGTCATATTTCTTTTTAACCGAATCAGATTCAAATCACTTATCTTCAAAACAGTTTCTTTCATTCCTATATTATCAGTATGGATACTTCTATGATTAACAAAGTCCCTATGTTCTCTATTAACGAATTTGACGACTGGAGAATTAGAATGGAAGCTCATCTTGCAGCAATGCACGAAGAGATAATTTTGTTATACAGGATGGTCCGATCAAGATCATGAAGGTCAATCCAGCCGCAAGGATTGAGGGCCAAGCCCATGCTGAAATGCTCGAGAAAGAACGCGAGCAATGGACAACCGATGAAAGGAAGCGAGCCAATCTCGACAACGTGGCTAAGAACGCGTTATTTGTCACTCTTGACAAAGGCACGTTCTCAAAGGTAAAGAGAAGGCGTAAAGCGACGAAGAAATCAGGATAAACTCAAGTTAATTTGTGAGGAACCAGGCTCTCAAAAGAAAACAAGATTTCAAAACTTACTCAGCAATTTGAATCTTTTGAAATGAAACCAACGGAAACACTTGAGGAACTTGACCTCAGATTTACTGGTATTGTTGGTGAACTTGAAGCGTTGGGCAAGATTTACACCCAAAAGGAGAAGAACTTAAAAATTTTCAGATCTCTCCCAGCCCGATGGGACATTAAGACCACAGCTATGCGTGTATCCTGTAATCTTAATGAAATATCCACTTTTGATCTCTTCTCTGACCTTAAAGCATTTGAGTATGACATTGACAGAAGAGAGAAAGCTGAAGAATCTCCTTCAAAAGTCACAGCTCTCGCTGCTGTATCGAACCGTCGACACAGCATGCCTAGCTCGTCGAAGCCCGGTCACAAGAGCGCTGACAGCGACGACGACATCCTGTCACAAGATGAAATGGCGCTTCTAATGCATAAATTCAAAAGTTCATCAAGCGATCTGGAAAGACTCCTACAGCCCAAACACATCAACAAGGTAAATCGAAACATCATCCGGTGATGCTAACTCGTGTTATAACTACAGGAAACTGTGCCATTATGCAAACAAATGTCCTCATCCCAAAGTCCAAAGATTGCCCGAGGCCGAGCAACAAGAGAGAGATGAAAGAAGACGTGCTTGGAAAGACAAGCTCAAGGCCCCGATTGGAGAATCGAAGCCTCCCCACACCATCCAAATCAGCAGAATGTCTTGGTGGTCATCGAAAGTGATTCATCCGACGATGAGTTCGATGATAAAGCATACATGTGCTTTATGGCCAAAGATGTTCCAGAAGGTGAAGACAATGACGATGAGGTAAGCTCAACCTCGGTTATTCCACCTAATGCATCTCATACTTTCGAAAATATGATGAATGAATTCAAAACATTCAAAAGGCCCATGAGACTCTAAAATCGAGAATATACAGCTTCAATTAACAAATCTAGAGCTGAAAGATGAAAATGACTTGCTGAAAATAAACTATGAAAATATGTCTCTTGATTGTGAAACTAGCAAGGTCGATTTTGAAAAACTCATGGAGAGCAATCATCAACTTGCTCATGAACTAAATGCAGTTAAAACCCATAATGAGAGCAAGACAAATGATTTGGCTCTACTACAAACCAAAATTATAACTCTGGAGAAGCGAGAAACTGAACTTGAGACCATTCTGAAGTCTTTTGAAAAATCGTCCAAAAGAATGGAAGAAATTCTGAGCACTGGGCAACATGCTCATGATAAAAGTGGCTTAGGATACAGCTCATGTTCGAATAAAGGTAAAACTAGTACTGTGTTCGTCAAGAGTGTGGAACACATTCTGAATCGAAGATACTCCTAGTCCCATAAAGGAACCTGTATGCGAGAAACCGAAAGCCGCAATTCCGCCTCAACTCTACTATTCGAGACAGTGGAACCATCAACCACTCGAAGGCGTAATCTGACATGCTCCACAAGCATATCATCAAAGCCGACATCATTCGAAAGAAGACGGTATCCAACCGCAAAGGCCCGCTAAAGACACTCGATGCAGTGCGCCTAGGTATTGGATACAGGAGCCCCGTTATCCCTCAAGACGGCAAATGCCGATTCGGTATCAACAACGGCATTGGGAATCCAACTGGAGACCCAGAAGACAAGTGTTAGGCCTAAGAAAATGGCTCCACCTCCTAGACGGCACTCGTCTTTGGAATAATAATAATAACCACGAATTTTACATGCATAATAATTATCGTGATTATAACAACTACGGATATGCCCCGTAGATACCGCAATCTTGTCTGCAGTACATCCTACAGTAAACCAATTGCTGTCAGGAAAATCTGGGTACCTAAAGGAACTAACATATATGGACCCAAAAATCAAAGGGGACCTAAATCTACCTAATTTCTTTGTTACAGGACATTCTAGAGGAGGATACCTGGTACTTCGATAGTGGATGCTCTCGTCACATGACTGGAGACAGGAGCAAGCTATCTGATTTTGTAGAAGGTCGCGGTCCGAAAGTTCGCTTCGGTGATAAGTCTAAAGGAAGAACAAGAGGGAAAGGAAACCTACCTGTCGGGAAATTCAAGGTCACCGATGTTGCATATGTTGAAGGCTTACAGTATAATCTACTTAGTATTAGCCAGTTCTGTGATAAACAGTTCTCGGTGAAGTTCTATATAGATCGTTGTAGAGTCAAGAACACCCAATCCAAGGAAGTTGTGCTTACAGGAAGCAGATCAGGTAATATGTACATTGCTGACTGGAAGCCTATGAGCTCCTCAATTCCATGTTTTGTTGCCAAAGGCACTGCAGATCTTAGCTGGCTATGGCACAAGAGGATGTCTCACGTCAACTTCAAGACGATCAACAAGCTTTCAAGACAGGGTATGGTTAGAGGTTTGCCAGATGTGTCATTCAAGAAGGACAGCGTCTGCGGACCATGCTAGAAAGGCAAGCAAATCAAGTCAACCCCGAAAAGCAAATCCTACCTTTCAACCCAAAGAGTGTTGGAAATGCTACACATGGATCTCTACGGTCTGTAGACCCAGTAAGTTTGGGAGGTAAGAAATATTGCATGGTATTGTTGATGATTATTCCGGGTATGCTTGGACGATCTTTCTTAGCAAGAAGAAGGAAACAACATCTAGCCGCCCGAGCTCTGAGAAAGTTGCGGAATGAAAAAGCATCGAGTATCGTGTGCATTCGTTCGACAGTCTTGAATTTACTAACCGCTTTATAGAGCAATACTGTTCGGAGAATGGAATACAAAGACGAATACTCACCGCCGTACACCTCAACAAAATGGTGTTGCCGAGCGAAAGAATAGGACGTTGAAAGAAGCAACAAGGACAATGATTGCCGCAAGCAAATTGCCACAGCGTTTCTGGGGTGAAGCAACCAATACAGCGTGCTACACTTAAAACCGCTGTATCGTCAACAAGCACCACAACAAAACAGCTTACGAGGTATGGAATAACAAAACTCCATTAGTTTCGTATTTTCACATTTTTGGATGCAGGTGTTATGTTTTGAACAATGGGAATGACCAACTTAGAACCTTTGATGAAAAATCAGATGAAGGAATATTCGTAGGATACTCCTCGGTCAGCAAAGCTTTCAGAATCTTTAATAAAAGGAGGCTGACGATCGAGGAATCAGCTCATGTAGTGTTCGACGAACCACACCATGACCCTACAGGAGTAGATGATATCACTCAGGACATTCACCATCTATCTATCTTAGATCCACCTACACCCATAGAACCTGTAGTTGATTTAGAAATCAACCCCGCAGCTGTAAGAATCGATGTGGATGAAGCTGACGTTGTACAAGCTGAAGTTGTACCCACAGAAACTTTCGATACAGTACGGGATCCTGAACTAGAACCCGACCGAAGATGGTTGAGAGATCACCCGCAAGAGCTGATCATTGGAAACATTAATGCCGGTGTTTCTACTCGTAGGAGAATACAGAGTACACAAGGAAATGTACTTTGTGCACAAGAAGAATCTAATGCCGAAGTCTCACAGTTTCCTGAATGGAAATCTCAATCCGAACTTAGGAGACTCAATATGTGCACTATCGCTGTATTCTTAGCCCAGTCCGAACCTGTTTCGACCATAGACGCTCTTAACAACTCTCATTGGATAACATCTATGGAAGAAGAGCTTAACGATTTCGAAAGAAACAATGTATGGTATCTTGTACCCAGACCGACACACCAATCGGTTATAGGAACCAAATGGGTATTTCGAAACAAAAAGGATGGAAATGGACTTATCATAAGGAACAAATCCAGACTAGTAGCACAAGGCTATTGTCAGGAAGAAGGAATCGACTATGATGAAACCTTCGCCCCTGTAGCGAGACTAGAAGCCATTAGGATATTTTTAGCCTTTGCCGCCCATAAGAGTTTTATCGTATACCAAATGGACGTCAAGAGTGCTTTCCTGAATGGAGAGCTTACAGAAGAAGTTTATGTTGAACAACCACCAGGGTTTGCCAACACAGACGGTATCGATCTAGTTTACAGGCTAAGGAAAGCCACATGCGGACTTAAACAAGCCCCTAGAGCACAGTACGAAACCTGTCCCGATATCTAACCAACAACGGATTTGAGAAAGGTGTCATCGACAAAACCTTGTTCAAGATACGGAAGGTGACGACCTTCTAATGGTACAAATCTATGTCGATGATATTATTTTTGGTTCAACTAACCTTGCTCTATGTCAAAGGTTCTCACATCTCATGCAAAGCAAATTTGAAATGAGTATGATGGGGAACTTAGTTATTTCCTAGGTTTGCGGGTAAAGCGATTTGCCTACGGTATATTCATCAACCAGAGAAATACGGCAAGGAGCTTCTCAACAAATTTGGAATGAACAATTCCAAATCTTCGCTAACCCCATGAGCACTTCCGTGCAAATTAGTCTTGATGAAGCCGGAAAGCCGTTTGACCAATCACTCTACAGAAGCTCATCGGTTCGCTCCTGTACCTAAGCTAGCGAGCCGATATCCATTCTTTGTTGGAGTGTGTGCGAGATACCAAGTTGCACCTAAGGAATCACACTTCAATACGGCTAAACGAATCCTGAAATACGTTAAAGGAACAGTCGATGCAGGACTGTGGTATCCTAAGGAAGGCGGATTCGATTTAGTTGGATACAATGACTCAGATCTCGGAGGTCGCAAGCTAGATAGGAAGAGTACAAGCGGAACTTGTCACTTTCTCGGACCTAGACTCGTATCTTGGTTCAGTAAGAAACAATTGGCAAATTCTCTTTCCACGGTGAATCAGTACTATCTTCTTGGTAGTCTTGTATGCGAATCCTTTGGATGCGGCAACAAGCGTCGAGATTATGGAATCGATGCTAGAGACTCGATCATGTGTGATAGCACGAGTGCAATTGCAATCACGCACAATCTGTTTTGCACTCGCGCACTAAGCATATCAACATGAAGCATCATTTTATCGAAATCATGTCGAGAACAAGGATGTTCGCTGGAAAAGGTTCATACAGACATCCGGTGGCCGACATTTTCACCAAGCCTCTCGACACAGCAAGATTCAACATGCTAAGAACAGAATTGGGGATACTACAGCCAGACTCCCTGTAAGTAAATTTACTGTTTTTACTCAACAATTGAGGGGGAATGTTGTAAGACCCGTGAATATAGTATCCAACATTAATTATCTGTACACTCAGAAACATCAATACAGTACTGTAGCGAACGAAGGCATATGAATCCTACAGCTGATGTGTGCAATAATTAAGGGGGAATACTGTAGGACCCATGAATACAGCATTAATCCAAATATTGCTGTATGGAATTCAAAACCTATTAGTACCTTTTTAAGGGGGAACGCTGTATCGACGCGGAGAACAGCACATACTATAGGATTTCGATTCAGTATGTAATATAATATTATTTCCTTTTTAAAATAATTTTTGTCCACGTGCCCTGTTTTTATGTCAAACGTCATGTTCATTAAATGCCTTACACGACATCTGGACAACTGAATCTCAAAAGCCGCGATGTTTTTAAATTGTTTATTATTTTTAAACCGCCGTTTTAGGCATTTAGGGTAATCAACCTATGTCGAAGTGGGACCCATTGTATTTTAAAACCTTTTAATGGATTAGCGTACAGTTACACTAAATCCATCCCGACCGTCGATTTCAAAACCGGTTCCCATCCCTTAAAATCGACCATTCGTACTCTGCAAAACCCTATTTCGCCGCCCAAGTATAAAAGGATCAGTATCGCCATTAGAGACTCTTTACGCTTTCGCAATTACAAGAGATCTCAAGCAAACAAATTTACATATTTTCTGCATAATCACTGCAAATTTCTACTGTTTTCTTCCTCCTTCGTTTTAAGAAAACATCCATGGCTAGTCAATCTTCTTCCCCTGTTCTGAAGAAAACCTCCAACATCATTGATGGCCGGATCTTCTCGAAACCTGTCATCATCGAGCGTATCATCTCTGAAATCAACGACATCTAACCTATGGAGTATATCATTACTCGTCTTGAACAACAAGGTCTTTATCGCTTCGGGAGCAAAACCGCCGACAAATACGACGCCCATCTGGTTGAGGAATTCTACCTCAACGCCGCCGTTCGTTTTATATCACTAGCCCAGGGAGGACATGTTGCTGACATCACTGCAACAGTCCAAAGAGTGCAAATCTGCATCAATAGCGACCTACTCCAGAAAATCTACAGGCTTCCCACCGACGGCCTGACCATGGACCAGCTTGAGACGTTCGGGTCTCAAGAGCTGATTACCAAGTTTTATGGACTTTTTACAGGGTCCAAAGTGGTTGACATGGTGACAACCACTTGTCACAAGAAAAATTTTCTTCTTTATTTCGTTTATCTGCATGACTTATGTTCCAGAATCATTGAAAATCGAACCAGTGCGTTCGAGATGTGCACGAATCTAAGGTTCAGAATGATGGTAGCTGTCACAGGGTTAAATTTCGAGGTTAAATTTTTCGCAAATTTACACACCTGTGCGGCCTGATTGTGCACCAATCAGTCAGCCCTTTTCCCTGTCAAACCCTCGTGTTTATATGAAACTGGAAAATATGAAAAGTAACGCTCACCACAAGCACAATGGAAAAACAGCATCAACACACACAAATTTACAGGAGAAATCCTCCCAACTTTGCACTACTTCCAACAATTCGTACAAAGACCGAATCGGCCAATGTTACACACACAATGGCTCACTCAGTGCTCACAAAATGCACTTCGTTTTTCCTGCACTCGTTTCCCTCTATCTCAAAATCGAGTGCCCTTAGACTATTTATAGGCCTAAGGTTGCAGAGGACAATCCCCCAACTGCTGGGACAAATGGACAAACGTAAAACAAACACGTGGTATAACCGTCCGCAAGGTTATGCTGCGTGTCCAGCATCCTACATAACCGCCCGCAAGGTTATGTCCCGCTTCGTGCCACGTATCGGTTAACTGTCGTTAACCGCATCAGGTAACCGTTGCCAACCGCTCGCTTACTTATCGGACACCTGTATTCGCATGCCGCATGCACGCTCCTGGAAGTTCCTTCGGATAACCGTTCGAGCAATAACCGTCAATGCCACGCTGGAATGGGCGTAACCGTCGCCCAACACCTGTCCAAGTCCCGCGCGCGCCAATATCTCGTGTTCCCTTGTGCGAGGGGCATCCAGCTCGCTAAGTGTTGAACCAGCTCACATTTCCGACCCTTGTTGCCCACAAGTAGTCCGAGTCCGCACGACTCGGACGTTGCCCTCGAATACCCGCATGGATCGACCCAACCCGGATTATGGGTTTGGATCCCTGAACCGACCCGTGACCCGTTTTTGACCCGAGCCATATCTTGTCCGAAACTTCCCACAAGGCCTTGGCCGATAACCGTCACTCGACTAGCTCGCAGCCAGCTCACTGGAGCACCTCCCCCCTATAATAGGCTTAGAAAGATTTTCCCTTGTGATAGCAGTGGATACTGAAAAGCTGAGGAGTCCACTAATAACCTCAACTCAAAGTCTGCCCAATTTTTCACTTCCAATGCAAGTCCTGCATGACCCTTCCGAGCAAAGTCACCAACATCTTGCCACGGAACCTCATTTCACGCCTTTCCTCCTTGCATGGATCCGGTGCCGCACCCTCTCGGCACACCTCGCCCCCTGGGCGCGCAGCCTTCCGCAACCTGGTGCGCCCGGGGCCGAGTCATAGGCTAAGGGGCTAACAAACCTCCCCCGCCTAAATCGGACGACGTCCTCGTCGTAGCTTCCTTCGTTCTTATAAAATCCTCAATCTCCTTTCCAAACTGCCACAAATTCACATTCCGTTCCCAAGTAGCGTCTGCCTCGGACTCACCCTTCCAATGGACTAAGTAATCCGTCCTACGGTTTTTCACACTTTGCCCTCGGGTCCGTTCGTCCAAGATCTTGTGAACCTCCTTAGTGAACTGTTGACGTAAAACGGGTGGAGCCCTTCTCGATTCATTCCGAGAAGCATCAAGTATATCCTCACTATACTTTTTCAGAAAAGAGACATGAAATGTCGGATGTATTTTCAACCGATCCGGCAATCTCAAACGATAAGCTACATTGCCCACTTTACTAATAACTTCAAATGGACCATCGTACTTAGGAATTAAGCCACGATGTACCGCCTTAGAAGAAATCTTCTTCCAGATTTGTGGAGTAAGTTTCAGCAAAACTTGATCACCCACACTGAACTCCACGTGACGCCTTCCCACATCGGCGTACCTTTTCATTCGACGCTGTGCTTTCTGCAAACTCTCCTTGGCATCATCCAACAATTCTTGTTGTGTCCGGGCATACCGATAAGCAGCCGGACAATTTCCCCCAGTCCTCTGAATAGCAATCTCATGCGGCGCTTGAGGTTGTTGACCGTACACCAACTCAAATGGACACATATTGGTAGCTGATGACTTGTGCAAATTATAACAAAACTGTGCCATGTCCAACAGCTCAACCCAATTTCGTTGACTCGCCGTAACATAGTGTCTCAAGTACTCCTCTAGCAACTGATTCATCCGTTCTGTCTGACCATCACTCTGAGGATGGTTAGCCGTCGAAAATTTCAATTGTGTTCCCATCATCTTGAATAGCGACGTCCAAAACCTTCCCGTGAAACGAGTATCCCTGTCACTCACGATATCTTCCGGGACACCAAAGTACTTCACTACATTTTTAAAGAACAATGCGGCAGCAACATCCGCAGAACATGCTTTCGGGGCAGCAACAAAAATGCCATATTTATAGAATCGATCAACCACTACAAAAATCGAAGCCATATCGTTCACCTTTGGAAAGCCCGATATAAAATCCATCGATAGTGATTGAAAAGGTTTGTCCGGAATGGGCAGTGGCTGCAGCAAGCCACCTTCCTTCTTTCTCTCCAGCTTGTCTTGTTGGCATACAAGACACGTCCGAACATAAGCTTCAACGTCTTCTACCATCTTTGGCCAATAATACTTCCGAGACAGCAATGCATGCATCCGTTCCACACCCGGATGTCCAGCCCACTGAGGGTCATGTGTTTCCCTCAGCAGTTCCCGTCGCAACGAACCTGCTGGTACATATGCTCGGCCACCCTTGGCATAGAGTATGCCCTCATCTAGCCAATATTTCCGCAACTCGCCCTTATTTACTTGTTCAAGCAGCTTCAAATAAACCGAATCATTCTGGGACACTTCTCGGATTCTCCTCAAGAAATCCGTCTCAACCAACGTAATCGCAGCAACATAGTCCTCCACCACTTTTCGACTAAGAGCATCTGCCACGTCATTATGCTTGCCTGGTCGATGTACCCAAGTAAAATCGAACTCGCCCAAGAGTTCTTGCCAACGAGCCTGTTTCGGGGACAGCTTCTTCTGTGTCCTGAAATATGTGTTAGCAACATTGTCAGTCACCACAGTGAATTTCGTACCGAGTAGGTAGTGACGCCACACTTCCAAACAATGGATCACTGCTGACATTTCCTTCTCATGGGTACTGTACCGCTACTCGGCATCCTTCAGCTTCCGACTTTTGAATGCTATCGGGTGCTTGTCCTGCACCAAGACACCCCCAAGAGCACGGTATGACGCGTCCACTTGTACTTCAAACGGTTTATCGAAGTCCGGGAGCTTGAGAACAGGTTCAGACGTAATGGCCTGTTTCAATCTCTCCAAGGCTTCCTGACATTCCAATGTCCATTCCCACTGCTTGTGCTTCTTAAGTAAATCCGTCAAAGGGTTGGCGATCTTGGAATACCCCTTCACGAACCGACGGTAATAGTTCGCTAATCCCAAGAACGACCGCAACTCCGCAACCTTTGATGGAACCGGCCAATCCACGACAGCCTGTATTTTCTTAGGGTCCCTGCAGATTTTTCCTTGGCTAATAATGTGACAAAGAAAAGTGATTTTGTCTCGACAAAATTCACACTTCTCCTTTTTAGCATAAAGCTTATTTTCCCGCAGCTTTATGAAAACCGACCGTAGGTGCACCAAATGGTCCTCTAAAGACTCAGAATAAACAACGATATCATCCAAATACACAACAACAAAACGATCAAGGAACTCATACAACACATCATTCATGAGATTACAGAATGTAGCAGGAGCATTAGTTAAGCCGAAAGGCATCACTAATGATTCGAACGACCCATATCTCGTCACGAAGGTAGTCTTTGCCTCATCTCCCGGGGCAACCCGCACCTGCCAATATCCCGACCTTAGATCAATCTTTGTGTACCATCTTGCTCGTGCCAACTTGTCAAACAGATCGAGAGCGTTTGGAATAGGGTACTTATTTTTTATAGTAACCTTATTCAAAGCCCTATAATCCACACACATCCTCAGCGTACCATCTTGCTTTTTCTGGAATAGAACTGGCGACCCATATGGAGCTTTGGAAGGCTGGATCAATCCGGCCTCCAACAATTCGTCCAACTGTCTCCTTAGCTCGGCCAACTCCGCTGGTGGCATCCTGTAAGGTGCTTGCGCAGGAGGTCTCGCACCTGGTTCCAACTCGATCTTATGGTCACAAGCACGTCTCGGTGGTAATACTTTCGGCAATTCGGGTGGCATGATATCCCCGAATTCCTCAAGCAAATCCGCAACAACATCGGGCACATCCTGGTATACATCCTGCTTGATCTCAACCAATACAGCAAGGTAGGTGGGTTCGCCATGTCTTATCCCATCCTTGACCTGTATGGCCGAGAGCAAACTCGTCTTCTTTCCATCCCCTTTGTCCAACGACACAAATGAACCCTTAACAAAGCAAGGACAGCTTTCATCTGAAATGAGTATACCTCCTAAATGCGGCATCACCGCGACTTTCGTCGATAATAGGAATTCCATTCCTAGGATGAGATCAAAATCGTCAAGGTGAGTGGCTCTCAAGGGACACCATCCCTTCCACGGTCCGATCGCAAGATCCACTTCCGCAACACCCTTGATGATTTGAGCCAGTGCATTCACGGTCTTCATCTGGCTACTACTCTTATTCATCAAACTCAATCCCAGCCTATGAATTTGATGATCGGCCACAAAGTTATGAGTAGCACCTGAATCAACGAGTGCCATTACATCTTTTCCATTCATGAGAGTCTTCACATACATCAGACTCGACTTCTGGGGCTTGCTTTGAATCGCACAAAGCAACTGCATAGGATTTACCCGGCACGGGCCATCATCCTCACTTTTCGCGTCATCCTCGGCCACAATTGCATTCAACTTCCCACGTCTCGAGCAATCTCGCATCCGATGGTCTCCACCGCATAAGAAGCAACCGCGGTTTGTTTTGTCCAGAACAGGTTGTTGTTTGGACATTTCCCTTGGCTTTCTGGCATTTCCGTCATAGCCTTTCTTCTTCTTATACTTCCCATTCTTATCCTTCTTGCTATTAACGAACTTCTCCTTCCCGGAATCCTTTTTATTCCGATTCTGGTCTGGAGCACCAATGACCTTATAATCCACAAGGCCGTCTGCCGCAGCAATGGCTGATGGCAAGTCTTTGACCCCTTGCCTCCGTAATTCAGTTTGGGCCCAAGACTGCAATCCCGCCAAGAAGTTGAACAATTTGTCTCCCTCCGACATGTCACGAATATCCAGCATTAAGGAACTAAATTCCTTCACGTACTCACGTACAGCCCCCGTCTGTCTCAAATTACGCAGCGCACTCCTTGCCAACCACTCCGTGTTGCAAGGAAGGAACTGATCTTTCAACTCTTTCTTCAGAGTTTCCCAAGTCTCGATAGGTTCACGATTCGCACTAGCATCGTCTGATAGACGTGCACGCCACCACAACTTTGCATCTCCCGTGAGATACATGCTAGTAATCTGCACCTTTTCCTTGTCGGGAACATGAGCCGCATTGAAGTATGCCTCCATGTCCCACAAGAAGTTTTCCAACTCTTTGGCGCTCCGCACACCGCCAAATTGCTTGGGTTCAGGAACTTTCACCTTGGATGAAGGACGGTCTTCGCTGGAACTCGATCCAACGACCTTCTTCAAGACTTTCACATCGTCTTTGATTCCCATCAACTTGGTATCAAGCGTGTCACAGAGAATACTGATATCCTCTTGACACCCGACAATCTTTCCTTCAACAAACTCAGGTAACCCATCCAATGATTTCTGGGTACTCTCTGCCAACTTTCGAATCGCTTCAACGGACTCATCGATCGCTTGAAACCGTTGAAAGATCCCCGTAACTACTGAAGTTTGTGGAGGTGGTCCAACCAAGTTTTCCAATCTGAGAACTCGTGCCTCCAAGGACGCCACACGTTCCTCTCTTGTCTTCGGATCAGCCATTTCTTCTCAAAGAAATTCCGTCAGAACCCAAATCGGGCTCCGATACCACTTGTCACAGGGTTAAATTTCGAGGTTAAATTTTTCGCAAATTTACACACCTGTGCGGCCTGATTGTGCACCAATCAGTCAGCCCTTTTCCCTTTCAAACCTTCGTGTTTATATGAAACTGAAAAATATGAAAAGTAACGCTCACCACAAGCACAATGGAAAAACAGCATCAACACACACAAATTTACAGGAGAAATCCTCCCAACTTTGCACTACTTCCAACAATTCATACAAAGACCAAATCGGCCAAAGTTACACACACAATGGCTCACTCAGTGCTCACAAAATGCACTTCGTTTTTCCTGCACTCGTTTCCCTCTATCTCAAAATCGAGTGCCCTTAGACTATTTATAGGCCTAAGGTTGCAGAGGACAATCCCCCAACTGCTGGGACAAATGGACAAACGTAAAACAAACACGTGGTATAACCGTCCGCAAGGTTATGCTGCGTGTCACATCTACATAACCGCCCGCAAGGTTATGTCTCGCCGTCTGCCACGTTAATCGCCGTTAACCGCATCGAGTAACCGTCGCCAACCGCTCGCTTACTTATCGGACACCTGTATTCGCATGCCGCATGCACGCTCCTGGAAGTTCCTTCGGATAACCGTTCGAGCAATAACCGTCAATGCCACGCTGGAATGGGCGTAACCGTCGCCCAACACCTGTCCAAGTCCCGCGCGCGCCAATATCTCGCGTTCCCTTGTGCGCGGGGCATCCAGCTCGCTAAGTGTTGAACCAGCTCACATTTCCGACCCTTGTTGCCCACAAGTAGTCCGAGTCCGCACGACTCGGACATTGCCCTCGAATACCCGCATGGATCGACCCAACCCGGATTATGGGTTTGGATCCCTGAACCGACCCGTGACCTGTTTTTGACCCGAGCCACATCTTGTCCGAAACTTCCCACAAGGCCTTGGCCGATAACCGTCACTCGACCAGCTCGCAGCCAGCTCACTGGAGCACCTCCCCCCTATAATAGGCTTAGAAAGATTTTCCCTTGTGATAGCAGTGGATACTGAAAAGCTGAGGAGTCCACTAATAACCTCAACTAAAAGTCTGCCCAATTTTTCACTTCCAATGCAAGTCCTGCATGACCCTTCCGAGCAAAGTCACCAACATCTTGCCACGGAACCTCATTTCACGCCTTTCCTCCTTGCATGGATCCGGTGCCGCACCCTCTCGGCACACCTCGCCCCCTGGGCGCGCAGCCTTCCGCAACCTGGTGCGCCTGGGGCCGAGTCATAGGCTAAGGGGCTAACAGTAGCTATTTTGACCTGTGAAAAGGTCAATTGGTGCCAAATCATTTTGAAACGACTTCAAGAAGAGGTGTGCAAGCCTGCCACCGAAAAGAAATCATTTGGTTTAGTGCTGAACTACATCCTGACGAAGTGCGGAGTGATGCAATCCGCCGACGCCAAGAAAAATAGCTCACGGATATATTTATGAGGCGTCAAGCCCACTGCTTATAACCAGAGCACCATGCATGCCAACCATCCGCAAACCAGGCACATGCCTATTTCTGACAACCCCAGAGATGTAACCGTGAAGGTACCAGAAATGGAATCTTCAAAGAAGAAGCGCAAGCGTTCTCACAGCAAGAAGCACTCTGCTGGTGAGAAGTCCAAGAAGAGACTCCAGAGGCTCTCAAAAATCAAAACCAAGCACTCCGAGGATGTCTCGCCCGTGGCGCAACCCACTAAAGAACCCCAGGGCCCAACCCCTGTGGAAGAGGTGTCTCCTACTGCATCGACAGTAGATCCCGAGCCTTTGGCGGCTACGACGGATATAGAGACATCTGCCAACATTCAAGACGTTAGCACGTCGGCTGCCCATTCGGAGCCAAAAGCTACCTCTCCTCTTCGTGTTCCCACACCCTTGCAGGATCCAATTTCCTTCGGGGCACCATCCCTGCAAGGAGTCCATCTTCCGTGCAGGATCCCATACTGTCTGGAATCCTCAAACAGCGTCTCAGCACGTGATTCGAAGTCCCTCCCCTGACTCAATCATAAATCAAACACTTCTTTCGGTTCAAATTGAACAAGCGTACGAAAGATTCCTGTAATGGAAAGGCTATAGGCTAGCTCCGTACGACACACTGTACAATTGGAGCGAATGCAGCCACGAAGAGCGATTCGTCTCCGAAGTAACAGACTCAACTGAAATTGAGGCCCTGCTACGATGGGACAACACCTCTTGCAAAGACCTCATTGAAAGCCACCTGCTGCACAAATCTGACGCGAGAAGAAAAGGAAAGAAGAAGTCAGAGGACTCTCCCATTAATCCAAAAACTGACGACGATGCCGACTCAGACGATGACGACGATGCTCTTCAAGCAGGTCTGAGAATGAGCTGTGAAGAGGCTGAAGCTCGAGACGCCTCTCCACCCAGAAAAGACGAAGGACCTTCTAACCAAGCCAATCCACCTTCGCCACAGCTGAAGAATATTCCCGACCAGGAGGAATCAGTCCCTCCAGTCGAGGAAGATCAAGAAATTTTGGAACAGGCACCCAGCATTGCATCAAGAAGCCATTCTGCAAGCCAACAGAGGATTCAATCCCTCCCGCATCCATATCTGCCGAAGAACCTTCGCCACGGGACGCTTCGAACCAACTGTCGCCGTACCACAAGAAGCCGCCCGCCTCGCAACCTTGGAATCCGAGGACCAGAACGAACCCGAGGATGTCCAACTTACTTCACGTCCATCCGTGAATGTAAGGAGGTTGAATCTTGAAGACTTCGCCACTCGACTCTCCTATCTCTGCTGCACGTAAAGAGCGCTGCGAGCTCTTGGCCTTGATGTATTTATCCAAGATGCGATTAACGCTTTATCTTACGTTGAAAAGGCACTGAATTGGATGCACACCTCTGCCGTAGAAGAAATGACAACTCTTCAACACGAAGTATCTCGAGTTGTCGACGCATTCATCCTTACGCGAAGTTTTCAAGCAAGCCTTGAAGATCATGGAAGATAAACAAGAGAAACTGGCCAAGGAGGAAGCTACAAAGACAAGAATTGCTGAAGCCAAGACCGCTGTGCAATGATTGAGAACAGCTCTCAGCTGCGTGCGCACGACAAAAGCATTCAAGAAATGTCGCAGACTCTTTCCTCCCTTGTTGAAAGAATAAACGACATCGAGACCAAACAGACGCCGCTCTTGAAATCTGCAAAGTCTTGATGAAGCCAAAAAGGGGAAGAGGCACGAGAAGCCGCAAGGAGAATAAGGCCGCAACAGGAAAGGGAATTTGAGGTTGCTCGAGCAAGATCATTGCCGAATTGAACAAGCTAGCACCTCAATCCCAAAGCTTTAGAATTTCGGGCTCAGGCCGGAATTCCATGACCCAAATGTCCCTTGGCAAAATCTTATCCAAAGACCTTCGGAAATACGTGCCGACCAACCGCAACCCAACTGCCGAAGAAGTGAAGCCTTTGGAGGAAGAATGAACTGATGAGATATTTTGTCAGACTCATCAGGGAATCCGCCATCTTCAAAAATTTTAAAACGTTAGCGGAAGCGGCAGATAAGTTTTCAAAGATGCTAGAAGAAGGTAAGCTCCCTCTCCAAGTCGAAATGAAATCAAAACATAGAAGAGGAGATCGGGTCACCCATCCAGAAGATTGGATACTTGCCTTTGATCGTTCATATGAAGGAAGAGCGATTTACCAGGAAAGAGGCAATGATTCACTTCAAAACTGGTGGCGCGGCACCGAGAATGAGCCAGGAATGAGACCATGGAGGCATGCGGATTATAGATGAGGAGATGAAATTTATGTATATTATTTTTGTTTTTGCAATTTCTATTCGAAACAGCAAACTTTGTACTCAATCATTTTGAATATCAATAAAATAGTTTGTTTGTCTTGAAAGATTACAACTCGTAATCTACTGTGTTTATGTATGATTACTTAAAATTGTTTGATAAGAATCTCAAGTTAGACAAACTTGATTGAAAAATAAGGCATGCGAACTAGTCTACGAACAGTTCATAGTTTCAGTTGTAAACTTAGAATACATTGTAAGATTGTGCCTGCGCGCCAATCATAAGCTTAAGTTGTAATAAATCTCAAACTGTATCGAACATGCCTGCGAGCAGTTCATTATTGTAGACTAAGTCACTAAGTCAGACCTATTGACAAAAGACCAAGAAATATGCCAGAAGTCATCGAAGAAGAATGCTTCATGAAGAAGGTTTTGGCATCATCAAGAAGACTCGAAGAGTTGAAGTAAGTTAGTCTTGGCAAATTGTCAAAAAGGGGGAAATTGTTGGGAAAAACAAACACCCTGTATCGAATCGTAGGATACCCGATCCCTGTATCGATTGTTATTTGTTATTGAGAAGGTTTTGACATATATGCCAAATATACAGTAAGGAAACTGTATCGAGGCTTCAAGGCTTTATCCTATATCGAAAACCTGCCTCGAATCAGCATCAGTGAAGCTCGTGAGTACAGCAAGAAGACTTGTAAAACATCAAGTATGGAAACTGTCTCGATGCTCTAAATACAGTCATCTTCCATACAGTTCACAAAAGGAGAAGAAAGAACACAAGTCAAGTCCCGTTGAACAAAGAAGTATTTAAATACTCAAGGATTAAGTATTTATATACTCGGTCTTGAGATCTTGAGAATCCCGCGAAATCCGGATCATGTCATATTCCGTTGAAGGAAATCTTATTCAAGCGGACATCTCAACGGATACTTTCTTACGAGGCTATATATATCCTTGAAGACATTGAAGATCGGTAACTATCCAACTGCACAACCGAGCGAACCCAAGTAACCTAATCTGAAGCTATCAAAGTTATCATACGAGCAAACATATCTCCAAAGCATACTGCTAGTTAGAATGAAAGAGATATACAGTGCTCAACATCAAGAACGACTATCATCAGCTCAAGATCTTGATATTCAAAGCCGTTCTTACAGGTTACCTACCTTTTACCTCGTGTAAAAACCGAGCTCTGTGAACTCAACAAGTTATTCGACTGTGTGGGACGAATAAGGACGAAGCTTTGGAACTGTGTGTGAAGAAGCTAGTCAAGAAGGAAGCTTTAACCAATCTGTGTGAACGGTTGAAAGCGACATTCTTTGTATCAATATGTGTGAACGATACAAGGATAGGTTTGTTTATAATTACGTAGTTGTGTACGCAGTAATTATATAATAAACTTTACTCTGTGTGGAGGACCGTGGACGTAGAGGTTTACCTCGAACCACTTAAATTAATGTGTTATTTACCTTCGCTTCTTGTTTGAAATAACTGTGATATATTAAGTATACACCTAATACGTCGTTGCTGTATCCACGGCAACTAACTGTATCCAAGACTTCCGCTACGCACTCAGATTTAGATTCCATACAGTTTGTTGTTTAAACGATTTTCCAAACTGTATCCAGTATACTTAAGTGGCCAACAATACGTTACTTGATCGATCCTATTTGGGATTCGTATTTATTTCCGCTGCGTATTTCGTTTTATTTTCGGAATCCCAACATGTCTACTATAACCTATATAGAAATATTTCCTCGTTTGGTCCTCGACAAACTAGTCACAAAATCCATAGCTATTCCTTCCGACTTCCATTCTGGAATGGTCAATGGCTGTAACTTTCCATATGGTCGTTGGTGTAGTGCTTTCACTTGCTGACAAGCCAAACACCGCTCGACAAATGAAGCTACATCCCGTTTCATACCGTCCCACCAAAATTTTCTCTTCAGGTCTTGGTACATCTTGGTACACTCGGGGTGAGCGGTATACGGAGTATCATGAGCCTCACTCATAATCTCATTCATTAATTCCTCATCATTTTGGACAAATATTCTCTCTTCGAACATAATTGCGTTATCAGCCGCTTCACGGTAACTTCCTGGATTATCGGATGTAATTCTCATACGTAGTTTCTCGAATGGTTCATCTCTCCTCTGCGCATTCACTATCCATCCTCTGAGATCTGGTATCGTCACAAACGTCGCAACACGACCCATTATCGTTTCCGGTGGATGAACCCCTTTTAAACTCATTCCTTCAAAATCTTGCATTAGATCCCCTTCAGTGGTATGTAGGTATCCTAATTGCGATTGATTTTTATGACTCAAGGCATCTGCTACCACATTAACCTTGCCGGGGTGATAGTTAATACCACAATCATAATCCTTTACCAATTCAAGCCATCTTCTTTGTCTTATGTTCAAGTCCTTCTGCTCGAAAAAGTACTTTAAACTCTTGTGGTCAGTGAAAATTTCACATCTTACCCCATAAAGGTGATGTCTCCATATCTTCAATGAGTGCACAACTGTAGCTAGTTCCAAATCATGCGTGGGATAGTTCACTTCATGAGGCCTAAGCTGTCTTGATGCGTAAGCTATCACTTTCCCATCTTGCATCAATACACAACCTAGCCCATTCTTAGAAGCATCCGTGTAAACCACATACTCCTTGTTCGCTTCTGCTACTGCTAAAACTGGCGCGGTAGTCAACCTTCTATTGAGTTCCTGAAAATTCTCATCATAATCATCCGTCCATAAATACTTAATTCCTTTCCGCAATAGCTGTGTCATTGGTCTAGCAATCTTGAAAAATCATTTGATGAACCTTCGGTAGTACCCAGCTAGACCCAAGAAACTCCTAATATCATTAGGGTTGGTTGGTGACTTCCAATCACGTACTACTTCCACTTTAGCAGGGTCCACCTTAATACCATCTGCTGACATAATGTGCCCAATAAACATTACTTCTTTCAACCAAAATTTGCACTTACTGAATTTAGGAAAAGTTTCTCCGTTCTCAGTGTTTCCAACACTATCCTGAGATGTTCTTCATGCTCTTTCTCATTTCTAGAGTAGATGAGAATATCGTATATGAACACCAATACAAACTTATCCAAGTACGGGTGGAAAACTCTATTCATAAGATCCATGAATACTGTTGGGGCATTGGTTAATCCAAAAGGCATGACTATAAACTCATAGTGTCCATATCTTGTTTGAAAAGCTGTCTTGGGTACATCCTCTGGTCGAATCTTCTACTGATGATACCCAGACCTAAGGTCTATCTTAGAAAACACAGTTTTTCCCTTGAGTTAGTCAAACAAGTCATCTATCATTGGCAGAGGATACTTGTTCTTGAGTGTGAGCTTGTTCAGCTCCCTGTAATCTATATACATTCTCAGTGTACCATCCTTGTTTTTCACAAAAAGGACAGGTGCTCCCCATGGAGAAACACTCGGTCTAATGAAACCTAAATCCAATAGCTCTTGCAGTTGGATCTTAAGTTCTTGCAGTTCCTTCGGTGCCATCCTATATGGTGCTTTCGACACTGGGGCTGACCCTGGCTCCAGGTCGATGATGAAATACACTTGTCGATCTGGTGGTAATCCTGGTAACACTTCTGGGAATACATCCTCGAATTCTCGCACAATTGGCACATCACCTATCGTCTGCTCTTCTCCAGCTTCTCCATTAAGGTAAAAAAGGAAAGCCTGACAATCCTTCTTTCTCATCATCTTCTTGGCTTGGAGAGCAGATATAACGGGTGATCCTCTACCAATTCTTATGCCGTGAAAGTCTGTGGGCTCCTTACCTGGTGGTCTGAAGGAAATTTTCCTCTCATAACAAAGAATTGTGGCATAATTCTCAGCTAACCAATCCATTCCTAGGATTACATCAACATCCCACATCGTCATAACATTCATATTATTAGTTACCATTTTAAGATTCCCTAGTTCTAATTCCAGATTAGAACAAACATGCGTGGTAGTTGAAATTCCTCCTGGTGGTGAAGATACTCTCATGACATGACTAGCACGTTCTAGTATAATACTAAGATTATCCACATATGCTCTAGCAATAAATGAATGCGATGCTCCAGTATCAAATAAAACAATTATAGGTAGGTTAAGAAGTTTGCCCATACCTGCCAAGTTACCCTTATCCTACTCAGGTTGCTTCTGATTGATGGCATACGACCTAGAATTCTAATTCTGCTGCTTAGGTGGTGGCGGTAGTTGCGGCTGTCCTTGTATTGCTCTCAGTGGATGGGGTTGACCCTGGTGGTTTGGTCTCTCTCCCTGTTGCTGCTTAGGACAATTCCTCATAATATGGCCTTTCTGACCACACGTGTAACAACTTCCAGTTCCCAACATACAGGAACCATGATGCTTCTTGTTACACTTGGGACATACGGGGTTCGCAACTCACCCCTGATTATTACCTCCCTGAGCAGGAACCATCTACCGTACCTGATTGTTGCCTCCTTGATCTTGAGGCTGTCCATGAGATATATTTCCCTGCCATGGCTTCCTGTTAGCCTGGTTTTTCCCATTGCCACCACTATTTCGTCCTTCCCACTTACGCTTCGCCTTATATTCGTGGGAATTTGTCTTAGTGGGTGGTGTGTAACTGTAGGCGCTCGCTTCTCTTTCGGCATTGCTGACACAATATCCAGATCTCTGTTCAGCGATTCAGTGTAGCTTAGCCTTCCATGGCTAGCTAGGGACATGCCTATCTCATGTCTCAGTCCTCATCTTAATTTTCCTGCCATCTTCTCATCCGTATCAACTTGGTTTGGAGCATACCTTGATAACTCACAAAACATTCTATCATACTCGGTCATTGACATCCTTCCTTCCTTCATATTATACAACTCAGCTTCCTTCTTGACCTTAAAGGTTTTTGGAACATACTTGTCATACAGTGACTCCTTGAATTCCTCCCAAGAGTAGTTTTCCAGTTGCTCAGCCGTCAGGATCTTCCTGCGCGCTTCCCACTAGAAGTCTGCAGATCTAGTGAGTTGGAAGAGCACACAAGAAAGACGCTCTTGGTTGGTACACCTTAGGAAGTTAAAAATTCATTCCATAGCTCTAACCCAAAGCTCAACATCGCTCGAGTTTCCTGACCCATTGAAAGTAGGGGGATTCTGCTTGAGGAAAAGCTCTTCAATAGCCTTTTGGGGTGGAGGAGGAGGTGGTGTAGGGGCGCGTTCATGTCCTCCTCTCCTTCTTTCCCTTCTGGGTGGCATTTTGTGGTGCACATAATCATCATTAGTTCATTCTCATTGGTCCGTAATTATCATCATACTGGATCATAGAAAGGAGTTCGCGACTATATAATCATAACGCATCGACACATACTCATAGGTAAATCTCGTAGCAAGGTCGATAAAGAGATCCGAAATATCATCATACTCATGAGAAGAAAAGCCCATGAAGGGTCAAAATATATATATATATATATATATCAATATATCATACGTATTATAATAGTATAATTGCCTTCAACGAGGTCTTACTGACTATTAGGCTACATGCCTAAACATATGCCAAAATGTGGGATGCTCCAACAAATAGCATTGCCGTCAATAATATAAGAAAGTGCTAGACATCGAAACGACACGTATAAGCAAAAGAAGTGACGTTCCGCATACAAAACACCAAATAAATGGATAGAACTATCACGAGCTATCTCAAGTCACCCTCGACTCGGCGCGGTGTCCTCTTAGGAGGACTCCTCCAGATCCTCCTCGGATCTTCTTCGACTCCTCGTCTAAAGCTGGAGAGACTGCAATAGGGTCTTCAGTGACTCTGCGCTTCTTCGGGAGAAGTATATGAGCATCGTCTACGATCGGTCGATAGGTCAAAGTGGCAGACACGTCCTACTGAGAATAAAAGGCTCGGTCCTCATGTCCCTGCGACGAGGTGTTGATGTCCCTGCCTCCATGTCTAACCCATCTTAAGCATGAGACGATGAAACAAGAACCACCTGGCTTGGTAGAGGTGTAGCTAGCCTCTCTGGCAAAGCTCCCCTAGCATAAGGTCGATACACACAAGCTCCAGTGGGAGGTGCACGGTGCTGGAGGTACTGAGTGGTGATGCGGATAGCAAAGGCCATGAAATCTCCGGACGGTACTAAAGTGGACTCACACAAAAAGATATATTACCATGAGACTGCAGCAGCCCACTCCCTCCACTCGATCGGAAGGAGGTCGATAAGGCGCTGAATGCCCTTGTAGTCTGAGACACCATGAGGAGCAGCTAGGCGCCAGGTCGCCTCTAGGTATACCACGCACTGGCCCACGGTGGCACCTGTGCCTCGATATGTGCTGCGAAAAGCCTCCACAAGGTCACACGGTGTACGCCTTCTCCTCGTTGACTTATGAGGCGTCGTCTTCGTGGTCACCATCCTATGAAGAAGATATACGTATAATACATCAATGTCTCAACATAATAGAACAACTCTACTATAGGGTTCTCAGATGAAGGATATAAAGACTAGTAAATCTTTTACCTTACTCTTCAGTTGAGCATGACGTGACGGGGTGTTGAGTTGACAATTGATTCTTAAATGAGTTTAGCTAATCGAACTAATCTTCGCTTGAAAGAACATAGACTCAGAGCGAACGAACTGCGCTCTGATACCATTCTGTCACGGCCCCATATCTCCAAGGATGGCTCAGCCAGGGCATGACCATGGGTAGGAATTAAGAAGCGGGGAAGAAAGGGGGAGACATACATTTCATAAGAAATATGGGTGAATTTCCATGAATAACCTATCAAGGCATCATGAAGGGGAGTCAATCCCGGGGGAATGAATTAGAATCCAAAGTAGGATACATAGTTATAATATTAGCCTTGAAGTTTAGAAAAAGGCTTCATAGCATATTACAATCAACATAACTTAGAAAGTAAAATCATAAAGAGTGTTTGCAGCGAAAAAACATGGTTGGTTACATATATGAAGATATATAACCGGGGCTTAACATTGATCGTAAACAAAAGACTTCCACTCAACACCCTCCGTCACATCCCTTGCTCAACCTGCACATTTTTAAAACATATACAGGGCTGAGTACAACATACTCCTTGACATATTGCCAAAATATAAAACATGTTTTCGTATGTGTCATCATACATATAAGCAAAAACACACGGGGGTTTTAAGAAAAATTCCATGTTTACTAAATCATTTGATTACATAGCATATATCATCAGATTCACCATATCCATAATTTACGCCAGGGAAGGTGGCCATCTCCCGCGAACGTTACTCCCCGAGATCGGCCACTCCAAAGAGAGCTCACAATCCCGAGTACTGTTTACACTAACCCTGGCCAGCAACCTTTGTCTAGCTCACGATCCGATCATTTCATAGGTTGGCAAGCCAACAGTGATAGGTTCATAAGAATCCACATAAAAGTTTTTATGCATCATAATCATTTGAAATCATAATTTGCTTGTAAAACATTTCATCAAGATAGAGCAAAGCTCAAATCATTTTCGTATAGAAAGCCCACATAATCATTTTCGTATAGAAAGCCCACCTGGACAAGTAATAAATGCAAGCAAAATGATTCTCGACTCTTCCTTACGCTTCAGTCTTCTGCTCCACCTTTCATCGGAAGCAACTAAGTTTAGCGGTCGATCGAGCTTATCGAAGTCTAACGAACAACGGACTCGATCTACATTTTTGGACTTTAGAGTTTTGCATTCGACTTAAGTTTAATAATAAAAGTTATGATTCTTTTAGAGAACCTAACTGACCATATAACATATAAAGATACTAACAACGGTAACCGATACTCGATTCCGTTACACATTCTTTGGTTCGAAAACCATCATCAAACACTTAACATAATCATAACATAATGCGCATAAAGGCTGGAAAGAATTAGCATTATGTTAATTCACATTAATAACTATATAGCGTATCTTATACCACTGGAAAGCTACTGAAGTCTAGTTTCATGTACATTTTACAGATCTCAAAAATATTAAACGTAGAGAATGTTATGGCCATTTCCGTGAAGTGTAATGAAACTGCCAACATCCGACGAAAATGGGAAAAACATCATATTAACCTAGAGCTCGTTTCTAGCAACGAAAACCCTAAACTTGTAAACTATAATCATACATATCATACTTATAACACATATAGGAGTTGACATACAAGCATGCTTCTCGACATTACGAACTCCATTTCATAATCTTTTCTTTTGAAAACATGACTACTTACTCATTTCTATTTCCCAACTTTAAACCTTCAAACATCATTAACATCAAGTATCATCATCAAGCATCAATTGTTTCCAACATCAAACAACACACTTAACATACAATCATGTTGATAATCAAAGTCTTGGTCCTAACATACAAATGACCTAAACATGACTTTGAAATCCTCAATACATAACATGCTCCTTAACTACATCAAATATTACCAACACATCTTCCAACTTTATAAATCTAACTTCATGCTCTTGTTTTCAAATAAATTTCCAAAATATTTTATAAAAATCTAACAAAAACATATCATATACTCCTTTCATATATCATCATAATCATCAAGCCACTTTTGAACATATATCAACATATCAAGAACTAAGCATGATTCTTCCTTACTTTCAAAACACCAAACATTTTATAAAAATCCCATATATTCAACATAGCATCATATCATCATATAGCAACATATTATGTAAGAAAATTATAAGAAAGACAACACATGATTGGGTTATAAAACCCTAAAAGTTTCGGCCAACATGAAAAAAATCAAGACATGATTACAACTTGTTCTAAACACTTTCAAGAACCTTAAAATCAACTTAGAGACAACATACAAAATATTATAACATTAAACCTAAACTCTTCATATATTTTCCAAATTTTAAAGTTGTCCAAAACCTATTTTTACTTGGGTAGAAATGAAGAGAATGAGGTAACTTACTTGAATATAAACTTGGATTCAAGTTTGGCACACAAAATAAGCTTGTAACTTGAGTTCTTAATGAAGAACAATGGTGTTCTTCAATGGTGAAGGGGGAGGGGCGGCTGAAGTGAGAAATGAAGAGAGGAAGAAGATGAAGTGAGGAGGAAAAATGAAAGGGAGGTGATGTCCCTTTATATACTAGGTTAACCCTAGACGTCATCGATAAAGCGGTCGAATAATATTCTACGTTTCGCTCCTCCATAGATAAAATTACTCGAGTATTGTGTGTATGACATATACCTAAATTATAGTATCGCACTTACCGCTTAAAGTCGGAGAAAAGTTTCGCGTTTTACAGAACGCGAATTATTCGAGAAAACGACTCGACATAAAATATACCCGAAAATTCAAAAAGTAAACTTTTGAAAATCGTACTTATAACGTAAAAGTGGTGTATATAGAAGTCGACGGAATCACGATTCTGTCTATCGAAACATAAAAATCAAATTCGGAAGGTAAACCCAACCAAATAATCGAACATCCGATTTCTGAATTAAAAACGTGTAAATAGTTCTAAACTTACTCCATTAGTTAGAGTTTTATTATTTGTTAATGCAAAACCCTAATGTCGCACTTGAGGTCATAATAATTCATGCATATAAAAGACCGGGACATTGCAGTTCTACACTTACCAGGTAGTGTGCGCAAAGCCAACAATAACGTGCGCTAATACGGACGATAGTGTGCGCTAACTACCGACGTCAGCATGCGCTATCGGGACTCCAGTCCCAGTCTAGTAGCTCCAGGACTGCCTCTGGACTGCCAGTTAGCATGCGCTATACACCCGGTATCATGCGCTAACAATGACACAGTAGCGCGCACTACACCACAAGCGATAGCGTGAGTTACACCATAATGAGTCAAAAATCATGCAACGATCTGAAAAGGAATCAAGTACGTGTCCACTCATGACACACCCAAATGTGGCACAACATACGAAAGACATGGACAATGCTAATCCGATAATCGGCAGAAAAACTCAATGAAACTGGAGCGAAGATCTCGGGTATTATATTCTACCCTCCTTGAAAATAAGTTTCGTCCCGAAACTTAAAACATGATACAGTCTACACAGTGCAATCTCAGATAACGCACGTTATCCAGATTAGAACAAACATTCGTGGTAGTTGAAATTCCTCCTGGTGGTGAAGATACTCTCATGACATGACTAGCACGTTCTAGTATAATACTAAGATTATCCACATATGCTCTAGCAATAAATGAATGCGATGCTCCAGTATCAAATAAAACAATTATAGGTAGGTTAAGAAGTTTGCCCATACCTGCCAAGTTACCCTTATCCTACTCAGGTTGCTTCTGATTGATGGCATACGACCTAGAATTCTAATTCTGCTGCTTAGGTGGTGGCGGTAGTTGCGGCTGTCCTTGTATTGCTCTCAGTGGATGGGGTTGACCCTGGTGGTTTGGTCTCTCTCCCTGTTGCTGCTTAGGACAATTCCTCATAATATGGCCTTTCTGACCACACGTGTAACAACTTCCAGTTCCCAACATACAGGAACCATGATGCTTCTTGTTACACTTGGGACATACGGGGTTCGCAACTCACCCCTGATTATTACCTCCCTGAGCAGGAACCATCTACCGTACCTGATTGTTGCCTCCTTGATCTTGAGGCTGTCCATGAGATATATTTCCCTGCCATGGCTTCCTGTTAGCCTGGTTTTTCCCATTGCCACCACTATTTCGTCCTTCCCACTTACGCTTCGCCTTATATTCGTGGGAATTTGTCTGAGTGGGTGGTGTGTAACTGTAGGCGCTCGCTTCTCTTTCGGCATTGCTGACACAATATCCAGATCTCTGTTCAGCGATTCAGTGTAGCTTAGCCTTCCATGGCTAGCTAGGGACATGCCTATCTCATGTCTCAGTCCTCATTTTAATTTTCCTGCCATCTTCTCATCCGTATCAACTTGGTTTGGAGCATACCTTGATAACTCACAAAACATTCTATCATACTCGGTCATTGACATCCTTCCTTCCTTCATATTATACAACTCAGCTTCCTTCTTGACCTTAAAGGTTTTTGGAACATACTTGTCATACAGTGAGTCCTTGAATTCCTCCCAAGAGTAGTTTTCCAGTTGCTCAGCCGTCAGGATCTTCCTGCGCGCTTCCCACTAGAAGTCTGCAGATCCAGTGAGTTGGAAGAGCACACAAGAAAGACGCTCTTGGTTGGTACACCTTAGGAAGTTAAAAATTCATTCCATAGCTCTAACCCAAAGCTCAACATCGCTCGAGTTTCCTGACCCATTGAAAGTAGGGGGATTCTGCTTGAGGAAAAGCTCTTCAATAGCCTGTTGGGGTGGAGGAGGAGGTGGTGTAGGGGCGCGTTCATGTCCTCCTCTCCTTCTTTCCCTTCTGGGTGGCATTTTGTGGTGCACATAATCATCATTAGTTCATTCTCATTGGTCCGTAATTATCATCATACTGG
Source organism: Orobanche coerulescens (assembly GCA_033398695.1). Classification (NCBI taxonomy): domain Eukaryota; kingdom Viridiplantae; phylum Streptophyta; class Magnoliopsida; order Lamiales; family Orobanchaceae; genus Orobanche; species Orobanche coerulescens. The sequence goes on along the minus strand of CM065811.1, from coordinate 137,048,687 downwards.
ATCATAGAAAGGAGTTCGCGACTATATAATCATAACGCATCGACACATACTCATAGGTAAATCTCGTAGCAAGGTCGATAAAGAGATCCGAAATATCATCATACTCATGAGAAGAAAAGCCCATGAAGGGTCAAAATATATATATATATATATATATATATATATCAATATATCATACGTATTATAATAGTATAATTGCCTTCAACGAGGTCTTACTGACTATTAGGCTACATGCCTAAACATATGCCAAAATGTGGGATGCTCCAACAAATAGCATTGCCGTCAATAATATAAGAAAGTGCTAGACATCGAAACGACACGTATAAGCAAAAGAAGTGACGTTCCGCATACAAAACACAAAATAAATGGATAGAACTATCCTGAGCTATCTCAAGTCACCCTCGACTCGGCGGTCGAGCTGTCCTCTTAGGAGGACTCCTCCAGATCCTCCTCCGGATCTTCTTCTGACTCCTCGTCTAAAGCTGGAGAGACTGCAATAGGGTCTTCAGTGACTCTGCGCTTCTTCGGGAGAAGTATATGAGCATCGTCTACGATCGGTCGATAGGTCAAAGTGGCAGACACGTCCTACTGAGAATAAAAGGCTCGGTCCTCATGTCCCTGCGACGAGGTGTTGATGTCCCTGCCTCCATGTCTAATCCATCTTAAGCATGAGACGATGAAACAAGAACCACCTGGCTTGGTAGAGGTGTAGCTAGCCTCTCTGGCAAAGCTCCCCTAGCATAAGTTCGATACACACAAGCTCCAGTGGGAGGTGCACGGTGCTGGAGGTATTGAGTGGTGATGCGGATAGCAAAGGCCATGAAATCTCCGGACGGTACTAAAGTGGACTCACACAAAAAGATATATTACCATGAGACTGCAGCAGCCCACTCCCTCCACTCGATCGGAAGGAGGTCGATAAGGCGCTGAATGCCCTTGTAGTCTGAGACACCATGAGGAGCAGCTAGGCGCCAGGTCGCCTCTAGGTATACCACGCACTGGCCCACGGTGGCACCTGTGCCTCGATATGTCCGCGAAAAGCCTCCACAAGGTCACACGGTGTACGCCTTCTCCTCGTTGACTTATGAGGCGTCGTCTTCGTGGTCACCATCCTATGAAGAAGATATATGTATAATACATCAATGTCTCAACAAAATAGAACAACTCTACTATAGGGTTCTCAGATGAAGGATATAAAGACTAGTAAATCTTTTACCTTACTCTTCAGTTGAGCATGACGTGACGGGGTGTTGAGTTGACAATTGATTCTTAAATGAGTTTAGCTAATCGAACTAATCTTCGCTTGAAAGAACATAGACTCGGAGCGAACGAATCGCGCTCTGATACCATTCTGTCACGGCCCCATATCTCTAAGGATGGCTCAGCCAGGGCATGACCATGGGTAGGAATTAAGAAGCGGGGAAGAAAGGGGGAGACATACATTTCATAAGAAATATGGGTGAATTTCCATGAATAACCTATCAATGCATCATGAAGGGGAGTCAATCCCGGGGGAATGACTTAGAATCCAAAGTAGGATACATAGTTATAATATTAGCCTTGAAGTTTAGAAAAAGGCTTCATAGCATATTACAATCAACATAACTTAGAAAGTAAAATCATAAAGAGTGTTTGCAGCGAAAAAACATGGTTGGTTACATATATGAAGATATATAACCGGGGCTTAACATTGATCGTAAACAAAAGACTTCCACTCAACACCCTCCGTCACATCCCTTGCTCAACCTGCACATTTTTAAACCATATACAGGGCTGAGTACAACATACTCCTTGACATATTGCCAAAATATAAAACATGTTTTCGTATGTGTCATCATACATATAAGCAAAAACACACGGGGGTTTTAAGAAAAATTCCATGTTTACTAAATCATTTGATTACATAGCATATATCATCAGATTCACCATATCCATAATTTACGCCAGGGAAGGTGGCCATCTCCCGCGAACGTTACTCCCCGAGATCGGCCACTCCAAAGAGAGCTCACAATCCCGAGTACTGTTTACACTAACCCTGGCCAGCAACCTTTGTCTAGCTCAGGATCCGATCATTTCATAGGTTGGCAAGCTAACAGTGATAGGTTCATAAGAATCCACATAAAAGTTTTTATGCATCATAATCATTTGAAATCATAATTTGCTTGTAAAACATTTCATCAAGATAGAGCAAAGCTCAAATCATTTTCGTATAGAAAGCCCACATAATCATTTTCGTATAGAAAGCCCACCTGGACAAGTAATAAATGCAAGCAAAATGATTCTCGACTCTTCCTTACGCTTCAGTCTTCTGCTCCACCTTTCATCGGAAGCAACTAAGTTTAGCGGTCGATCGAGCTTATCGAAGTCTAACGGACAACGGACTCGATCTACATTTTTGGACTTTAGAGTTTTGCATTCGACTTAAGTTTAATAATAAAAGTTATGATTCTTTTAGAGAACCTAACTGACCATATAACATATAAAGATACTAACAACGGTAACCGATACTCGATTCCGTTACACATTCTTTGGTTCGAAAACCATCATCAAACACTTAACATAATCATAACATAATGCGCATAAAGGCTGGAAAGAATTAGCATTATGTTAATTCACATTAATAACTATATAGCGTATCTTATACCACTGGAAAGCTACTGAAGTCTAGTTTCATGTACATTTTACAGATCTCAAAAATATTAAACGTAGAGAATGTTATGGCCATTTCCGTGAAGTGTAATGAAACTGCCAACATCCGACGAAAATGGGAAAAACATCATATTAACCTAGAGCTCGTTTCTAGCAACGAAAACCCTAAACATGTAAACTCTAATCATACATATCATACTTATAACACATATAGGAGTTGACATACAAGCATGCTTCTCGACATTACGAACTCCATTTCATAATCTTTTCTTTTGAAAACATGACTACTTACTCATTTCTATTTCCCAACTTTAAACCTTCAAACATCATTAACATCAAGTATCATCATCAAGCATCAATTGTTTCCAACATCAAACAACACACTTAACATACAATCATGTTGATAATCAAAGTCTTGTTCCTAACATACAAATGACCTAAACATGACTTTGAAATCCTCAATACATAACATGCTCCTTAACTACATCAAATATTACCAACACATCTTCCAACTTTATAAATCTAACTTCATGCTCTTGTTTTCAAATAAATTTCCAAAATATTTTATAAAAATCTAACAAAAACATATCATATACTCCTTTCATATATCATCATAATCATCAACATATGCGTGGTGAAGATATTCGTGGTAGTTGAAATTCCTCCTGGTGGTGAAGATACTCTCATGACATGACTAGCACGTTCTAGTATAATACTAAGATTATCCACATATGCTCTAGCAATAAATGAATGCGATGCTCCAGTATCAAATAAAACAATTATAGGTAGGTTAAGAAGTTTGCCCATACCTGCCAAGTTACCCTTATCCTACTCAGGTTGCTTCTGATTGATGGCATACGACCTAGAATTCTAATTCTGCTGCTTAGGTGGTGGCGGTAGTTGCGGCTGTCCTTGTATTGCTCTCAGTGGATGGGGTTGACCCTGGTGGTTTGGTCTCTCTCCCTGTTGCTGCTTAGGACAATTCCTCATAATATGGCCTTTCTGACCACACGTGTAACAACTTCCAGTTCCCAACATACAGGAACCATGATGCTTCTTGTTACACTTGGGACATACGGGGTTCGCAACTCACCCCTGATTATTACCTCCCTGAGCAGGAACCATCTACCGTACCTGATTGTTGCCTCCTTGATCTTGAGGCTGTCCATGAGATATATTTCCCTGCCATGGCTTCCTGTTAGCCTGGTTTTTCCCATTGCCACCACTATTTCGTCCTTCCCACTTACGCTTCGCCTTATATTCGTGGGAATTTGTCTGAGTGGGTGGTGTGTAACTGTAGGCGCTCGCTTCTCTTTCGGCATTGCTGACACAATATCCAGATCTCTGTTCAGCGATTCAGTGTAGCTTAGCCTTCCATGGCTAGCTAGGGACATGCCTATCTCATGTCTCAGTCCTCATTTTAATTTTCCTGCCATCTTCTCATCCGTATCAACTTGGTTTGGAGCATACCTTGATAACTCACAAAACATTCTATCATACTCGGTCATTGACATCCTTCCTTCCTTCATATTATACAACTCAGCTTCCTTCTTGACCTTAAAGGTTTTTGGAACATACTTGTCATACAGTGAGTCCTTGAATTCCTCCCAAGAGTAGTTTTCCAGTTGCTCAGCCGTCAGGATCTTCCTGCGCGCTTCCCACTAGAAGTCTGCAGATCCAGTGAGTTGGAAGAGCACACAAGAAAGACGCTCTTGGTTGGTACACCTTAGGAAGTTAAAAATTCATTCCATAGCTCTAACCCAAAGCTCAACATCGCTCGAGTTTCCTGACCCATTGAAAGTAGGGGGATTCTGCTTGAGGAAAAGCTCTTCAATAGCCTGTTGGGGTGGAGGAGGAGGTGGTGTAGGGGCGCGTTCATGTCCTCCTCTCCTTCTTTCCCTTCTGGGTGGCATTCTGTGGTGCACATAATCATCATTAGTTCATTCTCATTGGTCCGTAATTATCATCATACTGGATCATAGAAAGGAGTTCGCGACTATATAATCATAACGCATCGACACATACTCATAGGTAAATCTCGTAGCAAGGTCGATAAAGAGATCCGAAATATCATCATACTCATGAGAAGAAAAGCCCATGAAGGGTCAAAATATATATATATATATATATATCAATATATCATACGTATTATAATAGTATAATTGCCTTCAACGAGGTCTTACTGACTATTAGGCTACATGCCTAAACATATGCCAAAATGTGGGATGCTCCAACAAATAGCATTGCCGTCAATAATATAAGAAAGTGCTAGACATCGAAACGACACGTATAAGCAAAAGAAGTGACGTTCCGCATACAAAACACAAAATAAATGGATAGAACTATCCTGAGCTATCTCAAGTCACCCTCGACTCGAGCCATTTGTCCTCTTAGGAGGACTCCTCCAGATCCTCCTCCGGATCTTCTTCGACTCCTCGTCTAAAGCCGGAGAGACCGCAATAGGGTCTTCGGTGACTGCGCTTCTTCGGGAGAAGTATATGAGCATCGTCTACGATCGGTCGATAGGTCAAAGTGGCGGACACGTCCTACTGAGAATAAAAGGCTCGGTCCTCATGTCCCTGCGACGAGGTGTTGATGTCCCTGCCTCCATGTCTAATCCATCTTAAGCATGAGACGATGAAACAAGAACCACCTGGCTTGGTAGAGGTGTAGCTAGCCTCTCTGGCAAAGCTCCCCTAGCATAAGTTCGATACACACAAGCTCCAGTGGGAGGTGCACGGTGCTGGAGGTATTGAGTGGTGATGCGGATAGCAAAGGCCATGAAATCTCCGGACGGTACTAAAGTGGACTCACACAAAAAGATATATTACCATGAGACTGCAGCAGCCCACTCCCTCCACTCGATCGGAAGGAGGTCGATAAGGCGCTGAATGCCCTTGTAGTCTGAGACACCATGAGGAGCAGCTAGGCGCCAGGTCGCCTCTAGGTATACCACGCACTGGCCCACGGTGGCACCTGTGCCTCGATATGTGCTGCGAAAAGCCTCCACAAGGTCACACGGTGTACGCCTTCTCCTCGTTGACTTATGAGGCGTCGTCTTCGTGGTCACCATCCTATGAAGAAGATATATGTATAATACATCAATGTCTCAACAAAATAGAACAACTCTACTATAGGGTTCTCAGATGAAGGATATAAAGACTAGTAAATCTTTTACCTTACTCTTCAGTTGAGCATGACGTGACGGGGTGTTGAGTTGACAATTGATTCTTAAATGAGTTTAGCTAATCGAACTAATCTTCGCTTGAAAGAACATAGACTCAGAGCGAACGAACTGCGCTCTGATACCATTCTGTCACGGCCCCATATCTCTAAGGATGGCTCAGCCAGGGCATGACCATGGGTAGGAATTAAGAAGCGGGGAAGAAAGGGGGAGACATACATTTCATAAGAAATATGGGTGAATTTCCATGAATAACCTATCAATGCATCATGAAGGGGAGTCAATCCCGGGGGAATGACTTAGAATCCAAAGTAGGATACATAGTTATAATATTAGCCTTGAAGTTTAGAAAAAGGCTTCATAGCATATTACAATCAACATAACTTAGAAAGTAAAATCATAAAGAGTGTTTGCAGCGAAAAAACATGGTTGGTTACATATATGAAGATATATAACCGGGGCTTAACATTGATCGTAAACAAAAGACTTCCACTCAACACCCTCCGTCACATCCCTTGCTCAACCTGCACATTTTTAAACCATATATAGGGCTGAGTACAACATACTCCTTGACATATTGCCAAAATATAAAACATGTTTTCGTATGTGTCATCATACATATAAGCAAAAACACACGGGGGTTTTAAGAAAAATTCCATGTTTACTAAATCATTTGATTACATAGCATATATCATCGATTCACCATATCCATAATTTACGCTGTGAAGGTGGCCATCTCATGACGTTACTCCCCGAGATCGGCCACTCCAAAGAGAGCTCACAATCCCGAGTACTGTTTACACTAACCCTGGCCAGCAACCTTTGTCTAGCTCAGGATCCGATCATTTCATAGGTTGGCAAGCTAACAGTGATAGGTTCATAAGAATCCACATAAAAGTTTTTATGCATCATAATCATTTGAAATCATAATTTGCTTGTAAAACATTTCATCAAGATAGAGCAAAGCTCAAATCATTTTCGTATAGAAAGCCCACATAATCATTTTCGTATAGAAAGCCCACCTGGACAAGTAATAAATGCAAGCAAAATGATTCTCGACTCTTCCTTACGCTTGAGTCTCGCTGCTCCACCTTTCATCGGAAGCAACTAAGTTTAGCGGTCGATCGAGCTTATCAAGTCTAACGGACAACGGACTCGATCTACATTTTTGGACTTTAGAGTTTTGCATTCGACTTAAGTTTAATAATAAAAGTTATGATTCTTTTAGAGAACCTAACTGACCATATAACATATAAAGATACTAACAACGGTAACCGATACTCGATTCCGTTACACATTCTTTGGTTCGAAAACCATCATCAAACACTTAACATAATCATAACATAATGCGCATAAAGGCTGGAAAGAATTAGCATTATGTTAATTCACATTAATAACTATATAGCGTATCTTATACCACTGGAAAGCTACTGAAGTCTAGTTTCATGTACATTTTACAGATCTCAAAAATATTAAACGTAGAGAATGTTATGGCCATTTCCGTGAAGTGTAATGAAACTGCCAACATCCGACGAAAATGGGAAAAACATCATATTAACCTAGAGCTCGTTTCTAGCAACGAAAACCCTAAACATGTAAACTCTAATCATACATATCATACTTATAACACATATAGGAGTTGACATACAAGCATGCTTCTCGACATTACGAACTCCATTTCATAATCTTTTCTTTTGAAAACATGACTACTTACTCATTTCTATTTCCCAACTTTAAACCTTCAAACATCATTAACATCAAGTATCATCATCAAGCATCAATTGTTTCCAACATCAAACAACACACTTAACATACAATCATGTTGATAATCAAAGTCTTGTTCCTAACATACAAATGACCTAAACATGACTTTGAAATCCTCAATACATAACATGCTCCTTAACTACATCAAATATTACCAACACATCTTCCAACTTTATAAATCTAACTTCATGCTCTTGTTTTCAAATAAATTTCCAAAATATTTTATAAAAATCTAACAAAAACATATCATATACTCCTTTCATATATCATCATAATCATCAAGCCACTTTTGAACATATATCAACATATCAAGAACTAAGCATGATTCTTCCTTACTTTCAAAACACCAAACATTTTATAAAAATCCCATATATTCAACATAGCATCATATCATCATATAGCAACATATTATGTAAGAAAATTATAAGAAAGACAACACATGATTGGGTTATAAAACCCTAAAAGTTTCGGCCAACATGAAAAAAATCAAGACATGATTACAACTTGTTCTAAACACTTTCAAGAACCTTAAAATCAACTTAGAGACAACATACAAAATATTATAACATTAAACCTAAACTCTTCATATATTTTCCAAATTTTAAAGTTGTCCAAAACCTATTTTTACTTGGGTAGAAATGAAGAGAATGAGGTAACTTACTTGAATATAAACTTGGATTCAAGTTTGGCACACAAAATAAGCTTGTAACTTGAGTTCTTAATGAAGAACAATGGTGTTCTTCAATGGTGAAGGGGGAGGGGCGGCTGAAGTGAGAAATGAAGAGAGGAAGAAGATGAAGTGAGGAGGAAAAATGAAAGGGAGGTGATGTCCCTTTATATACTAGGTTAACCCTAGACGTCATCGATAAAGCGGTCGAATAATATTCTACGTTTCGCTCCTCCATAGATAAAATTACTCGAGTATTGTGTGTATGACATATACCTAAATTATAGTATCGCACTTACCGCTTAAAGTCGGAGAAAAGTTTCGCGTTTTACAGAACGCGAATTATTCGAGAAAACGACTCGACATAAAATATACCCGAAAATTCAAAAAGTAAACTTTTGAAAATCGTACTTATAACGTAAAAGTGGTGTATATAGAAGTCGACGGAATCACGATTCTGTCTATCGAAACATAAAAATCAAATTCGGAAGGTAAACCCAACCAAATAATCGAACATCCGATTTCTGAATTAAAAACGTGTAAATAGTTCTAAACTTACTCCATTAGTTAGAGTTTTATTATTTGTTAATGCAAAACCCTAATGTCGCACTTGAGGTCATAATAATTCATGCATATAAAAGACCGACATTGCGCTTCTACACTTACTGTAGCGTGCGCAAAGCCAACAATAACGCGGCGCTAATACGGACGATAGTGTGCGCTAACTACCGACGCCAAGATGCGCTATCGGGACTCGGTCCCGCCTAGTAGCTCCAGGATCGCCTCGATCGCCATTAGCATGCGCTATACACCCGGTATCATGCGCTAACAATGACATAGTAGCGCGCACTACACCACAAGCGATAGCGTGAGTTACACCATAATGAGTCAAAAATCATGCAACGATCTGAAAAGGAATCAAGTACGTGTCCACTCATGACACACCCAAATGTGGCACAACATACGAAAGACATGGACAATGCTAATCCGATAATCGGCAGAAAAACTCAATGAAACTGGAGCGAAGATCTCGGGTATTATATTCTACCCTCCTTAAAAATAAGTTTCGTCCCGAAACTTAAAACATGATACAGTCTACACAGTGCAATCTCAGATAACGCACGTTATCTATTGACGACAGCACACAACGAACCCCAAGCAGTACAGAGCTGCTACAACACGATTCGCTACGCTAGAGCGATAACAAAACGCAATGAACCAAAGTCACGACGGTATATTAATCCGAACAGCACCACGACCAAAACACAAGTCTAATGCTGAACAAGAATGAAATTCCAATAGCCCCAAAGATTTGGAAGATAATCATTTGAGACTCTGGAAAATTACGAAATGGCTCAGACGCTCAAGAATCACGATACGATACCAAACGATAACAATCGGACAATAACAATCAAACAACAACGGTCGAACAACCATGATCGAAAGGCAACGATCAAAACAACAACGATCGTACAACCACTCCGAAGTTACACCTCAACTCAAGACATCAGTCAGCTTGTAGGAACCACGAGGTGTTAATTTCGTACATGGTAAATCGGAAATCAATCCGAACATGGAAAGGTCACAATGATACACAGATCAATTTGGAACAGTATGAGAATTTATTCGAATGACAAAGGCGAGAAACAACATAAGGTCAGAAGCATCAACGAACACCATCGAGTCAATAGAGTTGAACAAAACGGAAGCGGAAAAAAATGTGGGAATTACACCATATCACCGTTAAAAGAGGTTTCGTCCCTGAAACCTAAACAACGAGAACAAAGTGCTAGAATAGCATCCTTTCCGGCAATATTCTCTTGGTTCTGCATCCAATCTCCATGACCATCTATACCGCGGTCACGACTGTGTCCTCTGCCCCTCAGCATACATAGAGGATACTCACTCAATACGATGGCACAACTTCACAATATAATATACTAAAGTGCCAACTCAGCGCGACATATCACATAAGGCAACTAATAGCAACTTCATAAAACGATCCACGAGGTATCCCTTTAAAGGGCATCATTGGAAAATCTTTAAATTTGTATGTTTACTCGAAATAGAATTTTTTGAAAGTACTTTTGGTACCTCGGGTTGTCACGCCCCCACACCGGGGTTGGACGAGAACGCGACAGTTAACGTAATAATTAACGTTTGTGATAATACATTCCAGTAAAGCATTCATATACCAGATCTCATCCCGGTGAACTAAGACTGGTTGGTCCATAGAAAAGAAATATTCAAGGGTACAACGGAGTTATTACATCAAATGCAAAAGAGTACATCGGAAACCAAAATACATTTTGACACAAGAATAAAAGAAGCGTTAAAGCAGCATCCTGATTCCTACGTCTTGGCAATACTTTGAGGATGGTCTTCAGTGGTCGTCAGCATCTGTCCCTTCTTCTTCTTCGTTCTCTTCATCTAGTGGGGTTTTAGAAAACAATTCAAAATGGGGTGAGAATAATGGATTCTCAGTGAGTTGGGTTTGGGTATTTAATGAGTTTATTATTTAATAAACATTATGTTTCTTCTACTTTTGAAAAATAGTGTTGTTTAAAAATTGGTGCAAGTTTTAAAGAAGAATATTATGAATTATGACATGAATGTATAGTCAATCTCCGTAGATTGCGGTTGAGTATGAAGAATGCACGGCGTCGAGCGCTCAATGAGTATTTAGCTTTGGGAGGTCGTCTACATGACTAATCCCTTAGCCTCCTTATATCGTCTTAGACCTTTATCAGTGTATGGCCTTTGACTATCGCCACAACCTTTGGTATGATAACCGTAGCCTTTGTAATATCTGCATTTTTCTTTCCCTTGTAATTGTATTTCCGGTGTAATTCTCGATTGTAGTGACCCTCGTGTATCCTTCAGTGTAACTTTTCCGTCATCTTTTGATCTGATTCTCATAATTGATGTGCGGAACCGCCGTTTCGGGGTTGCCGTGGATCTATTCTATGCTATGATGCGTTTTGAGGTGTTCCATTTGATGTTTCGTTCGTATTCTGGTGTGGTGGACCGTTTATGTTCTGTACCTAGCGCACGCTAATTTTTTTGCATAGCGCGCGCTAGAAGTCTCTTTGTAGCGCACGCTACGTTTACTTCGTAGCGCGCGCTAGCGAGTGAACCCTGGGGGGGTGGCAGTTCAACTCCCAGGCCTCTGGACTATCGGATTAGCGCACGCTATCTTGTCTAGCGCACGCTAATGTCGGGAGACTAGCGCACGTTAAGTTGTTCAGTAGCGAGCGCTAGCGTGACTGTCCAGTACTGGACAGTTTACTACTGAACTCGATCAGGTGCTAGTTAGCGCACGCTACGCTTGTATGGTAGCGCACGCTAACGGATCAGGTGGGTTACGGACAGTTTGTCACCGACTCGATCGATGTCCGGTAGCGCACGCTATTAGTCGATAGCGCACGCTACCGAGAAGTTATTAGCGCACGCTACGTATCGAGTAGCGCACGCTAACGGCTAATTACCTGGCTACTGGACTGGGACGCTAACGGTAGGGTTTGGAATCTTATCCCGTTAGCGCACGCTAACCTTGAGGTTTTAGCGTGCGCTAACACTCCCTGGCTATATAAACCAGGGAGTTGACCGAGATAAACACAAAATCTCATTTCTTCCTCTCTCCGCGGCGAAGGCGATCCCGAAGCAATTCTCTTGGAGATTTCTTCCTCCAATCATCTCATCCAACATCCTTCTTGAGTTCTTGGAGTATTATATCAACAACAACACGAATCTTTCGTCCTAATCCACGGCAAATCTCTTAGAACCCTACTTTTGGATAATTTGGGGGTTTTGGGATTTCCTTCCGATTCGTTCCGTTTTGTTGGTGGATTCATGATGAATATGATTAATCTTGTTGATATAATTAGTTTTCCTACGGATTCATGGTATATTTTCATGGTTTTGCGAAATCGAGAGGGTTTGGTTGTGGTCCGCCCTCGTTGTTATTTTTGTATGAATATACATGAATCGTAGGCGGGTTTTCGGGTGTATTCCATTTCCTCAATCGTTTCGGAGTGGTTGTGATTGTGTTATTCGAATCATTAGGTTCATTCGTCGGTTCCTCACGGTCGTGCTTGATTCTTCCGTTCCGTTCGTGTCACCGTCTATTAATCGAGGCAAGTATCCTTATGAACTTACAATCTTAACGTAGTAGTATTGCATGAGACTTGTGTGTGTGTGTATTCTCACTACGGGTTAGATCCGACGGGGTCTCGGTAGGGGTCCACGGAGGGGTGGATCCGCGAGCTTGCTTTTAACCACTACGGGTTAGATCCGACGGGGTCTCGGTAGGGGTCCACGGAGGGGTGGATCCATGGTTAATTGTGGTGCATTTTTACAAATGTGATTTGATATTGGCGTTTCCGGAAATGAGTGTTTTGGAACTATGTTTTCTCGATTGCATGTATATACTATATGTGTAAGATGTAAGTCGTTCATCTGATATTTGCTAACCCCTCTGGGGAACCGTTTTGGGGAAATTCGTTTTATGAATTTCAGGTCAGGTTCATCGAGACGAACGGGCGCTGGACCAGTATGCGGATGATGGCCGAGCGTGATGATTGTGCACGAGTGATGTCTTAGTGTCTTCTACCTTTTCATATTTTGTGGTTTTTGTTTGAACTAATAGAAGTACTCGAGTACTTAAGAACTTTTACTCGTCTGGATTGTATTGTTGTTTATCGTGTTTGTGTCGAATTGTATTGTTGTTTATCGTGTTTGTGTCGAATGATGATGTTATGTGGACCGGGTGAACCGGGTGGATTATTCTGTTTTGCGTCTTTATGACATGGTATTGTTCTGTCGTTTATGTGAGTCGATGAGTATGATCTCGTTTCGGCTGGTGGGTCCTATATAGGGATTCACTACTGTAATATACCTCGAATATCTTGAGGGTGTTACGAGAAAATGGTATCGAGCTCTAGGTTTATGGATACCTAGGCTTGTCGGTTTATTGGGTCTTGTGGTGTTTTGTTTTGCACATCATCGTCACGCTGCCATGATTCTGGTACTACCAGTGTCCGTAAGTTTTCCTTCCTCTGTTCATTAATTCCTTGTATCGTATCCTTGATTCTCGACTTGTGATTGTTCTTTTCTTGATCGACCCTCGTATGGCTTTTGCTACTTATTTAACTCCAGTATGGATCTTGGAAGAGGTCGTGGTCGTGGAAGCGGCTGGGGACGTGGGGCAGCCGGTGGAGCGGCCACGTCACAGTCTTCGGGAGCCGATAGTACCGGCGACCGTCATAGCCATGCTTCTTCCTAGGAGCGTGCCGATCTTGGTATTGCGGCCGTTATGCAGCAAATGGTGAATCAAATGGCGGCGATAGCCCAGGCGGTTCAGAACCCGGATCAGGCCTACGCTAATCGGGGCGGAGCGGATCGTTGGCTCCAAGATGTTATCAAGATGCATCCTCCTCAGTTTTCGGGAGCTTCAGACCCGATTGGCTGGGAAGGGTGGATCAAGGAGATGTCTAAGGTCTTCGTTGCCACTAACTGTCCTGAGGAACGTAGAGTCCCTATTGCCCAATACTTTCTCACAGGGGACGCTACGGACTGGTGGGAGGCCGTTGGGCCCAAAGACCATGCTGCTTCGTGGGCTGAGTTTCAAGAATTGATGGAGACTGAATATTGCCCGTGGCCGGTCAGACAGGCTCGGGTACATGCTTTTTATGACGCTCAACCGCGGGATATCCCCGTATCTCAAGCTATTGCTGATTTTAATAAGGAGTTGGGTAATGTGAAGACCCAAGTTGTCGAGGAGAGCGACAAAATTTTCCATTTCTCCAGACGGATGAAGTCGTCGATTCGGGACTATATGTCGGGGCTCGTATGTACTACCTTGAAGGATTATCAGAGTAGGGCCCTCGCATACGATATGTCCGTGACGGCGAGTGAGGCGGCCGCGAGTAAGAAGCGAAGTCCGGAATTTTTCGGGCCACAAAGGTGGGGGTCGGCAGAATTTGATCTGCTAACTTTTCCATTGGTGGTGGCCCGGCTCGATCTCTCGGGTTTCCCAGGCTGCAGTGCCCCTTCTCGAGAGGTGAAGTGTTTTAACTGTGGCCAGCCAGGCCACATCAGTCGTAATTGCCCGAGTCCTTTGTTGATATGTAATCAGTGTGGCCAACCGGGCCACAAGGCGGCTTTCTGTGCCGAGAGGGAGAGAATTGTGGGTGCCCGGACTTCCATCCCAGCGCCTAGGGAACCAAGTGTGAATCAGGGATCGTTTGCTCCTCAGTCTCCGCCGAGTGCTAGTCGGGGGAGAGGTCGGGGTCAGCCCTCTAAGGGGGGAGCTTCCAGTGTCGGCTCCGCCCATCCGCGGGTTTATGAGATGCGGAGGACCGATGACCCAGCGGCTACCGTGGCGACAGGTACCGTTTATATTCTTTCTCATCCTGTCAGTGTGCTTTTCAATTCCGGTGCTACGCATTCGTTCATATCTTTGGATTGTGTGCGCCGTTTGAGTCTCGACTGTTTGATGCCTTGTGAACCCTTCATCGTTAAGCTTCCTAGCGGTGATAGGATTGTTGGTGATCAGGAGGTTCGAGACTGTTCTGTACTTATTTGTGAGAGGACTTGGCCCTCTAATCTTATTGTTGTGAGTATCGAGGGTGAGGATTTGATTCTTGGGGATGATTGGCTCGAGCGGCATGGTGCGATCATGAACTACCGCACGAGAATCATCACTATGTTAGCCGAGGACGGCACCGAGCACTCTTTCGCGGGGCGAAAGAGGGAAACCGTAAATTTGTTATTAACGCCTTGAAGGCGATGAGACTCCTGCGAAAGGGGTGTACTGGATATTGGTGCTACGCCTTGAAGGCGGAGGATGGTGGAGTCGAGCTTTCGTCGATTCCAGTCGTTAATGAGTTCCCTGATGTATTTCCTGACGAGTTACCGGGATTGCCACTGGATCGTGAGGTTGAGTTTGCTATAGAGTTAGAGCCGGGCGCAGCTCCGATTTCGAAGGCGCCGTATCGCATGGCACCTTCAGAGATGGCAGAGTTGAAGAAGCAGTTGAGTGAGCTTCTTGAGTCGGGGTATGTTCGACCGAGTGCCTCGCCTTGGGGCACACCGGTCCTGTTTGTGCGGAAGAAGGATGGCTCACTACGTTTGTGTATCGACTACCGCGAACTAAACAAGGTGACCATCAAGAACAAGTATCCTCTGCCGAGAATTGATGACTTGTTCGATCAGTTCCAGGGAGCTGCGGTGTTCTCGAAAATTGATTTGAAATCGGGGTACTATCAACTCCGGGTGAGAGAGTCCGATGTGCCGAAAATAGCTTTTCGGACGAGATACGGACATTATGAGTTCGTAGTTATGCCTTTCGGGTTAACCAATGCGCCGGCGGTGTTCATGCAGTTGATGAACAAAGTTTTTATCGAGTATCTGGATAAGTGCGTCGTCGTCTTTATTGACGATATTCTTATTTATTCGAGGAATGAGGAAGAGCATGCCCATCATTTGCGGGTAGTATTAGACATTTTGAGGACCGAGCAACTCTATGCAAAGTTCTCGAAATGTGAGTTCTGGCTGAAGGAAGTGATGTTTTTAGGTCACGTGATTTCGGTAGGGGGTTCGTGTGGATCCACGTAAGATTGAGGCGGTGTTGGATTGGGCACCGCCAAGAATGTGAAGGAGCTCCGTAGTTTCTTGGGTTTAGTGGCTACTACCGTAGGTTCGTCGAGGGTTTCAAATCGGCTCGCCACTTACACGCTTGCTCCAAATCCGAGAAGTTCGTGCAGGAATGACCAGAGGCGATCGAGTTTTGAGGAATCAAGAAGCGTTTGACTTCAGCCCGATTTTGGTGTTGCCATGTGGCAACGAGGGTTTTGCCGTTTATAGCGATGCTTCGGGTCGTGGTCTTGGGTGTGTATTAATGCGGCACGGCAAGACCATTGCCTATGCGTCGAGACAGCTTGAGGCCGTATGAGTGAACTACCCTACTCATGATTTGGAGTTAGCGGCAGTCGTTTTTGCGCTCAAGATTTGGCGTCACTATCTTTTCGGCTCTACATGTCAGATTTTTACCGATCATAAAAGTCTGAAATACATATTTACTCAGCGAGAGTTGAATATGAGGCAGAGGAGGTGGTTAGAGTTGATTAAAGATTATGACCTCGAAATCCTTTATCATCCGGGTAAGGCGAACGTCGTGGCCGACGCCTTGAGTCGGAAACCAGTTGCGTTGCGAACGCTTGAGATCCTTACATCTCAGTCTGAGCTTCGGCGGGCTTTGATCGAGTTAGATGTTGAAGTTTTGTTGCCTGGAGCCGTCGGGCAACTTCGTGCTTTAGAGATTTCGTCGTCTTTGATCGATGAAATTAAGCTGAAGCAGTTAGAGGATCCGATGATTACTCAAATCCGAGATAACGTTCTTAAAGGAAAGTCTCCTGGATTTGTGATTCACGAGGATGGTGTTTTGAGATTCCAGAGTCGGCTTTGTGTGCCGAACGACTCAGAGTTGAGACAGAGTATTTTACGGGAGGCCCATGCTACACCTTATTCCGTTCATCCTGGTTCGAGTAAGATGTACAAGGACCTGAGGAGAAATTTCTGGTGGAATGATATGAAGGATGAGGTCGCACAGTTTGTAGCGAGATGTTTGACTTGTCAGCAGGTCAAAATCGAGCATCGTGACCATTGAGTTATTGCGATCACTTCCCGTTCGAATGGACATGGTAAGATATATAGATTGATTTCTTTACGAGTTTTCAGAGATCGAGGTCGGGCATGAATATGGTATGGGTGATTGTTGATCGTCGACCAAGTCGGCACATTTTCCGGGCATCAAGGACACTTGGGGCCGGAGAAGTTAGCTAGTGTGTTTATTGCGCTCTTTGTGAGACTTCACGTTACTACAAAGTCTTTTGTTTCGGATCGTGACGGCCGCTTTGTATCGCACTCGGCGGGCGGTGCATAAGGCGTTGGGTACCGTTTACATTTGAGTACCTCTTTTCATCCCGATCGGATGGACGGTCGGACGCACTATCCGGACATTCGAGGATATATTGCGTGCTTGTGCTCTCGATGGAGTAGCCATTGGGAGGAACATTTGCCATTGATCGAATTCACGTACAACAACGGTTGGCACGCGTCGGTCGGATGGCACCGTATGAGGCACTTTACGGGCGCGATGTCGATCACCGATTTGTTGGAATGAGGCGTCCGATTTGGTCGGGACCGAGCCGGATGTCGTTTTAGAGACGAGGCGGAAGATAGAGTTAATTCGGGAACGGATGTTGGCGCCTGAGTCGGCCAGTCGTATGCCGACGTCCGTCGTCGACCTTTGGAATTCGAAGTGGGAGACCACGTTTTGCTAAAGGTGTCGCCGATGAAGGGAGTCTTTCGTTTCGGGAAGAAAGGGAAGTTGAGTCCGAGATTTATCGGCCCCTTTGAGATCCTCGAGCGAGTAGGTGGGTTGGCATACCGCTTGGCGTTACCTCCAGCCTTGAGTCATGTTCATAGCGTTTTTCATGTTTCCCAGTTGAGGAAATATGTCCCGGATCCTAGTCACATCATTGATTATGGTGAGATTGATGTCGCCGAGGATGTTACTTTTGAAGAGCGCCCTTTGAAGATTTTGGAGCATCGTGAGAAGCGATTGAGGCATAAGACCATACCTTTGGTCAAGGTGCAGTGGTCGAGACACGGTGTCGAGGAGGCAACTTGGGAAACCGAGGATAGCATGCGTGCTAGGTACCCCGAGTTGTTTGTTTCTTAAGTTTCGGGACGAAACTTATTTTTAGAGGGGTAGAATGTAATATCCGCATTTTTCTTTCCCTTGTAATTGTATTTCCGGTGTAATTCTCGATTGTAGTGACCTCGTGTATCCTTCAAAGGTAACTTTTCCGTCATCTTTTGATCCGATTCTCATAATTGATGTGCGGAACCGCCGTTTCGGGGTTGCCGTGGATCTATTCTATGCTATGATGCGTTTTGAGGTGTTAGTTTGATGTTTCGTTCGTATTCGGTGTGGTGGACCGTTTATGTTACGTACCTAGCGCACGCTAATTTTTACGCATAGCGCGCGCTAGAAGTCTCTTTGTAGCGCACGCTACGTTTACTTCGTGCGCGCTAGCGAGTGAACCACAGGGGGTGGCGGTTCAACTCCTGTGCCTGCGGACTATCGGATTAGCGCACGCTATCTTGTTTAGCGCACGCTAATGTCGGGAGACTAGCGCACGTTAAGTTGTTCAAGAGCGCTAAGCGTGACATCGATCTTGGACAGCTTTACTACCGAACTCGATCAGTGCTAGTTAGCGCACGCTACGCTTGTATGGTAGCGCACGCTAACGGATCGTGGGTTCGGGACAGGTTTGTCACCGACTTGGATCGATGTCCAGGTAGCGCACGCTATTGGTCGATAGCGCACGCTACCGAGAAGTTATTAGCGCACGCTACGTATCGAGTAGCGCACGCTAACGGCTAATTACCTGGCTACTGGACTGGGACGCTAACGGTAGGGTTTGGAATCTTATCCCGTTAGCGCACGCTAACCTTGTGGTTTTAGCGTGCGCTAACACTCCCTGGCTATATAAACCAGGGAGTTGACCGAGATAAACACAAAATCTCATTTCTTCCTCTCTCCGCGGTGAAGGCGATCCCGAAGCAATTCTCTTGGCGATTTCTTCCTCCAATCATCTCATCCAACATCCTTCTTGAGTTCTTGGAGTATTATATCAACAACAACACGAATCTTTCGTCCTAATCCACGGTAAATCTCTTAGAACCCTACTTTTGGATAATTTGGGGGTTTTGGGATTTCCTTCCGATTCGTTCCGTTTTGTTGGTGGATTCATGATGAATATGATTAATCTTGTTGATATAATTAGTTTTCCTACGAATTCATGGTATATTTTCATGGTTTTGCGAAATCGAGAGGGTTTGGTTGTGGGTCGCCCTCGTTCTTATTTTTGTATGAATATACATGAATCGTAGGCGGGTTTTCGGGTGTATTCCATTTCCTCAATCGTTTAGGAGTGGTTGTGATTGTGTTATTCGAATCGTTAGGTTCATTCGTCGGTTCCTCACGGTCGTGCTTGATTCTTCCATTCCGTTCGTGTCACCGTCTATTAATCGAGGCAAGTATCCTTATGAACTTACAATCTTAACGTAGTAGTATTGCATGAGACTTGTGTGTGTGTGTATGCTCACTACGGGTTAGATCCGACGGGGTCTCGGTAGGGGTCCACGGAGGGGTGGATCCGCGAGCTTGCTTTTAACCACTACGGGTTAGATCCGACGGGGTCTCGGTAGGGGTCCACGGAGGGGTAGATCCATGGTTAATTGTGGTGCATTTTTACAAATGTGATTTGATATTGGCGTTTCCGGAAATGAGTGTTTTGGAACTATGTTTTCTCGATTGCATGTATATACTATATGTGTAAGATGTAAGTCGTTCATCTGGTTACTTGTACTAGCGTAATTGCTAACCCCTCTGGGGACCCGTTTTGGGGAAATTCGTTTTATGAATTTCAGGTCAGGTTCATCGAGACGAACGGGCACTGGACCAGTATGCGGATGATGGCCGAGCGTGATGATTGTGCACGAGTGATGTCTTAGTGTCTTCTACCTTTTCATATTTTGTGGTTTTTGTTTGAACTAATAGAAGTACTCGAGTACTTAAGAACTTTTACTCGTCTGGATTGTATTGTTGTTTATCGTGTTTGTGTCGAATTGTATTGTTGTTTATCGTGTTTGTGTCGAATGATGATGTTATGTGGACCGGGTGAACCGGGTGGATTATTCTGTTTTGCGTCTTTATGACATGGTATTGTTCTGTCGTTTATGTGAGTCGATGAGTATGATGTTGTTCAGCCTGGTGGGTCCTATATAGGGATTCACGGCGCTGTAATATACCTTGAATATCTTGAGGGTGTTACAGCCTTGGGCGTTTGTCGGACCGTCACTTTAACATTGGCCTTTGAGCTTTATCGCTCTCACGCTTGGTGACGTGCTGCCCTATCTCTTATCAGGGATCGATATGTCCTTAGCTTGGGTCTATGCCCGGATCATATCATAATCGCGACTATACCCGAATTCTACGACCCAGTCACCTTAGGATCACTCCTTCCTTCGGCTTCAAGGGAATAGGATACGACGGTAGCTTTGCCTAGAACCGCAGGCACGCTGCTCGATTCATGACTTAGACTAACCGCCCCTCATGTATATAAATAGAAAAAGGAACTCTAGAGGTATCCATACGGACTCTAGCGGTGGCTCCGCCCGAAGGTCGTAGCACTTAGCTCCGCACAGCACTTACTCTCGATTTCAATTGAATAACAATTATTATCGTGATTAACAACGATTATGCATATTATAAGATATCAATATGATTATTTGATTGTAAATGGACTTGGATAAACTAGAGAAATTAGTTCAACCGGTTGATGATTAGATTGCTATTGTGTGAGTCTTAGCATAATCTTATAATAAACTCATAAACTTGAATAGTTCGGTACGGATTGATTATGCGTCCGAAAATTACGAACTTTATTGCGAAAAATCCGTTATGATATGAGGATTGAAGATCAGAAGTTGCATGAAAGTTTTACATTTCGTAAATTACAATTCTGCACTTCCATCTTTTAAGTACTATCATTATTTTACTAAAATATTATAAATTTGGATAATTCGGTACAGATTGATTATACGTCCGAAAATTACGAACTTTATTGAGAAAAGTCCGTTATGATATGAGGATTGAAGGTCAAAAGTTGTATGAAATTTTTACCTTTCAAAAATCACAATTCTGCGCTTTCAAAATTAAAGTACTATTATTATTATTTTTATTTAGTTTTGTCTATAATTTTGATTAATTCATTTCGATTCATTTAAACTCTAAAAATTATGAATCCAGTTGCGATTTGAACCTTACGACTTGTAATTTTTTATTACGTTCAGTTTTTTAATTTTTATTCTTTTATAATTTATGATTTCACCTCTTTGTTTTGTCTTAATCGACATTTTAGTATTCGGGTCATATCTTTTTCGTTTCTTGTCGGATTGAACTCAAATTTTCGAGGTAGGCTCTTTATGTTATTATGAGTATATAGAGTCCAACCTTTCTAGAAATTTTATCTTCGAAACAGCAAGTTTCTGTAAATTACAGTTTTGGCCCCGAATTCTTGAAATTTATATTTTTGCCCCAATTTTCTATTTTAGTAAATTCCGATTTAGGTGAAATTTTATAGAGAACTTATTTTTATATTTTAAGACTTAATTTTAATACATAATACCAGAATTATGGATCTTTACAATTTTACCTCAAATTTATCTTATTTAAACTATTTTAGTTTATTCTTCGAACTTAGGTTCGAATTATCAAATCTTCCGGTGACTAATTATTCTCTTACCATAGTCCAATATATAATAATATATTTTTGGGATTTTATTCCCCAAAGATCAAATTTGTACTCAACCAATATTTCCATCAATAAATTAATTTGCACATATAATTAAAATATTACAAACAAAAATTCAACAAATATCAAGACCATTACATGCATGGTAATGAATGTCCATCAAGTATAGATAACCAAGGTTTCAATACTTGCATGCACCATATATTTAACTTGTATAAATTTTGAATAAGAGAAAAGAAAGAAACAATTTTACCCACCTCGATTTCTTGTCAAAAATAAATGGTTCTAGGTCTCGGAAGTGGAAGAAAACGATCTCCCTCCTTGAACTACATGTATTGACCGATTCAAGTATCCATGAATACATGATGCATATTTTGTTTGCATGTTTTTGAGATTAGAGTTAGATTAGGAAGGTTTTTTTTATACTTATAGAAAAAAAAAAAGTAGGAAAGAAAATTACCTATTTCTTGTTGAACCCTCTTCTTCCTTATCTCATCTTTTTTGGTTCAGCCCTCTCTCTATCTCTAGTCTCTAAATTTTCAGATTTTGCTTTGGTGTGTGTGGGAGAAAGTATGTTGGGTGTAAGTATTAAAAAGGGTGTATTTTTAAGTATGGTCAAGGCATGGGAAATGGGGTAGTAACTATGTCTCTTGCATGGGGAGACATGGGGCTTTAATAAATATTGATTCCCCCTATTTTTCTCTCCATTTGGCGGCCCCAATATGTGTGTGTGTATATATTTTTTTTTTTGTATTTTAAATGTGTAGAATGTTAATATATTTAGTTGGGTATTTATTTAATTGTAAATGGATTAAGTAGTTTGGGTTGGGCTTTCAATCATAATTCCAAGACTTAGGAATTTTATTAAGTTGGGTTTGAGTCCATTAGTGAGTTTATATTAGTAAATGTTGGTACACATAGCCATTAGGTGAATCAATGTTCTACTTTAACTTTCAATTAATTTATTATTTATGAAATAATCAAGTAAAATAAAATGAAACTAGATATAGGTTATATTATATTATAACAAATGTTATTAAAATTACATTATGATATAATAAACCGTACATATACTGAGCTATCGAATTTTAGGGGGTTCTATATCCTCCCCTCCTTAGAAGAATTTGGTCCCCAAATTCCTTCTCGAACAACTCGGGATATGATTTCTTCATTTCTTCCTCAGCTTCCCATGTAGCAGCTTCCTCTCTGTTGTGATTTGTCCAGACGACCTTGACTAATGGTATCTTCTTGTCTCATAGTTAGCGCACTTGTTGATCCACGATCCTAATCGGCTTCTTGATATAAGTTAAATCTTTCTTGATTGGCGGTATGTCATGCGTGATGACATGTTCAGGATCTGGATGATATTTCTTCAATCTTGAGACATGAAATACGTCGTGCATTCCGGCAAGATCGGTTGGTAGCTCGAGACGATATGCTAATTTGCCAATTAGTTCTAGGATTGTGAAAGGACCGACATATCTAGGGCTAAGCTTCACTCCCTTCTTTGGGTTGATCAATCCCTTACGTGGTGATAAAAGAAGGAATACTTTCTCTCTGGTGTCGAATTCTAAATCTCTCCTCCTCTGGTCTGCATAACTCTTCTGTCGGCTCTGAGCAGTGCGAATTCGATCCCGAATGATTCGAACTTTATCCATTGCATCTTATACTAGATCAACTTTTGGTATTGTTGCGATTTTTCTTTAACGCAAGTGTACGTTATCGTATACAAGTAATAAAGTGATGAGTGAGTATCGTTCCCACGAGGACTGAATCACTAACTACCGATTTTTATGTATTCTAGTTTTATTTGAACAATCGGATTTTGGGTTTGCAATTAATTACTAAAAGAATTAATAAAAGATTAGACAGTAAAGATGATCGCTTGGAGAAAGAGAATCAAATGATAAATAAGTCTAGGATTCTGAATCCACCTCGGTTTATCCGAATTTACTCTCGATTATCTGAAGTTAATGATTTTCCCAATTCATTGAAGGCGAAGATTGCTAATATACTCTACTGCCTCTCCCGAGGTCAATAGATTTTTCGAAAGGCGAATAACGCACTCTATCCCTAGGTGAATTAATTCGTCAATAGGCAAAAAGCATAAAATCTCCAAAAGGCCACGTAGTTCCTATGAGTATATTCCTATCTCACAGAATAAAACGGTCCTCACCAATAGTTCCTCACCAACTCTCCTCTCCCGATTCGAATTGAATGATTAAAACAATACAACTATTGGCCAGATAATTGAAAGCATTAAACACGATTGGGAAAACTCAACAAAAAGATAATTAATTAGATAATATCAAGCAAATTCGTCAAAACACAGGTTTCATCAAAATCCTAGATTAGGGTTTTAGCCTGACATGCTAATAAATGAAAATACAGAATTAATAGATAAAAAGCATGAAAATCAAACGCAGATGAAGCTCGGATTCCTCCGTTCTTCTGGCTTCCGCCCTCTGCTCTTGAAGTCTTCTGCTTATCTTCCTCTTCTGCCGTCTCCTCCAAGATTCTCTAATTCCAATATTCAAAGATTCAAGATGATTAATTAGGGTCTTAAACCCTTATTTATAGCTCTGCACAGTCTCCAATTCGCGTCCATGTGAGTAGGTCGAGAACTGGCTTCAAAACGGCCCAAATCCGCGCGGAGCTCACCATAACCGCCTAGTGTGCCGCGGCTCACTAAATCTGTGCCGCGGCACATGGTCTTGACTAGAAGCACAGGCGCCTTTTAATTCATACGTGCGGCTCACTTGGTATCTTTGCGGCGCAGTCTGATCTACTTTGTGCCATTGGTTGCCTTCCTGTGCCGTGGCCCACTTGCCTTGTGCCGCGGCTCACAGCCAAAATTTGCCGTTTTCGCCCGTTTCGCCCCGTTTTAGCTTCCGGACTCCAATCTCCTGACAAACATACAAAATTAAGGCATTAAGAGTTCATTTAAGCAAATTCACTATCCAAAATAATACAAAATAATGATAAATAAGCGTATAAAAATACGCCTAACAGGTATCGGGTTTCGGTTCTTCTTAGTCCTTGGTGTCCATCGGTCGTCAATCTCCCAATGTATTGGTGATTGGCACTTTCTTCCGTATAATGCTTCATATGGAGCCATCCCAATCGTTGCCTGGTAGCTGTTGTAATAGGCAAACTCAGCTAAGGGTAGGTGGTGACTCCAATTCTTTTGAAAATCCAGTGCACATGCTCGTAACATGTCCTCAAGGACTTGTATCGTTCTCTCAGATTGTCCGTCTGTATGAGGGTGTGCTGCAGCGCTGAAATTCAATGTCGTCCCAAGTTATTGATGAAGACTCTTCCAAAATCTAGAGACAAATCTGGGGTCATGGTCTGACACAATGTCTACAGGTACTCCATGTAATCTAACGATTTCTCGGATATACGTCCTTGTTAGTTTCTACAGACAGTCATTCTTCCTTACGGGTAAGAAGTGAGCTGACTTTGTAAGTCTATCCACGATTACCCAGATTGTGTTGTATCCTCCACTGGTTGTTGGTAGATCCATCACGAAGTCCATCGTGATTAGTTCCCATTTCCATTCGGGAATCTCGAGCGGCTGTAGTAACCCTGATGGTCTTTGGTGTACAGCCTTCACCCTTTGACAATTTAAACACCTTGCTACGAATTCTGCTACTTGGTTCTTATTCACCCACCAGTAGTGTTTCTTAAGATCCTCATACATCTTATTACCGCCTGGATGTATTGTATACCGAGAGCAGTGAGCTTCTGCCAAAATTTTCCTCTTGAGTTCGTCATTGTTGGGAACACATATTCGGTTTTTAAATTTTAGTGTTCCATTAGCTGACATGATAAACTCTGATTTCTCGCCTTGTGCGACCTTTTCCTTAAGTTTACACAACTTCTCGTCTTGTGTTTGTGGTTCTCGTATTTCCTCAAGTAAATCCGGCTTTATTGACAAATTAGCGCATAAGACGTGTGTCTTTGCCTGCCTTGGGTTCCATTGGATTATTTCTCTCAGGGCATTCCATTTCCTTATCATGAGTCTAGCCACACTCGCTTACCTACTTAAGGCGTCTGCTACGACATTGGCCTTGCTCGGATGATGCTGAATGGTGAGGTTATAATCCTCAAGAAGTTCTATCCACCGTCTCTGTCTTAGATTCAACTCCTTCTGAGAGAACAAATATTTGAGACTCTTGTGGTTAGTAAAGATAGTGAATGTAGCTCCATACAGGTAGTGTCTCCATTTCTTCAAAGCAAACACTATTGCTCCTAGTTCAAGGTCATGGGTCGAATAATTCATCTCATGGATTTTCAGCTTTCGTGATGCATAAGCCACAACCTTGTTGTTTTGCATCAGCACAGCTCCTAATCCTTCCTTTGATGCATCGCTGTAAACCACAAATCCTTCACTCCCTTCGGGAAGTGTTAGCACAGGTGCGGTAGTGAGTTTCCTCTTGAGTTCCTAGAAGCTCAAATCACACTTATCGCTCCACTCAAATTTGACGTGCTTCTGCATCAGTCTTGTGAGTGGTCCTGCGATTTTGGAAAAATCTTTAATGAATTTGCGGTAGTAACTCGCAAGTCCAAGAAAGATCCGTATCTCTGTGACTGTTTCTGGCCTCTTCCAGTCTAGAATAGTCTCCACCTTTGATGGATCTACTGCGACTCCATCTCCAGATATTATGTGTCCTAAAAATGCTACCTCTCTTAACCAGAATTCACACTTGCTAAATTTGGCGTACAATTTGTGCTTCCTTAGTGTCTCTAGTACTAATTTCAGGTGAGTTTCGTGATCTTGATCCTACTTGGAATAAACGAGTATGTCGTCGATAAATATCACAACGAATTGATCTAGATACGGTTGGAATACGCGGTGCATTAAATCCATAAATGCAGCCAGTGCATTGGTCAATCCAAAAGGCATTACCACGAATTCATAATGACCATACCTAGTTTGAAAGACAGTCTTCGGTTTGTCATTCTCTTTGATCCTCAATTGGTAATATCCCTGTTGAAGATCAAACTTTGAGTAAACCGTTGCTCCTTGTAGTTGGTCGAATAATTCGTCGATCCTGGGAAGTGGATACTTGTTCTTAATGGTAATATTGTTAAGTTCTCGATAATCGATACACAATCTTAGTGTGCCATCTTTCTTTTTTTACGAATAGCACTGGTGCTCCCCAACGAGATATACTTGGTCGGATAAATCCAACCTCTAGCAATTTCTGCAACTGGACCTTCAGTTCTTACAGTTCCAGTGGGGCCATTCGATATGGCATTCTAGCCACAGGTGCCTTTCCCGACAAGATGTCAAAGCTGAATTCAACTTCCCTATCTGGAGGTAGAGAAGTGAGTTCCGTGGGGAAAACATCACAGTACTCTGATACTACCGGTGTAGTTTCAATCTCCGTTTTACTCTTGGGTTTGTTAATGACAAAAGCAAAATATCCAGTTGCTCCCTTCGAGATGGCCCTTCTCGCCTTCTTGGCTGACATGATTCGGGCCGAGTTAATTCTAGCATCTCCATGTAGTTCAACTACTGGGTGATCGGGTTTGCAGAATCGAACTATTTTGGAATGGCAGTCGAGTTGTGCAAAGTGTTTAGATAGCCAATCCATCCCAAGTATGAGGTCATACTCAAGTATAGGGAGAAGAATTAGGTCGGCAGTAAAATAATGACCTTTAATGATCACTTACTAAATCTGTTTCTCGGCTCGCCCCCATAGGTGTGGATACTTTTAAGCTTACGGGTAGTGATTATTGAAGTGAGTGTTAATTAACATGCTTGCATTCGGTTTTTGAGTATCAAGAAATGTTATCATTATTAAACATTATTATTACATCCGCAATGCTGTTTCATGAAGAAATACAGCATTGGATAAAGAAAGTAGGTTTTCCGTACCAATTATCAATAGTAGGTAACATCTCAAAGAGACAGCTCATAGGACGGAGATACACATATAATTATTAAGGAAATATGTCTTAATAATTCAAATCAAACTGTAAGTTTTTGCAAGGTTTAGATTTTGCCCCATTCGGATGGGTGGAATATTTTAAATAATGCCTTGCAGTAATAGCTTTACGTCTTCCGAACGAATAACATAGCTAAGTTGACTTTGAGGTACGTAGCAACACAGAACTTTAATGAGTTTAAATTAGCCATTAGTATTCCAAATGAATAGTATATCGACTTAATTAATTTAGACAATGCCAATTGGCGACGCTTACTCTGAATGAATAGCAAATGGATTGAAATATCCAATAATAAAACTCTATTAAGCATGAATTATCATCAAGGTTGTAATCTAAATGACTCGACAAATATGCTTATATGACATCAGCGACCAAGAAATAATAATACCCCATTTTGAAAGGTAATGAGGTTTAGTGTAGTTCAGAGGATCTGATAAGTGAAATAAGCTATGTTGTTTCAAGAGTTCAATAGAGGAATTGATTTAATCAGGAAATGCCATGAATACTTAATCAAGTATCTTAGCTGATGATTTAGGGAATTTGAATATGACTACGAATATCCCAAGTGAATAGCGACAAGTCGAAAGAGATCTTAATGAGAATTGACTTGAGAAATTTACATTAGGTCTCAATCCTATGGTTCACTTCGTCCTAGGTGGAATTCCCATCTAAGTCCGAAGAATCTTATCCTAGAAAAGCTCGTTGTAAGTGTCCTTCTTACAAACCGAGCTCTGATACCACTCCTGTCACGCCCCCACACCGGAGTTGGACGAGAATGCGACAGTTAAAGTAATAATTAATGTTTGTGATAATACATTCCAGTAAAGCATTCATATACCAGATCTCATCCCGGTGAACTAAGACTGGTTGTTCCATAGAAAAGAATTATTCAAGGGTATAGCGGAATTATTACATCAAATGCAAAAGCGTACATCGGAAACCAAAATACATTTTGACACAGGAATAAAAGAAGCGTTAAAGCAGCATCCTAATTCCTACATCTTGGCAATACTTTGAGGATGGTCTTCAATGGTCGTCAGCATCTGTCCCTTCTTCTTCTTGGTTCTCTTCATCAAGTGGGGTTTTAGAAAACAATTCAAAATGAGGTGAGAATAATGGATTCTCAGTGAGTTGGGTTTGGCTATTTAATGAGTTTATTATTTAATAAATATTATGTTTCTCCCACTTTTGAAAAATAGTGCTGTTTAAAAATTGGTGCAAGTTTTAAAGAAGAATATTATGAATTATGACATGAATGTATAGTCAATCTCCGTAGATTGCGGTTGAGTATGAAGAATGCACGGCGTCGAGCGCCCAATGAGTATTTAGCTTTGGGAGGTCGTTTACATGACTAATCCCTTAGCCTCCTTATATCGTCTTAGACCGTTATCAGTGTATGGCCTTTGACTATATCCACGACCTTTGGTTTGATAACCGTAGCCTTGGGCGTTTGTCGGACCGTCACTTTAACATTGGCCTTTGAGCTTTATCGCTCTCACGCTTGGTGACGTGCTGCCTTATCTCTTATCTGGGCTCGATATGTCCTTAGCTTGGGTCTATGCCTGGATCATATCATAATGGTGACTATACCCGAATTCTATGACCCAGTCACCTTAGGATCACTCCGTCCTTCGGCTTCAAGGGAATAGGATACAATAGTAGCTTTGCCTAGAACCGCAGCCACGCTGCTTGATTCATGACTTAGACTAACCGCCCCTCATGCATATAAATAGAAAAAGGGACTCTAGAGTTACCTGTACGGACTCTAGCGGTGGCTTCCGCTCAAATGTCGTAGCACTTAGCTCCGCACAACACTTACTCCCGATTTCAATTGAATAACAATTATTATCGTGATTAACAACGATTATGCATATTATAAGATATCAATATGATTATTTGATAGTAAATGGACTTGGATAAACTAGAGAAATTAGTTCAACCGGTTGATGATTAGATTGCTATTGTGTGAGTCTTAGCATAATCTTATAATAAACTCATAAACTTGAATAGTTCGGTACGGATTGATTATACGTCCGAAAATTACGAACTTTATTACAAAAAGTCCGTTATGATATGAGGATTGAAGATCAGAAGTTGCATGAAAGTTTTACCTTTCAGAAATTACAATTATGCCCTTCCATCTTCTAAGTACTATCATTATTTTACTAAAATATTATAAATTTGGATAATTCGGTACGGATTGATTATACGTCCGAAAATTACGAACTTTATTGCGAAAAGTCCGTTATGATATGAGGGTTGAAGGTCAGTAGTTGCATGAAATTTTTACCTTTCGAAAATTAGAATTCTGCCCTTCCGTCTTTTATGTACTATCATTATTTTTGCTAAAATATTATAATTTTGATTGAGTCGGAACGGTTTGATTGTACGTCCGAAAATTACGAATCTTATTGAGAAAAGTCCATCATGATATGAGGATTGAAGGTCAGAAGTTGCATGGAGGTTTTATCTTCCATAAATTACAATTCTGCCCTTTCGAAATTAAAATACTATTATTATTATTATTATTTTTATTTAGTTTTGTCTATAATTTTGATTAATTCGTTTGGATTCATTTAAACTCCAAAAATTATGAATCCAGTTGCGATTTGAACCTTACGACTTGTAATTTTTGATTACGTTCAGTTTTAATTTTTATTCTTTTATAATTTATGATTTCACCCCCTTTGTTTTGTCTTAATCGATATTTTAGTATTCAGGTCATATCTTTTTCGTTTCTTGTCGGATTTAACTCAAATTTTCGAGGTAGGCTCTTTATGTTATTATGAGTACAGAGAGTCCAACTTTTCTAGAAATTTATTTTCGAAACAGTAAGTTTCTGTAAATTACAGTTTTGGCCCCGAATTCTTGAAATTTGTATTTTTGCCCCAATTTTCTATTTTAGTAAATTCCGATTTAGGTGAAATTTTATAGAGAACTTATTTTTTATATTTTAAGACTTAATTTTAATACATAATACCAGAATTATGGATCTTTACAATTTTACCTCAAATTTATCTTATTTAAACTATTTTAGTTTATCCTTCGAACTTAGGTTCGAATTATCAAATCTTCCGGTGACTAATTATCCTCTTACCATTGTCCAATATATAATCATATATTTTTGGAATTTTAATCCCCAAAGATCAGATTTGTCATACTCAACCAATATTTCCATCAATAAATTAATTTGCACATATAATTAAAATATTACAAACAAAAATTCAACAAATATCAAGACCATTACATGCATGGTAATGAATGTCCATCAAGTATAGATAACCAAGATTTTAATACTTGCATGCACCATATATTTAACTTGTATAAATTTTGAATAAGAGAAAAGAAAGAAACAATTTTACCCACCTCGATTTCTTGTCGGAAATAAATGGTTCTAGGTCTCGGAAGTGGAAGAAAACGATCTCCCTCCTTGAACTACATGGTTCGGCCGATTCAAGTATCCATGAATCCATGATGCATATTTTGTTTGCATGTTTTTGAGATTAGAGTTAAATTAGAAAGGTTTTTTTATACTTATAGAAGAAAAAAAGAAAAGTAGGAAAGAAAATTACCTATTTCTTGCTGAACCCTCTTCTTCCTTATCTCTTCTTCTTTGGTTCAGCCCTCTCTCTCTCTCTCTCTAGTCTCTAAATTTTCAGATTTTGCTTTGGTGTGTGTGGGAGAATGTATGTTGGGTGTAAGTATTAAAAAGGGTGTATTTTTAAGTATGCTCAAGGCATGGGAAATGGGGTAGTAACTATGTCTCTTGCATGGGGAGACATGGGGCTTTAAAAAATATTGATTCCCCCTCTTTTTCTCCCCATTTGGCAGCCCCAATATGTGTGTGTGTATATATTATTTTTTTTGTATTTTAAATATGTAGAATGTTAATATATTTAGTTGGGTATTTATTTAATTGTAAATGAATTAAGTGGTTTGGGTTGGGCTTTCAATCATAATTCCAAGACTTAGGAATTTTATTAAGTTGGGTTTGAGTCCATTAGTGAGTTTATATTAGTAAATGTTGGTACACATAGCCCATTAGGTGAATCAATGTTCTACTTTAACTTTCAATTAATTTATTATTTATGAAACAATCAAGTAAAATAAAATGAAACTAGATATAGGTTATATTATATTATAACAAATGTTATTAAAATTACTTTATGATATAATAAACCGTACATATACTGAGCTATTGAATTTTAGGGGGTTCTACACAGGTTGTTTTATCAAAACTTGTAAACAAAAGACTTTAACCGTCTTATTTTGAAATTATTTGCAAAACAACATTTCCTTGCAATCGGCATTATCAAAATCACCATGCCACTACGCATCATCATCACCGTTAATAACAATCAAGGTAACTACGCAAGATCATCGAACCATTCGTACATGCACTAAACATTTCCACCAATAAACAATCATTTTGGAGTGATTCAAGATCAACGTATGATAACTGGCTCAGTACAGAATATTTTTTCAAATCTGAGTTTGATGTTTAAATCAAGTAAGACTTTTCATCTTTCACTATATATTTTTGAAAATAAAAATCGTATTGGATTTTGAAATATAAAAAATTTTATGGTGTGAAAGATTTTTTGAAAATCATGTACTCGAATTATTCAAAATTAAAACAATACGTTAAAAATCATTTTCGAAAATCCTCTCAACACTACACAAAAATTAATGACGGTAACATTTCACATAATGTCCAAAGGTACTTTAAAACAACTCTTTCAAATACCGTCGAGGTTTTATTTTAGAATCCAAGGCCGGCTCGCCAATTCCAAATAATTTTCAAAGTCCACACGAAGTCGCCGATTAATCGACCCGTCAAAACTTTTTCAGGAAGGCGTTTTCAAACACACGCAGCAGGCATAATTTATCAATTCACCAAACATAATTAATTATCACCTAGTACTACGAAAAGTCATAACACATGTAATATCCGCAATTTCGATTTTTCCGGTAATTTTTTTTTTGGTGTAAGTCCATTTTAGCAACTCTATTCTGACCGTTTCGTCATCCCGAGAATGATTAATTCTAAACTTTTTGTCATCCGAGTTCGTCTCGGTGTCGTTCTATTGAATTCCATGTTCTTAAGCGACTTTTCCACGTATGGTTCGACTTTGTAAAATCACCATTAATTCTTGGAAACTCCAAAAACTCTGAATCTTTTCAATATTATAAATCATCAAGTTAGCTTTCCAATGGTTCAAACGGTGAGTCAATCGGATTCCGGACGAAGGAGTTATGGTCGAAATAGTTAAGGCTGCACTATGTGATTTTTGGTGCTAGAGCGGGCTGTACCGCGGGCCGCGGCCCCTTCTGGCCGGGCCGCGGCACAAAGCCAATGTGCTGGGCAGTTTTTGGCCATGGTCCGCGGCACACAGTGCAGTTTTGCCTATTTCAGCGGGTTTCATGAGAATCAAGCTCATTTTATCACTTTCCTTCTTCCTCTCCTCCTTGGACGATTTGTGGGCGATATTTTAGGCGATTTAGCATCATCAAACTCAGATAATTTCATCTTCTTCAAGTTGTGGTGAGGATTAACAACATGTTTGTGGATTCTTCATCCTAATCCAAGGTAATTTCTTCAACCCTAGATTTGATTTTGAGTTGGAGCTTGAGGTTTTGGATGATATAATCATGATTTGTGATGGATATATGTTTGATTACGAGTTTTTATGAGTTATCATCGGATTGGTGGAAGTTTTTCTCAAGAATACTTTGAAGGTTGACTTGGAATTGGGATTTTTGATTAAATGTTATTGTAAGCTCGATTTGAGTATTCCTATTGGATTATCGATTGTATTCAAGGTGTTTTGTTGGATTGAATCATTTGTTTGAAGTTGGTTTTCGATACAATTGGGTTTGGTTGTTTAGTATGGGAGATTGTATTCAAGGTGTTTGTCGAAATGCCTCAATGAGTTTGGGATTTATTGTATCGACCTCTTGAATTGGTTGTGATCATGCTTGATTCGTGTATTAAATGAATTATTGGTATTTGTGTCGTTCAAGGTTGTTCAAGCGGCCAACAATTTCATTAAGGATGTTGTTCGTGGAAGGACATTCTCGCCGTCGGTTTAATGCAAGTTTATACTTGTACTAGTCAATGAGATTAATGTTAGCATATATGTGTATGAATGTGTTGTATCATTCCGAGACTTAGTCTCTTCATAAGTTTATTGATATTAGGGGATCGTTCGACGCGATACTCTACGGAAATTATGCCAAATGTTTATTATCATTCATTAATGGCCGGTAAGGCATTGAGATATTCGTTGTTAATATTATTATCGATCACCGGTTCGCGGTATGGATGTATCAGTTGTTGTTGTTAATATTATTGTCGTATTCATTGTCATCTTCGTCGTCGGTAACCTATTAAAGGTACCGAGGCATTCATTGCATCATTGTCATCGATTAGCCATTATAAGGCAATCGAGATATTGAATCATCCGCTGCATCATTGTTATCGGTTGGCCATTCTAAGGCAATCGAGGTACTGAAGTGGGGCTGTCGAGGATAGTTCCCATCCGTTGTGTCATTGTTATCGATTGACCATTCTAAGGTAATCGAGGTATTGAATTGGGACTGTCGAGTACGATGCCCATCCGTGAGTCATCATTATCGTGTTGGCCGACTCAAGGAAGCACACTATCATTCTGGTGAATTCGGTAATCTACGGACCATTGTCGTTTGTGATTAATTATATTATTTTGGAGGCTTGTCTCGGCTAGTACTCATTATGGGTAAGTTTGGGGCTTGAACCTTCACGGTTGGGTTTCCAACACCTACAATTCAGTAGGTCACGGCCATTAGATGGCCAAATTGTGATACGGCTTCGTGTCGTGGCTTCGGCCCTAATTGTGATACGGCTTCGTGCCGTGGCTTCGGCCCTAATTGTGATATGGCTTCGTCCCGTGGCTTCGGCCCTAATTGTGATACGGATTCGTGCCGTGGCTTCGGCCCTAATTGTGATACGGCTTCGTGGCGTGGCTTCGGCCCTAATCGATATAGCTTCGGGCTGTTTTGGCTTCAGGTGATTGTGATATTTGACAGCTTCGGCTGAGTGGCTTTCAAGCCTTTATTATTGTCCTGGTAATTTCATTGGAGCCTTCGGGCATTGTGATTCATAATTAATTCAATTCTGGTTTGGTTCATGTCGTGTAATTCATTGTGGTACTCTATAATTATGATTCGCCATTGGGCATTTACGTTCTAACCTGTCGAACAAGTATTAATAGTATGCCATGGGCATAGTATTTCACGAATGCTCGATTCTTACCTTGGTTATTGAGCATCTCGTATTATTATTATCATTATACCGTTTCATTCTGCCTTTGGATGCATATCATGTCATACGTGTATTTGATGTTCATTATCTGGATGACTGACCCCGTGGGGGCGGAACATATTTTCAAGTTTTAGGTGCTTGCGATGAGAGAGTTGAGGCACAGGGGCATGATGATGGCGACGAGGCATTCGAGCGATACTAGTCCGAGTTGTTCATGTTGGTCAGTCAGTTAGAGTGTTCTCCAGTTTGTCAGTCATTGTCGTTATGTTTTACCCGAGCAGATGCTCGTGGATGTTGTTGTATTTTATTTTTGGCCATGTAGGCCCATCGTTGTCGTTGAAATTCCTTATCGGAATATTGTGTCGGATATCATGGTAGGGACTATGATTTTCCCTTGTTGTTTAATTTAATGTATTTTAGTCATGTTCGCCTGGTGGATCGCCTGGCGTGGGGTCCACACACTGTAATAACCCAATAGGATTTGGGGGTGTTACAGAAGATGGTATCGGATATTTTGGGTTGTGAGATACCCTGATATGTGAGTTATGTGGCTCTACCGATGCGGTAGTAGTGGGACTGTCAGGTTATGACAATCTGGACAGTCGGGTTTGGGGAGTCGTAATATTAGTGCATTTGCCGCAGTCATTCATTCATCGAGTCGTCGTCAGTTGAGACTAGTATCGCGAGACCTCGAAGCTTCGTATGACCTGTGTAAGGACTCGATTCTCTTTACGTTCATACATTCATCATGTCATTAATTATTCATGTTTTGTTGAAACCTATATGTGATATTAGTGTTATGATTGATTCATGACTAATTGGTTTGGAGCACGTGTGACTTGTGTAAGCGTTAAGGATCAACTCATTTATCAGTTAATAATCCTCAATCATCATTTTGATCTCATCACTCAGTTAATTCATTCATCACTCAGTTAATTCATTCATCACTCAGTCAATATCATTACTCAGATAATTCATTCATCACTTAGTTAATTCATTCATCACTCAGTTAATTCATTCATCACTCAGTCAATATCATTACTCAGACAATTCATTCATCACTCAGTTAATTCATTCATCACTCAGTCAATATCATTCATCACTTAGTTAATTCATTCATCACTCGGTTAATTCATTCATCACTCAGTCAATATCATTACTCAGATAATTCATTCATCACTCGGTTAATTCATTCATCACCCAGTCAATATCATTTCTCAGTTAATTCATTCATCACTTAGTTAATTCCTTCATCACTTAGTCAATCTCATTGTTCAGATTAATTCATTAATCATCCAGTCCATCTCATTGTTCAGTTGTTGATCTTGTGGATCGAATTTTCAACCTTGTTAACTTGTTCAAGGTAATCGTTTCAGGAATTTCAGCAGGTAATCATGTTACCTCATTCGATCTTTCATGCGACCTTATCATATTTCGGCGTCATGTTGACGATCGTTTTATTACATTATTAATGCATTCATTGTGTTATAGCATGTATGCTCATTGTTATCATTCCGCCTCGTAGTCATAATACGATCTTCATACGAGATCTGTAATTATCATGTGACTTTCCTGCCTCGGTATGGAAAGAATTGTCAGAGGGACATTGGACTCCGACGTCCAAGAGATTGTTTTCTAGTCGTCTTTATGCTGGGAGAGCATCTTCATCTCAGACGACGAGTTCGACTGTTGTTTTCTTTAACTGTGATACAATAGGACATTCATCACCGGTTTTGAGCAAGTTAATTCTTGCTCGGTAATAGGATAATCATTCATTTCATCGCCGTTCAATCATTCGCATAAGTCATTCATTATATATCAATCACGTTGAGACTTATAATTATCAAACTAATCATTCACTTCACGGGGAACAATGGTTCCAATCATTTCATTTGAGTTATCACTCATTGCGTTATTAGTTCACCTCGGTGAGTCATTCTTGATCCTTATCGGATTTCTAATCATTTATCATTCATCATAGTCACTCTCGTTTTTGGTAACCTTTCGGGGTCATATTAAGCGGTGAGTTCAGATTTGAGTCTTCGTTGAATCGTTGGGATCGAGGAGATCGATGATATGGAGGATATCGATGTTGGGTACATTTGAAATGTAGCCTTGTCTTTCGGATGACTATATAACTCAATCCGTAATAATGTATCGTGGTTGTGGATCATTTATTGTTGATCTATTTTATAATGATCGTATTTGAGAATCTTGAGATTTTGAGATCGTTTGATGCATTCCTTTTGGTGTTGTACTGAGATTTCGTGATAATCTGGGTGATTGTTTATTGTGATTCGAGACGTCAAGTCATGGGGACTTGGGCGTGCGATAAATATGGTTC
Organism: Orobanche coerulescens; assembly: GCA_033398695.1. Taxonomy (NCBI): domain Eukaryota; kingdom Viridiplantae; phylum Streptophyta; class Magnoliopsida; order Lamiales; family Orobanchaceae; genus Orobanche; species Orobanche coerulescens. The sequence goes on along the minus strand of CM065811.1, from coordinate 137,011,430 downwards.
CAAGGACTATATGTGCATTGCTGTTCTTCTTTGGAGGTGAATCAGTGTTTGTATGGGCATCTGATGCCGATGAGAAGCGAGCTTTCAGTTCTGGTGTATCTCATTGAGTTTTCCTGGCGGGATATTGCTTCTCCCAACTTATTTTAAGTTTCGGGACGAAACTTCTTTTAAGGGGGGTAGTATGTAATATCCGCAATTTCGATTTTTCCGGTAATTTTTTTTTTGGTGTAAGTCCATCTTAGAAACTCTATTGTGACCGTTTCGTCATTCCGAGAATGATTAATTCTAAACTTTTTGTCATCTGAGTTCGTCTCGGTGTCGTTCTATTGAATTCCGTTTTCTTAAGCGACTTTTCCACGTATGGTTCGACTTTGTAAAATCACCATTAATTCTTGGAAACCCCAAAAATTCTGAATATTTTCAATATTATAAATCATCAAGTTAGCTTTCCAATGGTTCAAACAGTGAGTCAATCGGAGACTGAATGAAGGAGTTACGGTCGAAATAGTTAAGGCTGCACCATGTGATTTTTGGTGCTGGAGCGGGCTGTACCGCGGGCCGCGGCCCCTTCTGGCCGGGCTGCGGCACAAAGCCAATGTGCTGGGCAGTTTTTGGCCATGGGCCGCGGCACACTCAGCCTGTGCCGTGGCACACAGTGCAGTTTTGCCTATTTCAGCGGGTTTCATGAGAATCAAGCTCATTTTATCACTTTCCTTCTTCCTCTCCTCCTTGGACGATTTGTGGGCGATATTTTAGGCGATTTAGCATCATCAAACTCAGATAATTTCATCTTCTTCAAGTTGTGGTGAGGATTAACAACATGTTTGTGGATTCTTCATCCTAATCCAAGGTAATTTCTTCAACCCTAGATTTGATTTTGAGTTGGAGCTTGAGGTTTTGGATGATATAATCATGATTTGTGATGGATATATGTTTGATTACGAGTTTTTATGAGTTATCATCAGATTGTTGGAAGTTTTTCTCAAGAATACTTTGAAGGTTGACTTGGAATTGGGATTTTTGATTAAATGTTATCGTAAGCTCGATTTGAGTATTCCTATTGGATTATGGATTGTATTGAAGGTGTTTTGTTGGATTGAATCATTTGTTTGAAGTTGGTTTTCGATACAATTGGGTTTGGTTGTTTTGGATGGGAGATTGTATTCAAGGTGTTTGTCGAAATGCCTCAATGAGTTTGGGATTTATTGTATCGACCTCTTGAATTGGTTGTGATCATGCTTGATTCGTGTATTAAATGAATTATTGGTATTTGTGTCGTTCAAGGTTGTTCAAGCGGCCAACAATTTCATTACGGACGTTGTTCGTGGAAGGACATTCTCGCCGTCGTTTTAAGGCAAGTTTATACTTGTACTAGTCAATGAGATTAATGCTATCATATATGTGTATGAATGTGTTGTATCATTTCGAGACTTAGTCTCTTCATAAGTTTATTGATATTAGGGGATCGTTCGACACGATACTCTTCGGCAATTGTGCCAAATGTTTATTATCATTCATTAATGGCCGGTAAGGCATTGAGATATTCGTTGTTAATATTATTATCGATCACGGGTTCGTGGTATCGATGTATCGGTTGTTGTTGTTAATATTGATGTCGATCTAAGACATTGTAATCATTGTTATTAATGTTGGCGTCCTGTCATTCATGTTGTATTAGCCAATTGAAGGCATTGTCGTATTCATTCTCATCTTCGTCGTCGGTAACCGATTAAAGGTACCGAGGCATTCATTGCATCATTGTCATCGATTAGCCATTATAAGGCAATCAAGATATTGAATCATCCGCTGCATCATTGTTATCGGTTGGCCATTCTAAGGCAATCGAGGTATTGAAGTGGGGCTGTCGAGGATAGTTCCCATCCGTTGTGTCATTGTTATCGATTGACCATTCTAAGGTAATCGAGGTATTGAATTGGGACTGTCGAGTACGATGCCCATCCGTGAGTCATCATTATCGTGTTGGCCGACTCAAGGTAGCACACTATCATTCTGGTGAATTCGGTAATCTACGGATCATTGTCGTTTGTGATTAATTATATTATTTTGGAGGCTAGTCTCGGCTAGTACTCATTATGGGTAAGTTTGGGGCTTGAACCTTCACGGTTGGGTTTCCAACACCTACAATTCAGTAGGTCACGGCCATTGGATGGCCAAATTGTGATACGGCTTCATGCCGTGGCTTCGGCCCTAATTGTGATACGGCTTCGTGCCGTGGCTTCGGTGTAACACCCCCAATCCACTCAGGGATATTACACGCCGTAGACCCTCTCCTCGAGGATCTACCAGGCTGGTAACAACATTTAACATCTCGACAATGCCTTCGAGGCTACAATGACTCAGTAGACCGATTTGGTCTTTCCACAAATACATACAACTCAAATACAACTCATGCCCACGCAGGGGACAAAATACAACTACACCCGTACAACGGGAACAATACAAAGCGGAAAATAAAGTACAATCGAACCAACACACGATGTACGGTTCCTCATGTGATTAGTATCGATCATCTTTCATCATCCTTCGTGCCGACTCGTGTTATGCTCCAAAACCCGAATGCAAAACAGACATCCACCCCGAATACTGGGGGTTAGCAAAACTCCTTTGTTTTGCTAGTGCAAGTACAAAGTGCAAATACGAGCCATACAATTCACATTCCACGAATAACAATAACCGAGGATCCTCAAAGATCCAAACGAAGCGAAAAGTACTTCCCGAGGCAAGGGTTTGAGAAAACATTTCAAAAACGAAATATCATAAATCAATGGGAATAATTTATAAAACGGTTTAGAATGCCATCGAGAGTTTTAATAGAAAACAATTTAGGATTATCAAATCCTACTTTTGAAAACCAAAAGACAAAAGGGGTCACCGCCCCAAAGGTTTACTTTACGGAAAATGACATTAACCAAATCGTTGGGATTTTAGCCCCAAATCCGTAAAACGACTTTTATAAACCATTGGGATTTTAGCCCCAAATCTCATCAACTCACAGTACACGAGAACGTCAACAAGGTTCGTCTTCCAACATCAAAATCCACAAACAAAGGATTTAACACAACAACAAAATATTCTATAGCCATCCTAGCCAAGTAGGCCAAACGAACAACTTACCTCTTACACACTTAGTCAATGCATGCAAATGAAAACCGTTCAAAAGCGCTCATTTCCGGAAATGCCAATATCAAATCACATTTGAAAAATGCACCACAATTAACCGTCGATCCACGTCTCTGTGGACCCCTACCGAGACCCCGTCGGATCTAACCCGTAGTGGTTAAAAGCAAGCTCGTCGATCCACGTCTCTGTGGACCCCTACCGAGACCCCGTCGGATCTAACCCGTAGTGAGCATACACACACACACCATTACTCATGCAATACTAACATGCTAAGAATGTAAGTTCATTAAGAATACTCACTAGAGATGGCCATTAACTCGACACCATTATCAAACTCTTCAAAACACAATAACAGGATTAAATACGGAATATACGATTCCATAACTTTAAACAATAGGAGTATCATCATCAAATCCTTCAACGTTCAAAATAATCAAATCATAATAAATTCCCAAAACACCACGTTCACAAAACACACACGCGTTTTGGAAGAAAGCCTTTAACGAGTCCAAACCGAAATCTTTTGAAACTTCATTTCAAATAACCAAACGAACACATCAAGACGACCACCGATCATCATATCCATAAACGAGAAAAGTATGGGCAAGGTACTTGCCTCGAATAAGAACAACGCGGAGAATCGACCGAAGTAGGTTGGCCCGAACCGACTACGAACCCGCCGACTCCACCGAACGCCAACTCACGTTCATGAACTACGAAGGACAAATAATAACAATGAAATGAATTCCATAACACGACTCAAAGCCGTTGAATTCAAAGAACGAATGACGAAAGTTCACGGATTTCCCCCAAAACGGCCAAGAACACGATTCGTTCCGTCAAAACCCGAAAACGGAATTCCAAGTTGAAATATGGATATACAATCCATAGAATGTGTTTAACAACATCATTTAACCACAATCGATCCATCAAAAACGGATGAAAACGAGATCGAGAACAAATCCCCAAAAAGTCAACTCGAAGGAAATCAAGAATTATACTTGATTCGACGACGAACACTGGATTAAATGATGTTAAACACAAGAATACTATCAAGATTAATCATACCCATCATGAATTAATCAACAACACGGAACGAATCGGACGAAAATGCAAAAATCCCCAAATTCACGAAATTAGGGTTCTAAGGAAGATTACATTGATTATTTGGATCAAAGGTTGATAAAGACGATCGATTGATGTTATGGACTCCGAACTTCATGGTTTTGTTGTTAAACAACATGGCTTTCGCCCATGAATCGCCACTCGCGGATGGAGAAGGAAGGAAATGAAAACGAAGTGAAATGTGATGCTCGGCCATATTTATAGGGCGACCTAGCGTGCGCTAGCCTTCCCGGACTAGCGTGCGCTATCGGCGGTATCGGCCGAGTACTCGGCAGGGGCCCACAACACCGGCATCACCGACCAACCTGCCCGACCGAACTGTCGACCCAACTCCGCTAGCGTGCGCTACGGCCGGATACTGCGCGCGCTTAGCCGGCACATCGATAGCCACTGACTGCCCGGCAGTAACGACGCTAGCCGGCCGGCGGCGTGCGCTACGCTGCCGACTAGCGCGCTACGCTCGGCGTAGCGTGCGCTACTGCCGATCTGGCCGAGTCGAGAACCTCGAAACCCCATCGCCCGGGCCCGATAGCGTCGCTGAGCCACCGGCGGCGTGCGCTACACTGCCGGTTAGCGCGCTGCAGCCTTCCGGCCGTGGCGTGCGCTACGCCGGTTCTGCCGCACCGTCCGGCGGTGCCGCAATCGTCCGGCCATCCCGCCACCGTCCGGCGATCCGCCACCGTCCGGCGATCCCGCCACCGCTGGCTCGGCGACCCGATTTCCAGAAGGCCGGAGCGAACACGGCGAAAAGTTCGCGGACAACATAAACGACTCGAAATGAAAGCGTAATACCATAATTAGTCATACGCGACCAAGAAAGCGGTCGAGACAACAATTACAGATACGGATACCCGTAACTTTCAAGAAATTACAAAATGGCCCAAAACGCTAAATCACGATACGTGATCGAATAACCAAACCGAAGTTCACAACACGTCTAACAAAGTTAAACGGACTTGCGGGAAACTCGAAACAGCAGTTTCGGTCGAGATTCGCAAGAATCGAACTCAAGTGCGGAAAAGTCGCTAAAAAGCACAGAACTCGACGAAACGACACCGAAACGAACTCGGATGTCAAAAAGTGTAGAATTAATCATTCTCAGAATGACGAAACGGTCATGAGCGAGTCGTCAAAACGGACTCCGACCGAAAAAAGAAATTACCGGAAATCGAAAATTGCGGATATTACATTCTACCCTCCTTAAAAGAAGTTTCGTCCCGAAACTTAAAACAAGTAGGGATAAGAAATATTCCGCCAGGAAAAACTCAACGAGACACAAGAATGCGTAACTAACGCCCAACGGCGAAATGTTACAAACAACGCAAAGGAACATACGGCGTGAAAACACGCTCCACGGCGACTAACACAACGTCGCTGTTAGGGATATAATAAAACCAACAAATGACAAGCGTCATCAAACGGATAATATAGCCAAGTCAATTATCCGACAATCGCAAAACACAACGAACGAAAATCAATATGATTGACCAACCCAACGGTACATCAATCAAAACGCGAGCCAACCGCTGAACAAACACGGAATCCCACCGCCTAAGGGATGGAAGATCGAAAACGAAACTAATTTCCCGAACTGAAGGGAATTACGAAGGAGTCTGAATGCTAAATAATCACGAAACGAGAACAAAAACCGAACAAACAAACGACCGAGACAACAAAAATCGAACAATCATGTCCGAAACACGAAGGATAATAAAATTCAACAATAACTCCCAGGATGATCTGGTGAGAACTACAAGACATGCATTCCCATAAGATCCACAGGAAAGGGAATAGCGATTGAAAAGTCACAACGACAAATAAGTTATTCGAAATGATATCACACTCGTTCGATAAACGAAACAAGGGCGGGACAAGCTCGAAATGTCAACGAACATAAATGAGTCGACAAAGTAGAAAATACAGAAGTTCAAAATCCGATCCCTTCGAATAAAAGGACTAGTAGAACCAAATGATGTTACTCCCGAACAAAGTTCACAAGAATCGAACCGAACTCGAAAAAGTCACACCGATAACCAGATCGGCCCACAACAAGATCACAGCTCGTTCGGACGATGAAACTGAAATACCGAACAAGTCCATAAAGTACCAACGAACATGAGCGAATCGATAGACTGGGGAAGAGAAAACACAGAAGTCAAAATAGTACGGGCATTACCTCCGACCTCGTCCACGAAATTCACAAAAAAAACGGGAGCAAGGTAACAAGACATTAAACAATCGACGCATAACGGAACCATCACCGATGCACACGGTCATACCAAACCAAGCTCTAACAGCTCGCACATGCGCGACAACGCAGAAATTGCCATGAGGCGACAACATTCAATACCAACACTCCGCCTCTCACAGGGGCTAGCACAACTAATGTGTGGAAAGCGTCTCAACGCTCACACCGCCAATTCGATCATACTCGGGAGAAAGTATCAAAATGACAACGCGAACATCACACATACATACCTAGTCCTCAAACGGGAATGGATAGGTTTTAAAAACGAAAACCTCATTTTGAAAATAATTTAGAAGAACACCGATTGATCTTGAGTATCACTTTTCAAAAAGTACAAACGTGAAACATCATTATCGAGACTTTGGAGAACCATATCACATTTGATAAAAATGAGGACACTTTCTCTTAGTGAAAACTTTCAAAATATTCGACCCTCGGGTCTAAATAAAAGTGTTGAAAATATCTCAAAATATTTTGGTCCTCGAGGTAGAAAATTTTTGAAATATATTGTGGCATCTAGGATGTACCACAAGAAAATAAGTCATTTGAAAAGTATGTCTCGAAGTTTATTTTTTTAAGATACTCAAGGTTTTCAAAATTCCAATAGGCCAGAATGCCCAAAACTCACACATACCGACGTTCACTAAAACAACTCCTAGCACACGCATCAAAACGTTTAAAATCAAGACAATACATGTCTTTAAACGAAAATAAACGATAAAATACCACATTCAGAACAAAACCACTGATAAAATACCCTCCGCATGGCTAGTGAACAAGTCGAACGCGTATAAGCACAAAGCTTCCACAAGAGACTTGTAAAGCGTGCAAATCGATTCGAAAATCATCAACAACGGAGAAAAACAACAATAAAAGACATCACAACGCGACATTCCTCGTATAAATCAAATACGAGAGTCGACTAAATACATATCGTGAAATCAAAATTCACATAAGGATTCCACCACTTAACAAATAATCATAAAAATAGCTCGTGTCACACGAGGCACAACACAAAGAAGGGAGACTTACTTCCACAGTCGCACGAAGATGATGATCGCCCACGATACTAATCACGACCAACAAACTCAAACGACGCGTCGCGACACGACTCGGTCGGATAAAAATCCAACGAAACAAGACTCAAACAACACGACTTGACCCGACGGCCTAGGTTTCCTCAACCTAAGCTCGATACCATTTATGTAACACCCCAATCCACTCGGGGATATTACACGCCGTAGACCCTCTCCTCGAGGATCTACCAGTGTAACAACATTTAACATCTCGACAATGCCTTCGAGGCTACAATGACTCGATGGACCGATTTGGTCTTTCCACAAATACATACAACTCAAATACAACTCATGCCCACGCAGGGACAAAATACAACTACACCCGCATAACGGAACAATACAAAGAAATGAAAATAAAGTACAATGAACCAACACACGATGTACGGTTCCTCATGTGATTAGTATCGATCATCTTTCATCATCCTTCGTGCCGACCACGTGTTATGCTCCAAAACCCGAATGCAAAACAGACATCCACCCCGAATACTCGGGGTTAGCAAACTCCACTGTTTTGCTAGTGCAAGTACAAAGTGCAAATACGAGCCATACAATTCACATTCCACGAATAACAATAACCGAGGATCCTCAAAGATCCAAACGAAACGAAAAGTACTTCCCGAGGCAAGGGTTTGAGAAAACATTTCAAAAACGAAATATCATAAATCAATGGGAATAATTTATAAAACGGTTTAGAATGCCATCGAGAGTTTTAATAGAAAACAATTTAGGATTATCAAATCCTACTTTTCGAAAACCAAAAGACAAAAGGGGTCACCGCCCCAAAGGTTTACTTTCTGGAAAATGACATTAACCAAATCGTTGGGATTTTAGCCCCAAATCCGTAAAACGACTTTTATAAACCATTGGGATTTTAGCCCCAAATCTCATCAACTCACAGTACACGAGAACGTCAACAAGGTTCGTCTTCCAACATCAAAATCCACAAACAAAGGATTTAACACAACAACAAAATATTCTATAGCCATCCTAGCTAAGTAGGCCAAACGAACAACTTACCTCTTACACACTTAGTCAATGCATGCAAATGAAAACCGTTCAAAAGCGCTCATTTCCGGAAATGCCAATATCAAATCACATTTGAAAAATGCACCACAATTAACCGTCGATCCACGTCTCTGTGGACCCCTACCGAGACCCCGTCGGATCTAACCCGTAGTGGTTAAAAGCAAGCTCGTCGATCCACGTCTCTGTGGACCCCTACCGAGACCCCGTCGGATCTAACCCGTAGTGAGCATACACACACACACCATTACTCATGCAATACTAACATGCTAAGAATGTAAGTTCATTAAGAATACTCACTAGAGATGGCCATTAACTCGACACCATTATCAAACTCTTCAAAACACAATAACAGGATTAAATACGGAATATACGATTCCATAACTTTAAACAATAGGAGTATCATCATCAAATCCTTCAACGTTCAAAATAATCAAATCATAATAAATTCCCAAAACACCACGTTCACAAAACACACGCGTTTTGGAAGAAAGCCTTTAACGAGTCCAAACCGAAATCTTTTGAAACTTCATTTCAAATAACCAAACGAACACATCAAGACGACCACCGATCATCATATCCATAAAACGAGAAAAGTATGGGCAAGGTACTTGCCTCGAATAAGAACAACGCGGAGAATCGACCAAGTAGGTTGGCCCGAACCGACTACGAACCCGCCGACTCCACCGAACGCCAACTCACGTTCATGAACTACGAAGGACAAATAATAACAATGAAATGAATTCCATAACACGACTCAAAGCCGTTGAATTCAAAGAACGAATGACGAAAGTTCACGGATTTCCCAAACGGCCAAGAACACGATTCGTTCGTCAAAACCCAAAACGGAATTCCAAGTTGAAATATGGATATACAATCCATAGAATGTGTTTAACAACATCATTTAACCACAATCGATCCATCAAAAACGGATGAAAACGAGATCGAGAACAAATCCCCAAAAAGTCAACTCGAAGGAAATCAAGAATTATACTTCGATTCGACGAAGAACAATGGATTAAATGATGTTAAACACAAGAATACTATCAAGATTAATCATACCCATCATGAATTAATCAACCACACGGAACGAATCGGACGAAAATGCAAAAATCCCCAAATTCACGAAATTAGGGTTCTAAGGAAGATTACCTTGATTATTTGGATCAAAGGTTGATAAAGGACGATCGATTGATGTTATGGACTCCGAACTTCATGGTTTTGTTGCTAAACAACATGGCTTCGTCGCCCATGAATCGCCACTCGCGGATGGAGAAGGAAGGAAATGAAAACGAAGTGAAATGTGATTGCTCGGCCATATTTATACGGGCGACCTAGCGTCGCTAGCCTTCCCGGACTAGCGTGCGCTATCGGCCGGTATCGGCCGAGTACTCTCGGCCGGGGCCCACAACACCGGCATCACCGACCAACCTGCCCGGCCGAACACTGCCGACTGACTCCCGCTAGCGTGCGCTACGGCCGGATACTGCGCGCTAGCCGGCACATCCGGTAGCCCGGTGATCGCCCGGCCAGTAACGTCGCTAGCCGGCCGGCAGCGCGCTACGCTGCCGACTAGCGCGCTACGCTCGGCGTAGCGTGCGCTACTGCCGATCTGGCCGAGTCGAGAACCTCGAAACCCCCCTTGCCCGGGCGATGGCGTCGCTAGGCCACCGGCGGCGTGCGCTACACTGCCCGGTTAGTGCGCGCGACCTTCCGGCCGTGGCGTGCGCTCGCCGGTTCTGCCGCACCCGTCCGGCCGGTGCCGCAATCGTCCGGCGATCCGCCACCGTCCGGCGATCCGCCACCGTCCGGCGATCCCATACCGCTGTGCTCGGCGACCCGATTTAAGCAGGCCAGGCGAACACGGCGAAAAGTTCGCGGACAACATAAACGACTCGAAATGAAAGCGTAATACCATAATTAGTCATACGCGACCAAGAAACGGGTCGAGACAACAATTACGAATACGGATACGTAACTTTCAAGAAATTACAAAATGGCCCAAACGCGGAAATCACGATACGTGATCGAATAACCAAACCGAAGTTCACAACACGTCTAACAAAGTTAAACGGACTTGCGGGAAACTCGAAACAGCAGTTTCGGTCGAGATTCGCAAGAATCGAACTCAAGTGCGGAAAAGTCGCTAAAAAGCACAGAACTCGACGAAACTACACCGAAACGAACTCGGATGTCAAAAAGTGTAGAATTAATCATTCTCAGAATGACGAAACGGTCATGAGCGAGTCGTCAAAACGGACTCCGACCGAAAAAAGAAATTACCGGAAATCGAAAATTGCGGATATTACATTCGGCCCTAATTGTGATACGGCCTCGTGTCGTGGCTTCGGCCCTAATTGTGATACGGATTCGTGCCGTGGCTTCGGACCTAATTGTGATACGGCTGCGTGCCGTGGCTTCGACCGTAATTATGATACGGCTTCATGTCGTGGCTTCGGCCTTAATCAAGCGACGGGCTTTTTGGCTTGGTGATTGTGATATTTGTGACTTGGTGAGTGGCTTTCAAGCCTTTATTATTGTCCTGGTAATTTCATTGGAGCCTTTGGGCATTGTGATTCATAATTAATTCAGTTCTGGTTTGGTTCATGTCGTGTAATTCATTGTGGTACTCTATAATTATGATTCGCCGTTGGGCGTTTACGTTCTAACCTGTCGAACAGGTATTAATAGTATGCTGTGGGCATAGTATTTCATGAATGCTCGGTTCTTACCTTGGTTTGTGAGCATCTCGTATTATTATTATCATTGTACCGTTTCATTCTGCCTTTGGATGCATATCATGTCATACGCGTATTTGATGTTCATTATCTGGATGACTGACCCCGTGGGGGCGGAACATGTTTTCATGTTTTAGGTGCTTGCGAGGAGAGAGTTGAGACACAAGGGCATGATGATGGCGACGATGCATTCGAGCGATACTCGTCCGAGTTGTTCATGTTGGTCAGTTAGTTAGAGTGTTCTCCAGTTTGTTAGTCATTGTTGTTATGTTTTAGCCGAGCAGATGCTCGTGGATGTTGTTGTATTTTATTTTTGGCCATGGGCCCATCGTTGTCGTTGAAATTCCTTATCGGAATATTGTGTCGGATATCATGGTAGGGACTATGATTTTCCCTTGTTGTTTAATTTAGTGTATTTTAGTCATGTTCGCCTGGTAGATCTCCTGGCGTGGGGTCCACGGCACTGTAATAACCCAATAGGATTTGGGGGTGTTACAACACATTGACACACACAGTTGTCATTAGTAGATAACACATATAGAATACAGTCAGAGGTGATTGACCGCAAATGATAGACCTAACAACTAATTAGTATGCGCTACAACAAAGATTAACGTGCGCTACTCATGCCACATTTGCACACGCTAGCCTCATACTTAGCGTGCGCTAACTGCTCCAATTCAGAAACACGATTGCGAACATATATACGATATTACTAGAGCCGAGGGTTACAAATAAACAACAACATACAAATCTAAATGCCATCGATTCACATAATTACAGCACCTCACGGGCAACCATCAAAAGACAAATATCATTCAAAACCGAAACTTCACCTCTCATTAAAGAGGGCTATCTCAACATATACATACCGAACAACTCATCATTCACATCACTATTTTAATCATAAAGCTGGCACTACAGCCTAATCAACAAGAACATCGTCACGTACTTCTTGACTAACAACCATGAAACCGAAAAGTTGAAAGCGAGAGTCACATCTTGAGTGCATTTTGTAGACCTCATTTGAGTTTAAAACTGTAAAAATATCACAGTGATGAACTTTCTTTGCATAACCACACTATAGCCATTACTCTTGCAAAAGTTATTTATGTAACGGAATATATATATACACCGAATCCACTTTTCATTCTAGCACAACACGAGAATAAAACAAGCATAGACCACATAATCATAAATCACGTTTAAACTTTACCCCAAAATACTGAATCACACAACTAGCTCATATAGCTCGAGACACAACATGAAGTATGGGAGACTTATATCCATTGATCGCACGAAGATGATGGCTGCACTTTGATACTAATCACGGCCGACATCACAGATGACGCGTCGCGACATGACTTAAGCGGGCAAGATTGGACAACAAGACCAAATCAGACAAGATTAGACAAACACGACCCATCTGATACCATATTCTGTAACACCCACAAACCACTCGGGAATATTACAGCGCCGCAGACCCTCTCCGTGAGGATCTACGAGGCTAAATACAGAAATCACAACAACACGATACATGCCGAAATGGCTAGATAACGAACAATTAGACCGATTTGGTCTTTTACCACAATGTACACATCAAATATACATAACTCTTTCACTAGTACAAAATGTCACATAGGCCACGATTAAAAACTGTGGCCGTAGGTCTTTAGCCACGATTATTTTTTTCACCAAAACCGTAGCCTATCCTCCCGTGATTTTTGACACCCTTACGACTACATTTAAATTATGTGACTATATTACATGAAAAATTGTAGCCAAAGATAAAAAACAGTGGCTATAAGGGTATTAAATTTTTATTGATATTTAAACATTTTCCTAAAACTGTGGCCAGAACCTACTTATGGCCTCAAGTATTTAATATTAACCGTGAAAAACGAATGACATTTGGTCATGCTAAATTGTTAAAACCATGGCTATTGACTACCTTTTGGTACACGGAACGACCAAAACAGTGGTCCTAAATGACTTATGGGCACACAAATTACATATTAACCGTGGTAAATGCATGATATATGGTTCTACTAAATAGTTAAAATTTTGGCTATTGGTTACCTTATGGTCACGCAGATTAACCAAAATTGTGACCATAAACTACTTATGACCACGTAAAGTTCATATCAACCGCGGTTAATGCATGACATGTGGTTACACTATTTTTTAAAACAGTGGCAATTAGTTACCTTTGAGTAACACGAAAATAAGATTTATGGCCTTTAGTTAAATTATGGCAACACGAAATAATTCGGACTGTAGCCATAAACTACTTATGACCATGAAAATTTTATTAGACGTGGTCAATGCATAACATTTGCTTACACAAAATTTTAGAAAACTGTGACCATAAACAACTTATGACCATACAAATTTCGTATTAATTGTAGCTAATGAATGGCATATGATTACGCTAAATTTAAAAATTCGTGGCTTATGGCTTATCTTTTAGTCACATTGAATGACGAACCGTGGTCAGAAAGTACTTGTGGCCACTAAAACTGCATAATAATTGTGGCAAATACATGATATTGGTCACACTTATTTTTTAGAATTGTGGTTATTAATTATTTTTTAACCATATTTATTTAATTTAACTGTTGTCTTTGCTATACTTATAGATACACAAATTTGATATTAATCGTGACTAATTCATGACATATAGTTACACTTAATTTTTAAAAACTGTGACCATTGGTTATTTTTTGTCACACAAAATAATAAAAATCGTGGCTAATGCATGCTACATGGTTACGCGAAATTGTAACAACCGTGGCTATTGAATATCTTTTGATCACACAAATTTCATATTAACTGTGGCAAGTGCATGGCATCTGGTTACGCTATTTTTTTAAAACAGTGGCCATTAGCTACCTATTAGTAACACGAAAATAAGATTTGTGGTCTTTAGTTAAATTATGGCCACATGAAATAATTCGGATTGTAGCCATAAACTACTTATAACCATGAAAATTTGATTAGACGTGGTCAATGCATAACATTTTATTACACAAAATTTTAGAAAACTGTGACCATAAACAACTTATGACCATACAAATTTCGAATTTATTGTAGCAAATGCATGACATATGATTACGCTAAATTGAAAAAGTCGTAGCTTATTGCTTATCTTTTAGTCACATTGAATGACGAACCGTGGTCATAAACTACTTATGGCCACTAAAACTGCTTAATAAATGTGGCAGATATGCATGACATTGGTCACACTTAATTTTTAGAATTGTGGCTATTAATTATTTTTTAACCACATTTATTTAATTTAACCGTTGTTTTTGCTATACTTATAGATACACAAATTTTATATTAATCGTGACTAATTCATGACATATAGTTACACTTAATTTTTAAAAATTGTGACTATTTGTTATCTTTTTTGTCACACAAAATAATAAAAATCGTGGCTAATGCATGCTATATGGTTACGTGAAATTGTAACCGTGGATTAAGTATCTTTTGATCACAAAAATTTCATATTAACTGTGGCAAGTGCATGACATCTGGTTACGCTAAATTGTAAAAAATCTTTGTTGATTATCTATTGATCATATTGGATAAAAAACCGAGACCAAAAACTACTTATGGCTACACAAGTTTCGTAATAAATGTGGCTATTAATTACATTTTAATCACATTCTAATAGGGTACAAAAATGGTTAAAAATTAAAAAAATCTAAAATAACAATCAAATCAGAAACATCAAATTAATATTAATAATAATAATCAGTGATAAATCTATGAATATTGTATAAGAACATCAGTGGTAAATCCACCATCACTAATTCGCTAGAACATTACTTCTACTTATTAAAGCTACTCCTCGTATGCTTCGGCCTCAGTATCTCGTTAATAGTTGTGTAATTCTTTTTTATCTTCTTAGATTTTGGCTTCTCATTATGTTCGTCAGAAATTGATTGCGGTACCTGCAATCAATTGTTCAATACTATGTCAAACCAAGCAGTGCCTTAGAAGAACATAAAAAATGTTAAAATATTTGACCAGAAACACAAAACATCAGTAGCACCCAAACATATTACCCTACCTAAACAACATTAATCAGAACCAAGATAATAATAGAACTCAAGCATATTATTTTAAGCATATTATGTAGCGCGTTTGATTCTAAACTCGATGATTTTTCTCAAGTACAGGAAGGATGAGGTGAGGTAGAGATAATTCAAGATTCTCATTAGTTTGACACATCACAAACAAAAGACTTCCGCTGGAAGATTCTTGCGTTTACCCATCAAAAAGCGATAACAATAAACACTGACAAGAAACGAAATGCTCAAGAGTGAGTTCGCTTGCCACTGAGCCGTTAGAGTGTCCAGATAGATTGACACCTGGGACGTAGTTCATCCTTCTGTACAAGATGCTTCACTATACTTCCTATGACCATGACCATGACAATGATAAAGTAATCTACCCCAAAAATTTGGGTTACAAAATAACCCAAAAAAGTTTCAAAGAGTAAATAATCCCTCAATTTTATGATTCAGATATCACATTAAATTGCCTACACTTGGTATGATCATGACCATGACCATTTCAACACAAGGTATCATCATAGAATTTACCTCAAAAATTTGGGTAGTTACAAAATAACCTAAACAAATCTTCAAAGTTCAAATGACCCCTCAACTTTTGGTGCCAAGTATCATATTAAACTATCTATAACCATGACCATTCAAACATAAGGTCTCAGTACACAATCTACCCCAGAAATTTAGGTAATTATAAAATAACCCAAAAAAGTTTCAAAGTACAAATAACCCATCAAATTTTGGTGTCACATATCCAGCAAACTATATTCTTGCAGAAAGATGAAACTTACCATGCACATGCTAAGGAGTTGGGTTTTGGTAATTAACCATTAGCGATATATAAAATCAAATAAGAAGCTAACCTTCGAATCAGGGATCACAAGGTTTTCTGCCCAAGCCACAAAACTACGATGAGCATCCCCTACTGTTTTGTGATCACCAGCTTGGATGGGTAAAAAGGCAGCTGGCTTTTTTAAATCGTCAATGGAAACTTTATAGCATTCACCCTTCAGTGGAACTCCATGTACGGTCTGTTTTTATGATGAGTAGTAGATAGTACCGTGTGCTACTATGTTTCTCAAATCTGGATGTGACAGTTTGCATTTTATAGTCTGCAAAAATATATGGTGCATGAACATCATAAAGTTCAATCTAAAATATAATAATTTCATATACCTTAAAAAACTTACTACTAAGCCTTCATTTGGCAATAATTGAGATGCCGTAGTCTTAAGTTCTTGTGACTTAATAGCATGAGGAGAGTCCTGCATAAATCCAGGTCTACAATCTAGCTGTGGAGATTGTCGAACCATTGTTGAAGATTTTTTAATAGTACGGTCCAGCAGAGATCCATTGGAGCGGTTGCTAGTTGCATGAGTTCCTTGCTGAGATGGCAAACAACTTTTCGAAGAATTCTGAAGAGTACAGTTATTACACCAGGTTAGTTAATCACAATTAACTGTCATTAGTTATGGTTAATTTTGTTAAAAGAAAAATTCATTAATTAGTGTGCAATACTCAAAGACAACATGTATGTAAAGTAGGAGGGAGTATATCCTGTTTTTTACTCGTCCATCGAAACTGGTATTTGTGGCTTGAAGTTGTGACACACTTCCTTGAGATGTTGGCAGTGGTGGTATTCCTATTCCTTGAGAGGCCAGATGAGCTAATATTAAATTTAATTGTGTAATATCCGGGGGTAATTTTTTTTTCGTGTTACTGTTGAGTTGTACGTATTCATTTGGAATTGTACAAGTGTTGTTGTTTGGACCGACGCAATGTATATTGTATTAGAATATTTCGGGATCGAAATATTTTTTCTAGTCGTCGGTTTGGTTTCGTCGTTTGGTTATTGCTTGGCGAGTTTGGAATTTTGGCTAAGTTTATAGCCATAGCGTACGCTACCTGTGTAGCATTACGTACGCTAATTTGTTGCGATTACATGCGTTAAGCCCTGAGGTTACGTACGTAATGCGTGGTAGGTGGTAGGAACCTTCCTCGTGGTCAACTTTCGGGGCGAGGGTATCTTTGGGGGATATATATATATATATATATATATATATATATATATATATATATATATATATATATATATATTATCCCTTGTTTTTTTCCCTCACCTCCCCATGTGATTCTCTCTCCCTCACATTATTCTCCCTCACGTGTATATATATATATATATATATATATATATATATATATATATATATGTTATCTCCTCTCACTTTATCACTTCCCTCTCTCTCCTCCCTTTTTCGCCATTCTCCCTCTCATCCGTCTTCTCTCTCTCGTTCTCTTGCTCTCTCGTCTTCTCTCCCTCTCGTTTTTTTTTCAATGAGGTGGAGCTGAAGGATGGCAGCTGACTTCTTCATTTTTCGGCGACGACCGGAACTCGACGGTCGCGTGGTGGACTGGAGCTGTTCCGGCCTTTGCTCAGGCGCCGGCGCTCTTCATGGTTTCCGGCCATGGACGCGGCTCCATTGATTCCGGCAACCGGAGGTGGTTTTTGTCCGGAACGGACGGCGGAACGGAGGCTTGACAGAATTCCGGCGAGGAGTTGCAGGCGGAGATGGAGTTGGGTGAAAACCGGCCATGGACAGAAACGGGCTGGAGTTGGACGAAGTCCGGCGGGTCAGTTTTTCCGACGTCCGAGTTCCAGCAGGAGAGTTGTTTTCTGACCGGATTCCGACGAAGGTTGCCCGGACGATCGGCTCTTCTAGTTAGTTTGTATGTGTGTGTTTCGTGAGTTTGTGTGTGTGTGTGCATATATATATATATATATATATATATATGTATACGGGTAAATACGAGTATATTATGTGTTCATGTTGGAATCGGAGTTATCTATTATGTTGTTTTCGGTCGATATCGTGTTATCGAATGAATTGTATTTCATTCAAGGTTGTTCGAGTGCTTGTGATTGTCGGAGGACACCGTTGATCGATTCGTGGTAGGACGTTGATCGTGGAAGGACTTTCTCGCCTTCGGTTTGAGGCAAGTTTTATACTTGTACTAGTCAATGAGATTAATGTTATCATATATGTGTATGAATGTGTGTATCATTTCGATAGTTGGTCTCTTTATGATTTTGTTGACATCAAGGGATTGTTTGATACAATACCCTTCGGCAAATTATGCCAAATATTATTGTTGTTCGTAAATGGCCGATTTAAGGCATTACGATACTTTTGGTAATAAATTTGTCGATAGCCGGTTCGCGGCATCGACGTATCGATTTTTATTGTTGATTGATGTTCCATTGAGATATTGTTGTCGATAGCCGGTTTGCGGCATCGACGTATCGATTTTTATTGTTGATTGATGTTCCATTGAGATATTATTGTCGATAGCCGGTTCGCGGCATCGACGTATCGATTGTTATTGTTGATTGATGTTCCATCAAGATATTGTTGTGAATCGTCGTCATTGATATCCGTGTTTTTTTATTGATGTCGTATTGGCCGATTGAAGGCATTGACGTATTCGATTATCATCTTCGTTATCGGTAACCGATTAAAGGTGCCGAGACATCCGTTGTATAATTGTTATCGGTTAACTGTTCTAAAGGTAATCGATGTATTGAATTGGGATTATCAAAGATAATTCCCATCCGTTGTATAATTATTATCGATTGTCCATTCTAAAGGTAATCGATGTATTGAATTAGGATTATCAAAGATAATTCCCATCCGTTGTATAATTATCATCGATCGTCCGCTCTAAAGGTAATCGATATATTGAATTGGGATTATCAAAGATAATTCCCATCCGTTGTATAATTGTTATCGATTGACCGTCCTGAAGGTAATCGAGGTATTGAATTGGGACTGCCGAGGATAGTTTCCATCCGTTGAATTATTATTGTCGTGTTGGCCGACTCAAGGCAGCACACTATTATTCTTGTGAACTCGGTAATTTTGTGATCGTTGAGGGTTGAGGATTTCCCGGACTGTTGTGTTGTGATCGTTGCTCGTGTTAATCGGTCCTTGGGGATTTTGATCGCAGGGTGGTTGTTTTGAATATTGTTGGTCGTTTCGATCTTTCATTATTCGTGTGTCATCGTTCACTTGGTGAGTCGTATGATCCGTATTGGATGTGTTATCCTTTGAGTTTCGTTGTCATGTTGTATCGTGACATATTCGGAATCATATCTGCGTTCCGATTGGTTATTGTGTAGGATTTTTAGCCAGGCACACGATGGTCAGGCGTGGATGTTTCCACATTGGACCGTGCACACGAGACGTAGTTCGTGAGGCTAATTAGGTACATTGTCCCACGTATATTTCTGGATTCCGCATACGGGGTGGACATGTGCACGGACACATTTACGGATTGGGCGTACTGTGATGTCCATCTTTGAGCCGTACAATTTTTGATCGTTCATTTAAATTTTTGGATGTGTTCCACATTTTGTGATTAAGCGTTCATACGCCAGAGGGGTATGTTCGACAGTCAGGTTTGTTTCTTTGAGATCTGTATTGTGATGATTTACAGCTTCGGGCTGTTCAGCTTTCAGGCCATCGTGATATTTTGGCAGCTTCGGGCTATTGGGCTTTCAGGCCATTGTGATATTTTGGCAGCTTCGGCTGAGGGCTTTCAGGCCATTGTGATGTATCGGTATTTCCGTTGGAGCCTTCGGGCATTGTGATTCTTATTTATTTCAGCGTTGGTTTGGTTTACCTTCGGGTAATGTATTGATGTGTTCTATATTGATGATTCGCCGTTGGGCACTTATGTTCTAACCTATTGAGCAGGTATTGATCGTATACCGTGGGCATAGTGTTTCACGAATGCTCGATTCTTACTTTGGTTTGTGAGCATCTCGTATTACCATTGTTGTACTGTTCATTCCGCCTTTGGATGCATATCATGTTGTACATGTATTTGATATTTATTATCTGGATGACTGACCCCGTGGGGGCGGAACATGTTTTCATGTTTTAGGTGATTGCGAGGAGAGAGTTGAGACACAGGGGCATGACGATGGCGACGAGGCATTCGAGCGATACTAGTCCGAGATATTTTGGGTTCATGTCGGTCAGACAGTTTGGAGTACTCTAATTTTGTTCAGTCGTTGTCGTTTTCTATTATCCGAGCAAGGCTAGTGGATGTTGTTGTATTTTATTTGGCCATGTAGGCTCATCCTTGTCGTTGAAATTCCATATCGGAATAGTGTGTCGGACATCATAGTAGGGTCTGTGATTTCCTATTTTGGTCAGTTTGTTGTATTTTCGTCGTGTTCGCCTGGTGGATCACCTGGTGTGGGGTCCACGGCACTGTAGTAACCCAATGGGATTTGGGGGTGTTACAGAAGATGGTATCAGAGAATTGGGTTGTGAGATACCCTGATATGTGAGTTATGTGGCTCTACCGACGCGGTAGTAGTGGGGCTGTCAGGTTATGACAACCTGGGCAGTCGGGTTTTGTGAGTCGTGATAGTTGGACGACTGTATGAGTCATTTTTTCATCAAGTCGTCGTCAGTGAAGACTAGTATCGCAAGACCTCGAAGCTTCGTATGACCTGTGTAAGGACTCTATTCTCTTTTATGTACATACATTCATTATGTCATTGATTAAACCTGTTTTGTTGACACTTGTATGTGATGATCGGGTGCGATTGATTTATAACTATTTGCTTTGGAGCGTGTGGGCTCTGTATCGGCTATGATTAGCGCGATCGATGTGATCGTTTATCTGTTGAGTATGTATACTCGTGTTTGGCGTTGACCTAGCATTTTGGCCGTTGAGGCGTATTTGCTCTGTGGTCATGATTGAATGTTATTCTTTCAGTCTGGAAAGAGGACGTGACAGAGGGGGTAGAGGCCGCAGATTGGGCCAAAATCCAAAACCTCGTACCAATACTTTGGTGGCTGACGAATCATTTTCGGAGTCGTGCTCAAGAACCCACCGATCGTGATTGTGTTTGGATCGAGTTCAAGACTCTCATGTTAGAGATGTATTATCCGGCTCCACTTTGTGAAGCCAAGTTGTCGGAGGTTTTGAACCCTGAACCCGTCAAGGACGAGGGTGTTTTTGTTATTACTGAAAAGTTTCAAGGACTTCTTCAGTTTACTTCATCTGTTATCCGTACTGAGGCGGATAAGATCAAGTATTTTAGCAGGAGGTTGAACCCGCGGTTGAGGATGCAGTTGTTCAATCACAATTGTAACTCACTTGGAGAATTCATCGAGAAGGCTCTTGGAGCAGAGCCTTCGATCAAGGAGCTTACTCAGAAGGATCCCTCAGTTTCTTCTGGTGAGAGGACTAGGATGCTGATTCGTTCAGATTGACATCGAGCGCCGCCGTCGAAGAGGTCATTTTCTAGTCGTCTTCGTGCTGGGAAAGCATCTTCTTCTCAGACGACGAGTTCGACCGCTGTTTGTTTAACTGTGATTTAGCGGGGCATGTTAGTACTCGATGTACGGTTCCAGCTATTATTTCTTTTCTGTGTGGGAGGCAGGGACACCTTCAGAATGCAGCAGGAGTTCTAGTGCCAGTAGGTCTCGAGAGAGGTCATGGGCCTCGAGAGATTTTGTTACTTCAGTCCGTACTTCATCCGAGGGGTCATATCGGGCTTTGGGAGCCAGAGGTATGGACACCCGAGCGGGAGTAGCGAGTTCAGATTTGGGTCTTCCTCGAGTCGATGAGATCGAGGAGCTCGATGATCTGGAGGTGGTTGATTTCGGGTATATTTGAGATGTAGCCTTGATTTGTATTTCCCTTGTCTTTCGGATTGATGTTTGAGTCGGTCTATATTTTACTATTATGGTTGCGAACCATTTATGGTTGATCTATCTTGTAATGATTGTATCTGAGAATCTTGACACTTGAGCCATTTGATGTGATTTTCTTTCCTTTTGGTCCTGTACCCGAGATTTTTGTGATGATCTGGGTAATTGTTCATTGTGATTCAAGACGTCAAGTCGTGAGGACTTGGGCGTGCGTTCGATATGGTCCCGAGGACTATTTGTGCGTTGTTATTTTCTTTTGTGGTGTGAGTCACTGATTGCATGGGCGTTCGATGCTGGTGAGAACGGGGAAGCGTACACCGATGGTTGTAGGCATGTACAATGAGCGACTCACTCGGGATGTGTACGCCGGTGTTACAAGTCATGTGGTTAGTACGACTTCCTGGCTGGTCTCTAGCAGGAGAGTCATGATTCGGCTAATCTCGCATTTGGTCGAGTGTCTTAATCACTTGATTTTTTCGCCTTGTTCAGGCAGAGGAGACATGGGGACATGTGGGGTCGACCCAGATACTCAGGAAGAATTGCTCGTATTGAGGAGTATTCCTGGAGATGTTGTTTTCTTATCCTGATGAATAGTCCGTGCCCCGACTTGTGCACCCTGAGTTTCGGGGACAAAACTCTTTTTAAGGGGGGAGTATGTAATATCCGGGGGTAATTTTTTTTTGTGTTACTGTTGAGTTATACGTATTCATTTGGAATTGTACAAGTGTTGTTTGGACCGATACAATGTATATTGTATTAGAATATTTCGGGATCGAAAAATTTTTTGTGGTCGTCAGTTTGGTTTCGTCGTTTGGTTATTGGTTGGTGAGTTTGGAATTTTGGCTAAGTT
This sequence comes from Orobanche coerulescens, assembly GCA_033398695.1. Lineage (NCBI taxonomy): Eukaryota > Viridiplantae > Streptophyta > Magnoliopsida > Lamiales > Orobanchaceae > Orobanche > Orobanche coerulescens. The sequence goes on along the minus strand of CM065811.1, from coordinate 136,988,419 downwards.
TATAGCCATAGCGTACGCTACCTGTGTAGCATTACGTACGCTAATTTGTTGCGATTACGTACGTTACATCCTGAGGTTACGTACGTAATGCGTGGTAGGTGGTAGGAACCTTCCTCGTGGTCAACTTTCGGGGCGAGGGTATCTTTGGGGGATCATTTATATATATATATATATATATATATATATATATATATATTATCCCTTGTTTTTTTCCATCACCTCCCCATGTGATTCTCTCTCCCTCACATTATTCTCCCTCACGTTACATATACATATATATATATATGTTATCTCCTCTCACTTTATCACTTCCCTCTCTCTCCTCCCTTTATCGCCATTCTCCATCTCATCCGTCTTCTCTCTCTCGTTCTCCAGCTCTCTCGTCTTCTCTCCCTCTCATTTTTTTTTCCGACGAGGTGGAGCTGAACGATGGCAGCCGGCTTCTTCATTTTTCGGCGACGGACTGGAGTTGAAGACCGGAGTCTTGCTCACATCTCCGGCGACGACCGGAACTCGACGGCGGCGTGGTGGACTGGAGCTGTTCCGGCCTTTGCTCAGGCGCCGATGCTCTTCATGGTTTCCGGCCATGGACGTGGCTCCATTGATTCCGGCGACCGAAGGTGGTTTTTGTCCGGAACGGACGACGAAACGGAGGCTTGACAGAATTCCGGCGAGGAGTTGCAGGTGGAGATGGAGTTGGGTGAAAACCGTCCATGGATGGAAAAAGGCTGGAGTTGGACGAAGTCCGGCGGGTCAGTTTTTCCGGCAGCCGAGTTCCAGCAGGAGAGTTATTTTCTGACCGGATTCCGGCGAAGGTTGCCCGGCCGATCGGCTCTTCTGGTTAGTTTGTATGTGTGTGTTTCGTGAGTTTGTGTGTGTGTGCATATATATATATATATATATATATATATATATATATATATATATATATATATATATATATATATATATATATATATATATATATATATATATATATATATATATATATATATAACGTGCGTGTGTGTGTGTTGTGTATATATATATATAATGTGTAAAGTGGGTGTGTGTTTAGTAAAGTGTCTCGTGGTTGGTGTGTGTGTGTGTGTGTGTGTATATATATATATACATATATATATAATATGTACAGTTGTGTGGGATTTTTGTATATATATATATATATATATATGTGTGTGTGTGTGTTGTGTATATATATATAATGTGTAAAGTGGGTGTGTGTTTAGTAAAGTGTCTCGTGGTTGGTGTGTGTGTGTGTATATATATATATATATATATATATGTGTGTGTGTGTGTGTGTGTGTTTGTATACGGGTAAATACGAGCGGTAGCGGTTATTAAGGCAAGTATTTTACTATACGAATTGTGTCTTGTGAATAGGGACGTCGTATTATGGTTGTGATGCATTGGTTTACTTTCGTGTATATACTTCGTATGAATTGATTATTACGAACAATTGATGGTAACGATAATACCTTCACTTAGTTAAGATCGTGGAATTGTGTTGGATGTACAAATCATCTAAGTTTGTGCTGGGCGTGGTTGGTCATTGTTGAGCTGTTGTGATGATCATGATATTTGTATTGTTTTGGTTTACATACTTGATTGTACATTTCGGTGTAACGTGGAATGGCTTGATATTTGATGATTATGAGTTGTGTCGTGTCGATGTGTGTATGCGTATTCCAGGTAGGGTCTGACGAGGCCTCTGGAGTTCGGTACATGATGTGTACGAATAAGTTGTGTGATCCAGGTACGAGGCCTCTGGAGTTCGGTACATGATGTGTACGGACAATGATGTGTGATCCAGGTAGGGTCTGACAAGGCCTCTGGAGTTCGGTACATGATGTGTACGAACGATGTTTGTGGCCGGGTAGGGTCCGTCGAGGCCTCCGGAGTTTGGTACATGATGTGTACGAACAGTGTGTGTGGTCCGGGTAAGGTCCGTCGAGTCCTCCGGAGTTTGGTACATGATGTGTACGAACAGTATGTGTGGTCCGGGTAAGGTCCGTCGAGGCCTCCGGAGTTCGGTACATGATGTGTACGAACAATGATCGTGTAGCAGTGATTGTTTGGGTAACATTTTAAATATGGGTCTCGGACTCATAATGATATTTTATCTAGTGTGTTTTGAAACGAGAATCGAGCTAAGGCCCTAATGTTTATGAAAAGGTTTTGTAAATTGGGACTCGAGGTCCAAAAAAATTTATGCTTTAAAATTCCCGAGATGATGTGTTCCTTTTCAAATATCTCTTACTTGAGTTCGAAATTCTAAAACTTCTCGGGAACATTTTGATAATTGATTTCCGTATTAAATTCATAGTTGCTATTTACTTGTTGCATTTTGTATCGTATTATACTTGCATTGGTAAAACAGTGGAGTTTTACTAACCCCCGAGTAATCGGGGGGTGGATGTCTGTTTTGCGTCCAGGTACATGCAGGTTCGGGGGAGCAGTCACGGGATCGACACAACTGGATGATGAGCTGCGATACTTATCAAGAGTCGAGAGTTGGTAGAGTTTGGTTGTATTGTTAGAGTTGATTCAGTCTTCTGCTTTATTGTGTTTCGACCCCTGTGTGGGTAATGTTGTTAGTCAATTCTGTTTATAGAGTTGTGTGACCTCATCGGTCTGTGTGTTTATGTGTAAGTGACCTTAACGGTCTGTATTATTATATTGTTTGACCCTGGCCGGGCAAGCATTTAGTTGTTTATAGATGTTTAGTCTGGTAGATCCTCGTGGAAAGGGTCTACGGCGTGTAATATTCCCATATGTTTTGGGGGTGTTACATTTATGGTATCAGAGCTTAGGTTGCGGAAACCTAGGTTGTCGGGTCGAGTCGAGTCGTGATTTGTCGAGTAATGTGTTGTCTTGTCGTTCGAGTCGTCAGGTGACAAGTTGAGTTCTGCGTAGTCACAACGCGTTGGATATGTTGTGGGATGAGATTAGTATCGTGGGCGACCGTCATTTCCGTGCGACCTGTGGACGTAAGTCTCCTCTTTTATGCATAATATATGTGTTCATGATTTCATTTATGTGTGATATATGTGGTGCATAATTTTATTTACGCGGTGTTGTGCAATGAAGTTGTATTCGATACTTGGATACGCCGTATGTGTATAGAACTGGAAGTATTGATGTTTGGCCCTTGAACCACCATGTGGGTTGGTATGGTGTGAAAGTTGTGAACCTTGATGGGTTTTACGGTAGAGTTTGTGAGAAACTCCGATGAATGATTTTTTTGAGTGTTTGAACTTGATACCACGAGATGTATTTGATTGAATTGGCGACCCTGGTTGCCATTTGAGTATGTGGTTTTAAATTCGACTGTTTTTGGAATGTTGTAATTTTTGTCCGCTATGGGTAAGTTTGAGAATGTTTTCTGAAGGACTTTACAGTTTGAGAATTTTTGTAAAAATCGATTTTTGGAAAATATTTTGGTGGCACGGTCAAACCACGGTTTATATAGATTTTTAAAATTTGTTAAACTTTGAAAAATGGGTCGTGTATTTTCAAATGACACAATCAGACGGTATTTGAAAAATGTGTTTTGAAGTACTTCGGACATTGTAAAATATTACCGTCGTTTTGGTTATGAACTAAAGGATTTTGGAAAATTTTTATTTTGCAGAACGATTTTTGGTTTTCGGAATTGAACTTCATATGCCCACGTGTTGGGGCAAGTGGTTGTGATAAGTTTGTGGTGTTGTTGTGCTCGCCGGAGAATGTTTCAGTGTTTTCTAAATGTTGAGATACATGGTTTTGATTGGACGATCGGGGTATTAAAAGTGTTTTCAAAAATTTCATTTCACCAAAATTTTCAAACTTGAGAATTATAAAATTTTATCATTTGAATAATACCCCGGAAATATTTTATTTTTGTTGCTAGTGTTTGATCCCTACGATACGTGTGTGGTTTTGACTGTGTTTGATTTGGTAAAATCCAAACATCCCTGTTGATGTGACTGTGTGAATTATTTTTGAATGAAGTTCTTAAATTATAGTGTTAGTTCGTGCACTTGTGTGATGACTTGGAGTTGATGTTTTATCGTGCTGCTATTTATCATCCTATGTTGATGTTGGGTTGTTAGGTTGGTTGTGTTATTCTGAAAGTTTTTCACTAAGAGAAAGTGTCCTCATTTTTATCAAATGCGAAATGGTTCTCCAAAGTATCGATAACGATGTTTCACATTTGTACTTTTTTTAAAAGGTGATACTCAAGATCAACCGGTGTTTTTCTAAATTATTTTTAAAAGCTGGTTTTCATTTTTAAAACCTATCCATTCCCGTTTGAGGGCTGGGTATGTATGTATGATGTTCGCATTGTCGTTATGATGTTTGCTCCCGAGTATGATCGAATTGGTGGCATGAACGTTGAGGCGTTGCCACGCATTTGTTGTACTAGCCCTCTGTGAGAGGTGTGAACTGGTATTTACTATTTGTCACCTCGTGGTGATTTGCGTGTTGTCGCACGAGTGTGAGCTGTTGAAGCTTGGATTTTTGTGAGTTTATACACATGGGTGATTGTTCATGAGGTTTGTGATTGTGTACTGGCTATCGTTCGGGCTGTTGTAATCGTCGAACAATGTCGTGGTTGTTGTGATTTTAGTATGTGTTGATATGTTATGCCAAGTTGGCATCTCCGGTTTGTTGTTTTGCGACGTTATATTCCATTGTACCTAGCAGTAGTATTTTCGGTATGTCGAGCCGAGGTGTTTCAACCGTGCTGTGCCGGGGGCATGCACGTACCAATTATCTTTCTCGTCACAGGATCCAGTTTTGCGAGTTGGGTTTCGAGTCTTTCGCGCGAACTTCAGCACAGATATCAGGATCGGCTCTGAGTGGCCCATGGGAGATTTTTCTGTCGGTTGCTTTTTGTGTTGTTACCTTGTTTCCGTTGTTGTGAGTTGCGAGGACGACATTTCTTTTATAAGAGGTCGAATGTAATACCCGTATTGTTTTTGGACTTCTGCATTTCCTCTTTCTCAGGTCTATTGACTCACTCGTGTTCATTGATACTTTCTGGACTTGTTCTGTATTTCGGTTTCGTCGTTCGAACGAGCTGTGATCTTGTTTTGGGTCGATCTGGTTATCGTTGTGACTTTTCCGAGTCCGGTTCGATTCTTGTGAACCTTGTTCGGAAGTAACATCTTTTGGTTCTATTAGTTCTTTTATTCGAAGTGGATCGAATTTTGAACTTCTGTATTTTCGACTCTGTCGACTCGTTTATGTTCGTTGACATTTTCTGAGCTTGTCCTGCCCCTTGCTTTTGTTGATCGAACGAGTGTGGTATTGTTTCGGAATAACTCGTTTGACGTTGTGACTTTTCAATTGCTATTTCCTTTCCTGTGGATCTTATGTGAATGCACATATTGTTGTTTTCACTGGATCATATATTGTCTCGAATCGAGATGTGAACCTTGGAGTTGTTGTTTAAATTTTATTGTTCTTCGCAATTCGAACATGATGGTTCGATTTTTGTTGTCTCGATCGTTGTGGTTTGATCGTTTGATTGTTCGGTTTTTGTTGGCCCCGTTTCGTGATTGTTGAGCGTTCAGACTCCTTCCTAATTTCCTTATGTTCGGGAAATTAGTCTCGTTTCGATCTTCCAACCCTTGGGCGGTGGAATTCCGTATTTGTTCAGCGATTGGCTCGCGTTTTGATTGATGTACCGTTGGGCTGGTCAATCATATTGATTTTCGTTCGCTGTGTTTTGTGATTGTTCGGATAATCGACTTGGTTGTATTATCTGTTTGATGACGCTTGTCACTTGTTGGTTTTATTATGTCTCTATCGGTGGCGTTGTGTTGGTCGTCGTGGAGCGTGTTTTCACGCCGTATGTCTCATTGCGTTTCTTGCAGCGTTTCGCCGTTGGGCGCGAGTTTTCAGGTTTTGTGTATCTCGTCGAGTTTTCCTGGTGGGGAGATTGCTTCTCCCTACTTGTTTTAAGTTTCGGGATGAAACTTCTTTTAAGGAGGGTAGAATGTAATACCCGTAATTTCGATTTCCGGTAATTTCTTTTTTTCGGCAAAAGTCTGTTTTGACGACTCGCTCATGACCGTTTCGTCATTCCGAGAATGATTAATTCTGCACTTTTGTCATCCGAGTTCGTTTCGGTGTCTTTTTGTTGAGTTCCGTGCTTTTTAGCGACTTTTCCGCACTTGAGTTCGATTCTTGCGAATCTCGTTCAAAACTGCTGTTTCGAGTTTCCCGTAAGTCCGTTTAACTTTGTTAGACGTGTTGTGAACTTCGGTTTGGTTATTCGATCACGTATCGTGATTTTCGGGCGTTTTGGGCCATTTTCGTAATTTTCCAAAGTTTGGGGTAATTACTTTCCGTTGTCGAATTTTGAGCCTTCGGGTGGTCGGAATCGTGTGTTCTCTTAGTGCTCGAATTCGTCTTTGCGAGTACTTCGTAACCATATCTTCGATTCGTATTCAGGTTCGGGTTTAGGGGTCGTTCGGGCCGTCGGAGTTGGCCCCGGCCGAGTCATGGCCGGGCAGTCTAGGCCCAGGCCGGCACTGGCCGAGTTACGGCCGGTAGTGCTCGGCAGTTACGTACGTAAGGCCGGTTACGTACGTAAGCCTCGGCCGTTTACGTACGTAACGATGCCGACATTTTTGGGCAGAGATTTCGGCCATGGCCGGTTACGTACGTAAGGGCCCGACCGGTTACGTACGTAAGCGTCCGGCAGTGTCCGGCTATATAAGGCCTGGCAGCGTGTTTTTCACCCATTTTCTCATTCTCTTCCTTCTCTTCCGCGGCTGGAGGTGTGGGAATCATGGAGGCATGTTGTTATACAATGAATCCATGAAGTTTTGAGGTTCATATCATCAATCATCCGTCCTATAACATCCTCCGATCTACTGACCAGTCGATTTCCTAGAAATCTAGTTTTGGGGAATTTGGGTGTTTTGGTTGTTTTCATCCGTTTAATCCGATTTAGCTTAGGATTGTGATGGATTGATGATTATTTAGATGTATTATATCATTTCCCTTGTTATTCCATGGTTGGATCGTATCGATTCGTTGTTTTGGTCGAGTTCTTGATCGACGCCTTGAAGGTGTCCGGTAAAATGTCATAGAGGGGTTTTCGGGAGTTCTACGATTATTCTTCCTCGTATTATCGATGATTTATTGATTATATGTTGTTAGGGTCGAGTTTCTTGCGAAGAACTCAAGTCGGAACCCTTCCGTTCATTGTCTTCTTCGGGGTCCGAGCTTCCCGGTCGAACCGTGTTCTTCGGAGTTATCGGTAGCGGTTATTAAGGCAAGTATTTTACTATACGAATTGTGTCTTGTGAATAGGGACGTCGTATTATGGTTGTGATGCATTGGTTTACTTTCGTGTATATGCTTCGTATGAATTGATTATTACGAACAATTGATGGTAACGATAATACCTTCACTTAGTTAACATCGTGGAATTGTGTTGGATGTACAAATCATCTAAGTTTGTGCCGGGCGTGGTTGGTCATTGTTAAGTTGTTGTGATGATCATGATATTTGTATTGTTTTGGTTTACATACTTGATTGTACATTTCGGTGTAATGTGGAATGGCTTGATATTTGATGATTATGAGTTGTGTCGTGCCGATGTGTGTGTGCGTGTTCCAGGTAGGGTCTGACGAGGCCTCTGGAGTTCGGTACATGATGTGTACGAATAAGTTCTGTGATCCAGGTAGGGTCTGACGAGGCCTCTGGAGTTCGGTACATGATGTGTACGGACAAAGATGTGTGATCCAGGTAGGGTCTGACAAGGCCTCTGGAGTTCGGTACATGATGTGTACGAACAATATTTGTGGCCGGGTAGGGTCCGTCAAGGCCTCCGGAGTTCGGTACATGATGTGTACGAACAGTGTGTGTGGTCTGGGTATGGCCACATTTTTTTTTGGAATTTTTCGCGACTAAAACGTAACCAATAGCCACAGTTCTAAAAATTTAGTTCATGTGGTTAATAATTATTTTGTGACCACGATTTTAGTAATTTTGTGTGTCCAAAAGGTAATCTGCTGCCACGGTTCTAAAGTCAACGTAACTACATATATCATGAATTACCCATAATTTTTATTGTTTTGTGTGACCAGAATATAACCAATAATGATGGTTCTAAATATTAAGCATAACCGTATGGCATGTATTGATCACGGGTAATATGGAATTTATGTGGCTCTAAGTATAGTTAACACCACGGTTAACATAAATTCATGTGACTAAAATGTAACCAATAATCACGCGTCTAAGATTAAGTTCATGTGGCTAATAAGTAGTTTATTACCATAATTTTTATTATTTTACGTGATCAAAGCCTAATCAGTTAACCATAACTATTTGTCATGTATTCACCATTATTTTTATTATTTTATGTGATTGAAAGGTAAACAATAACCACAATTCTTAAAAATAAGCATAACCATATGTCATGAATTGGCCACAATTAATATGAATTTGTTGTGGCTAAAAATATAGCTAAGGCTACAGATAAAACAAATCAATGTGGCTAACAATTCGTATGACTGATTAATAGTTCATGGACATGTTTTTTATTATTATTTTGCGTGACCAATACCCATGGTTCTAAAATTAAGCGTAGCTATATGTAATTAATTGGCCACAGTTTTTATTTTTTATATGTCCAAAAGATAACCAATATACATGTTTCTCAAACTTAGACGTAACTATATGTCATGAATTGGCCACGACTAATATAAAATGTGTGTGTCTAAAAATATAGCTAACGCCATGATTAAAATAAATTAATGTGGCTAATAGGTAACCAATAGCTACGGTTCTAACAATTCAGGTTGTGTGGCTTGACCAATATTTTTATTATTTCACTTGACCAAAAGGTAACTCGTAGCTACGATTTCTAATAAACAATCATAGCTATATATCATGAATTAATCATGATTAATGTGATATTCTTAGGGCTGAAAAAATAAAAGAAAATATTTAAATGAAGTATATGAGAGTTTATCCTCGTAATGTTAAATTTTAGTATATCGATAGATTCTAAACACAAATCCTCTTTTTCCTTATTTATAACATCAATAATTAGCCAAAAAAAATCTCATCATTAATTTGATTATTCCTGGTCAACAAAGCACAAAGCACAATTTAGTGTAATAATGTAAGCAAAAACATTGTGTGACGGAGTATCTTTTGTAACCATTTAAATTTGTGTTATATATCTCGTTATTTTAAAGATCTAAATTCATGAAATTCGTTACATCTTAATGATTTGAACAAACTCCGGATTTGGAGCCTAAAATAAAGCAACCTCTGAACAATGGTACTCTATAATTCATATAGTATACAATGTGTATTTATCTAATTATAATTTATAGATAAAGAGCATGGGCCTAGGTTGGAAATCTCGAGGCAAGTATTAATTATTGCATACTACATACTTTATGAGTTAAAAAACGAGGGACAAATCCCTTTTTGTATAATTTTTTAAGTCATCAATGACCGAAGAGAATATTTAATACATACTCTAATGTAGGGAGTGATTTCTAAAGCTGCCAAAACAATTTACAACAGCATATATTATAATCCCCGATATATTATTTATGTAAACAATATGAATACTGAATCACATAAAATCTACACAATCTGTCCACAATAATCTTTCGCAAACAGCTTAAAAGGGTATCCAGTACCAACTGATTACATACCACTTTAAATATTCTTGCAAATAAATTAAATTTGCAGCTGGACAAACAAAATCCAGTATCTGAAAAAATATTAAAAGCACATAGGCCTGTCGAACGGTTCGGTTCCAGTTAACCGAAAAAATCGGTTAACCGGAACCATTTTAGCGACAAAGGTGGACCCGCTAACCGGACCTTTTTACACTTTCGGTTAACCAAACCCGTAAAAACCGTTTCTTTTTCTTGTTCTTCTTTCCTTCCTTCCTGTTATTCCTTCCTGTTATTACCTGTAACAGCACAACAGTTTTTCTATCAAAACAAAAAAAAACTATTTTAAAACATTAAAAAATGTCTTAAAATATTATTTTTATTTTAAAAATAAAAAAGTATTATTTTTAGTTTTTATTTTAAAAATAAAAACTATTTTTTTCTGTAAAAAAACTATTTTAAAACATTATTTTTACTTTCTCTCTAGTTTACCTTCCAAATACTCTATCATCAGGATCCGCCGCTTTTGTAAGACATTGAAGAGTGTCCAGGAAAATTTGTAATTTTAAAAATTGCAAAAGTTCTATTTTGTAATTAGCTGAAGAAATAATGCTACAAGAAAACCAATGCTATAAAAAAATAATGCTACAAGAAAACCAATGCTACAAGTTTTTCTAGTGGTCGCCGAGTTGTTCCGGTTAACCTGATCAAAATCGGTTAACCGGAACCATTTTAGCCACAAAGGTGGAACCGCAAACCGAACCGTTTTACATTTTCGGTTAACTGGAACTGCAATAAAGTATGTTGAGTAACACATTCAAAAACACAAAATTAATAGTGATCAACTGCATATAATATAATATAAAAATTATGTGAATCAATGTTGAAATAATGTAACAAAAAAATTATGTGTCTATATGTGTAATAGTGTATAAACACATGTGAAATGTGTGATGAAATGTGAGTGTAATAAGTGTAGCAATGTACACGAGTAAATAAAGCATATAAAAACGTATGTTAGTAAAGTGTAATATAATGCTAAAATGATGTGTTGAGTGTGTAAGAAAGAAAAAACACAAAGTCAGTGAACACAGCGTAAGCTTACATTGTCATAACCGTAATAAGTTGTAAACAAAAATGATTGCTAATAAAGAAAAAGATTGGTTAAAAATAAATGGCTAAATAAAATATCAAAACAATACAACATGCATGATGATATCATACGCAGTGTACCAACAGTGGGATAAATGAATTATGTGCAATGTCAATGCAATAAAAATAAGCATAAGGTTGCATCCTGTGGTAGCCAGGGAACAACAGACCAACCATAATGCAGAGCTCAAATTGGCTTAATATAAGTGCTACAAAGCAAAGCAAGATGTGGGAGCATGTAAAAAAAAACGCAGCAAAAAACGTGAACAATGAAAAAAAAATTGATGCACACTGTAATTGAATCAAACAAGTGCTACGACAGTACATGTACTTTTTTTTATTAAGGAAGACACGAATATCCAAGTACACCAACAAAGTATTTGAATGCAGAACACATATACAAGTATACAAAAATTCTGTCAAATACACTAAGAATATAGATTGAAATTGAATACATTATTACCTTGGCAGTATCAGCAAATTAAGAGATCCGGTGCGGATCATTTGGCTTTGCGTAGAATGATACCCCGACAGTCGGTCCGAAAGTAATCATCTCGGGATTCCTTAAAGTCAAGTGGATCTACATGCGGCAAGATAGTATCATTCTGAGGAAGAATTACTGTACTAAATTCCTCATTGATGTCATCATAGGCATCTCTGTAATTCTTGGGAGGTGTCATAAGGACTATGGACTTTTTCTTATCAAGCGGGTCTTTCACATAAAATACTTGCCTAGATTGTGATGCTAAAATGAAAGGATCATCCTTGTGTCCTAATCTATTCAGTTCAACCAAGTTGTAACCAAGACTATCTTTTTTGACTCCATGTTTGTTGTTAACCCAATCACACTTGAATAGAGGAATTTTTCTTGTATGATAATCTAGCACCCATATCTCTTGTAGAACACCATAATAGAATGCTTGACCATAGGTTACGCCTTCCCTAGAAATGTGCATATCAGTTGCCTCAACGCAAACCCCACTGTTTTGGTAAATTCTACATTCACGAGATTTTGTGCGAAACAGGTATCCGTTGATGTGATATACATCGTATTTCAATACCTCAAGGTGTGGGCCGTGTGATATCCACCTTAAGGTGTCTGAGATACTTTCTTTAGAGACCGCCAACTCTCTTTCAACCTGAAATTTATTATAAGGATAAAGCTCATCTTAAAAAAAATAACAGATTAAACAAACCATTTCTGCAAAATCTTTACCTCAGTTCGTAACCATTTGCCGAACGTTTTACTATGCTCTTTCTCCAACCATGCTTGTCGTTGAGATGGATGTTGTTTTCTCAAATAGACCATGTGCCGACTAGAAATAATGAATGTTATACGTATTAGAAGCTTTCAAACAAATCAACAAAAAATAAATTACTAACCAATACTTACTTTATATATGGCTCGACTTCAGGCGTATTCTGCATTACATAGAAATGCGCTTTCAAGAATAGTTCAAGAGAAACTTGAGTCGACTTACTACCTGATAATGGTTTCCCGTCATCATAAGTAGTATAAGCTGCATAACTTTCGTATGTGTTATGGTTGTCAGGTGGAATCCCAATTGTCTTCATGCTTCTTTGATACTCACTGAAAAACTCAATTGTCTCTTCTACAACATTCTCTTCGGCGATGCATCCTTCAGGCTTATTTTTATTCCGCACATGCCCTTTAATAATCTTCATACACCTTTCGAATGGATACATCCCTCGAAAGCATACTGGACCACATAACTTCACTTCTCTAGTGAGATGCACAGTTAAATGAATCATTATATCGAAAAAAGATGGAGGAAAGTATTTCTCAAGCAAGCATAACGTCACATAGATATCTTCTTGCAATTTATCTAGCTCTTCCACATGGATTTCTTTATTAGATATTGATCTATAGAAGAAACAAAACCTGATAATAGCATATCTCGTGGGAGTCGGCATAATTGACTGTATCGCAATGGGTAAAAATTGTTGCATTAACATGTGATAGTCATGTGATTTAAGACCTATCAGCTTACGATCTTTTCGATTCACCAGGCTGGAAAAGTTTGAACAATACCCTTGTGGAACCCTTAACTCGTATAATGTTTCACAGAACTTGTCCTTTTCCTCCTTGGTTAATGTGTAACATGTTGCTGGTAGTATTGTTCCGTTACCGTATGTTTTAGGTTCCAACTCTGGTCTCAACCCAAAATGCACCAAATCCATTCAAGCCTCGAATCCATCCTTCGTCTTCCCAGGCATGTGCAACAATGTTCCGACAAGACTCTCGCACACATTCTTCTCGACATGCATGAAATCTATACAGTGCTGGACTAAGTTAAATCGCCAATAACTAAGGCGTCGATGCCATATGTTGAATTTATTCCAATAAGTGGTTTCCTTGTTTTCGTCATTACACTTAACCACTTCTTTTGATGCTTTCTTCCTTGTTTTAATCTTTCCACCTCTTCCAACTGAAGTCTGCACGAATTCCATTTCACCATCCCTCACTCCCTTTCCCCATGTGTTCTTTATAGATTTCACCTCATCGTATATTTCTTCACCACTCATAGATGTCGGAGCAGTGTCTAACTCTTGTTTTCCATTGAATGCCTTCTTCTGCCTTCTGAATGGATGATCATAAGGTAGGTACCTTCTATGACCAGCATAACTCTATTTGCCTGAGTAAGGAAGCCTTACACATTGAGTTTTATTCCTACATACTACACAACCTTTGTATCCGCTGTAGGGGCAACCACATAGTGTACCAAGAGCAGGGTAATCATTTATTGTCCATAAAACAACTGCACGTAGAGTAAACTTCTCTTGTGCATATCCATCGTATGTTTCGACTCCCACCTCGAATAAGAACTAAACATCATCAACTAAAGGTTATAAGAAAACATCAATGTCCTTACAAGGAGCACCAGATATCAATAACGACAGCATGATGAACCTTCTTTTCATACACAACCACGGTGGAAGGTTGTAAATCACAGTTAAGACTGGCCATACACTGTGATGTTTGTTGCCTCTGTTTACATCAACTCCATCAGCCGAAATAACTAGCCCCAAATTTCTTGGATCGTTAACAATTTCTGGGTATCTATTATCTACTTCTCTCCATGCTTGTGAGTCTGCCGGATGACGTAAAACACCATCTTTTTTTCTGGTGGTCTCATGCCATATCAAATCTTTCGCTGTGGACTTTGATTGGAAGAGTCGTTTCATTCTCGGGATGATGGAGATGTACCATAGTACTTTTGCCGGAATATTCTCGTATATTTTTCCCATTTTGTCGTCTTTTTTCCATCTTGATTTCCCACAAGTGGGACACACTTTGAGATCCTTGTACTGGTTCCTATACAGAATGCAATCATTGATACATGCATGTATCTTTGTATACTCTGAACCCATTGCTTTCAATGTTATTTTAGCCTCATATGTACTTTTCACCATTTCATTACCTTCAGGGAGCATCTTTTTTATCAACACTAGTAGTTCAGTAAAGAATTTATCTGATGCTCCGTACTTACTCTTCAAGTTGAATAGTTGAACCATTGCAGACAACTTTGTAAAATTGGGACATCCTTTGTACAACGGCTTTTCAGCATCTTGAAGTACCTCCTGATACTTCTCATGGTCCTCTAGGAAATTGTCTTCTGTAGCTTGAACCATTTCTATAGTTTCTGTAGTATCTGTTGGAATTCTCATTTCAAAATCAGCAAAGTCTTTAGTGTGCAAGTCATTGTTGACATTAACACTTCTTGATGAGACATCTTTCTCCCCATGCTTAGTCCATTTGGTATAGTTTTGATCGATGCCCTTACTGAATAGGTGATGATCTACCTCATCCACATCAAGAATGTAGTGGTTTAAACAGAACACACATGGACATGGAATCTGAATTTTTTTGCTTGTGTTTAATGGGTCCATGTTCCTCGAAATCTTCAATTGGTGGACAGCATACTTGAGAAATGCTGTATCTCCAACTTCATACGGTTTTTTGGTTCTATCTGTACGCATCCAAGATTTATCCATTGTGAATCACCAAGAGAGTGGCACCTACATGGACAATACAAACTTGTTAATAACCACCCGTAAATTTTTGTGAAAAATAAATAATGAAAACTAAGATTGATAGTGGAAAGCCTTCTTGACCTGGTGAAGAAAGACAAAAACAAGGATAACACAGCTTAAAATACAACCAAATACATTTTAAATTCTATAACAAAAGACAATATTTTGTTCGAATTTATTGTAAGTGGCTAACCAAATATATTTTCCTTTTCCGCACAAAATATATTTTCCAACCATGACACGACATGCATGTTTTTTCCATAAATCGATGCTGATATCTTGTAGTGTTTTTTGTAAGCTCAGAATCTATTTTATCTTCTAAACTATCTTTTTATCTTCTTTTCATTTCGGGCAAACACTTTTATATGAAAAAACAGCCTAACTCAAAGTCTTCTAGCATGTCAGATTTCCGCAAAGAGGGATATTAAGGGTCTCAAGTAAATAAAAACTTAGCATCAAGAAATGAACAACACCAGTGGCGGATCTCCAAATTTCAGTTGGAACCGATTAAGTTCAAATTTCAAATTGATCAACTTCAGTTTGAACCGGTCAAGTTCAATTTGAACTGGTTAAGTTCAAAATTTCAAATCGATTAAGTTGAATTTCAATTTGAACCGATTAAGTTCAAATTTCAAATTGATCAACTTCGGTTTGAACCGATCAAGTTCAATTTAAACCGATTAAGTTCAAATTTCAAATCGATTGAGTTAAATTTCAATTTGAACCGATTAAGTTCAAATTTCAAATCAATTAAGTTCAATTTCAATTTGAACCGATTAAGTTCAAATTTCAAATTGATCAACTTCGGTTTGAACCGATCAAGTTCAATTTGAACTGATTAAGTTCAAATTTCAAATCGATTAAGTTTAAATTTCAGTTTGAACAAATTAAGTTCAACTTTCATTTTGATCATGTTCAATTTGAACCGATTAAGTTCAAATTTCAAATCGATTAAGTTAAATTTCAATTTGAACCGATTAAGTTAAATTTCAATTTGAACCGATTAAGTTCAAATTTCAAATTTATCAACTTCGGTTTGAACCGATCAAGTTCAATTTGAACCGATTAAGTTCAAATTTCAAATCGATTGAGTTAAATTTCAATTTGAACCGATTAAGTTCAAATTTCAAATTAATTAAGTTCAATTTCAATTTGAACCGATTAAGTTCAATTTCAATTTGAACCGATTAAGTTCAAATTTCAAATTGATCAACTTCGGTTTGAACCGATCAAGTTCAATTTGAACTGATTAAGTTCAAAAATTCAAATCGATCTCGATTAAGTTCAAATTTCAAATCAATTAAGTTCAAATTTAAGTTTGAACCGATTAAGTTCAACTTTCATTTTGATCAACGTCGGTTTTAACCGATTAAGTTTAAATTTCAAATTGATCAACTTCATTTTTGTAATATCCGCAATTTCGGATTTCTGGTAATTTTATTTTTTCGGCGGAAGTCCGTTTCGACGACTCGCTTGGGACCGTCTCATCATTATGAGAATGATTAATTCTGCTCTTTTTGTCATCCGAGTTCGTTTCGGTATTCTTTTATTGAGTTCCGTGTTTCTTAACGACTTTTCCACACTCGAGTTCGATTCTTGTGAATCTCGTTCGAAATTACTGTTTCGAGTTTCCTGTAAGTCCGTTTAACTTTGTTAGACTTGTTGTGAACTTCGTTTTGGTTATTCGATCACGTATCGTGATTTTCGGACGTTTTGGGCCGTTTTCGTAATTTCCCAAAGTTTGGGGTAATTACTTCGGTTGTCGAATTTCGAGCCTTCGGGTGGTAGGAATCGTGTGTTTTCTTAGCTTTTAGATTCGTCTTTGTGAGTACTTCATAACCATATCTTCGATTCGTATTCAGGTTCGGGTTTCGGTGTCGTTTTCTTGAGTTCAGTGTTATTAAACGACTTTTCCAAGTATGAGTTCGACTTTGTAAAATCACCATAAATTCTTGGAAACCCCAAAGATTTTGAATCTTTTCAATATTATATAGCATCAAGTTAGCTTTCCAATGGTTCAAACGGTGAGTCAATCGGAGTCCGGACGAGAGAGTTATGGTCGAAATAGCTCAGACACTCATTTTCCAGTTTTGGCCGACCAGCCTGTACCGTGAGCCGCGGCACACATAGGCTGGGCCGCGGCACACAGTCCAGAACAGCCTATTTGTGCGGATTTTATGAGATGAATGCTCATTTCATCTCTTCCTTCATTCCTCCTCCTCTTGGGTGATCTTGTGGGCGATTTTGGGCATTTTTGCATCATCAATCCCAGAGAACTTCATATTCTTCAAGTTCTTGGTGTGGATTAATAACACCAACAATTTTTCTTCATCATTAATCGAATGTAAATTCTTGAAACCCTACTTTTGGGTGAATTGGGGGTTTTTGTTCGTTTTGTCCGATTTAACCGTAATAACTTAGATTTGTGATGTATTGATGATTATTTAGATGTATTCTATCATTTCCCTTGTTATTCCGTGGTTTGATCGTTTCGATTCGTTGTTTTAGTCGAGTTCTTTGTCAACCCCTTGAAGGTGTCTGACAAAAGGTCTTAGAGGGGGGATTGGGCGTTGTATGATTATTATCCATCGTACGATTATTGATTTATCATTGGCATGACTTAGGGACGAAATTATTGTGAAGAACTCGAGTCGGAACCCTTCCGTTCATTGTCTTTTTCGGGGTCCGAGCTTCCCGGTCGAATCGTGTTCTTCGGAGTATTCGATAGCGGTTATTAAGGCAAGTATTTTACTATACGAATTGTGTCTTGTGAATAGGTACGTCGTGTTATGGTTGTGATGAATTTGGTTTACTTTCGTGAATATGCTTCGTAAGAATTAATTATTATGAATGATTGATGGTAGCAACAATACCTTCACTTAGATAACGTCGTGAAATTGTGTTGGTCGTGTTGATTATCTAAGTTTGTGCCGGGTATGGTTGGTCATTGTTGAGTTGTTGCGATGATTATGATAATTGTGTTGTTTTGGTTTACATACTTGATTATACATTTCGGTGCAATGTGGAATGGCTTGATATTTGATGATTATGAGTTGTGTCGTGTCGATGTGTGTGTGTGTTCCAGGTAGGGTCTGATGAGGCCTCTGGAGTTCGGTACATGATGTGTACGAACAAGGTGTGTGATCCAAGTAGGGTCTGACGAGACCTCTGGAGTTCGGTACATGATCTGTACGAACGATGTTTGTGGCCAGGTAGGGTCTGACGAGACCTCTGGAGTTCGGTACATGATGTGTACGAACGATGTTTGTGGCCGGGTAGGGTCCATCGAGGCCTCCGGAGTTCGGTACATGATGTGTACGAACAGAGTATGTGGTCTGGGTAAGGTCCGTCGAGGCCTCCGGAGTTCGGTACACGATGTGTACGAACAACGGTCGTATAGCAGTGATTGTTTGGATAACATTTTAAATACGGGTCTCGGACCCATAATGATATCTCATCTATTGTGTTTTGAAAAGAGAATCGGGCTAGGGCCCTAATGTTTTCGAAAAGGCTTTGTAAGTTGGGACTCGAGGTCCAAAAGAATTTCTGCTTTAAAAATCCCCGAGATGATGTGTTCCTTTTCAAATATCTCTTGCTTGAGTTCAAAATTAATAAAACTTCTCGGGAATCAGACCGTACACCGTGATGGGATTCCGGATTAGGATAACGGAGCTAGTAAGTGGTTACGAGTTGTGATGAGAATGCACCCGCCCCGTTTCGTAGGTTCTTCGGATTCGTTAGGCTGGGAGGACTGGCTCTTCCAGTTGGACAGGACATTTGATGCTGTAGCTTGCCCCGATAAGAGAAGAGTACCCATCGCCCAATACCTGCTTGACAGGGAAGCGGCACACTGGTGGGAGGCCGTAGCGCCTAGTGATCGTACAAGTACTTGGGCCGAATTCAAGACTGCTATGGAGGCCGAGTATTGTCTGCCGCCTATTAAGGAACGTAGAATTGTTGAGTTCTTCTCGGCTACGCCCCAGGATGTGTCTATATCTCAAGCAATAGTCGATTACAATCGACAGCTGTGTTACGTTCGAGATCAAGTGCGAAGTGAGACAGATAAGGTTCGTTACTTTGATATGCGTATGAAACCTCAGGTTCGGAAGTGTATGGCCCCTTTTAGGTGTACAACTCTGAAGGACTATCAAGATCGAGCCATAGCATTTGAAATGGCTATAATGTCTACCGAGTCCGTATCAGTAGCGAAGAAGCAGAAGATCTCCGTTGACGCATTGGGAAGTAAGGGAATTGGGATTCCCATACCTCAACCCTCGTATCAGCCGAGTATGGGACCTTCTCGGTCAGCTAGAGAATCCAAAGGACCCAAGCTGGTGTCTTTGAGTTCTGGTAATGGTCCTAGGTGTTTCAACTATAACGTTATGGGCCATGAACGCGCGCATTGTAAGAAACCGCCGGTGACTTGTTATAATTGTGGACGCGAGGGGCATCGAGTTCAGTACTGCGAGATTGTTGCCAAGATGATAGGGAACCGGAGTCCCGTTCCTACTTCTGGAGGACCCAGTGGTGTCCGGTGATGTAGTTGTGGGTCGTACTTTGTGTTGTTATTCGTGTAGAGATTGATATTTGTTGCGTGAACTTTTTGGTTTTGTTTGTATTCTACCATGATGTTTTATTTTAAGTTTCGGTACGAAATTTATTTTTAATAGGATAGAATGTAATGTCCGGTATTCTCGTTTTCTGTTATCTTGAATTGTTTGTGTCTTGACGTCGGACATTTTCTTGTTGATGAGAATCGGAGTGAATTCTATCATAATACTATATTTGTTTCTACCGCATAGTCGTTGTGGTCGGGTGCGACTTGTTGTCGCGTGCGTTTCTTTGATTAAATGTGTGCATGTGATGCATCGTTAGTTGCTCGTTATTGTTTTGAATCATTGCCGGTGGCGTTGTTATGGTCGTCGTGGGCCGTGTTTTCACGTTGTATGTTCTTTCGCGTTGCTTGTAACGTTTCGCCGTTGGGCGCAATTTTTTTTTTCCGGTTCTTGTGTATCTCGTTGAGTTTTTCTGGTGGGATATTGTTTCTCCCTACTTTATTTAAGTTTCGGGACGAAACTTCTTTTAAGGAGGGTAGAATGTAATATCCGCAATTTCGGATTTCTGGTAATTTTGTTTTTTCGGCGGAAGTCCGTTTCGACAACTCGTTTGGGACCGTCTCATCATTATGAGAATGATTAATTCTGCACTTTTTGTCATCCGAGTTCGTTTCGGTATTCTTTTGTTGAGTTCCGTGTTTCTTAACGACATTTCCGCACTAGAGTTTGATTCTTGTGAATCTCGTTCGAAATTACTGTTTCGAGTTTCCCGTAAGTCCGTTTAACTTTGTTACACGTGTTGTGAATGTAATACCCATGATTTTCGTTCCATATTTCCCGGTTGTCGAGTCCCGGTATTATTTTCTCGACAACTGATTTTGGCGTTTAAGACCGTAGATGATGATTGGTTATCCGATGTTTTCATTTCGGATCGATGATGTTGTCCCCGAGTGTTTTGTCGTTCGTTCCGTGCGATTTTGGAAAATCGAGTCGTCGAATCATGGTGGTCGGGCACTGGCCGGACGGTTGGGGACGCTGGCCGGACGGCTGCAGGCACTGGCCGGACGGGTACAGGCACTGGCCGGGTGGGTGCGGCAGGAACCGGCGTAGCGCACGCTACGGCCGGAAGGTAGCGCACGCTACGGCCAGGAAGCAGCGCACGCTACGGCCGGTTGGCTGCGCGCGCTAGTCGGCCGAGGCAGTGGGGACAGAAAGGTTCTGGACTCGGAGGATCGGCAGGTAGCGCACGCTACTGTCGGACACTGCGCACGCTACGGCCGGGAGGTAGCGCACGCTACGGCCGGAAGGCTGCGCACGCTACCTGGCCGAGCCAGGAAGTCTCTGGATTGTGGCCTGGGCCGACAGCGCACGTGTTCAGCGCATGATGGCGGGCCCGGCCGAACATTCTCGACCATGACCGCCCGCTAGCGCACGCTAGCTCGGCAGTCTAGCGCACGCTAGGCTGCACCAGTATAAATATGACCGAGCAGTCCTGTTTGCACTCATTTTTCATTTCCTTTGTTTCGTGTACGCGGCTGGAGTCTTGGAGGTGACGAAGGCATGTTGTTATACAAGTAATCCACGAAGTTTGGGAGCTGATAACATCGATTAATCACTCCTTAACATCCTTCAATCCAGCGAATCAAGGTTAGTTTTCGTAAAATCATAGTTTTGGGAAAAATTGGGGATTTTGTTGATTTCGTCCGTTTGATTCGTTATAACTTAGAATAGTGATGGATTGATGATTATTAAGTTGTTTTATATCGAATCCCTTGTTTTTCCATGGTTGGATTGCCGAGGATTCGTCGTTTTATTGAGTTTCAAATCGACACCTTGAAAGTGTTCGATAAAATGTCACAAAGGGGATTCGGGTATTCTACGATTATTCTTCCTTGTTCGATCGTCGATTTATTCATGGTATGATATTGGGGTCAGGTTCATTGCGAAGAACTCGAGCCGGAACCCTTCCGTTCGCTTTTTTCCGATCGGTGGTGTTACCGTCGTTTCCGCCGGAGAGTTGTGGGCATTCGAGGTTTTACGGTTAAGCCACGTTCGTCGGAGTGTACGGTATCAACTACTGAGGCAAGTATCTTGCCCATACACTTCGTATTTCGTAGACATAATAAATTGGTGATTGTCTATGTGGAAAATTGAATGTTATTTAACTTTCAAAAGAATCAATATATATATAAGTATATATTCCCGATAAAGGTCTTCTTCAAATTAACTTGAGTGTTCAAGAACGAATGTGTCATTCTGAGAATGGGTATTACTATTGTATGTTGTGCTCGGTTTTCATGTGGTACTGTTAGATGACTGTAGTCATGATGATGTGTGATGTTGTGCGATTTTCCATTGGGTTTTTCACTCGGGAATGTCTCAAGGAGGCTCCGAGGTCCGTGGCTTACTAGCACGGGATGCGAATAACCCTTGGGAGGATGTCGATGTGAATATTTGGGGTCTTGGTCCCCGTGATTTGTGATTTGAAATTGTATTTGGAAATAACCTTGGGTTGTGTCCCAAAATGGGTTCCGGAAGGCTGTGAATTCTTTAAAATATTTTACTAGTTGTTTACCTCGTTTCATTCCTGCCTTTCATAGTTTGTAGATTATATTGTTAATCTTGCTTGTGTCCGATTGCGGAGGCCATTCTGGTGAGTACTCTGAGTATATGGTTTATAGTCCTTTGCATGGGAAGTCGGATATTACCTCTGAGTGTGAGAGTTATATTCGTTCACTCCGAGAGGGTCTGACGGGGCCGAGGAGGGTTCCGCTTATGACGTTTCCGCGAACATTTGGATTAGCCACTCCGAGAGGGCCCGATGGGGTCGAGGAGGGATTCGCGTATTGTCGGATCCACGGTTAACCAGGAGTATTTTTAGCCTTGTGACTTGATGCATTTTTGTGATATGTCCGGAGTGTCACGATGTTTTGACTTGCCATAATGCTTGGGATGTAATACATATTCATCAGAGGTGCTTCGACTAGAATGGCTTGTGGATGATGTGTTGTGTGTAATTGGTCCACTGTTGTAAATTGATGTATGGCTATAGGTTTTGTGATTATTTTCCAATCAAAAACTCTCGGGATTCGGAGTTGTTTTCAAAGTGCTACTTGTTCAATTCTACTTTCAAGACTTGAACTATTTTAACTAAATGAAACATCTCGGGAAGTCTTTCTAAATTAATCAAGTTATTGTATTCCCAGAATATGATATGTATGGCTTGTATTTATATTTTATACTTGCACTAGAAAAACAGTGGAGTGTTGCTAACCCCCGAGTATAAGGGGGGTGGATGTCTGTATTACTTCCAGGTATTTGCAGGTTGTTGGGGAGCGAATCACAGGATCGATACGAAGGATGATGGAAGACGACGATACTAATCACATGAAGACCAATCGTAGAGTATGTTGAATAGTCTTGCTGGTTATTTCTCCGATGTATTGTTATCCCGATTTATGGGAGCGTTATTGTATTCCAGCCTCTGCGCGGGTATGAGTTTTGGGAAAGAATCATGTATGTAATGTTGTGTGTTGTGATAAAAGAGCAAATCGGTCTAATGGTCCTTTACGTAGCCATGTCGGCATGTGAAGTGATGCATTGTATTGTATTTAGCCTGGTAGATCCTCGCGGAGAGGGTCTGCGGCGCTGTAATATTCCCGAGTGGTTTGGGGGTGTTACAGAATATGGTATCGGAGCTTAGGTTGCGGAAACCTAGGCAGTCGGGTCCAGTTAGGTATTGTCGTGTCTTGTCCTGTCAGATTGTGTTTGTCTAAGTCGTGTCGCGATGCGTCGTCTGTGATGTCGGCCGTGATTAGTATCGAGGTGCAACCATCATCTTCGTGCGACCTGTGGATCTAAGTCTCCCTACTATATTGTGCCTTGTGATATACGAGCTTGTATGATTTTGTGTTATGATGTGGAGGTTAAAGGTGATTTGTGATTATGTGGCCTATGTTGTTTGGTCCTCGTATGATGCTAGGATAAAAGTGGTACCAACGTATATGTATATATACACACATCCTGATGTAAGTCGTTTTTACAAGAATAATGGCCTTGGTGTGGTTACGCAAGGAAAAATTCATCAATGTGATATTTTAAAACTTTACATGTTTTGAGGAGTCACGTATATTTTGTTTTAAAACATCCTCCAAAGGGAGGAAAAAGTTTGATTTTCGTATTATGACCTCAAGGGCAAAAAATTTTTAAGAAGTCAAACTACCAATATTTTATTTTCATTTTATATTATAAGTTTTCAAAACACGATTTTTGAACCCAAGTGAAGTTTACAAAATGTAGACAAGACGTGACTCTCGTTTTCAACTTATCGGTTTTATGGCTGTTAGTCGTGAAATATGTGATGATGTTCTTGTTGTTCGGGCAGTGTTGCCAGTTTTAGATTAAAACAGTGATGTGAATGCTAAGTCGTTCGGTATGAGTTAAGACAGCTCTCTTTATTAATAGACGAGATTTCGATTTTGGATGGTTGCTCGCGAAGTGTTGTAAGCATGTGAATCGATGGCATTTAGATTCATATGATGTCGTTGTTCATTTGTCACTATCGGTTTTAGTAATGTCGTATATATGTTCGTAATCACGTGCTGAATTTGAGCTGTTAGCGCACGCTAAGTACAAGGCTAGCGCGCGCTAATGTGGCATGAGTAGCGCACGCTAATGTTGTTGTAACGCGCGCTAATGCAGCATGAATAGCGCACGCTAAATAATTGTTGTAGCGTGCATTAGTTAGGTGGGACAGAGGATGTGGAACCGCATTTTTGCCGTTAGGCCTAACTTTCTGCAGTCAGACGTCTGTGACTGTATTCTATGAGAGTTGTCTAGTGATGACAACCGTTTTGTGTGAAAGTGTGTTGTGACCTTTCATTCGCACTCAGTGATAATTGATTTTGTTCGATGAGTTGATAAATTATGTCTGTTGTGTGTGTGTGTTCGAAATGTTTTCCTAAAACTTTCATAAGTTTGTGCAAGTTGCGGAAATCAATTTTTGAAACTAATTTGACATTGAGATTAAGTCGGCGGCGTTGTATGAACTTTGGAAATTGTTTGAAATTTGCGAGCTGGCCTAGGATTCTCAAATAAAACCTCGACGGTATTGAAAGAGTTGTTTTAAAATACCTTGAACCTTTTGTAAAATGTTACCGTCGTTGAATTCTTGCGTAGTGTTGGGAGAATTTTCGGAAATGACTTTTAATGTACTACTGTATTTTCGAATAATTCGAGTATATGATTTTAAAAAATCTTTCACACAAATTTTTTTTTTCAAAAACCAATACGATTTTTTTTTTCAAAAATATATAGTGAAAGCTGAAAAAAAATCTCACTCGATGTAAAGTTCAAACTCGGATTTGGAAATGTTAGAGTATGTAAGAATGGTTTGATGATCTTGCATGGTGAACTTGTTGTTTGTTAACGGTGATGATGATGCGTATAGGCATGACGATTTTGATAACGCCGGTTACACAGAAATATTATTTTGGCAAATGATTTCAAATGAAACGGTTAGAGTATGTTGTTTACAAGTTTTGATGAAACAACCCGAGGTACCAAAAGTACTTTTAAAGTTTATTTTTAATAGCATACAAATCCAAGGATTTTCAAAAGATTTCCTTTAAAAGGATACCTCGTGGATTTTCTTTCCGAGTTGTTATTGGTTACCTTATGTGATATGTCATGCTAAGTTGGTACTTTAGCATATTGTTTTCGCGAAGTGGTGCAATCGTATTGAGTGAGAATCCGCTTAGTATGCCGAGGACAATGACGCGACCGTGACTGGATCTGATTGGTTATGGAGATTAGATGCGGGACCAAGAGGATATGGCCGGGAAGGTTGATATTCAAGCACTTCATTTTCGTTGTTTAGGTTTCGGGGACGAAACCTCTTTTAAAGGTGATATGATGTAATACCCATATTTTTTTTTCTTGCTTCCGTTTCGTTCGACCGTATTGACTCGATTTTGTTCGTTGATGCTTCTGACCTTGTGTTGTTCTCACCCCTTGTCATTCGAGCGAGTTTTGATATTGTTCCAAATTGATGTGTATATCGTTGTGATCTTTCCAAGTTCGGATCGATTTCTTGTGAACCGTGTTCGGAATTAACACCTCGCGATTCCTACAAGTTTATTGATGTCTTGATTTGAGGTGTGAACTTCATAGTTGATCGTTCTTGTCTGATCATTGCTAATTGTTCGTCGTTGTACAATCATTATTGTTTGATCTCGTAGTCGTGATTATTGAACATCTGGGCCATTTTGCGATTTCCATAAGTGTTGGGAAATTTTCTTCGTATTTGATCTTCCAAATCTGTGAGTTACTGGAATTTCATACCTTTCAGCGTTGGAATCGTGATTTGATTTTTGTATTGCTCAGCTTTATCAACCGCAGCGATTCATGCTCGTTGCTTTTCGTAAGCATTCTTGCGTATTGAATCGGATTGTAGTGGCTTTATACTGCATGGAGTTCTGGTGTGTTGTCGAGAGTCGCCTTGCTTTTGTTTTAAGTTTCAGGACGAAACTTATTTCTAGGGGGGTAGAATGTAATACCCACGATTTTCGTTCCAGTTATTTTGGATTTTTTTCGGATATATCCCAGTTGTTGAGTCCCGGTATTATTTTCTCGACAACTAATTTTGGCATTTAAGACCGTAGATGATGATTGGTTATCCGATGTTTTCATTTCGGATCGATGATGTTGTCCCCAAGTGTTTTGTCGTATTCGTTCCGTGCGATTTCGGAAAATCGAGTCGTCGAATCATGGTGGTCGGGCACTGGCCGGACGGTTGGGGACGCTGGCCGGACGGTTGCAGGCACTGTCCGGACGGGTACAGGCACTGGCCGGGTGGGTGCGGCAGGAACCGGTGTAGCGCACGCTACGACCGGAAGGTAGCGCAAGCTACGGCCAGGAAGCAGCGCACGCTACGGCCAGGAAGCAGCGCACGCTACGGACGGTTGGCTGCGTGCGCTAGTCGGACGAGGCAGTGGGGACAGAAAGGTTTTGGACTCGGAGGATCGGCAGGTAGCGCACGCTACTGTCGGACACTGCGCACGCTACGGCTGGGAGGTAGCGCACGCTACGGCCGAAAGGCTGCGCACGCTTCCTGGCCGATCCAGGAAGTCTCTGGATTGTGGCCTGGGCCGATAGCGCACGTGTTCAGCGCATGATGGCGGGCCCGTCCGAACATTTTCGACCATGACCGCCCGCTAGCGCACGCTAGCTCGGCAGTCTAGCGCACGCTAGGCTGCACCAGTATAATACGACCGAGCAGTCCTGTTTGCACTCATTTTTCATTTCCTTCGTTTCGTGTACGCGGCTGGAGTCTTGGAGGTGACGAAGGCATGTTGTTATACAAGTAATCCACGAAGTTTGGGAGTTGATAACATCGATTAATCACTCCTTAACATCCTTCAATCCAGCGAATCAAGGTTAGTTTTCCTAAAATCATAGTTTTGGGAAAAATTGGGGATTTTGTTGATTTCGTCCGTTTGATTTGTTATAACTTAGAATAGTGATGGATTGATGATTATTAAGTTGTTTTATATCGAATCCCTTTTTTTTCCACGGTTGGATTGCCGAGGATTCATCGTTTTATTGAGTTTCAAATCGACACCTTGACAGTGTTCGATAAAATGTCACAAAGGGGATTCGGGTGTTCTACGATTATTCTTCCTTGTTCGATCGTCGATTTATTCATGGTATGATGTTGGGGTCAGGTTCCTTGCGAAGAACTCGAGTCGGAACCCTTCCGTTCGCCATTTTCCGATCGATGGTGTTACCGTCATTTCCGCCGGAGAGTTGTGGGCATTCGAGGTTTTCCGGTTAAGCCACGTTCGTCGGAGTGTACGGTATCAACTACTGAGGCAAGTATCTTGCCCATACACTTCGTATTTCGTAATAAATTAGTGATTGTCTATGTGGAAAATTGAATGTTATTTAACTTTCAAAAGAATCAATATATATATAAGTATATATTCCCGATAAAGGTCTTCTTCAAATTAACTTGAGTGTTCAAGAACGAATGTGTCATTCTGAGAATGAGTATTACTATTGTATGTTGTGCCCGATTTTCGTGTGGTACTGTTAGATGACTGTCGTCACGATGATGTGTGATGTTGTGTGATTTCCATTGGGTTTTTCACTCGGGAATGTCTCAAGGAGGCTCCGAGGTCCATGGCTTACTAGAACGAGATGCGAATAACCCTTGGGAGGGTGTCGATGTGAATATTTGGGGTCTTGGTCCCCGTGATTTGTGATTTGAAATTGTATTTGGAAATAACCTTGGGTTGTGTCCCAAAATGGGTTCCGGAAGGCTGTGAATTCTTTAAAATATTTTACTAGTTGTTTACGTCGTTTCATTCCTGCCTTTCATAGTTTGTAGATTATATTGTTAATCTTGCTTGTGTCCTATTGTGGAGGCCATTCTGGTGAGTACTCTGAGTATATGGTTTATAGTCCTTTGCATGGGAAGTCGGATATTACCTCTGAGTGTGAGAGTTATATTCGTTCACTCCGAGAGGGCCTGACGGGGCCGAGGAGGGTTCCGCTTATGACGGTTCCGCGAACATTTGGGTTAGCCACTCCGAGAGGGCCCGACGGGGTCGAGGAGGGATTCGCGTATTGTCGGATCCACGGTTAACCAGGAGTATTTTTAGCCTTGTGACTTGATGCATTTTTGTGATATGTCCGGAGTGTCACGATGTTTTGACTTGCCATAATGCTTGGGATGTAATACATATTCATCAGAGGTGCTTGGACTAGAATGGCTTATGGATGATGTGCTGTGTGTAATTGGTCCACTGTTGTAAATTGATGTATGGCTATAGGTTTTGTGATTATTTTCCAATCAAAAACTCCCGGGATTCGGAGTTGTTTTCAAAGTGCTACTTGTTCAATTCTACTTTCAAGACTTGAACTATTTTAACTAAATGAAACATCTCGGTAAGTCTTTCGAAATTAATCAAGTTATTGTATTCCCAGAATATGATATGTATGGCTTGTATTTATATTTTATACTTGCACTAGCAAAACAGTGGAGTTTTGCTAACCCCCGAGTATTCGGGGGGTGGATGTCTGTATTGCGTCCAGGTATTTGCATGTTGCTGGAGAGCGAATCACAGGATCGATACGAAGGATGATGGAAGACGACGATACTAATCACATGAAGACCAATCGTAGAGTATGTTGAATAGTCTTGCTGGTTATTTCTCCGATGTATTGTTATCCCGATTTATGGAAGCGTTATTGTATTCCATCCCCTGCGCGGGTATGAGTTTTGGGAAATAATCATGTATGTAATGTTGTGTGTTGTGATAAAAGACCAAATCGGTCTAATGGTCCTTTACGTAGCCATGTCGGCATGTGAAGTGATGCATTGTATTGTATTTAGCCTGGTAGATCCTCGCGGAGTGGGTCTGCGGTGCTGTAATATACCCGAGTGGTTTGGGGGTGTTACAGTGAACTTCGGTTTGGTTATTCGATCACGTATCGTGATTTTCGGACGTTTTGGGCCGTTTTCGTAATTTCCCAAAGTTTGGGGTAATTACTTCGGTTGTCGAATTTCGAGCCTTCGGGTGGTCGGAATCGTGTGATCTCTTAGCTTTTAGATTTCTCTTTGCGAGTACTTCGTAACCGTATCTTCGATTCGTATTCAGGTTCGGGTTTTGGTGTCGTTTTCTTGAGTTCAGTGTTATTAAACGACTTTTCCAAGTATAAGTTCGACTTTGTAAAATCACCATAAATTCTTGGAAACCCCAACGATTTTGAATCTTTTCAATATTATAGAGCATCAAGTTAGCTTTCCAATGGTTCAAACGGTGAGTCAATCGGAGTCCGGACGAGAGAGTTATGGTCGAAATAGCTCAGACACTCATTTTCCAATTTTGGCCGAGCAGCCTGTACCGTGAGCCGCGGCACACTTAGGCTGGGCCGCGCAACACAGTCCAGAACAGCCTATTTGTGCGGATTTTATCAGATGAATGCTCATTTCATCTCTTCCTTCATTCCTCCTCCTCTTAGGCGATCTTGTGGGCGATTTTGGGCGTTTTTGCATCATCAATCCCAGAGAACTTCATATTCTTCAAGTTCTTGGTGTGGATTAATAACACCAATAATTGTTCTTCATCATTAATCCAAGTTAAATTCTTGAAACTCTACTTTTGGGTAAATTGGGGGTTTTTGTTCGTTTTGTCCGATTTAACCGTAATAACTTAGATTTGTGATGTATTGATGATTATTTAGATGTATTCTATCATTTCCCTTGTTATTCCATGGTTGGATCATTTCGATTCATTGTTTTGGTCGAGTTCTTAGTCAACGCCTTGAAGGTATCCGACAAAAGGTCTTAGAGGGGGGATTGGGCGTTGTATGATTATTATCCATCGTACGATTATTGATTTATCATTGGCATGACTTAGGGACGAAATTCTTGTGAAGAACTCGAGTCGGAACCCTTCCGTTCGTTGTCTTTTTCGGGGTCCGAGATTCCAGGTCGAATCGTGTTCTTCGGAGTATTCGGTAGCGGTTATTAAGGCAAGTATTTTACTATACGAATTGTGTCTTGTGAATAGGTATGTCGTGTTATGGTTGTGATGAATTTGGTTTACTTTCGTGAATATGCTTCGTAAGAATTAATTATTATGAATGTATGATGGTAGCGACAATACCCTCACTTAGCTAACGTCGTGAAATTGTGTTGGTCGTGTTGATTATCTAAGTTTGTGCCGGGTATGGTTGGTCATTGTTGAGTTGTTGTGATGATTATGATAATTGTGTTGTTTTGGTTTACATACTTGATTATACATTTCGGTGCAATGTGGAATGGCTTGATATTTGATGATTATGAGTTGTGTCGTGCCGATGTGTGTGTGTGTTCCAGGTAGGGTCTGACGAGGCCTCTGGAGTTCGGTACATGATGTGTACGAATAAGGTGTGTGATCCAGGTAGGGTCTGACGAGACCTCTGGAGTTCGGTGCATGATGTGTACGAACGATGTTTGTGGCCAGATAGGGTCTGACGAGACCTCTGGAGTTCGGTACATGATGTGTATGAACGATGTTTGTGGCCGGGTAGGGTCCGTCGAGGCCTCCGGAGTTCGGTACATGATGTGTACGAAGAGAGTATGTGGTCCGGGTAAGGTCCGTTGAGGCCTCCGGAGTTCAGTACATGATGTGTACGAACAACGGTCGTATAGCAGTGATTGTTTGGATAACATTTTAAATACGGGTCTCGGACCCATAATGATATCTCATCTATTATGTTTTGAAAAGAGAATCGGGCTAAGGCCCTAATGTTTTTGAAAAGGCTTTGTAAGTTCAGACTCGAGGTCCAAAAGAATTTCTGCTTTAAAAATCCCCGAGATGATGTGTTCCATTTCAAATATCTCTTGCTTGAGTTCAAAATTAATAAAACTTCTCGAGAACATTTGATAATTGATTTCCATATGAAATTCGTAGTTGCTATTTATTTGTTGCATTTCGTATCGTTTTATACTTGCACTAGTAAAACAGTGGAGTTTTACTAACCCCCGAGTAATCGGGGGGTGGATGTCTGCTCGCGTCTGTACATGCAGTGGGGAGCAACAGGATTGGCACAAGGGGATGACGAGCTGCGATACTAATCAAGAGTCGAGAGTTGGTAGAGTTTGGTTGTATTATTCGAGTTGATTCAGTCTTCCATTGTATTGTGTTTCGACCCCTGTGTGGGTAATGTTGTTAGTCAGTTCTGTTGATAGAGTTGTGTGACCTCATCGGTCTGTGTGTTTATGTGTAAGTGACCTTAACGGTCTGTATGATTATATTGTTTGACCCTGGCCGGGCAAGCATTTGGTTGTTTATGGATGTTTAGCCTGGTAGATCCTTGTGGAAAGGGTCTACGGCGTGTAATATTGCCATACGGTTTTGGGGGTGTTACAGTTTTGAACCGATCAAGTTCAATTTGAACCGATTAAGTTCAAATTTCAAATCGATTAAGTTAAATTTCAATTTGAACCGATTAAGTTCAAATTTCAAATCAATTAAGTTCAATTTCAATTTGAACCGATTAAGTTCAATTTCAATTTGAACCGATTAAGTTCAAATTTCAAATTGATCAACTCCGGTTCGAACCGATCAAGTTCAATTTGAACTGAATAAGTTCAAATTTCAAATCGATTAAGTTCAAATTTCAGTTTGAACCGATTAAGTTCAACTTTCATTTTGATCAAGTTCAATTTGAACCGATTAAGTTCAAATTTCAAATCAATTAAGTTAAATTTCAATTTGAACCGATTAAGTTCAAATTTTAAATCAATTAAGTTCCATTTCAATTTCAAACCGATTAAGTTCAATTTCAATTTGAACCGATTAAGTTCAAATTTCAAATTGATCAACTTCGGTTGAACCGATCAAGTTCAATTTGAACCGATTAAGTTCAAATTTCAAATTGATCAACTTCGGTTTGAATCGGTCAAGTTCAATTTGAACTGGTTAAGTTCAAAATTTCAAATCGATTAAGTTGAATTTCAATTTGAACCGATTAAGTTCAAATTTCAAATTGATCAAGTTAGCTTGAAAAAAACGCGCTTAAGTAATTCTGGACAATCCACATTTTTTTATTAAAAAACTAGTGGTACAACTAACGGTAAAACGGGATTGGCGCAATTGGTCTAGGGTTCGATTCGCACCAGGCTCGTAGCAATATTTTTTCCCATTTTTCTCTTGTTGTTACATATAAATAAATTTTTTGTGCATTATTTAATGTGGATGCCACTACCGGACAAGGTGGCAGGAGCTCTATCATATTTCCCCTAGGTACATGGTTTGACTCTCACAGGCGCATTGCATTATTTTTTTTTTCATTTTTTCTCCTATTTTAACATACAAAAGAATTTCTTTTGCATGAATTAACGCGGATGCCACTACCGGACAAGGTGGCAGGGGCTCTATCACATTTCCCCTAGGTACAGGGTTCGATTCTCACAGGCGCGTTGTAATATTTTTTTTTTTCATTTTTCTCCTATTTTTACATACAAAAGAATTTTTTGTGCATGATTTAACGCGGATCCCACTACCGGACAAGGTGGCAGGGGCTCTATCACATTTCCCCTAGGTACAGGGTTCGATTCTCACAGGCGCGTTGCAATATTTTTTTTTCGTTTTTCTCCTATTTTTACATACAAAAGAATTTCTTGTGCATGATTTAACGTGGATGCCACTACCGGACAAGGTGGCAGGGGCTTTATCATATTTACCCTAGGTATAGGGTTCGATTCTCACAGGCGCGTTGCAATATTTTTTTTCCATTTTTCTACTATTTTTACATATAAATGAATTTCTTGTGCAAGATTTAACGTGGATGCCACTACTGGACAAGGTGGCAGGGGCTCTATCACATTTCCCCTAAGTATAGGGTTCGATTCTCACCATTGTCATAGCATTATTGTTTTTCTATTTTTCTCTTTTTTATTACATATAAATGAATTTCTTATTTTTTTTCCGTTTTTCTCTTTTTTATTACATGTAAATGAATTTCTTGGGGATGATTTGATGCGGATGCCGCTACCAGACAAGATGGCAAGGGATTTAACACAATTGCAATGAGTTTAGGGTTCGATTCTCCCCGAAAACAATTAGCTTATTTTTTATATGCATGTTATTGCACACTTTTTTTATCAATTTTTTTATCTGGAATCAAACACATACTAAAATATTTTTTTTTATGAAAAAATGTCAAATTGCTTTTTCACGCATCTGAAACCATTTTTTTTGTTAGCCAATTTTTTACACTTCATTTTTTTTCACTCTTTATAATCGCATTTTCAAACAAAAAAAATACATAACTATTTATTAAACATAAATCATAAACAATTTCAGTTTGAACCGATTGAGGAAGTCAGGAAACTATTTTATAGCCTTGAAAAATACATAAAATTATTTAGCTAGCCGATATAAAACAATAAAAAGCGAAAACGTAATATCACTGTATTTCATCAAAAGTATAGATCAATATAACATATAGATTCATAAAAAACAGGTCGGTGTACATAATATCATATAAACTGCTTTCACTATATCTTAAATATTTACATAGACCCACTGAAAAATAGTAGGTCCCCAAGATAAAAGGGAAATAACTAATAAGTAAAGATAACTTATACAACATGTTTATATTTTAATATTGAGAAATAAAGAATGAAGACATATGACAAAGTATTATGGGGAGTAGCATGCTTATATTTTGTAATTATATATTAAAATTATATTAGAAATATATATTATATATAATTAATTTTGGATACGAATATTTTCGGATACGGATGCGCCTATATCCATATCCGTACCCAGAATATTCGTATCCACTTTTTTTTGGATATAAATAATATCTGCTTTTTCCGGATACGAATACAGATATTTTGGACAGATCATCGGAATTTTTGGATTTTTTTGACAGACCTAGAAATAAACCCTAAAAATTGAAAATAAACTCTAAAATTGAAAATAAAATAAAAACTAAAATAAGTAATTATGAAAAAATAAATTCAATAAATGAAAACTGGAACCTAAGAAACAGATATAAAAATAATTCTCCCCTCATTACTACCCACGTCACTGCTATCCTAAATTGCTTCTCCTTCCTTCCGGATTTCTCTCACCCGTGGAGATATGGTGGCGATTCGCCGAACCAACCCTAACCCAAACATGCTGCCGCCTTCATTTTCTTCTCCATCGATTTCCCGCCAAATCCTAACCTATATATTTAGGTCGAAGGTTTGTTTTCAGCATCTTCGTGGCTTCAGCAGGTTGTTGATTGATCGTGGGTGCGCACTATTTTAGCGGGTAAGTGTTTCTTCTCAAACCACTATCTTCCTTATGATCCTGCAAATTGTTTTCATAATAATTTTCCATACATTTGATTGAATTCTACAATGTTTGTTTTGATTTGGGAAAAAATGATGGAGCATATTTTAATATAATCATTTTAGCCCAATTGTTGAATTATGTAGAACTTTTGTAATTATTTCTGACATTGTGGATGATAGTCCTATGTTGCTTTCCATACGAGCACTCTTGTCTTGTATTCAGGAAAAATGTAATTGATATCACTAAGTCATGTAGCTGGAGAGGAACTCCACGATGTCCTGGTAGCGAACCTTCTGCGCTGGGCAATCCGTTTAATGATAAATGGAATAGACTCTTAATTATGATTTGTTTGTCTTCTTATAATACTTCAAGAATTGAAGGATTGCATAATGTTTTTCTTTATAATTTTTTCCTAATGATTAATATGTGAGTGAGCTGTTCTGTAACCATGAAATCCATACCCATGTGTGGCTATTCCCATCATTTGCATGCTACCCAGCTACTGTATGTTGTGTATGTTGTTACATTTTGTTGTTATTGTTATGGGCAACTTTCATTCTTCTTCTTCTTTCGGTTGGATTTTGTTACTGTATGTTGTAATTGATAAAATGACAAAAACTAGAATCGCCCTTCCATGCAAAATTGCAGTATACCCAACTTGTCAACTTTCAGCTTGCCTATAATATTCTTACATACGTCATATGTACAGTACAGTGCATGTTATGGATGTATCAGAGTGTTACAATGGGGATGAGGTAGAATTTGAGGCTGAAGAAAACAATGAGAATTTCGAGAAGGATGAGGTCTATGATAACAGTTCTGCTGACTCTTCTGATGAATCCATTAGAAGTATCGATCAACAACTTGGTAATGTTTGGAATCTTGTTTGTTTTATTAGATAGTTTAGCCGTATTAATATAAAAAAAACTCTAATACGTATAAGAGCATAGTATGACCTTTGAAATGAATATTTGGACAAGAATGCAGGTGTTTGATACGTCAATTCTTGCACAAAAAAAATATACTCACTTTACATTTCTTCGAATATTTTTAGGAGGATGGTTAGGAAGATTTCACATTATCCTTCTCTTTTTCTTTATCACTGGCATATCAATGTTCATAGATATTTATACTGTAATTTTAATCACTCTATTTTCACCATACTAGTTGATAAATCATTGTCTCCATTTATGCTATTTTCATATACAGAGAATCCTGAGCAAGACATGGTGAATCAACAACAAGACACATTGAATGCACAAGAAGAAATAGGAAAATCAATAACGTCTACAAGGAAAAGGTTCTGGGGGTTGACAAGATTAGTTAAGAGACATAGATATTTTGAAGATTCCAACGAGAAGCACGAAGTAGACTTTGATGCATTAGGTAGAGTTACTCGGAAATATAGATCAGAATTTGCTAGTTTTTTGGGTGACTTGGTACGGCGAGATGTTGGACTTAGGTAAATGAAATGGAAGAAGGTAATAAATGTAATATCCGGAATTTCTACTACTGATGTCTAATATTATTTTATCCGAGTTATGTTGTACAGCGTGGAATCTGTACAGTATGGATGAAATAATGAAGGACTGAGATGTCAGTATTGGTATAATTGTTGTATTTGGTCGACAATTGTATTTAAGAATATTATTGGATTCAGTGTTTGTGTTCAGTGTGTCTTATGTTCGTTTTTGGTATGTCGAGACGTTGGACAAAGAATTGCTGAAATTGGGTAAGTGTAACATTATTAGCGCACGCTAATAATCATGAGTAGCGCATGCTATCGTGCAGGTTTAGCGCACGCTACGGATATAAGATAACACACGCAAATGCAGTCCGATCGGAAGGAATCTACGCGTGGACCAGGCCACTTTCGGCGCACGTTCTGATAAGTCAACGGATATTGTATTGTAGTGTTAGCGCACGCTAATACATGTTGACACTACGCCATAGATGGCTTACGGCAACGGATTTTGTTGGTGTTGCGCTCAAAAATATTGTAGTAGCTCTAAAAATTTTACCTACTGCAACATTGCTTTTTTGATGTTGCTGTATATGTTTACAATGTGTTGCCTTAGTAGCAAAGTGTTACATGCTATAACATTTTATGACACAGTGTCGCCGTAGATGTACTATTTAAAAAAAAAACTTCATATTTTTTTATGTAAAGTTAAAATTAAATAATCTTTTACTTGAGAACTAATTAATTTTGATTGAAGTGGAGTATGACATTTATTCAGAAGTAATACTTTTTAATTAGATTTGATGTAAACAAATTAAAAAACTATAATATTTATAAAAATTTAAAATAATAATTTACAATAATTATCTGGATAGAATAAAAGGTGCCAATAATTATGTGTAATATCAGGAATTTTTAAATTGAAATTTTGATGGTATTAATTTCTTTTTACTGATTCGTTTCATTTTTATTTTGTTTAGCTAGCTGAATAAAATATCGAGCGGAGACATTAGACTAATATATTGGCGAGTTAGTATTGGTGTTATGTGACGCAACGTATTAATTGGATAATCAAATCAGGGTACTGAATAATGAATCTCAAATTGATCAGTTTTTACTCGGTTAATTTATAGTCGAACCTTGTTGGGTCGAATAAAACCCAGCTACCCATTATATATATATATATATATATATATATATATATATATATATAAGAAATTGTTTTTTTTGATTCTTACCTTACTCTTTTACTCACGTTCTCACCCCTTTTTTCCGTTCTTTTTCTCTCCCCCCCCCCCCCCACCGACAAACAACACAATCAACCCTCTTACTCTTCGTTGGACGACGGCACTTCTTCAGTACGGCGGCCGATCCGCAACTCCTTCCCCTCCTCCACGGCGACGACGACCGATGGAGGTATATGGTACCTATGCAACTCCTTTTCTTTAGTTTTGTAAATTGGAATCTCTTAGTTTGAATATGAGTGGTAGCCACGAACTAAAGAAATAGAAATTACGATTATATTACTTGGAATTTTATCACGGATAAAATATAGCAGACTTATTTGCTGAACTTTCTCATGTAATATAATCATCCTGAAATATTGATAGGTTAAGTTTATGGTGGATTTTACGAAATTTGCATTTGATGTTTTTTTTTTGGTGACCAAGTAGGCTGCTTGATACTCATGTTTGCTCTATTGCATAAAAATGTGTAGGGGTATCGGTGCTATTTCGTTACCTTTACATGGTTCACACATTTATACTGCTGGTGCCGATGGAATGGTTTGTATAATTGACTCGATTTCCTGGAACTTGTTAAACAAATTTAGCGCCACTTCAAGAACAATATCTTCTATAGCTGTTTCCCCAGGTATTTATTTTTGTTTTCTGATGTACACATTTCATCTCCATGCCACTAGTTTTATGACAAAGTTTGATGTTTTGCCTAATGATTCTTTTTTGCC
Organism: Orobanche coerulescens; assembly: GCA_033398695.1. Taxonomy (NCBI): domain Eukaryota; kingdom Viridiplantae; phylum Streptophyta; class Magnoliopsida; order Lamiales; family Orobanchaceae; genus Orobanche; species Orobanche coerulescens. The sequence continues at coordinate 136,950,740 of CM065811.1, read as the reverse complement.
CTTAATGGATGACATGAAACTTGTAACGGATGTTTTGGTTCTCGAGGAATCTACGTCTTGGATGTTAGTAACAAATAATTTGGCATTGCTAAATAAAATTACTTTTCATGAATTATGAATTTGCTAATACTGTAACACCCCCAAAACCATATGGGAATATTACACGCCGTAGACCCTTTCCACAAGGATCTACCAGGCTAAACATCCATAAACAACTAAATGCTTGCCCGGCCAGGGTCAAACAATATAATAATACAGACCGTTAAGGTCACTTACACATAAACACACAGACCGATGAGGTCACACAACTCTATCAACAGAACTGACTAACAACATTACCCACACAGGGGTCGAAACACAATACAGCAGAAGACTGAATCAAATCTAACAATACAACCAAACTCTACCAACTCTCGACTCTTGATTAGTATCGCAGCTCGTCATCCACTTATGCCGATCCCGTGACTGCTCCCCCGAACCTGCATGTACCTGGACGCAAAACAGACATCCACCCCCCGATTACTCGGGGGTTAGTAAAACTCCATTGTTTTACTAGTGCAAATATAATACGATACGAAATGCAACAAGTAAATAGCAACTACGAATTTAATACGGAAATCAATTATCAAAATGTTCCCGAGAAGTTTTAGAATTTCGAATTCAAGTAAGAGATATTTGAAAAGGAACACATCATCTCGGGAATTTTAAAGCATAAATTCTTTTGGACCTCGAGTCCCAATTTACAAAACCTTTTCGTAAACATTAGGGCCTTAGCCCGATTCTGTAACACCCCCAAAACCGACCGGGAATATTACAGCGCCGTGGGCCCTATATTGGAACCCACAAGGCTAAAATCATTTTCGCAAACATTTAAAAATGTCAAAAAGCCCTTTGAAGGTACACACACACGCAGCGGATAAAAACACAGTTCAAAGAATACTGAAAGCCATTTTAAATATACACACGCCCGGGTTTTACGAAACCCAAGCTCCGATACCGTAACACCCCCAAAACCTTACGGGAGTATTACACGCCGTGGGCCCCGCGCCGGAACCCACCAGGCTAAAAACCAATTACAAGAACGACAAGAAGGCCGATGACGGTAGTATTTTATATCAAAACTCACAAAATCATTTGAAAACACCAACCACCGCAAAAACGATCAAGGCCAAAAACTCGGTTAAGGGAATCTGTTTTCGAAATCAAACTCAGTTGGCATAAAGCTAAAAGCCATTTGAAAGAACTCACACAGCGGATAAAAACATAGTCCAAGATACATATACATCAATAATGATATACACAAACAAAATACACGATTCCCCAACAATATGCCATAGCCAGTATCGTCCGGAGTCCTCGCCTCACGACCGCTACCATCAAAGTCCTCAATACCTGAAAAACAAGTCCCACAATGGGGTCAGCAATAATGCCTGACAAATAACCGCAAGTACATAAACATAAATATTCACATGCCATGCATCATGAGAATAATAACCTCAACGATAACCTTACCACTTCCGGTAATCCAACGATTCTCGTCAAAATCCCAATATCACGATAATACCATAAAAATCTCAGTATCACAACAATACCATATAATACCTCAATACTGAATACTTTCTCGTACATAATCCTCTATGTATGATTACCATAAAACATACCTCTATCCGGACTTCCTTCCGGAATGCATACCACAAACCAAGAATATCCAAAATGACATCAACAATATCCGAATACTACATGTAACACCGCCAAGTTATTCAGGGATATTACAGCGCCGTAAGCCCCACCGTGGGACCCACAAGGCTAAACATACGCGGAACCATAAAATTTGACCGATAAGGTCTACACACAATGGAATGAAAAACAATACAAAGGTATTCGAAACATAACCAATGTATTCACAAACATCACAACTCGAATCAATACTTCGGCAAAACACAGGCCGGAACATCAAGGAAAAGGGAAAACAATACTCGAGTATTCAATAGACAATCCAGTACAACAACACTGAACGGGAAACTCCAAACATAACTGGAAGAAAGACACAGTATCACACTTGCCCACCATCTTCATGCCGACCCGGTACCTGCCTGTCCGCTCTCCTGGAACCTGAAATACATAAAAAGTATTTCCCCCATAAAGGGGTTAGCCGTCGAATAGCTAGTGCAAGTATATCAAGTATGAAACACAATACTTCTCAAAAACAATGTAAAGGTAACCGTCAATTCATCAATTCAAGACTAGTATTCCGGAATAACTAAATCTCATAGCATCGCAACAATACATATATGAATACCGTGGAACCGCACCAGAGGCTACGGAACCCTCAGAGGACCCGTCGGTCCGTCCCGGAGTGTTTAATTCATATTATACATGGAATCGCACCTGAGGCTACGAAACCCTCAGAGGACCGTCGGTCCGTCCGAGTGGATATAAATAAGCATGCCATTAATATTTCATACTTTCAAAGTCGAGAACGCACATTCATAAATATATACTTGCCTTTGAGACATCGACAATTCGAATGGAAAAAGGTATGAGTTCGGTAGGTCCAAGAACGCGCTTCCGGCACCTAAACGATTCGCAAGGAATATGATAATCAATTATCCATATTCAAATTACACGAAGAAACCCCCGAAACCCGTCTACGATTCATAAAGATAAACGGATAATCAACTAGAGGTTGGAAAATCGTCCAAAGTCTCACAAGTCCGAAAACGGCACAATCCAAACCGTAAAACCGTAGGAAAAGCATGTGTACGGTATAGCTACACCATAATCTCAAAGTTCTCAAGCTTCAAAACGGGTAAATCGGACGAATCTATGAAAAACCCCAAAATTCCCAAAAGGTAGGGTTCTAAAGATTTTTACCTTGATTCGGAGGCTAGGAGGAATTAGATGTTGATAAATCCTTGTTCTCCAACCAAATATGTTGTTGTTGGAAAGAAGATTGCTTCCAATCGCCCAAGATCGTCTCTCCCGAGCGATTTCCGTCGAAAAGGAGTGAAGTAGGTGAGAAATGACGAAATGGAAGTCAACTGTCATATTTATATCTGCCCAGTCTAGCGCACGCTACGCCTCCTTCATTAGCGTGCGCTAGCGAAGTTACCGGGTAGTCCAGTGGCTACTGCCATAAGATGTTAGCGCGCGCTACGAAACATCCTTTGCGTGCGCTAACTGCTGCCCTGCCAAAATCTCGGCTTACTGCCTGGGTCCGCTAGCGTGCGTTAATACTGAGCACTAGCGTGCGTTACACAACACATATAGCGTACGCTAGCCGCTGCCTAGCGTGCGCTACCTGCTAGTCCAGAAAGTCTGAAACTCCACTGCTTCTACTGACCAAAACATTAGCGTGCGCTACCATTATGCCTTAGCGTGCGCTACGTAACAGTTTTAGCGTGCGCTAGCCGAAGCATAGCGTGCGCTACTTGATAGTCCAGAAACCTGACAACCTCACTGCCTCTGCCGACCCGGACATTAGCGTGCGCTACGGACGGATGTTAGCGTGCGCTACTAACCACTAATAGCGCGCGCTAACGAACTCCTAGCGTGCGTTAATCCGCCAGTCCAGAGAGCAAGCGATGAGCATCGGGTTCTGACTCGATCGCCCCTTAGCGCGCTACGGTTCGAAGCTAGCGTGCGCTAATCAAGCTGAATTAGCGTGCGTTAGCCTAGGCCTAGCGTGCGCTATATCTCTGGCACAGAACATTTCAGCAAGATCTAAACGACATGATAAAGAACCAAACGAGATACGAAACTCAATAACAATATCAACCACATCTCCAAGCATTTACAGATCGACAAAAATAAGGAGGATGACAGAGTCAAACAGTCAATAAAAGTACGGGTATTACACTACAATCTTCCCAAGATTGACCAAGTATCTCTACAATCATCAACTGTGCATTCTAATCCTTTTAGAACATCACTGAACATTCGTCAATATGCAATACCACATAAAATACTTATGAAATGTAAATGGAATTTCTCATCAAAACATTACAACCGAACAAGTAAACACTTGCCTGGATACTGTAATATCCGCAATTTTCGATTTCCGGTAATTTCTTTTTTTTCGGCGGAAGTCTGTTTTGACGACTCGCTCATGTCCGTTTCGTCATTCTGAGAATGATTAATTCTACACTTTTTGACATCCGAGTTCGTTTCGGTGTCGTTTCGTTGAGTTCTGTGCTTTTTAGCGACTTTTCCGCACTTGAGTTCGATTCTTGCGAATCTCGTCCGAAACTGTTGTTTCGAGTTTCCCGCAAGTCCGTTTAGCTTTGTTAGACGTGTTGTGAACTTCGGTTTGGTTATTCGATCACGTATCGTGATTTCCGGGCGTTTTGGGCCATTTTGTAATTTCTTGAAAGTTACGGGTATCCGTATCTGTAATTGTTGTCTCGACCCGTTTCTTGGTCGCGTATGACTAATTATGGTATTACGCTTTCATTTCGAGTCGTTTATGTTGTCCGCGAACTTTTCGCCGTGTTCGTTCCGTGACGTTGGAAATCGGGTCGCCGAGCTCGGCGGTTGCGGATCGCCGACGGTTATGGATCGCCGGACGATTGCGGGCACCGCCGGACGGTGCGGCAGAACCGCGTAAGCGCACGCCACGGCCGGAAGGCTGCGCGCTAACCGGGCAGTGTAGCGACGCCGCCGGTGGCCTAGCGACGCTATCGCCCGGGCAATGGGGTTTCGAGGTTCGGACTCGGCCAGATCGGCGGTAGCGCACGCTACGCCGAGCGTAGCGCGCTAGTCGGCAGCGTAGCGCGCGCCGGCCGCCAGACGTTACTGCCGGCGATTCATCCGGGGCTATCGACAGCCGGCTAGCGCGCGCAGTATCCGGCCGTAGCGCACGCTAGCGGAGTTGGGTCGGCGAGTTTGGTCGGGCAGGTTGGTCGTGTGATGCCGGGTCGTGTGGGCCCTGGCCGAGGGTGCTCGGCCGATACCGGCCGATAGCGCACGCTAGTCCGGGAAGGCTAGCGCACGCTAGTCTGGCCAGTATAAATATGGCTGAGCAGTCACATTTCACTTCGTTTTTAATTTCCTTCCTTCTCCATCCGCGAGTGGCGATTCATGGGCGACGAAGCCATGTTGTTTAACAACAAATCCATGAAGTCCTTGAGTTCATAACATCAATCGATCGTCCGTTATCAACCTTTGATTCAGCGAATCAAGGTAATCTTCCTTAGAGCCTGAGATAATCTACGGTGGCACATGGCATGTGATCATGTGGCCAGGATGCAACAAGCGATTGATCCAACCGTGAGATGTGTGTGATTTGTTTCGCTAGCCAGCTCGGGAGGGTCCTTCGAGGCCTCGAGTGGGATGTCGGTGGTATCGTCCCGGTCCTAGGCGATGCGCGTGCGTGATTATGTTTCGTTGATTTTACGTCCGTTGAGGACACGTGATGTTGGGCTCTGACCCTGTAAATTGTTGGTGATTTCCTATTTGCGAAAACAAAACCTTTGGGCTGTGACCCTATTGATTTTTGGAAAGAGAAGGATTTTATAATCCTAAATTGTTTTCTATTAAAACTCTCGATGGCATTTTAAACTGTTTTGTAAATTGTTTCCCTTATTTGCGATCTTTCGGTTTTGGAAATGTTTACTCAAACTCTTGCCTCGGGAAGTACTTTTCTTTACGTTGGATCTTTGAGGATTCCTGATTGTTATTGTTCTTGGAACTTGTATTGTATGGCTCGTATTTTTGCACTTGTACTTGCACTAGCAAAACAGTGGAGTTTTGCTAACCCAGTATTCGGGGTGGATGTCTATTTTGCATTCGGGTTTTGGAGCATAACACGTGGTCGGCACGAAGGATGATGAAAGATGAACGATACTAATCACACGAGGATCCGTTGACGCTGCTTTTGGTCTAGTTGTATTTTCTTTTCCGCCGCAGATCTTTTCCCGTTGTACGGGAGTTTATTGTATTTTGACCCCTGCGTGGGTATGTGTTTGGAATTGAGTTGTATGTATTTGTTGAAAGACCAAATCGGTCTCTTGAGTCATTTTAGCCTTAAAGGCGAGGTTTAGATGTTTGATTTTAGTTATCGGCTGGTAGATCCTCGAGGAGAGGGTCTACGGCGTGTAATATCCCTGAGCGGATTTGGGGGTGTTACATAAATGGTATCGGAGCTTAGGTTGCGGAAACCTAGGCTGTCGGGTCAGTGGTGTCTATCGAGTTTTTGTCTCGTCGGATTTTATCTGACTGAGTCGTGTCGCGACGCGTCGTCTGAGTTTGTTGGTCGTGATTAGTATCGTGGGGCGATCATCATCTTCGTGCGACCTGTGGCTGTAAGTCTCCCTTCTTTGTGTTGTGCCTCGTGTGACACGAGCTATTTTTATAATTTATTTGCTAAGTGACGGGATCCTCTTATGGATTTTGATTTCTTGATACGTGACTATTTGACTCTCATATTTCTTTCATGTGAGGAGTAGTTGCTGGATTGTGCATGTTGGACTCTATTTCTTTTTTTTTTCCGCTGCGTGAGTTCCTTTGTAATAGCTTTCGGTATTTTACTGACTGAATTTTATTTCGAAAATCGATTCCTTTAACCGAGTTGTTGGCCTTGACTGTTTTGACGGTAGTTGGGTGTTTTCAAATTATTTTGTGAGTTTTGATAAGTACTACCGTCATCGACCTTTTTGGGCATTCTAACCCATTGAATTATTTTTGAAAACCTTGAGTATCTTAGAAAATTGAAATTCGAGACGTACTTTTAAAGCGAATTATTTTCTTGCGGTGTTTTTTTCTAATGCCGCAATACATTTCAAAAATTTTCCGGTTGAGGACCAAAAATATTTTTGAGATATTTTCAAATGCAGTTGCTTAGACCCAAGGGTCGAATATTTTTGAAAGTTTTTCACTAAAGGAAAGGTGTCCTCATTTTTGTTCAAACGCAAGATGATTTTCAAAGTCTCGATAATGGTGTTTGTACTACTTTTTGTAAAATGATACTCAAGATCAACTGTTGTTTCCAAACTTGTTTCAAAAGGTGGTTCTCGCTTTTAAAACCTATCATTCTGCTTGCGGACCGGAAATGCGTGTATGGTTTTCGAACTTTCGTTACGGTGTCAACCCCGAATTGTGATTGAATTGGTGGCGTGAGTGTCGAGTCGTTCGCCACGCATATGTTTTGTTGGCCCTCCGTGAGAGGTGTGAAGGTGTTCTTGTTTATCGCCTCGTGGCGATTTGCGTATTGTCGCACTAGTGTGGGTTGTTAAAGCCTGGATTTTTATGCGTTATACACATGGGTGATTGTTTCATGATGTTTGTGATTGTGTGATGGCTGTCATTCGGGATGTTGTAATCTTCGGATGATGCCGTTGTTGTTGTGATTTTTGTATGCGTTGATATGTTATGCTGAGTTGGCATCTCCGGTATGTTATTTTGCGGTGTTTTAATCCATTGTATCGAGCAACTGTATTTTCGGTATGCCGAGCCGAGGTGTTTCAACCGTGGTGTGCCGGGGGCATGCACGTACCAATTATCTTTCTCGTCACAGGATCTAGTTTTGCGAGTTGGGTTCCGAGTCCTTCGGGGCGCGAACTTCAGCACAGATATCAGAATCGGCTTTGAGAGGCCTTTGAAGGATGTTTCTGTCGGTTGCTTGTTGTGTCGTCACCTTGATTTTGCTGTTGTGAGTTGCGGGGGCGACCATCTTTTATAAGAGGTCGAATGTAGTACCCGTGTTGTTTTTAGACTTCTGTATTTTCTCTTTCTCCAGTCTATCGATTCGCTCGTGTTCGTTGATACTGTCTGAACTTGTTTTGTATTTCGGGTTCATCATTCGAACGAGCTGTGATCTTGTTTTGGGTCAATCTGGTTATCGCTGTCACTTTCCGAATTCGGTTCGATTTTTGTGAACCTTGTTCGGAAGTAACATCTTTTGGTTCTACTAGTTCTTTTATTCGAAGTGGACTGGATCTTGAACTTTTACATTTTCGACTCTGTCGACTCGTTTATGTTCGTTGACATTTCTGAGCTTGTCCTGCTCCTTGCTTTTGTTGATCGAACGAGTGTGGTATTATTTCGGAATAACTCGTTTGTCATTGTGACTTTTCTATTGCTATTCCCTTTCATGTGGATCTTATGTGAATGCATACGTTGTTGTTTTCACCGGATCATATATTGTCTCGAGTCGAGATGTGAACCTTGGAGTTCTTTGTTTGAACTTTATTGTTCTTTGTGATTCGAACATGATTCTTCGATCTTTGTTGTCTCGATCGTTGTGGTTTGATCGTTTGATTGTTCGGTTTATATTGACCTCGTTCCGTGATTGGCGAACATTCAGGCTCCTTCGTAATTCCCTTCAGTTCGGGAAATTAGTTTCGTTTTCGATCTTCCACCCTTAGGCGGTGGGATTTCGTGTTTGTTCGGTTGACTCGCGTTTTGATTGATGTACCGTTGGGTTGGTCAATCATATTGATTTTCGTTCGTTGTGTTTTGTGATTGTCGGATAATTGACTTGGCTATATTATCCGCTTTGATGACGTTGTCACTTGTTGGTTTTTATTATATCCCTAACGGCGACGTTGTGTTGGTCGCCGTGGAGCGTGTTTTCACGCCGTATACTCCTTTGCGTTGTTTGTAACATTTCGCCGTTGGGCGTTAGTTACGCATTCTTGTGTATCTCGTTGAGTTTTCTGGCGGAATATTTCTTCTCCCTACTTGTTTTAAGTTTCGGACGAAACTTCTTTTAAGGAGGGTAGAATGTAATATCCGCAATTTTCGATTTCCGGTAATTTCTTTTTTTTCGGCGGAAGTCTGCTTTGACGACTCGCTCATGTCCGTTTCGTCATTCCGAGAATGATTAATTCTACACTTTTGACATCCGAGTTCGTTTCGTGTCGTTTCGTTGAGTTGTGCTTTTAGCGACTTTTCCGCACTTGAGTTCGATTCTTGCGAATCTCGTCCAAATCGTTGTTTCGAGTTTCCCGCAAGTCCGTTTAGCTTTGTTAGACGTGTTGTGAACTTCGGTTTGGTTATTCGATCACGTATCGTGATTTCCGGCGTTTGGGCCATTTTGTAATTTCTTGAAAGTTACGGGTATCCGTATCTGTAATTGTTGTCTCGACCGTTTCTTGGTCGCGTATGACTAATTATGGTATTACGCTTTCATTTCGAGTCGTTTATGTTGTCCGCGAACTTTTCGTCGTGTTCGTTCCGTGACGTTTCGGAAATCGGGTCGCCGAGCCACGGGCGGCCGGATCGGACGGTTATGGATCGCCGGACGATTGCGGCACCGGCCGGACGGTGCGGCAGAACCGCGAGCGCACGCCACGGCCGGAAGGCGCGCTAACCGGCAGTGTAGCGCACGCCGCCGTGGCTCTAGCGACGCTTATCGGCCCGGGCGTGGGGTTTCGAGGTTCTCGACTCGGCCAGATCGGCAGTAGCGCACGCTACGCCGAGCGTAGCGCGCGCTAGTCGGCAGCGTAGCGCCGCCGGCGGCTAGCGACGTTACTGCCGGGCGGTCGATCCAGTGGCTATCGATGTGCCGCTAGCGCGCAGTATCCGGCCGTAGCGCACGCTAGCGGAGTTGGGTCGGCAGGTTTGGTCGGGCAGGTTGGTCGTGTGATGCCGGGTCGTGGGCCTGCCGAGGGTGCTCGGCCGAGCACGGCCGATAGCGCACGCTAGTCCGGGAAGGCTAGCGCACGCTAGTCCGCCAAGATAAATATGGTCGAGCAAATACATTTCACTTCGTTTATAATTTCCTTCCTTCTCCATCCGCGAGTGGCGATTCATGGGCGACGAAGCCATGTTGTTTAACAACAAATCCATGAAGTCCTTGAGTTCATAACATCAATCGATCGTCCGTTATCAACCTTTGATTCAGCGAATCAAGGTAATCTTCCTTAGAGCCTGAGATAATCTACGGTGGCACATGGCATGTGATCATGTGGCCAGGATGCAACAAGCGATTGATCCAACCGTGAGATGTGTGTGATTTGTTTCGCTAGCCTGCTCGGGAGGGTCCTTCGAGGCCTCGAGTGGGATGTCGGTGGTATCGTCCCGGTCCTAGGCGATGCGCGTGCGTGATTATGTTTCGTTGATTTTACGTCCGTTGAGGACACGTGATGTTGGGCTCGACCGTAAATTGTTGGTGATTTCCTATTTGCGAAAAAAAAACCTTTGGTCATGTGACCCTATTGATTTTGGAAAGAGAAGGATTTTATAATCCTAAATTGTTTTCTATTAAAACTCTCGATGGCATTTTAAACTGTTTTGTAAATTGTTTCCCTTATTTGCGATCTTTCGGTTTTGGAAATGTTTACTCAAACTCTTGCCTCGGGAAGTACTTTTCTTTACGTTGGATCTTTGAGGATTCCTGATTGTTATTGTTCTTGGAACTTGTATTGTATGGCTCGTATTTTTACACTTGTACTTGCACTAGCAAAACAGTGGAGTTTTGCTAACCCCCGAGTATTCGGGGGGTGGATGTCTATTTTTGCATTCAGGTTTTGGAGCATAACACAGGGTCGGCACGAAGGATGATGAAAGATGAACGATACTAATCACACGAGGATCTGTTGACGTCGTTTTGGTCTAGTTGTATTTTCTTTTCCGCTGCAGTATCTTTTCCCCGTTGTACGGGAGTTTATTGTATTTTGACCCCTACGTGGGTATGTGTTTGGAATTGAGTTGTATGTATTTGTTGAAAGACCAAATCGGTCTACTGAGTCATTTTAGCCTTAAAGGCGAGGTTTAGATGTTTGATTTTAGTTATCAGCCTGGTAGATCCTCGAGGAGAGGGTCTACGGCGTGTAATATCCCTGAGCGGATTTGGGGGTGTTACAGATACCAACATGACAAAACCAACACCGATCTCATCACCCTCGTCTATGAGCTCTTCAGCCCCGACTGGACGGAATCTACGGCCTTTCACTGCGGCAAGACGATTATACCTATTGGTTAATCAACCTAGAACAATAATCATATAAATAATCGAACCAAATTGGTAACAATGATCATGACATATTCAATCCGGAATTCAACCTCATATCAAGATTCATCTCATCTAAATCAATCACTATCATCACTATGATTTAGAATACCATCTTAAATCGGTTAAACGGATCATCAAGTCATCATAGTCATCATATGGCCTCAAGAACATCAAGAACTCTATGATCCCACAATCATAATCAACATATAATATTATAACATGATTGTCCAACATGTTCCTCACATGTAATCATCCTTGAAGAACAATCAACTATCAAAGGAATACGAAAATTACCTTGTATGGACGAATCAAGAAGAGGAACAATTGAACTATAATCCAAGAACCATGAATAACTTCAAGAATCATCAATATCTACATATCCCGATCTCCAATTCCATGTTTTTAAGCTCATGATCGACTTAGAAGGATTAACAACCCATCTATAAGGGTTGAAGGTGAGAAAAACAAAGTGAAAAGCTGAAGTGAAATGAAATGACGGCCATTCCTTATATAAACTCCCCGCTCGTTACGTACGTAACATTCCCAAGTTAACGTACGTAACACCTCTTACGTACGCTATCTTGTCCTGGTTAGCGTACGTAATGCCATCCCAGACCCTACTGCCTCAAAACATGAACTTCCTTACGTACGTAACCCATGCCATATAACGTACGTAATATACCAGTTGACTTGCTACAGTACAAAGGTCGTATTACGTACGTAACACGTACGTTGACTCACCTGTCAACATCCCCCGCCGAAAGTTGCCGACACAGGGTCCCACCTGCCGACCACGACTCGATCGTCTGATTCCCATGTTACGTACGTAATGTCTTGGCCATAACGTACGTAACTCTACCAATTTAACGTACGTAAGCTTCAACACATAACGTACGTAATGGATTCCATACTTAGCCATTTACAGCAATTCATGTCCAACGTCACGACATACCAAATACGAGCATACGACAAAATCAATACATATACTCAATTCAATAACATTATCAAACGTTCACAACGTCCTCGAGCATAATTAACCATCCACGATATCCAATATATAAACGAAAAATATATCCGAAAAATCGGGGTATTACACTCTACCCCCCTTAAAATAAGTTTCGTCCTCGAAACTTGCAATCACTCGCACAAACAACATTTCAAGGGAAAATCCAAAATCACCAAGATAACCAAGAATTATCGAATAATCCGAACAGCATACTTACAGGTCAGTGAAGACGAAGATCTCCCGTGATACTAGCATATGGCACCATTTCAAAAAAATTCTCGACACAACAAGAATGTCAAAACAGGAATAATCACCATTTGAAAACGATTGGTCTCCGCCAAGACCACAACAAGTTTAGAGCACTGTCGAGTTTTGTGGGATCTGTGACGCTGTGTCTCCTCACCTAAAGCGCATGAGCCGCTCCTTGTCACATGCACGTATCACCGGCGTTCCACTCCACATCGAAAGCCGCACATTGCACGTGCCTCGCACCGGCGTTCACTTCCCGATTGGAGCCGCACATTGCACATGACCACGGCACCGGCGTTCACTCCCTGCCTCGTCGGTCTCGGGAACACCAACAATCCCCAAACCCACACATCACCACGACAGTACTCAAAAATCACACAGTTCCAAAACATCACAAACATCACGCTACTACCACACCGGTAGAGCCACATAACACACATGCCCGGTTATCACAAAACCTTGGGCTCCGATACCATTTTCTGTAACACGCCCAAAACCGACCGGGAATATTACAGTGCCGTGGGCCCCATATTGGAACCCACAAGGCTAAAATCATTTTCGCAAATGTTTAAAAATGTCAAAAAGCCCTTTGAAGGTACACACACACGCAGCGGATAAAAACACAGTTCAAAGAATACTGAAAGCCATTTTAAATATACACACGCCCGGGTTTTACGAAACCCAAGCTCTGATACCATAAATGTAACACCCCCAAAACCGTATGAGAATATTACACGCCGTAGACCCTTTCCACAAGGATCTACCAGGCTAAACATCCATAAACAACTAAATGCTTGCCCGGCCAGGGTCAAACAATATAATAATACAGACCGTTAAGGTCACTTACACATAAACACACAGACCGATGAGGTCACACAACTTTATCAACAGAACTGACTAACAACATTACCCACACAGGGGTCGAAACACAATATAGCAGAAGACTGAATCAACTCTAACAATACAACCAAACTCTACCAACTCTCGACTCTTGATTAATATCGCAGCTCGTCATCCCCTTTTGCCGATCCTGATCGCCTCGAACTCGCATGTACTGACGCAAACAGACATCCACCCCCGATGTCTGCTTTTGCGCCTGTACATGCAGTTCGGGAGCAGCCACGGATCGCACAAGGGGATGACAAGCTGCGATATTAATCAAGAGTCGAGAGTTGGTAGAGTTTGGTCAGATTGTTAGAGTTGATTCGCCTTTCCGCCGTATTGTGTTTCACCTGTGTGGGTAATGTTGTTAGTCGGCCTGATGATAGTTGTGTGACCTACCTGGCCGTGTGTTTATGTGTAAGTGACCTTAACGGTCTGTATTATTATATTGTTTGACCCTGGCCGGGCATGCATTTAGTTGTTTATGGATGTTTAGCCTGGTTGATCCTTGTGGAAAGGGTCTACGGCGTGTAATATTCTCATACAGTTTTGGGGGTGTTACAGATTCTCGTTTCAAAACACACTAGATAAGATATCATTATGAGTCCGAGACCCATATTTAAAATGTTACCCAAACAATCACTGCTACACGATCATTGTTCGTACACATCATGTACCGAACTCCGGAGGCCTCGACGGACCTTACCTGGACCACACATACTGTTCGTACACATCATGTACCGAACTCCGGAGGCCTCGACGAACCACATGAACTAATGTTTTAGAACGGTGTCTATTGGTTACCTTTTAGCCACATGAATTTAGTTTAATAGTGGCCTTAGCTATATTTATAGACACGGAAATTCCATATTACCCGTGATCAATACATGATATATGGTTATGCTTAATATTTAGAACCATCATTATTAGTTATATTTTGGTCACACAAAACAATAAAAATTATGGCTAATACATGATATATGTAGTTACGTTGACTTTAGCATTGTTCTAAAAATCCCCGCCTAGGCCGATTAATCCTCCGATTAATCCCTAGAAGCTCCTCTACCATCCCGATTATGGCCTAGGCGCTTGACTGAGCGTTTGGGTGATTAATCAGTCGTCTCGTATAGCTGGGCGGGGGCCTATGAATGTAAGCTAAGATACTATGGATACTATGGACTACTTTATACCTATATCAATATTTCAAATTTCCTAGCTACATCAGCGACAAGGTGGATGCCTAGGTGGTTATACTTTTTTGTTTTCTTGTTTTGTTTTAATAGTACTATAAATTCCTAAACTGAGATGTTATGGATTCCTTCCTATCTATATCAATATTTTAAGTTTAATATATAATTAATTATACATATCTGTTTAAATGGTTAAATTTTAATAAATTTTAATTATTTTGCATATATATATATATATATAATCTTTTGTAAATAAAAATGATTAAAATAATATTAAAAAATAAATTTGCCTAGTCCGAATAATCTCCGATTAATCCCCGAGTAATACTCTGGGCGCTAGGCGATAGCACTCCGAACGCCTAGCGCCTAGCGTTTTTTAGAACCATAGACTTTAGAACCGTGGCTGCAGATTACCTTTTGGACACATAAAATTACTAAAATCGTGGTCATAAAATAATTATTAACCACATGAACTAAATTTTTAGAACTTTGGCTATTGGTTACGTTTTAGTCACGAAAAATTCCAAAAAAAAATGTGGCCATAAATTACTGAATAGCCACATGAACTAATGTTTTAGAACAGTGTCTATTGGTTACCTTTTAGCCACATGAATTTAGTTTGACAGTGGCCTTAGCTATACTTATAGACACGCAAATTCTATATTACCCGTGATCAATACATGACATATGGTTATGGTGTCTTTTAAAATAGTGACTATTTGTTACCTTTTGGTCACAAAAATAATTTAAAGTGTAGCCATAAACACGTGTGACTTTGGCAACGGTGAACATATTTTCGTGGCGGTATTTACGTTACTTTTTTGGCCACAAGATACTAGATTCATGTAGCCATATGTCTGTCATTGTCCACAGACAATAACCGTCATAACATAAAGCCATGATTTAGACCAAAACCCTGACCAAATGATATCCTATGGCCACCGTTATCTACGGTTAATGGCCACTATCAAAAACCATGGTTATACGACACTATTTAGTCATGGTTTGTGTAAAACCATGTCTTTATGTTTGGACATGTTTGGTATTGGCCACAGTTCTTATGTTAAATCGTTGCTAAAATAAAATATTATTTTTATCTCTAACTTATAGCCACAGTTCTTAATCCATCCGTGGATAACCTATGTTTCTAAAACCGTGGCCAAAAGTCACTTTTGTACTAGTGTTTATCACGACACATACCCACACAGGGGTCAAAATACACCAAAACTTCCGTAAGATGGGAAAAATACAACGGAAAAGACAATACAACAAGACTTACCCAAAATACTCCACGCTAAATAACGTACACATCAAACATATATAACTCTTTATCACAACACATGTAATACCCGTAATTTCGATTTCCGGTAATTTCTTTTTTTCGGCGGAAGTCCGTTTTGATGACTCTTTCATGACCGTTTCGTCATTCTGGGAATGATTAATTCTACACTTTTTGACATCCGAGTTCGTTTCGGTGTCGTTTTGTTGAGGATTCCTGGTTATTGTTATTCTTGGAATTTGAATTATATGGCTTGTATTTGCACTTTGTATTTGCACTAGCAAAACAGTGGAGTTTTGCTAACCCCCGAGTATTCGGGGGGTGGATGTCTGTTTTTGCATTCAGGTTTGGGAGCATAACACAGGGTCGGCATGAAGGATGATGAAAGATGAACTATACTAATCACACGAGGATCCATATGAGGTCTTTGGTTTAGTTGTATTTTATTTCCGCTGCAGTATTCTTTCCCCGTTGTACGGGAGTGTGTTGTATTCGACCCCTGCGTGGGCATGTATTGTAATTGAGTTGTATGTATTTATTGAAAGACCAAATCGGTCTACTGAGTCATTTTAGCCTTAAAGGCATTGTTGAGTTGTTCGGTTTTGTTACCGGCCTAGTAGAACCTTGAGGAAAGGTTCTGCGGCGTGTAATATCCCTGAGCGAATTGGGGGTGTTACAACACATACCCATGCAGGGGTCAGAATACACCAACAGTCCCGTAAGATGGGAAAAATACCACAACGGAAAAGACAATACAACAAGGCTTACCCAAAATACCTCACGCTAATCTTCATGTGATCGTCTTCCATCATCCTTCGTACCGATCATGTGATCAGCTCCCCATGAACCTGCAAGTACCTGAACCCAATACAAACATCCACCCCCCGATTATTCGGGGGTTAGCAAAACTCCACAATTTTTCTAGTGCAAGTATACAGTGCAAATATGAGCCATACATAACATATCCCGAGAATACGAAAACTTGATTAATTTAGAAAGACTTCTCGAGATGTTTAATTTGGTTAAAATAGATCAAGTCTTGAAAGTAGAAACGGAACAAGTAAGCACTTTGAAAACAATTCCAAATCTTGGGAGTTTTCTTTGGAAAATATATATGAAAGCTGTATCCAGACCATCAACTCACGGCTAAGGACATATTACACACAACACATCATTCTTAAGCCATTCCAGTCCAAGCACCTCTGATAAGTATTTATTACATTCCAAGCATTATGGAAAGTCAAAACATTGTGATACTCCTGACATATCACAAAAATGCATCAAGCCACAAGGCTTAGAATACTCCCTGATTAACCATGGACCGGATAATACGCGAATCCCTCCTCGGCCTCGTCAGGCCCTCTCTGAGTGGCTAAACCAAATGTTCGCGGACCCGATAATGCGCGGATCCCTCCTCGGCCTCATCAAGCCCTATCAGAGTGAACGAATATAACTCTCACACTCAGTAGTAATATCTGACTTCCAATGCAAAGGACTATAAACCATTTACTCAGAGTACTTGCTAGAATGGCCTCCACAATCGGACACAAGAAAGACTAACAATAAAATCTACAAACCATGAAATGTAGGAATGAAATGAGGTAAACAACTTGTAAAATGTTTTAAAGAATTCTCAACCTTTCGAAAACCATTTTGGGACACAGCCCAAAGATCATTTCCTAAATACAAATCTGATCACAAATCATGGGGTCCAAGACCCAAATATCCACATCAACATCCTCCCAAGGGTTATTCGCATTCCGTGCTAGTAAGCCACGAACCTCGGAGCCTCCTTGAGACATATCCGAGTGAACAACCTAATGGGAAACCACACCATATCGCACATCATCGTGACAACAGTCACCTAACGGTACCATACGAAAACAAGGCACAATATACAATACTAATACACATTCTCAGAACGACACATTCGTTCTCAAACACTCAAGTTAATTTTGGAAGAAAACCTTTATCGAGAATATTTATCTATTCTTTTGGAAGTTCAATAAAACATTCAACTTTCACACATAGACAATCATCAATTATTATATCTACGAAATCCGAAGTGTATGGGCAAGATACTTGCCTCAAAACTACGAGCAACGGAACAACGAACGAATGACCTTGAACTTTGGAAAATGACGAAGAATCTCGACAGACCCACGAATACTAAGAGAACAATACCATCACGAATTAAAAACACTAATTGGAATCCGAAACGACACTAAGAACAAAAGGATGTAAGAGTTTCTCAAAGAAATCAAGAACCATGTTCCCATTGATCTAAAATCATGAACGAGTTACCAATCCGAAGATCGCAACCAGGACAACAAGATTACACAACCGATCAGATGAGATCAAGTAAGAATCACAAAACCAAGAAAAACCCCCAAATTCAAGAAATTAGGGTTCCAAGGAGAGACTATCTTGATTCGAGCAAAGAGGATGATTAGATGATGTTGAACATACACAAATCCACCCCAATATGAAGCTTGATGACGAAGATCACCCAAAATCACCCCAAGAACTCGCTCCCGGCGGAAAGGGACGAAGAAGGATGAGAAATGACGAAATAAAAGCTGGTGTCCAGTATTTATACTGGACAGTTATTAGCGTGCGCCAAACATACTGCATTAGCGCGCGCTAACGGGGTCAACGCTCCAGAACATTCTGACTGCAACACTATTAGCGTGCGCTAGTCAAGAAACATAGCGCGCGCTAACGAGTCATGTGACCAGTCCAGTGGCTTCTGGACAGTTCTGCCTTACCAGGTAGCATGTGCAAAGCCAATAATAACGTGCGCTAATACGGACGATAGCGTGCGCTAACTACCAACTTTAACGTGCGCTATCTGTAATACCCGAGATTTTTATTCTGATTAATTTGAATTTTTCTTTTTAGACCGGCAAGTTCTCGGTTGTCGAGCGTTGGTATTATTTTTCTCGACGATTGATTTTTGTGTTTATAGCCATATGTGGTGATTTGTTATATGTTGTTTTTATTTCGCATCAATATTTTTGTCCGCGAGCATTTCGTCATGTTCGTTTTCGTGCGATTTCGGAAAATCGAGTCGTCGAGTCATGGCGGCTGGGCACCGGCCGGCAGTGACCGGCAGGATACGCACGAGGAACCCACACGGACCGTCACTCGTGCGGGACAGGCAGACTGCTGGGCAATCCCTGGGGGCCGCGCACGAGCAAGGCGCACGAGCCAGCGCTCGTGCGGCACTGGGCAGCTGATAGCAGGCGTGCACGAGCACTGCTCGTGCCCGGTGCTCGTGCGGTTCGGCAGAGGCCAGGAAGTGCCGCGCACGAGCACGCCACACGACCGGTCGCCCGAGCATCATGCTCGTTCATGTCCAGAAGGCTCCCAGACATGTTCCGGCAGGTTCTTGGCGCACGAGTCATGCACGGAAGGTGCTCGTGCGTGTCTTCTCGTGCGTTGTGCGGGATCTATATAATGACCCGGCACACGTATTCTTCACCCATTTTCTTCCCAACTCACCTCCTCCGCGGCCAAGACTTGGAGAACATGAAGGCATGGTGTATATCTATCGATCCACGTTGTTTTTGAGTTCCTAACATTGATTAATCATCCAATAACCTTCTCCGATCCATCGAATCAAGGTATGATTTCCTAAAAATCAAGTTTTGGGGATTTTAGTTGACTTCGTCCGATTTAATCGTATTAACTCAGATTACTGATAGATAATCGAAGATTAAGTTGTGTCCTATCATTTCATCATCTTTACACAGTTTTTTCTTGTTCAATTCGTCGTTTAAATGAGTTTTCAATTGATGCCTTCAAGGTGTCTGGGAAAATGCCACAGAAGGAGATTCGGTCATTTTGCGATGTTTTTCCCCGTGTGATTTATTGTTTATTTGATCATAGGATATTAGGGACGAGTTCCCTATCAAAAGCTGGTATTGAACCTTTCCGATCGTCGTTTTCGTTGGAGTTATGGATTTTTCCAATCAACCGTGTTTTCATAGTATTCGCGAGAGATTACCAAGGCAAGTACCTTGATATACGAATTGTAACTACGTGAAATCATTATTGTCAAAGTGTATGAATTTATACTGATATATATATATATATATATTTAAATTTATATGTTAAATATATGTATGTATATACGTATATTGATATATATGCCTATGTCGGTGAATGCCGAGTGATGAATGCTAACGCTAGTTGACGTACTCAACTTGTATTGATGGATGAACTATACTTATAGATATAATATAGTAAGGTTATATAAATATATATTTATTCGGCTGAGTCGCATTGGGATTTATGTGCGGCGTTGGTTGGTTATGCCTGAAGGCTTATTGTGATTGAGTTTTGATTGATAACGTGCGTGATATTGTTTAGTTGTGTGGTTATGGACTGACGGATAATTTGTGTGACTTGGTGTACTGATTTGATAATTTTTGTAGCGTTTGTCTGTGTGCTTGATGTTTGAAACAATGTGGATACTTGTTGTGAGAAACGTCGTATCCGGGAACCTCTGAGGGTGGGGCGTGTACTCCGGCCTGGTGTACGCTACGATGTGCGGCTTCATATGGTTGGTGAACACTGGTGTTACCTAATGCGTGTGCAAGGAGCGGCTCTTGCGGGAGTGATCGCCGGCGCGGTGACATAATCAAAGGGCGGCCAACATAGTGGAGTGAATGCCTGTGCACAGGTGTGGAAGGGAGGCTCCTGGGAGGCTTATTGGTTACGGATATTCGAGTGACAGCTAAGACCCCGATACCGAATGATGTTTGTAATTCAAAATTCTTTCAACTCGCTTAAAAATGTTGGTCTCGATATAGACTGCGATTTATGTTTCTGAAAGTTTATTTCAACTTGTTTTAAATGTTGGTATCAGGGTTAATTAACCAAGGATATTTGACGAGATCTCAGATGGTTAATTAATCAGGGGTCTTGAGCAGGATTTATCGAATGAGAGGCTGTGTCCTTGATTGTATTGTGATGATATTCCGTGAATTGGTTCGAAGACCCATGAAATGTTGAGATGATTGATCTCGTGGTGATATTATTTGGATTGGGTCGAGAACCCCGTGAGATGTTGTAATGACTTGTTTGTGACAGTGTTTCATAAATTGGGTTGAGGACCCTGGATAACATTGTAATGGTTTTCTTGCAATTGTTTTCCATATGTTGGGTCGAGGACTCGAGAGCTTTTGAAGTTATTTTCTAAAAGTATTCCTATTCGATTTTCAAAACCCCATGACGGTCCGAGTCAATAATAACGTTTTTAAACTATCTTATCAAATTTATTTTCCTTTTTTTAAAAGGGGTTTTTCAAGCTAGATCTTTTAACTCATTGGGATTGTTTAAAGTTTCATTGGTGTTATGACCCGTAAAGAGAATATGGCTATATGATTACCTTTCACCTTGTGTAAACGAATGCTTTGATGTGCTATTTGCGTGAATGTGTGGTTTGTGTTAAGGCTTCGTGGCTGTTGAGTTTGTGTTGATACTTTTCATATATCTTGTATATTATGTACTTGCACTAGCAAAATGTTGGGAGTATGCCCTCGAATGCCACTCAGAAGATGTTGAGTGAGGGCATTGTACTTGTAATTATGTAAATCATTTATATAAGGCAATGAATGTTTCTTTATTTACTGGTAGTTACTGACATTCCTAACTCGTAAATATACATATAGAAACTAGTCCGTGTATTTGAGAGCAATACGTTCCACTCCTTATTGTCTAAGGAGGTCGGCACTAGAAAGGTATATAGCTCAAATACTTAATCGTTCACAAGTCGATGAAACTTGATTGGGCGTTAAGTTTATGTGAAGACTTGTATGACATGTTCTTTGACAAGGAGAGTGCCTGTCGAACACTAGTGGTTAGTGGGAGCACACATTATAGGTATGCTAATTGGATTAGTATACTCGAACCGACTCACCCTCGATTCGTCACACGGATTTCACACTGGGACAGTCAATGACGGAATCGAAAGATTGTGATAGGTATTCGTGAACCTTCGACTTGAGGATTTAGTAGGGATGTGCTTGTGACGTCAAGATTTTCATTAGAGTAGTTCGACCCTGTAAACCGGGAGGTGGGGGTCAACCTGGACGTGCGTCTTGACGGGCCAGTAGTAGGTCCTACTGAATACCAAGATAGAATTCTTTCTCCCGTTTTTGAGTGGGTTATATGTCCTATGTTGTTATTGGCAGATGAGATCAAAGTCTTTGACCAAAGCATTGGAGCTAGTTGTATTAGATACACGAGAGCTCGATGATCTCGATTTGCATTAACGCATGCATAGAATCAAGTACAGATAGGGTTTGATTGACCGTGACCCTATAACTTGATCGGTACATTTGAAATAAGGGTTTATACGTATACTGGTATTCACGACAGAATGGTTCTTGAATGATCCCAATCTTTCGTTCTCAGTTGGGTTACCGTGTAGGCCGTCAGGCTGGCTACGTGGTGCTACTACTCTTTGGTTCCTCCCATTGCTGACTGAGACGGACCCACCGAGTTGCGCAATAGGATTGACGACGGAATGAATCGAGCTTAATCTCGTATTATACATATTAGATATTGGATATGTAACTTGGGACATTGAATGTCTAAATTGATTCATTGGATAAATTAATTTACGGCCTGATGAATTAAATAAATTAATGGGTGATTAATTTAATTTATAAATATAATTATTTCTTGGAGAAATTAATTATGTTATTTTGTATTTGATATGATTTATTAATTGGATTAATTAATTGATATAAGTACATCGGAATGGAATCAGAGTTTATCTGTTTGGACTCACGGGAGTCCGAAACGATCCAGACGCGTTCCATTCCTTCTAGATGGCCGCCTATTTCCTTCCTTTTTGTTTAGTCATTGTCTCCACCTTAATTGGTGGGAGACATAAGGCATCTAGGAGACAAGATATGTTGAATATCTTGAGGGTAGGTGATTTGGTTGAAGAATAAAAGTGAGAAGACTAGCTCTCACTTGACACCCTTGCCATTCCAACCGTAAGTGAGAGAGAAAATATTTTTCTTAAGTCTTCCTCTTGTTCATCACCTTGTTCTTGATAATTCTTGGAGAAAAAAAAAATCATGAAATCAAAGAGAGAAAATTTGATAAACATACTTGGTGTATATTCATCAAACTCAATAGCTTCATCACTTAGCTCTAGCCGTATCCTTAGAGGATAGCAAGGTGAGCGTCATCCCGTTCATTTCTCCGGCGCGTGGTAAGTAGAGGCGTTGTATTTTCGACGTTGGATCTTTCAAGTGCTTGGAGTGCTTTGGATCGTAAGGATATACAACTAAAGCTTGGGGAATAGCTCAAGAGAAGGAATCCATTTAATCAATGGACTACAAGGGTGAGTTTTTATATCTCTTGTGTTTCGTTTTAATATTCGTATATACGTAGCTCGATCGATCCTCGTAGGGATTCGGATCGAATTAATTTTCGTTTTACCGCTTCTGCTAGGCCTTCGTTTTTGGCACTGAATCCCAAAAGTGTTATCGGAGTGTAGGTCTTGCGATCGTATATACGATATTGGCATTTGGAATGCTTGATTAGATGGTGAATGATTTGGAATCATTTATAGTCATAATCGTAGTATATGTTTTTCGTTCATAATAGTTGTATTTTTCGTAAGTTTATGTCTAAATATAAATCTTTAATTTCTGGGAAATATGATTTATATTGAAGATATGAATGTTGAAAAATATTGATATTGGATATCCGGTCGAAAATCGAGCTCCGAATCGTCGTCGGACGACTTTTTCGGACAAGGGCAGGAAGCTGCCAGGGTGACTCGGCCGTGTCCTAGGTGACACGGGCTTGTCTGGCATTCTGAAGGCCATTGTCAAGACGACCCGACCGTGTCAGGCGACATGGGTCGTGTCTGGCCGGCAGGCTGCCGGAGGTGACTCGACCTTTTCATTTGACACCGCCGTGTCTGGCAGGGAGGTCTAGGACACTGCCGGCACAACCTGACCGTGCCATTCGGCATGGGCCGTGTCTGGCCGGCAGGCTGCCGAGGGTGACTCGGCCAGGCAGGCCAGTTTTTGCCCCGGCTCAATTTTTTCGTGTAATCCAGAAAATCAATCTCCTTCATATTAAATTGGATTTAATTTGATTAAAATGATTTATGGTATTTTATTTTATAACATAAATTTGATTAATTGGAATATTTATGGGTGACTGTTACGTATTTTAATGAACGCAAGTGCACGTTGTCGTAAGCAAGTAATAAAGTGATAAGAAAGATATCGTTCCCACGAGGACTAACGTAGTAATTACCAATTTATTTGTATTCTAATTTTATCTGAATGATCGAATTTGGTGGTGCAAGGAATATTAAAGAAAACTAATAAAGTGATAAACTAAAAACAATTAATAAAATCGATTATTCGAAGAAAGAAGATCAAATAGGAGAATAATCTAGTATTGTGAATCTGCCTCGATTAATACGAATTACTCTTGATTTATATAAATTAAGCAATTTCCCAATTTATTGAAGGCCAAGATTTCTAAGATACTCTAATGCCTATCCCGAGGTCAGTAGAATTTTCTAAGGTGAATAAATCACACTATTCCTAGGGGAATTAATTCGACAATTGGCAAAAAGTACAAAATCTTCAGACGGGCCACGTAATTCCTATTAGTATATTCCTAGCTCACAAGATAAAACCTTTCTCACTAATTGTTCCTACCAACTCTCCTCTCCCAATTCGAGTTGCGTAATCAAAACAATTCAATCATAGGCCACATAATTGAATGTATTAAGAACAATTGGGGAAAACTCAATAGAAAAGGAAAATATGTTAATAATGCAAAATCAAAAGTTAATCCGTCAAAATCTTGGTTTCATCACAATCCTAGAAAAGGGTTCTAGCCTAACATGCTAGAAAATAATACACAAAGAATTAAAGAAAGCATAAGAAAAATCAAACGCAATTTAGGAACTTGAATTGCGCTGTTCTCTGGCTTCTGCTCTATGCTCCTAGGTATTTTCTCCTTTTTTTTTCTTATCTTCTGACCTTCAATGCCTATTTATACTTTTTCATCTGCCTCAAAAACGCGTCCAGAAATTAGGTCAGAAACGGACTTCCAAACCGCCGAAATCGCGAGATGCGAATATGAACCCTGTGCGGCGGGCCGCGGCCCGACATTATTGTGCCATGGCCCCTATCTTCATGCGGCCAGGCCTGGGCATAATTTATCCATACAGGCCGCGACTCAGAGCGAGTGTGCCGCTGCCCCTGGTACAGTTTGTACCGGTTCCTTCTGGGCGCCTCCTGTGCCGCGGCCCAGCATCTGTGTGCCGCGGTCCCCGACCAAAAAAATGTCGATTTGGCCCGTTTTTCTTCATTCAAGCTCCCGGACTCGAATTTCCTTCAAAATATATAAAGATAATGCATTAAAAGCTCATTTACGCAGATTTAAACTAAAAATAGGTATAAAATAATGATGATTAAGTGCATAAAAACACATCTAACAAATACCCCCAAACTTAAGCCTTTGCTTGTCCTCAAGAAAAAATTAATTTCAAATGAGATGACAAGTATCGTGGGTAGACGTGCAAATCCATAGTGTTTAACTGATTAATGCTAACTTGAAAATCTCAAAGAAAATTACAAGTATCGTATTAGTGGGTCACATCACGGACAATGATTCCACAAAGCAATCATTTTTAGTGCTGATCCATCGGTCATGAAAAAAATCAAGGCTCAAAGATTAACAAGCGTGAATTGAGCCGACCGCCAATATGAATGGTTAGATTAAAAAATCCAACTCGCCCAGTCCCACAGTCTCGAGGCAAAAATGCAAGATTTTCATTGTAAATAACATTCCTCGGACAGCATTCCCTTATATAATCATTATAATAATTCGAGTTAACCACTAGGTTCCGACTCCCGGTATGTTTCATGAAATGACCCTAGGGTGGAAATCTATTCTCTTGTATTGGGAAACCGTTTTATGTAAAATACACCCATGGGGCTCATGAGTGCTTCTAGTTACTAAGTCTCCTTCTACAGTGGAGAAAAAACTTGAATGCCTATTCCCACATGTCCGATTCAAAGTTGCTATTTTACGCAAATGTAAACGACGGGTCACGTGAATACATCCGATTACTTGGCTTCCTTTCATCATCATGCGATTTTTCTGAACCATTAATCTATTCAGGGTTGCCGTTTTACGCGAGAGTAAACAACGGGTCATGTGAATACCCCCGGTTACCAGACTTCCCATCATAGAACATGTATAATTTCTCGAATTTTTGGGAAAAGCTGTCCGACTCAATACCTAAACCCAATTTGAATGCCAAGAAGACTCATGTTACTGGACAACTAGCTATGTGAAAAGTGTAACCAAACGTATAGACGGTGTTTCGTAAACACGTATGTCTCATTTCTTATATGCTAGGATTTCTACACTGATGCAAAACAAAATCAGACCTAAATGAATGCTCAAGGGAAACAAATATCGCAAAATGCAAACTCGACCAAAACTCAACCGTTTTTTCAAAAAGAAATCAGTATCATATCATCAGTCTTACCCAAGGCTGCACGAAAAATTCATGAATGCAAATACAGTCCAGAATATTTTAGAAGACAAGCAAGGCTAGAATCAATAACAACGAAAAATAGCAATGAAAAAGTAAGTAACAACTAATAGTAACCCCCCCACTTAAGACGTACATTGACCTCAATGGACACAAATAATAATATGCAATATGAGAAAGGTCAAGTACTCCCCTAATATCAGCTCAGGAACTGGTGCCGGCCTCATCCGGCGAGGAGGGTGGTGTAGATGGCCTGACTGGTGGAATGAAGGGTCCGTCCGGATGGAGTATATGGCTCGTCCATGCAGCTAAATAGTCCTGATGATAAGCATCCCTCGCCGCTAGGCGCCTCTCCGCACGCCGATTGGCCCGGCGGGCCTACTCGCGCATCTCCTCTCGAACAGTTGTGAGGAGGCTGTCTCTCTCAACCCGCATCTCCTCCCTCAGACTGTCAAACATCGCCTGAAGGTTCAATCTCGCTGGCGGTGGAGTGGACTCAGTCCGATCCTCAGCATCTGCCGCTGGCTCATGCATCAGAAGTAGTGGCTCGGGAGAGTGCTCGTGTGGCTCATCGATAAGAAATCCTCGCCCTCGCTCGTGTGCCATCGCACCACCCCACTGGTCGAAATAGGAGATAATACGGTGGTCGATCGAACTCTGGGGTGCAATAGACGGCTCGTCGTCAGACCAAGTCATGCCCGACTGGCAGCATACGGCACAAATCAGTGAAGGATGTTTTAATCCCGTCTTTGCCCCTTCCTGGATGCACTGAAATATAGAATGGGACAGACGTTGGGCCACATCAAATCGGAGTCCCGTCGTGATAGCATACAATAATCGGGCACGAGGAAGCAAGACCGAGCATATCTGTGATGTAGGGTCGACTCGTGCACAAATGAAATAAATCCAGGATTGCACGAGCCGACTAAGGCGGGAACTCTTGAAATAGAAAGCTGTGGAACCCGGGACGCGCGTTTCCCAGACGGAACCTGACTGAGCAAGTGCCTCCAGCAAATCCTCCCTCGTGAGGCTACTCATAGTCCGTGTGTAGTCCGATTCATCTACATCTGGTAGCTCGTACATCCTCCAATCACGGCCACCGAGAAGTCCACTATTTGGCCTCGAACGACGACCTCATTCCGTGTATCTGGTCGTCCCATCATCTGCCCCGCCTGGATTTGTCGCAATAGAGCACTGGCGTAGAACTCTTGGACAATAGAAATCACCGTCGACTCAGGTGGCGCAGTGAATCGAGTCCATCCCATTTCATTGATCATTTCCAATAGCTCGCCGTCTTGGGGGGCGGTAGTGAATCCCCGCTCCGAAATTATTGGACAAGGACGGATTCTCTCGTTGAATATTCGATGGATGTCAGGGTCATAGAATTGGTGGGATTCCATATCTGTTTGGTTTTGTGACATTTCCCCTCTTGTGGGGGATGATCGCGTCCGAGACCTCGTGCTCAACTTCCTTTTCTGAGCCATGAGGAAGTTCCTTAAAATTGAACGCCAGAAATTAGACAACTCCAATTAACAAGATACCAATCACCACTGTTAGATTGTGAGAATGAATATAACATTAAAACTCTCAACTTTATATGAAGGACATGATGCTACAATTAACTCAAAAGTACGCAAAAAGGTAGGGGGGAATACACCATTTCAGAATTTAACAAAGGTTGATGATTTTTAGTTCAAGAATTTCTTTGGGGCATTTCATCGAACACCTTGCGTGCATGTATTCAAATGACGAACAAAAGTAATCATTTCTCAATTCGATCCCCAAAAACAAACAAAATTGCAATAATTGGTGACAAATCAAAACACAATCAACAATTAATCGACAATCACAACAAAATCCGATCAACTTATTGATAGAAATTAAAGAAGAAAGATAAATTCAACAATAATTGAAATACACATCATCACATTGTTCAATCTTTATTGCGAATCAAACTAAGGATTAAGGGTTACCTGGAGTTGGATTGAGGAAGATAAGAAGAAGAAGTTGGAAGTTGAAATCCTTGCGCCGCGCAAAGAAGAAGAAGTTTGAGAGATACCTGGTGTTTCGGCCGAATAGCTTATGAATCGAGAGCAGGCTATTTAAATTCTCGGCAGGGGCCGCGGCACATAACAAGTGAGCCGCGGCCCACAGTACGTTGTGTTTTGGGTGTTGGTGAGTTTCGCCGTGTGCCGCAGCTCATTGAATGGGTGCCGCAGCTTGCAAGGTTAGTGTGCCGCGGCTCAGAGCTTGCATGCCGCGGCACATAGTACAGGTTCCTGGATGCATTTTCTACGTCTCGGCGTGCCGCGGCTCATTGTCAACGTGCCGCGGCTCTTGGGGAAAGTGTGCCGCGGCTCAGCAGCTTTGTGCCGCAGCACACAGTACATAAAGTTTTCCAGGATTTTAGACTTTTGTGTGCCGCGGCCCGCTCTGTATGTGCCACGGCCCCTGATGGATTTTTATCCATGGGAAGTTCCTGCACAAAATTTTCAAATGAAAGCACCTAGAGCATGAGAGATAAGTATAGCAAAGCCAAAAACGCCAAAAAAAAAATAGTCTCCAAAAATGAAGGAAAAATAGTGAAAAACTAAAATCTATACTAATACTCGGGTTGCCTCTCGAGAAGCGCTAAGTTTATAGTCTTCAGCCGGACCATTTTAAGATTAATTTGCTTTTCGCAAACACCATTTGGGCTCCGCCCCGTCCATCGAACCGTTAATATGTGTTTTAAATTTTTGACCATCAGTCTTTAACAGTTCGATTTTTGGTTTGGACATCCAATGTTCTTTGCGAAAAGATTTGAATAATAGTAACTTTCCAAAACACCCAAATTTCACATGACTTGGCAACCGTTTCCCTTACGGCTTAGTTTTCTTTTCCACGGACAAATTTATGACGGCCTGAGAATTTTTAAATGGTGAGTGAATGGATGATGAAGACGACATGTCCAAATTCCTAAGATATATGACTCGTTCTACATTTTTCTCAGATGTCGGAACAACTACAAAAGATTCTGAACATTTCGACTGACAGCTTTCCCGGTGTGTGTCTATCGCCAAAATATCTAAGCATGCAAATTGAGAACCCTTCTCGACATTGCTTGGACACGGGAGAGATCGAAATACTTTGAATGTGACTTGCTCATATTGAACCCGTAAAGTGAGTTTCCCTTTCTCCACATCAATGACAGTTCGACCGGTAGCTAAAAATGGTCTTCCCAAGATAATTGTGATATTATGGTCCTCCTCCATATCAAGCACAATAAAATCGGCAGGGAATATGAATTTATCGACCTTGACCAGGACGTCTTCTATCACTCCCCATGGATACTTGATGGATATGTCAGCTAGTTGCAAAGAGACTATAGTCGGCTTGGCCTCCCCAATACCTAGCTTCTTAAAAATGGATAGGGGCATATGATTAATACTGGCGCCGAGATCACATAACGCTCTATCAAAAGATAGGTTTCCAATAGTGCATGATATATTGAAGCTTCCTTCTGCAAGATGTCACTGTACTCTTCTATCAATGCCACTGTCTCATACACTTCGAGCTTCCTTTTGTTCGATAAGATCTCCTTCATGAACTTCACATAGCTCGGCATTTGCTCCAAGGCATCGGCAAATGGAATGTTGATATGTAGTTTCTCGAAGACATCAAGAAACTTGGAGAATTGTTTGTCTAATTTTTGCATTTGCAATCGCTGTGGAAACGGGACGGGCGGCACAAAGGTCGTCGGATTGTCAGGAAACAATTTTGAGCTTATAGAAATTTGTGATTCTTCTGATGCCGAATTTTTCTTCTCCTCATCTTCACCTCTCTTTTTGTTTCTCCCGGGCTGCTAACAGACTTCCCTCCCACTTCTCAAGCCAATGGCGTTAATACTCTCTCTGGGGTTCGTCTCAGTTCTACTTGGCAAAATACCCGCAGGTCGGGCTGTTAACACATTTGCTATTTGACCCAATTGGACTTACAAATTGCAAATAGAGGCGGAATGGTTTTGCAAGGTTGTTTCTGTATGGGTCATTATTTGACTCGTATTTGCTGCTAATTTCGCCATTGCCTCATCTAGAGAGATTTTTGGAGCGGGAGGAGGATGCTGTTGGTGTTGAGCAAACTGAGGTTGGTTTAAATTTTGTCCGTTTTTCCACAAAAAGTTAGGGTGATTTCGCCAACCCGGATTATATGTGTTGGAATACGGATTGTTCTGCCGATTTTCGTTCCCCACAAACTGAGCTTGTTCCATTGGAGATTGCTCGAAAGGATTTCCAACTTGGCATTCCGCACTAGGTTGAGACCTGTTGCACCAATTACATGATTCCATGGTAACGGTAGAAGGAGCGCGTGATAAAACTTGAAGTTGTGGAGTCAAGGCAGCAACTTGGGCCGATAGCGTAGATATTGGATCATTATCGGAAATTTCCATAACTCGTTTCGGATTCAGACGCTCTGAAGGCCACTAATATGCATTTGTCGCCATATCTTCCAATATAGAATGAGCTTCAGCCATCGTCTTACCTATTAAAGCTCCTCCAGCGGCTGCATAAACAAGAGTGCGTGTAGAAGCACTTAGTCCGTTATAGAAAGTCTGAATTTGTAGCCAATCCGGTAGACCATGGTGTGGGCATCTTCTTAGAAAATCCTTGTATCGCTCCCAAGCTTCATGAAGCGATTCCATCTCAAATTGCCCGAAGGTCGTTATTTCATTCTGAAGTCTTGGTGACTTTGCCGGCGGAAAGAACTTAGCCAAAAAGGCTTGTGCTAACACTGCCCAAGTCATGATAGAGCCCAGCGGAAGTGAATTCAACTAAAACTTGGCTTTATCCCTCAATGAAAATGGGAAAAGCCGTAGACGAATGGCGTCATCAGAAACTCCATTATTCTTGAATGTATCACATATCTCGAGAAAGGATGCGATATGAGCATTAGGGTCGTCATTCGCTAGTCCGCAGAATTGGCTTGCTTGTACCATCTGGATTATAGCTGGCTTAATCTCAAAATTGTTTGCTTGGATAGTTGGACGCTGAATCCCCGAAAAATTCGCGTTGATTTGAGGCAATACATAATCCCGGAGTGCCAATGCCGGTAGAGCTTGCTGAATAGGGTTGTCCACCCCGTGATTTTCTGTGTTATCGGCCATGGTATCCTTTGTTGACAGCTCTCGCCTTTCCTTCTTGTTTTTCCGCAAAGTGCGCTCGAGTTCAGTATCCAAAGGTAATAGACCTTCGTCACCGAATTTTCTCATGCACTAAACGAAACTCCTAAAAGGAACACAAATAAAAAAAATTACACAAAAATAAAATAATGTTCAAATCAAGATTAGAAATACTGAAATTGATATTAGTTAAACAATCAGTCCCCGGCAACGGCGCCAAAAACTTGTTACGTATTTTAATGAACGCAAGTGCACGTTGTCGTAAGCAAGTAATAAAATGATAAGAAAGATATCGTTCCCACGAGGACTGGCGTACTAATTACCAATTTATTTGTATTCTATTTTTATCTGAACGATCGAATTTGGTGGTGCAAGGAATATTAGAGAAAACTAATAAAGTGATAAACTAAAAACAATTAATAAAATCGATTATTCGAAGAAAGAAGATCAAATAGGAGAATAATCTAGGATTGAAAATCTGCTTCGATTAATCCGAATTACTCTTGATTTATATAAATTAAGCAATTTACCAATTTATCGAAGGAAGATTTCTAAGATACTCTAATGCCTCTCCCGAGGTCAGTAGAATTTTCTAAGGTGAGTAAATCACTCTATTCCTAGGTGAATTAATTCGACAATAGGCAAAAAGTACAAATTCTTCAGACGGGCCACGTAATTCCTATGAGTATATTCCTATCTCACATGATAGAACGTTTCTCACCAATTTTTCCTACTAACTCTCCTCTCCCGATTCGAGTTCCGTAATCAAAACAATTCAATCATAGGCCGCATAATTGAACGCATTAAGAACAATTGGGGAAAACTCAATAGAAAAGGGAAATATGTTAATAATGCAAAATCAAAAGTTAATCCGTCAAAATCTTGGTTTCATCACAATCCTAGAAAAGGGTTCTAGCCCGACATGCTAGAAAATAATACACAAAGAATTAAAAAAAGCATAGGAAAAATCAAACGCAGTTTAGGAACTTGAATTGCGCCGTTCTCTGGCTTCTGCTGTCTGCTCCTCGGTATTTTCTCCTTCTGTTTTTTTTCTTATCTTCTAACCTTCAATGCCTATTTATACTTTTCATCTGCCTCAAAAACGCGTCCAGAAATTAAGTCAGAAACAGACTTCCAAACAGCCGAAATCGCGAGCTGCGAATATGAACCCTGCGCGGGGGGACGCGGCCCGGCATTAGTGTGCTGCGGCCCCTGTCTTCATGCGGCCAGGCCTGGGCACAATTTCTCCGTACGGGCCGCGGCTCAGAGCGAGTGTGCCACGGCCCCCGGTACAGTTTGTACCGGTTCCTTCTGGGCACCTCCTGTGCCGCGGCCCAGTGTCTGTGTGCCGCGGTCCCCGACCAAAAAAATGTCATTTTGGCCCGTTTTTCTTCATTCAAGCTCCCGAACTCGAATTTCCTTCAAAACATATAAAGATAATGCATTAAAAGCTCATTTACGCAGATTTAAACTAAAAATGGGTATAAAATAATGATGATTAAGCGCATAAAAATACATCTAACAGTGACCGAATTATTTGAACGTTTTTCATATTACCGGTTATGTGAATCGATTGGATCGATTCGTATTGTTGATTGGATCAATGTATCTCTACACTTTCCATTTTTATAGTATTTATTGGATGAATTCTTTTGAATGGGGATGTGGTTCATGGACATAGTTTTGAATCGTTAAGTTTTATTCGATTGGGTTGTTAAGGGCATTTTGAGCCTATTTATTTTACTAGAAATATTTGTATCTAGGATGCAATTTTTCAATGTAAAATTAATATGTAATGACGAAGACTGGAGGAAGATCCGTTTCGAGAACACGAAGATTCAAGACGAAGACTTGTAATTAGATTACAGAGTTTTTGTTTTCTAGGAACGGTCCATGAACCACATGTTGGTAGCAACTAGGTTGTGAATGGTTTTTTCATATTGTATGAATGGCACAAGCGCGCTTAAATGATTAATGTGCAAGGTGTAACGTTAATCGTGAAAATTCTCCCACGACAAATTATTAAGTTTATAAGGTTTCAAGGTTTTCCTTCCTTCCATCGAGCTTTCGGGAAATTGAAATCCAAACCGGATGTGCTATGCTTCTGAGTTATCGGGGTAGTTTCGGGGAGGATGCATAAATTACTGGGAGCGCATTGTATGCCTTTGGCTGGAGCAAATTTTATCCCTAGAAACCTGATAGGTTGCCGAATAAGATTCAATTGTGAAACTGATTTGCGTCGATGGTGTAAACTTAACTTGTTCACGAACCATAGAAACCGTATAGGTTGAGGGGAGTGAACAAGGGGAAAAAGAAGATCGAATCATCCATTAGATGGGTTGGTGTTGTACACCACTTTATGAAAATTAATAGACCAGAAACCTGTTCGGTTGCCCTCTATTAAGATTTATAAAGAACTCGATCGCCACTATGAAGTAGAGCGAATAATACTTCCGGATTTCACATGGGAGTGTTTTATTCTGATAAAAATAGTGGGAGTTGGGTAACAAGAATAGAAAAGACCTTAATTCTATACTCACAACATAATTAAACGAGTCACTAATTAAAATATGTCGTACTTAGTCCAGTCATAACTCTCAATATGACAATGAATCCACTCGCAATTCTACTCGAAAAGAACACCTTGAACGGACCTAACTTTGTGGATTGGCTCCGCAATCTGATGATAGTCCTCAATATAGAGGCACTGGGATACGTCTTGGAGATGGATATCCCGGCGCCTCCAGTGCGGACAAGATCCGATCAGGAAGAGATTGAAAACCACGAAAAGTGGGTTAAGGATGACGTAAAAGTCTGTGCTTACATGATGGCTTCTATGTCTGATGAGCTTCAGAGAGCTCATGACTTCAGCTAGGTAGATTCTATCTCACTTAACCGAGCTTTATGATGAGCACAGTCGAACTGCTAGATATGAGATATCCAAGCAACTGTTCGGTGTAATTATGAAGAAAGATGAGAAGGTCGGGGACCACATCCTCAAAATGATATCCATGATCGAGAGATTGGAGGCTTTTGATTTTAGGATGGATACTTCTCTTCAAACCGACCTTATCCTACAATCTCTCCCTGATTCCTTCTCACAGTTTGTTATGAATTTCAACTGCAATGAGATTGCATGTAACTTAGCTGGGCTAATGAACAAACTAGTGAACCACTCAGTCTCAGATAAAGACTCCGTGGATGAAGGAATCTGCCTTTGTGATTTCTTCTAGATCTCGGAGGTCCAAGAACAAGAAGAAAAGGACTAAGAAGCGGACGGGACCACAAGTCGAGGACCTTAAGGGTATGGGCAAGGCCCCGATGGTTCCGAAGAGCAAGAAGAAGGAAGCTTGTCTCAAGTGCGGTGAGTGATAAGTGTCAGTTTTATACACTTATCCATGGTTTGTATCGATATATTTCACCCATAATTGAGCTAGTCTACTTGTTTTTGCTTTGAATTAATTAGCTTTTAATAATTTTATTATTTATCAGATGAAGATGTAAATTTAGTCTTAATCGGATTGAATTACTGATTTACTCAAGAAATAACATGTGTATAAAATATTCTCTTTGTTGAATTTTTATGTATTCATGTTGTAGGGCTTTCCGATATGAGTTCAGCAGTCTTTCCGGATTTAAAATCAGAGTTAAATATCAAAAGTTATCATCCGAAGAAGATTTGGGGCAAAAACGCAAAGTCTAGGAAATTCTGGGCTGAAAACGTATCTTTTATTAATCAATTATTACTGCAATCTTTCATTTCCTTGAATATTAGAACTATTATTGCAATTTCTTTGTAATTGTCAAACCAAACTCTTAAATTGTGTGTTTCAATCATATAAATCTCTATAACAAATAGTTAAATAGTGTATAATTCAATATATAACCTAACTTCCTCGCGAGATCGATAAACCGGACTCAAAAAGTCCACTTACTAGTTGATACGATATCGTGCACTTGCGATAGTTACATTAAAGACGTGTCAAGTTTTTGGCACCATTGCCGGGGAAGTATAAGTGTTATTTTTGAAATCTTACATTGTAAACTGATGTTATAGGATATAATCTCTTGACGTTGTAACTTAGTACTCAATTGTGTTTGTCCGGTCAAGTGGCGGATAACGGTACTCCGTGACTATTAAAGTCGGATTCTTCAGTTTCCCACAACAACTGATATTTGTAGATATTCTCTTTTATTTTATTTTTTTTTATCATGGAAGAAACTTTGAATAAAATTGAAAAGAGATTTCCCTTTCTTAGAAAAAATGTCATTTTAAAAATTTATAAGACGAGACTTGAAAGGATGAGGTTGCTTATGAAAAAAGCATATCTTTTGACATAAGATTCATTATTGAAGCCAAAGTGAGAATAGCAGGTGATTCACAGAAATACCTACTAGATTTTTACCAGGGCTTGGAAAAAGTTCTTATGCCAAGAAACGACGGGCAAAGATAATAGCCATTTGCTATAAATGTGCTAGACGGAACTGTAATTTAAAATGTCGATCTTTAGGTATTCCATCTACAAATAGAGAAGATAAAATTCAGTTCATTAAGGATGGTCTGAATAAAGAGAATGTAGATAATATCGAAAATTCTCTTGACACGCATCCTAGTGGACTCGTACATTACGAAATTCGATGTTTGTGGAATAAATTCAAACCAGAATATGAACAACGTCTTGGGAATCTGACGTTAAAAGACCCTATTTGCCAATTTGTAAGAAAATTGGATCGGAAGCTTCTCCCCGACTCATAGAAGGCGTTTAGGCCGTTTCTGAATGTAAAATCAGAGGAAGATGTGAGCCACAATCACAACTACTGTACATACACGTGAGTATCTTTTATTTTTGTCGTAAGGTGAGATTTTCTAAATAAAAAAAAGGGATGATGCGCAATAAATGCATTTATTATTCTATTGAGTAGTTGAAGCGCAATCAACGTAATCACAAACTTGTTAAACAATTTTACCTCATTTTTCTTCTATAAATAAACATTGTGCTTGTTTCTTTTATTCATCCCTCAAACTTGTACTTTTCTCTTTTTCTCTCAAATAATTTTTTTTTCAAAAATAGAGTCATCATCTTCCACAAAAAAATTTAGCACAGTCTGCATTTTTGGTGGAGCTAGTTATGGAAAAGAGGCATGCTTTACTGAAACAGCCCACAACTTGGGTCGTACCTTAGGAGAAAAATGCATTCATGTAGTTTACGGAGGAGGAAGTCTAGGATTAATGGGACGAGCTGCTGCTTCTGCCTATATGGAAGGAGTAAGAGTGTGTGGAATAATTCCAAAACCTCTGGCTGAAAGTAAAATCACCGGGGAAACTATTGGAGATGAGTTTAGGGATGTAAATATGCAAGATCGCATAACTCACATGATAAATAATTCTGGCGCCTTTATCACCCTTCCCGGTGGTTTTGGCACTCTTGAGGAACTTTTTCATGTGGTTACCAGAGCCCAGCTAAATGTTCATCAAAAACCAATAGGTCTGCTTAATGTCAATAGTTTCTTTGATGGTTTAATATCTTTCATCAACTACTTTGCGGAAAAGGGTTTTATTTCCGAGTGTGCTAAACGAATCATAGTCGTTGCAACAACACCAGAAGAACTAATCAAAAAACTCATTGAATTTGTTCCTCAACGAGATCCAGCTCTAGCTAAAATTGTCTGGATGGAAGATTTTACCATGAGGAAATGAAAAGTGGATTCATTCCTCTCCCTTTGATAACCCATGTCGGACCTCTTGTATTTTTACTTTCTGTCGTGTGTAAAAAATCGTGCTAAATGATGGCAACTTATGGAGTTTCTTCTTGATCTCTTGACACGCATCTATTCGCGATTTATGTATTATTATTTTATTGCTGTAATTTTTATTGTTTGTTTTTTTTAAAAGCATTGATGGAAGCGTAAGGCGACTCTTCGGACTTTCTTAAAGCGCATCTTAAAAATTATGTTATACTTCCGAGTATATTTTATTTTCTTTTGTTGTTTGCCTATATATTTATTCTCTTGCAGATTCTAGAAGGTGTTAGCTCAAGCATCAACTTTCATAACAGGGAGTATTATGTTTTTTTTTTCTCACTTGCTTTTCATTTTTAAAAACTCGGGAAAGTTTTTTCTTTAAGTTTGGGGGTGGTGTGTTTCGATTATTTTGGTGTGATTAGCTTTGATTATTTTGGTGTGTTTAGCTTTGATTATTTTGGTGTGTTTTGATTATTTTTGTTATTTGGCTTTGATTTTTTTAAGTGTATATTTATATATATATATATATATATAATTTTTGTTGTTTATTTTGATTTGTGAGATTTCTAGATCTGGCCATAACACCAATAAATTAGCTATATACAAGCTTCTAAAATCATTTTAACCGATAAAAAAATTGTATATTCCAAAATTTTTGAGCCTTAATCTCTCTTTCCAAGCCTTGTAGTTATCATTTAAAATCGAGTCATTCGTTACCTTGAGAAAAGAAGAATCAGTCGGTTGATGAAAAATAGAACTGAAATTTACTTAATTTTTGGAGTTTTTGATTTTTCATGCTTAACTAAAAAATGATTTTCTGCAAAAATTATATTCCCTAAAAAAAAAAGAAGTCATTGGTGAAAGGAGTCTAGTTGAAAAAAAAGGGGAGAGGTGTTGAGCAGTAACAACTGCCTAATTTTGGGGGTCATGAAATTTTGCGAAAAATAAAAGACTAACCATTTTTGCTGCGTAGCTGCCGTCTCACACGAAATGGAAATTGTGTTGGTGAAAAGAGCTACACGTTAGCAAATAACGGTGTGAAAGCTATCACCTAAAAAAATGGAAATTGTGTTGGTGAAAAGAGCTATACGTTAGCAAATAACGGTGTGAAAGCTATCACCGAAAAAAAATAGAAATTGTGTTGGTGAAAAGAGCTACACGTTAGCAAATAATGATGTGAAGCTATCATTAAAAGTGATGTAGTTTATGAGCAGATTTGAATTAATTAGTGGCTGAATTTCAATACACTCAATTTCGTGAACAATCACAATATTTGATGATGCCAATGAAATTCTTTTTCATATTGAGTCGAAAAATAAACGAGTGATCGAGAGCAACCATTAAAGGGAGTCGTGTGTGTCACGAGTGGGAAAGAAATAATCAACCTTTTTGGGGGGAAACCTTGCATTTTGGAATTACAAAATAAAACCGTGTTTTAACTTCAAAATCATTAGTAGATTTATTTTGAATCTTGATTCATTTATATCTACTGTATAAAACTGGTTGTTATGTATTAATGGCATTTTGATCTACTATCCTCTTTATATATATAATTATTTTTCTTAATTTGTGTGTGTATTATTTTTCTTATTTTGTGTCTTATTTCATTTTTTTTTTGGAGAGTGAATAAAGAGTCTTACTCGGGACTAGCAAGAATTCAAGTTTGAGGCTGTGATAAGTGTCAGTTTTATACACTTATCCATGGTTTGTATCGATATATTTCACCCATAATTGAGCTAGTCTACTCGTTTTTGCTTTGAATTAATTAGCTTTTAATAATTTTATTATTTATCAGATGAAGATGTAAATTTAGTCTTAATCGGATTGAATTACTGATTTACTCATAAAATAACATGTGTATAAAATATTCTCTTTTTAATTTTTATGTATTCATGTTGTAGGGCTTTCCGAGACGAGTTCGACAGTCTTTCCGGATTCAAAATCAGAGTTGAATATCAAAAGTTATCAACCGAAGAAGATTTGGGGCAAAAACGCAAAGTCTAGGAAATTCTGGGCTGAAAATGTAACTCACAAAGCAACCAGTGTACAAAAAGCCGAAGCAATGTTACGACCGTAACATCTTAAAATTACGGCCGTAAGACCTCAATGTTACGGCCATAACATCTGCAAGTTACGGCCATAACTCTTGACAGATTATTGATCATTGTCTAATTTTTATACTTTTGGTCTATTATTGAGGGGATGGCTGACATTGATCCGATCTAATGTAATAATGCTGGAGTTTTGGAGCTATTAGATGACTTTAGGTGTATAAATAGACCCCTTAGATCCATCATTATGAATCATTCATCTTATTATTTTCTCACTTTATAATACTTTTTCTTTTTGTGTGAACAACACACTTGTGTTTTTGAGTGATTTTTGTAAGGGTGGTTTAGCTTATGTTGTTGAGGGAGTTTATTGTTCCTTTCTCCTTTATCTACTAAGGGAGTTAGGATCAATTCTTTTCCTTTTTCAACTATTAATGACCACTAAAGCTTGTAATATGTTGAATAAACCCTTAATGGGCTAAGTTCCTTAAGTTGGGATTATAAACAAGGTTGGTCATGTTATTTAAGTTTGTATAAAGATCTATTATGAATTACTTATTATTGTGCTTGATTTTCATTGTTTTACCAATTTCTATTTATTTGGCTAATAAATGACGATATTTATGGTCTT
Source organism: Orobanche coerulescens (assembly GCA_033398695.1). Classification (NCBI taxonomy): domain Eukaryota; kingdom Viridiplantae; phylum Streptophyta; class Magnoliopsida; order Lamiales; family Orobanchaceae; genus Orobanche; species Orobanche coerulescens. The sequence continues at coordinate 136,911,037 of CM065811.1, read as the reverse complement.
CATATGTTTCGAAAGAAAATATGTTTGATTAGATCAAATGATCTTCACTCTAAGTTGTTCTAGAGGATAGAAATATACCTCTAGACCTTAGATGATTCTTTGAGTTATTTTCATAAAACCTAATGCTATGTATTGAAGCCAATCAACATAGAAATATAGTGGATTGTTTCAATATATAAGGGGCGTTTTGACATTCGAAAGAGGAACCGTCTTTTTAAGGAAAATCGAATCTACACAACATAATAATTAAATTCATATTATGATCTCCTATACATTTTCTATAACTAAAGATGAGCTAAGTTTGTAATCCCAACTATTTCATTTTATATTTTATTAATCTATTATTAGTGCAATATTTTATTTCCTTGAATTTTAGAACTATTATTGCAATTGCTTTGTAATTGTCAAACCAAACTCTTAAATTTTATGTTTCAATCATATAAACCTCTCTAACAAATAGTTAAATAGTGTATAATTCAATATATAACCTAACTTCCTCGTGGGATCGATAAACCGGACTCAAAAAATCCACTTACTACTTGATACGATATCGTGCACTTGCAATAGTTACACTAAAGACGTGTCAGTGAGCTGGGCCACTGGGCAAGAGACTGTCCGATTCTTCATGGCACTTCAGGTACAGAACTTTTAGTTTTGGAAACAAATTGTTCTGCTATTGTATTTTCTACTTCCTGGATACTGGATTCTGGTGCTAGTTCTCATATTTGTACCGTGAATCAGGCTCTGGAACAAAGTAGGAAGCTTGGAGCTGAAGAAGTTATGATCACAGTCGGAAGCGGGCATAGTGTCGAGGCAACCGACATAGGATCACTTCTTTTGGGTTTAGAATCCAGTTTTGTTTTGACTTTAGAAGATGTACTTGTTCTGCCCAAGGGGCATAAAAAAATTGTATCCATTCCGGTCACGGACCGAAAGACTTTTCATTTTTCATTGGTGATGGTTCCTGCAAAATTGATTTCAGGAATAAACTAGTGGGCATAGCTACATTGTTAAATGGACTGTATCATCTAAACCTCAGTAACAAAGTCGTTGTTAATACTATGACTAGGAAGCGTGGTAGGGATGAAACCAATCAAGTTTTGAAATGGCATCTTAGACTTGGTCATGTTGGTCAGACCAAGGTTCACAAAATGGAAAAAGATGGACTTATGTGTCCATTGGGATCGGATTTCTTTCCTACTTGTGAATCTTGCCTTAAAGGCAAAATGACTAAGTCCCCCTTCACAGGGACTTTTGAAAGAGCCGCTAATAAACTGGGATTAATCCATACCGACGTTTGTGGTGCTTTGGAAGTAGCACGTGATGGATATTAGTATTTTATTATGTTTACAGATGATCATACTAGGTATGGTTTTATATACTTAATGATACGTAAATCCGAGGCCTTTGAGAAATTCCAGGAATTTAAGGCCCTAGTCGAGAAACAAACTGGAAATCATATCATATGAGTACGGAGTTTGACAAGTTCCTAAAGGAACATGGAATAGTATCACAACAAACACCTCCAGGCACTCCTCAGTTAAATGGTGTGTCAGAAAGAAGGAACCAGACCTTGTTGGACATGGTCCGTTCCATGCTAGGCTATACTAACTTACCAATTTACCTATGGGGGTATACACTCCTGACTGCTGCAGATATCTTGAACAGATGTCCTTCCAAATCTGTTCTTAAAATCCACATGAGATGTGGGAGGGCAGGAAACCAAGTCTTAATCAGAGTAGGATTTGGGGATGTCCTGCCTATGTCAAGGAGACTAAGCTGGACAAAATGGAAGCGAGGTCCGTGAGGAGACGTTTCATTGGATTACCATCTAAGGCGATGGGCTATCTATTCTACATGCCCTAAGATCGAAAGATCGTTGTTGCTTTCCATGCACACTTCCTGGAAGATGAGTTCATTCAAGAAGGCGGAGCAGGTAGAAATATTTCTTTGGAAGAATACAATGAAACTCCTCAGGAGACACATGTACAAGAAATTGGAACCAAACCTTCTGTAACACAAGTACAAACACCTCGTAGGTCTAGTAGGGTGTCTCAATTACCTGAGAGGTATAGTTTTATGCACTTGGGGGAACTGGGTTTCCAGTGTAACACCCCGAGATGTTCGTAATAATTACAGCGCCGTAAACCCTTTATATAAGAATTTACAAGGCTAATTTGAGAAATACAAAACCTGTTCAAACCGATCAAATTATTCCATTATTACAATCGTCTCAAAACATTAATAAGACACGCATACTCGTCATGTCGATACTGTGGCTGCTTCCTGCTCCTCGGCTACCTGAACATCAAAACAAATGTCCACCCCCGAAGGGGTTAGCAAAACAATGCTAGTACAAGTATCATAATACACATTTCGAATATGCAACAACAATGCATAATAAAATACAGAATGCGGACTTCCGCTACCGGAATCCAACAATGCGAATCCACATGATTCCGTCAACATATCAAAGGGTAATCCAATGATCCAGCGCCCTAAGTATAGATCCCCATGATGATCCCGTCGGACCAACGCATGGTGGAAAACCCGTCCAACGATCTAGCGCCCTAAGCATAGATTCCCATGATGATCCCGTCGGACCAACTCATGGTGTACATCCGATCCAGTGCCCTCAGCATAGATCACGTGATCTCACAGGATCAACTCAACATACACAAACACAACTATGCATACACATATGCAAAAATCGATATGTCCATCAACATGAACATAAAATCAATCAATAATGATATTATGACAATTCAACTGGAATGACCTCATGTTCAACAATATGAATAACAATATGTATGATCAAAATCCTCAATATTAAATCAATATTCAATAATACAATATTTGCCTTAAAGATGGCAAGAATTAAATACTCCCACGAATGTCACACGTCCGAAGGTCGCCGCCCCTCGATCAATCACCTTGTACAAGGGAATAACAAGGAATTCAATAAACCTCCCGAAATTAACGCACGAGTACCGAACGCCTTAAGTTATAATCGAGTTATCAATAACGGACAATCAATTCTCGGTCCTATTTTTCCAACGAGTACTAAGTTTGGAAAAAGGCACACACAATCAAGAGATCGTAACGGAAAACAAATTAGGTGTCTACAATTCCAAAGACATTCATCATACAATGATTGTTCCAAATACCCTTTCATGGTTCTAATCATACAAGAAGTTTAACAACGAGTTCATCTAAGGCAAGAATCATAATTGAACACACTTTACGTTCAACTTTACGAATATATCTCTCACAGGGGTAATCCTCAACACTTTGTTCATAAAATAGTATTACGCAGGAATTAACAAGGTGTGTTCATCTCAGAAAATTCCATCCTTGAGGTTGATAAAGATTATGGCTCAACTATTAACCTTGGAAACCTTAATTCAACAAAACAATCCTCCTAAACATGGTGTTGGATTCATTACGACATGATAAGCTCAATAATCTCTGGGAAAAGTTCATAATATAACTAAGAACATAGTCTACATCTAGGTGTAGAGTTAACATACCTCAAAAATGGAAGAACACTGAAAATCTTGAAGAAACTCTTCACCGGAAGCTTGATCACTAATCCCCAAGGTCTAAGCTAAACAAAAATGGATTAAGATGATGATATGAGCGATATGAGGTGAGGGATAATCTCAAGAACACTAAAATCGGCCAATGTAAGAGTTAGAAATGAAATGGGGGTCGAGTCTTATAAATAGAATTCTAAACCCTTACGTACGTTACACATTGTCCTTTACGTACGTAACAGTATTAGCGTACGCTATACTCAAACATGAGCTTACGTTAACGTCTGGACAGAGTTCACTGAACTGTTTCTGGTATTGGCTTACATACGTTATTACATAGGCCTTACGCGTAATATCTAGGACCCTAGCATATGTTTAAAATCCACTTTAGCGTACGTAAACTTGTTGACTTGCTTAGCTGGAAAACTGTCCAAGTTCACGCGGAACCTTACACGAATCTCCCCTATCCCCCACACGCCGACCCCTGTCGGATCTCGAGTTGACTGAGCTTATGTACGTTAAGCTCAATAGTTAACGTACGTAATATTGCACTCTTAGCGTACGCTAAGATCATTATCTAGCGTACGTTATCACGTGCAGAATTATACATGCATGCAAGAAAAAATAGAAAGATGTAGGGATACGAATACGGGAAACCAATCATAGCTTAATATGTCACAAAGTCGAATCATACAAGATCGAATACGGGATAATTACACATTAAGTATCCGGGCATTACATCCACGAGGTGTAATATCTGCAATTTTAGATTTTCGGTAATTTTATTTTTTCGTTGGAGGTCCGTTTTGATGACTCGCTTCGGACCGTTTCATCATTTTGAGAATGATTAATTCTGCACTTTTTGTCACCCGAGTTCGTTTCGGTATTGTTTTGTTGAGTCCCGTATTTTCTTAACGACTTTTCCGCACTCGAGTTCGATTCTTGTGAATCTCGTCAGAAATTACTATTTCGAGTTTAACGTAAATCCGTTTAACTTTGTTAGACGTGTTGTGAACTTAGGTTTGGTTATTCGATCACGTATCGTGATTTTCGGACGTTTTGGGCCATTTTCGTAATTTCCCAAAGTTTGGGGTAATTACCTTCCGTTGTCGAATTTCGAGCCTTCGGGTGGTCTGAATCATATGTTCTCTTAGCTCTTAGATTCGTCTTTGCGAGTACTTCGTGACCGTATCTTAGATTCGTATTCAGGTTCGGGTTTCAGTGTCGTTTTCTTGAGTTCAGTGTTATTAAACGACTTTTCCAAGTATGAGTTGACTTTGTAAAATCACCATAAATTCTTGGCAACTCCAAAGATTTTGAATCTTTTCAATATTATAGAGAATCAAGTTAGATTTCCAATGGTTCAAACGGTGAGTCAATCGGAGTCCGGACGAGAGAGTTATGGTCGAAATAGCTTAGACACTCATTTTCCAGTTTTGGCCGAGCAGCCTGTACCCTTTGCCGCGGCACACTTAGGCTGGGCCGCGGCACACAGGGCAGATTAGCCTATTTCTGCAGATTTTGTGAGATGAATGCTCATTTCATCTCTTCCTTCATTCCTCTTTCTCTTGGGCGATCTTGTGGGCGATTTTTGGGCGGTTTGGCATCATCAATCCCAGAGAACTTCATATTCTTCAAGTTCTTGGTATGGATTAACAACACCAACAATTGTTCTTCATCATTAATCCAAGGTAAATTCTTGAAACCTTACTTTTGGGTGAATTGGGAGTTTTTTGTTCGTTTTGTCCGATTTAACCGTAATAACTTAGATTTGTGATGTATTGATGATTATTTAGATGTATTCTATCATTTCCCTTGTTATTCCATGGTTGGATCATTTCGATTCGTTGTTTTGGTCGAGTTCTTCGTCAACGCCTTGAAGGTGTCCGACAAAAGGTCGTAGAGGGGGGATTGGGCGTTGTATGATTATTATCCATCGTACGATTGTTGATTTATCATTGGTATGACTTAAGGACGAAATTCTTGTGAAGAACTCGAGTCGGAACCCTTCCGTTCGTTGTCTTCTTCGGGGTCTGAGCTTCCCGGTCGAACCGTGTTCTTCGGAGTATTCGGTAGCGGTTATTAAGGCAAGTATTTTACTATACGAATTGTGTCTTGTGAATAGGGACGTCGTATTATGGTTGTGATGCATTGGTTTACTTTCGTGTATATGCTTCGTATGAATTGATTATTACGAACAATTGATGGTAACGATAATACCTTCACTTAGTTAACATCGTGGACTTGTGTTGGATGTGCAAATCATCTAAGTTTGTGCCGGGCGTGGTTGGTCATTGTTGAGTCATTGTGATGATCACGATATTTGTGTTGTTTTGGTTTACATACTTGATTGTACATTTCGGTGTAATGTGGAATGGCTTGACATTTGATGATTATGAGTTGTGTCTCGTCGATGTGTGTGCGTGTGTTCCAGGTAGGGTCTGACGAGGCCTCTGGAGTTCGGTACATGATGTGTACGAACAAGGTGTGTGATCCAGGTAGGGTCTGACGAGACCTCTGGAGTTTGGTACATGATGTGTACGAACAAGGTGTGTGATCCAGGTAGGGTCTGACGAGACCTCTGGAGTTCGGTACATGATGTGTACGAACGATGTATGTGGCCGGGTACACTACCAAAAATCAGGGTTTAGCCGACCACACAAAGTTGTCGGCTAAAGCCTAAAAGTGGTCGGCTAAAGTCTAAAGTGGTCGGCTAAAGGGTCGTCGGCTAATGTTCGTCGGCTAAGGTTTAGCCGATGACTTTTTAGAAAGTGGTCGGCTAAAGTTGGACCTTATACAAGCAACAAAAGATCGTAAATATCAAATACTTACACCAATAGCAATAAATAACTCGAGAACATTATTATTAACATTACTTACTTGGTGGACTGCTCCTCATCACACCAAGTATATAGTAGGGATGGAGGAATATCAAACCACACCTACAATGAACATAAACAAAATTCGAATAAACCTACATTTTATGGTTGAGAGTTGAATAAAGTTCTATAAATAACTGATCATAATCTAAGTTCATATTACTGTACAATTTTACCAACGCCATATCCAACTGCATGTTCTTAGCCCCATGCGTTGAACAAATAACCCACAAGTTTGAAAATAAGTTAAGCTTAGTTTAGTTTTTCTTCTTCTGTGCCATAAGCTGATCCAAGCATTTTACCAGTAATTTAGCAGAAGATAAACTTCCTACTTCCTGCCAAGTGATACTTCAAAGTAGATCAAGGCATGCTACAATTTTATGCCACTTAAATTTCAGGAAAATCCAGGTACCATCTTTTGAATGAAAAAACAACTCTGAGGTCGTTCATTACTATCAGATGTCATGGGAGCAAAAAAATTAACCCATTGATACTGGAGTTGAGAACCAACTAACCAATTAAGTTAAAAAAAATAAAAATCTGAAATAATCCTAGGAAAAATTAAAAGAACTAAAAATAAAAATATCCCGCTAAAAACTCAAAAAAACAAGGATTTCAAAAAAATAAAGCTTAGAAACAGGGATGCAGTCATCCCGACCAAGTCCATTACTGTGCTAAATTAAGCATAAGCAGACTTCAAGCATTGGTAACAGGAACCTTTTGAAAGCCAGATGTTTCAATATGCAATTTACTAGCACATAAAATTATAGTTTGACAATAAATTCCAAACAATATGTCAGATATTACAACTTCAAGCAATTTACTGGAATCAAAAGCTAAAAAGCATTCACCGCAAGGCATTGCTCGATGAAATTCCCAAGTAGGCAAAGAGCAGGTATAGAGAGATCATTTCAAAACTTACATTGTTCTCCAAGTAGTATAATATCTTACATGTGAGACCTCAAATGCTGGGTTGCATTCAGAAAACAAGAAAGTATGCATAATTAGCTTCTTTCTCCGATTCTCGGATTTCATAATTTCCATTTTCATGATCTAGAAGGCCATGAAGAATGAAGGGAACTTAAATGAAAACAAAATATGAACAAGACATGTTGAGAATCTGGAAATCTGAAAGTCACTGCACTTATATAATTGCAATTCAAAAGTCTTAAAACAACACAGTTAAGTCGCGTTGAAATGAGTTGACATTACACGAAAGCCATCTTACTATATCTACTTCCGCCAGATGATATTTAAAAGTCACACGACCAAACAAGAAAAAGGAAAGTAACTAATACTTAACATTGACTCTCATTCTTCTCCCAAAAACATCACCAAGGGAAAACATACGCGCTTAAACCATTTCAAGAATAAAAGTAAACCACTTCTTTCTTACCTCTGATTCTTACTCTGCCTAATTTGGCTCATGAAGCTATTAACTAAAGCCTCACACTCTCTCTCAATAACCAAAATCTCCCTCACACCAATGATTAAGGCTACCGACTCTTTCCTTTCAATCAAATCATTAATCTCTACAATCCGCTCTGATATATCATTATACTTTATTTCCAAACTACTCCTTGCTTCCCTTGATTTCTCAGCCCTATCACCACCACCACCACCACCACCACCACTCTTTGCTTTCATCATCAAACTCTCTTCCTCCCTTTTCGCCTTGACCACTTTGCGCACAGTTTTCTCCGAATGCTCCATCAGCTCCTCTTTTTCCCCCTTCAAAATCCTCAACTCCGTATAAAGACCTTCCATTATCTCTTCCTGCAATACCTTGTTAGTCATTTTGACCTCCTTTAGCCCTTCCACAGATTCCATTATCTCTTCCTGCAATACCTTTAGTCATTTTGGTGATGCTCTTACACAGATTCCACAGATTTTAGGACGAGACATGGAATCGGCATGACGAGGGAAATTAACAGCAATTCGAAAAAAGAAAAATGTGTGTGTGTGTGTATATACATATATAAGAACAGCAAAAAAAACAATAGATTCAAACTCAAGCAGATCCCCATAAGCTCAAATTTAAGAAGAAGAAAACAAGAATTAAAAAAAAATAGTAGATTCAAACTCAAGCAGATCCCCAGTTGCCTTGTTCAAATTTCTGTTTTTATTTTAATTTTTTTCAGTCGCCACGGCAAGATATACTACTCAAAAAAATCAGACAAGCGCATCGCCACAACACAAGAAAATGATTCAGAAGTGTGCATCTAAGGATACATTACAACTTCTGAACAACATCAAATCCAAGACAATACAGATAGGAAACATGGCAATATAATCTGACTTCATCAAAATAATAACAATAAACCAATGAGCGACGGATAGAAAACCACTAATATCAATACTTACCGACATAGCGTTCTTTAGGCTTTCCTTCACACACATCGGCACGTCCTTCCACTGGTCCCACAACATTGGAACTCTATATCGAATGAGAACTCCTATATATCGCCGATATGCAACTGCGCCGTCAGAAGACAATACGGGGGCTCCATACATATTAACCGGTATGGTGTGACGACTATTATCCGAAACATTTATGTCAAGTACATAACACTTAGATGATCCTCGAGTCTTCTTCTTATTATTATTCTTCTCAGATGTCGAAAGTCGTGCTAAGTCATCTGCTTCAGATCGAAGATCCTCGACAAGCTTGCCCTTCGACCGTCTAGCACTGCGCCATATTTTCTCCTCGGACCATGGAACAAATATGTAAGCCTCTGTAGGGCTTATCAAACTGGTTGTGAGTGGCCGACCCGTATCGTCGACCTCAGGAATGGCCGGTACCATGGGTGGCATGAAAAGAGTCGGGGGCGGACCGTGTGGTACCTCTGACGAACTATCTACATGTCCTGTAGTGGAATGAGTAGGGTCAGGCCGATGTATAGAAGGCATACGAGGTGCCGGAGTGGTCATCGGGGTATCGGTAGGTGTGGACAACGTCTCTTGGTCCGGAAAATCTAAGCATTTAGATAATCGAGAAGGTTCTGTCGGTGTATGAATCCCACTAGCCTCCAGTATCTTATTTGCACGACTCGTAGACTTACCTATATAAAGGGGCGCGGGTTCCTTACATCCCGCATGGCTAGAAGCTGCAGAACTAACTCCCGAATCTGGCGTCTTCTTTTTCTTACCAAATCCCAACATTTTTTTTACTTTACTCATGTGTGCCTGTGTTAAAATGAACAACACAAATAACATAATTAAATATACACGATAACTAATTACGAGTCTGATTTATATAAGTCATTGTGAAAACAAGTCATGTTTTTTTAACCATTTCATAACATATTTAATATTTCTAATATAAACTTATATGTCAAAACTATACTTTTCGTCACGTTTCGGTTTTTGTAAATATAGTTACTCTAACTTTATGTCTATGTTATTCCTAACGCGTAAAAGGTCATGAATCGGTTTTTATATCTTTGAAATTATATTTGAATGTATGTATAATAATTTCTAGTGACCTTATATCCTTAATTACATCATAACATGAGTTAAATTTCTAGTTTAAACTTGTGATTAAATGCAGAAAGTTGGACAGCACTCTGCAGTCCCGCGGAAAAGGCCATATCTTGAGTTCTAGAACACTTTAGGACGCGGAGCTTTTTCCTACATTGAAGTTTATGTCTTAGCTTCATTTCATAAAACTACAACGAGTTCCAGAAACGACCAGAACTGTCCCGTTTTGTCCAATGAAATATGTTAGTCAATTTTTGACATGTTTTACCGTTTAGAACATATTAAATACATGAAATACTAATATTTATGAACATAACGGACATCCATAGTTTGTCTTCATAGTTTGTTTTCATCTTCAGAAAACCTACTTATATCCGACACCCATATTCTGAAGAATCAGAAGGTATCATTGTCACCTTAAATTTCTAGAACATATTAAATACATGAAATACTAATATCTATAGAAATCAAAGGTAAATATAGGAGTTTGTTTACAATCCTTGTGATGAAATTTAACTAGAATCATGAATCAGGATCACTAACTTAAAGCTTCAACAAGAAAAACCCTAGCTACCAATCCTTCAAGATGGGAAGAAGAAGAAGCTAACCTTAAGAGCAAATAGAATTAGGGCTTCTTCTGGAGTTGATGGCCGACGACGAGCACAAGTCCACGGCGGCAACTGGCGGCGGACGACGGACGACGGGCTGGACAAGGACGGGCGGCGGACGAGGGGCTGGAGAAAGACACAGCGAGGGACGACGGCTTCTTCTTCTTGTGAGAAGATGTTTTCTCTGCGTTGTTTTTAATAGGGACTTTAGCTGACCACTTTTAGATGTCGTCGACCGTTAATCTTTAGCCGACGACTATAATATTGTTGTCGGCTAAAGTTTTTTTTATATATTTTTACATGTAGTCGGCCGTTCCTCTTTACCGATGTTTCTCTGCGTTGTTTTTAATAGGGACTTTAGCCGACCAATTTTACATGTCGTCGGCCGTTCATCTTTAGCCGACGAATCAATGGTCGCCTAAAGTCTTAATCTTTAACCGACAACTATGCTATAGTTTAGCCGACGACCTGGACTATAGTCGTCGGCTAAACCCTTTTAGCCGACCACTTTATTATTCGTCGGCTAAAGTCCTATGTTTAGCCGACGACATATAAAAGTCGTCAGCCGTTTTTTTTAGTGTGGTCGGCTAAAGTCCTTTTTTTGGTAGTGGTAGGGTCCGTTGAGGCCTCCGGAGTTCGGTACATGATGTGTACGAACAGTGTGTGCGGCCGGGTAGGGTCCGTTGAGGCCTCCGGAGTTCGGTACATGATGTGTACGAACAGTGTGTGTGGTCCGGGTAAGGTCCGTCGAGGCCTCCGGAGTTCGGTACATGATGTGTACGAACAATGATCGTGTAGCAGTGATTGTTTGGGTAACATTTTAAATATGGATCTCGGACTCATAATGATATATTATTTAGTGTGCTTTGAAATGAGAATCGGGCTAAGGCCCTAATGTTTACGAAAAGGTTTTGTAAATTGGGACTCGAGGTCCAAAAGAATTTCTGCTTTAAAAATCCCCGAGATGATGTGTTCCTTTTCAAATATCTCTTACTTGAGTTCGAAATTCTACAACTTCTTGGGAACATTTTGATAATTGATTTCCGTATTAAATTTTTAGTTGCTATTTACTTTTTGCATTTCGTATCGTTTTATACTTGTACTAGTAAAACAGTGGAGTTTTACTAACCCGCGAGTAATCGGGGGGTGGATGTCTGTTCTGCGTCCACGTACATGCAGGTTCAGGGGAGCTATCACAGGATTGGCACAAGGGGATGACGAGCTGCGATACTAATCAAGAGTCGAGAGTTGGTAGAGTTTGGTTGTATTGTTAGAGTTGATTCAGTCTTCCGCTGTATTGTGTTTCGACCCCTGTATGGGTAATGTTGTTAGTCAGTTCTGTTGATAGAGTTGTGTGACCTCATCGGTCTGTGTGTTTATGTGTAAGTGACCTTAACGGTCTGTATTATTATATTGTTTGACCCTGGCCGGGCGAGCATTTGGTTGTTTATGGATGTTTAGCCTGGTATATCCTTGTGGAAAGGGTCTACGGCATGTAATATTCCCATATGGTTTTGGGGGTGTTACATTTATGGTATCGGAGCTTAGGTTGCGGAAACCTAGGCTGTCGCGTCGAGTCGAGTCGTGGTTTGTCGAGTAATGTGTTGTCTTGTCATTCGAGTCGTCAGGTGACAAGTTGAGTTGTGCGTAGTCACAACGTGTCGGATGAGATTAGTATCGTGGGCGACCGTCATCTCCGTGCGGCCTGTGGACGTAAGTCTCCTCTTTTATGCGAAGTACCTGTGTATCATGATTTTATCTAAATGAGTTAATTGCGGTGCATAATTTTATTTGCACGGTGTTGTGAATATAGTTGTATTTAATACTTGTGACATATAGTATATGTATAAAACTTGGCCTATTGTTGTTTTACCTTTGAACCACTGTGAGGGGTGGTATGTTGTGAAAATTGAGAACCTTGTTGGGTTTCGAATAAGGTATCGACGTTTGAGTTCGTGAGAAACTCCGAGGAATGGTTTTGTTTTATGTTTAAACTAGATGCTGTGAGATGTATTCAATTGGATTGTGCATGTTGGACTGTATTCCTTTTTCCGCTGCGTGAGTTCTGTTGTAATGGCTTTCGGTATTTTACCGGCTGAGTTTTATTTCGAAAACCGATTCCCTTAACCGAGTTTTTGGCATTATGGCCTTGATCGTTTTGGCGAAATTCTTATGACGGTATTTAGTATTTTGTAAATGGATTTTGTGAGTTTTTGAAATATTAACGTCATCGACCTTTTTGGCGTTTTGTAAATGGTTTTTAGCCTGGTGGGTTCCGGCGCGGGACCCACGTCGCTATAATGTTCCGTGTAATTATATGAAATTTTTGGGCATTCTAGCCCATTGAATTATCTTTGAAAACTTTGAGTACCTTAGAAAATAAATTTCGAGATGTACTTTTAAAATTAATTATTTTCTCGTGGTACATCCAAGGTGCCACAATATGTTTCAAAATTCTTCTACCTCGAGGACCAAAATGTTTTGAGATATTTCCAATGTTTTAGAAACACTTTTACTTAGAGCCGAGGGTCGAATATTTGCGAAAGTTTTTCACGAAAAGAAAGTGTCCTCATTTTTATCGAATGCGAAATAGTTTTCCAAAGTCTCGATAACGATGTTTCACAATTGTACTTTTTTTGAAGGGTGATACTCAAGATCAATCGGTGTTTCCAAAATTATTTTCAAAATAAGGTTTTTGTTTTTAAAACCTATCCATTCCCGTTTGAGGGCTGGGTATGTATGTATGATGTTCGCGTTGTCGTTATGATGTTTGCTCCCGAGTATGATCGAATTGGTGGCATGAACATCGAGGCGTTGCCACGCATTTGTTGTACTAGCCCTCTATGAGAGGTGTGAACTGGTGTTTACTGTTTATCGCCTCGTGGTGATTTGCGTGTTGTCGCACGAGTGTGAGATATTGAAGCTTGGGTTTGTACGTTTGTGTACATGTGTGATTGTTTCATAATGTTTGTAATTATGTGCTGGTTATCGTTCGGGCCGTTGAGGTCGCCGAACGATACCGTCGTTGTTGTAGTGTTTGTGTGTGTATTACTTTATGATGGTAATTGTTGTATATGATATGTGTTATGATTCTTTGTTGTGCTGAGTTGGCATCTCCGCTATATTGTTTTGCGACGTTATGCCCCATTGTATCTAGCATTTGTATTTTCAGTATGCCGAGCCGAGGTGTTTCAATCGTGATATGTCGGGGCATGCACGTGTAAATTGTCCTTCTCGTCAGTAACGCGTTTCAAGTGAGGACTCGAGGGACACCGAATTCAGTTTTGCGAATTGGCTACCGAGACTTTCGGAGTTCGCACTTCAGCACAGATATCAGGATCGGCTCTGAGAGACCCATGGGAGATTTTCCTGTTGGATGCTTTTTGTGTTGTTACCTTGTTTCCGTTGTTGTGCGTTGCGGGGACGACATTTCTTTTATAAGAGGTTGGATGTAATACCCGTACTATATTTGACTTCTGGAGTTTCTCCTTCTAAATTCTATCGACTTGCACGTGTTCGTCGATACTTTTTGAACTTGTTTGATATCTCAGTTGTCATCGTTCGAACTGGTTGTGACCTTTTTTCAGATCGACCTGTTTATCATCGTGACCTTTCCGAGTTCGGTTCGATTCTTGTGAACCTTGTTTGGAAGTAATATCTTTCACTTTCTACGAGTTCTTTTAATGTCTGGAGTTGAAGTGGGGACTTCAGAGTCATTGTTCGACTGTTGTAATTCGATCATTGTTATTTGATCATTGTTGTTCGATCATTGTTATTTGATCGTGGTTTTTCGATCGTTGTTGTTCGAACGGGGTTGTCTGACTGTTGTTGCCTAATCTCGTACTGCGAAGAATTGTCGTTCACCGTTAGTCAACTGTTTCGAGTTTGGCCAAGTGGGTCACCGAGCGGTGCATTGTGAGACCATTGCCAAGATGTTCGGGAATTGGGTTTTCGTTCCTACTCGGGGAGTGCCTGGTGGTGTCCCGTGATGTAGTTGTGTATCGTACTTCGTGCTGTAATTCGTGTAGAAATTGATATTTGTTGCGTGAACTTTTTGGTTTTGTTTGTATTCTACCATGATGTTTTATTTTAAGTTTCGGGACGAAACTTATTTTTTAATAGGATAGAATGTAATGTCCGGTATTCTCGTTTTCTGTTATCTTGAATTGTTTGTGTCTTGACGTCGGACATTTTCTTGTTGACGAGAATCGGAGTGAATTCTATCATAATACTATATTTGTTTCTACCGCATAGTCGTTGTGGTCGGGTGCGACTTGTTGCCGCGTGCGTTTCTTTGATTAAATGTGTGCATGTGATGCGCCGTTAATTGCTGGTTACTGTTTTGAATCATTGCCGGTGGCGTTGTTATGGTCGTCGTGGGGCGTGTTTTCACGCTGTATGTTCTTTCGCGTTGCTTGTAACGTTTCGCCGTTGGGCGCAATTTTTTCGGTTCTTGTCTATCTCGTTGAGTTTTTCTGGTGGGATATTGCTTCTCCCTACTTGATTTAAGTTTCAAGACGAAACTTCTTTTTAGGAGGGTAGAATGTAATATCCGCAATTTCAGATTTCCAGTAATTTTCTTTTTTCGTCAGAGGTCCGTTTTGATGACTCGCTTGGGACCGTTTCATGATTATCAGAATTATTAATTCTGCACTTTTTGTCACCCGAGTTCGTTTCGGTATTGTTTTGTTGAGTCCCGTGTTTTCTTAACGATTTTTCCGCACTCGAGTTCGATTCTTGTGAATCTCGTCCGAAATTACTATTTCGAGATTCCCGTAAGTCCGTTTAACTTTGTTAGACGTGTTGTGAACTTCGGTTTGGTTATTCGATCACGTATCGTGATTTTCGGACGTTTTGGGCCATTTTCGTAATTTCCCAAAGTTTGGGGTAATTACCTTCCGTTGTCGAATTTCGAGCCTTCGGGTGGTCGGAATCGTGTGTTCTCTTAGCTCTTAGATTCGTCTTTGCGAGTACTTCGTGACCGTATCTTCGATTCGTATTCAGGTTCGGGTTTCGGTGTCATTTTCTTGAGTTCAGTGTTATTAAACGACTTTTCCAAGTATGAGTCGACTTTGTAAAATCACCATAAATTCTTGGAAACTCCAAAGATTCTGAATCTTTTCAGTATTATAGAGCATCAAGTTAGATTTCCAATGGTTCAAACGGTGAGTCAATCGGAGTCCGGACGAGAGAGTTATGGTCGAAATAGCTCAGACATTCATTTTCAGTTTGGCGAGCAAACAGACTTTGCCGCGGCACACTTAGGCTGGGCCGCGGCACATAGGGCAGATTAGCCTATTTCTGCGGATTTTGTGAGATGAATGCTCATTTCATCTCTTCCTTCATTCCTCTTTCTCTTGGGCGATCTTGTGGGCGATTTTTGGGCGGTTTGGCATCATCAATCCCAGAGAACTTCATATTCTTCAAGTTCTTGGTATGGATTAACAACACCAACAATTGTTCTTCATCATTAATCCAAGGTAAATTCTTGAAACCTTACTTTTGGGTGAATTGGGGGTTTTTTGTTCGTTTTGTCTGATTTAACCGTAATAACTTAGATTTGTGATGTATTGATGATTATTTAGATGTATTCTATCATTTCCCTTGTTATTCCATGGTTGGATCGTTTCGATTCGTTGTTTTGGTCGAGTTCTTAGTCAACGCCTTGAAAGTGTCCGACAAAAGGTCTTAGAGGGGGGATTGGGCGTTGTATGATTATTATCCATCGTACGATTGTTGATTTGTCATTGGTATGACTTAGGGACGAATTTCTTGTGAATAACTCGAGTCGGAACCCTTCCGTTCATTGTCTTCTTCGGGGTCCGAGCTTCCCGGTCGAACCGTGTTCTTCGGAGTATTCGGTAGCGGTTATTAAGGCAAGTATTTTACTATACAAATTGTTTCTTGTGAATAGGGACGTCGTATTATGGTTGTGATGTATTGGTTTACTTTCGTGTATATGCTTCGTATGAATTGATTATTACGAACAATTGATGGTAACGATAATACCTTCACTTAGTTAACATCGTGGAATTATGTTGGATGTGCAAATCATCAAACTTTGTGCTGGGCGTGGTTGGTCATTGTTGAGTCGTTGTGATGATCATGATATTTGTGTTGTTTTGGTTTACATACTTGATTGTACATTTCGGTGTAATGTGGAATGGCTTGACATTTGATGATTATGAGTTGTGTCTTGTCGATGTGTGTGCGTGTGTTCCAGGTAGGGTCTGACGAGGCCTCTAGAGTTCGGTACATAATGTGTACGAACAAGGTGTGTGATCCAGGTAGGGTCTGACGAGACCTCTGGAGTTTGGTACATGATGTGTACGAACAAGGTGTGTGATCCAAGTAGGGTCTGACGAGACCTCTGGAGTTCGGTACATGATGTGTACGAGCGATGTGTGTGGCCGGGTAGGGTCCGTTGAGGCCTCCGGAGTTCGGTACATGATGTGTACAAACAGTGTGTGTGGCCGGGTAGGGTCCGTTGAGGCCTCCGGAGTTCGGTACATGATGTGTACGAACAGTGTGTGTGGTCCGGGTAAGGTCCGTCGAGGCCTCCAGAATTCGGTACATGATGTGTACGAAGAATGATCGTGTAGCAGTGATTGTTTAGGTAACATTTTAAATATGGATCTCGTACTCATAATGATATATTATTTAGTGTGCTTTGAAACGAGAATCGGGCTAAGGCCCTAATGTTTACGAAAAGGTTTTGTAAATTGGGACTCGAGGTCCAAAAGAATTTCTGCTTTAAAAATCCCCGAGATGATGTGTTCCTTTTCAAATATCTCTTACTTGAGTTCGAAATTCTAAAACTTCTCGGGAATATTTTGATAATTGATTTCCGTATTAAATTTGTAGTTGCTATTTACTTGTTGCATTTCGTATCGTTTTATACTTGTACTAGTAAAACAGTGAAGTTTTACTAACCCCAGAAATGTCGGGGGTGGATGTTTTCTGCGTCCGGTACATGCGAGTTCGAGGAGCGATCACAGGATTGGCACAAGGGGATGACGAGCTGCGATACTAACCAAGAGTCGAGAGTTGGTAGAGTTTGGTTGTATTGTTAGAGTTGATTCAGTCTTCCGCTGTATTGTGTTTCGACCCCTGTATGGGTAATGTTGTTAGTCAGTTCTGTTGATAGAGTTGTGTGACCTCATCGGTCTGTGTGTTTATGTGTAAGTGACCTTAACAGTCTGTATTATTATATTGTTTGACCCTGGACGGGCGAGCATTTGGTTGTTTATGGATGTTTAGCCTGGTAGATCCTTGTGGAAAGGGTCTACGGCGTGTAATATTCCCATATGGTTTTGGGGGTGTTACACGAGGTTCCAGGTGATAAACAAGAGACCGACCCGTGACCAATGACCTAGCAATGGTGGATGTAGACTCCATGAAATGGACTGTAGCAGTCTTCATGAAGTTGGGACATTCGTTTTGACGAGGCAGTCAAAGAGTTTGACTTCGTGCAAAATGAAGAGGAACCTTGTGTAACACCCCCAAGTTATTCAAGGTATATTACAGCGCCGTGAGCCCCACTGTGGGATGCACAATGCTAATCATACGCAGAACTATAAAACTTGATCGAGAAGGTCCAAATACAATGAAATGAAGGACAACACAAAGGGTATTCAAACCATATCCAATATATCTAAATACATCACAACACAAAATCAATACCTCGGAAACACAGGCCGGAACATCAAGGAAACTGAAAAAAAAAAACTCGAGTATTCAATAACAATTCCAGTACAACAACACTGAATGGAAGAACACAAAACACAACCGGAGATAAGACACCATATCACGCTTGCCCATCATCTTCATGCCGTCCCGATACCTGCATGTCCGCTCTCCTGAAACCTGAAATACATAAAAAGTATTTCCCCCATAAAGGGGTTAGCCGTCGAATAGCTAGTGCAAGTATATCAAGTATGAAATACAATACTCCTCGACAATAAAGTAAAGTAACCGTCACTTCATCAATTCCAGACTAGTATTCCGGAATAACTAAATCTCATAGCATCACATCAATACATACATGATCAACCGTGGAACCGCACCAGAGGCTACGGAACCGTCAGAGGACCCGTTGGTCCGTCCCAAAGTGGTCAACCCAACTATTCGTGGAATCACACCAGAGGCTACGAAACCCTCAGAGGACCCGTCGATCCATCCCAGAGTGGATATAAACAATCATGCCAATCATATATCTTACTTTCAAAGTCGAGAACGTACAATCATAAACATATACTTGCCTTTGAGACATCGAGGAAACGAACGGAAAAGAGTATGAGTTCAGTAGGTCCAAGAATACACTTCCGGTACCTAAACGATTCGTAAGGGATATGATAATTAATAATCCATACTCATAATTCACAAAGAAACTCCCAAAACCCATCTACGATTCACGAAAATACAAGGGTAAACAACTAGAGGATGGAAAATCACCCAAACCCTCACAAGCCCGAACACGGCACAAACCAATCCGCAAAAATTGTACGAAAAGCATGTATACGGGGTGGATACATCATAATCTCAAGATTCTCAAGATTTAAACCGGATAAATCGAACGAATCTAAGAAAAACCCCAAAATTCCCAAAAAAAGGGTTCTAAGGATTTCTACCTTGATTTGGACAATAAAATGGATTAGATGTTGTTAAATCCTTGTTCTCCAACCAAAGATGTTGATGTCTGAAGAAGGATCATCTTCGAACTCTACAAATCGCCGAAACCCGCTGATCTCGATCGAAAAAGTGAGAAAGATGAGAAAAATGATGAAATGGAAGTCAACTGTCAAATATATACTCTCCCAGTCTAGCGCAAGCTACACCTCTGACATTAGCATGCGCTAGCGGGATCACCGGGTAGTCCAGTGGCTTCTGTCGGCCCCGTTAGCGTGCGCTAATCGCCTTCCTTTAGCGTGCGCTATCCGAAAATGGTGTCCAGAAATCGGAGTCCAGAACCTATTATCCTCTGCCCTGCTCAAGTCTTAGCGTGCGCTACCGCGATAGCTTAGCGTGCGCTACGCAGCCCTTATAGTGTGCGCTAGCCGAAGCCTAGCGTATGTTACTTGATATTCCAGACAGCTTGACAACCTCACTGCCTCTGTCTACCAGCCCGTTAGCGTGCGCTACGGACGGATGTTAGCGCGCGCTACTGACCACGAATAGCGTGCTCCAACGAACTCCTTGTGCGCGTTAACTGCCAGTCCAGAAAGCAGTATGAGTTACTGGTTCTGACCTGACTGGTCCATTAGCGCGCGCTACGGCTCAAAGATAGCGTGCGCTACTCAAGAAGAATTAGCGTGCATTAGCCTAGGCCTAGCGTGCGCTATCTCTCTGACCCATAACACTCCCACAAGGTCTAAACAACACGATCTTGATCCAAACAAGGTGCGAAACTCTATAACAATATCGACAACATCACCAAGAGTTTACAGAGCGACAAAATAGGAAGAACGGCAACGTCAAACAATCAATAAAAAGTACGAGTATTATATTCTCCCCCTCTAAAAAGAAGTTTCGTTCCGAAACTTAAGAAATAAAAAGTTTGGGGTACTCCGACCACATCTTCTCTTCCATTTCCCAAGTCGCCTCCTAGACTCCATGTCTCGACTATTACACTTTAACTAGTGGAATGGTCTTATGCCGAAGTTGCTTCTCACGACGCTCAACGATCTTCACGGGTCTCTCCGGGAAGGTAATATCCTCGGCTACATCAATCTCACTATAGTCGATAACATGGCTCGGATCCGGCACGTACTTTCTCAACTGAGACAGATGAAAAACACTATGGATGTGACTCAAAGCTGGAGGCAACGCCAAGCGATAAGCTAAATCTCCAACCCTGTCCAAAATCTCAAAACGTCCGATATACCTTGGACTAAGTTTTCCCTTTTTCCCGAAATGGAAAACCCCTCCGGGCGGCGACACCTTGAGTAAGACATGATCCCCCACTTCGAACTCCAAGGGTCGACAATGAGTATCAGCATAAGATTTCTGACGGCTGCGGGCAGTTAGCAACCGCATCCGGATGATAGAAATCTTTTCCTTAGTCTCGATCAACATGTCCGGCTCCATTCCGATTAGCTCCGAAGCCTCGTCCCAACATAATGGCGACCTACATTGCCTACCGTAAAGTGCCTCGAATGGTGCCATTTTGATCGACGCCTGCCAACTATTATTGTAGGCAAACTCGATCAACGATAAGTGAAGCTCTCAATCATTGCTGCAGTCTAAGGCACAAGCCCGCAACATATCCTCCAACGTCTGAATCGTCCTCTCTGACTGACCGTCTGACTGAGAGTGAAAAGACGTGCTCAATCTCAACTCAGTACCCAAAGCCTGATGAACAGCCTGCCAAAAATGCGATATGAAATGACCGTGTCGATCAGAAACAATGGTCTTAGGGGCACTGTGCAATCTTACGATCTCAGATATAAAGGTTCGAGCCAATCTCTCTGGTCCCCAAGTATCCTTAATACCCAAGAAGTGTGCAAACTTGGTCAACCGGTCGACTATTACCCAATCATATTCATTCCGGCCCTAGTTCTCGGCATGCCAGTGATAAAATCCATAGAGATGTCTTCCCACTTCCACTCGGGAATGGGAAGCGGCTTCAATAACCCCGCCAATCATTGATGTTCGATCTTGACTTGCTGACACGTCAAGCACTGTAGTACAAACTCCGTGACATCCTTCTTCATGTTATTATATCAAAAATTTCGTTTCAAGTCCTTGTACATCTTCGTTGTTCCGGGGTGGATTGAGTAAGGTGTAGCATGAGCTTCTCGGAGAATTCTCTGCCTCAACTCTAGATCATTCAGAACACAAAGTTTGCCTTGAAATCTCAAGATACTATCCTCGTGAACCATAAGGCCAGGAGCTTTTCCTTTAATTACATCTTCCTTCAGTTAAGAGATCATCGGGTCACTCCATTATTTCCCTTTGATATCATCAACCAAGGACGAAGTGATTTCGACAGTACACAACTATCCTTGTACTCGTTGAAGCCAAACTTCTATTCCTTGCTCGATTAAATCCTGCCGAATCTTTGCCTGAGAAGTAAGAACCTCGAGCATTTGGAGAGATGCCGATTTGCGGCTCAAAGCATCCGCGACAACATTGACTTTACCTGGGTGGTAAAGAATTTCTATGTTGTAATCCTTTATTAACTCTAACCAACGTCTTTGTCTCATGTTCTGCTCTTTCTGACTGAAAATATACTTCAGGCTCTTGTGATCGGTATAAATCCGACATAGAGAACCATACAAATAATGCCGCTAAATCTTGAGTGCGAAGACAATTGCGGCAAACTCCAAATCGTGAGTAGGATAGTTCATCTCGTACGACTTCAGTTGTCGTGACGCAAAAGCTATCGTCTTATCATGCTGCATAAGCACACAGCCAAGACCTTGGCCCGAAGCGTCACTATAAACCGCAAAGCCCTCGCTACCATGTGGTAAAGTTAAAATCGGCGCTGAAGTCAAACGTCTCTTCAGCTCATCGAAGCTCTGTTGTCTCTCATCCGTCTAAACAAACTTTTCTATCTTCTGGAGTAATTTCGTCAGCGGCCAAGTGGGTTTCGAGAACCCCTCGACAAACCAACGGTAATACCCAGCAAGGCCCAAAAAGCTACAAACTTCATTAACATTTTTAGGTGGTGCCCAACCTAGCACTGCCTCAATCTTCTGCGGGTCTACACGAACCCTTTCGGCTGAAATCACATAGCCGAGAAACATAACTTTTTCCAACCAGAATTCACATTTCGAGAATTTCGCATAGAGGTGCTCGGTTCTCAAAATATCTAGTACAAAATGCAAGTGTCGGGCATGTTCCTCTTTATCTCGAGAATAGATCAAAATGTCGTCAATAAAGATGACTACACACCTGTCGAGGTGCTCAATGAAAATCTTATTCATTAACTGCATGAATACTGCCAGTGCATTAGTCAAACCAAAAGGCATAACTAAAAATTCATAATGCCCGTATCTCGTCCGAAATGCAGTCTTCGGAATGTCGGATTCTCTCACCCTGAGTTGATAATACCCTGATCTTAAATCAATTTTTGGGAAAACTGCAGCCCCTTGCAATTGATCAAATAAATCGTCTATACGAGGCAAAGGATAATTGTTCTTGATGGTCACTTTGTTTAGCTCACGGTAGTCGATGCACAAATGTAGTGAACCATCTCTCTTTCTCTCAAAAAGGACAGGCGCGCCCCAAGGCGAAGCACTCGGTCTGATGTACCCTTTCTCCAGAAGTTCTCCCAACTGATTCTTTAATTCCTGCATCTTGGAAGGTGCCATCCGATAAGGTGCCTTAGAAATCGAGGTCGCGTCAGGCTCTAAATCCACAGAAAAGTCTATTTCTCGATCTGGTGGTAATCCCGGGAGGTCATCTGGAAAAATATCGGGATACTCATTAACAACCGGAATCGAAGCGAATTCGACTACGTTCCCCTCCGTTTTCAAAGCATAACACCAATAGCTCGTGCAACCTTTATTCAAAAGTTTTACGGCTTTCATGGCACTGATAAGCAACTTGGATTAGCACGACTTATGTCCCAAAAATGAGTACTCGGATCCATCTTTAGTCATCATGGTGATAACCTTAGTACGGTAATTCATAATCACTTAATGACTATCAAGCCAATCCTCGCCGAGGATCACGTCCTCGCATTCCATATCAACTACAATCAGATTCGATAACCAATATATATCGGCTATAACCACTGGAAAATCTCTAATCTTCCGGTTTCCCACAATTCTATCCCCGCTAGGTAGTTTCACAATGAAAGGATTGCAAACAGTCATACAAGTTATATTCAAACGGCGTACACAATCCAAGGAAATAAAAGAATGGGTAGCACCCGTATCAAAAAGTACACAAACTGGATGAGATAAAATATGAATGGTACCTGAAGCCACCGCTGCATCGGGTTCGTCTGTTCGACGCATCTCAATAAACTCGTGGTTGTACCGAACCGATGCTAGAGTTACCCCCTCTAGTATTTTGACTCCGTCCTCGGCCCCTGCTGTAATTCTGCTTAGTCTGACCAAAAGATTGTCGCTGATTCAAGCCTTGATCAAGTGGCGCTGGGGCAGACGCCCGAGTATCTAGAGTCTGATTTGGTTCAGAACAGTAAGCCGCTCTATATCCCATCTATCCGCATGTATGACACTTCAAAGGTGGAAAATTGTATTCCAAATTAACGTGGCCTGGACGACCACAATTATAGCAAGTCACCGTGCGAGCCGAGGTTCCTGAAGCAAAATGGAAACTCTCTTTCCTTTAGTAGAATGTGACGACTGTCCGGCTGAACGGTTAGTCGTCTGTGACCTCTGGAAGTTGCCACCCTTAGAGCCAGAAAAATTTCCCACGATCTTCTGCTTCTTTCGTTCTTCAGTGGTATCATTATCGAGGCTTAACATGTCGTCGGCCAAAGCCCTGTCCTAATATTCCTTCAGTGTGGTGCAAGCAAATCCGGCCATGTACCGCCGTAAGTCTATATTCATCCGCATGTCAAAGTAACGGATTTTATCACGCTCGTTTCGCACTTGATCCTTCACGTGGATCAATTGTTGGTTGTACTCCATGATTGCCTGCGAAACGGGAATATCCTGCGGTTTAGCCTCGAAAAAGGCTCGAATTCGGCCTTCTCGCACCGGCCAAGGACAAAACTCGGCCTCCAAAAGTTCTTTAAATTCTTCCCACGTGGCAACACGATCCTGTGGCTTGATGACTTTCCACCACGTAGCGGACTCCTTGGTGAGGAAATACTGATCAATCGGTACTTTCCTCACTTTGGGACAATCAACCGCTTCAAAAATTTTCTCCAACTCCGCTAGCCAATCTTCCCAACCTAATAGGTCTGTGGCACCGCCAAACTGTGGAGGGTGCATACGGATTACATTTTGCAGCAAGGCATCCGTTGTTGGGTTCGGATTGTTCAACTGAACAGCTTGGGCTAAAATGGTCACCTGATTAGCCAATTGTTGAAGTACATTCGCAACTCCAACATCCGTGCTGTTCCCTTGGCCAGTCGACTGGTCGTGCTGACTTACGGTGTCAGGATGCACCGAATCAGATAGTCTGGGGTTGGTCGATCCTGCAACGGAACTGAGGGAAATGGCTGCGACACGTCCACGGCCTCGTCCCCTACTAGCTGACATACTGAACAACATACAAGGCACGTAAGTACAATTCAATCGCATGTCATCGAAGTGACCGATTCTCAAAAATACCAAAATGGAAGCAAAATGATTAAGGAAACACCAGAAGAGTAAGAGGTCTTACAAGTACCGGTCGCACTGTGATGATGCGAAGGTAGTGATACTGTAGAAAAACGATGACTCAATCGACCCAAAAGACCGACAGCCTAGGTACCCATAGACCTAAGCTCTGATAGCATATTCTGTAACACCCGTTATTCAGGGTATATTACAGCGCCGTGAGCCCCACCGTGGGACCCACAAGGCTGATCACACGTGGAACAATAAAACTTGACCGAGAAGGTCCAAATACAACGAAATGAAGTACAACACAAAGGGTATTCAAACCATATCCAATATATCTAAATACATCACAACACAAAATCAATACCCTGGCAACACAGGCAGGAGCATCAAGGAAACTTAAAAACAAAACTCGAGTATTCAATAACCATTCCAGTACAACAACACTGAATGGAGGAACACAAAACACAACCGGAGATAAGACACCGTATCACGCTTGCCCATCATCTTCATGCCGACCCGATACCTGCTTGTCTGCTCTCCTGGAACCTGAAATACAAAAAAAAAAAAATTCCCCATAAAGGGGTTACCCGTCGAATAGCTAGTGCAAGTATATCAAGTATGAAATACAATACTCCTCGACAATAAAGTAAAGGTAACCGTCAATTCATCAATTCACGACTAGTATTCCAGAATAACTAAATCTCACAACATCACATCAATACATACATGATCAGCCGTGGAACCGCACCAGAGGCTACGGAACCCTCAGAGGACCCGTCGGTCCGTCCCAGAGTGGTCAACCCAACTATCCGTGGAATCACACCAGAGGCTATGAAACCCTCAGAGGACCCGTCAGTATGTCCCAGAGTGGATATAAACAATCATGCCAATCATATATCTTACTTTCAAAGTCGAGAACGTACAATCATAAACATATATTTGCCTTTGAGACATCGAGAAATCAAACGGAAAAGAGTATGAGTTCAGTAGGTCCAAGAACACACTTCCGGTACCTAAACGATTTGTAAGGGATATGATAATCAATAATCCATACTTATAATTAACGAAGAAACTCCCAAAACCCGTCTACGATTCACGAAATTGGAAAATCGCCCAAACCCTCACAAGCCCGAACACGGCACAAACCAATCCACAAAAATCATAGGAAAAGCATGTATACGGGGTAGATACATCATAATCTCAAGATTCTCAAGATTCAAATTGGATAAATCGAACGAATCTCAGAAAAACCCCAATATTCCCAAAAATAGGATTCTAAGGATTTTTACCTTGATTTGGAGGATAGAATGGATTAGATGTTGTTAAATCCTTGTTCTCCAACCAAAGATGTTGATGTCTAAAGAAGGATCGTCTTCAAACTCTCCAAATTTCCGAAACTCGCTGCTCTCGATCGGAAAAGTGAGAAAGATGAGAAAAATGACGAAATGGAAGTCAACTGTCCAATATATACTCGCCCAGTCTAGCGCACGCTATGCCTCTGACATTAGCATGCGCTAGCGGGGTCACTGGGTAGTCTAGTGGCTTCTATCGGCCCCGTTAGCATGCGTTAATCGCCTTCCTTTAGCATACGCTAGCCGAAAATGGTGTCCAGAAATCGTAGTCGAGAACCTACTGCCTCTACCCTGCTCAAGTCTTAGCGTGCGCTACCGCGATAGCTTAGTATGCACTACGCAGCCCTTATAGCATGCGCTAGACGAAGCCTAGCGTAAGTTACCTGATAGTCCAGACAGCCTGACAACCTCACTGCCTTTGCCGACCAGCCCGTTAGCAAGCGCTACAGACGGATGTTAGCGCGCGCTACTGACCACGAATAGCGTGCGCTAACGAACTCCTAGCACGAGTTACTGGTTCTGACCTGACTGGTCCCTTAGCGCGCGCTACGGCTCAAAGCTAGCGTGAGCTACTCAAGGAGAATTAGCATGCGTTATCCTAGGCTTAGCGTGCGCTATCTCTCTGACCTAGAATACTCCTGAAAGGTCTAAACAACACGATCTTGATCCAAACAAGTTGCGAAACTCTATAACAATATCGACAACATCACCAAGAGTTTAAAGAGCGACAAAATAGGAAGAACGGAAAGTTCAAACAGTCAATAAAAAGTACGGGTATTACACCTTGTGTATACAAGAGGGTTAGTGGGAGCAAGAACACATTCTTAGTATTATATGTAGATGACATTCTACTAATAGGAAATGATGTGGGAATGCTCAGTTCTATGAAAGCTTGGTTTTCGAGTTATTTCTCCATGAAAGACTTGGGAGAAGAAACCTATATTATTGGGATTCGAATCTACTAGGATAGATCGAAGAGAATGATAAGTTTTTTCCCAATCCCTTTATATAGATAAAATCTTAAAGCGATTTAAGATAGATTATTCTAAAAGAGGGTTCCTATCGATGCGACATGGAATAAAACTCACTTTGAAGATGTGTCCTCATAGTGAGGAACAATGAAAGAAAATGAGTAATATACCATATGCTTCGGAATTTGGGTAGCCTTATATATACTTTATTGTGTACGAGACCTGATATTGCGCATGCTGGGAGCATGGTAAGTAAGTTTCGAGCTAACCCAGTTAGGGAACATTAGACTGCTGTAAAAGAACGTTCTCAAGTACTTTAGAAGGACTAGATACCTGGTTCTTAAATACGACAGTGGAGAACTGAATGTAATGGGATTCACTGTATTGGACTTCCAAGGATAGAAAGACAATTCTATGTCTACTTATGGCTATATTTACTCTTAGTGGAGGAGCAGTATCATGGCATAGTGCCAAGTATAGCACAACTGCTAATTCCACCTGTTAGGCTGAGTATAAAGCGGCCTCAGAGGCCTCCAAAGGAAGGATTTATAAGTTAATGGGTAAACTTCACGTGACACCTTGTGCTGCGCTGCCAGAGTGGTAGCACATGCCTTGGGGCGAAGGTTTTACAATAGTACCAAACACATTGAGATAGAGTATCATCTCGTAAGAGAATTTGTTCTCAAAGAGATACATTGTGCTGCATAGAGTAGAGTCAGCCGACTACGTCGCTGATCCACTGACCAAGCCACATACTTAGATTAGCTTGGAGCGTAATCTGGAGAACATAGGTATTAGATACCATAGTGTGTGGCATTGAGTGCAAGTGGGAGATTTTTGGGAGTATGTACTCGAATGCCACTCAGAGGATGTTGAGTGAGGGCATTGTACTTGTAGTTATGTAAATCATTTATATAAGGCAATGAATGTTTCTTTATTTACTGGTAGTTACTGGCATTCCTAACTCATAAATATACATATAGAAACTAGTACATGTATTTGAGAGCAAAACCTTCCACTCCTTATTGTATTAGGAGGTCGGGACTGGAAAGGTTTATAGCTCAGATACTTAATGATTCGCAAGTCGATGAAACTTGACTAGGCATTAAGTTTATGTGAAGACTTGTATGACGTGTTCTTTGACAAGGAGAGTGCATGTCGAACACTAGTGGTTAATGGGAGCACACATTATAGGTATGCTAATTGGATTAGTATACTTGAACCGACTCACCCTCGATTCGTCACACGGATTTCACTCCGGGACACTCAATGACGGAATCAAAAAGTTGTGATAGGTATTCGTGAACCTTCGACTTGAGGATTTAGTATGGATGTGCTTGTGACGTCATGATTTTCATTAGAGTAGTTCGACCCTATAAATCGGGAGGTGGGGGTCAATCTCGACGTACGTCTTGACGGGCAAGTAGCAGGTCCTACTGAATACCAAGATAGAATTCCTTCTCCCATTAGTGAGCGGGTTATATGCCCAATGCGGTTATTGGCAGATGAGATCAACAAATCATTGAAGCTAGCTGTATTAGATACACGAGAGCTCGATGATCTCGATTTGCATTAACTCATGCATAGAGTCAAGTACAGATAGGGTTTGACTGACCGTCACCCTATAACTTGATCGGGACATTTGAAAGAAGGGTTTATACGTATACTGGTATTCACGACATAATGGTTCTTGAATGATCCCAATCATTCGTTCTCAATTGGGGTACAGTGTAAGCCGCCAGGCTGACTAGGTGGTGCTACTACTCTTTGGTTCCTCCCATTGGCGACTGAGACGGACCTACCAAGTCGCGCAATAGGATTGACGATGGAATGAATCGAGCTTATTCTCTCATTATAAATATTAGATATTGGATATCTAATTTAGGACATTGGATGTCTAAATTGATTTATTGGATAAATTAATTTACGGCCTGATTAATTAAATAAATTATTGTGTGATTAATTTAATTCATAAATTCTTGGAGAAATTAATTATGTTATTTTGTATTTGATATAATTAATTAATTAGAATAATTAATTGATATAAATACATCGGAATGGAATCAGAGTTTATCTGTTTGGACTCACTGGAGTCCGAAACGAGCCGGACTCGTTCCATTCCTTCTAAATGGCCGCCTATTTCCGCCCCTTTTCTTTATTCCTTGTCTCCACCTTAATTGGTGGGAGACATAAGACATCTAGGGGACAAGATATGTTGAATATCTTGAGGGTAGGTGACTTGGTTAAAGAATAAAAGTGAGAAGACTAACTCTCACTTGACACCCTTACCATTCCAACCGTAAGTGAGAGATAGTGAGAGAGAAAATATTTTTCTTAAGTCTTCCTCTTGTTCTTCACCTTGTTCTTGATGATTCTTGGAGAAAAAAATCAAGAAATCAAAGAGAGAAAATTTGATAAACATACTTAGTGTATATTCTTCAATAGCTTCATCATTTAGCTCTAGCCATATCCTTAGAGGATAGCAAGGTGATCGTCATCCCGTTCATTTCTCCGGTGCGTGGGAAGTAGAGGCGTTGTATTTTCGACGTTGGATCATTCAAGTGCTTGGAGTGCTTTGGATCGTAAGGATATACAACTAAAGCATGGGGAATAGCTCAAGAGAAGGAATCCAGTTAATCAACGGACTACAAGGCTGAGTTTATATATCTCTTGTGTTTTTGTTTTAATATTCGTATATACGTAGCTCGATCCATCCTCGTAGGGATTCGGATCGAATTATTTTTTGGTTTACCACTTCCGCTGGGCCTTCATTTTGGCACCGAACCCCAACACAAAATTCCAGTTTGCTAACACCCGAGTTTTCGGGGGGTGGGTGCCTGTTATGTGCTCAGGTTTTGGCAGATCGGGAGTAGTCACATGATTGGCTTGGAAGGAGATAGAGGATAATGATGTTAATCACACCAGAGTCAGGGTCTTTTCTTTTGTTTCATTTTGGTCGGTATTTCTCTGACGGTCGAGTACTCACCCTTGCATGGGTGTAGTTTTTATTTATTAAATTGAGTTGTCATTATTTTATGTGTTTAAGTTTATTATTGTCATTTAAATGTGAATGTCGTTAGTTTCTGAATTGGTTAATGATCTTGTCGGTCTGCTTTATAATTAATTTGACCCCGGTCAGTCAATCATTGAGTAGTCTTTTGGAGTTTAGCCTGGTAGATCATTGTGATAAGGGTCTACGGCATGTAACATTCCCAGTCGGATTCTGGGGGTGTTATAGATATGGTATCAGAGCTTAGGTTTGCGAAAAACCTAGGCCGTAGGGTCAAGTCCATGTCTCGTGTAAGTCGCGCGCATCAGAGCTGTGATTAGTATTGTGGTTCCGACATCATCTTCAGGCAATCCGTGATGGTAAGTCTCCCGATTGTAAGTCCCCTTATATACGTATTTGATTATATTGTGCTAATGTGTTTAATGTGATTTGGTTTGAACTTGTTTGTGATATTATTGTTTTAGGATATAACATGTGTATACAGTCCGAGTGAGAACGGTTATGTAGTATTCTTCGGAAGTCAAGTGTACTTATCGATTTCTACATTTCATTAGGATAAATTTTTTAGTGTTAATTTTATCCGCTGCATGAGTATTTTGAAATGGCTTTTGGTATCTTGCAAACTGAGTTTTATTTTGTAAAACCGATTCCCTAAACCGAGTTTTGGCATTTTGGTCTTGCATGTTCTCACGGTATTTTATATTTTATAAATGAATTTTGTGAGTATTTGAAAATATTACTGTCATCGGTCTTTTTGGCGTTTTGAACGTTTTTAAAAATGGTTTTTAGCCTGGTGGGTTCCAGCGCGGGGTTCATGACGCTGTAATATCACGAACATTTTAAAGTGGTGCTTTGAAATTTCTAACACTGTGAAAACCCATGATTTAATGTCGTCATGTCAAATGGTCACGTATCTCGGTGAAAAATCGTTTCGATTAAACACTTTGGTGGAAGAAGAGAGATTTTCAAATTGTGGTATTTGGAACTCAACACTTTTGAAATATTTAAAATTAATTACGATTCAATTTTTAATTTTCTTTTATACATTATTCGAAAAGAATTTTTAAAGTCGATGTATAAACTTCCTCTTCCAAAATAAAGGACAATATTTACAAGTTTTGGGTGTAACGTGACTCGCCCTCTTTTTCAAAACTTTGTTTTCATTAAGTGCATACATATAATGATCGTCCTCGTCGAAGGACTCGAAATTGACTTCAGAAAACTTTGTGCTTTACGATATTACCGTTATTCTAAGGATGCTAACTAAACCCCGTGTTGATAATTGTGGTATACTGTACGACTGATAAATCAATATTGTTGAATGGTATTATCTGCATTAGTATGTCGAGCCTCGGCGAACGTAGACGTGATGATGGAAATGGAAGCGGCGAGGTGGTTTGTATGACCATGATTCATGCTACGGTGAAGGAGTATCAATATCAAATGATATCCTATGAAATCGCCTCAGTGGTCGAGCCCACGAGCGAAGCGAAGAGACCGAGGACATCTGGAAAATTTTTGGTCGGTGAAGACTCTAAGGCTCCCAAACCCCCACGTCATTCGAACGCGTCGTCTTCGCGGTCAGGAGTGAGCGCTAGGAATCCCAAGCCTGCATCAGTGACTCTCGGTAATAATGCAGGGTGCTTTAACTGCAACCCTTGGGGACATGTTCGTGCAAATTGTCCCTTTCCACTCTTGACTTGTTACCGGTGCGGGTGTGAAGATCATCGGGAGAAACATTGTGAGATAATATCCGAAGTGGCAAAGAATAATACCCTGTTGGCGAACAGAGCAAGTGACCGGAGAATGTCCCGAAACCCTATGTCTCCTTCTGAAGAGCCTAACATGGGAGAATGAATATTTTGTAATATGTCCTAATCGTTGCTATTTCCAACAATCGTGACTTTGATCGTTTTTCATTTCATTGCTTTACGTTCCCAACTTCTGTTGTTCTAAGTTTCAGGATCGAAATGTCTTTTTAGTATGGGGGAGTGTATTACCCATACTTTTCTTAGTATTTCCGGTATTGTGTGACTTTTCATTGTTGGTAATTCAGTTGTGATCCTCTCGACGATTTAAGGCTACCTTGTTCTACTTAGCCTACTGTCCTCCGAACGAATTTCGGAGCTCTTTTGGTAAATCCCGTGGATTATTGTGGCTTTTCGACATCCGAATTTGATTCTTGCAAATTTTTGTTTGAAACTATTGTTCCCACATGTACAATTAACTTTTCCAAATGTGTTGTGAACTTGGATGCGGTTGGTCGAGCTCGAAACATGGCTTCAGGACATTTGAGCAGTTTTGTGATTTTTCTAAACTCTTGGAGTTTTTATCTCCAAACCCGTACTCCTCCACCTCGAGTCCTTGTGTTCATATATATTTTATCGCCTCGACTCACGTACCAGATGCTTGCTAGGTCAGTTCATTGTATTTCTAGGATCCTCATATTCGCGCTTTGCTCGTGATATTTTCGGGCTGAGCAAGAAGTTATTTTTCCCTTGATTATATCACCGCTCTCTATTTTAAGTTTCGGGACGAAACTTATTTTAAGTGAGGTAGAATGTAATACCCGAGATTTTTATTCTGATTAATTTGAATTTTTCTTTTTAGACAGGAAAGTTCACAGTTGTCGAGCATTGGTATTATTTTTCTCGAAGATTGATTTTTGTGTTTATGGCCATATGTGGTGATTTGTTATATGTTGTTTTTTTATTTCGGATCAATATTTTTGTCCGCGAGCGTTTCGTCATGTTCGATTTCGTGCGATTTCGTAAAATCGAGTCGTCGAGTCATGGCGGCTAAGCACCGGCCGGCCAGGGACAGCTGTGACTGGACAGGTACGCACGAGCAGCCCCCACGAACCGGCGCTCGTGCGGGACAGGCAGACTGCTGGGTAGTCACTGGGGGCCGCGCACGGGCCGGCGCTCGTGCGGCACTGGGCAGGTGATAGCAGGCGCGCACGAGCAGTGCTCGTGCCCGGTTCTCGTGCGGTGCGGCAGAGGCCAGGCGGTGCCGCGCACGAGCAGGCCACACGACCGGACGCCCGAGCATCATGCTTGTGCGTGTACGGAAGGCTCCCAGACGTGTTCCGGTAGGTTCTTGGCGCACGATTCACGCACGGCCAGTGCTCGTGCGTGTCTGCTCGTGCGTCGTGCGGGATCTATATAATGACCCGGCAGACGTATTCTTTACCCATTTTCTTCCCAACTCACCTCCTCCGCGGCCAAGAGTTGGAGAACATGAAGGCATGGTGTATATCTATCGATCCACGTTGTTTTTGAGTTCCTAACATTGTTTAATCATCTTATAACCTTCTCCGATCCATCGAATCAAGGCATGATTTCCTAAAAATCATGTTTTGGGGATTTTAGTTGACTTCGTCTGATTTGATTGTATTAACTCAAATTACTGATGGATAATCGAAGATTAAGTTGTGTCCTATCATTTTCATCATCTTTCCACGGTTATGTCATGTCTGATTTGTCGTTTATATGAGTTTTCAATTGACGCCTTCAAGGTGTCTAGGAAAATGCCACAGAGGGATATTCAGTCGTTTTGCGATGTTTTTCCCCATGTGATTTATTGTTTATTTGATGATAGGATATTAGGGACGAGTTCCATATGAAAATCTGGTGTTGAGCCTTTTCGATCGTCGTTTTCATTGGAGTTCCGAATTTTTCCAATCAACCGTATTTTTGGAGTATTCGCGAGAGATTACCAAGGCAAGTATCTTGATATATGAATTGTAACTGCGTGAAATCATTGTTGTCGAAGTGTATGAATTTATACGTATATATATATATATATATATATATATATATATATTTGTATGTTAAATATATGTATGTATATACGTATCTTGATATATATGCCTATGTTGGTGAATGCCGAGTGATGAATGCTAACACTAGTTGATGTACTCAACTTGGATTGATGGATGAACTATACTTATAGATATAATATAGTAAGGTTATATATATGTATATATATATATGTATATATATATATATATATTCGGTTGAGTCGCAATAAAGGGATATATGTACGGCGTTGGTTGGTTATGCCTAAAGGCTTATTGTGATTAAGTTTTGATTGATAACGTGCGTGATATTGTTTAGCTGTGTGGTTATGGACTGACGGATAATTTGTGTGACTTGGTGTACTGATTTGATAATTGTTGTAACGTTTGTATGTGTGCTTGATGTTTGAAACAATGTGGATACTTGTTGTGAGAAACGTCGTATCTGGGAAGCTCTGGGGGCGGGACGTGTACTCTGGCCTGGTGTATGCTGTAATGTGCGGCTTCATATGGTTGGTGAACACCGGTGTTACCTAATGCGTGTGCAAGGGGCGGTTCTTGCGGGAGTGATCGTCGGTGCGGTGACATGTTCAAGGGGCGGCCAACATAGTGGACTGAATGCCGGTGCACAGGTGTGCAAGGGAGTTGCCTGGAAGGCTTATTGGTTACGGATATTGGAGTGACAGCTAAGACCCCGATACCAAACTATTGGGATAACAAATCCCTGTATCGATGCTGCCCTGTATCGATCGTATTTTCAGAATGTTTTGACAATATGCCAAATCCTGAATACCACCTCTAGCTGTATCAGAAAACTGATCAAGTATCAAACTTGTATCGAAGACTTCTCGCAGTCCCAACCATACAACATATTGATCATACAACAAAGAGTCCCGCAAAGCTAGTATGGAAGCTGTCTCGAATATCAATACAGTGATACCTTCCATACAGCTCTCAACAGGACAAGAAGGAATCTTCAGTATTCGCTAGAAGTCAAGTCATGTTGATAAAGAAGTATTTAAATACTAAAGGATAAAGTATTTAAATACTGTAAGTCAGAAGATCTTCAAAATCCCGCAATATCCGGATCTCAGTCAAATATTAGTTGTCGCAGAATCTTGCCTCAACGGATATATTTTCAAACGGATATATTTCAGAAGGCAATATATATCTCCATAGTTTGAAGATCATCAACCACTAAAAGACTGAACTACACGAACGAACGACTTACAAACAATCAAGCTTACAAGAAATATTCAGAGCAAAACATATCTCCACAAGATTTCTGCTATTCAGATATAAGAGATATGCAGTGCTCAAACCTTGAACAACACATCATCAGCTTATAGCCCAGAAATTCATAGCTGTTGTTCAACCCTGTTCTATCTTTGAACAAACTTATACCAGCCCTCTATGGACTGAGGAATCTTTGCTTCTCCCGAACTGTGTTTGAAGGACTTGTATTGAAGAAGATGAAGCTTCAGAACTGTGTGTGAAGAAGCCAGTCAAAGTGTTAGCTCAAACCAATCTGTGTGAACAGTTGAAAGCTAAGATCTTTATATCAATCTGTGTGAACGATATATTGATTAAGTGTTGTTATAATTATGTAGTTGTGTACGCAGTAATTATAATAAAACTTTTTACTCCTGTGTGGAGGACCAGTGGACGTAGAGGGGTTTACCTCGAACCACTTTAAATACTGTGTTATTTACCTTCTACTTTTGTTGTTTTATTTAACTGTGATTATTTAAGTATACACTGCACATCGAGTTGCTGTATCCACAGCAACTTACTGTATTTAAGACTTCCGCTACGCACTCAGATTTAAAAACCGTACAGCTTGTTGTTCAAAACACTTTCCAAGCTGTATCCTGTATACTTAGTGGCCAACAAGTGGTATTGGAGAGGTTGATTCTAAAAAGAATCAGTCTTATTTTTAACCGAATCAGATCCAATATTCACTTATTTTATAAAACAGTCTTTTTGATTCCTACATTCTCATATGGATACATCAATGATCAACAAAGTTCCTATGTTCTCTATTAATGAATTTGATGATTGGAGAATCAGGATGGAGGCTCATCTTGTAGCAATGCACGAAGAAATGATTTTTGTTATACAGGATGGCCCCATTAAGATCATGAAGGTAAACACGCCCGCAAGGATTGAAGGCCAAGCCCATGCTGAGATGCTCGAGAAGGAGCGCGAACAATGGACTACAGATGAAAGAAAACGCGCCAGCCTCGACAATGTTGCGAAGAATGCGTTGTTTGTCACCCATGACAAAGGCACATTCTCGAAGGTGAAGAGCTGTAAAACAACCAAAGATATCTGGGATAAACTCAAGTTGATTTGTAAGGGAACTTAGCTCTCCAAAGAAAGCAAAATTTCAAAACTAACTCAGCAATTTGAATGTTTTGAAATAAAACCAACTGAAACACTTGAGGAACTTGACCTCAGATTCACTGGAATTGTTGGTGAAGTTGAAACTTTGGGCAAAATTTATACTCAAAGGGAGAAAAACTTAAAGATTTTCAGATCTCTCCCAGCCGATGGGACATTAAGATCACGGCTATGCATGCGTGTAACCTTAGTGAAATATCTACCTTTGATATCTTTTCTGACCTCAAAGCTTTCGAGTATGATACAGATAGGAGAGAGAAAGATGAAGAATCTCCAGCTAGGACTACAGCCTTAGCCGCTGTATCTAACTGTCGACACAGCATGCCCAGACCATCAAAGCCAAATTACAAAAATGCTGACAGTGATGGCGATATCCTATCACAAGATGAAATGGCGCTCCTCATTCACAAATTCAAAAAGTTCATCAAACAGTCTGGAAAGACTCCATATAGGCCCAAGCCTGTTCACAAGGTAAGTACTGAAACTTCCTCTGGTGACGCTAACCTATGCTATAATTGCAGGAAACCAGGACATTATGCAAATAAATGTCCTCATCCCAAAGTTCAAAGGTTGCCGAAAGCCGAGCAACAAGAGAGGGATGAACGAAGACGTGCTTGGAAAAACAAGCTCAAGGCACTGATAGGTGAATCAGAAGTCTCCCCCACACCATCCAAATCCGAAGAATGTCTTCAGGTGGTCACTGAAAGTGATTCATCTGACGATGAGTTTGAAGATAAGGCATACATGTGCTTTATGGCAAAGGACATTCCGGAAGAAGAAGATAGCCATGATGATGTAAGCTCAACCTCATCTATTCTAGTAAGTGCATCGCATACTTTCGAAAACATGATGAATGAATTTAAAAATATTCAAAAAGCCCACGAGACTTTGAAGAATGAAAACATTCAGCTCCAACTTTCCAACATAGAGCTGAAAGAAGAAAACAACTTGCTAAAGATAAATTATGAAAATATGTCTATTGATTGTGAAAACAGCAAGGTCGAGCATGAAAAACTCATGGAGAGCAATCATCAACTTGCTCATGAACTAAGTGAGACTAAGTCACAAAATGGAAGCAAGACAAATGATTTTGTTCTACTTCAAGCTAAATTTAATACTCTCGAGAAACGAGAAAGCGAACTTGAGACCATTCTGAAATCTTTCGAGAAATCATCCAAACGAATGGAAGAAATTCTAAGCACTGGGAAACATGCTCATGATAAAAGTAGCTTAGGATACAACTCATTTTCCAACAAAGGGAAAACTAGTACTGTGTTCGTCAAGTGTGTGGAATACATTCCTGTATCGGATGATACTCCTAGTCCTGTGAAGGAGCCTGCTGCACCGCGAAAAGCAAAGGCTGCCATTCCACCCCTGCAAACCTATTCAAGACAGCGGAATCATAAGACATTCCAACCTGTAAGGCGCACGCAACAGCATGCTCCCTGAGCATATCAACAGCGCCAATAGCCGTTCAGAAAGAAGGCCGTATCCAAATACCAAAGGACTGCACGGCAGTACTTTCAGTACAGCACGCCTATGTATTGGATACAGGAGCCTCGTCATTCATCGAGACAGCAAGTGTCCGCACAGTATCAACAACAGCATTGGGAATCCAACTGGAGACCCAGAAGGCAAGCTATAAGGCCAAAGAAAATGGCTCCACCTACAAGACGGCATATATACTGGATTAATAATAATAACCCTGATTTTTACATGCATAATGATTATCATAGATACAGTAACTACGTACATGCCCCACGTAGATACCGCAAATCTGTACCAAATGTTACCTACAGTAAACCAATTGCTGTCAGGAAAGTTTGGGTACCTAAAGGCACTAACATTCACGGACCCAACAATCAAAGGGGACCTAACTCTACATAATTTATGTGCTACAGGACATTTTGGAGAAGGACATATGGTACTTCGACAGCGGATGCTCCCGGCACATGACAGGAGATAGAAGCAAGCTATCAGATTTCGTAGAAGGTCGCGGTCCAAAAGTGCGCTTCATTGATAAATCTAAAGGGAGAACAAGAGGAAAGGGAAACCTTCTTGTCGGAAAATTCAAAGTCACCGATATAGCTTATGTTGAATGCTTGCAGTACAATCTACTTAGTATTAGCCAGTTTTGTGACAAACAGTTCTCGGTGAAATTCTATATAGATCACTGTAAAGTCAAGAACATCCTGACCAAAGAAGTTGTGCTCACAGGAAGCAGATCAGGTAATATGTATATTGCTGACTAGATGCCCACGAGCTCCACAATTCCTTTTTTAGTTGCCAAAGGCACTGCAGATCTAAGCTGGATATGGCATAAGAGGATGTCACACGTCAACTTCAAGACGATCAACAAGCTCTCAAGACAGATACTGGTTAGAGGATTGCCGAATGTATCATTCCGAAAAGATAGTGTCTGTGGACCATGTCAAAAAGGCAAGCAAATCAAGTCCACCCTGAAGAGCAAATCCTACCTTTCAACCCACAGAGTGGTGGAGATGCTACACATGGATCTCTATGGTCCTGTAGACCCGGTAAGTTTGGGAGGTACGAAATACCATCTCGTTGTTGTTGATGATTACTCCAGGTATGCTTGGACAATTTTCCTAAGCAAGAAGGAGGAAACAGCATCAAAACTGCCCGAGCTCCAGAGAAAGCTTCAAAATGAAAAGGGATTGGGTATCATGTCCATTCATTCTGACAGAGGTACAGAATTTACTAACCGCTTTATAGAGCAGTACTGTTCGGAGAATGGGATACAGCACGAATACTCAGCTGCCCATACACCTCAACAAAATGGTGTTGCCGAGCGAAAGAATAGGACGCTGAAAGAAGCAACAAGGACAATGATTGCCGCAAGCAAGTTGCCACAGCGTTTCTGGGGTGAAGCAACCAATACAGTATGTTACACTCAAAACTGTTGTATCATCAACAAACACCACAACAAAACAGCATATGAGGTATGGAACAACAAAACTCCATTAGTTTTGTATTTTCACATTTTTTGATGCAGGTGATATGTGTTGAATAATGGGAAGGATGAACTTAGAACCTTTGATGAGAAGTCAGATGAAGGAATATTTGTAGGATATTCCTCTGTCAACAAAGCTTACAGGATCTTTAATAAAAGGAAGCTGACGATCGAAGAATCAGTTCATGTAGTGTTTGACGAACCTCACCATGACCCTACATGAGTAGAAGCTGTTACTCAGAACATCCAACAACTTTCCATCTTAGAATACACCTACTCCAATAGAACCTGTTGTTGACCTAGAAATTAACCCCGCAGCTGTAAGAATCGACATATATGAAGTCGATGTTGTACAGGCTGAAGCTGAAACTACAGCAACTCAAGATATAGTACGGGACCCCAAATTAGAACCCGACTGAAGATGGTTGAGAGATCACCCGCAAGAGCTGATCATTGGAAACATTAATGCTAGTGTTTCTACCCGAAGGAGAACACCGAGTACATCAGGAAATGTACTGTGTGCACAAGAAGAACTAGATACTGAGATATCACCATTTCCTAAATGGAAATCTCAATCCGAGCTTAGAAGACTCAATATGTGCACTATTGCTGTATTCTTAGCACAGTCCAAACCTGTTTCTACCATAGAAGCTCTTAATAATTTTCATTGGATAACATCTATGGAAGAAGAGCTTAACGGTTTCGAAAGAAACAATGTATGGTATCTTATACCCAGACCTACGCATCAATCGGTTATTGGAACCAAATGGGTATTTAGAAACAAGAAGGATCGAAATGGACTAATTATAAGGAATAAATCAAGGCTAGTCGCACAAGGCTATAGACAGGAAGAAGGCATAGACCACGATGAAACGTTTGCCCCTGTAGCCAGACTAGAAGCCATTAGGATATTCTTAGCATTTGCCGCTCATAAGAGCTTCATTTTATACCAAATGGACGTCAAAAGTGCAATCCTAAATGGAGACCTTGCCGAAGAAGTTTATGTTGAACAACCACCAGGGTTTGCCAACACAGACGGCATCGATCTAGTATACAGGCTGAGGAAAGCACTGTATGGTCTTAAGCAAGCCCCTAGAGCATGGCATGAGACCCTGTCCCAGTATCTAACCGATAATGGATTTGAGAAAGGTGCTGTGGATAAAACCTTGTTCAAAATACAGGAAGGCGATGACCTTCTAATGGTTCAAATCTATGTAGATGACATTATATTTGGTTCAACTAACCTTGCTTTATGTCTAAGGTTCTCTCATCTCATGCAAAGAATTTGAAATGAGTATGATGGGAGAACTTAGTTATTTCCTAGGTTTGCAGGTAAAGCAGTTGCCTAGAGGATTTTCATCAACCAGAAAAAATACAGCAAGGAGCTTCTCAACAAATTTGGAATGAATACTTCCAAATCATCGTCAACTCCCATGAGCACTTCCGTGTAAATTAGTGCTGATGAAGCTAGAAAGCCGATTGACCAATCACTCTACAGGAAGCTTATTGGCTCTCTCCTGTACCTAATGGCTAGCAGTCCCAATATCCAGTTTGTTGTAGGATTGTGTGCGAGATATCAAGTAGCATCCAAAGAATCACACTTCAATACAGCTAAACGAATCCTGAAGTATATTAAAGGAACAGTCGACATAGAACTGTGGTATCCTAAAGAATGCGGATTCGATTTAGTTGGATACAACGACTCGGATATCGGAGGCTACAAGCTAGATAGGAAGAGTACAAGTGGAACTTGCCACTTTCTTGGACCTAGAATTGTCTCTTGGTTCAGTAAGAAGCAATTGACAAACTCACTTTCCACGACTGAATCAGAATACTATGCTGCTGGTAGTTACTGTATGCAGATCCTTTGGATGCAGCAACAGTTGTCAGATTATGGGATTGAAGCCAAGGAAACGCCAATCATGTGTGATAGCACGAGTGCAATTGCAATAACGCACAATCCTGTATTACACTCATGCACTAAGCATATCAACATGTAGCATCATTTCATAAGGAATCATGTCGAGAACAAGGATGTTCGGCTAGAAAAGGTTCATAGAGATATTCAGTTGGCTGACATCTTCACCAAGCCTCTCGATACAGCAATATTCAACATGCTTCGACAAGAATTGGGATTGCTACAGCCTGACTCCCTGGAAGTATTTACTGTTTTTTACTCAACAATTGAGGGGGAATGCTGTAAGACCCAAGAATAGAGTATCCACCATTAATTATCTGTACACTCAGAACCTTCAATACAGCACTGTAGGGAACAAAGCAATATGAATCATCCTACAGCTGACGTGTGCAATAATTAAGGGAGAATACAGTATGACCCATGAATACATCATTAATCCAAAAGTTGCTGTATGGAATTGAAACCTATATATACCTTTTAAAGGGGAACGCTGTATCGTCACGGATACAACACATACTATGGGATTTCGATTCATTATATATTATAATATTTCATTTTAAAAATAATTTTTGTCCACATGCCCTGTTTTGATATCAAACGTCGTTTACATTAAATGCCTTACACGACATCTGGACAATCAAATCTCAAAAGCCGCGATGTTTTCCAATTGTTTAATATTTAATACCACCATTTCAGGCATTGAGGGTAACAACAAATGTCAAAAGTGGGACCCGCTCCTATTTTAAAATCCAATGGATAAGTGTAGCAGTTACACTTAGTCCATCGTGACCGTTCATTTCAAACACCGGTTCCCATCCATTAAATCTGACCATTCGTTCTCTGAAAACCCTTCTTCGCCGCCTACTATAAAAGGACTGCAAATGCCATTTGAGACTCTTTACGCTTTCTGCATATTTTAAAGAGCACTCAAGCAATTCAGCCTACAAGTTTTTCTGTGTTTACTGCATATTCTTCTTGAATCTTTTTCATCTTTTCTTGAGATTCATCAATGGCGTCCACTCAGAAATCTTCCACCTCTCTGAAGAAAGCCTCGAACATCATTGATGGACGGATCTTCTCCAGATCTTTTGTCATCGAGCGAATTCATGCTGAAGGGGATGACGTCGAATCCATGGAGTACGTCATCACAAGAATTCGTCAGCAAGGCCTTTACTGCCTTGGGAGACACACCTCCGAGAAATACGATGTACATTTGGTTGAGGACTTCTACCTCAACGCTGTCGTCCGCTTTCTGTCGCTGGCCCAGGGAGGCCACGTTGATGACATCACCGCCGTTCTCCATGGAGTGGAGATCCGCGTCGACCAAGAACTTCTCCAGAACATCTTCAGACTGCCCGCTGATGGCCTGACTATGGAAGACCTTGAGAGTTTTGGGTCTCAAGAGCTGTTGACCGAGTACTATGGTCTATTCACCGGATCAGCTTAGGTGGAATCTGTTCACACTACCTGTCACAAGAAAAATTTATGTTTGCCGTTCATGTACTTGCATGACTTTTGTTGTCGTATCATCAAGAATCGCACAGGTGCCTTTGAGATGTGCACAAATATTAGGTTTAGGATGATGGTAGCAATTATGACCTGTGAAAAGGTCAATTGGTGTCAGATTATTCTGAAGCGTCTGCAGGAAGAGGTGTCAAAACCTGCGTCGCAAAAGAAATCTTTTGGTTTGTTTCTAAACCACATTTTGATGAAGTGCGGACTTCCACAATCTACAGAGGTGAAGAAAATAAGTTCCCGGATCTATTAAGGATGCGTCAAGCCTTCGGACTTTAACCAGAGCACCCTGATCGCCAACCGACCATTCATCCGAAGAATGCCCTTGTCTGCCGATCCGAGAGATGTTTCTTCTAAATCCCAAAGTGTGGAATCTTCAAAGAAACAAAAAAGATCTCACAGCAAGACACAAGTTGCTGCTGAGAAGCCAAAGAGGAAGCTAAGGAGGCTTACGAAAGCTAAATCTACAGCACCCTCCGAGGATGTTCCTATCAGGGCGCAACCCACTGATCAACTACCCCAGGGCCCAACCCCTGTGCAAGAGATGCCCGCTATTGTATCGATAGTAGATCACGAGCCTTTGGCGGCTACGATGGATACAAAGACATCTACCAACTCAAAAGACTCTGGCGAGTCGGCTGCCTGTTTGGAGCCAACAGCTACCTCTCCTATGCGGGATTCCACACCCGTTAAGGATCCACCTTGCTTCGGGGCACCATTCACTGTAAGGAATCCCTTTCCAATACAGGATCCCACACCTGTAGAGGAACCCATTCCTACAGCAAACCCAGAAAGGATCCCACACCTGTAGAGGAACCCCTACCTACAGCAAACCCAGACGCTATTTGGAGTCCCTCCCTTGACACAATAATTTCCAAGACTCTGCTTTCCGTGCAGAATGAGCAGTCATTCGAGCAATTTCTCCAATGGAAGAATTTTAGACTTGCTCCGTACGAAACCTTGTACAACTGGAGTGAGTGGTGTAATGAAGGGAAGTTCGTTTTGGAAGTGACGGACACCCAAGAAATTGCTGTCCTGATCCAATGGGACAACTTATTCGTCAAAGAGCTAATTGAGAGTAATCTTCTTGATAAGGATGAGGCTAATAGGAAAGGAAAAGCTTTGTCAATGGAAGCTCCCGACAGTCCAAAATCTGATCCTGATTCTGACGATGATGACGACGCACTCCAAGCTGGTTTGCGGATGAGTCGAGGGGAAGCCCAAGCCAAGAAAGATGAAGGGACATCTGCCCATCAATCGTCCCCTTCGCCACAGTAAGATAATGTTCCTGAAAAAGAGGATTCAGTCCCTCATGTCGAGGAAGAAGAAAATGTTTCGCAACAGGTACCTAAGCCTGCCGTCGCCGCCGAAGAAGAAGAATCACGTGCCTTCCAGCAAGAGGAATCAGTCCCTCTGCCGGAACAGGCGGACGCTGAGAGGCACCAGGAGGATTTGGTCCCTCCTGTATCCATGTATACAAATACCTCTTCGAAATAGGAGGATGCCGCACCTCCTGCCGCCGAACCCGAAACAGCTGCTCCCACCCCATCAACCGCCTTGGAATCCGACGACGGTACTATACCTGAGGATGTCAAACTCACTTCACGCCCTAACGTGAACTTGAGAAGGTTGAATGGAGTAGAAGACTTTGCCCAGCCAGATTCTCCTCGCACTGAAACAAGAAAAGAGCAATTATGTGCTCTTGGCCTCCAAACTGTGTTTATTCAGGACGCAGTCAATGATTCACACTCAGTAGAAAAGGCTC
This sequence comes from Orobanche coerulescens, assembly GCA_033398695.1. Lineage (NCBI taxonomy): Eukaryota > Viridiplantae > Streptophyta > Magnoliopsida > Lamiales > Orobanchaceae > Orobanche > Orobanche coerulescens. The sequence continues at coordinate 136,866,581 of CM065811.1, read as the reverse complement.
TGGATTGGCTTCACACATCTGCTGTTGAAGAAATGACTAGATTAAGGCATGAAGTCTCTCGAGTAGTCGAAGCATTTACTGTCTTGCCATAAGTCTTCAAGCAAGCCCTAAGTAATCTACAAGAGAAGAAAGAAACAATCCTGAGAGAAGAGCAATCGAAACTATGCGTATCTGAGGCTAGGACTGCATCTGCTCTAATCGAATCCGGTTCCCAACTGCGAGCTCATGACAAGAACATTCAGGATATGTCGCAGGTCCTATCCTCCCTTGTTAAGAGAATATCAAATATGGAGACGAAACAGGATACCGCTCTGGAGATCCTGTAATGTCTTGATGAAAAGGTATCACACCTTGACGATGCCAAAAAGGGGGAAGAAGCACGGGAAGCCGCCAGGAGAACGAGGTTGGAGCAGGAAAAAGAGTTGTTAGCTCCATTTAAAGACTCCATCACTGCTCATGTAGCCCGTATCTCAACACCAAACGTGAGGATACAGGGAGATATACTAGAATTCCAGGATCCTAAGTATCCTTCGAAAAGCCTAGTTCGAAAGTCGCACTCTTTGAACCTTCCGGCAGACCGTCAATCTACCGCTGCAGAGATCAAAGACTGGAGGAGAAATGAATTGTTAAGATACTTTGTTGTACTTATCAGGGAATCCGCTTTATTCAATAGATGCAGAACGGTACAGGAAGCTACCGAGGAATTCAAGACGAAGCTGGAAGACGGATCACTCCCGCTACAGCAGCAGATGAAGTCAAAGCATCGAAAAGGTGACTTTGTGACCCATTCAGAAGACTGGATCCTAGTCTTTAATAAATCTTATGAAGGACGTGTAATTTATCAGAATCGAGATAAGGACGCTCACCAGAACTGGTGGCGAAACACCAAGAATGACCCTCCCAAGCGACCATGGAGACACTCTGACTTTATGAGCTGAATACCTTAGTGTATTATTCGATTGTAATTTTACTTTCAAAACAGCAATCTTTGTACTCTATTTCAGTATCAATAAAATTTTTGCCTGTATTGAAAGATTACAACTCGTAATCTACTGTGTTCACTTTTCTTTACAGTCACATTATTTATTCTTACTGTATTCATATTATGAAATCTATCTCATACACAAGCTGTAAGAAGTTGTCTGCGAACAGTTCATAGTTTAAGTTGTATGCACCTAGAAAACAATGTAAGATTGTGCCTGCGCGCCAATCATAAGCTTTCAATGTAACTTTCTTTTGATAAAAGCTGGACTTGCCTCCGAGCAGTTCTTAGTGTTAAATCCAAATACCGAAGGCCAGAACATTCGAAAAAAGACCAAGAAGTCTGCCCTACTTCAGACCGCTAAGTGCCAAAGTTTTGGCATCATCAAGGATGTTTGAATAAACATCATATGGTTTCAAAAAGGAAGACTCGGAAGGACTTGGCAAATTATCAAAAAATTGTTGGGATAACAAATCCCTATATCGATGCTGCCCTGTATCGATCGTATTATCAGAATGTTTTGACAATATGCCAAATCCTGAATACCACCTCTAGCTATATCGAAAAGCTGATCAAGTATCAAACCTGTATCGAAGACTTCTCGCAGTCCCAACCATACAACATATTGATCATACAGCAAAGAGTCCCGCAAATCCAGTATGGAAGCTGTCTCGAATATCAATACAGTGATACCTTCCATACAGCTCTCAACAACACAAGAACGAATCTTCAGTATTTGCTAGAAGTCAAGTCCCGTTGATAAAGAAGTATTTAAATACTAAAGGATAAAGTATTTAAATACTGTAAGTCAGAAGATCTTCAAAATCCCGCAATATCCGAATCTCAGTCAAATATTAGTTGTCGCAGAATCTTGCCTAAATGGATATATTTTCAAACGAATATATTTCATAAGGCTATATATATCTCCATAGTTTGAAGATCATCAACCACTAAAACACAGAACTACACGAAAGAACGACTTACAAACAATCAAGCTTACAAGAAATATTCAGAGCAAAACATATCTCCCCAAGCTTTCTGCTATTCAGATATAAGAGAGATACAGTGGTCAAACCTTCAACAACACATCATTAGCTTATAGCCCAGAAAGTCATAGCTGTTGTTCAACCCTGTTCTATCTTTGAAAAAACTTATATTAGACCTGTGTGGACTGAGGAATCTTTGCTTCTCCCAAACTGTGTGTGAAGGACTTGCATTGAAGAAGATGAAGCTTCAGAACTATGTGTGAAGAAGCCAGTCAAAGTGTTAGCTCAAACCAATCTGTGTGAACGGTTGAAAGTTAAGATCTTTATATCAATCTGTGTGAACGATATATTGATTAAGTGTTGTTATAATTATGTAGTTGTGTACACAGTAATTATAATAAAACTTTTTACTCCTGTGTGGAGGACCAGTGGACGTAGAGGGGTTTACCTCGAACCACTTTAAATACTGTGTTATTTACCTTCTACTTTTGTTGTTTTATTTAACTGTGATTATTTAAGTATACACTGCACATCGAGTTGCTGTATCCACAGCAACTTACTGTATTTAAGACTTCCGCTACGCACTCAAATTTAAAAACTGTACAACTTGTTGTTCAAAACACTTTCCATGCTGTATCCTGTATACATAGTGGCCAACACGAACGATTTTCGTAATTTAAAATTTTTTCAACTCGCTTTAAAATATCGGTCTCGATATAGACTGCGATTTGTGTTTCTGAAATTTTGTTTCAACTTATTTTAAATGTTGGTATCAGGGTTAATTAACCAAGGATATTTGACGAGATCTCCGAGGGTTAATTAATCAGGGGTCTTGAGCAGGATTTGTCGAATGAGAGGCTGTGTCCTTGATTGTATTGTAATGATATTCTGTGAATTGGGTCGAGGACCCATGAAATGTTGAGATGATTGATCTCCTGATGATATTATTTGGATTGGTTCGAGAACCCGTTGAGATGTTGTAATGACTCTCTTGTGACAGTGTTTCATAAATTGGGTCGAGGACCCCGAATAACATCGTAATGGTTTTCTTGCAATTGTTTTCCATATGCTTGGTCGAGGACCCGAGAGATTTTGAAGTTATTTTATAAAAGTATTCCTATTCGATTTTCAAAACCCCAATATGGCCCGAGTCAATAATAACGTTTTTAAACTATCTTATGAAATTGCTTTTCCTTTTATAAAAGGGGTTTTTCAAGCTAGATCTTTTAACTCATTGGGCTTGTTTAAAGTTTCATTGGTGTTATGACCCGTAAAGAGAATATGGCTATGTGATTACCTTTCACCTTGTGTAAACGAATGCTTTGATGTGCTGTTTGTGTGAATGTGTGGTTTGTGTTAAGGCTTCGTGGCTATTGAGTTTGTGTTGATACTTTTCATATATCTTGTATATTATGTACTTGCACTAGCAAAATGTTGGAGTATGCACTCGAGTGCCACTCAGGAGATATTGAATGAGGGGATTGTACTTGTAATTATGTAAATTATTTATATAAGGCAATAAATATTTCTTTATTTACTGGTAGTTACTGGCATTCCTAACTCGTAAGTATACATATAGAAACTAGTCCGTGTATTTGAGAGCAAAACATTCCACTCCTTATTGTATAAGGAGGTCGGCACTGGAAAGATTTATAGCTAAAATACTTAATCATTCGCAAGTCAATGAAACTTGACTGGGCGTTAAGTTTATGTGAAGACTTGTATGACGTGTTCTTTCACAAGGAGAGTGCCTGTCGAACACTAGTGGTTAGTGGGAGCACACGTTATAGGTATGCTAATTGGATTAGTATACCCGAACTGACTGACCCTCGATTCGTCACACGGATTTCACTCCGCGATAGTCAATGACGGAATCGAAAGGTTGTGATAGGTATTCGTGAACCTTCGACTTGAGGATTTAGTAGGGATGTACTTGTGACGTCAAGATTTTCATTAGAGTAGTTCGACCCTGTAAACCGGGAGGTGTGGGTCAACCTCGACGTGCGTCTTGACGGGCAAGTAGCAGGTCCTACTAAATACCAAGATAGAATTCTTTCTCCCGTTAGTGAGCGGGTTATATGTCCTATGCGGTTATTGGCAGATGAGATCAAAGTCTTTGGCCAAAGCATTGGAGCTAGCTGTATTAGATACACGAGAGCTCGATGATATCGATTTGCATTAACGCATGCATAGAGTCAAGTACAGATAGGGTTTGACTGACCGTGACCCTATAACTTGATCGGGACATTTGAAAGAAGGGTTTATACGTATACTGGTATTCACGACAGAATGGTTCTTGAATGATCCCAATCATTCGTTCTCGATTAAGTGCAGTGTAGGCCACCAGGCTGGCTAGGTGGTGCTACTACTCTTTGGTTCCTCCCATTGCTGACTGAGACGGACCTACCGTGTCGCGCAATAGGATTGACGACGGAATGAATCGAGCTTAATCTCTTATTATACATATTAGATATGTAATTTGGGACATTGAATGTCTAAATTGATTCATTGGATAAATTAATTTACGGCCTAATGAATTAAATAAATTACTGGGTGATTAATTTAATTCATAAATATAATTATTTCTTGGAGAAATTAATTATGTTATTTTGTATTTGATATGATTAATTAATCAGGTTAATTAATTGATATAAATACATCGGAATGGAATCAGAGTTTATCTGTTTGTACTCATGGGAGTCCGAAACGAGCCGGACTTGTTCCATTCCTTCTAGATGGCCACCTATTTCCTCCCCTTTTCTTTAGTCCTTGTCTCCACCTTAATTGGTAGGAGACATAAGGCATCTAGGGGACAAGATATGTTGAATATCTTGAGGGTAGGTGATTTGGTTGAAGAATAAAAGTGAGAAGACTAAATCTCACTTGACACACTTGCCATTCCAACCGTAAGTGAGAGATAGTGAGAGAGAAAATATTTTTTTTTAAGTCTTCCTCTTGTTCATCGCCTTGTTCTTGATAATTCTTGGAGAAAAAAAATCAAGAAATCAAAGAGAGAAAATTTGATAAACATACTTAGTGTATATTCATCAAATTCAATAGCTTCATCACTTAGCTCTAGCCATATCCTTGGAGGATATCAAGGTGATCGTCATTCCGTTCGTTTATCCGGCACGTGGCAAGTAGAGGTATTGTATTTTCGACGTTGGATCATTCAAGTGCTTGGAGTGCTTTGGATCGTAAGGATATACAACTAAAGCTTGGGGAATAGCTCAAGAGAAGGAATCTATTTAATCAACGGACTACAAGGGTGAGTTTCTATATCTCTTGTGTTTCGTTTTAATATTCGTATATACGTAGCTCGATCGATCCTCGTAGGGATTCAGATCGAATTAATTTTCATTTTACCTCTTCCGTTGGGCCTTCATGTTTGGCACCGAATCCCAACAGTGGTATCGGAGCGTAGATCTTGCGATCGTATATACGATATTGGCATTTGGAATGCTTGATTAGATGGTGAATGATTTGGAATCATTTATAGTCATAATCGTAGTATATGTTTTTCGTTCATAATAGTTATATTTTTCGTAAGTTTATGTCTAAATATAAATCTTTAATTTCTGGGAAATATGATTTATATTGAAGATATGAATGTTAAAAATATTGATATTGGATATCCGGTCGGAAATCGAGCTCCGAATCATCGTCGGACGACTTTATCGGACAAGGGCAGGAAGCTGCCAGGGTGACTCGGTTGTGTCCTGGGCGACACGGGCTTGTCTGGCAGTCTGCAGGCCAATGTCGGGACGACCCGACTGTGTTAGGCGACACGGGTCGTGTCTGGCCGGCAGGCTGCCGGAGGTGACTCGACAGTGTCATTTGACACAGCCGTGTCTGGTAGGGAGGTCTAGGACACTGTTGGCACCACCTGACCGTGCCATTCGGCACGGGCCGTGTCTGGCCGGCAGGCTGCTGAGGGTGACTCGTCCAGGCAGGCCAGTTTTCGCCCCGGTTCGATTTTTTCATGTAATCCAGAAAATTAATCTCCCCCATGTTAAATGGGATTTAACATGATTAAAATGATTTGTGGTATTTTATTTTATAGTATTTATTGGATGAATTATTTTTAATGGGGATGTGGTCCATGGACTTAGTTTTGAATCGTTCAGTTTTATTCGATTGGATTGTAAAGGCCATTTTGAGCCTATTTATTTTACTAGAAATATTTGTATCTAGGATGCAATTTTTCAATGTAAAATTTATATGTAATGACGGAGACCGGATGAAGATCCGTTTTGAGAATACTAAGATTCAAGACGAAAACTTGTAATTAGATTACAGAGTTTTTGTTTTCTAGGAACGGTCCATGAACCACATGTTGGTAGCAACTAGGTTGTGAATGGTTGTTTCATATTGTATGAATGCCACAAACGCGCTTAAATGATTAATGTGCAATGTGTAACTTTAATCGCGAAAATTCTCCCACGGCAAATTATTAAGTTTATAAGGTTTTAAGGTTTTCCTTCCTTCCATCGAGCTTTCGGGAAATTGAAATCCAAACCAGATGTGCTATGCTTCTGAGTTATCGGGGTAGTCGTTCGGGGAGGAAGGATAAATTACCGGGAACGCATTGGATGCCTTCGGGTGGAGCAAATTTTATCCCTAGAAACCTGATAGGTTGCCGGATAAGATTCAATTGTGAAATTGATTTGCGTCGACGGTGTAAACTTAACTTGTTCACGAACCATAGAAACCGTATAGGTTGAGGGGAGTGAACAAGAGGAAAAAGAAGATCGAATCATCCATTAGATGGGTTGGTGTCGGACACCACTTTATGAAAATTAATAGACTAGAAACCTGTTCGGTTGCCCTCTATTAAGATTTATAAAGAACTCGATCGCCACTATGAAGTAGAGCGAATGATACTTCCAGATTTCACATGGGAGTGTGTTATTCTGATAAAAATAGTGGGAGTTGGGTAACAAGAATAGAAAAGACCTTAATTTTATACTCAGAACATAATTAAACGAGTCACTAATTAATCTGTCGTACTTAGTGCAGTCATAACTCTCAATATGGCAATGAATCCACTCGTAATTCTACTCGAAAAGAACACCTTGAACGGACCTAACTTTGTGGATTGGCTCCGCAATCTGATGATAGTCCTCAGTATAGAGGCACTGGGATACGTCTTGGAGATGGATATTCCGGCGCCTCCAGTGCGGACAAGAGCCAATCACGAGGAGATTGAAAACCATGAAAAGTGGGTTAAGGATGACGTAAAAGTCCGTTCTTACATGATGGCTTCTATGTCTAATGAGTTTCAGAGAGCTAATGACTTCTGCTAGGTAGATTCTATCTCACTTAACCGAGCTTTATGGTGAGCACAGTCGAACTGCTAGATATGAGATATCCAAGCAACTGTTCAGTGCAAGGATGAAGAAAGATGAGAAGGTCGGGGACCACGTCCTCAAAATGATATCCATGATCGATAGATTAGAGGCTCTTGATTTTAAGATAGATACATCTCTTCAAACCGGCCTTATCTTACAGTCTCTCCCTGATTCCTTCTCACAGTTTCTTATAAATTTCAACTGCAATGAGATTGCATGTAACTTAGCTGGGCTAATGAACAAACTAGTGACTGCTCAGTCTCAAATAAAGCCTCCGCGGATGAAGGAGTCTGCCCTTGTGATTTCTTCTGGATCTCGGAGGTCCAAGAACACAAAGAAAAAGACCATGAAGCGGACGGGACCACAAGTCGAGGACTTTAAGGGTAAGGGCAAGGCCCCGATGGTTCCAAAGAGCAATAAGAAGGACGCTTGTCTCAAGTGTGGTGAGCTGGGCCACTGGGCAAGAGACTGTCAGATTATTGATGCAACTTCAGGTACAGAACTTTTTGTTTTGGAAACAAATTGTTCTGCTACTATATTTTCTACTTCCTGGATACTGGATTCTTGTTCTAGTTCTCATATTTGTACCATGAATCAGGCTCTGGAACAAAGTAGGAAGCTTGGAGATGGAGAAGTTATGATCACAGTCGGAAGCGGGCATAGTGTCGAGGCAACCGACATAGGATAACTTCTTTTGGGTTTAGAATCCAGTTTTATTTTGACTTTAGAAGATGTACTTGTTTTGCCCACGGGGCATAAAAACATTGTATCCATTCCGGTCATGGACCGAAAGGCTTTTCATTTTTCATTGGTGATGGTTTCTGCAAAATTTATTTCAGAAATAAACTAGTGGGCACTGCTACATTGTTAAATGGACTGTATCATCTAAACCTCGGTAACAAAGTCGATGTGAATACTATGACTAGGAAGCGTGGTAGGGATGAAACCAATCAAGTTTTGAAATGGCATCTTAGACTTGGTCATGTTTGTTAGACCAAGGTTCACAAAATGGAAAAAGATGGACTTATGTGTCCATTGGGATCGGATCCCTTTCCTACTTGTGAATCTTGCCTTAAAGGGAAAATGACTAAGTCCCCCTTCACAGAGACTTTTGAAAGAGCCGCTGATAAACTGGGATTAATCCATACCGACGTTTGTGGTTCTTTGGAAGCAGCACGTGACGGATATCAGTATTTCATTACATTTACAGATGATCATACTAGCTATGGTTATGTATACTTAATGATATGTAAATCCGAGGCCTTTGAGAAATTCAAGGAATTTAAGGCTCTAGTCGAGAAACAAACTGGAAATCATATCAAAGCACTACGGTTGGACCGAGGTGGCGAGGATATGAGTACGGACTTTGACAAGTTCCTAAAGGAACATGGAATAGTATCACAACAAACACCTCCAGGCACTCCTCAGTTAAATGGTGTGTCAGAAAGAAGGAACCAGACCTTGTTGGACATGGTCCGTTCCATGATAGGCTATACTAACTTACCAATTTACCTGTGGGGGTATACACTCCTGACTGCTGCATATATCTTGAACAGATGTCCTTCCAAATCTGTTCCTAAAACTCCACATGAGATGTGGGAGGGCAGGAAACCAAGTCTTAATCACATTAGGATTTGGGGATGTCCCGCCTATCTCAATGAGACTAAGGTGCACAAAATGGAAGCGAGGTCCGTGAGGAGACATTTCATTAGATTCCCATCTGAGGCGATGGGTTATCTATTCTACATGCCCTAAGATCGAAAGATCGTTGTTGCTTTCCATGCACACTTCCTGGAAGATGAGTTCATTCAGGAAGGCGGAGCAAGTAGAAATATTTCTTTGGTAGAATACAATGAAACTCCTCAGGAGACACCTGTGCAAGAAATTGGAACCGAACCTTTTGTAACACAAGTACAACCACCTCATAGGTCTAGTAGGGTGTCTCAATTACCTGAGAGGTATAGTTTTATGCACTCGGAGGAACTGGTTTTCCACTGTAACACCCCGAGATGTTCGGAATAATTACAGCGCCGTAAACCCTTTATATAAGAATTTACAAGGCTAATTTGACAAATACCGAAATAATACAACAGTACCATTAAAGTTCAAAATACAAAACCAGTTCAAACAGATCAAATGAGTCAATTATTACAACCGTCTCAAAACATTAATAAGACACGCGTACTCGAGTACTGAAAATGAACCAGGAAGACAAGGCAACAACAATTAACATCACTGAGCCCCTTTGTCGTCATATCGGTACTATGGCTGCTTCCCCGCTCCTCGGCTACCTGAATATCAAAACAAATGTCCACCCTCTAAGGGGTTAGCAAACCGATGCTAGTACAAGTATCATAATACACATATCGAATATGCAACAACAATGCATAATAAAATACTCAATACGGACTTCCACTACCGGAATCCAACAATGAGAATCCACATGATTCCTTCAACATATCAAAGGATAATCTAACGATCCAGCGCCCTCAGTATAGATCCCCATGATGATCCCGTCGGACCAACGCATGGCTGAAAACCCATCCAACGATCCAGCGCCCTCAGCATAGATCCCCATGATGATCCCGTCGGACCAACGCATGGTGGAAAACCCATCCAACGATCCAGTGCCCTCAGCATAGATCTCCATGATGATCCCGTCGGACCAACGCATGGAGGACATCCAATCCAGCGCCCTCAGCATAGATCACGTGATCTCACAGGATCAACTCAACATACACAAACACAACTATGCATACACATATGCAAAAATCGATATGTCCATCAACATGAATATAAAATCAATCAACAACGATATTATGATAATTCAAATGGAAGGACCTCATGTTCAACAACATGAATAACAATATGTATGATCAAAATCCTCAATATTAAATCAGTATTCAATAATACGATACTTGCCTTAAAGATGGCAATAATTAAATACTCCCACGAATGTCACACGTCCGAAGGTCGCCCCCCCTCGATCGATCACCTTGTACAAGGGAATAACAAGGAATTCAATAAACCTCCCGAAATTTACGCACGAGTACCGAACGCCTTAAGTTAAAATCGAGTTATCATTAACAGACAATCAGTTCTCGGTCCTATTTTTCCGACGAGTACTAAGTTTGGAATAAGGCATACGAAATCAAGAGATCGTAAAGGAACACAAAGTCGGTGTCTACAATTCCAAAGACATTCATCATATCATTATAACCCTTGTTCCATACTCTAATTTCGATTATTAACTCGAATGCTTTGTTCGGTTGCTACAACGATACATAACGAGATAATCACGTTCAATCTAGTTCTAGGTTAATTCAACTCTACGATTCTAGTTCTTCCTCGGGTAATTCTTCTTATCCAATTCTTCATTCAAAATGATTGTTCCAAATACCATTTCATGGTTCTAATCATCCAAGAAGTTTAACAACGAGTTCATCCAAGGCAAGAATCATAATTGAACACACTTTACGTTCAACTTTACGAATTTATCTTTCACAGTGGTAATCCTCAAAACTTTGTTCATAAAAGAATGTTACGAAAGCATCAACAAGGTGTGTTCATCTCAGAAAATTCCATCCTTGAGGTTGATAAAGATTATGGCTCAACTATTAACCTTGGAAACCTTAATTCAACAAAACAATCCTCCTAAACATGATGTTGGATTCATTACGACATGATAAGCTCAATAATCTCTGGGAAAAGTTCATAATATAACTAAGAACATAGTCTACAACTAGGTGTAGAGTTAACATACCTCAAAAATGGAATAACAATGAAAATCTTGAAGAAACTCTTCACCGGAAGCTTGATCACTAATCCCCAAGGTCTAAGCTCCCCAAAATCGGATTAAGATGGTGATATGAGGGATATGAGGTGAGGGATAATCTCAAGAGCACAAAAATCGGCCAAGGTAAGAGTTAGAAATGAAATAGGGGTCAAGTTCTATAAATATAATTCTAAACCCTTACATATGTTACACATTGTCCTTTACGTACGTAACAGTATTAGTGTACGCTATACTCAAACATTAGCTTATGTTAACATCTGGCCAGATTTCACTGAACTGTTTCTAGTATTGGCTTACGTACATTATTACAACGGCCTTACGTACGTACTATCTAGGACCCTAGCATACGTTAAAAATCCCCTTTAGCATACGTAAACCCATTGACTTGCTTAGCTGAAAAACTGTCCAGGTTCATGTAGAACCTTACACGAATCTCCCCTGGCCCCCTCATGCCGACCCCTGATGGATCTCGAGTTGACTGAGCTTACGTACGTTAAGCTCAACAGTTAACATACGTAATATTGCACTCTTAGCGTACGCTAAGATCATTATCTAGCGTACGTTATCATGTGCAGAATTTTACATGCATGCAAGGAAAAATACAAAGATGTAGGGATACGAATACGGGAAACCAATCATCGATTAATACGTCACAAAGTCGAATCTTATAAGATTGAATACGAGATAATTACACATTAAGTATCCGGGCATTACATACTGCCCCTCTAAAAAGAAGTTTCGGCCCAAAACTTGCAACGAAAACAATTTCGGGTATCTCGACCTCATACTATCTTCCGTCTCCCAAGTTGCTTCTTCAACTCCATGTCGAGACCACTGAACTCTAACCAAGGAGATCGATTTATTCCTCAATTTCTTGACTCGACTCTCAAGTATCTTGATTGGATTTTCTTCGAACGAGCCATCATTAGCCACTTCAATCTCACCAAAATCAATGATATGACTGGGATCTGGTACATATTTCTGCAATTGGGATGTGTGGAATACATTATGAACATGAGTCAGTGATGGTGGTAAGGCCAACCTCTACGCCAACTCCCCAACTCTTTCGAGGATTTCAAATGGTCCGATATATTTTGGACTCAGCTTTTCTTCCCTCCCAAAACGAAAAATTCCCCGAGTAGGAGAAACCTTCAATAGTACATCGTTCCCAATCTCACACTCCAAGAGGCGACGACGCACATCTGCATAAGACTTCTATCAGCTCTGGGCAGTCAACAGCCTTTCACGAATCAGGTCTACCTTCTCTTGAGTCTGAACTATTAATTCTGGTTCCGTCCCGATTAAGTCGGAAGAATCATCCCAACACAGGGGTGATCGGCATCTGCTCCCGTACAACGCTTCAAACGTTGCCATTTTAATGAAAGCATGCTAACTATTGTTATAGGTGAATTCAATCAATGGTAAATAGACATCCCAATCGGTTGACCAATCTAAGGCACAAGCTCTAAGCATATCCTCTACTGTCTGTATAGTCCTTTCGGACTGACCGTCCATCTGAGAATGACAGGCCGTGCTAAAGTTCAGCTCGGTTGCCAAGTCCTTGTGAACTTCCTTTCAAAAATGCGACATGAATCGACCATCTCGATCCGAAATAATGGTTTTCGGCGTTCTATGTAATCGGACTACCTCCGTAATAAACACTCGTGTTAATTTCTCGGGTCCCCAAGTGTCTTTAATACCCAGGAAATGAGCCGACTTGGTTAGTCGATCAACTATAACCCAAATCATATTCATTCCCGTCCTGGTCCTCGGCATATTGGGGATGAAGTCCATTGATATATCCTCCCACTTCCACTCAGGAATTGGTAGTGGCTTTAACATTCCGGCAGGCCGCTGATATTCAATCTTAACCTGCTGACAGGTTAAACATTTCGAAACATATTCCGCTATGTCCTTTGTTGGGATAACAAATACCCGGTATCGAAACTGTTGGGATAAACAATCTTTGTATCGATCGTGTTGACCGAATGTTTTGACCGCTAATAGCTGTATCGAAAAGTTGATCAAAAGTATCAACCTGTATCGAAGACTTCTCGTAGTCCCAACATACAATGAATCTATCATACAACAAAGAGTCCCGCAAAGCTAAGTATGGAAGCTGTCTCAAAACATCAATACAACAATCCTTCCATACAGCCCTCAAACAGGACAAGAAGGAATCTTCAGTATTCGCTATAAGTCAAGTCCTGTTTGATAAAGAAGTATTTAAATACTAAAGGATAAAGTATTTAAATATTGTAAGTCATCAGAAGATCTTCAAATCCCGCAATATCCGGATCTTAGTCTATTCAAGTCAACTATCAAGTTGTCACAGAATCATGCTCAATGGATCTATTTGAACGGATATATTTCAAAGGCTATATATATCTCCAGAGTTTGAAGATTATACACGCTTGCAACAACAACCAACAATTGCTTACACGAATATTCAAAGCAAAACATATCTCCAAAAGCATTCTGCTATTCTGAAAGAAGATATATACATTGCTCAAACTGTGAACAACACATCATCAGCTATAAGCTCAGAAAGTCAAATTTGTTGTTCAAATATTGTTCTACCCTTGAACAAAACCCATCATCCCTGTGTGGACTGAGAATCCTTGCTATTCCTGAACTGTGTGTGATGGACTTGCATTGAAGAAGATGAAGCTTCATAACTGTGTGTGAAGAAGCCAGTCACGTTTTAGCTCAAACCAATCTGTGTGAACGGTTGAAGGCTAAGATCATTATATCAATCTGTGTGAACGATATATTGGTTAGGTTTGGTTATAATTACATAGTTGTGTACGCAGTAATTATAATGTACTTTTACTCCTGTGTGGAGGACCAGTGGACTTAGAGGGGTTTACCTCGAACCACTTTAAATATTATGTTATTTACCTTGTGCCTTTATTGTTTTATTAATTGTGATTATTTAAGTATACACTGCACATCTAGTTGCTGTATCCTTAGCAATTTGAATCTTTTGAAATGAAACCAACTGAAACATTTGAGGAACTTGACCTCAGATTCACTGGAATTGTTGGTGAACTTGAAGCTTTGGGCAAAGTTTATACACAGAAGGAGAAAAATCTAAAAATTTTCAGATCTCTCCTTGCCCGATGGGACATTAAGACCACAGCTATGCGTGTGTCTTGCAATCTTAATGATATATCCACTTTTGATCTTTTCTCTGACCTCAAAGCTTTTGAGTATGATATTGACAGAAGAGAGAAAGCTGAAGAATCCCCTGCAAAGGTTCTGACTCTAGCCGTATCAACCGATGACACAAAGATGCCCGGCCCATCAAAGCCTAATCATAAGAATCTTGTGATGGCAGACGACATCCTGTCGCAAGACGAAATGGGGCTCCTCATGCACAAGTTCAAAAAGTTCATCAAGCAGTCTGGAAAGACTCCCTACAGGCCCAAGCATGTTCACAAGGTAAGTAATGAAACCTCCCCTGGTGACGCTAACCTGTGCTATAATTGCAGGAAACCAGAACATTATGCAAACAAATGTCCTCATCCTAAAGTTCAATGGTTGCCGGAAGCCGAGCAAAAAGAGAGGGATGAACAAAGACATGCTTGCAAAAACAAGCTCAAAGCCTTGATAGGAGAATCAGAAGCCTCCCCCCACACCATCCAAATCCGAAGATTGTCTTCAGGTAGTCACTGACAGTGACTCATCTGACGATGAATTCGAAGATAAGGAATATATGTGCTTTATGGCAAAAGACATTCCAGAAGAAGAAGATAGCAATGATGAGGTAAGATCAACATCAATTATTCCAGTAAATACATCGCGTACTTTCGAAAACATGATGAATGAATTTAAGAATAATCAAAAAGCCCACGAGACTTTGAAAAATGAAAACATTCAGCTTCAACTTTCCAACATAGAGCTGAAAGAAGAAAACGACTTGCTGAAGATAAACTATGAAAATATGTCAATTGATTGTGAAAACGACAAGGTCGAGCATGAAAAACTCGTGGAGAGCAATCATCAACTTGCTCATGAACTAAGTGAGACTAAGTCTCAACATAGAAGTAAGACAAATGATTTTGTTCTACTTCAAGCCAAATTTAATAATCTCGAAAAGCGAGAAGGCGAACTTGAGACCATTCTGAAATCTTTCCAGAAATCATCTAAAAGAATGGAAGAAATTCTAAGCACTGGGCAACATGCTCATGATAAAAGTGGCTTAGGATACAACTCATTTTCGAACAAAGGGAAAACTAGTACTGTGTTCGTCAGGGGTGTAGAACATATTCCTGTATCGAAAGAAACTCCAAGTCCTATGAAGGAACCTACTGCACCGCGAAAAGTAAAGGCTGCCATTCCGCCCCCGCAATCCTATTCGAGACAGCGGAATCATAACACATTCCAACCTGTAAGGCGCACGCAACAGCATGCTCCCTGAGCATATCAACAGCACGCCTAGGTACTGGATACAGAAGCCTCATTATCCATCAAGAAAGTAGGTGTCCGCACAGCATCGACAACAGCTTTGGGAATCTAACTGGAAACCTAGAAGGCAAGCTGTAAGGCCAAAGAAAATGGCTCCACCTCCGAGACGGCATAAGTACTCGATTAATAATAATAACCCTGATTTTTACATACGTAATGATTATCACGTCTACAGTAACTACGTACATTCCCCACGTAGATACCACAAAACTGTACTTAATGTAACCTACAGTAAGCCAATTGCTGTCAGGAAAATTTGGGTACTAAAAGGCACTAACATCCACGGACCCAACAATCAAAAGGGACCTAAGTCTACCTAATTTGTTTGCTATAGGACATTCTGGAGAAAGACATATGGTACTTCGATAGTAGATGCTCCCAGCACATGACAGGAGATAGAAGCAAGCTATCAGATTTCGTAGAAGGTCGCGGTCCAAAAGTGCACTTCGGTGATAAATCTAAAGGATGAACAAGAGGGAAAGGAAACCTTCTTGTCGGAAAATTCAAAGTCACCGATGCAGCTTATGTTGAAGGCTTACAGTACAATCTCCTTAGTATTATCAAGTTCTGTGACAAACAGTTATCGGTGAAATTCTATGTAGATCGTTGTATAGTCAAGAACATCCTGACCAAAGAAGTTGTGCTCATAGGAAGCAGATCAGGTAATATGTATATTGCTGACTGGATGCCTACGAGCTTCACAATTCCTTGTTTTGTTGCCAAAGGCACTGCAAATCTAAGCTGGCTATGGCACAAGAGGATTTCACACATCAACTTCAAGACGATCAACAAGCTCTCAAGACAGGGAATGGTTGGAGGATTGCCAAAAAATTCATTCCAGAAAGACAGTGTTTGTGGACCCTGTCAAAAAGGCAAACAAATCAAGACCACCTTGAAAAGCAAATCTTCCCTTTCAACCCACAGAGTGTTAGAAATGCTACATATGGATCTCTATAGTCCTATAGATCCAGTAAGTTTGGGAGGTAAGAAATACTGTCTCGTTATTGTTGATGATTATTCTAGGTATACTTGGACAATAGTCCTAAGCAAGAAGAAGGAAACAACATCAAAGCTGCCCGAGCACTTGAGAAAGCTTCAAAATGAAAAAGGGTCGAGTATCGTATCCATTCGTTCCGACAGAGGTACAGAATTCACTAACCGCTTTATAAAGCAATACTGTTCGGAAAATGGGATACAACACGAATACTGAGCTGCCCGTACACCTCAACAAAATGGTGTTGTTGAGCGAAAGAACAGGACGCTGAAGGAAGCAACAAGGACAATGATTTCCGCAAACAAGTTGCCACAGTATTTCTGGGGCGAAGCCACCAATACAGCATGTTATACACAAAACCACTGTATCATCAACAAGCATCACAACAAAACAGCATACGAGGTATGGAACAACAAAATTCCATTAGTTTCGTATTTTCACATATTTGGATGCAGGTGTTACGTGTTGAACAACGGTAAGGATCAACTTAGAACCTTCGACGAGAAGTCGAATGAAGGGATATTTGTAGGATATTCCTCCGTCAGCAAAGCATACAGGATCTTTAATAAAAGGAGGCTGACAATAGAGGAATCATTTCATGTAGTTTTTGACGAACCTCACCATGACCCTACAGGAGTAGAAGCTGTTACTCAAAATATTCAACATCTTTCCATATTAGATCCACCAACTTCTATAAAACCTGTCGTTGACCTAGAAATCAACCCCGCAGCTGTAAGAACTGACGTAGATGAAGCCGACGTTGTACTGTTAGGCGTATTTTTATACGCTTATTTATCATTATTCTGTATTCTTTTCATGAGTAAATCTGCATAAATGAGCCTTTAATGCCCTATTATTTTATGCTTTGCAGGAAATTGGAGTCCGAAAGCTGAAACGATGAAAAACGGACGAAAACAACGAATTTTGGCCTGGGGCCACGGTACAAGGCAAGCGGGCCGCGGCACACGCAGGTGACCAGAGAGCCCCGAGTAAACTGTACTCTGAGCCGCGGCACAATTATAGTGAGCCGCGGCACAGAAGATAAAAATAACACCCAGGCATCCAGCTGTGCCCCGTGAGCCGCGGAACAGATTAAGTGAGCCGTGGCCCACGGGGCGATTTTGACAGAAAGTGCCGCGTTTCTGGGCCGTTTTGGAGCATGTTCTCGACCTAATTACACGGACGCATTTTTGAGGCAAAAGAGGATTATAAATAAGGGTTTATGATCTTGGAATTAGGAGGTCATCGCGGGAGAGAGGAATCGAAGACAAGAAGCAGAAGACACCAAGAGCAGAGGGCGGAAGCCAGAAGAACGGAGGAATCCGAGTCTTCATCTGCGTTTGATTTTAATGCTTTCATTCATTAATTATGTATTTTTATCTTTTAGCATGTCAGGCTAAAACCCTGTTCTAGGATTTTGATGAAACCAAAGTTTTGACGGATTTGCTTTTGATTACCTATATAATTCCCTTTTCTGTTGAGTTTTCCCAATCGGTTTTAATGCTTTCAATTGTCTGGCCAATAATTGGATTGTTTTAATCATGCAACTCGAATCGGGAGAGGAGAGTTGGTGAGGAACTATTGATGAGAACCGTTTTATCTTGTCAGATAGGAATATACTCATAGGAACTACGTGGTCTTTTGAAGATTTTGTGCTTTTTGCCTATTGTTGAATTAATTCACCTAGGGATAGAGTGCGTTATTTGCCTTTAGAAAAATCTATTGACCTCGGGAGAGGCGGTAGAGTATTTTAGCAATCTTCGTCTTCAATAAATTGGGGAAATCATTAACTTCAGATAATCGAGAGTAAATTCGGATAAACCGAGGTGGATTCACAATCCTAGACTTTTTCATTATTTGATTTTCTTTCTTCAAGCGATCGTTTTTCTGTTTATTATTTATTTTCTTTAGTCATTAATTGCAACCCAAATTTCGACTGTTCAAATAAAATTAGAATACATATAAATCGGTACTTAGTGATTCAGTCCTCGTGGGAACGATACTCACTCATCACTTTATTACTTGTCTACGATAACGTGCACTTGCGTTTAACGAAATATCGCAACAAGTTTTTGGCGCCGTTGCCAGGGATTGATTTTTTTCTACTAATATCGATTTCAATATTTCTAGTCTTAGTTTGAACATTTTTATTGTTTTTGTTATTTTATTTATTTGTTTGTTTTTCCTTTCAGGATTGTTCGGTTAGTGCATGAGAAAATTTGGTAACGAAGGCCTACTACCTTTGGATACCGAACTCGAGCACACTCTTTGGAGAAACAAAAAGGAGAAACGAGAGTTACCAACCACAGTCACCATGGCCGAAAATACCGAAAATCACGGAGGTGATAATCTTGTACAACAATCTCAATCGGCATTAGCACTCCGCGATTATGCTATGCCGCAAATCAATGCGAACTTTTCGGGAATTTGGCGTCCAACCATTCAGGCGAACAATTTTGAAATCAAGCCGGCTATTATTCAGATGGTACAAGCGAGCCAGTTCTGTGGATTGCCGAATGATGACCCCAACGCACACATTGTGTCTTTTCTCGAGATTTGTGACACGTTCAAGAACAACGGTGTCACCGATGATGCCATCCGTCTAAGGCTTTTCCCTTTCTCTTTGAGGGACAAAGCAAAATTTTGGTTAAATTCCTTACCGCTGGGCTCTATCACGACATGGGCGGAATTAGCGCAAGCCTTCCTTGCTAAATTCTTCCCACCTTCGAAGACAGCGAGGTTACGAAATGAAATTACTACTTTTGGTCAATTTGATATGGAGTCGCTTCAAGAAGCTTGGGAGCGGTACAAAGATTTGTTAAGTAGATGCCCACACCATGGCCTTCCGGACTGGCTACAAATTCAAAAATTTTACAACGAATTGAGTGCTTCTACACGCACTCTTGTGGATGCAGCCGCTGGAGGTGCCTTAATGGGAAAGACAATGGCCGAAGCCCACTCTCTACTAGAAGCTATGGCCGCAAATGCGTATCAGTGGCCTTCTGAATGAGTAATCCCAAAGCGAGTTATGGAAATCTCGAAGAATGATCCGATCTCTACATTGTCGGCCCAAGTCGCAGCATTAACTCAGCAACTTCAGGCATTTTCGCATGCTCCTTCCCCCGTTACCAATGAATCATGTAATTGGTGTAACGGATCTCACCCTAGCGCAGAGTGCCAAGTCGGAAACCCTTTCGAGCAGCCCCCAATTGAACAAGCTCAGTTCGTAGGAAACGAGAATCGACAAAACAATACGTACTCCAACACGTATAATCTGGGATGGCGTAATCATCCTAACTTCTCATGGAGAAATGGACAAAACTCGAACCAGCCTACGTTTACTCAACACCAACAGCAGCCTTCTCCTGCTCCGAAAATTTCTCTAGAAGAAGCAATGGCGAAATTGGCAGCGAACACGAGTCAATTCATGGCCCGCACGGAGGCGACCTTGCAGAACCATTCCGCTTCTATCCACAACTTGGAAGTCCAACTGGGCCAGATTGCTAATGTATTAACATCCCCCCAGGAAGGTACCTTGCCAAGTACCACTGAAACGAATCCCAGAGAAAGTGTCAATGCCATTGGTTTGAGAAGTGGGAAGGGCTTGTGCGAGCTGCCCGGGCAGAACAAAAAGAGAAGTGAGGATGAGGAGAAGAAAAATTCATCGACTGAGGAACCACAAGATTTGAGACCCTTGATACTGTTTCCGGACAATCCAAAGGCATATGTACCACCCGTCCCGTTTCCGCGGCGATTACAACAGAAAAAGGTGGACAAGCAATTCTCTAAGTTCCTCGACGTCTTTAAGAAACTGCATATTAACATTCCATTTGCCGACGCCTTGGAGCAAATGCCGAGTTATGTCAAATTTATGAAGGAGATCTTGTCAAATAAAAGAAAACTCGAGGAGTATGAGACAGTCGCATTGACGGAGGAGTGTAGCGCTATTCTTCAGAAAAAGCTTCCGCCAAAATTGATGGATCCGGGAAGTTTTAATATGCCATGCACTATAGGAAATCTGACTTTTGAAAGGGCATTGTGTGATCTCGGCGCTAGTGTTAACCTCATGCCTCTGTCTATTTTCAAGAAACTAGGAATTGGGGAAGCGAAACATACTACGGTCTCCTTACAATTAGCTGATAGATCCATCAAATATCCGAGGGGAGTGATAGAGGATGTCTTAGTCAATAAGTTCATCTTTCCGGCTGATTTCATTGTGCTTGACATGGAGGAGGACCACAACATTCCAATTATCTTGGGAAGACCATTTTTGGCAACCGGCCGAACTTTAATCGACGTGGAAAAAGGGGAACTCACTCTACGGGTTCAAGACGAGCATGTCACTTTTCAAGTATTTAAATCTTTTCCATGTCCAGGTGGTGTTGAGAAGAGCTCGCAAATTGAAAGTGTGGATACCGTTGCGAAAGACACACACCGGAAGAATCGTCGGTCGAAAAACTTAGAATCCGTCTCAGAGGGTCCTACTTCTAAGAAAAATGTAGAACGAGTTGAATATCTCAAGCATGTGGACATGCCGTCATCATCAACCGTTCATCCACCAATGAAAAATTCCGATGCTGTTATAAGTTCGTTCGAGAAAAAGGAGAATAAGCCGGACATAAAACGGATGCCAAATCGTGTGAAAAATGGGTGCTTCGGAAAGTTTTTTGTGTCAAAACCTTTTCGCAAACAACATTGGGTGTCCAAACCGAAAATCGGATCGTTAAGGACCAATGGTCAAAATTTTAAAACACACATTAACGGTTCGATGGACGGGGCGAAGTTCAAATGGAGTTTGCGAAAAGCGAACTGACTTTTCAATAGGTCCGACTGAAGACTATAAACTTAGCGCTTCTCAGGAGGCAACCCGAGATTTAGTAGTAGATTTTTGTGTTTCAGTATTTTCTTGCATTTTTGAATTTTTATTTTTCATTATTTTTGCTTTGATTTGCTTATCCCTCTCGTTCTTGACATGTTCCTCTGAAAATTCTGTGCAGAAAAAGTCCCAGGGGAAAAATTTATGCCTGAGCCGCGGCACAAGGCTTGTGAGCCGTGGCACACACAAATCGAACCAGAAGGCTAAACATCCTGTACTATGTGCCGCGGCACAACCTTACTGAGCCGCGGCACACTTGATTCCTGAGCCGCGGCACGTTGCTACTGAGCCGCGGCACGTTGCTACTGAGCCGCGGCACACCAATTGCCAAATGATGAGCCCAGGACACTGTACTCTGTGCCGCGGCACAAACCATGTGAGCCGGGGCACATCAACACTCTTAGCCGCGGCACCCGCATTCTGAGCTGCGACACATGTCGACATAGCATACACACCCTGGCTAACTGTACTCTGGGCCGCGGCTCACTTAAGCTGTGCCGCGGCCCTCGTTTGGAATTTGAACAGCCCAGGTAGTCTTATAACACGCATTCGGCCAACATCCAGGTAACTTCTCCTCCTCTTCCTTTACACAGCAATCGGCCGGTACCCTTCTCCCCTTCGTCTTTTTGCATTCTTCAAATCTACTCAAGGTAATTCTCAATCCCTTGTATGAATTGCTTCATGAATTGCGAAGGGAGATGTTGTTCTTCATTTGATGATTGATTAAGTTATTAGTTTTTCTTTTTCCAAAATCCTATCCAAAAAATTTGAGTTGGGAATATGAAGACGTTGATTGATCATGAATGATTATCTTTTGGTTATGAATGAGTTGTTATTGTTTTTTTATGTTGTTTGTCATGAGGATCGATAGAGGATGTTGTTTTTGGGAATTAAATCAAGCTATTACAATTGTTGTTCTTCATTAGAATTCATGCACACAAGGTGTTTGATGAAATGCTTGAATGAAAAATTTTCTTTGTTAAGTCAATATTTTGAATCTATGTGCAACGAACTCGTTTCTGGATTTACAGTGACCCCAACCTTTATGACAATTTTAAACGTTAAAGCTCAAATTTTATTTTTCTCTCACGGCGGGGCTAGCTCGTTAAATTCTTGATTCATGTTTGGATATCCTTAGCCGAGTAATGTTATTCTCATTATTGCTTAAGTAAACTCCGGTGTTTATCTTTTCAGGACTCGCTATGGCTAGAACCAAAAAGATTAGCAAAAGGGCCAGGACGCAATCATCCCCCACTCGAGGGGAAACGTCTCAGAGCCGAGCCGAACTGGAGGCGCACCAATTCTCCGACCCGGAAATTTATAAAATCTTTAATGAAAAGATCCGCCCTCGACCTCTGATCCCGGAGAGGGGATTCACCCCAGTCCCCCAGGACGAGGAGCTTCTGACCATGATCGACGAGATGGGGTGGGCCCGTTTTGCTGCACCTCCCGAGCCGGCGGTGATCTCCATTGTACAGGAGTTTTATGCGAGCGCTCTGTTGAAGCACCTTCGGGCGGGGCAGATGATACAGTAGTTAGATACTCGGACTCAGGTCGTAGTCCGAGGCATTACAGTGGATTTTTCAGTAGTTGTTATTCGGAGGTTATTTGAGCTGCCTGTGGTTGATGAGACGGATTATACGCGAGTTATGGGTAGCCTCACGAAGGAGGCTCTGCTCGAGACTCTTACACAGCCCGACTCCGACTGGGAGAGGTGCGCCCCGTCTTCTCCCACCTTCTACTTTAAGAGCTTGCGCCTCAGTCGGCTCGGGCGAGTCTGGTTGTATTTCATCTGCGCTCGTATAGATCCCACCTCGCAGATCCGATCTGTTTTACTCATTCGAGCCCGTACATTATATGCTATCACCTCCGGTCTGCGATTCGATGTGGCTCCTCTCCTGGTCCGATCTATTCTTCTATGTATTCAGGGAGGGGCCAAGACGGGGCTGAAGCACCCTTCTCTTAATTGCGCTCTTTGCCGGCAGTTGGGGATGACGTGGTCGGATGATGAGCCGATGCTAGCCCCCCAGGGTCCGATTGATCATCGCATCATTTCGCACGTCGACCAGTGGGGTGGAGAACCGGCACACGCTCGGGGGCGAGGATTTCTACTTGATGAGGCACACGAGCAGTCCTCCGAGCCTCTTCTTGTGACGCAGGGGTAGATGGAGTCCAACCCGCCACCCGACAGAGAGCACTTGCAGGCGATGTTCGACGGGTTGAGAGAGGAGATGAGGAGAGAGAGAGAGAGGGGAGATGAGGAGAGAGAGAGAGCCTTTTGGATGTACTGAGATAGGAGAGGCGGACGGAGAGGGAGAGCATCATCGCTGCCGTCCGAGATGAGATGCGAGAGCAGGCCTGCCGGGCCAACCGGCGTGAGACGAGGCGCTTGGCAGCGAGGGATGCCTACCACCAGGAGCACCTTGCTGCATGGATGGCCCACATTATGCACCCAGACGGGCCATTCATTCCACCTATTCGGCCAGCCACACCACCCTCCTTGCTGGACGACGCCGGCACCAGTTCGTGAGCAGACTGTAGGGGAGTACTTGACCGTTTTTCTTTTATTGCATATTACATTTTATATACATCGAGGTTATTGTACGTCCTAAGTTTGGGGGGGGTTTACTTTTTGTTGCTGTACTTATTCGGTTGCACTTTTCATTATTTTTCGTTATTTTTGTTGCTAGCCTTGCTTGTCGTGTTTTTAATTGCATTAGTGAATTTTTCGTGCTTCTTTTTGTGTAAAACTGATGTTACGATACTGATTTCTCGGGGAAGAAACAGTTGAGTTTTAGTTGAGTTGTTGTCAGCGATATCTGTTTCTGTTGAGTATTCATTTAGGTCCGAAATTTTTTCGTGAATGTAGAAATCTTAGCGGATAAGAAAAGAGACATACGTGTTTTCAAATCGATGCCTATTCGTTTGGTTACATTTTTCCCAATAGCTAGTCGTCCAGTAACATAAGTCGTGTTGGCAATTAATGTGAGTTTAGAGTCGGACATTTTTTTTTCCAAAAGTCGAAATATTATTTGTTCTATGATGGGAAGTCTAGTAACCGGGGATATTCACGTGACCCGTTGTTTACTCTCGCATAAAACGACGACTCTAATTAGACTAGTGGTTTAGAGATTTCGGATGTGCCGATTATGGGGAGCCTAGTAACCTGGGGTATTCGCGTGACCCGTTGTTTACTCTCGCGTAAAACATCAACCTTGAATCGGATATGCGGGAATAGCTATTCGAGTTGTTTCTCCGCTGTGGAGGGGAACTTGGTAACTAGAAGCATCCATGTGCCCCATGAGTGTCTTTTGCGTCAAACGGTTCCCCAACACATGAGAATGGAATTCCACCCTAGGATTGTCCCGATGAAACATCCCGAGATCCGAACCTAGTGGTCAACTCGAATCATCTTATCGAGCATATATAAGGGAATACTGTCCGAGGGTTATATTTGATAATGAAACTCTTGAAATTTTGGCCACTAGACTGTGGGACTGGGCGAGTTAGCTTGTTTATTTTTAACCCTTCGTATTGACTGTCGGTTAAACTCACGCTTGTTAATATTTGAGCTTGATTTTCTTCATGAACGATTGATTAGGACTGAAGTTGGTTACTTTGTGGAATCAGTGTCCTGGATGTGACTCACTATTACGATACTTGTACTATTCTTTGAGATTTTCAGGGTAGTATTGATTAGGTTTAGCACTATGAGTTGCACGATTATTCACGATATTCTTTTGTTGAAATTGATCATTTTTGCTTGAGGACAAGCAAAGGCTCAAGTTTGGGGGTATTTGTTAGGCGTATTTTTATACGCTTATTTGTCATTATTCTGTATTCTTTTCATGAGTAAATCTGCATAAATGAGCCTTTAATGCCCTATTATTTTATGTTTTGTAGGAAATTGGAGTCTGAAAGCCGAAACGATGAAAAACGAACGAAAACGGCAAATTTTGGCCTGGGGCCGCGGCACAAGGCAAGCGGGCCGCGGCACACGCAGGTGACCAGAGAGCCCCGAGTAAACTGTACTCTGAGCCGCGGCACAAGTATAGTGAGCCATGGCCCAGAAGATAAAAAGAACGCCCAGGCATCCCGCTGTGCCCCATGAGCCGCGGCATAGATTAAGTGAGCCGCGGCCCACGGGGCGGTTTTGACAGAAAGTGTCGTGTTTCTGGGCCGTTTCGGAGCCTGTTCTCGACCTAATTACACGGACGCGTTTTTGAGGCAAAAGAGAATTATAAATAAGGGTTTATGATCTTGGAATCAGGAGGTCATCGCGGGAGAGAGGAATCGAAGACAAGAAGCAGAAGACACCAAGAGCAGAGGGCGGAAGCCAGATGAACGGAGGAATCCGAGTCTTCATCTGCGTTTGATTTTGATGCTTTCATTCATTAATTCTGTATTTTTATCTTTTAGCATGTCAGGCTAAAACCTTGTTCTAGGATTTTGATGAAACCAAAGTTTTGACACATTTGCTTTTGATTATCTATATAATTCCCTTTTCTGTTGAGTTTTCCCAATCGATTTTAATGCTTTCAATTGTCTGGCCAATAATTGGATTGTTTTAATCACGCAACTCGAATCAGGAGAGGAGAGTTGGTGAGGAACTATTGGTGAGAACCGTTTTATCTTGTGAGATAGGAATATACTCATAGTAACTACGTGGCCTTTTGAAGATTTTGTGATTTTTGCCTATTGTCGAATCAATTCACCTAGGGATAGAGTGCGTTATTCGCCTTTAGAAAAATCTATTGACCTCTGGAGAGGCGGTAGAGTATTTTAGCAATATTCGCCTTCAATAAATTGGTGAAATCATTAACTTCAGATAATCGAGAGTAAATTCGGATAAACCGAGGTGGATTCACAATCCTAGACTTTTTCATTATTTGATTTTCTTTCTTCAAGCGATCTTTTTTATGTTTATTATTGATTTTCTTTAGTCATTAATTGCAACCCAACTTTTGACTGTTCAAATAAAATTAGAATGCATATAAATCGGTACTTAGTGATTCAGTCCTCGTGGGAACGATACTCACTCATCACTTTATTACTTGTCTACGATAACGTGCACTTGCGTTTAACGAAATATCGCAACATGTACAAGCTGAAGCCGAAACTACAACAACTCAAGATACAGTACGGGACCCCAAATTAGAACCCGACTGAAGATGGTTGAGAGATCACCCACAAGAGCTGATCATTGGAAACATTAATGCTAGTGTTTCTACCCGAAGGAGAATACAGAGTACACAAGGAAATGTACTATGTGCGCAAGAAGAACCCGATACTGAGATATCACCATTTCCTAAATAGAAATCTTAATCCGAGCTTAGAATACTTAACATGTGCACTATTGCTGTATTCTTAGCCCAATCCGAACCTGTTTCTACCATAGAAGCCCTGAACAATTCTCATTGGATTTCATCTATGGAAGAAGAGCTTAACAGTTTCGAAAGGAACAATGTATGGTATCTTGTACCCAGACCTACGTATCAAACCGTAATAGGAACCAAATGGGTATTTAGAAACAAGGACAGAAATGGACTTGTTATTAGAAATAAATCCCGCCTAGTCGCACAAGGCTATAGACAGGAAGAAGGCATTGACTACGATGAAACATTTGCCCCTGTAGCCAGACTAGAAGCCATTAGGATATTTTTAGCCTTAGCCGCCCATAAGAGCTTCATTGTATATCAAATGGACGTCAAAAGTGCATTCCTGAATGGAGACCTAGCCGAAGAAGTTTATGTTGAACAACCACTAGGGTTTGCCAACACAGACAGCATAGACCTAGTATATAGGCTAAGGAAGGCGCTGTATGGACTTAAGCAAGCCCCTAGAGCATGGTATGAGAACCTGTCCCAGTATCTAACCAATAATGGATTTGAGAAAGGTGTTGTGGACAAGACCTTGTTCAAAATACAGGAAGGTGATGACCTCCTGATGGTTCAAATCTATGTAGATGATATAATATTTGGTTTAAATAACTTTGCTTTATGTCAAAGGTTCTATCATCTCATGCAAAGTAAATTTGAAATGAGTATGATGGGAGAACTTAGTTATTTCCTAGGTTTCGAGGTAAAGCAGTTGCGAACAGGGATTTTTATCAACCAGGAGAAATACAACAAGGAGCTTCTCAACATGTTTGGAATGAATACTTCCAAATCATCGTCAACCCCCATGAGCACTTCCGTGCAAATTAGTGCTGATGAAGCCAGAAAACCGGTTGACCAATCACTCTCCAGGAAGATTATTGGCTCACTCCTGTACCTAACAACTAGCAGGCCCGATATCTAGTTTTCTGTAGGAGTATGTGTGAGATATCAAGTAGCACCTAAAGAATCGCACTTCAATACAGCTAAATGAATCCTGAAGTACATCAAAGGAACAGTCGATGTAGGACTATGGTATACTAAAGAAGGAAGATTCGATTTAGTTGGCTACAGCGACTCGGACCTCGGAGGCTGCAAGCTAGATAGGAGGAGTACAAGTGGAACTTGTCACTTTCTTGGACCTAGACTTGTATCTTGGTTCAGCAAGAAGCAATTGGCGAACTCACTTTCCACAGTTGAATCAGAGTACTATGCTGCTGGTAGTTGCTGTATACAGATCCTTTGGATGCAGCAACAGTTGTTAGATTATGGGATTGAAGCCAAGGAAACACCCATAATGTGCGATAGCACTAGTGCAATTGTAATAACGCACAACCCTGTATTGCACTCACGCACTAAGCATATCAACATGAAGCATCATTTCATCAGGAATCATGTCGAGAACAAGGATGTTCGGCTGGAAAAAGTTTATACAGATATGCAGTTGGCCGACATATTCACCACACTACAAAAAAACAGTTTTTACCGACGCCAAAATGGCGTTGGTAAAACAGAAAATGGCGTTGGTAAAAAAATTACCGACGCCATTACCGACGGCAACCCGCCGTTGGAAAAACGCTCGACGGTAATTTTTTACCGACGCCATTTACGCCATTACCGACGCCATTTACCGACGCCATTACCGACGCCATTTTGGCGTTGGTAATTTTTTTTTTTTAATTTGCTGACGCCGCTTATGCCATTTACCGACGCCATTTTTGGCTTCGTTAAATTAAAAAAAAATTAAAAATCAGTCGACTCAAAGTGGCTCAAAGTGTAGGTTCGGTCAGTCCAGTCTGGGTCGGGCGGGTCAAAAGTGGTCGGGCGGATCAGGTTCGGGCTCCATTCAATTTCAAATGGTTGAGAAGGATTTTGGTTTATAAACCACCAAAAACATTGATGTTTTTTCGATGTGGATTGTGTTAAAAATTACCGACGCGAAATGGCGTCTGTAATGGCGTAACGGCGTCGGTAAATTAAAAAAAAAAAAAAATTACCAACGCCAAAGTGGCGTCGGTAATGGCGTCGAATGGCGTCAGAACGGGCGTCGTTAATTGTAAAAAAATAAGTCTGCGAACCGGTCGTCGGCAATGGCGTCGGTAAATCGGGCGTCGGTAAATGGCGTCGGTAAATTATAAGTTTAACAACGGCGGTACGGGTGTCGGTAAATGGCGTCGGTAAATTATAAGTTTAACAACGGCGGTGCTGGCATCGGTAAATGGCGTCGGTAAAAACTGTTTTTTTTGTAGTGCCAAGCCTCTCGACACAGCTAGATTCAACATGCTTCGACAAGAATTGGGATTGCTACAGCCTGACTCCCTGTAAGTATTTACTGTTTTTACTCAACAATTGAGGGGGAATGCTGTAAGACCCAAGAATACAGTATCCACCGTTAATTATCTGTACATTCAGAGCCTTGAATGCAGCACTGTGGGAACAAAGCGATATGAATTATCTTAAAGATGACGTGTGCAATAATTAAGGGGAAATACAGTATGACCCATGAATACAGTATTAATCCAAAAGTTGCTGTATGGAATTTAACCCCATATGTACCTTTTAAGGGGGAACACTGTATTGTCGCGGATACAGCACATACTATGGGAAAGTGGTTCATTATATAATAATATTTTATTTTAAAAAAAAAATTGTCCACGTACCCTGTTTCATGTCAAAAGTCTTTTGCATTACATGCTTTACACGACATGACAACAGCATATCATACGTCGCGATGTTTCAAATTGTTTAATATTTTTACACCGCCGTTTCAGGCATTATGGGTAATTTGAAATGTCACAAGTGGGACACGCTCCTATTGTAAAATTCAATGGATAAGTGTACCAGTTATACTCAGTCCATCGTGACCGTTTATTTTAAACACCGGTTCCCATCCCTTAAATCTGACCATTCGTTCTCTGAAAACCCTTCTTCGCCGCCTACTATAATAGGTCTGTAAATGCCATTTAAGACTCTTTACGCTTTCTGCATATTTTAAGAATTCTCGAGCATACAGCCTAAAAGTTTTTTGTGTTTACTGCATTCTTCATGAATCTTTTTCACCGTTCCTTCAGAAATCATCAATGGCGTCTACTCAGACATCTTCCACCTCTCTCAAGAAATCATCAACCATCATCGACGGACGGATCTTCTCCAGATCTATTATGCTTGAATGCATTTATGCCGAAGGAGACGACGTCGAATCAATGGAATACATCATCACTAAGATTCGTCAACAAGGCCTCTATCGCCTTCGCAGCCACTCTGCTAAAAGATTTGATGTTCATTTGGTTGAGGAGTTCTACCTTAATGCTGTCGTTCGATTCCTTTCACAGGCCCAAGAAGGACATGTCGCTAACATCACAGTCGTCATTCGCGGAGTAGAGATCCGTGTCGACCAAGAGCTATTCCAGAACATCTACAGGCTACCTGCTGATGGCCTAACCATGGAAGAACTTGAGACCTTTGGGTCCCAAGACCTCTTGACACATTATTATGGCTTATTCACCGGTTCAGCGATGGTGGAAATGGTTCATACCACCTGCCATAAGAAAAATTTATGTTTACCATTTGTTTACTTACATGATTTCTGTTGTCGTATTATTGAGAACAGAACAGGTGCTTTTGAGATGTGCACCAATCTCAGGTTCAGAATGATGGTTGTTATAATGACTTGTGAAAAGGTCAATTGGTGTTAAATCATCCTCAAGCGTTTGCAGGAAGAAGTGTCTAAGCCTACCTCTCAAAAGAAATTGTTTGGATTGTTTTTAAACTACATATTGACAAAATACGGAGTTCCGCAATCCGCAGAGGCAAATAAAATGAGGTCACGGATATACTTAGGAGGCGTCAGGCCTACTGTCTTCAACCAAAGCAACCTGATTGCCAACAGACCTTTTGTCCGTAGAATGCCTCTATCTGCCGATCCGAGGGACGTTTCTTCAAAGTACCAAAGTGTTGAATCCTCGAGAAAGAGAAAAAGATCTCACAGCAAAACTCCAGTTGCTATTGAGAAGCTGAAAAGGAAGCTAAGGAGGCTTACAAAAGCTAAGGCTACAGCAACCTCCAAGGATGCTCCTTCCGTGGCTCAACTCACTGATCAAGTCCCCCAGGGCCCAACCCCTGTGGAAGAGATGCCCACTACTGTCGATATAGTAGATCCCGAGCCCTTGGTGGCTACGAAGAATGCTAGGACATCTGCCAACTCTAAAGACTCTGGCGAGTCGGCTGCCTTTATGGAGCCAACAGCTACTTCTCCTATACGGGATTCCACACCCCTGGAGGAACCCATGCCAACAGCGAACCCAGGCACTGTACGAAGCGCCTCCCCAGACACAATTATTTCTAAAACCCTACTTTCTGTGCAAATTGACCAGGCTTATGAATAGTTTGTCCAATGGAAGAATTACAGACTTGCTCCTTACGACGACCTGTTCAACTGGAATGAATGGAGCAACGAAGAAAGATTTGTTTTGGAAGTGACGGACGCTCAAGATGTTGCTGTCCTAATCCAATGGGACAACTTGTGCGTTAAAGAGCTTATTGAGAGCCATTTGTTTGAAAAAGCCGAATCTCGAAAGAAAGGAAAAGCTAAGTCCATGGAATCTCCCGAAAATCCAAAGTTAGATCCCAACTCAGACGATGATGACGATGCCCTACAAGCTGGTTTAAGAAAGAGTCGCGAAGAATCTGAATTTCAGATGGGTGCAGGAACTTCAAGTCAACATCAGTCACCTCCCCATCTAGTAGACACTGTTCCTGACAATGAGGATTCAGCCCCTCATGTCGTGGAGGAACTATCTGTTTCGCAACAGGCACCCGAGCCTGTTGCTGCCTAAGTAGAAGGAGAATACAACGCCATCCCGCACGAGGAATCAGTCCCTTTGCCGGAGCAGGCGGAAGCTGAGAGACAGCAGGAGGAATTGGTCCCTCCTGTATCCATGTCTTCACAAACCACTTCAGCACAGGAGGATGCAGCACCCCCTGTCGCTGAGCACGAATCTGATACTCCCGCACCATTAATCGCCTTGGAATCGGACGACGGTGTTATACCTGAGGATGTCCAACTCATTTCACGCCCAAATGTGAACTTGGGAAGGTTAAACGGAGTCGAGGACATTGCCCAGCCAGACTCTCCCAGAACAGCCGCAAGAAAAGAGCGCTTACGTGCTCTTGGCCTCCAAACTGTTTTCATCCAGGACGCCGTAAATGCCAAGTACTCTGTGGAAAAAGCTCTTGATTTGATACACACATCTTCCGTTGAAGAAATGACAGGACTACAGCACGAAGTCTCCCGATTGGTAGAGACCCTCACTGTCTTGCCACACATCTTCAAGCAGGCCCTGAGCCAACTGCAAGAAAAACAAGTGCAGCTCCTGAGAGAAGAGCAATCTAAACTTCGCGTGTCTGAGGCCAAGACAGCATCTGCTATGATCGAAAGTGATTCCCAGCTTCGAGCCCACGATAAGAAAATTAAGGATATGTCGCAGGTGCTCTCCTCCCTTGTTGAGAAAATAACAAATATCGAGACGAAATAGGATGTCGCTCTGCAAATCTTGGAACACCTTGACGAGAAGGTGTCGTACCTTGATGCTAGGAGAACGAGGTTGGAGCAAGAGAAAGAAATGTTAGCTCCTTTTGAAGACTCCATCACTGCATATATATCCCATATCTGAATGCCAAATGTTAGGATACAGGGAGACCGACCAGAATTCCAGGATCCTAAGTATCCTTGGAAAAGCCTAGTCGGAAAGCCGCAAGCTATGAACCTCCCGTCAGACCGACAGCCTACTGCTGCACAGATCAAGAACTAGAGGAGAAATGAACTGATAAGATACTTTGTTGTACTTATTAGGGATTCCTCAATTTTCAATAGATGCAGAACGGTACAGGAAGCCGCAGAGGAGTTCAAGAAGAAGCTGGAAGATGGAACGCTCCTGCTACAGCTGCAGATGAAGTCAAAGCACAAGAATCGTGACTTGGTTACCCATCCAGAGGATTGGATCCTTGTCTTCGATAAATCATATGAAGGTCGAGCCTTATACTTAAATCGATAGAGGGACACACATCAAAACTGGTGGAAGGGTACCAAGAATGACCCTAAAAGGCCGTGGAGGCATTCAGACTACAAGAGTTAAATTTCCTTGTATTATAATTTTGTAATCCTATTTTCAGAACAACAAAATTTTGTACTCTTCATTCCAATATCAATAAAATCTTTGCCTGTCTTGAAAGATTACAACTCGTAATCTACTGTGTTCTTGTATGTTTACAAACACTTAATTTATTCTTGATGTATTCAAATTGTGAAACTTATCTAAATACACAAACTGTACGAACTTGTCTGCGAACAGTTCATAGTTTAAGTTGTATGTATCTAGAATACAATGTAAGATTGTGTCTGCACGCCAATCATAAGTTTTCAGATGTAACAATCTTTTGATAAAAGTTGAACTTGCCTGCGAGCAGTTCTTAGTGTTAGGCCAAATTCTGAAGGCCAGAACATTCGAAAGAAGACCAAGAAGTCTGCCCTACTTCAAACCGCTAAGTGTCAAAGTTTTGGCATCATCAAAGATGTTTGGATAACATCATAAGGTTTTAAAAGGAAGACTCGAAGGAATTGGCAAATTATCAAAAAGGGAGAAATTGTTGGGATAACAAATACTCGGTATCGAAACTGTTGGGATAAACAATCCCTGTATTGATCGTATTAACAGTATGTTGACAATATGCCAAATCCTGCATATCGCTAATAGCTGTATCGAAAAGCTGATCAAAGTTATCAACCTGTATAGAAGACTTCTCGTAGTCCCGACATACAGTGAATCTATCATACAACAAAGAGTCCCGCAAAGCTAAGTATGGAAGCTGTCTCAAAACATCAATACAACAATCCTTCCATACAGCCCTCAAACAGGACAAGAAGGAATCTTCAGTATTCGCTAGAAGTCAAGTCCCGTTTGATAAATAAGTATTTAAATACTAAAGGATAAAGTATTTAAATACTGTAAGTCATCAGAAGATCTTCAAATCCTGCAATATTCGGATCTCAGTCTATTCAAGTCAACTATCAAGTTGTCACAGAATTTTGCTCAACAGATCTATTTCAACGGATATATTTCAAAGGCTATATATATATCTAGAGTTTGAAGATCATACACGCTTGCAACAACAACCAACAAGTGCTTACACGAATATTCAGAGCAAAACATATCTCCCAAAGCATTCTGCTATTCTGAATGAAGAGATATATAGTGCTCAAACCGTGAACAACACATCATCAGCTATATGCTCAGAAAGTCAAAGCTGTTGTTTAAATATTGTTTTACCCTTGAACAAAACCCATCAGCCCTATATAGACTGAGAATCCTTTTTATTCCTGAACTGTGTGTGATGGACTTACATTGAAGAAGACGAAGCTTCAGAACTGTGTGTGAAGAAGCCAGTCACGTGTTAGCTCAAACCAATCTGTGTGAACGGTTGAAGGCTAAGATCATTATATCAATCTGTGTGAACGATATATTGGTTAGGTTTGGTTATAATTACATAGTTGTGTACGCAGTACTTATAATAAACTTTTACTCCTGTGTGGAAGACCAGTGGACGTAGAGGGGTTTACCTCGAACCACTTTAAATATTGTGTTATTTACCTTATGCCTTTATTGTTTTATTAATTGTGATTATTTAAGTATACACTGCACACCTAGTTGCTGTATCCTCAGCAACTTATTGTATTAAAGACTTCCGCTACGCACTCAGATTTGAAAACCGTACAGCCTGTTGTTTCAAACACTTTCCAAGTTGAATCCAGTATTCTTAGTGGCCAACATCCTTCTTCATATTTTCCCACCAGAAATTTTGTTTTAGGTCCTTATACATCTTACTGGTGCCGGGTGAATAGAATAAGGCGCACTGTGAGGTTCCTTCAGAATTGTCTATCTCAAAACATCATCCTCGGGAAAACAAAACCGACTCTGAAATCTCAGAACTCCATCATCTTGTATCACTAATCCTGGGGCCTTCCCTTTGTTCACCTCGTCACATAATCGAAGAATCAGAGAGTCATCCAACTGCTTAGATTTGATTTCCTCGACAAATGAAGAAGTTAGTTCCATCATGTATAATTACTCTTGGACTCCTTGTGACCATACTTCAATACCTTCGCGGACCAGTTCTCGTTGAATGCTGGTTTGGGATGTGAGCGCTTCCAACACTCGAAGAGAAACAAGTTTGCGGCTCAGTGCATCATCTACCACGTTCGCTTTGCCTGGATGATAGAGAATATCCAGGTCGTAATCGTTGATTAATTTCAGCAACCTTCTCTGCCTCATATTTAATTCCTTCTAACTGAAAATATACTTGAGACTCTTATGATCTGTGAAGATCTGACAATGAGTACCGTACAAATAATGTCTCCAGATTTTCAAGGCAAAGACTACAGATGCTAACTCTAAATCATGAGTCGGGTAATTTACTTCGTATGGTTTCAACTGTCGAGAGGCATAGGCAATCACCCTATCCTTTTGCATCAACACGCAGACCAGACCCTGATTTGAAGCGTCACTGTATACCATGAATCCATCGGCTCCATCCGGTAATGCTAGTATAGGCGCCGTTGTTAGTCATCTCTTAAGTTCATCAAAACTAGCCTGGCATTTCTCATTCCACACGAATTTCTGAGTCTTCTACAAAAGCTGAGTAAGCGGACGAGCAATTTTGGAAAATCCTTCTACAAAACGGCGATAATATCCAGCAAGTCCTAAGAAACTTCGGACTTCTTTCACGTTATTAGGAGATTCCCATTCCAAGATCGCTTCGACTTTATTTAGGTCTACCTGAACTCCGTCAGCTGATATCACATGCCCAAGAAAAGTTACTTCCTTAAGACAGAACTCGCATTTAGAAAGTTTCGCATACAACTGTTCATTCCTCAATGTACTCAAAACAATATGCAAATGCTCTACATGCTCCTCCGTGTCTTTCGAATAGATCAAGATGTTATCAATGAAAATGACCACGAACTTATCCAAGTATTCTAAGAATACCTGATTCATCAATTGCATAAATACCACAGGAGCATTGGTAACTCCGAATGGCATCACCACAAATTCATAATGCCCGTATCGGGATCTGAAAGCCAATTTCGGTATATCCGATTCCTCAATTCTCAATTGATGGTATCCTGATCTCAAGTCGATCTTCGAGAATACCCTTTCCCCCTGCAGTTGGTGAAACAAGTTGTCGATCCTAGGTATTGGATACTTGTTCTTAATCGTCACCTTGTTTAGCTCCCTATAATCAATACACAATCAAAGGGATCCATTCTTCTTCCGGACAAAGAGAACGAGTGCTCTCCAAGGAGAAACATTGGGTTCAATGTAACCCTTCTGCAATAATTCCTCAAGCTGCTTCTTTAGTTCGTACATCTCGATTGGCGCCATACGGTATGGTTCTTTGGAAATAGGTGCGGCTCCAGGCTCTAATTCGATATTGAACTCTACTTCTCTCCGCGGAGGTAACCCAGGTAGTTCGTCAGGGAATACATATGAGAATTCGCTCACAACTGGAATAGATGAGATTTCTACTCCTTCTTCTTTCTTCATGGCATAACACCACAATCCGTGACAACCCTGCTTTAGTAATTTCACTGCTTTCATGGCTTTGATCAATTTTCATGAGCTTCCGGGTCTCCATCCTTTAAATAAATGCTCAGATCCGTCATCAGCAATGATAGAAATGACACTCTTTCGGTAATTCAAAATAGCCCCATAACGATTGAGCCAATCATCTCGGAGAATTAGATCGTCACCATATATGTCGACCACAATAAGATTTGATGTCTAATCTCTCCCTCCTATAGACACTGGAAAATATCTAGTTTCTAGGGTTCCCACAATTCTCTCTCCACTCGGTAATCCCACAACATACGGCTCATAATCACATAAACACGAGATTTTCAAACGATTAACACAGTTCAATGATATAAAAGAATGTGTAGCTCCGGAATCGAATAAGACACTAACTGGTTGCAAAAGGATCTGAATCGTACCTGATGCAACAACAGTGTTCTGATCGTCTGACCTCCTCGTTTCGTAAAGGCGCAGAGGAATGGACCCAGCCCTAGACGCCTCTCTTTTCCCAACAATTTTCAGCTGGAAACCACTTTGCTGCGTCTGGATCACACTTGTATACTTCAGAACCGGTGCAGGAGTGCGAGTACCAATAGATCTAGTCGTATTTCCACAAAACGTCGCACGATGCCCTTCCTGTCCACACTCGAAGCAGGTCACAGAAGGTGCGTAACAATCACGTGGACCATGCCCTGTTTTACCACAGTTATAAAATTTCTTCGTTGCGTCTGAAACTGTTGATGTTGTCCGAAACTTCTTTCCACCTCGGGAAGGATTCGGAGGTCTCCTAGATGAATGAAATGAAGACTGGCCCTTGTGGGGCCCACAACTCTTGTTCTCCGAGAAGTTGCCACACACTTTCTGCTTCTTTGCCTCCGTCGATTTCTCCACCGCTGCCTCTTTCATGTCGTAGGTCAATGCTTTGTCCTGATACTGTCGCAAGGTAGTACATTCAAATCCGGAAATATATTGCTGAATTTCGGGTTTTATCCGCATGTCGAAATGGAAAATCTTCTCCGCCTCGGTCCTGACCAAGTGTCGCACACAAGTCAGCTGGTGATTAAAAGTCTTGATTATGTGTGTCACAGATGCCTCCGAACTCTATGGGGAGAAAAACTCTCGGACTCTGGCCTCCCTAACGGGATGAGGACAATATTGTGCTTGCATCATTAATCTAAATTCCATCCAGTCAGCATTATGATCCTCACGTCGAACAGCTTCCCACAAGTCAAAAGCCTCCACAGTCAGAAAATACTGGGCAATAGGAACCTTTCGGTCATCGGGACAGTTGATCCCCGCAAATATCTTTTCCAACTCCTTCAACCAGTGATCCCAAGTAGGCATCCCGGCTTAACTGTCAAATTTTGGTGGGTGTAATTTGACCACCTCCATAAGCCACTTGTCTCCCCGGTTATCCTCGTTCTGCAGCTGGCCCATCGCGGTCTGCATGCGGTCAACCACCTGAGCGAACTGGGTCATCTGAGCGACCACCTGCTGAAGCACCCCCGACATGTTAGGATTTGCGTTATCATTTGCTGATCCTTGTTGTCCTCCAGAATGGGAGTTGGTTCGACTAGTCGATAATTCTGGGGTAGTCGCGGAATCCTCCTATCTCGCATTACCACGTCCGCATCCACGACCGCATCCGTGTCTACGACCTCCCCTCAACATACTGTAAACACGAATACTCAATATCCAGGGCAAAATTTTCTAAAATAAGGTCCGTCAATATTCACAAAATGGAAATTAAGTAAAATAGTAGTATAAGAGATTATGAGACTTACAACCACGACCCACATGATGACGCTGGCTGAGCAGTGATGTTACAAACAACCCATAAATCAAATAGCATAAACAGACCCAACTAAACCCGACTGCCAAGATATCCATGAATCTTAGCTCCGATACCATATTCTGTAACACCTTGAGATGTTCGGAATAATTACAGTGCTGTAAACCCTTTATATAAGAATTTACAAGGCTAATTTGAGAAATACGGAAATAATACAATAGCACCATTAAAGTTCAAAATACAAAACAAGTTCAAACAGATCAAATGAGTCCATTATTACAACCGTCTCAAAACATTAATAAGACACGCGTACTCGAGTACTAAAAATGAACCAGAAAGACAAGGCAACAACAATTAACATCCTTCGTCGTCATGTCGGTACTGTGGCTGCTTCCCTGCTCCTCGGCTACCTGAACATCATCTTTATTCATTAGCAAAACGATTCTAGTACAAGTATCATAATACACATATCGAATATGCAACAACAATGCATAATAAAATACACAATACGGACTTCCACTACTGGAATCCAACAATGCGAATCCACATGATTCCGTTAACATATTAAAGGGTAATTCAACGATCCAGTGCCCTTAGTATAGATCCCCATGATGATCCCGTCGGACCAACGCATGGTGGAAAACCCGTCCAACGATTCAGCGCCCTCAGCATAGATCCCCATGATTATCCCGTCGGACCAACGCATGGTGGAAAACCCGTCCAACGATCCAGTGCCCTCAGCATAGATCTCCATGATGATCCCGTCGGACCAACGCATGGAGGACATCCAATCCAGCGCCCTCAGCATAGATCATGTGATCTCACAGGATCAACTCAACATACACAAACACAACTATGCATACACATATGCAAAAATCGATATGTCCATCAACATGAATATAAAATCAATCAACAACGATATTATGACAATTCAACTGGAAGGACCTCATGTTCAACAACATGAATAACAATATGTATGATCAAAATCCTCAATATTAAATCAATATTCAATAATACGATACTTGCCTTAAAGATGGCAATAATTAAATACTCCCACGAATGTCACATGTCCGAAGGTTGCCGCCCCTCGATCGATCACCTTGTACAAGGGAATAACAAGGAATTCAATAAACCTCTCGAAATTAACGCACGAGTACCAAACACCTTAAGTTATAATCGAGTTATCAATAACGGACAATCGGTTCTCGGTCCTATTTTTCCGACGAGTACTATGTTTGGAAATAGGCATACGAAATCAATAGATCATAACGGAACAGAAAATCGGTGTCTACAGTTCCAAAGACATTCATCATATCATTATATCCCATGTTCCATACTCTAATTTCGATTATTACCTCGAATGCTTGGTTCGGTTGCTACAACGATACATAACAAGATAATCACGTTCAATCTAGTTCTAGGTTAATTCAACTCTACGATTCTAGTTCTTCTGCGGGTAATTCTTCTTATCCAATTCTTCATTCAAATTGATTGTTCCAAATACCCTTTCACGGTTATAATCATCCAAGAAGATTAACAACGAGTTCATTTAAGGCAAGAATCTTAATTGAACACACTTTACGTTCAACTTTACGAATTTATCTTTCACAGGGGTAATCCTCAACACTTTGTTCATAAAAGAGTGTTACGAAAGCATCAACAAGGTGTGTTCATCTCAGAAAATTCCATCCTTGAGGTTGATAAAGATTATGGCTCAACTATTAACCTTGGAAACCTTAATTCAACAAAACAATCCTCCTAAACATGGTGTTGGATTCATTACGATATGATAAGCTCAATAATCTCTGGGAAAAGTTCATAATAGTCTACATCTAGGTGTAGAGTTAACATACCTCAAAAATGGAAGAACAATGAAAATCTTGAAGAAACACTTCACCGGAAGCTTGATCACTAATCCCCAAGGTCTAAGCTCCCCAAAATCGGATTAAGATGATGATATGAGGGATATGAGGTGAGGGATAATCTCAAGAACACAAAAATCGGCCAAGGTAAGAGTTAGAAATGAAATGGGGTCGAGTCCTACAAATAGAATTCTAAATCCTTACATACGTTACACATTGTCCTTTACGTATGTAACAGTATTAGCGTACGCTATACTCAAACATTAGTGTACGTTAACGTCTGGCCAGAGTTCAATGAACTGTTTTTGGTATTGGCTTACGTACGTTATTACACAGGCCTTACATACGTAATATCTGGGACCCTAGCATACGTTAAAAATCCCCTTTGGTGTACGTAAACACATTGAGTTGCTTAGCTGGAAAACTGTCCAGGTTCATGCGGAACCTTACACGAATCTCCCCTAGCCGCCACACGCCGACCCCTGTCGGATCTCGAGTTGACTGAGATTATATACGTTAAGCTCAATAGTTAACGTACGTAATATTTCACTCTTAGCGTACGCTAAGATCATTATCAAGTGTACGTTATCACGTGCAGAATTATACATGCATGCAAGGAAAAATGCAAAGATGTAGGGATACGAATACGAGAAACCAATCATCGATTAATACGTCACAAAGTTGAATCTTACAAGATCGAATATGGGATAATTACATATTAAGTATCCGGGCATTACATCCACGAGGTTCCAGGTGATAAAAAAGAGACCGACCCGCGACCAATGACCTAGAAATCGTGGATGTAGACTCCATGAAATGGATTGTAGCAGTCCTCATGTAGTTGGGACCTTCGTTTTGACGAGGCAGTCAAAGAGTTTGACTTCATGCAAAATGAAGAGGAACCTTGTGTAACACCCCCAAGTTATTCAGGGTATATTACAGCGCTGTGAGCCCCACCGTGGGACTCACAAGGCTAGTCATACGCGTAACTATAAAACTTGACCGAGAACATCCAAATACAACGAAATGAAGGACAACACAAAGGGTATTCAAACCATATCCAATATATCCAAATACATCATAACACAAAATCAATACCTCGGCAACACGGGCCGGAACATCAAGGAAACTGAAAAACAAAACTCGAGTATTCAATAACCATTCCAATACAACAACACTGAATGGAGGAACACAAAACACAACCGAAGATAAGACACCATATCACGCTTGCCAATCATCTTCATGCCGACCCGATACCTGCATGTCCGCTCTCCTGGAACCTGAAATACATAAAAAGTATTTTCCCCATAAAGGGGTTAGCCATGCTAGTGCAAGTATATCAAGTATGAAATAAAATAGTCCTCGACAATAAAGTAAAGGTATCTGTCAATTCATCAATTCAAGACTAGTATTCCGGAATAACTAAATCTCATAGCATCACATAAATACATACATGATCAACCGTGGAACCGCACCAGAGGCTACAGAACCCTCAGAGGACCCGTCGGTACGTCCCAGGGTGGTCAACCCAACTATCTGTGGTATCGCACCAGGGGCTACAAAACCCTCAGAGGACCCGTCGGTCCATCCTAGAGTGGATATAAACAATCATACCAATCATATATCTTACTTTCAAAGTCTAGAATGAACAATCATAAACATATACTTGCCTTTGAGACATCGAGAAATTGAACGGCAAAAAGAATGAGTTCGGTAGGTCCAAGAACACACTTCCGGTACCTAAACGATTCGTAAGGGATATGATAATCAATAATCCATACTCATAATTCATGAAGAAACTCCCAAAACCTGTCTACGATTCACGAAAATACAAGGGTAAACAACTAGAGGTTGGAAAATCACCCAAACCCGCACAAGCCCAAACACGGCACAAACCAATCCGCAAAAATCGTAGGAAAATCAAGTATACGGGGTAGATACATCATAATCTCAAGATTCTCATGCTTCAAACCGGATAAATCGAATGAATCTGATAAAAACCCTAAAATTCCCAAAAATAGGATTCTAAGGATTTTTACCTTGATTTGGACGATAGAATGGATTAGATGTTGTTAAATCCTTGTTCTCCAACCGAAGATGTTGATGTCTGAAGAAGGATCATCTTCGAACTCGCCAAATCGATGAAACCGCTCCTCTCGATCGGAAAAGTGAGAAAGATGAGAAAAATGATGAAATGGAAGTCAACTGCCCAATATATACTCGCCCAGTCTAGCGCACGCTACTACTCTGACATTAGCATGCGCTAATGGGGTCACTGGGTAGTCCAGTGGCTTCTGTCGGTCCCGTTAGCATGCGCTAATCGCCTTCCTTTAGCGTGCGCTAGCCGAAAATGGTGTCCGAAAATCGGAGTCCAGAACCTATTGTCCTCTACCATGCTCAGGTCTTAGCGTGCGCTAGCACGATAGCTTAGCGTGCGCTACGTAGCCCTTATAGCGTGCGCTAGCCGAAGCCTAGCGTATGTTACCTGATAGTCCAGACAGCCTGGCAACCTCACTGCCTCTGCTGACCAGCCCGTTAGCGTGCGCTACGGACGGATGTTATCGCACGCTACTAACCACGATAGAGTGCGCTAACGAACTCCTAGCGAGCGGTAACTGCCAGTCCAGAAAGCAGGATTAGTTACTGGTTCTGACCTGACTGGTCCCATATCGTGTGCTACGGCTCAAAGCTAGCATGCGCTACTCAAGGAGAATTAGTGTGCATTAGCCTAGGCCTAGCGTGCGCTATCTCTCTGACCCAGAACACTACTGCAAGGTCTAAACAACACGATCTTGATCCAAACAAGGTGCGAAACTCTATAAAAATATCGACAACATCACCAAGAGTTTATAGAGCGACAAAATAGGAAGAACGGCAAGGTCAAACAGTCAATAAAAAGTATGGGTATTACATTCTCCCCCTCTAAAAAGAAGTTTCGTCCCAAAACTTAAGAAATAAAAAGTTCGGGGTACTCCGACCACATCTTCTCTTCCGTTTCCCAAGTCGCCTCCTCGACTCCATGTCTCGACCATTGCACTTTAACTAGTGGAATGGTCTTATGCCGAAGTTGTTTCTCACGACGCTCAAGGATCTTCACGGGTCTCTCCGGGAAGGTAATATCCTTGGGTACGTCAATCTCACTATATACGATAACATGACTCGGATCCGGCACGTACTTTCTCAACTGAGACACATGA
Source organism: Orobanche coerulescens (assembly GCA_033398695.1). Taxonomy (NCBI): domain Eukaryota; kingdom Viridiplantae; phylum Streptophyta; class Magnoliopsida; order Lamiales; family Orobanchaceae; genus Orobanche; species Orobanche coerulescens. The sequence goes on along the minus strand of CM065811.1, from coordinate 136,823,274 downwards.
AAAACACAATGGACGTGACTCAAAGCTGGAGGCAACGCCAAGCGATAAGCTAAATCTCCAACCCTATCTAAAATCTCAAAAGTTCCGATATACCTTGGACTAAGTTTTCCCTTTTTCCCGAAACGGAGAACCCCTCTGGCCAGCGACACCTTTAGTAAGACATGATCCCCCATTTCGAACTCCAAGGGTCGACGACGAGTATCAGCATAAGATTTCTGACAGCTGTGGGCAGTTAGCAACCAGTCCCAGATGATAGAAATATTTTTCTTAGTCTCCATCAACATGTCCGGCTCCATTCCGATTAGCTCCGAAGCCTCGTCCCAACATAATGGAGACCTACATCGCCTACCATAAAGTGCCTCGAATGGTGCCATTTTGATCGACGCCTGCCAACTATTATTGTAGGCAAACTCGATCAACGGCAAGTGAAGCTCCCAATCATTGCCCCAGTCTAAGGCACAAGCCCGAAACATATCCTCCAACGTCTAAATCGTCCTCTCTGTCTGACTGTCTGACTGAGGGTGAAAGGACGTGCTCAATCTCAACTCAGTACCCAAAGCCTGATGAACGGCCTGCCAAAAATGCGATACGAAACAACCGTCTCGATCAGAAACAACGGTCTTGGGGGCACCGTGCAATCTTACGATCTCAGCTATAAAGGTTCGAGCTAATCTCTCCGGTCCCCAAGTATCCTTAATACCCAAGAAGTGTGCAGACTTGGTCAACCGGTCGACGATTACCCAAATCATATTCATTCCGGACCTAGTTCTCGGCATGCCAGTGATAAAATCCATAGAGATGTCTTCCCACTTCCACTCGGGAATGGGAAGCTGCTTCAACAACCCCATCGTTCGTTGATGTTCGATCTTGACTTGCTGACAGGTCAAGCACCGTAGTACAAATTCCATGACATCCTTCTTCATGTTATTCCACCAAAAATTTTGTTTCAAGTCCTTATACATCTTACTCGTTCTGGGGTGGATTGAGTAAGGTGTAGCATGAGCTTCTCAGATAAATCTCAAGATACTATCCTCGTGAACCATAAGGCCAGGAGATTTTCCTTTAATTACATCTTCCTTCAGTTGAGAGATCATCGGGTCACTCCACTGTTTCCCTTTGATATCGTCAACCAAGGATGAAGTGATTTCGAGAGTACACAACTGTCCTTGTACTCGTTGAAGCCAAACTTCTATTCCTTGCTTGATTAAATCCTACCGAATCTTTGCCTGAGAAGTAAGAACCTCGAGCATTTGGAGAGATGCCGATTTGCGGCTCAAATCATCCGCTACAACATTGGCTTTACCTGGGTGGTAAAGAATTTATAAGTCGTAATCCTTTATCAACTCTAACCAACGTCTCTGTCTCATGTTCATCACTTTCTGACTGAAAATATACTTCAGGCTCTTGTGATCGGTATAAATCCGACACGGAGAACCATACAAATAATGCCGCCAAATCTTGAGTGCGAAGACAATTGCGGCCAATTCCAAATCGTGAGTAGGATAGTGCATCTCGTACGACTTCAGTTTTTGTGACTCAAAAGCTATCGTCTTATCATGATGCATAAGCACACAGCGAAGACCTTGAACCGAAGTGTCACTATAAACCGCAAAGCCCTCGCTACCATGTGGTAAAGTTAAAATCGTCACTGAAGTCAAACGTCTCTTCAGCTCATCGAAGCTCTGTTGTCTCTCATCCGTCCAAACAAACTTTTCTGTCTTCTAGAGTAATTTCGTAAGCGGCCAAGCGAGTTTTGAGAACCCCTAGACAAACCTACGGTAATACCCAGCAAGGCCCAAAAAGCTACGAACTTCCTTAACATTTTTAGGCGGTGCCCAACCTAGCACTGCCTCAATCTTCTGCAGGTCTACACGAACCCCTTAGGACGAAATCACATGGCCGAGAAACATAACTTCCAACCAGAATTCACATTTCGAGAATTTCACATAGAGGTGCTCGGTTCTCAAAATATCTAGTACAAAATGCAAGTGTCGGGCATGTTCTTCTTTATCTCGAGAATAGATCAAAATGTCGTCAATAAAGACGACTACACACCTGTCAAGGTACTCAATGAAAATCTTATTCATTAACTGCATGAATACTGCCGGTGCATTAGTCAAACCAAAAGGCATAACTACAAATTCAGAATGCCCGTATCTCGTCCGAAATGCAGTCTTCGGAATGTCGGACTCTCTCAGCCTGAGTTGATAATACCCTGATCTTATATCAATTTTTGAGAAAACTGCATCCCCTTGCAATTGATCAAATAAATCATCTATACGAGGCAAAGGATAATTTTTCTTGATGGTCACTTTGTTCAGCTCACAGTAGTCGATGCACAAACGTAGTGAACCATCTTTCTTTCTCACAAAAAGGACAGGCATGGCCCAATGCGAAGCGCTCGGTCTGATGTACCCTTTCTCCAGAAGTTTTTTTAAAAAAAAAAAACGTCCAGTGTGGATGGGGGGTTGAGGCGGGACCCACCAACTTGTAGATAAGAAGAAATCAAAAATACAAAGTATCAGTCCCAAATTATGGTCCATTTTGGTTCATAATTCAGGTCCAAACATCAAAGAAGTCTACAGCCCGCTAAAGAAATACAAAGTGCACCACAAAAACTGTGGGCTAATGTGCGGACCCGTAGACCAAAATAACTCAATTCCGAAATATGATCAAAAATAGACCATAATCCGGAGCCTAAAATCTAAAGTGCCTACGACCCGCTAGATCAATACAAGGTGCACCACGGATGCCATGGGCTAATGTGCGGACCAATAGGCAATCAATCAATCAATTAAAAATGAAACTTATCTAAATCTAAATGAAGGATAACCAAGCTGATCCATACGTATAAGGGAGAGAAGAAACGGAGGAGCAATATCGTAAGTATAAGTCTTAATACCAAGGGACGACATGCCGAGCTAAAAGAGGTAGTCGTCCGGCCTATTGCCCTCCCAGAAGATATGAGTGACTCTGAACTAAATATCTCGGAGAATGTGTTGGATACGCATAAGAGTGTGACGAACCTACCAAGATCCCCGATGGCGAGATGATAGCAGGGTCACCACAGCAGCAGCATCCAACTCAATCCAAACATGTCTCGATCTCTGGGAAGCTAAAATCAAACCAAGCGCCAGCGCCTGGATCTCTGCATCAAAACTCGGCTGCGTCCCCCACCCGCAATCTGAGTATATCTATTGAACGAACTATCCGTGCTCAGCTTGATCCAAGGGGTCTCGGGTCGAAGCCAAACCAACAGAACGGGTCGACGAGTCTGAGCGGGAGAAGATGAGGCTCGCTGAAAACGATCAGGTGACGAGCATCCCGCCCAAAACTCAGAGGAAATCAGCCCCGCAGCAGTCAATAACGCAACATGGCACTCCACGTGCACAATAACATGAGAGGAAAGAAAAGAAACCGCCCTATGCTTTGCACTATTCCTTTCTGTCCAGATGAACCAAAGGATCAGACAAGGAATAATGAAAGTCGCGTGCCTAAAGTGTGTGCCATGTGCGAAATAACTCAGGAGCTCAAAAATATTCTGAGAGTGGGGTAGGGATAAATGTGCCCATGCGTCAAAATACTCCCACACATCACGAGCCACATCACTCTCCAAGAAAAGATGGGCAATGGTCTCAGTATGGTAGGTCTGGGTAAGGGAATGCGAGCAGCATAAACATCTAGAAGCCAATGAAATGCCCCTCCTCTGAAGAATGTCATCAGTCGGGATCCATCGTAAGAGAAGACGCCAAATAAAAACCGAAATGGTCGGTGTGAGTAAGGCTGTCCAGATGGCCCCATAAATAAGATTAGCATGACCCCTCACCCTGATGTGAGACCAAGCCGACGACAATGAGAACGCACCCAAAGAGGTAAGAGTCCAGCACATACTATCCGAATCCTCCTCGGCGATGGGAATCACGGAGATCTCCTGGATGAACTGAGGGGTAAATCCTAGCTCCTCTCCAACAATAGACTCCAACCTACCCATGTCCCACGTCCCATCAACCCATAACTCATTAATCCTAAGATGGGGTCTACCAGTAATCTGACAATAAGAAGAAATTGGCCTATCCCCAATCCAAGTATCATCCCAAAAGCTGACCTCCCCGCAGCCACGACCAAGAATCTAGCAAATGAACTCCAGAGCCTCAATACCCACACGGAGAAGATGGCGCCAAGGGTGGCTGGCATGAGCTTTAAGAGCAGTACGCACAGGCATATAAAGGCCACCAAAGCAGTTTCTGCGGAGCATAAACTTCGCCCATAGAGACGTGCCCGCGCGAAGGCACCACCAGGGCTTATAACTAAAAGACCTCGCCATATCCGAAAGGCTCTGAATCCCGAGGCCTCCCTCGGAGACCGGACGACAAATATGCTGCCAACTGAACCAGTGCGTCTTCCTCTTTGGACCAACAGCACCCCAGAAGTATCTCGCAGTGATCTGCTCGAGCTCTTGGATGATGTACTATGGAGGGTCCAAAACCTGAAGTAGGTGAACAGGAATCGTACAGAGAGTGCTCTTAATATGAGCCAAGCGTCCCCCAAAAGTATGGTGGCGATGGGAACAACTAGAGATCCTATCCAACATCCGTTGCTTCACCCCAAGAAAGAGCTCTTGTCTAATAAATCCTTTGTAAAGGGACACACCTAGATAGGTGATCGGGAGATCGCCCTAGCAAAAACCAATAAGATCATGAACTCTCTTATGCCAACGAGGCGCATGCTTGGGAGAGAGAGTAAAAGTGCTCTTCTTGATACTAACCATCTGGCCAGAAGCCGTAGAGTAGTGATCCAGTAGGCGCATAAGGTCAGCAAGACCATCATCCACAGTCCGTGTGAATATAATGATGTCATCGGCATAGGATAAATGGGATATGGGGAAAGGCCGCCTGCCCATCCTATACCTCATCAAAGGATGGTCCCGAATGAATCGATCCAAGCAGCGCAATAGATAATCAGCGGCAAGAACGAAGAGCGACGGAGAAATAGGGTCTCCCTGACGCAAACCCCGGCTGGAGGCAAAATAGCCGGCTGGACTGCCGTTCACTAGGATGGCGAACGTGCAACTCTCGATGCAATGATGGATGTACATAATCCATCTAGCCGGGAATTCAATCCTCACCAGGACCTGACGTAAAAACTGCCAGTGTACACTGTCATACGCCTTAGCCATATCAAGCTTCAGCGCAAGATTCGGGACACCATGAATGTCCGCGACGTGGAGGTCGTGAATAAGTTCTTGGGCCAGAAGGATATTATCAGTAATAACCTTCCCGTGAACAAATCCACTCTGGTTCGGAGAGATAATAAGAGGGAGGAGAGGAGCAAGCCGAGCGTTAAGGATTTTTGTGATAATCTTATTGGTCACATTACACAGACTAATAGGCCGGTAATCTGACCAACCGCTGAGAACAGGCTTCTTCGGGATCAAGACGACCGTAGTCGCCGTGAAAGTCGGAGGCATGGGATGTCCATCAAAGAACTCGAGCACAATCCCCTCCACGTCGGAAGATACAATCTCCCAACAATGCTGAAAAAATACAGACGAGAACCCGTCAGGCCCAGAAGCAATGTGAGGATCAATATCAAATATCGCAACACGAATCTCCTGGGTAGAGGGTGCGACACACAAACTATCAGAATCAAAGGAAGAGGGGATAGAGGGAAAACAAGTGTTATCTGGGGGGACGAGAACATCACCAGCGGATGTAAGCAGAGTCCTAAAGAAATTCACAGCGGATGATCGGATGTCCGACTCTACAGCGATCATCGTACCAACATCCTCAATGCTGTGAATATGCGAATGACAGCGCTTCTGCTTCGCAAAACCCTGTAAAAACCGGGTGTTGCGCTCGCCTTCAGTAACCCAACGAACTGCGGCCTTCTGTTTCCAGAAATCTTCCTCCATAGAGAGATGAAGATGGTACTTAGCACGAAAACGCTGTATAGCGGCTCTATTCTCCAGAGTAGGATCCGAATCATGTCGCCGCTCGGCCTCGTCGGCAGCCCTTAAGGCCTCATCCAACTTCGTATGAAGATTACCAAAAACGGACCAGTTCCACAGCTTCAGTATATGCTTAACCTTGAGGAGTTTGGCCTGTAGGCTACATATGCCAGATAATCCAATCGGGGTAAGCCAGACCTCCCTAACAGTGTCCAGGAATGTGTGATGCCGGATCCACATACTCTGGAAACGGAATGACGACTTGGGACGAGTCGCGGAGAAGTGACACTGGATAAGAAGGGGCGCATGGTCAGACCGAAGTCGAGACAGGTGAGTGACGGTAGAAACTGCAAACACGTACGACCATGCTTCATTAAACAAAGCACGCTCTAGCCTTTCCCTCAAACCATTGCGCTCCCAAGTGAAAATGTCGCCCTCGCAGCCCGCGTCAATCAACTCACAGTCAGCAATAGCCTGTGCGAAGTCCAGAATCTCTGAAGAACGGTCTGTGGTACTACCCTCACGTTCATGTGAGTGCAAGAAGATGTTTAAGTCACCGCTGACAAACCACGGCAACCCCTCTACTTCCAAAGCAATTTCACGTAGGGTGTCCCAAAGGGCGTAGCGACCAATACGGTTAGTGCTGGCATAGACATAAGTGACATAAATCGACTGGGGAAGAAGAGGAGAAGAAATAGAAAGATGAAGGACCTGATCTGTATCTAACAAAACCTGGTGCTGAAAGTGAGGGGAAGAAAAGAACCAAATTTTGTTAGACCAATTATAAAATCCCGACGCAAAACCTAAAGAGAGAATATAAAAATCAAAATTAGCATTGGAACCCATGGGTTCTAAAATGCCAATAAAAGAAAATCTATGAACACGGTGGAGATGTCAAATATGCTTCTGTGCTCCGGTGTTATCCAGACCACGAGCGTTCCATGTAAGAATGGGTATTGACATAAACTAACCCACCGAATCTGATGAAGACCTAGGACGCTGACTGGAGCGCCCCCGTCTCTGAGGTGTATCCTACCGGGAAGGTGTTCCCCCTTTCGAAGGCGATAAAGATCACCCCTTGGAGGAGGAATAGGGTCCGTGAGAAGATGCTCTTCCTCGTGCGGAAATCGAGGAGCCAGAAGCAGCTTTTCCCCTACTCGTAACGCGAGGGGCAGCAGTAATAGACATCAGACGTCTCTTAACCAGGGGTTTTGGTGCCTTAGGGAGAGGCACCATCGCCAAGGAAGAGAGACTGGACTCAGAAATATCAAATTGAGTGCGGTTAGGACCACACTCAATCTGAGAGAGAGAGGGAAATGAGGAAGGGGGAGGGTGGGAGGCTCGTAAACCACCATGGCCAAGGTCTTAGGCACAACGACGATCTGATCATCGCTGCGGACATCACCATCATGGCGGGGGGAGGTAGACTCAAAGAGTCTATAAGAGTGAGGAACAGTAGAGGACACTGTGTCATCCTCTAAAACATTATCGTCATGAATCTCGTGACCACTGCAATCGCTACCCGCCACACTATCTTTATCACCCACACTAATGATATCGTCAGTGCTAACTAAATCCTCCTCCTCTCTAGGAGAGGAGTCCAAAGATGCAAAGTATGAGTGTTGGCCAGTAGCAGCTGTACCCTTGGGAATAAATCCCGTCTCCTTGGGCCCTTTTTTGGCAACTAAGTGCCAAACGGCAGGCTCCTTTCCCTTAGGGGCAGCCTGGGAAGTACTAGCCTTAGTGGCTTTAGGAGGGGCCGGCTGCGTCTTCTGTTGACGAGAAGGGGCAGCTAGAGGTTTCTTACGCTGGGGCGGTGGAGGCCGTTCTTTGTTGCCAACTATGTAGCAACTCGACGGCTCGTGCCCCACGTGAGAACAGAGAGAGCAATATAGAGGAACTCTCTCGAAAATAATACGCTGCGTAATAACCTGGTCGCCAAACTCAACCTCGATCTCAGGCACTCTGTGTGCCAAAAGGTCAATCTTGACGCACACACGGGCGACTGAGAGTCTTGAATGTGTGGCCGTATGGGCGTCAACTAAAATGGGATTTCCAACAGCCTTGGCAATCGTGTATAATGCACGTGGATGAAATAAATGCAAAGGCAGATCCGGAAGTCTAATCCAAGCCGGGCAGATAGAAGTCTCTGTCCTAACTTTAAAACTAGGTGACCATTTAAAAACACGGGCAGGATATCCAGAAAAATTCCAAGAGGATACTAGCCAAATATATCTAAAATCCTCATCGTTATCAAACCTAACTGCTACATGACAATAGTTCAACCAACTCCAACTAAATTTAACCCTCAGTTTCATTTCATTCAAACCCGAAGACACATCTCTAGGGGTGGGAATAGCATGCGAAAATTTAAGAATCAAAGTGTGTTCCCATGACGCAGCAAGAGTAATCATATCAGAGGAAGAAAAGGTAACACGCGTCTTCTCATTTACGGAGGAGAGAGTACCAAAAGGACTAACCTTAGCTCCATCGAAATTAAATGATTTTATTGTAGAACCGGGTCGGTGGGCGAAGCCGGGCTGTGTCGAGCCATGTTGATGGTTGACCATTTGTGCGTAGGAGGGTTTCGGTCGTGGCTGTTCGGTTGCACCCGGGTCAGTCGGTCGGGTCGGTCCAGGCGAGCTCTTGATGTCGGAAGTAAAATGGTTGCCGGAAGTTTGCATCGGGTTGCTGGAGTTGACGGGTTGTAGATCGGGGCTGTCTCGGATGTAGTTCAGTGGGCTAAGAGTGGGGTTGGGCTGTGGGTGATTAACTGGGCCGATAATAGGGATCTGGATAGGCTGGGGGTTGAGGGTTTATGGGCTGGAGGGACTGGGCCGCAGGTTTAGAGGAGGTTGGAGAATTTATGGGCTGGGACGGTTTGAAGGGTGCTTGGGCTGACATATCGGCCAAAATGGTTGTGATGGATTGGGATTTGTTAAGCGGTGGGTTAATTTCAGGATTGGGTTGGGCTGGGATATTGTAATTGCAAGGTTGGGCCGGTAGTATCATGGGTTGAGATTTTGAGTTGATGGGCAGGTGAAGGCCAGATGCAGAAATTGGGTTAAGGGACGGGACGGCCTAGTGAGTATAAGATGATAGGCCATCAATTATAAGTGGGCTAGCTGAGGAAACCTGAGGGCCCGGTTGGAGTTGTAAGTTGGGCCAAATAATTGCAGGCCCATTGTGGTTGGGAATAAGTGATGTTGGCCTGCCCTCAATCTTCATGGACTGGGCTTCATCATAAGATACATTAATAAGGCCCCGTAAATCACAGCCGTTAGATGAGGGCTGACCTAAAATGGATGGCTCTCCTCCGTCCATTTTATTATTAAAACACTGCTTCAGATCCGCCGCAAGGGTAAAAGGCGACGAGTGAAACCCTGCAACTAGGGTTTTTGGAGAAAGCGACGGCGGAGATGGCATGGCGGCGCCGGACTTTGTCAGAGATATCGGAGCATCGTCTCCGGCCGGACTAGATGTAGGATAACCTTTGTTAGCTGGTATCAGCTCAGGAGATGCGAACGACGGAGCGAGGAACTTCGGAGATGGCGAGTGCATTTTTTCGGGGAACGTCGGAGGAGATGGGCTGCGACGGATATTCGGCCTGTCTTGGACGACATTAGTGTCTGCTTCTACTGTTCTTTCGGGCGTTCGGGATGCCCTTTTTTTCTCAATATGAAAAATTAAGCTTCAGTCGCCGGTGGGGAAAGGCCGGCGGCGGGCATGAGATATTGTTGTTGTTGTGTTCTAGAAACAATGAATTTAACAATAAAACCTTATTCGATGAAGAAAACGAAGATGGTGTGAGTCGTCGGCGGATGGTGAAAGGTTGTGGATAGAAGGAGGGTTGGCTCCTGAAGGACGGGCTCAAGAGGAAGGCAACGGAAGGACGGCCCCCTTTCTCCAGAAGTTCTCCCAACTAATTCTTTAATTCCTGCATCTCGGAAGGTGCCATCCGATAAGGTGCCTTAAAAATCGGGGCCGCATCAGGCTCTAAATCCATAGAAAAGTCTATTTCTAGATCTGGTGGTAATCCCGGGAGCTCGTCTGGAAAAACATCGGGATACTCATTAACAACCGGAATTGAAGCGAATTCGACTATGTTCCCCTCCGTTTTCAAAGCATAACACCAATAGCCCGTGCAACCTTTACTCAAAATTTTACGGCCTTCATGGCGCTTATAAGCAACTTGGATTGGCATGACTTATGTCCCAAAAATGGGTACTCGGATCCGTCTTTAGTCATCATGGTGATAACCTTAGTACAGTAATTCATAATCGCTTGATGACTATCAAGCCAATCCTCGCCGAAGATCACGTCCTCGCCATCCATTTCAACTACAATCGGATTCGATAACCAATATATACCAGCTATAACCACCGGAAAATCTCTAATCTCCCGGATTCCCATAATTCTATCCCCTCTAGGTAGTTTCACAATGAAAGTATCGCAAGCAGTCATACAAGTTATATTCAAACGGCATACACACTCCAAGGAAATGAAAGAATGGGTAGCACCCGTATCAAAAAGTACATGAACTGGATGAGATAAAATATGAATGGTACCTGAGGCCACCGCTGCATCGGGTTTGTCTGTTCAACGCATCTCATAAAATCGTGGTTGTACCGAACCAACGCTAGAGTTCCCCCCTCCAGTATTTTGACCCCGGCCCCGGCCCCAGCTGTAATTCTGCTGAGTCTGACCAAAAGATTGTCGCTGATTCACGCCTTGATCAAGTGGCGCTGGGGCAGACGCCCGAGTATCCAGAGTCTGATTTGGTTCGGACAGTAAGCCGCTCTATGTCCCATCTGTCCGCATGTGTGACACTTCAAAGGTGGAAAATTCCATTCCAAATTAACGTGGCCTGGACGAACACAATTATAACAAGTCACTGTGCGAGCTGAGGTGCCCGGAGCAGAACGGAAACACATACTTAAGAACACACAAGGCACGTAAGTACAATTCAATCGCAGGTCATCGAAGTGACCGATTCTCAAAAATACCAAAATGGAAGCAAAACGATTAAGGAAACACCAGAAGAGTAAGAGTTCTTATAAGTACCGGTCGCACTATGATGATGGCAAGGTAGTGATACTGTAGACAAACGATGACTCAATCGACCCAAAAGACCGACAACCTAGGTATCCATAGACCTAAGCTCTGATACCATATTCTGTAACACCCCCAAGTTATTCAGGGTATATTACAGCGCTGTGAGCCCCACCGTGGGACCCACAAGGCTAATCATACGCGGAACTATAAAAACTTGACCGAGGAGGTCCAAATACAACGAAATGAAGGACAACACAAAGCGTATTCAAACCATATCTAGTATATCCAAATACATCACAACACAAAATCAATACCTCGGCAACACAGGCCGGAACATCAAGGAAACTGAAAAAAAAACTCGAGTATCAATAACCATTCCAGTATAACAACACTGAATGGAGGAACATAAAACATAACCGGAGATAAGACACCGTATCATGCTTGCCCATCACATGCCGACCCGATACCTGCCTGTCCGCTCTTCTGGAACCTGAAATACATAAAAAGTATTTCCCCCATAAAGGGGTTAGCCGTCGAATTGCTAGTGCAAGTATATCAAGTATGAAATATAGTACTCCTCGACAATAAAGTAAAGGTAACTGTCAATTCATCAATTCAAGACTAGTATTCTGGAATAACTAAATCTAATAGCATCACATCAATACATAGATGATCAACCGTGGAACCGCACCAGAGGCTACGGAACCCTTAGAGGACCCGTCGGTACGTCCCAGGGTGGTCAACCCAACTATCCGTGGTATCGCACCACGGGATACAAAACCCTCAGAGGACCCGTCGGTCCATCCTATAGTGGATATAAACAATCATACCAATCATATATCTTACTTTCAAAGTCTAGAATGAACAATCATAAACATATACTTGCCTTTGAGACATCGAGAAATTGAACGGCAAAAAGAATGAGTTCGGTAGGTCCATGAACGCACTTCCAGTACCTAAACGATTCGTAAGGGATATGATAATCAATTATCCATACTCATAATTCATGAAGAAACTCCCGAAACCCGTCTACGATTCACGAAAATACAAGGGTAAACAACTAGAGGTTGGAAAATCACCCAAACCCTCATAAGCCCGAACACAGCACAAACCAATCCGCAAAAATCGTAGGAAAAGCATGTATACGGGGTAGATACATCATAATCTCAAGATTCTCAAGCTTCAAACTGGATAAATCGAATGAATCTAAGAAGAAACCCAAAATTCCCAAAAATAGGGTTTTAAGTATTTTTACCTTGATTTGGACGATAGAATAGATTAGATGTTCTTAAATCCTTGTTCTCCAACTAATGATGTTGATGTCTGAAGAAGGATCGTCTTCAAACTCTCTAAATCGCCGAAACCCACTGCTCTCGATCGGAAAAGTGAGAAAGATGAGAAAAATGACGAGATGGAAGTAAAGTGTCCAATATATATTCGCCCAGCCTAGCGCACGCTACGCCTCTGACATTAGCGTGCACTGGCGGGGTCACCGGGTACTGCAGTAGCTTCTGTCGGCCCTGTTAGCATGCGCTAATCGCCTTCCTTTAGCATGCGCTAGTGGAAAATGGTGTCCAAAAATCGTAATCCAGAACCTACTATCCTCTGCCCTGCTCAAGTCTTAGCGTGCGCTACCGCGATAGCTTAGCGTGCACGACACAGCCCTTATAGCATGCACTAGCCGAAGCCTAGCGTACATTACCTGATAGTCCAGACAGCCTGACAACCTCACTGCCTCCGTCGACTAGCCTGTTATCGTGTGCTACGGAAGGATGTTAGCGCGCGCTACTGACCATGAATAGCGTGCGCTAACGAACTCCTAGCGCGCGTTAACTGCCATTCCAGAAAGCAGGATGAGTTACTGGTTCTGACCTGATTGGTCCCTTAGCGCGCGCTACGGCTCAAAGCTAGCATGAGCTACTCAAGGAGAATTAGTGTGCGTTAGCCTAGGCCTAGCATGCGCTATCTCTCTGACCCAGAACACTTCCGCAAGGTCTAAACAACACGATATTGATCCAAACAAGGTGCAAAACTCTATAACAATATCGACAACATCACCAAGAGTTTACAGAGCGACAAAATAAGAAGAACGACAAGGTCAAACAGTCAATAAAAAGTATGGGTATTACACCGTGTGTATACAAGAGGGTTAGTGGGAGCAAGATCACATTCTTAGTATTATATGTAGATGACATTCTACTAATAGGAAATGATGTGGGAATTCTTAGTTCTGTTAAAGCTTGGTTTTCGATTTATTTATCCATGAAAGACTTGGGAGAAGAAACCTATATTCTTGGGATTCGACTCTACTGGGATAGATCGAAGAGAATGATAAGCTTTTTCCTAAGCCCTCTATATAGATAAAATCTTAAAGCGATTTAAGATGGATTATTCTAAAAGAGGGTTCCTATCGATGCGACATGGAATAAAACTCACTTTGAAGATGTGTCCTCATAGTGAGGAACAATGAAAAGAAATGAGTAATATACCATATGCTTCGGAATTTGGGTAGCCTTTAATATACTTTATTGTGTACGAGACCTGATATTGTGCATGATAGGAGCATGGTAAGTAAGTTTCGGGCTAACCCAGTTAGGGAACATTAGACTGCTGTAAAAGAACGTTCTCAAGTACTTTAGAAGGACTAGAGACCTGGTTCTACTTCTGGCTACATTTACTCTTAATGGAGGAGCAGTATCATGGCATAGTGCCAAGTATCGCAACTGCTAATTCCACCTGTTAGGCTAAGTATAAAGCGGCCTCGGAGGCCTCCAAAGGAAGGATTTAGAAGTTACTGGGTAAACTTCACGTGACACCTTGTGCTGCACTGCCAGAGCGGTAGCACATGCCTTGGAGCCGAGGTTTCACAATAGTACCAAACATACTGAGAGAGAGTATCATCTCGTAAGAGAATTTGTTCGCAAAGAGATACATTGTGCTGTATAGAGTAGAGTCAGCCGACTACGTTGCTGATCCACTGACCAAGCCACATTCTCAGATTAGATTGGAGCGTAATCTGGAGAACAGGGGTATTAGATACCATAGTGTGTGGCATTGAGTGCAAGTGGGAGATTGTTGGGAGTATGCCCTCGAATTCCACTCAGAGGATGTTGAGTGAGGGCATTGTACGTGTAATTATGTAAATCATTTATATAAGGCAATGAATGTTTCTTTATTTACTGGTAGTTACTGGAATTCCTAACTCGTAAATATACATATAGAAACTAGTCCGTGTATTTGAGAGCAAAATGTTCCACTCCTTATTAGATAAGGAGGTCGGCACTGGATAAGGAGGTCGGCACTGGAAAGGTCGATGAAACTTGACTGGGCTTTAAGTTTTAGTGAAGACTTGTATGACGTGTTCTTTGATAAGGAGAGTTCCCATCGAACAATACTGGTTAGTGGGAGCACACGTTATAGGTATGCTAATTGGATTAGTATACTCGAACCGACTCACCCTCGATTTGTCACACGGATTTCACTCCGGGATAGTGAATGACGGAATTGAAAGGTTGTGATAGGTATTCGTGAACCTTCGACTTGAGGATTTAGTAGGGATGTGCTTCTGACGTCAAGATTTCATTAGAGTAGTTTGACCCTGTAAACCAGGAGGTGGGGATCAACCTCGAAGTACGTCTTGACAGGCAAGTAGCATATCCTACTGAATACCAAGGTAGAATTCTCTCTATCATTAGTGAGCGGGTTATATGTCCTATGCGGTTATTGGCAGATGAGATCAAAGTCTTTGGCCAAAGCATTGAAGCTAGCTGTATTAGATACACGAGAGCTTGATGATCTCGATTTGCATTAATGCATGCATAGAGTCAAGTACAGATAGGGTTTGACTGACCGTATCCCTATAACTTGATCCGGACATTTAAAAGAAGGGTTTAGACATATATTGGTATTCACGACAGAATGGTTCTTGAATGATCCCAATCATTCGTTCTTAGTTGGGGTACAGTGTAGGCCGCCAGGCTGCCTAGGTGGTGGTGCTACTCTTTGGTTCCGCCCATTGCTGACTGAGATGGACCTACCGAGTCGCGCAATAGGATTGACGATGGAATGAATCGAGCTTAATCTCTTATTATAAATATTAGATATTGGATATCTAATTTGGGACATTGGATGTCTAAATTAATTTATTTGATAAATTAATTTACGGCCTGATGAATTAAATAAATCACTGGGTGATTAATTTAATTCATAAATATAATTATTTCTTGGAGAAATTAATTATGTTATTTTGTATTTGATATGATTAATTAATTAATATAAATACATCGGAATGGAATCAGAGTTTATCTGTTTGGACTCACGGGAGTCCGAAACGAGCCGGACTCATTCAATTCCTTCTAGATGGCCGCCAATTTTCTCCCCTTTACTTTAGTCCTTGTTTCCACCTTAATTGGTGGGAGATATAAGGCATCTAGGGGACAAGATATGTTGAATATCTTGAGGGTAGGTGATTTGGTTGAAGAATAAAAGTGAGAAGACTAACTCTCACTTGACACCCTTGCCATTCCAACCGTAAGTGAGAGATAGTGAGAGAGAAAATATTTTTCTTAAGTCTTCCTCTTGTTCTTCACCTTGTTCTTGATAATACTTAGAGAAAAAAAAATCAAGAAATCAAAGTGGGAAAATTTGATAAACATACTTAGTGTATATTCATCAAATTCAATAGCTTCATCACACAGGTCTAGCAATATCATAGGAGGATAGTAAGGTGATCGTAATCCCATTTATTTCTTCGGCGCGTGGCAAGTAGAGGCGTTGTATTTTCGACGTTGGATCATTCAAGTGCTTGGACTGCTTTGGATCGTAAGGATATACAACTAAAGCTTGGGGAATAGCTCAAGAGAAGGAATCCATTTAATCAACGGACTATAAGGGTGAGTTTCTATATCTCTTGTGTTTTCGTTTTAATATTCGTATATACGTAGCTCGATCAATCCTCTTCGGGATTCAGATCGAATTAATTTTCGTTTTACTGCTTCCGCTGGGCCTTCGTTTTTGGCACCGAATCCCAACACAAAATTCCAGTTTGCTAACACCCGAGTTTTCGGGGGGTGGGTGCCTATTATGTGCTCAGGTTTTGGCAGCTCGGGAGCAGTCACAGGATTGGCTTGGAAGGATATGGAGGACAATGATGCTAATCACACCAGAGTCAGAGTCTTTTCTTTTGTTTCATTTTGGTCGGTATTTCTATGTCGGTCGAGTATTCACCCTTGCATGGGTGTAGTTTTCATTTATTAAATTGAGTTGTCATTCTTTTATCTGTTTAAGCTTATTATTGTCATTGAAATGTGAATGTCGTTAGTTTCTGAATTGGTTAATGACCTTGTCGGTCTGCTTTGTAATTAATTTGACCCTGGTCAGTCAATCATTGAGTAGTCTTTTGGAGTTTAGCCTAGTTGATCCTTGTGATAAGGGTCTACAGCATGTAACATTCCCGATCGGATTGTGGGAGTGTTACAGATATGTTATCGGAGCTTAGGTTTGCGAAAAACCTAGGCCGTTGGGTCAAGTCCATGTCTCATGTATGTCGCGGGCATCAGAGTTGTGATTAGTATCGTGGTCCCGCCATCATCTTCAGGAAATCCGTGATGGTAAGTCTCCCGATTGTAAGTCCCCTTATATACGTATTTGATTATATTGTGTTAATGTGTTTAATGTGAACAACGGGTTGGAACTTGTTTGTGATATTATTTTTTTAGGATATAACATGCGTATACGGTCTGAGTGAGAACGGTTATGTAGTATTCATCGGAAGTCGAGTGTACTTATCGATTTATACATTTCATTAGGGTAAATTTTTTAGTGTTAATTTTGTCCGCTGCATGAGTATTTTGAAATGGCTTTTGGTATCTTGCAAATTGAGTTTTATTTCGTAAAATCGATTCCCTAAACCGAGTTTTGGCATTTTGGACTTGCACGTTTTGACGGTATCTGTTTTATAAATGACTTTTGTGAGTATTTGAAAATATTACTGTCATCGGTCTTTTTAGCGTTTTGAACATTTTTAAAAATGGTTTTTAGCCTGGTGGGTTCCGGCGTGGGGCCCACGGCGCTGTAATATCACGAACATTTTAAAGTGGTACTTTGAAATTTCTAGCACATCGAAAACCCATGATTTAATGTCGTCATGTCAAATGGTCACGTATCTCGGTAAAAATCATTTCGATTAAACACTTTGGTGGAAGAGGAGAGATTTTCAAATTGTGGTATTTGGAACTCAACACTTTTGAAATATTTAAAATTAATTACGATTCAATTTTTAATTTTCTTTCATACATTATTCGAAAAGAATTTTTAAAGTCGATGTATAAACTTCCTCTTCCAAAATTGTAATATCCGCGTTTTCTATTTTTAGTAATTTCTATTTTTGGTGTATATTCGTTTCGGACAACTCGCTTGGCGCTGTTTTGGAATTCTGAACCTGTTTTGTTCTTGGAGTTCTCCGCTTGGACGGGTCTCGATGATGTTTTTGCGTAATTTCATATTGTGGTGTATTTTGTCTCATGTGTATTCGATTCTCGTTAAACTAGTTCGATTTCGTCGTTTTCTTACTTCCACGAGCTCGTATGATTGAGTAGAGCATGTTGTGGGTTTCGGATTGTTAATACGACGTTGTATCGTGATTTTCGGATGTTTGGGCCGTTTTTGTAATTTCCGAGAAGTTTAGGGAATTCGTTCCTTGTTCGACTTTGGTTGTGTACCTCGGATCGTTTTGGGGTTACGTACTTCCATTTCATGTTATTGTTGCCCAAATATAGATTCCTATTCCTTTTATTCTCTTTCCGGATCATTTTTCGTCATTTTGGGACCCGAGGGGGGTGTGGGCCGCGGCACAAGGATTGTGCGCCGCGGCACACACATTACCCAGTTGTTGGCCGAGCAGGCTGTACCGTGTGCCGCGGCACAAGGATTGTGCGCCGCCGAATACAGCCGAGTCAGTGCCGCGGCACACTTGTCCGGGCCGCGGCACACCCATGTGGCACTTGCCGGCCAAAACTGACTGTACCGCGTGCCGCGACACACTTCGAATGAGCCGCGGCACAACGAGCGGTCAGCCGATCACTGGGCGCAATTTTTGGCCCTGTGCCGCGGCACAGTTTAGCTGAGCCGCGGCACATAACGCGGTCAGCGCTATATCTGCATTTTTGTTCATCGAGAGTCACTCATTTCCCTTCCCTTCTTCAACCGTACGAGAGAGAGTGGCTTGAGAGGGAGATTTCCTCCATCTATCACTTGATTGTGTAAATTTCTTCATCTCTTTTCGATCGGGTGGCTCGGATTGCGAATCTAACACGTGGTTTTCGGATTAGAGTGCTTGATTCTTCAAGAGGTAAGAACTCCTTTGACCCTAGTATGATTTTGGGGAGGGTTTGGTGGTGATCTTGTGTTTTAATCCGAATTAACCGATGTTGTTGTTAGATTTTGATAGTATAGTCGTGACCCTTGGTTTTCTTGTTATTGGTTGGGATGAAATCCCGTTATTACACCGTTGACCGATTTCATTTCCTTATGCACTCGTGGTGTCCGATGAATTGTCCCAACGGGTAGAACTAGGATGAATTTCTTCTTATTCATGATGTTGAGATTGGTTGTATATCTTTATTGTGTTAGGGTCGGATTTGAGAGGATTGTTCGGATCGTAACCTATTCCTTAGTCGTTTCCTTCGCGTCGTATTATCCAAGGCAAGTACATGTATTATATTTCATTATGTGTGTACGGTTTTGATGCGAATGATGTAAACTGGTTTATTGAACGATTGTGTTGGTTACTCTTCCACCTGGGGATGGCATGGGGCCTCTGGGGGCCGATACTAATGGGTACGGCCACGGAAGTGGACTTGGGTGCGTGCGTTGATGTTCTTCATCAACGAATTGCATTGTCGAGTATTGAAGTTAGACTGTCTATTTTGAAACTAGGTTTAAGTCCCCTGCGTGGGCAATGAATTGGTATTTAACATCTGTTCATGTCTTACGTTAAAAAATGTTTTGGCCGAGGCCACGGCCTTATTTACTTTTGAGTGCATCATTCGGGATTACATTGTGGTTTATATGTCATGTGTTAGCCTGGTAGACCTCGCAAGGGTTCTACGGCGTGTAATGTCCCAGTTGTGAATTGGGGTGTTACATTAATGGTATCAGAGCTTAGGTTTTGAATGCCTAGGCTGTCGGTTAATTTTGGGCCTGTTAGTGGCGTCATTTAGAGTCAGTCGTAGAGCCTAATATCATCATGCTACCGTCTTTTCGTGCGACCCATGGCTGTAAGTCTCCTCGAACTCTTATATTCCTGTAATTCGTTTTCTTGCATTGTTCGGGATTGTGAATCGTAATACCAACTTTGTCAATTGTAAATCTTTCTGATTTTATCCTTTTCATTTCTTCCTCTAGTATGTTGAGAGGTCTTGGTGGTAGACCAGCTAGGGGACGCGGCCGAGGCCGTGGTCGGGGTGCTGATAATGAAGAGGGCTCACTTTCTCAGTCCTCTGCGGACTCAGCCTCTCACTCAGTGCCGTCGGGTAATAATGCCGACGCCGGGGCTACTGCCGTACTTCAGCAGTTAGTAGCTCAGCTTGCTCAGATAGCTCAGGGCGGACGCCAGAATCCGCCCCCGACACCTGAAGAGGAGGCTAGTAAATGGCTTCAGACGGTGACTAAGATGCACCCTCCTCGTTTCTCCGGAGCTTCTGACTCCCTCGGTTGGGAGAATTGGCTCTTTCAGTTGTCCAGGACCTTTGATGCCATAGCTTGTCCTGAAGACAGGAGGGTACATATCGCCCAGTACCTCCTGGATAAGGAAGCTGCGGAATGGTGGGAGGCCGTTGTGCCCAGAGACCGTCGAGCTACTTGGGAGGAATTCAAGGCTACTATGGAAGCAGAGTATTGTCCACTGCCAGTCAAGGAGCGCAGAATTGTGGAATTCTTCACCGCTACACCTCAGGATGTGCCTATTTCTCAGGCCATCATTTCTTACAATCAGCAGTTGGGTTTCGTAAGAGATCAAGTGAGAACGGAGGCTGATAAAATCCGTTACTTTAATATGCGCATGAAGCCGCATATCAGGCAGAGTATGGCACCGCTCATGTGTGCCACTTTGAAGGAATACCAGGATCGCGCTCTGGCGATCGAGATGGCTCTCCCGGAATCAGAGTCGGTTTCGGAAGCTAAGAAGCAGAAGACTACCGGCGGGTTCTCGGCCGGTAAAGGTGGACAGTTTTCGAGGTCTCGTTCTGCTCCTACACCAGGGAAGAGGCCGTTTCATCAGGCCGGTGGATCCCAGGGTAACCGTTCGGTCCAGTCTGTGGCACCTGGCGGGAGAGTTTGATTTAATTGCAATCATCCCGAGCACGTTATGAAGGATTGCCCATTTCCGTTAGTTGCTTGCTTTACTTGCGGACAGACCGGACATCGGGCAGCTCATTGTGAGAGGGCCACCAGGGCCGCTAAAGTTCCGACTACCACTACCGATCAGAAGGATCACATTATTCCAGCCACTCATGTTCCGCAGGGTTCGGGTCATGGTATGGGTCGGGGCCAGCCGGATCGCCGTGCAGCCTCGAGTTCGGGTTCAGTTCACCCCCGATTGTATTAGATGAGGCGCACAGAGGAGGAAGACATTCCGGTGGCGTCAGGTACCACTCAGATCCTTACTCATCCAGTTTCCGTGCTTTTTGATTCGGGTGCTACCCATTCCTTTATTGCATCGGATTGTGTGAATCGTATTGGCTTTAACTGCTTGTTTGAGTGTGAACCGTTTGTGGTGGGTACGCCTAGCGGGGATCGTATGATTGGGGACCTGGAAGTTAGGGATTGCCCCGTGAGGATTGGGAGCCGAGATTGGCCCTCGAATCTCATTGTTATAGACCTTAAGGGTGAGGATTTAATCCTCGGGGACGATTAGTTAGAGCGTCACAGTGCTATCATGAACTATCGGACTCGTACCATCTCGATAGTAGCCGAGGACGGCACCGAGCATACCCTCATCGGTCGAAAGCCGGGGAGATCGGGGAGTGTGATTAGCGCCTTAAAGGCGATGAAACTTCTGAACCAGGGTTGTGTCGGCTATTAGTGTTACGCTCTGCAGGCGGAGGATGGTGGAATTGACATGTCGTCAATTCCAGTTGTTTGTGAGTATCCCGATGTTTTCCTAGACGACTTACCGGGATTACCACCGCAGAGAGAGGTGGAGTTTCCTATCGATCTTGAACCGAATGCAGCCCCTATATCTCGAGCATCGTACCGTATGGCACCGTCGGAGATGATAGAGCTGAAGAATCAGTTGGGAGAATTGTTAGATAAAGGGTATATTCGACCGAGCGCATCGCCTTGGGGTGCGCCCATACTCTTTGTTAAGAAGAAGGATGGGTCGCTTCGTTTATGCATCGATTAACGAGAATTAAACAAGTTGACCATCAAAAATAAATACCCTTTGCCCCGGATCGACGACTTGTTTGATCGCCTGTGGGGCGACGGTCTTTTCGAAGATCGATTTGCGATCGGGTTACTACCAGTTGAGGATTCGGGACATCGATATACCGAAAGCTGCCTTTCGGACGAGATATGGCCATTATGAGTTTGTGGTTATGCCCTTCGGGCTAACTAATGCCCCATCAGTGTTCATGTAGTTAATGAACAAAGTTTTTATTGAGTATCTAGATAAATTCGTAGTCGTCTTTATTGATGACATTCTGATCTACTCACGGAGTCGTGAGGAGCACGCCTTACATCTCCAGATTGTTTTAGACATCTTGAGAGCGGAGCAGTTGTACGCGAAGTTCTCTAAGTGTGAGTTTTGGCTCGAGGAATTGATGTTCCTCGGGCATGTGATTTCAGCAGAGGGAGTTCGGGTAGATCCGCAGAAGATAGAGGCAGTGATGGCTTGGGAGCCGCCTAAGAATGTGAAGGAGGTGAGGAGTTTTCTGGGTCTTGCCGACTATTACCATAGATTCGTTGAGGGATTTTCTAAGATCGCTAGACCACTCACTCAGTTGCTCCAGAAAACTCAGAAGTTCGAGTGGACCGCAGACAGGCAGGACAGTTTTGACGAGATAAAGAGACGTTTGACCACCGCACCCGTTTTAGCATTGCCTCAGGGGAATGAGGATTTCGTAGTGTATAGTGATGCTTCAGGCCTTGGTCTAGGATGTGTTTTGATGCAGAGAGACAGAGTGATTGCTTATGCGTCCCGCCAATTGACACCTTATGAGGTAAATTATCCCACGCATGATTTGGAGTTAGCTGCGGTCGTTTTCGCCTTAAAGATATGGAGGCATTATCTCTATGGATCGTCTTGTAAGATTTTTACGGACCACAAAAGTCTGAAGTATATCTTCAGTCAGAAAGAGTTGAATATGAGACAGCGCAGGTGGTTGGAGCTAATTAAAGATTACGACCTCGAGATACTTTACCATCCGGGTAAGGCTAACGTAGTGGCTGATGCGTTGAGCCGGAAGCCGATGGCATTACAGATGTTAGAGGTACTTGCACCACAGAGTAGGATCCAGCGAGATTTTATTTGCCAAAATATTGAGGTTTGGGTTCAGAGAGTCCAGGGCTAGTTATGTGCGTTAGAGATCACTTCGTCCTTGACTGATGATATCAAGGCGAAACAGTATGATGATCCGTTTATAGTCCAGTTAAGGGAGGATGTGAGGAAGGGGAAAGCCCATGGATTTGTGGTTCACGATGATGGAGTTTTGAGGTTTCGCGGCAGACTTTTTGTACCGAGTGTTGTTGAGCTGAGACAGGAGATCTTGAGTGAAGCTCATGCTACACCTTACTCCATACATCCTGGTACGAGTAAAATGTACAAGGATGTGAGGAGCAACTACTGGTGGAGTAATTTGAAGACGGATGTTAGCGAGTTTGTGGCGAAGTGTTTGACTGTCACAAGAGTTAAGATTGAGCATCAGCGACCCGCGGGGTTGCTACGACCACTTCCCATTCCGGAATGGAAATGGGAAGACATCTCTATGGACTTCATTACCGGGATGCCTAGGACTCGGACTGGAATGAACATGATTTGGGTTATTGTTGATCGACTAACCAAATCAGCTCACTTTCTGAGTATTAAGGATACTTGGAGACCGGAGAGGCTGGCCCAAGTGTTTATTGCGGAGATCGTGAGATTGCATGGGACTCCTAAGAGTATTGTTTCAGATCGTGATGGCCGATTTGTATCACATTTTTGGTAGGCGGTTCATCGAGCTTTGGGGACTGAGTTGAGACTCAGTACGTCTTACCACCCTCAGACTGACGGACAGTCGGAGCGGACGATCCAGACGTTGGAGGATATGTTGAGAGCCTGTGCCTTAGATTGGAAGGATGATTGGGGGACACACTTGCCGTTGATCGAGTTCACGTACAACAATAGTTGGCATGCCTCGATCAAAATGGCACCATTCGAAGCGTTGTATGGGAGGAGGTGCAGATCGCCGTTGTGTTGGGATGATACGTCCGAGCTAATCGGTACCGAGCCCGACCTGATAGTTGAGACGAGGGAGAAGATTACCCTGATTCGTGGTAGATTGTTGACGGCCGAGAGTCGGCAGAAGTCTTATGCCGATACACGTCGCCAACCGTTGGAGTTTGAGGTGGGAGATCACGTCTTGCTTAAGGTGTCGCCGACACGGGGAGTTTACCGCTTCGGTCGGAAGGGTAAACTTAGTCCGAGATATATCGGGCCGTTTGAGATTTTAGATAGAGTTGGAGAACTTGCGTATCGGTTAGGCTTGCCGCCGTCCCTGAGCCACGTGCATAACGTATTTCATGTTTCCCAGCTTATGAAGTACGTATCGGACCCTAGCCATATTATTGATTTTGGAGAGATCGAGTTGGGGCCCGACATTACCTTCGAGGAGAGGCCGATTCAGATCTTAGAGCGTCGAGTTAAGCAACTCAGGCACAAAACCATTCCTTTGGTCAAAGTGCAGTGGTCGAGGCATGGATCCGAGGAAGCCACGTGGGAAACGGAGGAGAGTATGAGGTCGAGATACCCCGAGTTATTCGTGTTGAAAGTTTCGAGACGAAACTTATTTTTAGGGGGAGATAATGTA
This sequence comes from Orobanche coerulescens, assembly GCA_033398695.1. Lineage (NCBI taxonomy): Eukaryota > Viridiplantae > Streptophyta > Magnoliopsida > Lamiales > Orobanchaceae > Orobanche > Orobanche coerulescens. The sequence continues at coordinate 136,799,205 of CM065811.1, read as the reverse complement.
ATATCCACGTTTTCTATTTTTAGTAATTTCTATTTTTGGTGTATATTCGTTTCGGACAACTCGCTTGGTGCTGTTTTGGAATTCTGAACCTATTTTGTTCTTGGAGTTCTCCGCTTGGACGGGTCTCGATGATGTTTTTGCGTAATTTCATCTTGTGGTGTATTTTGTCTCATGTGTATTCGATTCTCGTTAAACTAGTTCAATTTCGTCGTTTTCTTACTTCCATGAGCTCGTATGATTGAGTAGAGCATGTTGTGGGTTTCGGATTGTTAATACGGCGTTATATCGTGATTTTCGAATGTTTGGGCCGTTTTTGTAATTTTCGAGAAGTTTAGGGAATTCGTTCCTTGTTCGACTTTGGTTGTGTACCTCGGATCGTTTTGGGGTTCCGTACTTCCATTTCGTGTTATTGTTGCCCAAATATCGATTCCTATTGCTTTTATTCTCTTTCCGGATCATTTTTCGTCATTTTGCGACCCGAGGGGGGGTGTGGGCCGCGGCACAAGGATTGTGCGCCGCGGCACACACATTACCCAGTTGTTGGCCGAGCAGACTGTACCGTGTGCTGCGGCACAAGGATTGTGCGCCGCGGCACACAGCCGAGTCAGTGCCGCGGCACACCCGTGTGGCACTTGCCGTCCAAAACCGACTGTACCGCGTGCCGCGGCACATGCCGAATCTGCGCCGCCGCACACTTCGAATGAGCCGCGGCACAACGAGCGGTCAGCCGATCACTGGGCGCAATTTTTGGCCCTGTGCCGCGGCACATAACGCGGTCAGCGCTATATCTGCGTTTTTATTCAGCGAGAGTCACTCATTTCCCTTCCCTTCTTCAACCGTACGAGAGAGAGTGGCTTGAGAGGGAGATTTCCTCCATCTATCACTTGATTGTGTAAATTTCTTCATCTCTTTTCGATCGGGTGGCTCGGATTGCGGATCTAACACGTGGTTTTCGGATTAGAGTGCTTGATTCTTCAAGAGGTAAGAACTCCTTTGACCCTAGTATGATTTTGGGGAGGGTTTGGTGGTGATCTTGTGTTTTAATCCGAATTAACCGATGTTGTTGTTAGATTTTGATAGTATACTCGTGACCCTTGGTTTTCTTGTTATTGGTTGGGATGAAATCCCGTTATTACACCGTTGACCGATTTCATTTCCTTATGCGCTCGTGGTGTCCGATGAATTGTCCCAACGGGTAGAACTAGGATGAATTTCTTCTTATTCATGATGTTGAGATTGGTTGTATATCATTATTGTGTTAGGGTCGTATTTGAGAGGATTGTTCGGATCGTAACCTATTCCTTCGTCGTTTCCTTCGCGTCGTATTATCCAAGGCAAGTACATGTATTATATTTCATTATGTGTGTACGGTTTTGATGCGAATGATGTAAACTAGTTTATTGAACGATTGTGTTGGTTACTCTTCCACCTGGGGATGGCATGGGGCCTCTGGGGGCCGATACTAATGGGTACGGCCATGGAAGTGGACTTGGGTGCGTGCGTTGATGTTCTTCCACCTGGGGACGGTTCGACGGGACCTCTGGGGGCCGATACTAATGGGTACGGCTGCGGAAGTGGTTTCTCACCTGGGGACGGTCCGACGGGACCTCTGGGGGCCGATACTAATGGGTACGGTCACGAGTTACCAAACGTCGATAATGGTGATGTGGAAAGCTTGATAATATATTGATTTGGTGTAAATGTGATATTCCGGAATATTGATTCTTCCTAATGATTTGTTTGTATTGAATCGTGTATGTATATAATGTTGTGTAATTGTGTACTTGCACTAGCTATTCGAATGCTAACCCCTTAAATGGGGGAAATGCGTCTTATGCATTTCAGGTACCGGGAGGGTTGAGGAGCAAGCACGGGACATGCATGCAAAGGATGGGCTGGCTTGATGATGTGGCTCGAGTCTGCATTTTTATGTTTTGTCATTGCATTGTCGAGTATTGAAGTTAAACTGTCTATTTTGAAACTTGGTTTAAGTCCCCTACGTGGGCAATGAATTGGTATTTAACCTTTGTTCATGTCTTACGTTAAAAAATGTTTTGGCCGAGGCCACGACCTTATTTACTTTTGAGTGCATCATTCGGGATTACATTGTGGTTTATATGTCATGTGTTACCCTGGTAGACCTCGCAAGGGTTCTACGGAGTGTAATGTCCCAGTTGTGAATTGGGGTGTTACAAAAATAAAGGACAGTATTTACAAGTTTTGGGCGTAACGTGACTCGCCCTCTTTTTCAAAACTTTGTTTTCATTAAGTGCATACATATAATGATCGTCCTAGTCGAAGGACTCAAAATTGACTTCAGAAAACAATGTGCTTTACGATATTACCGTTATTCTAAGGATGCTAACTAAGCCTCGTGTTGATAATTATGGTATACTGTACGACTGATAAATCAATATTGTTGAACGGTATTATCTGCATTAGTATGTCAAGCCTCGGCGGACGTAGACGTGATGATGGAAATTGAAGCGGTGAGGTGGTTTGTACGACCACGATTCATGCTACAGTTAAGGAGTATCAAGATCTAACGATATCCTATGAAATCTCCTCAATGGTCGAGCCCACGAGCGAAGCAGAGAGACCGAGGACATCTGGGAAATATTTGGGCGGTGAAGAGTCTAAAACTCGCAAACCCCCACGTAGTTCGAACGCGTCGTCTTCGTGGTCAGGAGTGAGCGCTGGGAATCCCAAGCCAGCATTAGTGACTCTCGGTAAGAAGGGAGGGTGCTTCAACTGCAACCGTTGGGGACATGTTCATGCAAGTTGTCCCTTTATACTCTTGACTTGTTACCGGTGCGGGTGTGAAGGTCATCGGGAGAAACATTGTGAGATAATTTCCGAAGTGGCAAAGAATGCTACCCTGTTGGCGAACAGAACAAGTGACCGAAGAATGTCCCGAAACCCTATGTCTCCTTCTGAAGAGCCTAACATGGGAGAATGAATATTTTGTAATATGTCCTACCGTTGTTGTTTCCAACAATCATGATTTTGATCGATTTTCATTTCATTGCTTTACGTTTCCAACTCTTGTTGTTCTAAGTTTCGGGATCGAAATGTCTTTTTAGTATGGGGGAGTGTATTACCCATACTTTTCTTAGTATTTCTGGTATTGTGTGACTTTTCATTGTTGGTAATTCAATTGTGATCCTCTCGACGATTTTAAACTACCTTGTTCTACTTAGCCTACCGTCCTCCGAATGAATTTTGGAGCTGTTTTGATAAATCCCGTGGATTATTGTGGCTTTTCCACATCCGAATTTGATTCTTGCAAATTTTATTTGAAACTATTGTTCCCATATGTACAATTAAGTTTTCCAAATGTGTTGTGAACTTGGATGCAGTTGGTCGAGCTCGAAACATGGCTTCAGGATGTTTGAGCGGTTTTGTGATTTTTCTAAACTCTTAGAGTTTTTATCTCTAAACCCGTACTCCTCCACCTCGAGTCCTTGTGTTCATATATATTTTATTGCCTCGACTCACGTACCAAATGCTTGCTCGGTCAGTTCATTGTATTTCTAGAATCCTCGTATTCGCGCATTGCTCGTGACGTTTTCGGGCTGAGCAAGCAGTTATTTTTCGTTGATTGTTTCACTGCTCTCTATTTTATGTTTCGGGACGAAACTTATTTTAAGGGGGTAGAATGTAATACCCAAGATTTTTTATTCTGATTAATTTGAATTTTTATTTTTATACCGGAAAGTTCTCGGTTGTCGAGCGTTGGTATTATTTTCCTCGACGATTGATTTTTGTGTTTATGGCCATATGTGGTGATATGTTATATGTTTTTTTTATTTCGGATCAATATTTTTGTCCGCGAGCGTTTTGTCATGTTCGTTATTGTGCGATTTCGGAAAATCGAGTCGTCGATTCATGGCGGCTGGGCACCGGCCGGCCAGGGGCGGCAGTGACCGGCCAGGTACGCATGAGTAGCCCCCACGAACCGGCGCTCGTGCAGTACAGGCAGACTACTGAGCAGTCGCTGGGGGCCGCGCACGAGCAAGGCGCACGGGCCGACGCTCCTGCGGCACTGGGCAGGTGATAGCAGGCACGCAGGAGCAGGCCACACGACAGGACGCCCGAGCATCACGCTCGTGTGTGTCCAGAAGGCTCCCAGATGTGTTCCGGCAGGTTCTTGGCGCACGAGTCACGCACGGCCGGTGCTCGTGCGTGTCTGCTCGTGCGTCGTGCGGGATCTATATAATGACCCGGCAGACGTATTCTTCACCCATTTTCTTCCCCCAACTCACCTTCTCCGTGGCCATGACTTGGAGAGCATGAAGGTATGGTGTATATATATCGATCCACATTGTTTTTGAGTTCCTAACATTGATTAATCATCCTATAACCTTCTCCGATCCATCGAATCAAGGTATGATTTCCTAAAAATCAAGTTTTGGGGATTTTAGTTGACTTCGTCCGATTTAATCGTATTAACTCAGATTATTGATGGATAATCGAAGATTAAGTTGTGTCCTATCATTTTCATCATCTTTCCACGGTTTTTTCATGTCCGATTCATTGTTTATATGAGTTTTCAATTGAGCCTTCAAGGTGTCCGGGAAAATGCCGCAGAGGGAGATTCGGTCGTTTTGCGATGTTTTCCCCGTGTGATTTATTGTTTATTTGATGATATGATATTAGGGACGAGTTCCCTATGAAAATCTGGTGTTAAGCCTTTCCGATCATCGTTTTCATTGGAGTCCCAATTTTTTCAATCAACCGTATTTTCGGAGTATTCGCGATAGATTACCAAGGCAAGTGCCTTGATATACGAATTGTAACTACATGCAATCATTGTTGTCGAAGTGTATAAATTTATACGGATGTATATATATATATATAGATTTATTTATATTTATATATTAAATATATGTATGTATTTACGTATATTGATATATATGCCTATGTCGGTGAATGCCGAGTGATGAATGCTAACACTAGTTGACGTACTCAACTTGGATTGATGGATGAACTATAGTTATAGATATAATATAGTAAGGTTATATATATATATATATATATATTCGGTTGAGTCGCAATATAGGGATATATGTGCGGCGTTGGTTGGTTATGCCTGAAGGCTTATTGTGATTGAGTTTTGATTGATAACGTGAGTGATATTGTTTAGCTGTGTGGTTATGGACTGGCGGATAATTTGTGTGACTTGGTGTACTGGTTTGATAATTGTTGTAACGTTTGTCTGTGTGCTTGACATTTGAAACAATGTGGATACTTGTTGTGAGAAACCTCTTATCTGGGAACCTCTGAGGGCGGGGCGTGTACTCCAGCCTGGTGTACGCTGCAATGTGCGGCTTCATATGGTTGGTGAACACTGGTGTTACCTAATGCGCGTGCAAGGGGCGGCTCTTGCGGGAGTGATCGCCGGCGAGGTGACATGTTCAAGGGGCGGCCAACATAGTGGAGTGAACGTCGGTGCACAGGTGTGCAAGGGAGGCGCCTGGCAGGCTTATTGGTTACGGATATTCAAGTGACAGCTAAGACCCCGATACCTGTAATATCCATATCTTTCAATTTTTAGTAGTTTCCATTTTTGGTGTATGTCTATTTTTATCGACTCGCTTGCAACCGTTTCGATATTTTGAATCTACTTTATTCTTGGACTTTTTCCATTTGGATGAGTTTTGGTGGTGTTTTTACATAATCCCATTCTATGTTATGTTTTGCCGTATGAACGTTCGATTCTCGTAAAACTTGTTCATTTTCGTTGTTTCTTGGCTTGCATGAGTTCGTTTGGTTGAGTTGTTCGTGTTATGACTTTCGGTTCATTAATCCGACATCGTATTGTGATTTTCGGACACTTGGGCCATTTTGGTAATTTCCTATAAGTTAGGGAATTTCATCTTCATTGTCGTATTTCGGATTCCCGGGTAGTCGGAATTGTATTTTCTTGTAGCGCTTATGTTCGTCATCGGATATACTTCGTAACCATATTTTTAGTTCGATAGCAGGTCCGAGTTTCAGGGTCGTGCGGAACCGTTTGGACAGCAGCTACCAGAACTACTGTCCAGTAGGGTGTTACGGCCATAACGCCCCATCTGTTACGGCCGTAATGTGGCCATTGTTACGGCCGTAATGTACCATTTGTTACGGCCGTAACAGCCCACAGTTTTAAGAACAACGGGCAGAGGTCAACACCTCATTTCCTCATCCCTTCTTTCGTTTTCACCATTGGGCGACACCAGGAGGCGAATTTTTCCACCTTCGAGCCGTGTGTTTTTCATTTTCCATCACCGTAGGGTTGTGCTAACATATTATCATCAACGTAATCATCTTCTTCCGTCCGAATATGAGGTAATTTCGTCTAGAACCCTAACTTGTCAATTTTGGGGTTTTTTTGGGTTTTGCTTGTTAGACGCGAATTGTTCAAGTATGTTGTGATATTCCCCATCGATTGTTGTTATTGTGTGACTCCCAATCCGATTTTGTCAAGTTTAATCCGTGAATTGTCGATTTGTGGAGGTTTTGCGTAAACCCTCACCCGTATCGATTTATCGTTTATTGTCATAGCTTGTAATCGGGGTTATGGGCGTTTTCCATTCGATTATTGTTGTCCATTAGGACTGAGATATGTTGATCCTTCATTTAGGGACCGTCGTTCTCCATTCGGATCGTTGGTAGTCGTTATTCATTCTCAATTCTTCGAAGATGTCTCAATGGCAAGTACTTTACATTTGTTTACGCGTTCTAGTATTTGAATTATGGCTTTTCGTGGTTGTGTGGATGTATATGTGTATGTTCACCTAGGGATGGTCCGACGGGGCCTCTAGGGATATGTCGTCGTGAGTTTCGTATCGTGAACTATGGTTAACCACCCAGCGATGTCCGACGGGGCTCTGTGAGGTACGGTGGCCGTGAGTCTCGTAACGAGGTTAACTTTGAAATGTTTTGTTGGAGAATTCTGTTTTGTGCTTGTGCACCGTAAAATATTCTGGAATATAAATGATTTCAAAAATGATTTTTGCGCATAGTTTCATCTGATTAGAATGGTAGTTCAAATGGATTGTACTTGCACTAGCAGTTGTCGCTAAACCCTTAAATGGGGGAAATAATTTTGTATTTCAGGTACAGGTCAAGGAAGCAAACGAGCATGCGAGCCATACGAGGATGATGGGCAGGCGTGATTCTGTCCAGTGGTTTCTTATTAGTGTTTTGTTTGGGATTTACTTATTATGTCTTTTGGTTAAGTACTCGAGTACTCTTTCTTGAATTTATTATTGTTGTGTACCCGTTTTGGGGAATGGATTTGATGTCAGATTGAATTGTCAAATTCCTGTCTTTCGTCTGGATGTTTGTGTATTGTGAAATTGTCGTTTTGTTGATGATTATATGTCTTTGTCGAGTGTGATTTGGTACGTTAGCCTGGTAGATTCCACAGTGTGGGGTCCACGACACTGTAATATGCCCTGGTCATCTTGGGGGTATTACAGAATATGGTATCAGAGCTTAGGCTTATGGATACCTAGGCTGTCGGTTATTTGGGTCTAGTCAAGTGTCGTTTTTGAACAGTATCACTGCTACGCTATCATCTCAGTACGCCGGTGCTCGTAAGTTTTCCTAACTTGATTCGTTACTTTGATCTATTTTGTTCCTTTCTTATTAACTCGTTGCATTTTGCGTTTGAATTGTACTCACCCGTTACTTATTCAGAATTCCTGCTGGTAGAGGACGCGGATGCGGTAGGGGATGTGGCGCAGCCAGTGAGGCGGCCATGTCCGATAACTCGGGAACTGATTCGGCGATGCCTTCCTTGTCGAACAGTGTTCCAGCTAGTTCCGGAGGTCAGCAGGATCAGTCTGCTAGCTCCGGCAATGCTCATGAGAATATCGGGGTGGCTAATATTTTACAGCAAGTAGAGAACCATATGACGCTACTAACTCAGGCCGTCTTAGTCGGCCAAGCTAATGCCAACCCGGTTCCGCCTACTGGATCCGGCAATGATAAGCTACTTCAAGACGTGATTCGTATGCATCCTCCGCAGTTTGATGGTGCTTCTGACCCTTCCGATTGGTAGAATTAGTTATTAGAGATGGAGAAAGTATTTGAGGCTGCTAACTGATCTGAGGAGAGGAAGGTACCCATCGCTCAGCACTTCCTCGCCAAAGAGGCAGCGGCGTGGTGGTAAGCGGTGAAACCGCGTGACCGGGCAGCCACATGGGTAGAGTTCCGAGAGCTGATGGAGGACGAATTTTGTCCGTGGCCAGTTAAAGAGAGGAGGATCCGAGATTTCTTTTAGGCTAAGCCCCAGGATATTCCGATTTCGCAGGCAATCAAAGAATACAACCAACAGCTTCATTATGTGAGAAACCAAGTCCGAGATGAGCTTGATAAGATCCGACACTTTAATATGCGGATGAAGCCAAGGGTTCATCACTACATGTCTGGTCTCGAATGTACAACCCTGAAATAATATCAGAACAAAGCAATGGCTTACGAGATCTTGTTTACTGCGATTGAGGCGGCAACAGAGGGGAAGAAGCAAAAGACCTCCGGTCAGTTTTTGGGAGGAAAGTCTGACGGTTATCCGAAGGCTCAGTCTGGTTCACGAGTCTTCGGGAATCAGTCCCCCTCATTTGGGCGAGGAAATGGTTCTAAGTCTGCTCCTACTGGTTCAGTGTGTGGTCCTAACTGCTATAACTGTGGTCGCCCCGGACACATTATGAGTGAGTGTCACAGACCCCCGATTCAGTATATTTCTTGTGTTCGGATGGGGCATCATGCCATGTATTGTACGAATGCATCTCGGGCACCAGTTACTCGGATATCAGGCCTAGCCACGGGAGAACAGAGTGTGAATCAGACAACAACAGTTTCTCAGCCACAATAGAGTTTTGGTAGAGGTCGAGGATGTGGGCAGCCTTCTAGAGGGGGATCTTCTAGTGCGGGGTCTGTTCCGCCCCGTGTGTATGAGATGAGACGATATGGGGATCCCGACACGATGGTAGCTACAAGTACCGTTCACATCCTTGACCATCCTATTTCTGTGTTTATTCTATTCTGGTGCTACGCATTCTTTCATATCTCTGGATTGTGTGCACCGTCTGCATGTTGATTGCCTAGTTGCGTGCGAACCATTTGTTGTTAAACTGCCTAGTGGGGATAGCATCGTAGGGGATCGTGAGATTAGAGATTTTCCGTTGAGCATCGCTGGGAGGGTTTGGCCTTCTAATCTGATTACGGTAGATATTAGAGATGAGGATCTAATTCTTGGTGAGGATTCGCTGTACCGTCATGGGGCGATCATGAATTATAGGACGAGAACCGTTTCGATGTTATCCTCTGACGGTACCGAGCATTCTTTTGTGGGGCGTAAGCGGAGTAGCCAAAGATTTCTGATCAGCGCTTTGAAAGCGGTGAGACTTATTCGAGGAGGTTGCACGGGTTATTGGTGTTGTACTTTGAGATCGGAAGAATGGGGAGTCGAGCTCTCGTCTATTCTAGTAGTGTGTGAGTATCCTGACGTCTTTCCAGACGAGTTGCCGGTTTTGCCGCCGGACCGAGAGGTTGAGTTTACTGTTGATTTAGAGTCGGGTGCAGCACCGATTTCTAGGACGCCATACCGTATGGCGCCTGCCGAGATGCTTGAGTTGAAGAAACAGTTGGTAGAGTTACTATACATGGGGGTATATTCGACCGAGCGCTTCGCCTTGGGGAGCACCGGTCTTGTTTGTGAAGAAGAAGGATGCGTCACTTCGTCTGTCTATCGACTATAGAGAGTTGAACAAAGTGACTATAAAAAACAAGTATCCGCTTCCGAGGATTGATGACTTGTTTGACCAACTGCAAGGGGCAACCGTGTTTTTGAATATTGATTTGAGATCGGGGTATTATCAGCTCTGAGTGAAGGGTTCTGACATTCCGAAGATGGCCTTTCGGACGAGATACGGTCATTACGAGTTTGTGGTTATAACTTTTGGGCTAACCAACGCACCAGCCGTGTTCATACAGCTTATGAACAAAATCTTTATCGAGTACCTCGATAAGTGTGTAGTCGTGTTTATCGACAATATCCTGATTTGCTTGAGGAGCAAGGAGGAGCATGCCCGTCATTTGCATATCGTGCTAGGTATTTTGACAACTCGGCATCTTTTCGCGAAGTTCTCAAAGTGTGAGTTTTGGTTACGGGAGGTTATGTTTCTCGGCCACGTTCGGCCGAGGATGTTCATGTGTACCCACATAAGATAAAGGCAATGTTGGATTGGGCGCCGCCCAAAAATGTGAATGAGGTCCGAAGTTTTCTTGGTTTGGCCGGGTTCTCTAAGATCGCTATACCGCTGACTCAGTTGTTACAGAAGTCAGAGAAGTTTGTGTGGACCGACGAGAGACAGAAGAGTTTCGAGGAGTTGAAGAAATGGTTGACGACCGCTCCCGTTTTGGTAATGAGGGTTTCGCAGTTTTTAGTGATACTTCGGGACAAGGGCTCGGGTGTGTACTCATGAAACACGGGAAGACAATTACCTATGCTTCCCATCAGTTGAAACCATACAAGTTGTATTACCCTCCGCACGATCTGGAGTTGGTCGCGATTGTATTTGTGTTGAAGATCTGGCATCAATACTTATATGGCTCGTCATGTCAGATTTTCACCGATCACAAGAGCATGAAGTTCATTTTAAGCAGAAAGAGCTTAACATGAGACGGCGGATATGGTTGGAGTTGATTAAGGATTACGACCTCGAGATCCTTTACAATCCGGGCAAGACAAATGTGGTGGCAAATGCTTTGAGCCGGAAACCGGTGTCGCTTCGGGCGCTTGAGTTACTTATGGCCCAGCCAGGACTTCAGCGAGAGTTAATGATGTTGAGCGTTGAGATTGTACTACCAGAGAGTTTTGGGAAGTTGCGTACTCTTGAGATTTCTTCGTCTCTAGTCGACGACATTAAATCGGGACAGTTGGAAGACCCGATGTTTATTAAGCTTCAAGAGAATGTAGGGAAGGGGAAAGACCCGGGATTCGTGATACATGAGGATGGTGTGTTGAGATTCCGAGGTCGGCTTTGTGTTCCGAATGACTTGGGATTGAGATAGAGTATTATGAGAGAGGCCCAGGCGTCACCTTACTCAGTCTATCCAGGCTCGAGTAAACTGTATAAAGATCTGAGGAAGAATTTATGGTGGAATGACATGAAGAATGAGGTAGTCGAGTTTGTGGCTAAGTGTTTGACTTGTCAACAAGTCAAAATCGAGCATCAGCGGCTAGCCGGATTCTTGAAACCACTTCCCGTCCCGGAGTAGAAGTGGGAAGATATCTCCATGGATTTTGTCACGAACTTGCCAAGGACGAAGACCGGAATGAATATGGTGTGGGTGATCGTAGACCGACTGACTAAGTCGGCACATTTTCTGGGCATCAAGCATATTTGGGGTCCAGAAAAAATGGCTCGTATTTTTATTGCGTAGATAGTGAGACTTCATGGTACGCCGAAGATTATTATTTTGGATAGAGATGGCCGGTTTGTATCGCATTTTTGGCAGGCGGTACATAAGGCATTGGGGACACAGTTGCGTTTGAGTACATCTTTCCACCCTCAGACTGACGGATAATCCGAGCGTATCATTCAGACGTTCGAGGATTTGTTGCGCGTGTGGGCGTTAGACTGGAGTAGTGACTGGGATGAGCATCTGGCCTTGATTGAGTTTACGTATAATAATAGCTGGCACGCGTTGATTAAGATGGCACCGTATGAGGCACTTTATGGCCGACATTGCTGATCACCGATATGTTGGGATGAGCCGTCTATTTTAGTTGGCACCGAGCCGGATCTTGTATTAGAGACGAGGGAGATAGTTGAGTTGATTAGAAAGATAATGTTGGTAGCTCAGAGTCGACAAAAGTCTTATGCGGACGTTAGGCGTCGACCTTTGGAGTTTGAGGTGGGAGATCATGTTCTGTTGAAAGTGTCTTCGTCGAAGGGAGTTTTCCGTTTTGGGAAAAAGGGGAAGCTCAGCCCGAGGTATATTAGGCCTTTCGAGATATTAGAGAGAGTTGGCGAATTGGCGTACCGTTTGGCTTTACCTCCGTCGTTGAGTCATGTGCATAGTGTATTCCACGTCTCTCAGCAGAGGAAGTATGTTCCGGACCCATCCCATGTTATTGTTGTGGAGATCGAGAAGGACGTCACGTTCGAGGAGAGGCCCGTTAGAATTTTGGAGTGTCGAGATAAACAGTTAAGGTACAAAACCATTCCTTTGGTTAAAGTGCAATGGTCGAGGCACGGATTAGAAGAGGCAACGTGGGAGTTGGAGGAGGATATGCGTTCGAGACATCCCAAGCTTTTTGATTCTTAAGTTTCGGGACGAAACTTCTTTTTAGAGGGGGAGAATGTAATATCCGTACCTTTCCATTTTTAGTAGTTTCCATTTTTGGTTTATGTCTATTTTTATCGGCTCGCTTGTAACCGTTTCGACATGTTGAATCTACTTTATTCTTGGAGTTTTTCCATTTGGATGAGTTTTGGAGGTGTTTTTACGTAATTCCATTCTATGTTATGTTTTGCCGTATGAATGTTCGATTCTCGTAAAACTTGTTCATTTTCATTGTTTCTTGGTTTGCATGTGTTCGTTTGGTTGAGTTATTCGTGTTGTGACTTTTGGTTCGTTAATCCGACATCTTATTGTGATTTTTGGACACTTGGGCCATTTTTGTAATTTTCTATAAGTTAGCGAATTTCTTCTTCGTTGTCGTATTTTGGATTCCTGGGTAGTCAGAATTGTATTTTCATGTAGCGCTTAGGTTCGTCATCGGATATACTTCGTAACCATATTTTTGGTTCGATAGCAGGTCCGGGTTTCGGGGTCGTCCGGAACCGTTTGTACAGCAGCTGCCCAGAACTGTTGTCCAATAGCGTGTTATGGCCGTAACACCCCATCTGTTACGGCCGTAATGTGGCCATTGTTACGGCCGTAATGTACCATTTGTTACGGCCGTAGCAGCATGCTATTTTAAGAACAGCGGGCAGAGGTCAACACCTCATTTTCTCATCTCTTCTTTCGTTTTCACCATCGGGCGACCAGGAGGCGAATTCTTCCACCTTCGAGCCGTGTGTTCTTCATTTTCCACCACATTAGGGTCGTGCTAACATATTATCATCAACGTAATCATCTTCTTCCGTCCGAATCCGAGGTAATTTGGTCTAGAACCCTAACTTGTCAATTTCGGCGGTTTTTCCGGGTTTTGCTTGTTAGACTCGAATTGTTCAAGTATGTTGTGATATTCCTCATCGATTTTTGTAATTGGGTGACTCCCAATCCGATTTTGTCAAGTTTAATCCGTGAATTGTCGATTCGGGGAGGTTTTGCATAAACCCTCGCCCATATCGATTGATCGTTTATTGTCATAGCTTGTAATCGGGGTTATGGGCGTTTTCCATTCGATTATTATTGTCCGTTAGGACTGAGATATGTTGATCCTTCATTTAGGGACCGTTGTTTTTCCTTCAGATCGTTCGTAGTCGTTATTCATTCCCAATTCTTCGAAGATGTCGAAAAGGCAAATACTTTACACTTGTTTACGCGTTCTAGTATTTGAATTATGGCTTTTCGTGGTTGTGTGGATGTATATGTGTATGTTCACCTAGGGATGGTCCGGCGGGGCCTCTAGGGATACGTTGTTGTGAGTTTCGTATCGCGAACTATGGTTAACCACCCAGGGATGTCCGACAGGGCTCTGCGGGGTATGGTGGCCGTGAGTCTCGTACCTAGGTTAACTTTGAAATGTTTTGTTGGAGAAATGTGTTTTGTGCTTGTGCACCGTAAAATATTCTGGAATATAAATAATTTTCAAAAATGATTTTTGCGCATATTTTCATCTGATTAGAATGGTAGTTCAACTGTATTGTACTTGCACTAGCAGTTGTAGCTAACCCCTTAAATGGGGGAAATACTTTTGTATTTCAGGTACAGGTCAAGGAAGCAAACGAGCATGCGAGCCGTACGAGGATGATGGCTGGCGTGATTCTGTTCAGTGGTTACTTATTAGTGTTTTGTTTGGGATTTACTTATTATGTCTTTTGGTTATGTACTCGAGTACTCATTCTTGAATTTATTATTGTTGTGTACCCGTTTTGGGGAATGGATTTGATGTCATATTGAATTGTCAAATTCCTGTCTTTGGTCTAGATGTTGTGGATTGTGAAATTGTCATTTTGTTGATGATTGTATGTCTTTGTCGATTGTCATTTGGTACGTTAGCCTGGTGGATTCCACAGTGTGGTGTCCACGGCACTGTAATATGCCCTGATCATCTTGGGGGTGTTACAATACCGAACGATGTTCGCAATTCAAAATTCTTTCAACTCGCTTTAAATGTCGATCTCGATATAGACTGCCATTCGTCTTTTTGAAAGTTTGTTTCAACTTGTTTTAAATGTTGGTATCAGGGTTAATTAACCAAGGATATTTGATGAGATCTCCGGGGGTTAATTAATTAGGGGTCTTGAGCAGGATTTGTCGAATGAGAGGCTGTGTTCTTAATTGTATTGTGATGATATTCTGTGAATTGGGTCGAGGAACCATGAAATGTTGAGATGATTGATCTCATGATGATATTATTTGGATTGGGTCGAGAACCCCGTGAGACGTTGTAATGACTCGCTTGTGACAGTGTTTCATAAATTGGGTCGAGGACCTCGAATAACATTGTAATGATTTTCTTGCAATTGTTTTCCATATGCTGGGTCGAGGACCCGAGAGCTTTTGAAGTTATTTTCTAAAAGTATTCCTATTCGATTTTCAAAACCCCAAGACGGCCCGAGTCAATAATAACGTTTTCAAACTATCTTATCAAATTTCTTTTCCTTTTATAAAAGGTGTTTTTCAAGCTAGATCTTTTAACTCATTGGGATTGTTTAAAGATTCATTGGTGTTATGACCCGTAAAGAGATTATGGCTATGTGATTACCTTTCACCTTGTGTAAACGAATGCTTTGATGTGCTGTTTGTGTGAATGTGTGGTTTGTGTTAAGGCTTCGTGGCTGTTGAGTTTGTGTTGATACTTTTCGTATATCTTGTATATTATGTACTTGCACTAGCAAAATTCCAGTTTGCTAACCCCCTAGTTTTCGGGGGTGGGTGCCTGTTATGCGCTCAGGTTTTGGAAGCTTAGGAGTATTCACAGGATTGGCTTGGAAGGAGATGGGGGATAATGATGCTATTTACACCAGAGTCAGAGTCTTTTCTTTTGTTTCATTTTGGTCGGTATTTCTCTGTCGGTCGAGTATTCACCCTTTCATGGGTGTAGTTTTCATTTATTAAATTGATTTGTCATTCTTTTATATGTTCAAGTTTATTATTGTCATTGAAATATGAATGTCGTTAGTTTTTGAATTGGTTAATGACCTTGTCGGTCTGCATTGTAATTAATTTGACCCCGGTCGGTCAATCAGTCTTTCGGAGTTTGGCCTGGTAGATCCTTGTGATAAGGGTCTACGACATGTAACATTCCCGATCGGATTCAAGGGGTGTTACACTATCGAGACTCCAGTCCCAGTCCAGTAGCTCCAGGACAGCCTCTGGACTGCTAGTTAGCGTGCGCTAACAATGACACAGTAGCGCGCGCTACACCACAAGCGATAGCGTGCGCTCCACCACAATGAGTCAAAAACTCATGCAACGATCTGAAACGGAATCAAGTACGTGTCCACTCATGACACACCCAAACGTGGCACAACATACCAAAGACATGGACAACGCCAATCCGATAACCCGCAGAAAAACGCAACGAAACTGGAGTGAAGATCTTGGGTATTACACATGATAAATGTGGCTTAGGATATGACTTGTTCTCCCATAAGGGAAAATATAGTACGGTGTTCGTCAGGGGAGTGGAACCCATTCCTGAACCTGAAGAGACCCCGAGTCCCGCAAAGGTTACAGCTTTCCCTCCTAGTACAACAGAAACCTCAGCCTCCCAGACCTTTGAGACGTAATCAATAGTATGCTCCCAGAGCATACCAACAGCGCCAACAGTCATCCAGAAACAAGGCTGTATCTAAGTATCAAATGCATGCACCGCATTACTACCAATAGTACAGTGTGCCTAGATACTGGATACAGGAGCCCTATTATCCATCCAGAAAACAGGTCGCCGTGAAGTACCACCAACAGCTCTGGGAATACACCTGGAAACCTAGAAGGCAAGCTATAAGGCCGAAGAAAATGGTTCCCCCTCCAAGACGACAATCGTACTGGAATCAAAACCCTAGATTTTTCATGTATAATAATCAAGGTTACATCAAATACGTGACTGTCCCACATAACTATCGCAACACCGGACCAACAGTAACCTACAACAAACCAATTACTGTCAAGCAAATTTGAGTAGCAAAAGGCAGTAACATCCATGGACCCAATAATCAAAGTTGACCTAAATCGACCTAAAATCTTTGCTTACAGGATATCAAAGAAACGCCATCTGGTACTTTCATAGTGGATGTTCTTGACATATGACAAGAGATATTAGCAGGCTGTCAGATTATGTAGAAGGTTGTGGTCCAAAGGTACGATTCGGTGAAAAATCTAAAGGAAGAATAAGAGGGAAGGGAACCCTACTTGTAGGAAAGTTTAAAGTCATTGATGTATCCTATGTTGAAGGCTTACAGTATAATCTACTTAGTGTTATCCAGTTCTGTGACAAACATTTCTCATTCTATATAGATCACTATAGGGTGAAGGAGCTCAAGACCAAGATAATCATCCTTACAGGAACTCGATCAGGTAATATGTACACTGCTGACTAGAAGCCTACGAAGTCCACCATTATATGTTTTTTTGCCAAAGGCACTGCAGATCAAAGCTGGCTATGGCACAAAAGGTTGTCGCACATCAGCTTCAAGACTATCAATAAACTCGCTAGACAGGGAATTGTGAGAGGTTTGCCCAATGTGTCATTTCATAAAACGTCTGTGGACCATGTCGCAAAGGCAAACAAGTCAAGTCCACCTTGAAAAGCAAGTCATACATATCCACCCACAAGGTACTGGATTTGTTACACAGGACCTTTACGGCCCTGTAGACCCTGTAAGATTGGGAGATAAGAAATACTGTCTTGTTATTGTTGATGATTTTTCTGAGCAAAAAGAAAGATTCCATCACAAAGTTGTCAGAGAACCTGAAGAAGCTACAGAATGAAAAAGGGTATAGTATCGTGTCCATGCGTTTCGAAAGAGGTATTGAATTCACAAATCGCTTCATAGAGCAATACTGTTCGAACAATGGAATACAGCATAAATACTCAGCAGCCCGAACTCCTCAACAAAATGGCGTTGCCGAGCGAAAGAACATGATGCTAAAAGAAGCAGTAAGGACCATGTTAGCCACAAGCAAATTGCCATAGCGGTTCTGGGGAGAAGCAACAAATACAATGTGCTACACACAAAATCGTTCTTTCATTAACAAGCATAACAACAAAACAGCATATGAGGTATGGAATAATAAAACTCCAATGGTTGCATACTCCCACATTCTTGGATGCAGGTGTTATGTTCTAAACAATGGGAAGGATCAACTTAAAACCTTCGATGAAAATTCGGATGAATATATATTCATAGGATACTCCTATATCAGCAAAGCTTTCAGGATATTTGACAAGAGGAAGCTGACAATAGAGGAACCCGTCCATGTAGTATTCGATGAGCCCCATTGTGACCCTACAGGAGTAGAAGGCATAACCCAAAACATCCAAAACTTTCCGTTGATGATCCCCAAACGCCAATATAACCTGTCGTGGACCTAGAAATCAATCCCGCCGCTGTAACATCAGAAGTGAAGCTGATGCTGTACAAGCTGAAGCCGAGACTCCAACACCATAAGATACAGCATGGGAAGCTGAGTTGGATCCTGACATAAGATGGCTAAGAGATCACCCCAGGAGTTGATTATAGGAGATACCTATGCTGGTGTAACCACTCGTAGAAGAATACAGAATACACAATGAACTAAAGTATGTGTACAAGAAGAAATAGATTCTGAAAAGTCTCAATTTCCGGTATAGAAATCTCAAGCCGAACTTAGGAGACTAGCTATGTGCACTCTAGCTGTATTCTTAGCCCAATTCGAACTTGTTTCAATCAATGAAGCTCAGAGTAATTTGCACTGGATCACTTCTATGGAAGAAAAGCTAAATGGTTTCGAAAGAAACTGTAACACCCCCGATATATTTAGGAATATTACAGCGCCGTAAATCCTTTACATAAGAATTTACAAGGCTGAAGAACTAAAAAGACATTAACCGATACCAACGAATGAAAAGATAACGGAAATAAGGTACATGAGTTTTGACCAATACTAAAAGTACGAATGTTCAACGTAAAAGTATTAATACATCACCAAATCTAAATATTTGTAAACGAATACGTACTCGAGTACTTATTGAAATAACCAACAAACAACAGACAAATAAACCCGGCCGGAACATCACTCTGCACGCTCGTCGTCATGCAGCTCCAGTGGTTGTTTCCCCGCTCTCCTGGATCCTGAACATAAACAAAATGTTCACCCCCGAAGGGGTTAGCACAACGATGCTAGTACAAGTACCACAACATATTATTCAACATCTCACGAAAAATAATAATAATAACATACAGACATGATAATCACAACATGATATCACAACATACACATGGTAATTCCAATGATCCAGCTTTCACTGCCTAGACCCCAAGATGATCCCGTCAGACCAACACGTGGTGGAAAAACCCATCCAATGATCCAGCGCATGCTAGCATAGATCCCAAGATGATCCCATAGGACCAACACATGGTGGACATACAACAACGATATACATGTACAATAATATGTATAACATCAATACATAAAACAATTAAGGTACTTGCCTCGATTTGAAGACAAGAACAATACTTCCACGAAAAATGAAACGCTCGAAGGTCGCCTCTTCGATCAATCATGTAGCAAGCTCGAAGCTTAACAAAGGAAATAATATAGAATTCATCTCATGTCTTACAAATCTCTAATAATCCGATTTACGGCCCGAAAGTTCACAAAATGCAATCTGCCTGAACTTCTTAGCGTACGCTAAGTATTATACGTAGTGTGCGTTAAGTCTATTCGTTAGCGCACGCAAACAACGAGGCCTAGCGTACGCTGACTATGCACGGTCAGTACCTCACTGATCAGCCGACTGACTTACCTGATGGCCTATCGTACGTTACATACCAAACATAGCGTACGTTAACTCATGCTCGCTAGCGCACGTTAATCTACATAGATTAACGTGCGCTAACTGTGCATGGCAGTTCACTACTAGGCAGCAGATTAGTTATAATGGTGATGAAACTTATGAATTCTTCAGTGATAATATATGTTATATCCATGCATGACATGCTCATACGGTTATGAATAATCTTACGGATACAACAACTTCGAATTCAAGAATACGTATTATCATCACAACACCATAATCCATCTTGATTACAATTCTCATGCGAAGTTTGGTGTTCTTAAGGTCGACGTATTATCATCATCACATCCCGATTTAACCAAGGAGATAATCTAACAATTCCAGTCTATAAGAAAGGGGTGCAAATCCAAGATGATTCTTTCTTATGTCCTTATAACCAAATGTGATATCATCTCTAAGTTCATGATCAATATAACAACATAATTCATACGAATAATCATCTTCAGAATGTTCCTCTCATCATTTGACGTACTAAGGTTCCAACTACGAGGTTCCAACGACAATATCATAAGCATAAACATTCCAATCCTCTAAACATGATTTTAGTTGAATAATTCACCAATGGAACTCAATATCTTGCTAGCATGATCATCTTATTCTTTAGAACCCAAATCTAAGGCTGGAGATAGAATTAACATATCTTAATATGACGAAATCACTGAACTAAAAAGATAGAATCCGACTCCGGTTGGTTGTATGCCACTCCATGGTGCTACTCCACTTCAATGATTCATCACAAGAATATCCGATATCCAATGATCAAGTAGATATGTTATAAGTGTGTTTGAGTTAGATAAAATGCTCTCTGGACTATGAAGTACGAAGGTTACTCGAAGGAAATGAGAAGAAAATGGAGTGCTGGCCCATATATAAACTTTCTGTACATTAGCAGATTAGCGCACGCTATCATACATCCTTAGCGCGCGCTAATAAGAGTTGACTCCAAAACTGTCTAGGTTCATCTGCGGGAATCTTATCCGGTCCTACGTCCGGCTGGCGCATGTGTTAGCCGCCCAGCTCAATAATTGATGGCCTAGCGCATGCAATTCTTTATTCGTAGCGTGCGCTAGTAGTAGCCGATAGCGCGCGTTAAGCTACATTCTTAACGTGCGCTATCATGGGTTTGCATGAGAAATTTTGCATGATGATATACTTATGTACAAGGATAGCAATATCGAGATTACAAATCCGAATAATACAGGGTTCAAATACAGATGAAATACACAATAATAAATCCGGATATTACATACTCTCCTACTAAAAAGGAGTTTCGTCCCGAAACTCAAGACGAAAATAACTCTGGATATCTGGACTTCATGCTATCTTCCGTTTCCCAAGTGGCTTCTTCCACTCCGTGGCCTGACCATTGAACTTTGACCAAAGCGATTAGTTTGTTTCTCAACTGCTTAACTCGACTCTCGAGTATCCTGACCGGTCTTTCTTCAAACGTCCCATCCTGAGCAACTTCGATCTCGCTGAAATCAATGACATGACTAGGATCCGGTATATATCTCCATAACTGGGATACGTGGAACACGTTATGAACATGGCTCAACGACGGCGGCAATGCCAATCTGTATGCCAACTCTCCAACTCTTTCAAGGATCTCGAATGGTCTGATATATCTCGGGCTCAGCTTTCCCTTCCTTCCAAAACGAAAGATTCCCCGAGTAGGAGAAACCTTTAAAAGTACGTGGTCTCCAGTACTGAACTCTAAAGGGCGACGGCGTATGTCTGCATAATATTTTTGTCGACTCTGGGCGGTCAACAGTCTTTCACGAATCAAGGCTATCTTCTCTCGAGTCTGTACGATCAACTCTGGTTCTGTTCCGATCAAGTCTGATGAATCGTCCCAACATAGGGGCGATCTGCATCTCCTCCCGTATAATACCTCAAACAGTGCCATCTTAATGGAAGCATGCCAACTATTGTTGTAGGTACATTCAATCAATGGTATATGAACTTCCCAATCAGTTGACCAATCTAAGGCACAAGCCCTCAGCATATCTTCCACCATTTGAATAGTCCTCTCAGATTGTCCATCAGTCTGCGGGTGATAAGTTGTGCTGAAGTTCAATTCGGTCCCCAAGGCCTTATGAACTGCTTTGCAAAAGTGAGACACAAAATGGCCATCTCAATAAGAAATAATGGTCTTCGGCATACCATGCAATCAAACTATCTCCGCAGTAAATACTCATGCCAACCTCTCTGGTCCCTACGTATCCTTAATGCCTAGAAAATGAGCTGATTTGGTTAAATGATCAACTATTACCCAAATCATGTTCATTCCTGTCTTGGTTCTCGGCATACTAGTGATAAAGTCCATCGATATGTCCTCCCACTTCCATTCAGGAATCGGGAGCGGCTTCAACATTTCGGCAGGTCATTGATGCTCGATCTTAACCTGCAGACAAGTCAAGCATTTCGAAACATAGTCTGCTACATATTTCTTCATGTTGCCCCACCAGAAATTCTGCTTCAGGTCCTTATACATCTTACTGGTGCCCGGGTGGATATAATATGGCGAACTGTGAGCTTCCTTCATAATCGTCTATTTCAGAACATCGAAATCGGGAACGCAGAGTCGGTTCTGAAATCTCAAAACTCTATAATCATGAATTATGAATCCGGTGGCCTTTCCCTTGATCACTTCAGCACGTAACCGAATCATCAGAGGATCATGTGCCTGTCTAGATTTGATTTCTTTGGTTAATGATGAAGTTATTTCCATCACGCACAGTTGTCCTTGGACTCTTTGTAACCATACTTCAATTCCTTCTCGAATCATCTCTCGTTGAAGGCTAAGTTGGGAGGTCAGAGTCTCCAGCATCTGAATAGAAACAGGCTTGCGGCTGAGTGTATCGGCCACTACATTCGCTTTGCCTGGATGATACAAAATCTCCAAGTCGTAGTCCTTAATCAGCTCTAACTATCTTCTTTGCTGCATGTTCAACTCTTTCTGACTGAAGATGTATTTGAGACTCTTGTGATCCGTAAAGATCTGACAGTGAGTCCCATACAGATAATGTCTCCAGATATTCAAAGCAAAAACTATTGCTGCTAACTCCAAATCATGCGTTGGGTAATTCACTTCATAAGGTTTCAGCTGGCGTGATGCATAAGCGATCACCTTTTCATTCTGCATCAATACGCATCTGAGTCCTTGGTTTGAAGAATCACTGTAAACTATAAATCCTTCAGTTCCATGTGGGAGTGACAGAATCGGTGCCATCGTCAATCTCTTCTTCAATTCATCAAATCTAATCTAACACAACTCGTTCCACTCAAACTTTTGTGTTTTTTGCAGAAGTCGAGTAAGTGGGCAGGAAATTTTGGAAAACCCTTCCACGAACCGACGATAATACCCAGCAAATCCTAAGAAACTTCGGACTTCTTTCACATTATTTGGAGGCTTCCAATCCATAACCGCTTCGATCTTCTGAGGATCTACTTGGACTCCTTCAGCTGATACCAAATGACCCAGGAACATTACTTCCTTTAGCCAGAATTCACACTTAGAGAGTTTGGCGTACAGTTGTGCGCTTCTCAAAAGTTCTAATACAATCCGCAAATGCTGTGCATGCTTTTCTGGGTTTTAGAATACACCAGAATGTCATCAATGAACACGACCACAAATTTATTCAAATATTCGATGAATACTCGTTTCATCAATTGCATGAATACAGCAGGTGCATTAGTGAGACCAAACGGCATCACTACAAACTCATAGTGTCCATAGTGAGTTCTGAATGCTGACTTCGGAACATCAGATTCCTTAATCCTCAGCTGATGGTATCCTGATCTCAGATCGATTTTAGAAAATACTGTTGCTCCTTGCAACTGGTCGAACAGATCATCAATTTGTGGCAACGGATACTTGTTCTTAATCGTTATCTTGTTCAGCTCTCGATAGTCAATACACAGTCGAAGCGATCCATCCTTCTTTCGGACAAAAAGAACTGGCACTCCCCAGGGCGAAACGCTTGGCTGGATAAAGCCTTTGTCCATAAATTCCTCCAGTTACTTTTTCAGTTCATACCTCTCAGTAGGTGCCATAGGATACGGCGCCTTAGAAATTCGTGTAGCTATGGGTTCCAGCTCAATGGTGAATTCTACATCCCGTCGTGGAGGTAGTCCAGGTAACTCGCCAGGAAATACATCTGGAAACTCGTTCACAACAGGAATAGATGAAGTTCCACAATTTTGTCTTCTTTCTTCATTGCATAGCACCAGTATCGGGTACAGCCCTGTTTCAATAACTTGAAAGCTTTCATCGCCTTGATCAACTTTCCTGAGCTTCCTGGTTTCCATCCTTCAAACAATATTTCGGAGCCATCGTCAGCGATCAGCGAGATATTCCTTCTTCGGTAGTACACAATAGCTCCATATCGATTAAGCCAATCGTCTCCGAGTATCAGGTCGTCTCCTTGCATTTCTATTACAATCAGATTCGAGAGCCACTCTCTGCCTCCAAATGATACAGGGAAATCTCTAGTTTCTAAGTTTCCAACAATCCTATCTCCACTCGGTAAACCAACAACATAAGGTTCACAATTATGAAAACCAGAAACATTCAAACGATTTACACAAGATAGGGATATAAATGAATACGTAGATCCTGTATCGAATAAAACGCTAACTGGCTGAGAAAGGATCTGAATAGTACCTGATGCGACAGCAGCATCCTGTTCGTCTGTTCTCCTCATCTCGTACGGATGTGGGGGAACAGATCCGGCACTCGATGTGCCCTTTCACTCCCACTGTCCTCTGCCTCGCCCGCGGCCAAAATTCTGAGGCATTTGAACACTTTGCTGCGTCTGTTGGATACTGGCTTCCTTTTGGACTGGCTGTGGTGTACGAGCTCTAAAAGCTTTCGCAGACTCCTCACAGAACACCGCACGATGTCCCTCTCGACCACAGTCAAAACAAGTTACGGTAGGGAATGAGCAATCTCGTCGATAATGTCCTGTTCGGCCACAGTTAAAGCACTACCTTGTCACATCTCTCGTGATTGATACTCCTCCAGAGTTCTTTCCGCTCTTAGATGGGTGCGGAGGTTTCTTAAACGAATGAAAAGATGAGTGGGCCTTGCGGGGCCCGTTGTTCTTGTGCTCTGTAAAAGTACCAGAGACTTTTTGCTTCTTGGACTCCGTAAATTTTTCCATTGTTGCTTCCTTGATTTCGTACGCCAATGCCTTATCCTCGTATTGACGGAGAGTGGTACATTCAAAACCGGACATATACCTCTGGATTTCTAGTTTCATCCTCATATCAAAATAGATCATCATTTCTGCATCCGTTCTGACCAGGTGTCGAACAAATGCCAGCTGTTGGTTAAATGTCTTAATTGTCTGGGGTACAGGTTCGTCTGACGGCTGAGCAGAGAAAAACTCCCGAACCTTGGCTTCCCTCACAGGGCGAGGGCATTACTGAGCTTCCATCATTAATTTAAACTCTGTCCAATCAGCATCATGATCTACAGGCCGGATGGCTTCCCACCATTCGGACGCTTCCCCTATCAGAAAGTATTGAGCGATAGAGGCTCTCCTAATGCAGGCGATTAATTCCGGCAAAGATTTTCTCCAGTTCCTTCAACCAATGTTCCCATGTGGGAGTCTCGGAAAAGCCATCGAATTTGGGTGGTTGCATCTTCGCCACCTCTTGCAGCCATCGGTCACCTCGATTTCCCATGTCTGGGATCCCTTGCTGTCTATCCCCCTGCTGTAATCCCACCGCCACCTGCATTCGGTCCACGACCTGAGCGAACTGAGTCATTTGGTTCACCACCTGATGAAGGATCTCTGGTATAGGAGGTTCCGGTTCGTTGTTGATAGATCGTTGTGGCTCGCCTGAGCTATGACTGGCTTGATTTGAAGGCGACGCTTCCCTTTCGGCATTCCTTCGTCCGCGTCCGCGACCGCGACCACGTCCATGTCCGCCTCTCAACATACTGTAAGCATAAATACTCAATATACAGGAAACAATGCCATTCAAATGCTCAAGTACAAAGGAATATAACATGTAAAGGACAAGATAGAGTTTAGGAACTTACAACCACCGCCCGCACGAAGACGTAGGCGGTACAGTGATGTAATTCGTGGTCGGTTACCTCAAAAGACATATATGACCCCTATTTTAACCCAAGTGCCAAGATATCCATAATCTTAACTCCGATACCATATTCTGTAACACCCCCGATATATTCAAGAATATTACAGCGTCGTAAATCCTTTACATAAGAATTTACAAGGCTGAAGAACTAAAAAGACATTAACCGATACCAACGAATGAAAAGATAACGAAAATAAGGTACAAGTGTTTTGACCAATACTGAAAGTACGAATGTTCAACGTAAAAGTATTAATACATCACCAAATCCAAATATTTGTAAACGACTACCTACTCGAGTACTTATTGAAATAACCAACAAACAACACACAAATAAACCCGGCCGGAATATCACTCTGCACCCTCGTCGTCATGCATCTCCATTGGTTGTTTCCCCTCTCTCCTGGATCCTGAACATAAACAAAATGTTCACCCCCGAAGGGGTTAGCACAACGATGCTAGTACAAGTACCACAACATATTATTCAACATCTCACGAAAAATAATAATAATAACATACACACATGATAATCACAATATGATATCACAACATACACATGGTAATTCCAATGATCCAGCGTTCACTACCTCGAAGGTCGCCTCTTCGATCAATGTTGTGAGGAAATCTCTCACACTATGCCGCAAGTGCACGGTGTCAACAAGTAATAAAGTGATAGGTAAGATATCGTTCCCTCGAGGACTGTTTGCACTAAGTACCAAAATATAGTCGACTCGTAATTTTATTTGAAGAACAATTAAATAGAATTTATATCTAAACTAATTGCAGAAAAATAATTAATAGTACTATTAATAATAATAATACTAATAAGGGCGTAGGATTATGATTTTCACCTCAAACAATCAGGAATGATATTTATTCAATTCAATTCACTTTTATTCAATTGATTGTAAGCCAGGAATTCATAAATTATTCTAAAGCCTTTCCCAAGGTCGATAGAAAATACTACGAATTATTAACTCGATATATCCCTATTCGAATTAGATAATTAATAGCTAAAAAGATTCAAGAATTCCCACAATAAATAGGCTTCACAATTCCCATGAGTATATCCCTATCTCACAAAAATTATGATTCGTCTCACAAGAACTATGCCTAAATTTCATCTCCCGAATCCATAAAGACATTCAAAACAATTCAACTGTTGGCCAGACAATTTAAAAGCATTAAGAACAATGAGAAAAATCCAATTCAATAGAATAACGAATGAATTGAAATAATAATAAATAAATCAAATCGTCATGTAATCGGCTACAATCAAAATCCTACTCGAATAGATCTAGGAACTAAGATGCAGAAAAACCGTAGGGATCCGTGGTCTTGTCGTCGCCCCACAAATCTCCTCCTTGTGTTCTTCGCTCTATCTATCGATCTCCTTTCCTCGTTCCCCTCTTTTCTTGATCCCACCAATGCTTATTTATAACAATCCTCAGCCTCCAAAACGCGTCCGTGTGATTAGGTCGAGAATAGGCTCCAAAACGGCCCAGAAACGCGGAATATTCAGCAAAACCGCCCGGTGGGCCGCAGCTCACTTAATCTGTGCCGCGGCTCACACGTTCAGCGCCCCATGGCTGGGCGCCTTTTTTCCTCCTGGGCCGCGGCTCACTTAGGCTATACCGCGGCTCACAGTACAGTGTGCTCACCGCTTTCTGGACAACTTCGTGTGCTGCGGCTCACTTGGTTCTGTTGGGATTCCGAAAATAAAACGAAATACGCAGCGGAAATAAATACGAATCCCAAACAAGGTCGATCAAGTAACGTATATACAAAAAATAAATAAATACATAGATAAAGGTTCATACCCTTGAAGCCTTTGAAATAATTCTTCGTAAATTGATGATGATCACGAACCCTATCCCGAACACGAAATCCCTTCGTTCCAAGCACCGAAAATTCGAAGCCTCTACTTCACACGCGTCGGAAGTTGCCCGGAAAAATTCGATAGTAATCCGTTCTCCAAGAACACGGCTAGGAATTACTATAGGAATTTATATCTCAATTTTTTTTTAACTATTATATCATCTCAAAGATGAAAATATTAAAAAAAAAATATATCTCTCCTCCTTGTTAATGCTCACGGCAGGCTCCACTTTTATTGGCATGAAAGATGAGTTATATATACTACTCCTTTCATCATGTGTGTATTGTAATGTGATAATATATATATATTATAAAAGAATAATTATTCCTTTACAACTATCATTTACAATCATGTGGGAATCTCAACTCTAAGTGAGTTCCCACACACATGCAAGATCATGTCATGCCAAGTGGGGTGGGCGGCCACAAGGAAGTTTCCTAAAAAACGAGCCGAGCCACTCGGCTCTTGTATCGGACGTTCGTCAAACGACTCCGTTAAATACACTCCGTTTAATCATCAATGTATTTATATTAATTAATTAATATAATTAATTAATTATATCAAATACAAATATATTTCTCTAAAAAAAAATATAATTTATGAATTAAATTAATTACCCGGTAACTTAATTTTAATTCATAAGACCGCTATTTGATTTATCCAATAAATCATAATTAGATATCCAATATCTAATATTAATAGAGAGATAATAACTTCACATTTATCCATCAACGCTCCTGATGCGCGACTCCGTAGGTCCGTCTCAGCCGGCATTGGGAGGAACCAATGAGTGCGGGCAGTACTTAGCCAGCCTAGCGGGCCGCACTGTAAACCCCGACTGAGAACGAATGAAGGGATTATTCAAGAACCATTATGTCGTGAATACTATATACGTATAGACCCTTCATCAGATGTCCCGGTCAAGTCTTCGGGTCACGGTAAAGTAAACCCTACTGTTGACTAAACTCTATACATGTGTTAATGCAAATCAAGACCGACTGATTAATAGTGTATCTAATACGACTATATCAGAATGCTTTGGCCAAAGACTCATGATCTTATTTGCCATTAACCGTATAGGACATAGCCTGCTCACTAACAGGAGATAGAATCCTTTCTTGGCATACAGTAAAGACTGCTACCTACCCGTATAGTCCGCACTTCGAGGTCGACTCATCAATTAAGCAAATGAGTCTAACTACTCTAATGACAAACTAAACGTCACAGGCACATCTTCTACTGAATCCTCAAGTCAAAGGTCCACGTATACTATCACAACCTTTTGACTCGTCATCGACTCTCCGAGAGTGAATACCGTGTGACTGAATCGAGTATGAGTCGTGTTCGAGTATACTGGTCCCACCAATATACTTTATAACTATGCTATCAAGACGTGCACACATCCTAGCATCAGTTATACAAGTCTTATTAAAACTTAATGCCCATTTAAGTTTATTGACTTGCGAACGATTTACGCAAATAAACTTTCAACACTTCCAGTACATTTTCTCTTATCCCATAACGAGAATGGAATGTTCAGTTTATTTACATGGACTTCACTTCAATGTTTACCAAGTCAAGAATGCAATTGAAATACAATAAACAGTTAATGAATCGAATTGCCTTTTTATTATTTATTCCATATTTACAAGTACAATGCCCCTACTCTCTCATCCCCTGAGTGGCATTCGAGGGCATATTCCTAACAGGTTCGTGCCGCGTCCCCCGGCCAAAAATTGCCGTTTTCGCCTGTTTTTCGTCACTCGAGCTTCCGGACTCCAATTTCCTGCAAAACATATAAGAATAGTGCATTAAAATCTCATTTATGCATTTTTAGGCTCAAAATGGATATAAACTAATGATATAAAAGCGCATAAAAATACGCATAACAAATACCCCCAAACTTGAGCCTTTGCTTGTCCTCAAGCAAAAAGAATCAATTTAAAACAAAAAGTATCGTGAATAATCGTGCAAGTCCATAGTGCTCAACTTAATCAATACTACCCTGAAAATCTCAAAGAATAATACAAGTATCGTAATAGCGAGTCATATCTAGGACACTGATTCCACTAAGTAACCAATTTCAGTCCTAACCAATCGTTCATGAAGAAAATCAAGCTCAAAGATTAACAAGCGTGAATTTAACCGATCGCCAATATGAAGGGTTAAAATAAACAAGCCAATTCGCCCAGTCCCACAGTCTAGTGACAAAAATTTCAAGAGTTTCATCATCAAAAATAACCCTCGGACAGTATTCTCTTATATATGATCAATAAGATGATTCGAGTTAACCACTAGGTTCGGATCTCGGGATGTTTCATTGGGATAATCCTAGGGTGGATTTCCATTCTCATATATTGGGGAACCGTTTGACGTAAAAGACACTCATGGGGCACATGGATGCTTCTAGTTACTAAGTCCCCCTCTACAGCGGAGAAAAAAAACTCGAATAGCTATTCCCGCATGTCCGATTCAAGGTTGCTGTTTTACGCGAGAGTAAACAACGGGTCACGTGAATACCCCCGGTTACTAGGCTCCCCATCATCGGCAAATGAGATATTTCTAAACCACTAGTCTAATCAGGGTTGTCGTTTTACGCGAGAGTAAACAACGGGTCACGTGAATACCCCCAGTTACTAAACTTCCCATCATAGAACAATTAATATCTCGACTGTTACTTGGGAAAAACTGTCCGACTCCAAACTCACTTTAAGTGCCCACACGACTTATGTTACTGTACGACTAGCTACGCGAAAAGTGTAACCAAACACAAAGACGGCGATTTGAAAACACGTATGTCTCCTTTCTTATCTGCTAAGATTTCTACAAAAAACGATAAAATTTCGGACCTAACTGAATACTCAACAGAAACATATATCGCTGACTACAACTCGACAAAAACTCAACCGTTTCTTCCAAGAGAACTCAGTATCGTAACATCAGTTTTACACACGAGAGCACGAAAAATTCACGTTTTTAGCAAAAACCATCAACAGCATGCGAGGACAATAAAGCAATGATGAAATCACAATTTATAACCAAGAAAAATTAAGAAAATAACGCATGCTTCAATCTATTCCACTACACATAAAATCATCAGCAATAAAACTCACGTGAAAATAAAAGAGATAAGGAAAAGTGAATCTTATTCCAAATGTCTTCTTGAAAGCCAGCACATGTCTGAGTGGAATCGTCTGTCATACTTCAAGTAATGCCCAACATCACCAGGACCCCCCAAACTTAGTCTCTAGTCATGAAATAGCTGTAGACATCAATCCAAGAAAGACTAGAATATGAAGGATAATACTCATTTGGGTTATATAAACAAAATAATAGAGAAATAAGGGCCAACAAGAATACACGAATCCAGACGAAAAAAACAAAACAAAGGAAAAATTATAAACGGAAAATCAAATAAAAACAACTAACTAGAAAGCAAGTAAAAATGATGGATTGCCTCCCATCAAGCACTCTATTTTACGTCTTGAGCACGACGTGGTGGAAAAAAATTTAACGTGGCTTCTTTCTAGGGAGATTGCCAAATACCCCCTTCTTGCAATCTATAAGCCTCTTATTCCACAAATTAGGCTTTGGTTCATGCCCGGTTGCCAAAAATAATGAGTAAGAATAATTATGCGGACAACCAAAAAAATGATGGAAGAATATAATAATTGAAAGGCACGAAAAAATAAGCAGAGTTCCAATGGGTAAATAATAAAGACTTATCATGAAAAACCTCATTAGAACTCAAAGAATCAGCCTCAACAAAATCAAGACTAATGGAATCAATCGAACCCATTATGGATTTAAGAAAAATTATGCGCGACACCGTTAATAAAATTTTAGGCACAAAAGTGTTCACCTTATTATTTGAAGTTTGATGACAATTTAATGAAATTTCATTGGAAACATCATCAATGATAACTTCTTCTTTAAGCTCATCACACTTTATGTAATTATTAGGTGCTGGGGGATCGACCCTAAAACTCAGCATGTCTTTCTTCTCAACCTCCCCCTCAACTTCACTACTAAAGCAATGAGCTGGAAAATAACCGTAGTGAATCTCAAGACCACGAAGTGCACATTGTCGCTCAAGAAGGGTACTATCAGGATTATTGAGAGCGTCTACACATTGTTCAAGCATGGTCTTTTGTTTCGAGGGAGGGGGCTGACTGATCCTATTAGGCAAATTATTAAGAACATTGGAATTTATGAAATGCCAAGGGTCACGATAATAAAAGGAAAACATAATAAAAATAAAGAGACTAAAGAAAACTTCAAATTAAAATTAGAGTCGCTTGGTATTGATATTAGCGAAAAATCAGTCCCCGGCAACGGCGCCAAAAACTTGTTGTGAGGAAATGCCTCACGCTATGCCGCAAGTGCACGGTGTCAACAAGTAATAAAGTGATAAGTAAGATATCGTTCCCTCGAGGACTGTTTTCACTAAGTACCAAAATATAGTCGACTCGTAATTTTATTTGAAGAACAATTAAATAGAATTTATATCTAAACTAATTGCAGAAAAATAATTAATAGTACTATTAATAATAATAATAATACTAATAAGGGCGTAGGATTATGATTTTCACCTCAAATAATCAGGAATGATATTTATTCAATTCAATTCACTTTTATTCAATTGATTGTAAGCCAGGAATTCCTAAATTATTCTAAAGCCTTTCCCAAGGTCGATAGAAAATACTACGAATTATTAACTCGATATATCCCTATTCGAATTAGATAATTAATAGCTAAAACAGTTCAAGAATTCCCACAATAAATAGGCTTCAAAATTCCCATGAGTATATCCCTATCTTACGAAAATTATGATTCGTCTCACAAGAACTATGCCTAAATTTCATCTCCCGAATCCATAAAGACATTCAAAACAATTCAACTGTTGGCCAGACAATTAAAAAGCATTAAGAACAATGAGAAAAATCCAATTCAATAGAATAACGAATGAAGTGAAATAATAATAAATTAATCAAACCATCATGTAATCGTCTACAATCAAAATCCTACTCGAATAGATCTAGGAACTAAGATGCAGAAAAACCGTAGGGATCCGTGGTCTTGTCGTCGCCCCACAAATCCCATCCTTGTGTTCTTCGCTTTATCTATCGATCTCCTCTCCTTGTTCCCCTCTTTTCTTCAGCCCTTCAATGCTTATTTATAGCAATCCTCAGCCTCCAAAACGCGTCCGTGTGATTAGGTCGAGAACAGGCTCCAAAACGGCCCAGAAACGCGGAATATTCAGCAAAACCGCCCGGTGGGCCGTGGCTCACTTAATCTGTGCCGCGGCTCACACGTTCAGCGCCCCATGCCTGGGCGCCTTTTTTCCTCCTGGGCCGCGGCTCACTTAGTTCGCGGCTCACAGTACAGTGTGCTCAGCGCTTTCCGGACATCTTCGTGTGCCACGGCTCACTTGGTTCGTGTCGCGGCCCCCGGCCAAAAATTGTCGTTTTCGCCCGTTTTTTCATCGTTCGAGCTTCCGGACTCCAATTTCCTACAAAACATATAAGAATAGTGCATTCAAAGCTCATTTATTCATTTTTAGGCTCAAAATGGATATAAACTAATGATATAAAAGCGCATAAAAATACGCCTAACAATCATCGTTCGCCCGTTTTTTCATCGTTCGAGCTTCCGGACTCCAATTTCCTACAAAACATATAAGAATAGTGCATTAAAAGCTCATTTATTCATTTTTAGGCTCAAAATGGATATAAACT
The DNA here is from genome assembly GCA_033398695.1 of Orobanche coerulescens. NCBI lineage: Eukaryota > Viridiplantae > Streptophyta > Magnoliopsida > Lamiales > Orobanchaceae > Orobanche > Orobanche coerulescens. The sequence goes on along the minus strand of CM065811.1, from coordinate 136,766,249 downwards.
AATGATATAAAAGCTAAGTATTATGCGTAGCGTGCGTTAAGTCTGTTCGTTAGCGCACGCAAACAACGAGGCCTAGCGTACGCTGACTATGCAGGGTCAGTACCTCACTGATTAGACAACTGACTCACCTGATGGCCTATCGTACGTTACGTACCAAACGTAGCGTACGTTAACTCATGCTCACTAGCGCACGTTAATCTACATAGGTTAGTGTACGCTAACTGTGCATGGCAGTTCACTACTGGGAAGCAGATTAGTTCTAATGGTGATGAAACTTATGAATTCTTCAGTGATAATATACGTTATCTCCATGCATAACATGCTCATATGGTTATGAATAATCTTACGGATACAACAACTTCGAATTCAAGAATACGTATTATCATCACAACACCATAATCCATCTTGATTACAATTCTCATGCGAAGTTTGGTGTTCTTAAGGTCGACGTATTATCATCATGACATCCCGATTTATCCAAGGATATAAACTAACAATTCCAGTTTATAAGAAAGGGGTGCAAATCCAAGATGATTCTTTCTTAAGTCCTTATAACCAAAAGTGATATCATATCCAAGTTCATGATCAATATAACAACATAATTTATACGGATAATCATCTTCAGAATGTTCCTCTCATCATTTGACGTACTAAGGTTCCAACTATGAGGTTCCAACGACAATATCATAAGCATAAACATTCCAATCCTCTAAACATGATGTTAGTTGAATAATTCACCAATGGAACTCAATATCTTGCTAGCATGATCATCTTATTATTTAGAACCCAAATCTATGGCTGGAGATAGAATTAACATACCTTAATATGATGAAATCACTGAACCAAAAAGATGGAATCTGACTCCGGTTGGTTGTATGCCACTCCAAGGTGCTACTCCACTTCAATGATTCATCACAAGAATATCCGATATCCAATGATCAAGTAGATTGTTATAAGTGTGTTTGAATTAAATAAAATGCTCTCTGGACTATGAAGTACGAAGGTTACTCGAAGGAAATGAGAAGAAAATGGAGTGCTGACCCATATATAAACTTTCTGTACATTAGCAGATTAGCGCACGCTATCATACATCCTTAGCGCGCGCTAATAAGAGTTGACTCCAAAACTGTCCAGGTTCATCCGCGAGAATCTTATCCGGTCCTACGTCCGGCAGGCGCATGTGTTAGCTGCCCAGCTCAATAATTGATGGCCTAGCGCACGCAATTCTTCATTCGTAGCGTGCGCTAGTAGTAGCCGATAGCGCGCGTTAAGATACATTCTTAGCATGCGCTATCACGAGTTTGCATGAGAAATTTTGCATGATGATATACTTATGTACAAGGATACCAATATCGATATTACAAATCCGAATAATACAGGGTTCAAATACAGATGAAATACACAATAATAAATCCAGATATTACAAAAACAATATATGGTACCTTGTACCCAGACCAGATCATCAAGCTGTAATTGGAAGTAAATGGGTATTCAGAAACAAAAAGGATGAAAATGGACTTGTTATAAGAAATAAATCCCATCTAGTCGCTCAAGGTTATAGACACAAGAAGGCATAAACTACAATGAAACTTTTGCCCCTGTAGCCAGACTAGAAGCCATCAGGAATTCCTAACATTCACCGCCCATAAGAACTTTATAGTCTATCAAATGGACGTTAAGAGGGCATTCCTGAATGGAGATCTTGCCGAAGAAGTCTATGTTGAATAGCCACCAGGGTTTGCCAACACTGATGGCGGAACCTAGTACAAAGGCTACGGAAAGCACTGCATGGACTTAAGCAAGCGCCTAGAGCTTGTTATGAAACCCTATCCCTATAACTAAACAATAATAGATTTGAGAAAGGCGCAGTAGACAACACCCTTTTTAAGATACAGGAAGGTGATGATATTTTAATGGTACAAATATATGTTGATGATATTATATTTGGTTCAACTAACCTCGCTCTATGTTAAAGGTTCTTTCTTCTCATGCAAAGTAAATATGAAATGAGTATGATGGGAGAACTTAGCGATTTTTCAGGATCGGAGGTTAAGCAATTGCCTACAGGCATATTCATCAACCACGAAAAGTACAACAAGGAGCTGCTCAACAAATTCGCGATGAACAACTCAAAATCCTCGTCCACTCCTATGAGCACTTCCACGCAAATTAGTGCTGAAGAAGCTGGAAAGCTGGTTGATCAATCACTATACAGAAAGATAATAGGATCACTCCTGTATCTAACAGCTAGCAGGACCGATATCCAGTTTTCTGTAGGAGTGTGTGTTAGGTACTAGGTAGCACCTAAGGAGTCACAATTCACCACAGCCAAATGAATCCTTAAGTACGTGAAAGGAACAATCGATGTAGGATTGTGGTATTGGTAGGCTACAGTGACTCGGATCTCGGAGGCTGTAAGTTGGATAGGAAGGGTACAAGTGGTACTTGTCACTTTCTTGGACCTAGACTTGTGTCATGGTTCAGTAAGAAGAAATTGGCCGACTCACTTTCTATAGCTGAGTCGGAATATTATGCCGCTGGAAGTTGCTGTATGCAGATTATCTGGATGAAACATCAGTTACAAGATTATGGAATAAGCGCTAGAGAAACTCCAATCATATGTGATAGCACGAGTGCAATTGCAATCACGCACAACCCTGTATTACACTCGCGAACTAAACATATTGATATGAAGCACCATTTCATCAGGAATCATGTTGCGAATAAAGATGTTCGGATCAAGAAGATTCATATAGACATACAGTTAGCCGACATCTTTCCAAAACCTCTCAGTACAACCAGATTCTGCATGCTTTGCCAGGAATTGGGAATGTTGCAGCCTGACTCCCTCTAAGTTTTTACATTTTACTCATCAATTGAGGGAGAATGCTGTAAGACCTAAGAATACAATATCCAATGTAATTAACAGTACACTCAGAACAAGTCAGATCTTACTCTAGGAAAAATAAGGCATAACACCTTCCTACAAGTGACATGTGCTTTAATTAAGGGAGAATACAGTATGACCCATGAATAAAGTATTAATTCAAATATTGCTGTAAGAATTGAATCCTGTATGTGCCTTTTAAGGAGGAATGCTGTATTTTCGCCGATACAGCACATACACTGTATGGTGTCAATTAATAATATAATAGTATCTAATTCATACAATTTCTCTGAGTCAATTGTGTAAAGTCCACATGATTTGTCTGAATTTAAAACGTTTTATCCTTTAATGTTTTTAAAGACACCTGGACTTTACTGCCTCAAATACCATGATTTCAAAATTCAAACTGTTGTTTCGTGCAATAGTGGAGGATGAACAGTCAGAAGTGCGACGGCCTATCATTTCAAAATCGATGGATTAGACATACAAGTTACTTATGAACCCATCATGTACGTTCTTTATAAACCTTACACCCTATAAAAGGATAGTACATTGATCCCACAGACTTTTTACGCTTTCTGCAATATTAACGAGTCTTTAGCAATTTGTCTTCATACATTATGCATTTCTTTGATTTATTCCCTGTTGCTTCACCTGTTTTTTCTTGAAAATGTCTACCTCACATACCTCATCCATCTCTCTGATGAAGAAGGAATCCATCATTGACGGTCGTATATTTGCCAAATCTGTGTTAATGGAGAGCATTGCCTTTGAAAGTGAAGACGAAATCGGAATGGACCTTGTTGTTGCTAAAGTGAAGCAACAAGGTATATACCGCCTGGGACGTCATCATGCTGACACCTACGAGGAATTGATAGTGGAGGAATTTTATCTGGATGCTACCTTCAAATATTCCTCACATAGGAAAGGCGCTGAAATCACAGATATTATTGGTACTGTGCAAGGGATTGAGATACCTCTGAACAAGGATCTTCTGGAGAAGATCTACAAGTTGCCTTCAGACGGGATGAAGATGGAGGAGCTGGAGACCTCGGTTCTGAAAGCCTACTGTCTGAGTACTGGAAGTTGTTCACTGGCACTTCCATGGCCACCAACGTCCATCCTTCTTGCCACAAGAAGAACTTCACTCTCCCGTACATTTACCTTCATGATTTTTGCTTCCGTCTTGTTGAGAATAGGACTGGCGCTTTTGAAATGTGCACCAACTTAAGATACATAATGATGGTCGCCATCATGTCTGGCGAGAAAGTTAATTGGTACCAAATTCTCTTGAAAAGTATCCAAGAAAAGGCATCTAAGATTGAGTCTGCCAAGAAATCATTTGGCCGAATCTTGAACTACATCCTCACTCGATGCAGAGTGAAGCAGTCCGCAGACACCAAGAAGATTGGAACCAGGTAGTTAATCTGTGGAATCAGACCCACCATATACAATAAGACACCCCTTCTTGCTGATAGGCCCAACCCTCTCAGCAGGCCAACCTCTAGTGACCCGAGGGACGTCACTCGGAAGAGCTCGAGTGATGGGAAGAAAAGAAAAAGAAGTCTTCCCGACCGCAGCTCCCCCAAAACTGTCGAGAAGAAAAGAAACAAGAACAAGAAGTCTTCTAAGGCTAAACCTACGGTGACTACAGCTGTCACTGCAGAAATCCCATCGACAACTCCTATCGCTGAAACTCTCCCATTGGGCGCAACCCCTATGGAAAAAACAGTTGGTGCTTGTATAATAGATCCCGAGCCTGTGGTGGCTATGACTGATGAACAACTATTATCCAAGTTAGAAGGATCTGGCAAATCGGTTGCCCCTTTGGAGACAAAAGCCGCAACTCCAAATATGGCATCCACCCGTGTATAGAGACCCACTCCCCATAGAGTACCCATCTCTGTCAGGGATCCTTCTAGCCAACAGGCTCCCATACCTGTTGAGGATCCCAACCGGATAGTAGAGCCCACTATTATGCGGAGTCCCTTCCCCCATGGATATTATAAATAATACTCTCCTTTATGTCCAAATAGAGGAAGCCTGTGAGCGCTTGAAAGTTTGGAAATCCTATAGGGTCCCCCCATGCAACACCCTGTACAACTGGCAGGACTGGAAGAAATAGGAGTTATTTGCTCTAGAGGTCACGAACACCCAGAATGTTGAGGTCCTGATCAGATGGGATGATAACTTTTACCTTGAGCTTATCTCAAACTACTTCATGGCAAAAGAAAAGGCCAGACTCAAAGGGAAGTCACAATCCATTGGTCCATCATCAAGCCATCACTTTGACCCAGACTCTGACTATGATAATGAAGCCTTACAGACAGGCCTTCGGATAAGACGAGAAGAGGCTAGTGAAGGAGAAATCGACAACATCCAATCCCAACAGGGCCACGGGACATTCTCTGAAAAACATCAGTCCCCGCCCCCACAATAGGAAGCCCATGAAGAACAGAAACAGGAGGAATCAGTCCCTCCTCTCATCATTGAAGAACCCACTACTTCTCCCATACATGAAGCTCATCCTATCCAAGAAGAAGTAGAAGCCACCCGTGTTGTCCGCCAAGAGGAATCGGTCCCTCTTCTTAAATAAGCGGAAGCTGAGAGTCAGTAGGAGGAATCTGTTCCTCCTATAGTTCCGACTACTGCAAACCAACCAAGGCAGGAGGAATCAATCCCTTCTATCTCCCCGACAGACCCTGTATATCAACCTTTAGAAGTCCCTGCTTTCGAACAGGTTGAATCTCCTATCTCTATAGGTTCCGACTTTGAATGTGACAACAATTTCCTCCCTGACAACACACCACTAAAACCCCATCACAATATGGTTCTTAGACAGGCTGGAGAACCACCAGACTCAAAGATTGCACGCCCTGTCTCTCCGTGCACCAAAGCACGAATTGAACAACTTCAAGCCATCAGTCGCCAGGATATATTTTTGCAGAATGCCGTCAAGGCCCTGTATGACGTCGGAAAGGTATTAGACTGGATGCATGAAACAGCTCAGGACGAGCTCCCGAAGCTAAAATCGGCCATCAATTATGTGGAAGAGGCTTTTAGCCTCATGCCAACAACACTGTGGCAGGCCTTGAATCAATTGAAATAGCATCATGAGCAGATCCTGAAGCAAGAGCAAGAAAAGCTTCGTGTTGCTGAAGTAAAGACAGTCGCCGCCCTTGAGTACACCGGCTCCAAATTTACTGACCACGATCACAAGATCGATGATCTTATAGTAGTGGTTGGGAGGCTGGTCGATAGTGTCAATGATCTAAAGACCCAATAGGCCGAATCAATGAGAGTCTCTCGGGATATTCACGGTAAAGTCTCGGATCTTGATGATGTCAAAAAGGGGGGAGAGTCTAGAGAGGCTTCCAGGAGGTGGGGGCTGGAGAAAGAAAGAGAAATAGAGGCTGCACTAGATGAAAATGACGCTACTGGCATCGGATGACTGGACGGACCCAGTCTAAGTCAAGGAGCAAAAGGATACATGGTAACTGGTTCTCGACCTGAGTTCCAGGATCCCAACTTCCCATGGAAGAGTACAATACGAAAGCCTTCCGAGATTTTTCTCCAAACTGATCGACAACCTAAAACAGCTGAACCGAAGGACTGGAAAAATAATGAACTGATGAGATACTTTTGTACTCTCATTATGGAGTCATCCATGTTCAATAGATTCAAGACTATGGAGGATGCTGCCAACGAGTTATCTAGGCTACTGGCAGAAGGAAAGCTTCCCTTACAGCTAAAGATGAAGTCTAAACACCAGAACAATGAGGGGGTCACTCAGTCGGAAGATTGGATCCTTGCCTACAACGTCTCCGATGAAGGAGGAAGTATCTATAGGTACCGAGGCAAAGATTCCTTAGTCAATTGGTGGAGAGGAGTCGATTATGATCCTGCTTGGAAGACTTGGAAATATTCTCACTAAAGGGACTAGCTTCTATAAGTTATATGCTGTACTTTTATCCTACTATATGTTAGTCGGTGCAGTGTGTATCTTTTATCTTTCAATCCATTTAATTTTCAATAATCAATAAAATGTTGGTTTCTTGAAAAATTACAGCTCGTAATATACTTTTACTGTTTTTACTGTTTTGATTACGATATACTGATATATTCAACAAGTACAAACTTGTTAAATCCACAAGATGTAAGAACTTATCTACGAACAGTTTATAGATTAAGTTTTATTCAATCAGGATTACATTCTGTTAGATTGTGCATGCGCACCAATCATAAGTTAAGGTGTAAAACACTTAATCCTATAGGATTTTCATTTTAGAACTTGCCGGCGAGCAGTTCAAATTTTTAGACTATGTCATGAAGATCAGATCTTTCGAACAGAAGACTTGAAGACAGCCTCTCTGTATCTAAGAAGTTTTCGCATTATCAAAAATAGAAAAATTGTTAGGATAAACATAGCCTGTTTCGATAATCGCCATCATGCAGTAAGAAGTCTTCAGAGTCAGCAATTTGCTAAGTATGGAAGCTGTTAGGAAACTCCGTACCACATATCCATATAGTAAGAGATCTTCCTATAGAGTCCGATCCTACAGAGCCTACATCTACATACAGCAGAAGTGAAGAGAGTTGGATGCAGCAATTTTGCTATAGGAGTTTTACTTAGAAAAAGTAAAACACATCCAACAGGACTGAAGAATAGCTTTAAACTCTTGTGAAATAAACTTTGTTTATTCATAAAGTATTCACGGGTAAAGCAGCATTTAATGTTGATAGGACTGCATTTAATGCATCTGAAAGAAACAATAATATGAACGCTCTGAAGGGCATTTAATACAAAGTCAAAAAGAATGTCTGAAGCATTAAATGCAAATCGACTTTAATTTAAATATTCTACATCCACCAATCAGAGACGTCTAAATATCACCAACCGGACAACGGCTATATTATAACGGATCTATTTCTTAGGTTATAAATAGCCCCAAGCAAGAGGACATTGCTCACTTACTGAATCTCGCGCAAAGCTTCTATCAAATAGCTCTAACAATCAAGCTAAGAAAGAGCAGTACATTTATTGAGCATACATAATTATCAAAGCAAATAAATATACAAGTCCTCAACGCAAATAGCACAGCTTGTAGCAATTGCTCATCAAATCATACAGCTGTTGTTTGAACTTGTTCTACCATCTTTATCGTTGATATCAACCTTAGCCCTGTGTGGACTACGTCCTTGCTAGTTCCGACTTGTGGAGAAGAATAGCATTGAAGATGAAGCTTTGATCCATGTCAGAAGAAGCAAGTCAAAAGACCTTAAGCCAATCTGTGTGGGTGGCCAAACATGTTGTCCCTGTATCAATATGTGTGAGCGATATAAAGACAAGTTTAGTTAAAGTCACGTTGTTGTGTACGTATAGTTGTTTTAATAAATATTTTACTCCTGTGTGGAGGACCAATGGACGTAGAGGGGTTTACCTTAAACCACTTTTATAAATGTGTTATTTACAATCTATCCTTACTGTTTTCTTTTATAACTATGATTTAATGTATACATTGTGAAAACCTTGTATGCATCAAGCAAATAGGAGAATACATAGTTGCTGTATTTACATAAACTCAAACTTAGTCTTCCGCTACGCATCAACTTCGATAAACATACAGCTTATTGTATTCTCTATTTCTAAGATATTTATGTATACTCTGTGCCCAACACAACCCATCAAGCTGTAATTGAAGCTAAATCAGTATTTCGAAACAAAAAGGAAGAGAATGGCCTTTCTATAAGGAACAAGTGCATACTAGTTGCCCAAGGCTATAGATAGGAAGAAGGCATAGACTTCGATGATACAATTTCCAATGCAGCCAGAGTAGAAGCCATTATGATATTCTTAGAGTTTACGGCTCATGAGAACCTTCGTGTATCAAATGGATTTTAAGAGCGCGTTTCTAAATGGTGACCTAGATGAAGAAGTGTATGTTGAACAATCTCTAGGGTTTTCCAAAATGGAGGAGGATATTATATATAGGCTACGAAAAGCGCTGTATGATCTCAAGCAAGTACCCATGGCATGGTAAGAAACCCTGTAACTGTACCTTATCAACAATGGATTTGAGAAAGGTGACGTCGACAAGATGCTTTTCAAAATTCAAGAAGGTGGTGACCTTCTCATGATACAAATTTATGTGGATGACTCCACCAATCTTGATCTGTGTAAGAAGTCCTCTCATATCATGCAAAGTAAATTTGAAATGAGTATGATGGGAGAACTTAAATATTTCTTAGGATTGCAGGTTAAACAGTTATCTATTGGTATATTCATCAACCAGGAGAAATACAACAAGGAGCTGCTCAACGAAATTGGGATGAACACTTCAAAGTTACAATCGAACCCCATAATCACTTCCGCATAGATAAGTGCTGACAAAGCTGGAGAGCCAATGGACCTATCACTCTACAAGAAGCTTAAAGGCTCACTCCTGTACGTAATTTTGGGATTCGTTTCCTAAAACGAAGGCGCAGCGGAAGCAATATACGAATCTAATTCGATCTGAATCCCTACGAGGATCGATCAAGCGACGTATATACGAATATAAAATGAACAGAGGGGGAGATATAATAACATACCCTTGTAGTCTGTTGATTCAATCGTTTAGAAGATCCTGGTGACCGCAAATTCAATTTGATAAGTTCTCGATGATATCCCTTGCGAATCCAATCCACAACAAGATCTTGGATGATCCAATGCCGAAAGCACCGCGTCTCTACTTGCCACGTGCCGGAATGACGATCGCAATGACTTCACCTCGTTGTTCTATAAGATCACGGCTAGAACGTAGTGATAGGAGCTTGCTAATATAATCTATAACACTCTAAGTGTATATATATATATTTTCTCTCTATTTATCTCTCTAGTTTCTCTAAGAAAATATCAAGATAGTTATGGTGAAGATGGTGAAGATGAAGATAACTTACAAAATCTCTCTCTCTCTCTCTCTCTCTCTCTCTCTCTCTCTCTTGTCAAAAATGAATGAACCGTATGTTCTCTCAAAACCAAGGGGAGAAGTCTTTTAACCACTCATCAAACATTCACACAAGTCACTAATCATGCTACCATGTCCCCTTGAAAAGGACAACTCATGATATAAAATTGTAACGCCCCGACTTTCTAGGGTAAATATTGGGGAAATAAATAAAAGGTAAATTTGACGAAAAATAATTTTCTTGAGAATACAAAAATTCTCGCCTGTAAAGTCGAGTCGCTACAATGACATAAAAATTAAATACCTTAAAATAAGGTAACATTTCATCATAGATACGAAGTAAAATTTTTGCAGCGGAAGAATAAATCATAATTTATAAATTTCTGATTATGAGTTCCAAAACATTTGACATAAAGAAAATTCATGTAATAAATCCTCTCTCATATGCCCTCTCAGCTCTCTCCTTCGTCCATCCAGCTCGGTTCAACCTGCAGGATCAATAAAGGTGGGGGTGAGCTTCCTTAAGCTCGTGGAAATTACACTGATAACTGTAATATACAATCTCATGGAAAACATAACATGAATAATCTATCATATTTTTCCTCAACGTCAATGCATACTCACAATATTACATGTAGCATGAATCGAGCATGCATAACACGAATATTGAGGTTGCACAGGTGCCCCCGCAACAACATGAAACATACTCATAATATTACGTATAGCATGAATCTAGCACGCATAACACGAATATTGAGGTTGTGCAGGTGTCCCCGCAACAACATGAAACATACACGCAATACCACATATAACATGAATCGAGCATCCATGTGAATATTAGGTTGTGCAGGTGTCCCCACACAACATGAATCTTAAGATAGCCTCTTACATGAATACAGGTGAGTCTGATTTACAAAGTGCATTGTCAATTTATAAACATGAATTGAATATCACATATGCAGTCCAATTAAAGCAATTAAAGTTGTTGGCCACTAAGTATACAGGATAAAACTTGGAAAGTGTTTTAAACAACAAGCTGTACGGTTTTTAAATCTCAGTGCGTAGCGGAAGTCTTAAATACACTAAGTTGTTGTAGATACAGTAACTCGAGGTGCAGTGTATACTTAAGTAATCACAGTTAAATAAAACAATAAAAGCATAAGGTAAATAACACAGTATTTAAAGTGGTTCGAGGTAAACCCCTCTACGTCCACTGGTCCTCCACATAGGAGTAAAAAGTTTTATTATAATTACTGCGCACACAACTACGTAATTATAATAACACTTAATCAATATATCGTTCACACAGATTGATATAAAGATCTTAGCTTTCAACCGTTCACACAGATTGGTTTGAGCTAACACTTTGACTGGCTTCTTCACACACAATTCTGAAGCTTCATCTTCTTCAATGCAAGTCCTTCACACACAGTTCGGGAGAAGCAAAGATTCCTCAGTCCACAAAGGGCTGATATAAGTTTGTTCAAAGATAGAACAGGGTTGAACAACAGCTATGACTTTCTGGGCTATAAGCTGATGATGTGTTGTTCAAGGTTTGAGCACTGTATATCTCTTATATCTGAATAGCAGAAAGCTTGGGGAGATATATTTTGCTCTGAATATTTCTTGTAAGCTTGATTGTTTGAAAGTCGTTCTTTCGTGTAATTCAGTCTTTTAGTGGTTGATGATCTTCAAACTATGGAGATATATATAGCCTTCTGAAATATATCCGTTTGAAAATATATACGTTGAGGCAAGATTCTGCGACAACTAATATTTGACAGAGATCCGGATATTGCAGGATTTTTAAGATCTTCTGACTTATAGTATTTAAATACTTTATCCTTTAGTATTTACATACTTCTTTATCAACGGGGCTTGACTTTCTAGCGAATACTGAAGATTCATTCTTGTCCTGTTGAGAGCTGTATGGAAGGTATCACTGTATTGATATTCGAGACAGCTTCTATACTGGCTTTGCGGGACTCTTTGTTGTATGATCAATATGTTGTATGGTTGGGACTGCGAGAAGTCTTCGATACAGGTTTGATACTTGATCAGCTTTTCGATACAGCTAGAGGTGGTATTCAGGATTTGGCATATTGTCAAAACATTATGACAATACGATCGATACAGGGCAGCATCGATACAGGGATTTGTTATCCCAACAATATCCCCCTTTTTGATAATTTGCCATGCCCTTCCGAGTCTTCCTTTTTGAAACCATATGATGTTTACACAAACATCCTTGATGATGCCAAAACTTTGGCACTTAGCGGTTTGAAGAAGGGCAGACTTCTTGGTCTTCTTTCGAATGTTCTGGCCTTCAGTATTTGGCTTTAACACTAAGAACTGCTCGCAGGCAAGTTCATATTATATCAAAAGAAAGTTACATTGAAAGCTTATGATTGGCTCGCAGGTACAATCTTACATTGTTTTCTAGGTGCATACAACTTAAACTATGAACTGTTCGCAGACAAGTTCTTACAGCTTGTGTATGAGATAGATTTCATAATATGAATACAGTAAGAATAAATAAAGTGACTGTAAACAAAAGTGAACACATTAGAATACGAGTTGTAATCTTTCAAGACAGGCAAAAATTTTATTGATACTGAAATAGAGTACAAAGATTGCTATTTTGAAAGTAAAATTACAATCGAATAATACACTAAGGTATTCAGCACCTAAAGTCAGAGTGTCTCCATGGTCGCTTGGGAGGGTCATTCTTTGTGTTTCGCCACTAGTTCTGGTGAGCATACTTGTCTCGATTCTGATAAATTACACATCCTTCATAAGATTTATCAAAGACTAGGATCCAGTCTTCTGAATGGGTCACCAAGTCACCTTTTCGATGCTTTGACTTCATCTGCTGCTGTAGCGTAAGTGATCCGTCTTCCAGATTCATCTTGAATTCCTCGGCGGCTTCCTGTACCGTTCTGCATATATTGAATAAAGCGGATTCCCTGATAAGTACAAAGAAGTATCTTAACAATTCATTTCTCCTCCAGTGTTTGATCTCTGCATCGGTAGGTTGACGGTCTGCCGATAGGTTCAAAGACTGCGGCTTTCAAACTAGGCTTTTCCAAGGATACTTAGGATCCTCGAATATTGGTCTATCTCCCTGTATCCTCACGTTTGGTGTTGAGATATGGGCTATATCAGAAGTGATGGATTCTTCAAATGGAGCTAACAACTCTTTTTCCTGCTCCAACCTCGTTCTCCTGGCGGTTTCCCATGCTTCTTCCCCCTTTTAGGCATCATCAAGGTATGATACCTTTTCATCAAGACGTTCCAGGATCTCCAGAGCGGTATCCTGTTTCGTCTCCATATTTGATATTCTCTTAACAAGGGAGGAGAGCACCTGTGACATATCCTGAATGTTCTTGTCATGAGCTCACAGTTGGGAACCGGATTGGATTAGATCAGATGTGGTCTTAGCCTTAGATACACGTAGTTTCGATTCCTCTTCTCTCAGGATCGTTTCTTGCTTCTCTTGCAGATTGCTCAGGGCTTGCTTGAAGACTTCTGGCAAGACAGTGAAGGCTTCGACTACTCAAGAGACTTCATGCCTTAATCTAGTCATTTCTTCAACACCACATGTGTGAAGCTAATCCAGAGCCTTTTCTACTGAGTGTAAAGCATTGACTGCGTCCTGAATAAATACAGTTTGGAGTCCAAGAGCACGTAATCGCTCTTTTCTTGTTTCAGTGCGGGGAGAATCTGGCTGGGCAAAGTCTTCTACTCCATTCAACCTTCTCAAGTTCACGTTAGGGCGTAAAGTGAGTTGGACATCCTCAGGTATAGTACCGTTGTCGGATTCCAAGGCGGTTGATGGGGCGGGAGCAGTTGTTTCGGGTTCGGCGGTAGGAGGTGCGGCATCGTCCTGTTTCGAAGAGGTATCTGTAGACATGGATACAGGAAGGACCAAATCCTCCTGGTGTCTCTCAGCGTCCGCCTGTTCCGGCGGAGGGACTAATTCCTCTTCCTGGAAGGCGCGTGATTCTTCTTCTTCGGTGGCGACGACAGGCTTGGGTGCCTGTTGCGAAACATTTTCTTCTTCCTTGACATGAGGGACTGAATCCTCTTTTTCAGGAACATTATCTTGCTATGGCGAAGGGGACGATTGATGGGCAGATGTCCCTTCATATTTCTTAGCTTGGGCTTCCTCTCGACTCATCTGCAAACCAACTTGGAGTGCGTCGTCATCATCGTCGGAATCAGGATCAGATTTTGGACTGTCGGGAGATTCCATTGACAAAACTTTTCCTTTCCTATTGGCCTCATCCGTATCAAGCAGATTACTCTCAATTAGCTCTTTGACGAATAAGTTGTCCCATTGGATCAGGACAGCAATTTCTTGGGTGTTCGTCAGTTCCAAAACAAACTTCTCTTCGTTACACCACTCACTCCAGTTGTACAAGGTTTCGTACGGAGCAAGTCAAAAATTCTTCCATTGGAGAAATCACTTGAATGGCTGCTCAATCTGCACGGAAAGCAGAGTCTTGGAAATTATTGTGTCAGGGGAGGGACTCCGTACAGCGTCTGGGTTTGCTATAGGAAGGGGTTCCTCTACAGGTGTGGGATCCTGTATTGGAAAGGGATTCCTTACAGGGGATGGTGCCCCGAAGGAAGGTGGATCCTGAACGGGTGTGGAATCCCACATAGGAGAGGTAGCTGTTGGCTCCAAACAGGCCGCCGACTCGCCAGAGTCTTTTGAGTTGGAAGATGTCCTTGTATCCGTTGTAGCCACCAAAGGCTCGGGATCTACTGTCGATACAGTAGCGGGCATCTCTTCCACAGGGGTTGGTCCCTGGGGTAGTTGATCTGTGGGTTGCGCCACGATAGGAACATCCTCGGAGGGTTCTGTAGATTTAGCTTTCGTAAGCCTCCTTAGCTTCCTTTTCGGATTCTCAGCAGCAACTGGTGTCTTGCTGTGAGATCTTTTTCGTTTCTTTGAAGATTCCACACTTTGGGATTTAGAAGAAACATCTCTTGGATCGGCAGACAAGGGCATTCTTCGGACGAATGGTCGGTTGGTGATCAGGGTGCTCTGGTTAAAGGCCAAAGGCTTAACGCCTCCTAAATAGATCCGGGAACTTATTTTCTTCGCCTCTGCAGAATGTGGAAGTCCGCACTTCGTCAAAATGTGGTTTAGAAATAAACCAAATGATTTCTTTTGCGACGCAGGTTTTGACACCTCTTCCTGCAGACGCTTCAGAATAATCTGACACCAATTGACCTTTTCACAGGTCATAATTGCTACCATCATCCTAAACCTAAGATTTGTGCACATCTCGAAAGCACCTGAACGGCAAATAGAAATTTTTCTTGTGACAAGTAGTGTGAACAGATTCCACCGAAGCTGATCCGGTGATCAGACCATAGTACTCGGTCAACAGCTCTTGAGACCCAAAAGTCTCAAGGTCTTCCATAGTCAGGCCATCAGCGGGTAGCCTGAATATGTTCTGGAGAAGTTCTTGGTCGACGCGGATCTCCACTCCGCGGAGAACGGCGGGTGATGTCAGCGACGTGGCCTCCCTGGGCCAGCGACAGAAAGCAAACGGCAGCGTTGAGGTAGAAGTCCTCAACCAAATGTACGTCGTATTTCTCGGCGGTGTGGCTCCCAAGGCGGTAAAGGCCTTGATGACAAATTCTGGTGATGACGAACTCCATGGATTCGACATCATCCCCTTCAGCATGAATTTGCTCGATGACGACAGATCTAGAGAAGATCCGTCCATCAATGATGTTCGAGGCTTTCTTCAGAGAGGTGGAAGATGTCTGAGTGGACGCCATTGATGAATCTCAAGATAAGATGAAAAAGATTCAAGAAGAATATGCAGTAAACACAGAAAAACTTGTAGGATGAATTGCTTGAGTGCTCTTTAAAATATGCAGAAGGCGTAAAGAGTCTCAAATGGCATTTGCAGTCCTTTTATAGTAGGCGGCGAAGAAGGGTTTTCAGAGAACGAATGGTCAGATTTAAGGGATGGGAACCGGTGTTTGAAATGAACGGTCACGATGGACTGAGTGTAATTGGTACACTTATCCATTGAATTTTAAAATAGGAGCGGGTCCCACTTCTGACATTTGTTACCTCAATGCCTTAAATGGCAGTATTAAATATTAAACAATTTGAAAACATCGCGGATTTTGAGATTTGATTGCCCAGATGTCGTGTAAGGCATTTTAATGTAAACGACGTTTGATATGAAAACAGGGCACGTGTACAAAAATTATTTTTAAAATGAAATATTATAATATATAATGAATCGAAATCCCATAGTATGTGTTGTATCCGCGATGATACAACGTTCCCCCTTAAAAGGTACATATAGGTTTCAATTCCATACAACAACTTTTGGATTAATGCTGTATTCATGGGTCATACTGTATTCCCCCTTAATTATTGCACACGTCAGCTGTATGATGATTCATATTGCTTTGTTCCCTACAGTGCTGTATTGAAGGTTCTAAGTGTACAAATAATTAATGGTGGATACTGTATTCTTGGGTCTTACAGCATTCCCCCTCAATTGTTGATTAAAAAACAGTAAATACTTACAGGGAGTCAGGCTATAGCAATCCCAATTCTTGTCGAAGCATGTTGAATCTTGCTGTATCGAGAGGCTTGGTGAAGATGTCAGCCAACTGAATATCTGTATGAACCTTTTCTAGCCTAACATCCATGTTCTCGACATGATTCCTTATGAAATGATGCTTCATGTTGATATGCTTAGTGCGCAAGTGTAATATAGGATTGTGCGTTATTGCAATTGCACTCGTGCTATCACACATGATTGGCATTTCCTTGGCTTCAATCCCATAATCTGACAACTATTGCTGCATCCAAAGGATCTGCATACAGCAACTACCAGCAGCATAGTATTCTGATTCAGCCGTGGAAAGTGAGTTTGCCAATTGCATCTTAATGAACCAAGAGACAAGTCTAGGTCTAAGAAAGTGACAAGTTCCACTTGTACTCTTCCTATCTAACTTGCAGCCTCCGAGATCCGAGTTGCTATATCCAACTAAATCGAATCCGCCTTCTTTAGGATACCACATTCCTACATCGACTGTTCCTTTAATATACTTCATGATTCGTTTAGTTGTATTGAAGTGTGATTCTTTGGGTACTACTTGATATCTCGCCCACACTCCTATAGCAAACTAGATATCGGGCTTACTAACCGTTAGGTACAGGAGAGAGCTAATAAGCTTCCTGTAGAGTGATTGGTCAACCGGATTTCCCGCTTCATCAGCACTAATTTGCACGGAAGTGCTCATGGGAGTTGACGATGATTTGGAAGTGTTCATTCCAAATTTGGTGAGAAGCTCCTTGCTATATTTTTCCTGGTTGATGAAAATCCCTGTAGGCAACTGCTTTACCTGCAAACCTAGGAAATAACTAAGTTCTCCCATCATACTCATTTCAAATTTACTTTGCATGAGATGATAGAACCTTTGACATAAAGCAAGGTTAGTTGAACCAAATATAATGTCATCTACATAGATTTGAACCATTAGATGGTCATCGCCTTCCTGTATTTTGAACAAGGTTTTATCCACATCACCTTTCTCAAATCCATTATTGGTTAGATACTGGGACAGGGTCTCATACCATGCTCTAGGGGCTTGCTTAAGTCCATACAGTGCTTTCCTCAGCCTGTATACTAGGTCTACGCCGTCTGTGTTGGCAAACCCTGGTGGTTGTTCAACATAAACTTCTTTGGCAAGGTCTCCATTTAGGAATGCACTTTTGACGTCCATTTGGTATACAATGAAGCTCTTATGGTCGACCAATGCTGAGAATATCTTAATGGCTTATAGTCTGGCTACAGGGGAAAACGTTCATCATAGTCTATGCCTTCTTCATGTCTATAGCCTTGATTTATTCCTTATAATTAGTCCATTTCGATCCTTCTTGTTTCTAAATACCCATTTGACTCCAATAACCGATTGATGCGTAGGTCTAGGTACAATAACCGTTAAGCTCTTCTTCCATAGATGTTATCCAATGAGAATTATTAAGAGCTTCTATGGTAGAAACAGGTTCGGACTGTGCTAAGAATACAGCAATAGTGCAGATATTGTGTCTTCTAAGCTCGGATTGAGATTTCCATTCAGGAAATGGTGATATCTCAGTATCTAGTTCTTCTTGTGCACACAGTACATTTCCTTGTATACTTTGTATTCTCCTTTGGGTAGAAACACCAGCATTAATGTTTCCAATGATCAGCTCTTGCGGGTGATCCCTCAACCATTTTCGGTCGTGTTCTAATTCGGGGTCCCGTACTGTATCTTGAGTTGATGTAGTTTTAGCTTCAGCTTGTACAACATCGACTTCATCTACGTCGATTCTTACAGCTGCGGGGTTGATTTCTAGGTCAACGACAGGTTCTATTGGAGTTGGTGGATCTAAGATGGAAAGTTGTTGGATAATCTGAGTAACAGCTTCTACTCCAGTAGGGTCATGGTGAGGTTCTCCGAACACTACATGAACTGATTCCTCGATCGTCAGCTTCATTTTATTAAAGATCCTGTAAGATTTGCTGACGGAGGAATATCCTACAAATATTCCTTCATCTGACTTCTCATAAAAGGTTCTAAGATGATCCTTCCTATTATTCAACACATAGCACCTGCATCCAAAAATGTGAAAATACGAAACTAATGGAGTTTTGTTGTTCCATACCTCGTAAGCTGTTTTGTTGTGGTGTATGTTGATGATACATAGGTTTTGAGTGTAGCATGCTGTATTGGTTGATTCACCCCAGAAACGCTGTGGCAAGTTGCTTGCGGCAATCATTGTCCTTGTTGCTTCTTTCAGCATCCTATTCTTTCGCTCGGCAACACCATTTTGTTGAGGTGTATGGGCAGCTGAGTATTCATGATGTATCCCATTCTCTGAACAGTACTGCTCTATAAAGTGGTTAGTAAATTTTGTACCTCTGTCGGAATGAATGGACACGATACTCGATCCCTTTTCATTTTGAAGCTTTCTCAGGAGCTCGGGCAGTTTTGATGTTATTTCCTTCTTCTTGCTTAGGAAAATTATCCAAGCATACCTGGAGTAATCATCAAAAACAACGATGCAGTATTTCTTACCTCCCAAACTTACCGGGTCTACAGGACCATAGAGATCCATGTGTAGCATCTCCAACACTCTGTGGGTTGAAAGGTAGGATTTGCTCTTCAGGATGGACTTGATTTGCTTGCCTTTTTGACATGGTCCACAGACACTGTCTTTTTTGAATGATACATTCGGCAATCCTCTAACCAGTCCCTATATTGAGATCTTGTTGATCATCTTGAAGTTGACGTGTGACATCCTCTTATGCCATAGCCAGCTTAGATCTGCAGTGCCTTTGGCAACTAAACAAGGAATTGTGGAGCTCGTGGGCATCCAGTCAGCAATATACATATTACCTGATCTGCTTCCTGTGAGCACAACTTCTTTGGTGAGGATGTTCTTGACACTACAGTGATCTATAGAGAATTTCACCGAGAACTGTTTGTCACAGAACTGGCTAATACTAAGTAGATTGTACTGCAAGCCTTCAACATAAGCTACATCGGTGACTTTGAATTTTCCGAAAAGAAGGTTTCCTTTTCCTCTTGTTATCCCTTTAGATTTATCACCGAAGCGCACTTTTGGACCACGACCTTCTACGAAATCTGATAGCTTGCTTCTATCTCCTGTAATGTGCTGCGAGCATCCGCTGTCGAAGTACCATATGTCCTTCTCCAAAATGTCCTATAGCACATAAATTATGTAGATTTAGGTCCCCTTTGATTGTTGGGTCCGTGAATGTTAGTGCCTTTAGGTACCCAAACTTTCCTGACAGCAATTGGTTTACTGTAAGTAACATTTGGTACAGATTTGCGGTATCTACGTGGGGCATGTACGTAGTTACTGTATCTATGATAATCATTATGCATGTAAAAATTAGGGTTATTATTATTAATCCAGTACATATGCCGTCTTGTAGGTGGAGCCATTTTCTTTGGCCTTACAGCTTGCCTTCTGGGTCTCCAGTTGGATTCCTAACGCTGTTGTTGATACTGTGCGGACATTTGCTGTCTCGATGAATGACGAGGCTCCTGTATCCAATACTTAGGCGTGCTGTACTGAAAGTATTGCCGTGCAGGCCTTTGGTATTTTGATACAGCCTTCTTTATGAACGGTTGTTGGCGCTGTTGATATGCTCGGAGAGCATGCTGTTGCGTGCGCCTTACAGGTTAAAACGACTTATGATTCCACTGTCTTGAATAGGATTGCGGGGGCGGAATGGCAGCCTTTGCTTTTCGCGGTGCAGCAGGTTCCTTCACAGGACTAGGAGAATCTTCCGATACAGGAATGTGTTCCACACTCTTGACGAACACAGTACTAATTTTTCCTTTGTTGGAAAATGAGTTGTATCCTAAGCCACTTTTATCATGAGCATACTGCCCAGTGCTTAGAATTTCATACATTTGTTTGGATGATTTCTGGAAAGATTTCAGAATGGTCTCAAGTTCGCTTTCTCGTTTCTCGAGAGTATTAAATTTAGCTTGAAGTAGAACAAAATCATTTGTCTTGCTTCCATTTTGAGACTTAGTCTCACTTAGTTCATGAGCAAGTTGATGATTGCTCTCCACGAGTTTTTCATGCTCGACGTTGCTGTTTTCACAATAAATAGACATATTTTCATAATTTATCTTTAGCAAGTCGTTTTCTTCTTTCAGCTCTATGTTGGAAAGTTGGAGCTGAATGTTTTCATTCTTCAAAGTCTCGTGGGCTTTTTGAATATTTTTAAATTCATTAATCATGTTTTCGAAAGTATGTGATGCATTTACTAGAATAGCTGAGGTTGAGCTTACCTCATCATTGCTATCTTCTTCTTCCGGAATGTCCTTTGCCATAAAGCACATGTATGCCTTATCTTCAAACTCATCGTCAGATGAATCACTTTCAGTGACCATCTGAAGACATTCTTCGGATTTGGATGGTGTGGGGGAGGCTTCTGATTCTCCTATCAGTGTCTTGAGCTTGTTTTTCCAAGCACGTCTTCGTTCATCCCCCTCTTGTTGCTTGGCTTCCGGCAACCTTTGAACTTTAGGATGAGGACATTTATTTGCATAATGTCCTGGTTTCCTGCAATTACAGCATAGGTTAGCGTCACCAGAGGAAGTTTCAGTACTTACCTTGTGAACAGGCTTGGGCCTGTAGGGAGTCTTTCAGTTGTTTGATGAACTTTTGAATTTGTGCATGAGGAGCGCCATTTCATCTTGTGACGGATATCGTCACCTTATCGGCATTTTTGTAATTTGGCTTTGATGGGCTGGGCATGCTGTGTCGACGGTTAGATATAGCGGCTAAGGCTGTAGTCCTAGCTGGAGATTCTTCAGCTTTCTCTCTCTTGTCTATATCATACTCGAAAGCTTTGAGGTCAGAAAAGAGATCAAAGGTAGATATTTCACTAAGGTTACACGACACACACATAGTTGTGGTCTTAATGTCCCATCAGGCAGGGAGAGATCCGAAAATCTTTAAGTTTTTCTCCCTTCGAGTATAAATTTTGCCCAAAACTTCAAGTTCACCAACAATTCCAGTGAATCTGAGGTCAAGTTCCTCAAATGTTTCAGTTGGTTTCATTTCAAAAGATTCAAATTGCTGAGTTAGTTTTGAAATTTTGTTTTCTTTAGAGAGCTCAGTTCCCTCACAAATCAACTTGAGTTTATCCCAGATATCCTTGGCTATTTTACATCTCTTCACCTTCGAGAATATGCCTTTGTCAAGGGTGACAAACAACGCATCCTTCGCAACATTGTCGAGGTTGGCGCGTTTTCTTTCATCTGTGGTCCATTGTTCGCGCTCCTTATCGAGCATCTCAGCATGGGCTTGGCCCTCAATCCTTGCGGCCGTGTTTACCTTCATGATCTTAATGGGGCCATCCTGTATAACAAAAATCATTTCTTCGTGCATTGCTGCAAGATGAGCCTCCATCCTGATTCTCCAATCATCAAATTCATTAATAGAGAACAAATGAACTTTGTTGATCATTGATGTATTCATATGAGAATGTAGGAATGAGAAAGACTGTATTATAAAATAAGTGAATACTGGATCTGATTCAGTTAAAAATACGACTGATTCTTTTTAGAATCAACCACTCTGATACCACTTGTTGGCCACTACGTATACAGGATACAACTTGGAAAGTGTTTTGAACAACAAGCTGTACGGTTTTAAATCTGAGTGCGTAGCAGAAGTCTTAAATACAGGAAGTTGCTGTGAATGCACCAACTCGATGTGCAGTGTATACTTAAATAATCACAGTTAAATAAAACAATATAAGCAGAAGGTAAATAACACAGTATTTAAAGTGGTTCGAGGCAAACCCCTCTACGTCCACTGGTCCTCCACACAGGAGTAAAAAGTTTTATTATAATTACTGCGTACACAATTACGTAATTATAACAACACTTAATCAATATATCGTTCACACAGATTGATATAAAGATCTTAGCTTTCAACCATTCACACTGATTGGTTTGAGCTAACACTTTGACTGGCTTCTTCACACACAATTCTGAAGCTTCGTCTTCTTCAATGCAAGTCCATCACACACAGTTCGGGAGAAGCAAAGATTCCTCAGTCCACACAGGGCTGATATAAGTTTGTTCAAAGATAGAACAGGGTTTAACAACAGCTATGAGTTTCTGGGCTATAAGCTGATGATGTGTTGTTCAAGGTTTGAGCACTATATATCTGAATAGTAGAAAGCTTGGGGAGATATGTTTTGCTCTGAATATTTCTTGTAAGCTTGATTGTTTGTAATTCGTTCTTTCGGGTAGTTCAGTCTTTTAGTGGTTGATGATCTTTAAATTATGGAGATATATATAGCCTTCTGAAATATATCCATTTGAAAATATATCCGTTGAGGCAAGATTCTGCGACAACTAATATTTGACTGAGATCCGGATATTGCGGGATTTTGAAGATCTTCTGACTTACAGTATTTAAATACTTTATCCTTTAGTATTTAAATACTTCTTTATCAATGGAACTTGACTTCTAGCGAATACTGAAGATTCCTTCTAGTCCTGTTGAGAGCTGTATGGAAGGTATCACTGTATTGATATTCGAGACAGCTTCCATACTGGCTTTGCGGGACTCTTTGCTGTATGATCAATATGTTGTATGGTTGGGACTGCGAGAAGTCTTCGATACAGGTTTGATACTTGATCAGCTTTTCGATACAGCTAGAGGTGGTATTCAGGATTTGGCATATTGTCAAAACATTCTGACAATACAATCAATACAGAGCAGCATCGATACAGGGATTTGTTATCCCAACAAAAGTGATAGTGAAAATTCCCACCTGAATAAATGACGATGTCTGACTTGAAATGAAGATGCTCGACTCAAAGGCCTAAGCTCGTAAATTCTCGATAAAGTCTACATATAATAATAATAATTATAATCCTTACAATTTATTATTTATATAATAAATGAAAAGATACGAATATCACTATATTATAACTGAAAATAAATTATAATTGCTTATTAATATTAATCGAAGAGTTATATTATAAATGACTGAAATAAAAATATATATGTGTAAATTAAGATTAATTATTAATATTAATTGAAAAGTCAATATTTTAATGTCTTGGTCAAAAGTAGGATTGAATTGAAGTTTTAAAGTTGACTGGGTCAAATTGTAAGAACTGAGAAGCTGACTGGGTTAAAAACAAGTTAATTAAAATTGTCTGGGGCTGAATTGAAAGTCTCTGAAAACTGGGAGGATTAAGTTGAATAACCCTAATTTTTCACGGGTATATAAACCTAATCCCTAGACTCTCGGCCGACAACACTCATTTCTTCCTCCTCCTGTTTCCTTATCTCTGTCCCTATCCCTCTCTCTCTAACTTCTTCCCATCTCAGCCTCTCTCTCCCTTTCCTAATTTCTTCTCGGCCGACCTCACCTTTCTAGTCAAATCGGCCAGGGAGGACCCCAGAAACACACTCACAAAACTCTTCTCTCCACTGTAAAAACACACACATAACACAGAAAAGAAACCACCGCCGAGAAAATGTTTCCGTGGTCACGGCGGCGAACGAGAGACTTGCAGCGGCGCCGATCCCTAGCGAATCTAAGGTGAGGGCACCGATTTCTGTTTATGGTTTTTAATTCGGGTTATGGGTTGGATTCGGGTTCTGGAGAGGGAAAGTTCAAAGGGTTTTTTGTTGGTGTCTGAGGTCTGATTACTCGGGCCATGATGTTTGGGTTCGACCGAGGTTATTGAACTCAGTTATTGAATACGTCATATAAGTCTTCACATAAACTAGACGCCCATTTAAGTTTCATCGACTTGCGAATGATTGAGTATTGGAGCCATAAACATTTCCAGTGCCAAGCCCCTTATCCAATAAGGAGTGTAATGTTTTGCTCTCAAATACATGGACTAGTTTCTCTATATATCTTTTACGAGTCAGGAATACCAGTGACTACCAGTAAATAAAAAAACATACAATTACCTTTTGATAATTAATTACATAATAACAAGTATTATGCCCTCACTCAACATCCCCTAAGTGGCATTCGAGGGCATACTATAAAACCCCACAAAAATTCATGTAAGTGTTAGACATAGTATATATAGTTGTAAGATATCATCTCATTGTTATGAATAAATTTTGTTACGAACCCTTTGATGTTTCGATCGATTAATTGTTAATCGCCCAAATTTAAATTTTATTAAATATTTAGCACACATAATTAATTAAATAACATACTAAAATAACTAATCGGCCAAGACCTAAAACATAAACTTAATAGATTGGGCTCAACCCAACATACTTTACAACTAACTAACTAGCCCAACCCAACTAATTAAATTACCAACTATTATAATTATAATTATACTCTTAAATTAACAACAACAAAAAAGATAATACACATACACACACACATATGGGCGGTCAAAATGGGGAAAAAGAGGAGGAATTTTTATCTCCCATGCAAGACTTAGACACATGACATTAGTCTTCTACATGACTACACCCTCCAAAACCCTAATTAAGTATTATAAATACATATCTTCACCTAAGCCACCACCCTCTAAACCTACTCACAAACAAAATCTGCACTAAGAAGTTAGAGAGAGAGAGAGAGAGAGAGAGAGAGAGAGAGAGAGAGAGAGAGAGAGAGAGAGAGACGGTTGAAGTGGAAGAAGGAGGAAGAAGGAAGAAGAAAGCTCAAGCAAGAAATAGGTAATTTCTTCTGTTACATCTTTTTCCTATAAGTATAACTATGATCCTCCTAACCTAACTTTAACCTTAAACATGCAAACAAAATACCCAACATTGGTGCATAGATATTTCGGCCGAACCTAGTAGTGGTAAATGTGAAGATCGCCTTCAACTTCTGAGACCTATAACCGACTAATTCCGATAAGAATCGAGGTGGGTAAAAATTCTCTTCAAAAATCCTAAAAGCAAATGAAATTTATGGTTTTGTGATGCATGTTTAATTCTGAATATTTCATAAATATGTTGTTGAGGAACATGTTGAGACATGCATGTTTACTTTTATATATATATATATATATATATATATATATATATACCATGATTTTCGTATTTGGGATTATATCTCTTGTCTTTCTTGAATTTTTAGTTTCAAGAATTATGATTTTTGCAAAGCATGTATGAATCTGAAATTTTATGTAAATGCATGCCTTTGAGATTTATATATATGGCTATGTTAACAAGCATTATATTTTACGGGTTCAAGTTACCACCGATTTGGTAGATAAAGTTCGATTATCTGAAAATTTGAAATTTCATGACTTCTTCGTAATTTCTTATAAACTCTATCCACAATTCTGGAACTTGCATTATATTGACTAAGATATGGTATGTGGATAAATTATTTGTGGCCAAAACGGGACTTGAAACGAGTAAACGGAACTTTGGGCATAATTTATAATTTCTTAAAGTTTGGGTACTAAACTGAAATTACGAAAATAAAATATTCTGGTACTTGGACAGTACATATTATATCATGTATGGGCTCTTTACATAGTTTCAAGTGATTCAGAGTTTGATATCTAAACTTATTAGTCCAAATTGCAATTTTTAAAACAATTTTGGGGGTCAGAATGCAAGAATTCAAAACTTCTGGACCAAGTCCAAAAGTTTCTGGAATTTTTAGAAATCTGGAATTCCAGGTTCATCACGAGTCATCTCGTAAAATTTCGTTAAATTCCGAGCTCAATTTATAGCTCTATTGGCCTCAGAACGATTTTCTTAAGTTTTGGGGCGATACCGTAATTTCTGTAAATTTTAGTCCCGAAACTAGAAAATTCCGAATTTTTCCTTAAATCTGGAGTCGAGAAAGTATTTTTGGCTTCCTCATAAATTTTCATAACCATCCGATTTTATTTCATACTCCAAACGCTTAGGTTTGAAATTAAGGGTAAAAACGTAATTTCGACCTATTTCAGAAAACCCTCGTTTCGTTTCGTCGAACCTACCCATTTAATATATCTGACCTAAACCCAACGAACCATTAATAAAATTTTGAGAGTATTTTCAAATTATATACAAGTCCTATCCTGTTTTATTGTGCCACCAATATAAGTAACCATATCCCATACTAAATCAAAAGACGCTATTAACCTCACTGACCGAATGTTTACGTGATACTTGTGATATGCATCAAATTGATAACTGTGACTGTCCGGGAACAAAGTGTTATACAAAAAAAGTGCCACGAAGGGGTCCGCATCTAACTCTATTGGGACAAAGTGCCACGTCGACGGACGGGGGCCACCTCTTGAGTCCATACGAAACAGAGAGCCGACATCCAATCCGGGGGCCACCTCGTGAGTTATAGGATCCACCTCTAGAGTTCAAAATTGAGTCGGGACGGTTAGACCGAGTCTTGGATCGAGCAGCGCAACTGCGGTTCATGAACGAGGCTACCGTTGTTTCCTATTCCCCTAGCCGAGGAACGGAGTGTTCCGAGGGACCTGGGTTGTAGACTTGGGGTATAATCGCGATTATAGTGTGATCTGGGTATTGACCCATAGCTAAGGACATACCGAGCCCAGATAAGAGATAATGAAGCACACGCTAAGTGTGAGAGAGAAGGCTCAGCTATTGGGGCGATGGCTTATATTGCTAGGAATAATAAGGAGAGTCTAGAATCCAAAGTCCACATCGGCAGGATTCGAAACTGGATTGACTGATCGACTGATTGACTGACTACTTGACTTGATATCCGTCCACAGGGACAGGATTATAATATTACAACTACATAATGATAATTATTTTCATAAAATTCCGACGTAATTGTAATTGTTCCCACATTCTCATAATTGATAAAATCATGCATCACTTAAAAATTTTCAAAGAAAAGAGCCACACTCGCACATGATCAACCACTTACTGAGACCTTTTGTCTCACCCACCGTTTTCCCTTTTGAAACCAGAGCATGAGCCACCAGTCGAAGACGAAGAATTTTTCGAGGAAGAGGCTGAATAGAAGACTACCATCAAGACTTAGAATTTGTGTTGTTATCCCAACTTGTAATAGTTAATTATGCTTCATACTTAACTCGTTTGGTATTTTTCCGCTGCAAACTTATGATCAGTGTAATTTTGATTATTAGCTTTTGTCACAACGAATCTTAAAACATCGGGTTAAGATTATTGTTTTGAAATATTATCCAATCATTATTTTGCTTCCGCTATTTATTGTTGCACTTGACTGATTAATCGACCGATGCATCGCGCCCTCATCCTTCCCAATGTTGGGGGCGTGACAGAAGTGGTATTGGATCCCGCTTTGTGAGAAGTACACTTACAACGGGCTAACCAGGATAAGATTCTTCGGACTTAGATGGGAATTCCACCTAGGATGAACTGAACCATAGGACTGAGACCTAAAGTAGATTTATCGAGTCAATTCTCACAAAGATCTTTTTCGACTTGTCATTATTCACTTGGAATATGCATAGTCAAATTCAGATTTCCTAAGTCATTGGCCAAGGTACTTGATTAAGCATTCGCGGCATTTCCCCGACTGAATCAATCCTTCTACTGAACTCTTGAAATGGATATAGATTATTTCACTTATCCATTTCTCAAAGTCATATCAATATTCATTCGAAATTGATGAAGTTCCTTTAAACTCCACTAAACTTCATTGTCTTCTTAAAAATGGAGTATTATTATTTCTTGGTCGCTAGTGTCATATAAGTATATTTGTTGAATCATTATGTTCACTGCCTTAATGATTATTCATACTTAATAGAGCCTTATTTTAGATATTAGATTTTGCGAGATACTGACTTAGTTTTATTTTGTTAATTATATGGACCCCATTGGCAAGAAAATTTTGACCAAGGAAAATCAGAATACACCTAACTCGATATGTATGCTCAGGCGGATAAGCCAAACTTAACCAGAAAGAACTATAAGTGTTCAATCGTGCACTTAACTCTACATGACAACATAAATTACTGATAACTCCACATAAGATTGTTAATCCTCACACGTTTCCCTAACTCATGGCTCACCAAAGATGTGGACGCCTTCACATGAATCGTGACGAGCAGCATCAACGCGATGATCTCTCACGCTCTCCTCCACGAGGAGGAAATGGGAAAGATGCTATGGGGCAAGCCCTCACTCAATTAACACACTTCCTACAACAACAGACTGCTAACAACGGGAACAACAACGAAACTCATGATCTCACCTTGGAAAAATTCTCACACTTCAACCCGGCTACCTTTGACGGGGAACCCGATGATATCAAAGTTGTACTCTGGCTGGAGAGAATTGAGGGAATTTTCAATGCCCTTTAGTATACTGATGAACAGCGGATATCACTAGCTACATTCCAACTCGAGGCCATAGCTCACGACTGGTGGAGGAGTGTAAACGAGCGCTGGACGAGAGAAAACCGTGTCAGGACATGGGCTAACTTCCTGACCGACTTTCGAACTCAATACGTGTCAGCAGCAGCAAGAGAAGCTAGACGAGATGAGTTCTACCACTTGAAGCAAGGAGCCATGACAGTCGCTCGATATGAAGCCCATTTTAACAAGTTATCTAAATACGCGCCCAGATTGGTAACAACTGAGGAAGACAAGCTCTATAAATTCACTAGAGGACTGAGGCAGTCGCTTCAATAGAGCCTCTTAACTGTTCAACTAACGACACTTGCCGAAGCTGTGGTAGCTGCCACTCGGATCGAAAGCGGAACGGCAAGACTAGCTCAACAGCAAAGCCGTTTCTCCAACAATACCAAGAGGCCTGCTACCCGACCAACATCAAGGCAACCACATAAGTTTAAGAGGACGGGAGCTCAGGGGAGCCCAAGCGGAGCAAAAGCGCGAGTTCTCACCAAACCAACAGCACAATGCACCCACTGTGGTAGGAAAGGACATAAGTCAGATTTGTGTTGGAGGAAGCTCGGAAAGTGCCTACATTGCGGCAGTTCAGATCATCAAATTCGAGAATGCCCAGATATGGACCCCCGTTGGTCAAACCAGCTACTGCATCTAAGCCAGGAAACAACCGAGGGAAAGCCCCAGCATGAGTATTCGCTCAAACTGGCCCGGAGGCACCGGAAAACAATGATGTGATGGAAGGTACACTGCTGATATCTAATCAACTTGCACGAACACTCATAGATCCAGGATCATCCGACTCGTTTGTTGCACCGTATTTTTCTAAGAAACTTGATAAGCCGTTAGAATCCTTACCATTATGCCTAGAAGTATTTACCCCGATGAGAGTTAGTCAGCTAGCAGATAAAGTCCATTGTGCGTGTGATGTGATCATCAGTTGTAACTGTTACTCTACCGATTTAGTAGTGCTTCCAATATTGGAGTATGACATCATCCTAGGAATGGATTGGCTGTCCAAGAACTACGCACAATTGGATTGTCATTCTAAGATACTTAGGTTCTGCGAACCTAAAAAGCCAATTGTGGAATTAATTGGAGACATTATAGTCAACTTAGCACCAATAATATCAGCTCTCAAGGCTAGGAAGGCAGTTGCCAAATGGGCAACTGGATTTTTAGCCTTCATCATTAACAACCCAAGAGTAAGTCGGGCATAGAAACCATGCGTGTAGTCTCCGAATACCCTGACGTATTTCCTGAAGAATTAACCTCCCTATCACCTGACAGAGAGATTGAATTCAATATCGAAATCATGCCTGGTAAGGCACCCATTGCAAAGGCACCATACTGAATGGCACCACCAGAGCTGCAAGAGTTGAAGGTTCAACTGCATAAGTTACTCGATGTGGGTTTCATACAACCTAGTGTATCACCATGGGGAGCTCCGGTATTGTTTGTAAAAAAAGAAGGACGAAACATTGAGGCTTTGCATTGATTACCGTGAACTCAACAGTGTTACAGTTAAAACTAAGTATCCTCTCCCGAGGATAGATTAGTTGTTTGAACAACTCCAAGGAGCTACAGTGTATTCCAAGTACGATCTTCAACAAGGATACTACCAGTTAAAGATTAAAAATGAAGATGTTCCTAAAACTGCATTCCAAACTAGATACGGCCACTACGAGTTTGTAATGATGCCTTTTGGACTCACGAATGCTCCTGCGGCATTTATGGATTTAATGCACAGAGTATTTCAAGCCTATCTCGACCAATTCGTAGTAATTTTCGTCAATGACATACTCGTGTACTCTAAGTCGTAAAAAGATCACAAAAGACATCTTAGACTAGTGTTGGATACACTAAGGCAGCATAAGTTGTACGCCAAGTACACCAAGTGTGAAATTTGGTTGAGGGAAGTGGCATTTCTGGGACACATTATTTCTGGAGAAGGGATTGCAGTAGATCCATCTAAAATAGGAACTATTATGGATTGGAAGAGGCCGGAAAATGTCACTGAGGTCAGAAGCTTTCTTGGACTTGCGAGATACTACCGCAAATTCATCAAAGACTTCTCGAAGATAGCAGGACTCCTCACACGGATAACCCAAAAACAAGTAAAATTTGAATGGACGGATAAATGCGAGTCAAGTTTCCAGGAACTCAAAAAAAGACTTACCACCGCACCAATACTGACACTTACAGAAGGAACCCAATATATAGTGACGCCTCAAAGGATGGCCACGGTGCCGTACACATGCAGAATGGTAAAGTTATCGCATATGCTTCCAAGTAACTCAAGATGCACGAAAAGAATTATCCAACGCACGACCTCGAACTTGCTGTAGTAGTATTCACCTTAAAGAAATGGCGACATTATTTATACGGCGTTGTATTCACCATGTTTACGGATCATAAAAGTCTCAAGTACCTATTTTGTCAATAGGAACTTAATCTCCGACAGAGAAGAGGGGTAGAGATTTTAGAAGATTACCATTGTGAAATTCAAAACCACCCAGGGAAAGCGAATGTCGTGGCCGACGCCCTAAGTAGAAAGGCTAGAGTGGCTCGACTCATGGTCCAAGAATGGCAAGATCTAAAGGAACTGAGCTACCTGAAACCTATTCATTAAGGTGCTCATTTAAATTGCACCAACCTCACAGTTAAATCGAATCTATTGGATGATATTCGATTAGCCCAAGAGACAGATCCAAAACTTCAAGAGTTTAAGGAGAAGATCGCTAAGGGAGAGAAACCCAAGTTTACAATTACAAAGGATGGAATTGTAAGGTTTAAGAGACGGTTATGCATACCTCATGACGAGGATCTCAAAAGAAGAATTTTAGAAGAAGCTCATTGTTCGAGATATACGATACACCCAGGAGGAAACAAGATGTATCGAGACTTAAAAAAACACTTTTGGTGGGTGAACATGAAGAACCAATGGGTAGAATTCGTGGCGCGATGCCTCACATGTCAGAGAGTCAAAGCTGAACATCAGTGATCCTAAGGACTACTACAGCCACTAGAAGTCCCTGAATGGAAATGGGAAATGGTAATCATGAATTTTATCACGGATTTGTCGACCATAAAGGGAGGATATAACACCATTTGGGTGATCGTCGATAGATTGACAAAATCATCACATTTCGTGCCGGTTAAAAAGGACGACAGTCTGCAAAAGCTGGCTAGGATTTATATTAGAGAAATCGTTCGTATTCATGGAGTGCCCGCAGACATAGTATCGGACAGAGATCCTAGATTTGTATCTCGGTTTTAGAAAGTCTTTCATAAGGAATTAGGAACTTCCTTAAGCTTCAGCGCAAGTGCGCATCCCCAGACCGACGAATAATCTGAGCGAACCATCCAGACCCTTGAAGATATGCTACGCGCCTGCATACTAGACTTTCAAGGAAATTGGGATTATCATCTACCATTGGCCGAGTTTGCATATAACAATAGCTACCAAGCAACAATCGGAATGGCACCTTACGAAGCTCTATATGGGAGAAAGTGTCGATCCCCGCTCCATTGGGAAATTGATGACCATTGGATGTCGAAGACTCAACGAACAAAACCTTCAGTAATGAGTATAGATTTGATGAAGGGAGCCGTAGATAAAGTATGACTAATCAAGGATAGGATCCGCACATCGCAGAGCAGACAGAACAGTTATGCCAATCAACGTCGGAAGGATTTAGAATTTGAAGAAGGAGATCAAGTCTTCCTGAGGCTAACCCCGCGAAAGAGTTTAATAGCGTCAAGGAAAGGAGGGAAGCTGAGTCCCCGATACGTCGGACCATTAAAAATCACGGAAAGAATCGGACGATTAGCGTACCGGCTGGAGTTACCATCCAATCTGGCCGGAATGCACGACGTCTACCATATCTTGAGGTTAAAGAATTATCATCCAGACCCGACGCACATTCTTACTTACGACATTCCGCCAATCAAAGATAACTTGGCTTATGAAGAGAAGCCGATCAAGATCCTCGACCGGAAAGTACGCGAATTAAGGAAGAAGCGAATTCTCTTAGTCAAGGTCGTCTGGTCGAATAACAATAGAGAGGAAGACGCTACGTGGGAGACTGAAGAAGAGATGAAGAAATCCCATCCCGAACTATTTGAGAAGGAATTTGGGGACCAAATTCTTTGAAGAAGGGGAGGATATAAAACCCCACCAAAATTCATGTAAGTGTTAGACTTAGTATATATAGTTGTAAGATATCATCTCATTCTTATGAATAAATTTTGTTACGAACCCCTTGATGCTTCGATCGAATAATTGTTAATCGCCCAAATTTATATTTTATTAAATATTTAGCACACATAATTAAATAAATAACATACTAAAATAACTAATGGGCCAAGACCTAAAACATAAACTTAATAGATTGGGCTCAACCCAACATACTTTACAACTAACTAACTAGCCCAACCCAACTAATTAAATTACCAACTATTATAATTATACTCTTAAATTAACAACAACAACAAAAAAAGATAATACACACACACACACACACATATGGGCGGTCAAAAGGGGGAAAAAGAGGATGAATTTTCATCTCCCATGCAAGACTTAGACACATGGCATTATTATTCTACATGACTACACCCTCCAAAGCCCTAATTAAGTACTATAAGTACATATCTTCACCTAAGCCACCACCCTCTAAACTTACTCACAAACAAAATCTGCACTAAGAAGTTAGAGAGAGAGACAGAGAGAGACAGAGAGAGAGAGAGAGAGAGAGAGAGAGAGAGAAACATAGAGAGAGAGAGAGAGAGAGAGAGGGGGGGTCGAAGTGGAAGAAGGAGGAAGAAGGAAGAAGAAAGCTCAAGCAAGAAATAAGTAATTTCTTCTCTTACATTTTTTTCCTATAAGTATAACTATGATCCTCCTAATCTAACTTTAACCTTAAACATGCAAATAAAATACCCAACATTGGTGCATGGATATTTCGGCCGAACCTAGTAGTGGTAAAGGGTAAGATAGCCTTCAACTTCCGAGACCTATAACCGAATAATTCCGACAAGAATCGAGGTGGGTAAAAATTCTCTTAAAAATCCTAAAAGCAAATGAAATTTATGGTTTTGTGATGCATGTTTAATTCTGAATATTTCACAAATATGTTGTTGAGGAACATGTTGAGACATACATATTTACTTATATATATATATATATACCATGATTTTTGTATTTGGGATTATATCTCTTGTCTTTCTTGAATTTTTAGTTTCAAGAATTATGATTTTTGCAAAGCATGTATGAATCTAAAATTTTATGTAAATGCATGCCTTTAAGATTTATATATATGGATATGTTAATATGCATTATATTTTACGGGTTCAAGTTACCACCGATTTGGTAGATAAAGTTCGATTACGTGAAAATTTGAAATTTCATGACTTCTTCGGAATTTCTTTTAAAATCTTCCAAAAATATGGAACTTGCATTATTTTGACTAATATATGGTATGTGGATAAATTATTTGTGGCCAAAACGGGACTTGAAATGAGTAAACGGAAATTTTGGGCATAATTTGTAATTTCTTAATGTTTGGGTACTAAACTGAAATTTACGAAAATAAAACATTCTGGCCTTGGACAGTACATATTATATCATGTATGGGCTGTCTATAAAGTTTCAAGTAATTCGGAGTTCGATATCTAAACTAATTAGTCCAAATTGCAATTTTTAAAACAATTTTGGGGGTCAAAATGCAAGAATTCAACACTTCTGGACTATGTCCAAAGGTTTCTTGAATTTTCATAAATATGGAATTCCAGGTTCATCACGATTCATCTCGTAAAATTTCGTTAAATTCCGAGCTAAATTCATAGCTCTATAGGCCTCGGAACGATTTTCTTAAGTTTTGGGGCGATACCATAATTTCTGGAAATTTCAGTCCCGAAACTGGAAAATTCGAATTTTCCCTTAACTCTTGAGTCAAGGAAGTATTTTTATATTCCTCATAAATTTTTATAACCATCCGATTTCGTTTCGTACTCCAAACGCTTAGGTTCGAAATTAAGGGTAAAAACGTCATTCGACCTATTTCAGAAAACCCTCATTTTGTTTTGTCGAGCCTACCCATTTAATATATCTGACCTAAACCTAACGAACCATTAATAAAGTTTTGAGAGTATTTTCAAATTATATACAAGTCCTATCCCGTTTTATCGTGCCACCAATATAAGTAACCATATTCCATAGTTAATCAAAGACGCTATTAACCTCACTGACCGAATGTTTACGTGATACTTGTGATATGCGTCAAACTTATAACTGCCACTGTACGAAAACTAAGTGCTATATAAAAAAAGTGCTATGGGCGGGTCCGCCTCTAACTCTATCGGGACAAAATGGCACGTCGACGGACGGGGGCCACCTCTTGAGCTCATACGAAACAGAGAGCCGACCTCCAATCGGGGGGCCACCTCTTGAGTTGTAGGAACCACCTCTAGAGTTCCAAATCGAGTCGGGACGTTTAGACCGAGTCTTGGATCGAGCAGCGAGGCTGCGGTTCATGAACGAGGCTACGGTTGTTTCCTATTCCCATAACCGAGGAACGGAGTGTTCTGAGGGACATGGGTCGTAGACTTGGGGTATAATCGCGATTATGGTGTGATCCGGGTATTGACCCACAGCTAAGAACATACCGAGCCCAGATAAGAGATAAGGAAGCACATGCTAAGTGTGAGAGCGACAGTCCAAATCTTGGGGCGACGGCCTATACTGCTAGGAGTAATAAGGAGAGTCTAGAATCCAAAGTCCACATCGGCAGGATTCGAAACTGGATTGACTGATCGACTAATTGACTGAATGCTTGACTTGATATCCATCCACGGGGATAGGATTATAATATTACAACTACATAATGGTTATTGTTTTCATAAAATTCCGATGTAATTGTAATTGTTCCCACATTCTAATAATTGATAAAGTCATGCATCACTTAAAAATTTTCAAAGAAAAGAGCCACAATCGCACACGATCACCCACTCACTGAGACCTTTTGTCTCACCCCACCGTTTTCCCTTTAAAAACCAGAGCATGAGCCACCAGTCGAAGACGAAGAATTTTTCGAGGAAGGGGCTGAATAGAACACTACCATCAAGACTTAGAATTTCTGTTGTTATCCCAATTTGTAATAGTTAATTATGCTTCCTACTTAACTCGTTTGGTATTTTTCCGCTTCAAACTTATGATCAGTATAATTTTGATTATCAGTTTTTGTCACAACGAATCTTAAAACATTGGGTAAAGATTGTTGTTTTGAAATATTATCCAATTATTATTTTGCTTCCGCTATTTATTGCTGTACTTGATTGATTAATCGACTGATGCGTCGCGCCCTCGTCCTTCCCGATGTTGGGGGCGTGACACATACTCCTAACAATCTCCCACTTGCACTCAATGCCACACACTATGGTATCTAATACCAATGTCCTCCAGATGACGCTCTAAGCTAATCTGAATAAGTGTCTTGGTCAGTGGATCGGCGACGTAGTCGGCTGAGTCTACTCTATGCATCACAATGTATCCCTTTGCGAACAAATTCTCTCACGAGATGATACTCTCTCTTAATATGTTTTGTACCATTATGAAACCTCGACTCCTAGGACTGTGCTACCGCTCTATTGTTATCGTATAAAAATGAAAACAGGCAGCGCAGCACATGGTGTCACGTGAGTTTACCCAGTAACTTCTTAACCCTTCCTTTGGAGGCCTCCGAGGCCGCTATATACTCAGCCTAACAGGTGCAATCAGTAGTCGCGCTATGCTTGGCACTATGCCAAGATACTGCTCCTCCATTAAGAGTAAAATGTAGCCAGAAGTAGACATAGAGTCGTCTTTCTGTCCTTGAAAGTCTGAATCAGTGAAGCCCATCATTCAGTTCTCCACCACCATGTTTAAGAACCAAATCTCTAGTCCTTCTAAAGTAGTTGAGAACGTTCTCTACGGCGGTGTAATGTTCCCTAACTGGGTTACCCCAAAACTTACTTACTTTTACGTATTTTAGTGATCGCAAGTGCACGTTGTCGTAATCAAGTAATAAAGTGATGAGAAAGATATCGTTCCCTCGAGGACTGACGTACTAATTACCAAATAAAGCAATAAACTAAAAACAACTAATAAAATCAATAGTCTGATGAAAGGATATCAAATAAGAGAAGAATCTAGGATTGAGAATCCGCCCCGATTAATCTGGATTAATCTTGATTAATATTATGTAATTTTCAAATTTATTGATAGCAAAGATTCTAAGATAATCTAATGCCTCTCCCGAGGACAATAGAATTTTCTAAGGTGAATAAATCACTCTATTCCTAGGTGAGTTAATTCAACAATAGCCAAAAAGTCTAAAATCTTCAAACGAGCTACGTAATTCTTGTGAGTATATTCCTATCTCACAAGACAAAACGGTTCACATCAATTTTTCCTACTAACTCTCCTCTCCCGATTCGAGTTACACAATTAAAACAATTCAATCATAGGCCACATAATTGAAAGCATTAAGAACAATTGGGGATAAACTCAATAGAAAAGAGAAATATATTAATAATATAAAATCAAGAGTTAATCCGTCAAAATCTCGGTTTCATCACAATCCTATAAAAAGGGATCTAGCCCAACATGTTAGAAAATAATATACAAATATTCAAATTAAACATAAGAAAGAAAATCAAACACAATTGAAGATTGGCTTCTTCTGTTCTCTGGCTTTTGCTTTCTGCTGCTAGGTATCTTCTCCTCCTCTTCGATGATGATATTTTCTGACCTTCAATGCCTTTTTATAACTTTCCTTCTGCCTCCAAAATGCATCTGAGAATTAGGTCGAAAACGGCCTTCAGAACATCCAAAAACGCGGGCTGAACTCAATGAACTCGTGCCGCGGGCCGCGGCTCGGCTTTAGTGTGTCGCGGTCCTTGTACGTGTGCTGCCTGGGCGCTTTTTTTCCTTACGGGCCGCGGCTCAGGATGAGCGTGCCGCGGTCCCCGGTACAGTTTGTACCGGTTACTTGTGGGTGTGCCTGTGCCACGGCACCGGCTCGATGCGACGTGGCCCTTGACCAAAAAATGTTGTTTTGTCCCATTTTTCTTCGTCTAAGCTCCTGGAGTCTAATTTCCTTCAAAACAAATAAACATAATGCATTAAAAGCTCATTTATGCAGATTTAAACCCAAAATGGAGATAAAATAATGATAATCAAGCGCACAAAAATACATCTAACAAAATACCCCCAAACTTAAGCCTTTGCTTATCCTCAAGCAAAAATCAATTTCAAATAAGATGACAAGTGTCTTGGCAATCGTGCAAATCCATAGTGCTCAACTAATTAATATTACCCTGAAAATCTCAAAGAATAATACGAGTATCGTACTAGTGAGTTACATTACGGACAATGATTCCACAAGGTAACCATTTTTAGCGCTAACCAATCGTTCATGAAGAAAATCAAGGCTCAAATACTAACAAACGTGAATTGAGCCGACCGCCAATATGAATGTTTAGATTAAACAAGCCAACTCGCCCAGTCCCACAGTCTCGTGGCCAAAAACAAAAGAATTTCATAATATTCCCCGGACAGCACTCCCTTATATATAATCATTATAATGATTCGAGTTAGCCACTAGGTTTCGACTCCCGAGATGTTTCACCGGAAACACTCTAGCGTGGATTTCCATTTTCATGTATTGGGGAATCGTTTGACGTAAAAGATACTCATGGGGCTCATGAATGCTTCTAGTTACTAAGTCTCCTCTACAGCGGAGAAAAAAACTCGAATAGCTATTCCCGCACTTCCGATTCAAGGTTGCTATTTTATGCGAATGTAAACGACGGGTCACGTGAATACATCCGGTTACTTGGCTTCCTATCATCGGGGATGCGATTTTTCTGAACCATTAGTCTATTCAGGGTTGTATTTTTACGCGAGAGTAAACAACGGTTCACGTGAATACCCCCAGTTACTAGATTTCCCATTATAGAACATGTACAATTTCTCAATTTTTTTGGGAAAAACTGGCCGACTCAATTCTTAAACTTAGGTACTTAATTTAATGCCAACAAGACTAATGTTACTAGACGACTAGCTAAGTGAAAAGCGTAACCAAACATATAGACGACGGCTCGTGTAATGCGTACACTACAAACACGTATGTCTCATTTCTTATATGCCAAGACTACCACAATGACGCAAAAAAATCAAACCGAAATGAATACTCGAGGGAAACAAAAATCGCATAATGCGAACTCGACCAATACTCATCCGTTTCTTCAAAAAGAAATCAGTATCATATAATCAGTCTTACACAAGGCACACGAAATATTCACGAATGCAAACAAAGTCCAGAATATCATAGAATACAAGCAAGGCTAGAACAAATAACAACGAAAAATAAATAACAACTAAAAAGTACCCCCCCAAACTTGAGATGTACATTGACCTCAATGGACAACAAATAATAACAATATGTAGTAAGAGAAAAGTCAAGTACTCCCCTGAGGTAAGCTCTGGCACTTTCATCGGCCTCGTCCGGCAAAAATGGTGGCGTAGGTGGCCTGACCGGAGGAATGAAAGGTCCGTCCGAGCGAAGGATGTGGTCCGTCCAAAAAGCTAAGCGCCTCTCCGCACGCCGATTGGCTCGGCGGACCTGCTCGTACATCTCTTTTCGAATGGCTGCGAGGATGCTGTCTCTCTCAGCTCGTATCTCCTCCCTCAAGCCATCAAACATCGCCTGAAGAAGGTGATCTCTCGCTGGCGGTGGAGTGGACTCGGTCTGATCCTCAGTATCAGCCGCCGGCTCATGCGTCAGAAGAAGTGGCTCAGGGGAGTGCTCATGTTGCTCGTCTAGAAGAAATCCTCATCCCCGCGGATGTGCCCGCGTGCCACCCCACTAGTCGAAGTGAGAGATAATGCGATGATTGATCGGACCCTGGGGTGCTAGTGTCGGCTCGTCATCCGACCAAGTCACGCCCGACTGGCTGCATAAGGCACAAATGAGAGAAGGATGTTTCAGCCCCATCTTGGCCCCTCCTTGGATGCACTGTAGAATAGACCAGACCAGCCATGGGGCCACATCAAATCGAAGTCCGGCCGTGATGGCATATAACAGTCTGGCACGAGGAAACAGGACTGAGCGGATCTGCGAAGTCGGGTCGACTCGCGAGCAGAGAAAATAAAGCCAAGCTTGCCCGAGCCGACTGAGACGGGAACTCTTGAAGAAGAAGGCTGTGGACCCCAGGATGCGCGTTTCCCAAACTTAATCCGGCTGAGCAAGCGCCTCTAGCAAAGCTTCCTTCAAGAGGCTACTCACTGTCTGCGTGTATGCCAATTCGTCAACCTCGGGAAGCTCGTATAAACTCCGTATCACAGCTGCCGAGAAGTCCACTGTCTGGCCACGGAAGATGACCTCAGTGCGTATATCTGGTCGTCCCATCATTTGACCTGCCTGGATATGTAGTAACAATGCGCTGGCCAGTCAAAAATTATAGGATGAGGACGGATTCTCTCATTAAAATTCGATGGACTTCGGGGTCGGGAAATTAGTGGGATTGCCCTTCTGTCCGGTTTTGCGAGGTTTCCTCTCTCGTGGGGGATGATCGAGTCCTAGTCCTTGTGCTCAACTTTCTCTTCCAAGCCATAGCGAAGGCCTGAAAAATAAACGCAGGATAGTTTAGACGACTTTAAATAACAATACACCAATCTCAACTTATAACGTGCGGGAAACGAATATAGCATCAAAAACTCGTACTTCTGCATGAGGGATATGATGTAAAAATTTAAACTCAAACTTTACGCAAGGGTTGGGGGGGACATATTATTCCGATAATCGTATTTGTTGCAAACAAATTGGAGATGTTTAGATCAAAAACGTTTAATTGGGTTATTTCATCAAACACTTTGCGTGCATAAACTCAAATGAAGAACAAAAGCAATCATTGGTGAATTCAATCCCCAACAACAAACAAAATCGCAGGAGTTCATCACAAATTAACGAAACACAATCAATCAATCGATAATCTCAACATATTCCAATAAAAATCTTGGTAGAACTTTAGGGCATAAAAATAGATTTATTAATGAATGAAGAACATTACCCTACTTCTCAATACATGTTGCAATTAAGCTTAAGTAATAAGGATTACCTTTTGTTAGATTGAAGAAGATGAGAAGAAGAAGAAATTCGAATGGAGACCTACAGCGCCGCGCGGAGGAGGAAGGGATTTATGAAGTGTACCTTTTATTTCGTCCGATTGAATTCTGAGCAGCCCATCCCTTTTTAAATTCTTGAACTATAGTGAACGGTCCCGACCATCGTGAACGTAATTTCCCAGGAAACAACCTTATGCGAGAATTAAATAATAACACCTCTTGACCCGGAACGAACTCTCGATGTGTAATAT
Source organism: Orobanche coerulescens (assembly GCA_033398695.1). Lineage (NCBI taxonomy): Eukaryota > Viridiplantae > Streptophyta > Magnoliopsida > Lamiales > Orobanchaceae > Orobanche > Orobanche coerulescens. The sequence goes on along the minus strand of CM065811.1, from coordinate 136,725,083 downwards.
GCTTATCATGCCAATTCTTGGTCCGCTCCTTATAAAGTTACGCATTCTCGTATGCATCATGGCGTATCTCCTCCAGCTCATTCAACTGCAAACAACGCTTTTCACCAGCCGATTTAAGACCAAAATTGAGTTTCTTTATCGCCCAATATGCACGATGCTCTATCTCTACCGGCAAATGACAGCCTTTCCCAAAAACCAATCTATACGGTGACATGCCGATAGGTGTCTTGTACACAGTACGGTATGCCCAAAGTGCATCATCGAGTTTAAAGGACCAATCTTTTCGAGACGAGCTGACTGTTTTTTCTAAGATCCACTTTAGCTCTCGATTGGATATTTCGACTTGACCACTTGTTTGGGGATGGTAGGTTCTAGCACCACGATGAGTGACTCCGTATTTCTTTAAGACCACATCAAGGAACTTATTGTGAAAGTGTGAGCCACCATCACTGATAATAGCACGTGGAGTCCCAAAACGCGTGAAAATATATTTCTTTATGAATTTGATCACGACATTGGACCTATTTGTTGGTAGTTCCACCGCTTCGACCCACTTCGAGACATAGTCCACTGCTACTAAAATATAAAGGTTCTTATTTGATGGAGGGAATAGACCCATAAAGTCAATTCCCCACACGTCGAACAATTCAACCTCAAGTATGGTGTTCAATGGCATTTCATGTCGTTTTGATATGTTTTCCGTCCGTTGACACTGGTCACACGTGGACGGAAAGGAATGAGCATCCTTGAATAATGATGGCTAATAGAAACCCGACTCCAAGACCTTTGCCGCTGTTCTATTTCCGCTAAAATTCCCTCCGTAGGGTGATGCATGGCAATAATTCAGCACACTGCGAATTTCCTCATCCGGAACACATCTGCGAATGATTCGATCAGGACATCTTTTAAAAAGAAAAGGGTCATCCCACAAGTAATACTTAGCGTCTGAAATCAGCTTCTTCTTTTGATGACTCGAGAGATCATTACGAATTATTTGGCTTGCAAGATAGTTCACTAAGTCAGCATACCAAGGTGCTTGTTGCGAACCCACCTTGTAGAGCTGTTCATCGGGGAAGTTTTCCACAATTGGTGGATGACTCTCCGCCTTCTCGAGGGGATTTTCTAAGCGTGAAAGGTGATCGGCAATGACATTCTCGGTCCCCTTCTTGTCTCGAATTTGCAAATTGATTTTTTGTAGGAGAAGCACCCACCTAATCAACCTTGGTTTAGCATCCTTCTTCTCCAAAAGGTATTTGATCGCCGAATGGTCAGTCCATATGACTACTTTTGTTCCCAATAAATAAGCCCGGAATATATCAAAAGCAAAAATCATGGCCAATAATTCTTTTTCTGTCGTGGTATAATTTCTTTGGGCGTCGTCAAGAGTTCGTCTTGCATAATACACGACGTGAAACACTTTCCCTCGTCGCTGTCCCAAAACAGACCCAATGGCAAAATCGCTAGCACCACACATCAATTCGAATGGAAGGCTCCAGTCTGGAGCGACTATGACAAGAGCGGTGCTTAAAGCCTTCTTAAATAGGTCGAAGATTTCTTTACAAGAATCATATAAATCAAACGGTACATTTTCATGAGCAAATTGCACAACGGCTTCATGATCTTCGAAAAATCTTTAATAAAACGGCGGTAAAAACTGGCGTGTCCCAAAAAACTCCTCACCCCCCTTACAGAAGTAGGCGAAGGCATCTTCTCAATTGTTTCAATTTTAGCACGGTCGACTTCAATCCCATGGGCAGATATGCGATGGCCTAGTACAATGCCATCTTGGACCATAAAATGACACTTCTCCCAATTCAACACCAGATTTGTTTCTTCGCATCTTTTCAGGACTTTCTGCAAATTCTGCAAACATAAATCAAACGAATCACCGAAAACACAAAAATCATCCATAAAAATTTCAATGCAATGCTCTACCATGTTCGAAAAAATAGCCATCATACACCTTTGAAAAGTGGCCGGCACATTACATAAACCAAAAGGCATGCGCCTATAAGCGAAAATGCCGTAAGGACATGTAAACATCGTCTTTTCTTGTTCTTCTCGGGATACAGAAATCTGATTATACCCAGAATAACCATCAAGAAAATAGTAAAAATCGTGTGCGGCTAATCTGTCAAACATTTGATCAATAAACGGTAAAGGAAAGTGGTCTTTTCTAGTGGCTATATTTAATTTTCTGTAATCTATGCACATACGCCACCCCTTAACAATTCTAGTGGGAATTAATTCATTATTACCATTTTGAATAACCGTTATCCCACCCTTCTTCGACACAACTTGAACCGGACTTACCCACTTGCTATCAGAAATAGGAAAGATTATACCTGCGTCGAGGAGTTTTAAAACCTCGACTTTTACCACCTGTTTCATATTTGGATTTAAACGACGTTGGTGCTCCATAGATGGTTTGTAGTCTTCCTCCATAAAAATCCTATGCATACAAATGGACGGGCTGATTCCTTTGATATCCGCAATAGACCATCCAAGGGCAGATTTGTACTCCCTCAAAACTCTCAATAATTTCTCCTCTTGATCACCCGCCAAAGTGGCAGAAAGAATGACAGGCAGGGAATCATCGGGCCCCAAAAATGCGTATTTCAAATGATTCGGTAGATGCATGAGCTCTAGCTTTGGGGGATTTTCAATTGATGGGACGGGTCGAGTTGGTGAACTTCCAAGCTCCTCACATGGTCTACGAGTAAAAAATGGTGGTGACGCATCCATGTGTCGTAAATAGGCTACATGCTCGGAATTCAATTCGGTAGCGGACCTGACTAAAACAGACTCCAGTGGATCCGATGGATAGATCTTCCGAAAAGCTCTTCTTACACACGAGTCAATGACGTAAACTTGAAAACAATTCTCAACATCCCTAGGATGTTGCATATATCGAAATATATTAAATGTAACTTGCTCCTTTTGAACTCGTAAAGTGAGTTCCCCTTTCTCCACATCGATGAGAGTTCGGCCGGTTGCTAAAAATGGTCTTCCCAAGATAATTGGGATGTCATGGTCCTACTCCATATCGATCACAATAAAATCGGCAGGAAAGATGAATTTGTTGACCTTGACCAAGACGTCTTCTATTACCCCCCTCGGGTACTTGATAGATCTGTCAGCTAGTTGCAAAGAGATCGTAGTCGGCTTGGCCTACTCAATACCTAGCTTCTTAAATATGGAAAGGGTCATAAGATTAACTCTGGCTCCGAGATCACATAAGGCTCTGTCAAAGGACGAATTTCCAATAGTGCATGGTATAGTGAAACTTCCGGGATCCCTCAATTTAGGCGGGAGCTTTTTCTGTAAAATAGCGCTGCACTCTTCCGTCAATTCCACTATCTCATACTCTTCGATCTTCCTTTTGTTAGATAAGATTTCCTTCATAAATTTCACATAGCTCGGCATTTGTTCTAAGGCGTCGGCAAATGGAATATTGATATGTAATTTCTTGAAGATGTCAAGAAACTTGGAGAATTGCTTGTCCAATTTTTGTTTTTGCAGGCGTTGTGGGAATGGGATTAGTGGTGTGGGATGAGTGGTCGAGACTGCTTTTGACTTGGGCTCTTCATCCTTCGTTTTCTCAATGGGGCTGCTCTTTTCCTTGCTACTCTTGGGCTGCTCGTGTAGCTCCTTTCGACTTCGTAGCTCGATAGCTTGCACATTTTCCTTGGGATTAATCTCGGTAGTGCTCGGTGATACACCTTGAGGTCGAGAGGATAATAAATTTGTGATCTGCCCCATTTTTACTTCCAAATTCCGAATAGAAGCGAAATGATTTTGTAGAGTAGTCTCCGTGCGAGTCATGAATTGGATCGTGTTAGCCACCATTTGAGCAAGAGCATCTTACAAAGAGACCTTCGGTGGTTGAGGTGGTTGATGTGGGGGCTGAGTGAATTGAGCTTGGGGAGGTTTATTTAAAGCTTGCCCGTTCCTCCATGAAAGATTGGGATGATTTCGCCACCCTTGGTTGTAAGTGTTGGAATATGGGTTGTTCTGACGATTTCCATTCCCCACAAACTGAGCATGTTCCATCTGAGATTCCTCAAAAGGATTTCTGACTTGGCATTCAGCACTTGGATGATACCCGTTGCACCAATTACATGTTTCCATGGTATTGGCTGACGGGGTATGTGAAAAAGCTTGCAATTGTTGAGTTAAAGCTGCAACTTGGGCTGATAGTGTAGAGATAGGATCGTTTTCGGAAATTCCCATAACTCGCTTTGGGTTCACACGTTCATAAGGCCACTGATAAGTGTTTGAAGCCACAGCTTCCAATAAAGAATGAGCTTCAACCATCGTCTCGCCCATTAAAGCTCCTCGAGCGGCTGCATCAACAAGAGTGCGTGTAGAAGCACTCAGTCCATTATAGAATGTTTGAACTGCAGCCAATCCGATAGAACATGATATGGGCATCTCCTAAGCAAATCTTTGTATCGCTCCCAAGCTTCATGAAGCGATTCCATCTCAAATTGCCCAAAAGTAGTTATCTCATTTCTGAGTCGCGCTGTCTTCGCCGGCGGAAAGAACTTAGCTAGAAAATCTTGTGCTAATTCCGCCCAAGTCGTGATAGAGCCAGGTGGGAGTGAATTCAGCTACAACTTGGCCTTGTCCCTCAAAGAGAACGGAAAAAGTCGTAGACAAATGGCGTCATCAGAAACTCCATTATTCTTGAATGTATCGCATATCTCGAGAAAGGATGCAATATGAGCATTAGGATCATCGTTCGCCAGTCTACAAAATTAGCTTGCTTGCACCATTTTGATTATAGCCGGCCTAATCTCGAAATTGTTCGCTTGAATGGTTGGACGCCGAATCCCCGAAAAATTCACGTTAATTTGTGGAAGGAAAGGACATAGGTCAGATTTGTGTTGGAGGAAGCTCGGAAAGTGCCTACGTTGCGGCAGTTCAGATCATCAAATTCGAGAATGCCCAGATATGGACCCCCCGCGGTCAAACCAGCTACTGCAGCTAAGCCAGGAAATAACCGAGGGAAAGCCCCGGCACGAGTATTCTCTCTAACTGGCCAAGAGGCACTGGAAAACAACGATGTGATGGAAGGTACACTCCTCATACCTAATCAACTTGCACGAACACTCATAGATCCAGGATCATCCCACTCGTTTGTTGCACCATATTTTTCTAAGAAACTTGATAAACCGTTGGAATCCTTACCATTATGCCTAGAAGTATTTACCCCGATGGGAGTAAGTCAGCTAGCGGATAAAGTCCATTCTGCGTGTGATGTGATCATCGGTGGTAACTGTTACTCTGTCGATTTAGTAGTGCTTCCAATATTGGAGTATGACGTCATCCTAGGAATGGATTGGCTGTCCAAGAACTACGCACAATTGGATTGTCATTCTAAGATACTTAGGTTCTGCGAACCTAAAAAGCCAATTGTGGAATTAATTGGAGACATTATAGTCAACTTAGCACCAATAATATCAGCTCTCAAGGCTAGGAAGGCAGTTGCCAAATGGGCAACTGGATTTTTAGCCTTCATCATTAACAACCCAAGAGTAAGTCGGGCATAGAAACCATGCGTGTAGTCTCCGAATACCCTGACGTATTTCCCGAAGAATTAACCTCCCTACCACCTAATAGAGAGGTTGAAGTCAATATCGAAATCATGCCTGGAAAGGCACTCATTGCAAAGGCACCGTACCGAATGGCACCACTGGAGCTGCAAGAATTGAAGGTTCAACTGCAGAAGTTACTCGATGTGGGTTTCATACAACCCAGTGTATCACCATGGGGAGCTCCGGTATTGTTTGTCAAAAAGAAGGACGGATCATTGAGGCTTTGCATAGATTACCGTGAACTCAACAGCATTACAATTAAAAATAAGTATCCTCTCCCGAGGATAGATGAGTTGTTTGAACAACTCCAAGGAGCTACAATGTATTCCAAGTTCGATCTTGAACAAGGATACTACCAGTTAAAGATTAAGAATGAAGATGTTCCTAAAACTGCATTCCAAACTAGATACGGCCACTACGAGTTTGTAGTGATGCCTTTTGGACTCACGAATGCTCCTGCGGCATTTATGGATTTAATGCACAATGTATTTCAACCCTATCTAAACCAATCCGTAGTAATTTTCATCGATGACATAATTATGTACTCTAAGTCAGAAAAAGATCACGAGAGACACCTTAGACTAGTGTTGGATACACTAAGGCAGCACAAGTTGTACGCCAAGTATAGCAAGTGTGAATTTTGGTTGAGGGAAGTTGCATTTCTGGGCCACATTATTTCTGGAGAAGGGATTGCAGTAGATCCATCTAAAATAGAAACTATTATGGACTGGAAGAGGACGGAAAATGTAACTGAGGTCAGAAGCTTTCTTGGACTTGCGGGCTACTACCGCAAATTCATGAAAGACTTCTCGAAGATAACGGGACCCCTCACACGGCTAACCAAAAAACAAGTAAAATTTGAATGAACGGATAAATGCGAGTCAAGTTTCTAGGAACTCAAGAAGAGACTTACCACCGCACCAATACTGACACTTCCAGAGGGAACCCACGGATTTGTCGTATATAATGATGCCTCAAAGGATAGCCTCGGTGCCGTACTGATGCAGAATGGTAAAGTTATTGCATATGTTTCCAGGCAACTCAAGACGCACGAGAAGAATTATCCAACGCACGACCTCGAACTTGCTGCAATAGTATTCGCCTTAAAGAAATGGCGACATTATTTATATGGCGTTGGATTCACCGTGTTTACTGATCATAAAAGTCTCAAGTACCTCTTTTCTCAAAAGGAACTTAATCTCCGACAGAGAAAAGGGGTAGAGGTTTTAGAAGATTACCATTGTGAAATTAAACACCACCCAGGGAAAGCGAATGTCATGGCCGATGCCCTAAGTAGAAAGGCAAGAGTGGCCCGACTCATGGTCCGAGAATGGCATGATCTCGAGGAACTGAGCTACCTGAAACCCATTCATGAAGGTGCTCGTTTAAATTGCAGCAACCTCACAATTAAATCGAATCTATTGGATGATATTCGATTAGCCCAAGAGAGAGATCCAAAACTTCAAGAGTTTAAGTACAAGATCGCTAAGGGCGAGAAACCCGAGTTTATAATTACCAAGGATGGAATTGTAAGGTTTAAGATATGGTTATGCATACCTCATGACAAGGATCTCAAAAGATGAATTCTAGAAGAATCTCCTTGTTCGAGATATACGATACACCCAGGAGGTAACAAGATGTACGGAGACTTAAAGAAAAACTTTTGGTTGGTGAACATGAAGAACCAAGTTTTAGAATTCGTGGCGCGATGCCTCACATGTCAGATAGTCAAAGTTGAACATCAGCGATCCTCAAGATTACTACAGCCACTAGAAGCCCCTGAATGGAAATGGGAAATGGTAACCATGGATTTGATCACGGATTTGCCGACCACAAGGGGAGGCTATAACACCATTTGGGTGATCGTCGACAGATTGACAAAATCATCACATTTCGTGCCAGTTAAAAAGGACGACAGTCTGCAAAAGCTAGATAGGATTTATATTAGAGAAATCGTTCGTCTTCATGGAGTGCCCGCAGACATAGTATCGGACAGAGATCCTAGATTCGTATCTTGTTTTTGGAAAGTCTTTCATAAGGAATTAGGAACTTCCTTAAGCTTCAGCACAAGTGCGCATCCCCAGACCGACGGACAATCTGAGCGAACCATTCAGACCCTTGAAGATATGCTACGCGCCTGCGTACTAGAATTTCAAGGAAATTGGGATTATCATCTACCATTGGCCGAGTTTGCATATAACAATAGCTACCAAGCAACAATCGGAATGGCACCATACGAAGCTCTGTATGGAAGGAAGTGTCGATCCCCGCTCCATTGGGAAATTGATGACCATTGGACGGCGAAGACTCAATGAACAGAACCTTGAGTAATGAGTACAAATTTGATGAAGGAAGCCGTAGATAAAGTACAACTAATCAAGGATAGGATCCGCACAGCGCAGAGCAGACAGAAGATTTACGCCGACCAACGTCGGAAGGATCTAGAATTTGAAGTAGGAGATCAAGTCTTCTTGAGGATAACCCCGCGAAAGAGTTTAATAGCATCAAGGAAATGAGGGAAGCTGATTCCCCGATACATCGGACCATTCAAAATCACGGAAATAATCAGACGATTAGCATACTGGCTGGAGTTACCATCCAATCTGGCGGGAATGCATGACGTTTTCCATATCTTGAGGTTAAAGAAGTTGCATCCAGACCCGACGCACATTCTTACTTCCAACATTCCGCCAATCAAAGATAACTTGTCTTATGAAGAGAAGCCGATCAAGATCCTCGACCGGCAAGTACGCGAATTAAGGAAGAAGCGAATTTCCTTAGTCAAGGTCGTCTGGTCGAATCACAACACAGAGGAAGACACTACATTGGAGAATGAAGAAGAGATGAAGAAATCCTATCCTGAACTATTTGAGAAGGAATTTGGGGACCAAATTCTTTGAAGAAGGGGAGGATGTAAAACCCCAAAAAAATTCATGTAAGTGTTATACTTAGTATATATAGTTGTAAGATATCATCTCATTGTTATGAATAAATTTTGTTACGAACCCCTTGATGTTTCGATCGATTAATTGTTAATCGCCCAAATTTAAATTTTATTAAATATTTAGCACACATAATTAATTAAATAGCATACTAAAATAACTAATGGGCCAAGACCTAAAACATGAACTTAATAGATTGGGCTCAACGCAACATACTTTACAACTAACTAACTAGCACAACCCAACTAATTAAATTACCAGCTATTATAATTATAATTATACTCTTAAATTAACAACAACAAAAAAGATAATACACACACACACACACACATATATGGGGGTTCAAAAGAGGGAAAAAGAGGAGGAATTTTCATCTCCCATGCAAGACTCAGACACATGGCATTAGTCTTCTACATGACTACACCCTCCAAAGCCCTAATTAAGTACTATAAATACATATCTTCACCTAAGCCACCACCCTATAAACCTACTCACAAACAAAATCTGCACTAAGAAGTTAGAGAGAGAGAGAGAGATAGATAGAGAGAGAGATAGAGAGTCAAAGTGGAAGAAGGAGGAAGAAGGAAGAATAAAGCTCAAGCAAGAAATAGGTAATTTCTTCTCTTACATCTTTTTCCTATAAGTATAACTATGATCCTCCTAATCTAACTTTAACCTTAAACATGTAAACAAAATACCCAACATTGGTGCATGGATGTTTCGGATGAACCTAGTAGTGGTAAAGGGGAATTTAGCCTTCAACTTTCGAGACCTATAACCGACTAATTCCGACAAGAATCAAGGTGGGTAAAAATTCTCTTCAAAAATCTTAAAAGCAAATGCAATTTATGGTTTTGTGATGCATGTTTAATTCTCAATATTTCACAAATATGTTGTTGAGGAACATGTTGAGACATGCATGTTTACTTATATATATATATATATATATATATATATACCCTGATTTTCGTATTTGGGATTATATCTCTTGTCTTTCTTAAATTTTTAGTTTCAAGAATTATAATTTTTGCAACGCATGTATGAATCTAAAATTTTATGTAAATGCATGCCTTTGAGATTTATATATATGGCTATGTTAACATGCTTTATATTTTACGGGTTCAAGTTACCACCGATTTGGTAGATAAAGTTCGATTATGTGAAAATTTGAAATTTCATGACTTCTTCGTAATTTTTTGTAAACTCTATCTAAAAATCAGGAACTTGCATTATATTGACTAAGATATGGTATGTGGATAAATTATTTGTGGCCAAACCGGGACTTGAAACGAGTAAATGGAACTTTTGGGCATAATTTGTAAGTTCTTAAAGTTTGGGTACTAAACTGAAATTTACGAAAATAAAATATTCTGGACCTTAGACAGTACATATTAGATCATGTATGGGCTGTCCATTAAGTTTCAAGTAATTCGGAGTTCGATATCTAAACTTATTAGTCCAAATTGCAATTTTTAAAACAATTTTGGGGATCAAAATGCAAGAATTCAAAAGTTCTGGAGCAAGTCCAAAAGTTTCTTGAATTTTAATAAATATGGAATTCTAGGTTCATCACGAGTCATCTCTTAAAATTTCGTTAAATTCCGAGCTAAATTCATAGCTCTATAGGCCTCGGAACGATTTTCTTAAGTTTTGGGGCGATACCATAATTTCTGGGAATTTCAGTCCCTAAACTGGAAAATTCCGAATTTTCCCTTAAATCTGGAGTTGAGGAGGTATTTCTGGATTCCTTATAAATTTTCATAACCATCCGATTTCGTTTCATACTCCAAACGCTTAGGTTCGAAATTAAGGGTAAAAACGTCCTTTCGACCTATTTCAGAAAACCCTCGTTTTGTTTCGTCGAACCTACCCAATTAATATATCTGACCTAAACCCAACGAACAATTAATAAAATTTTGAGAGTATTTTCAAATTATATACAAGTCCTATCCCGTTTTATCGTGCCACCAATATAAGTAACCATATTCCATACTTAATCAAAAGACGCTATTAACCTCACTGACCGAATGTTTACGTGATACTTGTGATATGCATCAAATTGATAACTGTCACTGTAAGGGAATTTGTGCTATACAAACAAAGTGCCACGGGCGGGCCCGCCTCTAACTCTATCGGGACAAAGTGCCATGTCGACAGACGGGGCCACCTCTTGAGCCCATACGAACCAGAGAGCCGACCTCCAATCCGGGGGCCACCTCTTGAGTTGTAAAAGCCACCTCTAGAGTCCCAAATCGAGTCAGGACATTTAGACCGAGTCTTGAATCGAGCAACGTGGCTGCGGTTCATGAACGAGGCTACGGTTGTTTCCTATTCCCATAACCGAGGAACGGAGTGTTCCGAGGGACCTGGGTTGTAGACTTGGGGTATAATCGCGATTATTGTGTGATCCGGGTATTTACCCACATCTAAGGACATACCGAGCCCAGATAAGAGATAAGGAAGCACACGCTAAGTGTGAGAGCGAAGGCTCAGCTACTGGGGCGATGGCCTATATTGCTAGGAGTAATAAGGAGAGTTTAGAATCCAAAGTCCACATCGGCAGGATTCGAAACTAGATTGACTGATCGACTGATTGACTGACTGCTTGACTTGACATCCATCCACGGGGACAGGATTATAATATTACAACTACATAATGATTATTGTTTTTATAAAATTCCAATGTAGTTGTAATTGTTCCCACATTCTCATAATTGATAAAGTCATGCATCATTTAAAAATTTTCAAAGAAAAGAGCCAAAATTGCACACGATCACCCACACACTGAGACCTTTTGTCTCACCCCACCGTTTTCCCTTTTAAAACCAGAGCATGAGACACCAGTCGAAGACGAAGAATTTTTCGAGGAAGAGGCTGAATAGAAGACTACCATCAAGACTTAGAATTTCTGTTGTTATCCCAACTTGTAATAGTTAATTATGCTTCATACATAACTTGTTTGGTATTTTTACGCTGCAAACTTATGATCTGTGTAATTTTGATTATCAGCTTTTATCACAACGAATCTTTTTGTCAAACCCATGTTCTCCAGATGACGCTCTAAGCTAATCTGAGTAAGTGGCTTGGTCAGTGGATCGGCGACGTAGTCGGCTGAGTCTACTCTATGAAGCATAGTGTATCCCTTTGCGAACAAATTCTCTCACGAGATGATACTCTCTCTCAATATGTTTTGTACCATTATGAAACCTCGGCTCCTAGGCCTGTGCTACCACTCTATTGTTATCGTATAAAATTGAAAACAGGCAGCGCAACACATGGTGTCACGTGAAGTTTACCCAGTAACTTCTTAACCCTTCCTTTGGAGGCTTCCAAGGCCGCTTTATACTCAGCCTAACAGGTGGAATCAGCAGTCGCGCTATGCTTGGCAGTATGCCAAGATACTGCTCCTCCATTAAGAGTAAAATGTAGCAAGAAGTAGACATAGAGTCGTCTTTCTGTCTTTGAAAGTCTGAATGAGTGAAACCCATCATTCAGTTCTCCACCATCATATTTTATAACCAAATGTCTAGTCCTTCTAAAGTACTTGAGAACGTTCTTTACGGCGGTCTAATGTTCCCTAACTGGGTTAGCCCGAAACCTACTTACTGTTACGTATTTTAGTGAACACAAGTGCACATTGTTGTAATCAAGTAAGAAAGTGATGAGAAAGATATCGTTCCCTAGAGGACTGACGTACTAATTACCAATTTATTTGTATTTTAGTTTTATTTGAACGATCGAATTTTGTGGTTGAAGAATTATTAGAAACCAAATAAAGCAATAAACTAAAAACAACTAATAAAATCAATAGTCTGATGAAAGGAGATCAAATAAGAAAAGAATCTTGGATTGAGAATCCACCTCGATTAATCCGGATTAATCTTGATTAATATAAATTATGTAATTTCCCAATTTATTGACAGCGAAGATTCTAAAATAATCTAATGCCTCTCCCGAGGACAGTAGAATTTTCTAAGGTGAATAAATCACTCTATTCCTACGTGAGTTAATTCAACAATAGCCAAAAAGTCTAAAATCTTCAAACGACCTACGTAATTCTTGTGAGTATATTCCTATCTCACAAGACAAAACGGTTCTTGCCAATTTTTCCTACTAACTCTCCTCTCCCGATTCGAGTTACGCAATTAAAACAATTCAATCATAGGCCACATAATTGAAAGCATTAAGAACAATTGGGGAAAAACTCAATACAAAAGGGAAATATATTAAAAATGTTAAAACAAGAGTTAATCCGTCAAAATCTCGGTTTCATCATAATCTTTGAAAAAGGGGTCTAGCCCGACATGTTAGAAAACAATATACAAATATTCAAATTAAACATAAGAAAGAAAAGCAAACACAATTGAAGACTGGCTTCTTCTGTTCCCTCACTTTTTCTATCTGCTGCTAGGTATCTTATCCTCCTCTTCGATGATGATATTTTCTGACCTCCAATGCCTTTTTATAACTTTCCTTCCGCCTCTAAAATGCGTCCGAGAATTAGGTAAAAAACGGCCTTCAGAACAGCCAAAAACGTGGGCTGAACTCAAAGAACCCGCGCTGCGGGCCGCAGCTCGGCTTTAGTGTTCTGCGGCCCTTGTACGTGTGCTGCCAGGCCTGGGCGCTTTTTTTCCTTATGGGCCGCGGCTCAGGATGAGCGTGCCGCGGCCCTCGGTACAGTTTGTACCGGTTACTTCTAGGTGTGCCTGTGTCGCGGCTCCGGCTCGATGCGACACGGCCCTTGACCAAAAAATGTCGTTTTGGCCCGATTTTCTTCGTTTAAGCTCCCGAACTCTAATTTCCTTCAAAACATATAAACATAATGCATTAAAAGCTCATTTATGCAGATTTAAACCCAAAATGGAGATAAAATAATGATAATCAAGCACACAAAAATACATCTACCGAATACCCCCTTAACTTAAGCCTTTGTTTGTCCTCAAGCAAAAATCAATTTCAAATAAGATGACAAGTGTCGTGGGCAATCGTGCAAATCCATAGTGCTGAACTAATTAATATTACCCTGAAAATCTCAAAGAATAATACGGGTATTGTAATAGTGAGTTACATTATGGACAATGATTCCACAAGGTAACCATTTTTAGCGCTAATCAATTGTTCATGAAGAAAATCAAGGCTCAAAGGTTAACAAACGTGAATTGAGCCGACTGTCAATATGAATGTTTAGATTAAACAAGCCAACTCGCCCAGTCCCATAGTCTCGTGGCACAAAACACAAGAATTTCATAATATTCTACGGACAGCACTCCCTTATATATAATCATTATAATGATTCGAGTTAGCCACTAGGTTTCGACTCCCGGGATGTTTCACTGGAAGCACTCTAGGGTGGATTTACATTCTCATGGATTGGGGAACCGTTTGATGTAAAAGACACTCATGGGGCTCATGAATGCTTCTAATTACTAAGTCTCCCTCTACAGCGGAGAAAAAAACTCGAATAGCTATTTCCGCACTTCCGATTCAAGGTTGCTGTTTTACGCAAATGTAAATGACGGGTCACGTGAATGCATCCGGTTACTTGGCTTTTTATCATCAGGGATACGATTTTTCTGAACCATTAGTCTATTCAGGGTTGTTGTTTTACGGGAGAGTAAACAACGGGTCACGTGAATACCCCCAGTTACTAGACTTTCCATCATAGAACATGTACAATTTCTCAATTTTTTTGGGAAAAACTATCTGACTCATTGCTTAAACTTAGGTACTTAATTTAATGCCAACAAGACTAATGTTACTGGACGACTAGCTAAGTGAAAAGCGTAACCAAACGTATAGACGATGGCTCGTGTAATGCAGACACTACAAACACGTATTTCTCATTTCTTATATGCCAAGACTACCATAATGACGCAAAAAAATCAGACCGAAATGAATACTCGAGGGAAACAAAAATCGCATAATGCGAACTCGACCAATACTCATCCGTTTCTTCAAAAAGAAAACAGTATCATATAATCAGTCTTACATAAGGCTGCACGAAATATTCATGAATGCAAACAAAGTCCAGAATATCAAAGAAGACAAGCAAGGCTAGAATCAATAACAACAAAAAATAAATAACAACTAAAAAGTACCCTCCCCCCAAACTTGAGATATACATTGACCTCAATGGACAACAAATAATTACAATATGCAGTAAGAGAAAGGTCAAGTACTCCCCTAAGGTAAGCTCATGCACTTGCATCAGCCTCGTCCGGCGAAGTGGGTGATGTAGGTCGCCTGACCGGAGGAATGAAAGGTCCGTCCGGGTGAAGGATGTGGTCCGTCCAAGCAGCTAAGTAGTCCCGATGGTAGGCGTCTCTCGCATCTAAGCGCCTCTCCGCACGCCGATTGGCCCGGCAGACCTGCTTGTACATATCCTCTCGAACGACTGCGAGGATGCTGTCTCTCTTAGCTCGCATCTCCTCACTGAAGCCATCAAACATCTCCTGAAGAACGTGATCTCTTGCTGGCGGTGGAGTGGACTCAGTCTGATCCTCAGTATTAGCCTCCGGCTCATGTGTCAGAAGAAGTGGTTCGGGGGAGTGCTCAGGTCGCTCGTCTAGATGAAATCCTCGACCCAGAGGATATGCCAGTGTGCCACCCCACTGGTCGAAGTGAGAGATAATGCGATGATCGATCGGACCCTGGGGTGCTAGTGTCGGCTCGTCTTCAGACCAAGTCACGCCCGATTGGCGGCATAAGGCACAAATGAGAGAAGGATGTTTCAGGCCCCTCCTTGGATGCACTGAAGAATAGACCGGACCATCCGTGGGGCCACATCAAATCGAAGTCCGTCCGTGATGGCATATAACATTCTGGGATGAGGAAACAGGACCGAGCGGATCTGCGAAGTCGGGTCGACTCGCGAGCAGAGAAAATAAACCCAAGCTCGCCCAAGCCGAATGAGATAGGAACTCTTGAACAAGAAGGCTGTAGACCCTGGGACGTGCGTTTCCCAAACTGAATCCGGCAGAGCAAGCGCCTCTAGCAAAACTTCCCTCGAGAGGCTACTCACTGTCCGCGTGTATGCCGATTTGTCAACCTCGGGAAGCTTGTATAAACTCCATATCGCAGCTACCGAGAAGTCAACTGTATGGCCACGGATGATGACCTCAGTGCGTATATCCGTTCGTCCAATCATTTGCCCTACCTGGATATGTAGTAACAACGCGCTGGCGTAGAATTCGTGGACGATAGAAATTACCGCTGACTCGGGTTGTGCCGTGAATCGAGTCCATCCCAATTCAATAATCATTGTTAAAAGCTCACCGTCATGGGGGGGCGGGAGTGAATCCCCATTCATGAATTATAGGACGAGGGCAGATTCTCTTGTTAAAAATTCGATGGATTTCGGAAAATTGGTGGGATTGCCCTTCCGTTCGGTTTTGCGAGGTTTCCCCTCTCGTGGGGGATGATTGAGTCCTAGTCCTTGTGCTCAACTTTCTCTTCCGAGCCATAGCGAAGTCCTGAAAAATAAGCGCAGGATAGTTTAGATGACTTTAAATAACAATACCCCAATCTCAACTTATAACGTGCGGGAAATGAATATAGCATCAAAAACTCGCACTTCCGCATGAGGGATATGATGCAAAAATCTAAACTCAAACTTGACGTAAGGGTTGGGGGGACATATTATTCCGATAATCGTATTCGTTGCAAACAAATTGGAGATGTTTATATCAAAAACGTTTCATTGGGACATTTCATCAAACACTTGCGTGCGTAAACTCAAATAAAGAACAAAAGCAATCATTGGTGAATTCAATCCCCAACAACAAACAAAATCGCAGGAGTTCATGACAAATTAACGAAACACAATCAATCAATCGATAATCTCAACATATTCCAATAAAAATTTTGGTATAACTTTAGGACATAAAAACAGATTTATTAATGGATGAAGAACATTACCCTACTTCTAAATCCATGTTGCAATTAAGCTTAAGGAATAAAGATTACCTTGTGTTGGATTGAAGAGGATGAGAAGAAGAAGAAATTCGAATGGAGACCTACAGCGCCGTGCGGAGGAGGAAGGCATTTGTGAAGTGTATCTTTTATTTCGGCCGATTGAATTCTAAGCAGCCCGGCCCTTTTTAAATTCTATACAGGGACCACGACACGTTGAAAGTGAGCCGCGACCCACAGTACAGTTTGTTTTGTGCAATGGGGAGTCTCGCAGTGTGCCGCGGCTCATTGCACGGCTGCCGCCGCTCCCAGGGTTAGTGTGTCGCGGCACAGAGTACAGGTTCCTGGGCTGATTTCTGGTGCTTTGGCGTGCTGCGGCCTGGCTTCATCGTGCCGCGGCTCTTGGGGCAAGTGTGCCGCGACTGAGCATCTTCGTGTCGCGGCACAGAGTACAAAAAGTTTGCCAGAATTTTAGACTTGCGTGTGCCATGGCCCACTCTTTATGTGTCGCGGCCCTAACCTTAAAATTTCCCCTGGAGGGTTCCTGCACAGAATTTTCAAATGAAAACACCTAGAACATGAGACATAAACATAGCAAAGCCAAAAACGCCAAAAAAAATAGACTCCTAAAATGAAGGAAAATAGCGAAAAAAAAACTAAAATCTATACTAATACTCGGGTTGCCTCCTGAGAAGCGCTAAGTTTATGTTCTTCAACCGGACTTTGTTAGAATTCACTCTACGGCGGATAGGGCGACTGTCGACTTTTGCACGTCCATTGGATTACCCGTGTAGACCTTCAACCGCTGCCCATTTACTTTAAATTTTCGATCATCTTTTTGTATTTCCACTGCTCTATGTGGAAGTACTTGAACTATAGTGAACGGTCCCAACCATCGTGAACGTAATTTCCCAGGAAACAACCTTAAGCGAGAATTAAATAATAACACCTCTTGACCCAGAACGAAATCTCGATGTGTAAAGTGCTTATCATGCCAATTCTTGGTCCGCTCCTTATAAAGTTTCGCATTCTCGTATGCATCATAGCGTATCTCCTCCAGCTCATTCAACTGCAAACAACGCTTTTCACCAGCCGATTTAAGATCAAAATTGAGTTTCTTTATCACCCAATATGCACGATGCTCCATCTCTACCGGCAAATTACAACCTTTCCCAAAAACCAATCTATACGGTGACATGCCAATAGGTGTCTTATACGCAGTACAGTATGCCCAAAGTGCATCATCGAGTTTAAAGGACCAATCTTTTTGAGACGAGCTGACTGTTTTTTCTAAGATCCACTTTAGCTCTCGATTGGATATTTCAACTTGACTACTCGTTTGGGGATGGTAGGTTGTAGCAGCACGATGAGTGACTCCGTATTTCTTTAAGACCGTATCAAGGAACTTATTGTCAAAGTGTGAGCCACCATCACTGATAATAGCACGTGGAGTCCCAAAACGCGTTTTTTTATGAATTTGATCATGACATTGGACCCATTTGTTGGTAGTGCCTGTAATACCCGGTTGTAATTCATTCAATATCATTCATTAATTATCAATCAGTATTGGTCACTCAGTAATTTTCAGTCATTAATAATAACTCATCATTCATGATTCATTCATATGTATTCATCGTTGGCATTTTGTAACCGTGTATCAGTTACCGATCGTCATTCATCTCCGATTGAGAGTCGAGATGAGAGTATTATCATAATCATCGTGAATATAGTCTTGCATTGGAAGTATCATCTATCACATGTTATTGGACTTAATTACATTCATACAAGTTTTGGTCATAAAGCACTAATGTTTATGAATATTCATTGGATTATCACTAATGTTTATGAATATTCATTGGTCATAAAGCACTAATGTTATTGGAAGTATCATCTATCACGTATGATTATGAATGTTTATGAATATTCATTGGATTATTGAAGGGTTATTCAAGAACACTTTGAATAGTGAGTTGGATTTGGGGGTTTTCAATTAGTTGTTGTATCGCGAATTTGGATATTCATATTGGATTATTGATTGTATTGAAGATGTTTTGTTGGTTTAGATCACTCTTTGGGGGTTTGATATTGGTATACTTAAGGATTGGTTGTAAACAATCGAAGATTGGTCACAACAGGTTTGATATAATGCCCCAATGAGCTTGGTTTTGTCGTATCGACGTTTTGTGTTAGTTATAACCGTTTTTGATTCGTATGTTGAATGGATTGTTGGTAATTATGTTATTCAAGGTTGTTCGAGCGACCGACATCTCATTTAGGATGTTTGTTCGTGGAAGGACATTGTTCACCGGTGTCGTGTAAGTTAATTCTTACTCGGTTAAAAGGATATTCATTCCTTTTGTTGTTGTTCATTCATAATCATAACTCATTCATAATGTATTAACCGTATTGAGACTTGTAATTGTCGAATAATCACTTCATTCACGAGGAACGATGGTTCCAAATCATTTCATTGAGCTATCATTCACTTCACTATTATTTTCATCTCGGTGAGTCATTCTTGACCTTAACGGATTATTATTCATTGATATTCATTATGGTCACTTTCGATAGTGTGACCTTCTAGGTTCGTATTACGTGGCCGGGTGGTGATGTGTGGGATTTTAGTCGGGCACATGATGGTCATGTGTTCGGGTTTACCGACACAATGGACTGTGCACACGGTAACGTACCTCCGTGAGACTAATTAGGTACAAGGATGGGTGTGTCCGGTCACTCGTCTTGTGCTCATGAACATACCATTACGGGCGTACTACGATGCCCCTCTTCAGCTTAAATTCATAACTAAAGGATATTTCATAATTGAGATATATCATGATTGTGTATATTCAACCCTTGAGGATTGTTGTTCTGTGTAACTGACCCCGTTGGGGGATATTGTTTTCAGGTCATGGCAAGGCAAAAGCATGGGAAGAGAACGTTGACGGCGAGGAGTCCCAGTGATACTAGTAGGGGCCCACAATCCTTTCAGTCATTCATGTTGTTTTCATTTTATTTTTCCGCTGCAGTTTTCCATTTGGATACTCCGTTTCATTCAGTGTTGTGTATTTTATCTAAATATAAAATATTCATGTATTCGGCATTATCTTGGGTGTGTTGTAATGAAACTCCTTATCGGAGTGATGGATGATATAATGTGGTTCGGTACTACAATTATATTATTTAATTCATTAATTTTCATTGGCATGGTGGGTCCCAGTCGGGGGTCCACGGCACTGTAATATCCGCCTAGTTAGGGGTGTTACAGTGCCACCGCTTTGACCCACTTCAAGACGTAGTCCACTGCTACTAGAATATAAAGGTTCTTATTTAATGGAGGGAATGGACCCATAAAGTCGATTATGGACGAAGCCGAGTTACGGCCGTACGAGATGGCTGGTTACGGCCATAAGGCTGTTGACCTGGGATGTTACGGTTGTAAGTGGGCCGAGTTACGGCCGTAACGTTCGGCAGTTTATAAGGACTTGGATAGGACTTTGAGTTCATTTTCTCATTTCTTGACCTTGTATCCGAGAGAGAGAGCTTGTGGGAGAGCTTTTTCATCATCAATCACTTGGGTGTTCAGTTTTCATCATCTTCATTCGGTTGTGAAGCTTAGATAGTCTATCTAACGCGTGTTCATCGAATCGAAGTGTTTGGATCTTCAAAGGTAATATTATTCAAACATCTTGGATTTCGATTTTGTGCTGGGATATGATGTTTTGGACGTTATAATCATGTTGTATGAAGAGATGTACGTATGATTATGAGTGTGTATGAATATTCATTGGATTATTGAAGGGTTATTCAAGAACACTTTGAATAGTGAGTTGGATTTGGGGTTTTCAATTAATTGTTGTTGTAATCACGAATTTGGATATTCATATTGGATTATTGATTGTATTGAAGATGTTTTATTGGTTTGGATCACTCTTTGGGGGTTTGATATTGGTATTGTTAAGGATTGGTTGTAAACAATCGAAGATTGGTCACAACGTGTTTGATATAATGCCCCAATGAGCTTGGTTTAGTCGTATCGACGTTTTGTGTAAGTTATAACCGTGTTTGATTCGTATGTTGAATGGATTATTGGTAATTGTGTTATTCAAGGTTGTTCGAGGGACCGACATCTCATGTAGGATGTTTGTTCTTGGAAGGACATTGTTCACCGGTGTTGTGTAAGTTAATTCTTACTCGGTTAAAAGGATATTTATTCCTTTTGTTGTTGTTCATTCATAATCATAACTCATTCATAATGTTTAACCGTATTGATACTTGTAATTGTCGAATAATCACTCCATTCACGAGGAACTACGGTTCCAAATCAATTCATTGAGCTATCATTCACTTCACTATTATTTTCATCTCGGTGCGTCATTCTTGACCTTGACGGATTATTATTCATTGATATTCATTATGGTCACTTTCGATAGTGTGACCTTCTGGGTTCGTATTACATGTCCGGGTGGTGATGTGTGGGATTTTAGTCGGGCAGATGATGGTCATGTGTTCGGGTTCACCGACAGAATGGACTGTGCACACGGTAACGTACCTCCGTGAGACTAATTAGGTACAAGGATGGGTGTTTCCGGTCACTCGTCTTGTGTACATGCACATACCATTACAGGAGTACTACGATGCCCCTCTTCAGCTTAAATTCATAACTAAATGATATTTCATAATTGAGATATATCATGATTGTGTATATTCAACCCTTGAGGATTGTTGTTCTGTGTAACTGACCCCGTTGGGGGATATTGTTTTCAGGTCATGGCAAGGCAAAAGCATAGGAAGAGAACGTTGACGGCGAGGAGTCCCAATGATACTAGTATGGGGGCCCAATCCTTTCCGTCATTCATGTTGTTGTCATTTTATTTTTCTGCTGCAGTTTTCCATTTGGATACTCCGTTTCATTCAGTGTTGTGTATTTTATCGTCATATAAAATATATATGTATTCGGCATTATCTTGGGTATGTTGTAATGAAACTCTTTATCGGAGTGACGGATGATATAATGTGGTTTGGTACTACAATTATATTATTTAATTCATTAATTTTCATTCGCCTAGTGGGTCCCAGTCGGGGGTCCACGGCACTGTAATATCCGCCTAGTTAGGGGTGTTACAGTGCCACCGCTTCGACCCACTTAGAGACGTAGTCCACTGCTA
Organism: Orobanche coerulescens; assembly: GCA_033398695.1. Classification (NCBI taxonomy): domain Eukaryota; kingdom Viridiplantae; phylum Streptophyta; class Magnoliopsida; order Lamiales; family Orobanchaceae; genus Orobanche; species Orobanche coerulescens. The sequence continues at coordinate 136,703,465 of CM065811.1, read as the reverse complement.
CTATAATATAAAGGTTCTTATTTGATGGAGGGAATGGACCCATAAAGTCGATTCTGGACGAGGCCGAGTTACGGCCGTACGAGATGGCTGGTTACGGCCATAAGGCCGTTGACCTGGGATGTTACGGCCGTAAGTGGGCCAAGTTACGGCCGTAACGTTCGACAGTTTATAAGGACTTGGACAGGACTTTGAGCTCACTTTCTCATTTCTTCACCTTGTATCCGAGAGAGAGAGCTTGTGGGAGAGCTTTTTCATCATCCATCACTTGGATTTTCAGTTTTCATCATCTTCATTCGGTTGTGAAGCTTAGATAGTCTATCTTACGCGTGTTCATCGAATCAAAGTGTTTGGATCTTCAAAGGTAATATTCTTCAAACATCTTGGATTTCAATTTTGTGTTGAGATATGATGTTTTGGGCGTTATAATCATGTTGTATGAAGAGATGTACGTATGATTGTGAGTGTGTATGAATATTCATTGGATTATTGAAGGGTTATTCAAGAACACTTTGAAAAGTGAGTTGGATTTGGGGGTTTTCAATTAGTTGTTGTTGTAATCATGAATTTGGATATTCATATTGGATTATTGATTGTATTGAGGATGTTTTGTTGGTTTGGATCACTCTTTGGGGGTTTGATATTGGTATTGTTAAGGATTGGTTGTAAACAATCGAAGATTGGTCACAACATGTTTGATATAATGCCCCAATGAGCTTGGTTTAGCCGTATCGATGTTTTGTGTTAGTTATAACCGTGTTTGATTCGTATATTGAATGGATTGTTGGTAATTTTGTTATTCAAGGTTGTTCGAGGGACCGACATCTCATTTAGGATGTTTGTTCGTGGAAGGACATTGTTCACCGGTGTTGTGTAAGTTAATTCTTACTCGGTTAAAAGGATATTCATTCCTTTTGTTGTTATTCATTTATAATCATAACTCATTCATAATGTATTAACCGTATTGATACTTGTAGTTGTCGAATAATCACTTCATTCACGAGGAACGACGGTTTCAAATCATTTCATTGAGCTATCATTCACTTCACTATTATTTTCATCTCGGTGAGTCATTCTTGATCTTGACGAATTATGATTCATTAATATTCATTATGGTCACTTTCGATAGTGTGACCTTCTGGGTTCGTATTACGTGGTCGGGTGGTGATGTGTGAGATTTTTAGTCGAGCACATGATGGTCATGTGTTCGGGTTCACAGACACAATGGACTGTGCACACGGTAACGTACCTCCGTGAGACTAATTAGGTACCAGGATGGGTGTGTCCGGTCACTCGTCTTGTGCACATGCACATACCATTACGGGCATACTATGATGCCCCTCTTCATCTTAAATTCATAACTAAAGGATATTTCATAATTGAGATATATCATGATTGTGTATATTCAACCCTCGAGGATTGTTGTTCAGTGAACCTGACCCCGTTGGGGGATATTGTTTTCAGGTCATGGAAAGGCAAAAGCACGGGAAGAGAACGTTGACGGCGAGCAATCCTAGTGATACTAGTAGGGGGCCCCAATCCTTTCAGTCATTCATGTTGTTGTCATTTTATTTTTCCACTGCAGTTTTCCATTTGGATACTCCGTTTCATTCAGTGTTGTGTATTTTATCTTCATATAAAATATACATGTATTCGGCATTATCTTGGGTGTGTTGTAATGAAACTCCTTATCGGAGTGATGGATGATATAATGTGGTTCGGTACTATAATTATATTATTTGATTCATTAATTTTCATTCGCCTGGTGGGTCCCAGTCGGGGGTCCACGGCACTGTAGTATCCGCCTAGTTAGGGGTGTTACAGAGTTGGTATCAGAGCGTGGTTTTGAATACTACCTTCTGAGTCATGTCTCATTTGAAATCATCGTCATCGGACTAGTATCATTGGACTTTCGCATCACGTGTGACCTGTGCAAATGCGGAGCCCCTCAGACCAAGGACTGTAAGATTTCTAATGCCATGGTATAATTTCTGGCAATAAGAATCACTCATTCATCATTCAATAGTCAAGAATCCTCATCATCATTTAGTTTGATCAGGACGATCATGTTAACTCATTAATCACTCAGTTCATTTCACTATTCAGTTGTTGATCTAGAGGATCATATCATTAATCTTGTTAACTTGTTCAAGATAATCATTTCAAGAATTTCATCATATAATCATGTCACCTCAGTTAATCATTCATGTAATCACTGTGTTAGAATGCGTATGCTCATTTTCATCATTTCATGACGTAATCATAATGTGATATTCAGGCGAGAGATATAATTATCATGTGACTTTCCTACATCAGTATGGAGAGAGCAGGCAGAGGACGCGGGGGAAAAGGCCGCGGTGCGGGCCGAAACCCGAGAACTCATGTGAATACACGTGCGAACGCTAGGAATAATGCTAACTCATCGAACAGCGACACTGCCACTCATTCACCCAGAAATGATCATTCACTATCAGGGAGTCATACCCGGGATACAGCTCAATCAGAAGGTGTTCGGGTTGACCCACTCGCTTTTATGTTGGGCATGATGGCCCAGATGACTCAGATGGCACGCCTCATGGAGACGATGTAGAACTCAACAGCTCAGAATCAGCAGGCTCCTCCGCCGCCACCTCAGGGGCAAGAGAGGGGTGTAAGCAGTATTATTGGCGACATCTCTCACCAAAGGCCACCTACTTTTTAGGGTTCATCTGAACCGGCAGATATTGTTCACTGGATCGAGCATTTCGAGAAGTTATTTGCTATGGTAGAGTGTCCCGAAGGACACAAAGTTTCAGTTGCGGCTTACTATCTGGGTAAGAGCGCTCATTGATGGTGGTTGTCGTTGAATCCCACCGACGGGTTATGTACTTGGGATCAATTCAAGACTCTCATGATGGAGAGGTATTATCCGGCCCCACTTAGAGAGGCCAAACTATCAGAATTACTCACTCCCGACCCCTCAGCAGACGAGGATGTTCTTGCCATCGCCGAGAAATTTCAGGAACTTCTTTCCTTCGCCTCATCTATCATTCACTTCGAGGCGGACAAGATCAAGTATTTCAGCAAGAGGCTGAAACCCTATATGCGGATGCGGTTGCTTAATCATAATTGCACCACTCCGGCCGAATTCATCGAGAAAGCTCTTACTTATGAGCTTACTGCTAAGGAGATTGCTAAGCAGCGACCTTCATCTGCTAGCAAGAAGTCAAAGAATTGTAACCAGTCTGAAGGCGGTCAGACAACCTTCATGAAGCCTCGTGTGGGCTCAACTTTCTCTGAGCGACCTCCTGTGGCGCCCAGACCGGCGGAATCGCAGTCCCGAGTGGCCAGCTCGGCCATCACCTATTTCAACTGTGGAGAACTTGGTCATATTAGCACCAAGTGTCCGAGGCAGACTGTCACGTGCCATAACTGTGGGATTGCTGGGCATAAGGCCCGTTTTTTCCGAAGGAACTCCAAACAAACTCCGGCGTCATCTCAGGCCCCGAGGCAGTCATTTGTTCATAATCAAGCCACTCAGTCTGCGTCGTTCAAGACGACGGGAGCAAACAAAGGCAGAGCTAAGAGCTATCAGACGGGAGCGTCCGGTTTGGGGTCCGGCAAGCCCCAAATTTATGAGATGAAGAAGACCGACGATCCGGAGGCCCAAATGATCACAGGTACACGCTATATTCTATCTCAACCTGTGTGTACCCTTTTTGATACTGGTGCATCGCATTCATTCATTTCCGAGTCATGTGTGAGTAGACTACGTCTGGGTAGTGCTACTAGTTGTGAGCCTTATGTCATTGGTCTACCTGACGGTAGAAGAATTATCGGTAATCGTGAGATTCAGAATTGTCCGATTCAGCTTCATGGCCGTGTATGGCTAGCATACCTAATCGTGGTAGATTTACCGAGAGACGGCATCATCTTGGGTATTGATTGGATGCATTAGGGCTGGGGGCGGGGCGGGTTGGGGCGGGGCGAAGGTAAAACCGCATCCGCCCAGCAATTTTTGTGCGGTGAGGGTTTTTGCGGGGCGGGGCATTTTTGATATTGAAAACCGCACAAAATCATAGTTTTGCGGGGCGGGGCGGGGCAAATACAATATTTATATAAATATCTAAGTGTTTTCCCTTGTTATATGCGGGCGGGCGGTTTTGCGGGGCGGTTGGGAAAAAAATAAAATCGCATTCGCCCCGCAATTTTGGTGCGGTGCGGGTTTTGTGCGGGGCGGGGCGAAATCAACATTTGAAACCGCCCCGCCTCGCTATTTTACGGTGCGGTGCAGTGCGGGGCGGGCGGGGCGGTTTGTTTTGCCCAGCCCTAGGATGCATCATCATAATGCCATCATTAGTGTCTGTAAGCGTATGGTCACTATCATTTCAGACGATGGGGTCGAATGTGTTTTTCAGGGAGGTAATCCCGACTGTTTTGGTAAGGTCATTAACTTGATGAAAGCAGTGAAAATACTCAGTCAGGGGTGTGTTGGTTATTAGTGCTTTATGACCAAAACCGAGAAATCACCAATAATGTTGGTGGATATTCCGGTAGTGAGAGAATATGCCGATGTTTTTTCGGACGAGTTACCTGGTTTGCCTCCACAGAGAGATATGGAATTCACGATTGAGTTGGAGCCCGGTACGACCCTGATATCGAAGGCACTATACCGGATGTCCCCGACCGAAATGCAGGAGTTGAAGAATCAACTTGAGGAGTTGTTCGAGAAAGGTTATATCCGACCAAGTGCGTCCCCGTGGGGAGCACCAGGGTTGTTTGTCAAGAAGAAGGATGGTTCGTTTCGCTTGTGTATTGATTATCGGGAGTTGAACAGGGTGACGATCAAGAATAAGTATCCTCTACCCCGTATTGATGATCTCTTAGATCAACTTCAGGGAGCTTCAGTAGTTTCCAAGATCGACTTGAGATCTGGATATCATCAGTTGCGAATTCGAGAGTCGGATATCGCGAGGACGGCGTTTCGAACATGCTATGGTCATTATGAGTTCGTGGTAATGCCATTTGGGTTAACTAATGCACCTGCGGGATTCATGGAGTTAATGAATCGGGTTTTCATCGAATTTTTGGGTCAGTTTGTGGTTGTCTTCATTGATGACATTTTATTTTATTCTCGTGACAGGTAGGAGCACGAGTTTCACCTTCATCAGGTGCTCGATGTGTTGAGACGAGAGCAACTTTATGGAAAGTTTTCCAAGTGTGAGTTATGGATGTCCGAAGTGACGTTTCCCGGGCATGTAATTTCATCAGGCGATGTGCGTGTTGATCCTCAGAAGACGAAGGCTGTCCGAGATTGGTTACCTCCGAAGAATGTTAAGGAAATCAGAAGCTTTCTCGGATTAGCCGGTTATTATCGACGGTTTGTGGAAGGATTTTCTGAAATCGCTCAACCAATGACGAACCTTTTGCGAAAGGATAAGAAATACACATGGTCCGAAGCCTGTCAGCGGAGTTTTGAGGAACTCAAGAGCCGGTTAATTTCAGCACCTGTCCTTTCCTTGCCACAAGGGACGGAAGGATTTGCGGTTTATAGTGACGCGTCCGGACACGGTCTAGGATGTGTATTAATGCAGAATGGGAAGGTTATTGCCTATGCTTCATGGAAATTGAGACCTTACGAGATTAATTATCCGACCCACGACCTGGAGCTAGCAGCCATGGTTTTCGTGTTAAAGATTTGGCATCATTACCTTTATGGCGTTACCTGTTAGATATTTACTGATCATAAGAGTTTAAAGTATAAATTTAATCAGAAGGAGTTAAATATGTGGCAGAGGCGGTGGTTGGAGCTAATCAAAGATTATGATATCGAGATCCTGTACCACCCCGGTAAGGCAAACGTGGTTGCCGATGCCTTGAGTCGTAAGTCCGTTCAGGAGCAAATGCTTGCTCTTTTAACAGTTCAGAAGGAGCTTCAGCAGGAATTTCTTAGACCCGATATCGAGGTCTAGCTTCAGCGAGTGCAAGGGAAACTTTGCATGTTAGAGATTTCATCGCCACTTGAGGAGGCAATCAGAGTGAATCAGGGTTCAGACCCATCATTGTTGTGCATCCGTGAGGATGTGGCTAAGGGGAAAGCCCCTGGATTTGTGGTCCACGAGGATGGACTTTTGTGATTTAAGAATCGGTTATGCGTACCGGCGAATGAAGAGTTGAAAAACTCGATTTTGAGAGAAGCTGATGCTACCCCTTACTCCATTCATCCGGGGTCCAGCAAGATGTACAAGGACTTGAAACAAAATTACTGGTGGAGTAATATGAAGCGAGAAGTCTCAGAATTTGTTTCGAGATGTTTAACCTGTCAGCAAGTCAAGATAGAACATCAGCGACCGGCAGGTATGCTGAAACCGCTCCCTATTCCATAGTGGAAGTGGGAAGATATTTCTATGGATTTCACCGCGAGTTTGCCGACGAGTCGTCGTGGCATGAATACAATTTGGGTAGTTGTTGACCGTTTAACTAAGTCAGCTCATCTCCTTGAGATTAAGGATACGTGGGGTCCCGAGAGACTTGCCCAGTTGTTCATCAAAGAGATAGTAAGACTACACGGTACTCCTAAAAGTATTGTTTCCGATCGTGACGGACGGTTCATGTATCATTTTTGGAAATCAGTTCATCGTGCTATGGGAACTCAGCTTAATCTCAGTACCGCTTTTCATCCTGAGTCCGACGGACAATCAGAGAGGACTATTCAGACATTGGAGGACATGTTGAGGGCATGCGTCCTCGATTGGAAAGACGATTGGCAAGCCCAACTACTGTTGATTGAGTTCACGTACAATAATAGTTGGCATGCTTCGTTTAAGATGGCACCTTACGAGGCTTTGTACGGTCGTCGCTTTCGATCTACTTTGTGTTGGGACGACTTATCAGAATCAATCAGCACCGAGCCCGATATGCTTATAGCCGCCCATGAGAAGGTAGGTTTGATCAGGAGTCGTTTGTTGACAGCTCAGAATCGACAGAAATCATATGCAGATAATCGTCGTCGACCCCTAGAGTTCGAGACAGGGGACCATGTGTTGGTCAAGGTATCCCCGAGTCGAGATATTTTCCGTTTTGGAAAACGGGGGAAGTTGAGTCCGAGATTCATTGGACCGTTTGAGATTTTGGATCGAGTAGGCTAGTTAGCTTATCGATTGGAGCTAGCAGCCATGGTTTTCATGTTAAAGATTTCGCATCATTACCTTTATGGCGTTACCTGTTAGATATTCACTGATCATAAGAGTTTAAAGTATAAATTTACTCAGAAGGAGTTAAATATGCGACAGAGGCGGTGGTTGGAGCTAATCAAAGATTATGATATCGAGATCCTGTACTACCCCGGTAAGGCAAACGTGGTTGCCAATGCCTTGAGTCGTAAGTCCGTTCAGGAGCAAATGCTTTCTCTTTTAACAGTTCAGAAGGAGCTTCAGCAGGAATTTCTTAGACCCGAGATCGAGGTCTGGCTTCAGCGAGTGCAAGGGAAACTTTGCATGTTAGAGATTTCATCGCCACTTGAGGAGGCAATCAGAGTGAATCAGGGTTCAGACCCATCATTGTTGTGCATCCATGAGGATGTGGCTAAGGGGAAATCCCCTGGATTTGTGGTCCTCGAGGATGGACTTTTGTGATTTAAGAATCGGTTATGCGTACCGGCGAATGATGAGTTGAAAAACTCGATTTTGAGAGAAGCTCATGTTACCCCTTACTCCATTCATCCGGGGTCCAGCAAGATGTACAAGAACTTGAAACAAAATTACTGGTGGAGTAATATGAAGCGAGAAGTCTCAGAATTTGTTTCGAGATGTTTAACTTGTCAGCAAGTCAAGATAGAACATCAGCGACCGGCAGGTATGCTGAAACCGCTCCCTATTCCAGAGTGGAAGTGGGAAGATATTTCTATGGATTTCACCGCGAGTTTGCCGACGAGTCGTCGTGGCATGAATACAATTTGGGTAGTTGTTGACCGTTTAACTAAGTCAGCTCATCTCCTTGAGATTAAGGATACGTGGGGTCCCGAGAGACTTGCCCAGTTGTTCATCAAAGAGATAGTGAGACTACACGGTACTCCTAAAAGTATTGTTTCCGATCGTGACGGACGGTTCATGTATCATTTTTGGAAATTAGTTCATCGTGCTATGGGAACTCAGCTTAATCTCAGTACCGCTTTTCATCCTGAGTCCGACGGACAATCAGAGAGGACTATTCAGACATTGGAGGACATGTTGAGGGCATGCGTCCTCGATTGGAAAGACGATTGGCAAGCCCAACTACTGTTGATTGAGTTCACGTACAATAATAGTTGGCATGCTTCGTTTAAGATGGCACCTTACGAGGCTTTGTACGGTCGTCGCTTTCGATCTACTTTGTGTTGGGACGACTTATCAGAATTAATCAGCACCGAGCCCGATATGCTTATAGCCGCCCATGAGAAGGTAGGTTTGATCAGGAGTCGTTTGTTGACAGCTCAGAATCGACAGAAATCATATGCAGATAATCGTCGTCGACCCCTAGAGTTCGAGACAGGTGACCATGTGTTGGTCAAGGTATCCCCGAGTCGAGATATTTTCCGTTTTGGAAAACGGGGGAAGTTGAGTCCGAGATTCATTGGACCGTTTGAGATTTTGGATCGAGTAGGCTAGTTAGCTTATCGATTGGACCTAGCAGCCATGGTTTTCATGTTAAAGATTTGGCATCATTACCTTTATGGCGTTACCTGTCAGATATTCACTGATCATAAGAGTTTAAAGTATAAATTTACTCAGAAGGAGTTAAATATGCGACAGAGGCGGTGGTTGGAGCTAATCAAAGATTATGATATCGAGATCCTGTACTACCCCGGTAAGGCAAACGTGGTTGCCGATGCCTTGAGTCGTAAGTCCGTTCAGGAGCAAATGCTTGCTCTTTTAACAGTTCAGAAGGAGCTTCAGCAGGAATTTCTTAGACCCGAGATCGAGGTCTGGCTTCAGCGAGTGCAAGGGAAACTTTGCATGTTAGAGATTTCATCGCCACTTGAGGAGGCAATCAGAGTGAATCAGGGTTCAGACCCATCATTGTTGTGCATCCATGAGGATGTGGCTAAGGGGAAATCCCCTGGATTTGTGGTCCTCGAGGATGGACTTTTGTGATTTAAGAATCGGTTATGCGTACCGGCGAATGATGAGTTGAAAAACTCGATTTTGAGAGAAGCTCATGCTACCCCTTACTCCATTCATCCGGGGTCCAGCAAGATGTACAAGGACTTGAAACAAAATTACTGGTGGAGTAATATGAAGCGAGAAGTCTCAGAATTTGTTTCGAGATGTTTAACTTGTCAGCAAGTCAAGATAGAACATCAGCGACCGGCAGGTATGCTGAAACCGCTCCCTATTCCAGAGTGGAAGTGGGAAGATATTTCTATGGATTTCACCGCGAGTTTGCCGACGAGTCGTCGTGGCATGAATACAATTTGGGTAGTTGTTGACCGTTTAACTAAGTCAGCTCATCTCCTTGAGATTAAGGATACGTGGGGTCCCGAGAGACTTGCCCAGTTGTTCATCAAAGAGATAGTGAGACTACAAGGTACTCTTAAAAGTATCGTTTCCGATCATGACGGACGGTTCATGTCTCATTTTTGGAAATCAGTTCATCGTGCTATGGGAACTCAGCTTAATCTCAGTACCGCTTTTCATCCTCAGTCCGACGGACAATCAGAGAGGACTATTCAGACATTGGAGGACATGTTGAGGGCATGCGTCCTCGATTGGAAAGACGATTGGCAAGCCCAACTACTGTTGATTGAGTTCACGTACAATAATAGTTGGCATGCTTCGTTTAAGATGGCACCTTACGAGGCTTTGTATGGTCGTCGCTGTCGATCTACTTTGTATTGGGACGACTTATCAGAATCAATCAGCACCGAGCTCGATATGCTTATAGCCGCCCATGAGAAGGTAGGTTTGATCACGAGTCGTTTGTTGACAGCTCAGAATCGACAGAAATCATATGCAGATAATCGTCGTCGACCCCTAGAGTTCGAGACAGGTGACCATGTGTTGGTCAAGGTATTCCCGAGTCGAGATATTTTCCGTTTTGGAAAACGGGGGAAGTTGAGTCCGAGATTCATTGGACCGTTTGAGATTTTGGATCGAGTAGGCGAGTTAGCTTATCGATTGGCCTTACCTCCGGCGTTGAGCCGAATTCATAATGTGTTTCACGTCTCTCAGTTGCGGAAGTATGTTGCCGACCCGAGTCACATACTTCAGTTCGACGAAATCGAGATCGCGAATGATCATTCATATGAGGAGTGTCCTATACGAGTTTTAGAGCAGTGAATCAAACAGTTGAGGAACAATACAATTCCTTTAGTCAAGATTCAGTGGTATCAGTTACCGATCGTCATTCATCTCCAATTGAGAGTTGAGACGAGAGTATTATCATAATCATCGTGAATATAGTCTTGCATTGGAAGTATCATCTATCACGTGTTATTGGACTTAATTACATTCATACAAGTTTTGTTGTCGAATCATTCACCGTTTGTAGCGAGTAGACGGAGTTGTCGTATTTACATCATTTCCAGCAACGAGTTACGGCCGTAACTAATCATACATTATGGCCGTAACATGCTTTCATTGGCTCAAGGTTGTTTTGGTCAAATACGAGATACGGCCGTAAGGTGGGCAGGCTACGACCGTAAGAGGTGTTCGTGATTTTCAGGATTTGTCGGACGAGGAGGGCTTACGGCCGTAAGGGTTGCGGCATACGGCCATAAGATGAGGCAGGTACGGTCGTACGGCTTGGCCGGATACGGCCGTAAATTACAGGCAGGGTGTCTCGTCAGTTTCGACGAAGGCTTCATACACCCGTAAGCTTGGCTGGGTACGGCCGTATCAGTCGAGTTATGCCCATAAGGTGTGCGGTTATGACTGTATGACTGTCGGCAGATTCTGGACGAAGCCGAGTTTCGGCCGTATGAGATGGCTGATTACGGCCATAAGGCCGTTGACCTGGGATGTTACGGCCGTAAGTGGGCCGAGTTACGGCCGTAATGTTCGGTAGTTTATAAGGACTTGGACGGGACTTTGAGCTTATTTTCTCATTTCTTCACCTTGTATCCGAGAGAAAGAGAGCTTGAGGGAGAGATTTTTCATCATCAATCACTTGGGTGTTCAGTTTTCATCATTTTCATTCGGTTGTGAAGCTTAGATAGTCTATCTAACACGTTTTCATCGAATCAAAGTGTTTGGATCTTCAAAGGTAATATTCTTCAAACATCTTGGATTTCGATTTTGTGTTGAGATATGATGTTTTGGACGTTATAATCATGTTGTATGAAGAGATGTACGTATGATTATGAGTGTGTATGAATATTCATTGGATTATTGATGGGTTATTCAAGAACACTTTGAATAGTGAGTTGGATTTGGGGGTTTTCAATTAGTTGTTGTTGTAATCACGAGTTTGGATATTCATATTGGATTATTGATTGTATTGAAGATGTTTTGTTGATTTGGATCACTCTTTGGGGGTTTGATATTGGTATTGTTAAGGATTGGTTGTAAACAATCGAAGATTGGTCACAACGTGTTTGATATAATGCCCCAATGAGCTTGGTTTAGTCGTATCAACGTTTTGTGTTAGTTATAACCGTGTTTGATTCGTATGTTGAATGGATTGTTGGTAATTGTGTTATTCAAGGTTGTTCGAGGGACCGACATCTCATTTAGGATGTTTGTTCGTGGAAGGACATTGTTCACCGGTGTTGTGTAAGTTAATTCTTACTCGGTTAAAAGGATATTCATTCCTTTTGTTGTTATTCATTCATAATCATAACTCATTCATAATGTATTAACCGTATTGATACTTGTAGTTGTCGAATAATCACTTCATTCACGAGGAACGACAGTTTCAAATCATTTCATTGAGCTATCATTCACTTCACTATTATTTTCATCTCGGTGAGTCATTCTTGATCTTGACGGATTATGATTCATTGATATTCATTATGGTCACTTTCGATAGTGTGACCTTCTGGGTTCGTATTACGTGGCCGGGTGGTGATGTGTGAGATTTTTAGTCGAGCACATGATGGTCATGTGTTCGGGTTCACCGACACAATGGACTGTGCACACGGTAACGTACCTCCGTGAGACTAATTAGGTACCAGGACGGGTGTGTCCGGTCACTCGTCTTGTGCACATTCACATACCATTACGGGCGTACTATGATCACTACTACGAAAATAGGCAAAGAGACCCGTCCAAATAAGCCTAAGAGACCGCATCTGGACGGGTCTCTATCTCAGCGGTCTCTTTGATAAAGAGACCGCCTCATAGTGGGGGTCTGTTTTTGAGATATAAGAGACCTGATATCTAAGAAATCAGGTCTGTTATGCAAGTGAGAGGAAACTAATTTAAAAGGGTAAGAGACCATTATCTGAGATATGAGGTCGCTTTGAATCTAATAATAATTTATTTGTCTAGCCTAAGAGAGCTCATTTTACACCTACCAGGTCTCTTTGATTTTTTTAATATTTTTTTTGCCTAGCCTAAGAGAGCCCATTTTACACCTAACGGGTCTCTTTAATTTTTTTAATATTTTTTTGTCTAACATAAGAGAGCCCATTTTACACCTAACGGGTCTCTTTGATTTTTTTAATATTTTTATTTTAAAACCTGAGAGGCCAGTTTTTATACATAACGGGTCTCTTTGATTGTTTAAATATTTATTTTGTATAACCTAAGAGACCCGATTTCAAGTTTAACAGGTCTCTTTATCATATATTTTTTTTTTAAAAAAAACATAATAATCCTGCTCGTACCCAAAAATATAAAACACAAAACAACACTCACCATTACATAAAAACATCATAAACCTACTCGTTCCCGAAAACATAAAACAACACAAAACAACACTATAATGATATCTTTACATCTATTGCAATCTCTAGATCCGAGAAGGTGGATATCTTTGGGAAGGTGGATACAATATTAACCCTGAGTCGAGGAAAAGAGATCTGAGCTTGTTGATGTATCAATATTAACCCCAAGATTCTCAATAAGTCTATTTCTTACAAGTACATCATGAGGGAGTTGTAGGCAACCCAAGACTAGCGAGAGTTCATCCATTGTAGGTGACACGCCAGCTATGATTGTTGCCCTGTAAACCATCAAAGCTAACGAGGTCCTGCAGAAATAAAGCCATTTCATAAAAGCATATCTTGTTTTTTATTCGTTGACTGATAGTATATGATTATTAGGATGATAGTTACATAATCGTTTTTTATTAAATCCACCGAAAGATTCTACTCAAGCCTCATTTTAGTTTCAAAAGAAATAAAACATAAAAATGCATGACTGTAAAATGTGATTACAGCATCTCCTCTAGAAGCAATAATTAACAACATGGATAATAAACAAAAAACATAATGACTCTATTATCAACCAATTAGCGGCTCGTGAAGTCTGATTGAACTAGAAAAACATCAAGCAGTACTAGCATTGTAAAAACATAAACTCATCAGAAACATTAACCAGAGTAAGCAAAATAAGAAGTTTAAAATCATAAAAAGCTTACGCTTTAGATAGGCATCAAAGAGATTTCCCGTAACCCCTTCAATTGTGTCGTCCAAAGGGAGAATATGGACACGCTTCCCATACTTGACATCAGCACACTGATGCACAGAAACCACGTCTCCGAGCCTAACCCTGAGGTTGCTTCGGACAACCTTGTTCATTTGAATCTTTGGTCCATCGCAAGTATCATCAGAAAGGGCAATGCATATTGTATCCTTTCTTTGGTAAGAATGCAAACCATTTACTATTAATCTGAACTCTCCCAGAGGTGAAAGACAGCACCGGCTCGCCAAATGCACTAGCTGTTTGGAATCTCCTGAAGCACATAGCTTGAGAAAACAAAAATAATGAGTAACATGATGGAGTCGACACACAGTTTACGATCCACAAAGAGAAAAAAAGAGGTATTCCCAGTAAAATATGCCAGTATTAAACCGGAACAGTTTACTTTTCCTCTCCTAGTATTAGGCAGTGTCATGCACTTTAAAACAACACGTTTGTTCCATTTTCATCACCTTCTTAAAATCACAACTCCTATATTATTTTATCCACTTTTGACTCGCATATCGGCCGAAGAAGAAGATAAAAAAGTTAGACATGGATGTATAAACCTGAAGGATATTATCAAAATTCCAATTACATACTAACAATAATAAATTTAAAAACATGACTCTTTATGTGGAACCGAGGGCGTATTAACCAAAATTCCATGAAGTTGAGAATCTAAACGAGCAAGGGTGCCTCATGGCAGTCCATGAATTCTGAAGTGGCAGAAATTATTAGAAGAAAATCACACTTTTTGATGACTAGTATCATCCATTCAGGAACACTCGGGACCAAAAATCTAAAAACAAAACCATAATTAGGTTGAACTTCTACAGTAGTTTTTAAAATTATCCAGGCCTACTTCATACAGGCCTACTTCATACAGGCCCTTAGTTTTTAAAATTATCCAGGCTAGTAGTTGCTACTTGTTTTTCTAATATGTGCCTTTGTTCAGCAACTATGCACTTAGAACAGAACATCAAAAAAATCGAAGGTGAAATTAGAATATGTGATGGCAAGTTTAGGAAATCGAGAAAAATGACTGCCCATGTAGAATGATTACAAAATTAACATGCTTCAGATCATACCTCACGAAGAGTCTTTCTGTGGTTCAATGTGTACATGCTCTTTTCCTCATTAGAATCATTTTCTGGAACTAAAGAAATAGGAGGCACAGTACTTTTAGCAGCAATGCAACAATTCAGGAGTCTCTTCATATCCGTAATGCTGAAAATACGACCTCACAATTCTGAAGGGATAAAAAACACCAGTCATGGATACAAAATTTATATGTTGCAGATTAATATGAAGTCTAAAGTAAACAAATATGAACATAAAAAATAAGGTATTGATGTCATGATTTGCTGAATAAGCTATCAGCGCCCAAAAAAATGGTCATACTGCCAACGGGAAGTTTTAGCTCTGAAAGAGGCATCACTATGCTTTAAGAATATTATAATCAGCACAATCAACTTAGGTATGTGAATTACAAAAGCAATTTCATGCATTTTTAAAGATGAAAGAAATATTATCTACAGTTTCTCAGAACTTATATTTACATGTTGAGTTTTCTAGTTAGTAATCGGAAAGATGAAAGCAGTAATGCCAAAAGATTCTAATAAATGCGCCAAACAACTCATTCTTGCTTGATGTGGATTCAATGTAATAATTAGCTCTATATATAACCCAACAGCATACTCCTTGAGTCCTTCACACTGTATCTATCTTCTATTACAATCCACATGATTCATGTAGTGTTTTAGACATTCAGGAATGTTGTTTTGCTAATTCTGAACATTATAAACACTGCTAAGCATGCTACTTTACAACACTGAAGAACTCGAACAATGCATGAACTTATTGTTATATATGTATACTCCATCACTTTGTATTTTAACTATGTCCGTCTATATTTTTCACACTAAACTCTGAGTATATTGATAATATCAGATACATATATCTTGTGTTGTGTCGGACCATCAAGGGGACCGTTAGTGACAACTTCTTATTGAACTTGGTCATACAAGACTCCATCTGCCCCACTACCACTACTTAAGAAAGACTTCATCTGCCCCCAGTTTCTTTTTTCACATTCAGGGTTGCTTTGAATTCATATGTTAAGTTGGACTAATGATACATAAAAGTTAAAACATATCTTGTTTTGTATTGTTCTGCTTTATCCTTTGACATCCAAGCTGCAATTTGAAAAAAAAAATATGTTTCCTTGCCTGGGCACATTTTAGTTTCACTAGCACATCTCCTCCACAGCAAGGAATCTGCAATCCCTCTATTTACATGGTTTGTCGTTTCAAAGGCTGTACATTAAATGCGTAAAGATGCAACAATTATTAGATATCAGTAGATTATATACCACAATATACTAAGACATTCCTCACCCCACTTCTGTCAAGAAATCCTTTATTTTTTGCAAAAATAAATCAATCTAGAAGAAAACCCACAAAGACATACAGGCATTTAACAATTCGAATATGGTAAAAAAACCATTCAGTTATAGGTATGAAGAGGGTACAGGCTATATTATTTTTATCTTCAGTTCAAGAGACACATAGCAGCATCGAACACGTCAGTATCTCTACCATAACTAAAAATCAAAAGAATTACCAGATATTAATGATGGGAGAATAGCCAATACATATCAAATAGAACATAATAAAGGCTAAAATACCACTACAAATTAGTTCTAGATGGTATGGAAATGCATGTTCAAAGTTTTCCGACTCTCAGGACCCTTACTAATTGGGTATGAAAATATACATATCGACATAATCATCCATCAAACCCTCTCTCATAAAAGAATCAGTAAACATAACAAAGAGGAAGTCCTAGAAAAAGCAGAGAAGGATCTGGGTGCTGTGATGGATCAACATATATCTCGTATAGTAAAACAACTTCGAGAAAGAACAACTATACTCGTAGAATACCTAAACCAATCAATATCATAAAAACTAAACCAGAAAATCGAGCAATTATTTCTAAGAGGAGTGATGCAAAAAAGGAGAATAAAATAGAAAAACACACTTTGTACACATGCCGGCGCTGGTGGTAGGTAAATCGCCGATGATTGGTTTGGGACTTCATCGACCGGCCTGTGGACGCGAGGTCGCCGATTTTTCTACACTTGCCCTAGCTGTAGTCGCCTGCGATAGATCGAGGAAGAAAGAAGAGAAAGAAACACAATACGTACGGCCCAGTTGATTTGGTAAAGAATGAAAAATGGAGACCGCATTAAACAACGCGTTTTTATTTCTCACACATTACAGACCCGTTGAAATAAACAACGGGTCTTTTATTTCTTACACATTAGAGACCTGTTACCTTAAATAAGTGGTCTTTATTTTATCTTATAAGAAAATAGTGGACCCCTTTAACATATTAGAGACCTGTTATTTCTAATATTGGGTCTCTTATATTAAAGAGACCCGTTGTCTTAACCAACGGGTCTGTTATTAAGGGTCTCTTTGCTTGTTTTCTCTTCATCTTAAATTCATAACTAAAGGATATTTCATAATTGAGATATATCATGATTGTGTATATTCAACCCTTGAGGATTGTTGTTCAGTGTACCTGACCCCGTTGGGGGATATTGTTTTCAGGTCATGGAAAGGCAAAAGCACGGAAAGAGAACGTTGACGGCGAGCAGTCCTAGTGATACTAGTAGGGGCCCCAATCCTTTCAGTCATTCATGTTGTTGTCATTTTATTTTTCCGCTGCAGTTTTCCATTTGGATACTCCGTTTCATTCAGTGTTGTGTATTTTATCTTCATATAAAATATACATGTATTCGGCATTATCTTGGGTGTGTTGTAATGAAACTCCTTATCGGATTGATGGATGATATAATGTGGTTCGGTACTACAATTATATTATTTAATTCATTAATTTTCATTCGCCTGGTGGGTCCCCGTCGGGGGTCCACGGCACTGTAATATCCGCCTAGTTAGGGGTGTTACAGAGCTGGTATCAGAGCGTGGTTTTGAATACTACCTTCTCAGTCATGTCTCATTTGAAATCATCGTCATCGGACTAGTATCATTGGACTTTCGCATCACGCGTGACCTGGGCAAATGCCGAGCCCCTCAGACCAAGGACTGTAAGATTTCTAACGCCATGGTATAATTTCTGGCAATAAGAATCACTCATTCATCATTCAACAGTCAACAATCCTCATACACATTCATTTTGATCAGGACGATCATGTTAACTCATTAATCACTCAGTTCATTTCACTGTTCAGTTGTTGATCTGGAGGATCATATCATTAATCTTGTTAACTTGTTCAAGATAATCATTTCAAGAATTTCATCATATAATCATGTCACCTCAGTTAATCATTCATGTAATCACTGTGTTAGAACGCGTATGCTCATTTTCATCATTTCATGACGTAATCATAATGTGATATTTAGGAGAGAGATATAATTATCATGTGGCTTTCCTACATCAGTAAGGAGAGAGCAGGCAGAGGACGCGTGGGAAAAGGCCGCGGTGCGGGCCGAAACCCGAGAGCTCATGTGAATACACGTGCGAACGCTATGAATATTGCTAACTCATCGAACAACGACACTGCCACTCATTCACCCAGAAATGATCATTCACTATCAGGGAGTCGTACCCAGGATACAGCTCAATCAGAAGGTGTTCGGGTTGACCCACTCGATTTTATGTAGGGCATGATGGCCCAGATGACTCAGATGGCACGCCTAATGGAGACGATGCAGAACTCAACAGCTCAGAATCAGCAGGCTCCTCCGCCGCCACCTCAGGGGCAAGAGGAGGGTGTAAGCAGTATTATTGGCGACATCTCTCGCCAAAGGCCACATACTTTTGAGGGTTCATCTGAACCGGCGGATATTGTTCACTGGCTCGAGCATTTCGAGAAGTTATTTGCTATGGTAGAGTGTCCCAAAGGACACAAAGTTTCAGTTGCGGCTTACTATCTGGGTAAGAGCGCTCATTCATGGTGGTTGTCGTTGAAGCCCACCGACGGATTATGTAATTGGGATCAATCCAAGACTCTTATGATGGAGAGGTATTATCCGGCCCCACTCAGAGAGGCCAAACTATCAGAATTACTCACTCCCGACCCCTCAGCAGACGAGGATGTTCTCGCCATTGCCGAGAAATTTCAGGAACTTCTTCCCTTCGCCTCATCTATCATTCACTCCGAGGCGGACAAGATCAAGTATTTCAGCAAGAGGCTGAAACCCTGTATGCGGATGCAGTTGCTTAATCATAATTGCACCACTCTGGCTGAATTCATCGAGAAATATCTTACTTATGAGCTTACTGCTAAGGATATTGCTAAGCAGCGACCTTCATCTGCTAGCAAGAAGTCAAAGAATCGAAACCAGTCTCAAGGCGGTCAGACAACCTTCAGGAAGCCTCGTGCGGGCTCTACTTTCTATGAGCGACCTCCTGTGGCGCCCAGACCGGCGGAATCGTAGTCCCGAGTGTCCAGCTCGGCCATCATCTATTTCAACTGTTTAGAACTTGGTTATATTAGCACCAAGTGTCCGAGGTAGACTGTCACGTGCCATAACTGTGGGATTGCTGGGCATAAGGCCCGTTTTTTCCGAAGGGACTCCAAACAAACTCCGGCGTCATCTCAGGCCCCGAGGCAGTCAGTTGTTCATAATCAAGCCACTCAGTCTGCGTCGTTCAAGACGACGGGAGCAAACAAAGGCATAGCTAAGAGCTATCAGACGGGAGCGTCCGGTTCGGGGGCCGGCAAGCCCCGAATTTATGAGATGAAGAAGATCGACGATTCGGAGGCCCAAATGATCACAGGTACACTCTATATTCTATCTCAACCTGTTTGTACCCTTTTTGATACTGGTGCATCGCATTCATTCATTTCCGAGTCATGCTTGAGTAGACTACGTCTGGGTAGTGCTACTAGTTGTGAGCCTTATGTCATTGGTCTACCGGACGGTAGCAGAATTATCGGTAATCATGAGATTCAGAATTGTCCGATTCAGCTTCATGGCCGTGTATGGCTAGTAGACCTAATCGTGGTAGATTTACCGAGAGACGACATCATCTTGGGTATTGATTGGATGGATCGTCATAATGCCATCATTAGTGTCCGTAAGCGTATGGTCACTATCATTTCAGACGATGGGGTCGAATGTATTTTTCAGGGAGGTAATCCCGACTGTTCTGGTAAGGTCATTAACTTGATGAAAGCAGTGAAATTACTCAGTCAGGGGTGTGTTGGTTATTGGTGCTTTATGACCAAAACCGAGAAATCACCAATAATGTTGGTAGATATTCCAGTAGTGAGCGAATATGCCGATGTTTTTTCAGACAAGTTACCTAGTTTGCCTCCACAAAGAGATGTGGAATTCACGATTGAGTTGGAGCCCGGTACGTCCCTGATATCGAAGGCACCATACCGGATGTCCCCGACCGAAATGCAGGAGTTGAAGAATCAACCTGAGGAGTTGTTCGAGAAAGGTTATATCCGACCAAGTGCGTCCCCGTGGGGAGCACCAGGGTTGTTTGTCAAGAAGAAGGATGGTTCGTTTCGCTTGTGTATTGATTATCGGGAGTTGAAGAGGGTGACGATCAAGAATAAGTCTCCTCTACCCCATATTCATGATCTCTTAGATCAACTTCAGGGAGCTTCAGTATTTTCTAAGATCGACTTGAGATCTGGATATCATCAGTTGCGAATTCGAGAGTCGGATATCGCGAGGACGGCGTTTCGAACATGCTATGGTCATTATGAGTTCGTGGTAATGCCGTTTGGGTTAACTAATGCACCTACGGTATTCATGGAGTTAATGAATCGGGTTTTCATCGAACTTTTGGATCAGTTTGTGGTTGTCTTCATTGATGACATTTTATTTATTCTCGTGACCGGGAGGAGCACGAGTTTCACCTTCATCAGGTGCTCGATGTGTTGAGATGAGAGGAACTTTATGGAAAGTTTTCCAAGTGTGAGTTATGGATGTCCGAAGTGACGTTTCTCGGGCATGTAATTTCATCAGACGATGTGCGTATTGATCCTCAGAAGACGGAGGCTATCCGAGATTGGTTAGCTCCGAAGAATGTTAAGGAAATCAGAAGCTTTCTCAGATTAGCCGGTTATTATCGATGGTTTGTGGAAGAATTTTCTAAAATCGCTCAACCAATGACGAACCTTTTGCGAAAGGATAAGAAATACACATGGTCCGACGCATGTCAGCGGAGTTTTGAGGAACTCAAGAGCCGGTTAATTTCAGCACCTATCCTTTCCTTGCCACAAGGGACGGAAGGATTTGTTGTTTATAGTGACGCGTCCGGACACAGTCTAGGATGTGTATTAATGCAGAATGGGAAGGTTATTGCCTATGCTTCACGGCAATTGAGACATTACGAGATTAATTATCCGACCCACGACCTGGAGCTAGCTGCCATGGTTTTCGTGTTGAAGATTTGGCGTCATTACCTTTATGGCTTTACCTGTCAGATATTCACTGATCACAAGAGTTTAAAGTATAAATTTACTCAGAAGGAGTTAAATATGCGACAGATGCGGTGGTTGGAGCTAATCAAAGATTATGATATTGAGATCCTGTACCACCCCGGTAAGGCAAATGTGGTTGCCGATGCCTTGAGTCGTAAGTCTGTTCAGGAGCAAATGCTTTCTCATTTAACGGTTCAGAAGGAGCTTCAGCAGGAATTTCTTAGACCCGAGATCGAGGTCTGGCTTCAGCAAGTGCAAGGGCAACTTTGCATGTTAGAGATTTCATTGCAACTTGAGGAGGCAATCAGAGTGAATCAGGGTTCAGACCCATCATTGTTGTGCATCCGTGAGGATGTGGCTTAGGGGAAAGCACCTGGATTTGTGGTCCACGAGGATAGACTTTTGCGATTTAAGAATCGGTCATGCGTACCGGCGAATGACGAGTTGAAAAACTTGATTTTGAGAGAAGATCATGCTACCCCTTACTCCATTCATCCGGGGTCTAGCAAGATGTACAAGGACATGAAACAAAATTACTGGTGGAGTAATATGAAGCGAGAAGTCGCAGAATTTGTTTCGAGATGTTTAACCTGTCAGCAAATCAAGATAGAACATCAGCGATCGGCAGGTATGTTGAAACCGCTCCCTATTCCAGAGTGAAAGTGGGAAGATATTTCTATGGATTTCATCGTGAGTTTGCTGACGAGTCGTCGTGGCATGAATACAATTCGGGTAGTTGTGGACCGTTTAACCAAGTCAGCTCATTTCCTTGAGATTAAGGATACGTGGGGTCTCGAGAGACTTGCCCAGTTGTTCATCAAAGAGATAGTGAGACTACACGGTACTCCTAAAAGTATCGTTTCCGATCGTGACGGACGGTTCGTGTCTCATTTTTGGAAATCAGTTCATCGTGCTATGGGAACTCAGCTTAATCTCAGTACCGCTTTTCATCCTCAGTCCGATGGATAATCAGAGAGGACTATTCAGACATTGGAGGACATGTTGAAGGCATGCATCCTCGATTTGAAAGACGATTGGCAAGCCCAACTACCGTTGATTGAATTCACGTACAATAATAGTTGGCATGCTTCGTTTAAGATGGCACCTTACGAGGCTTTGTACGGTCGTCGTTGTCGATCTCCTTTGTGTTAGGATGACTTATTAGAATCAATCGGCACCGAGCCCGATATGCTTATAGCTGCCCGTGAGAAGGTAGGTTTGATCAGGAGTCGTTTGTTGACAGCTCAGAGTCGACAGAAATCATATGTATATAATCGTCGTCGACCCCTAGAGTTCGTGACAGGTGACCACGTGTTGGTCAAGGTATCCCCGAGTCGAGATATTTTTTGTTTCGGAAAACGGGGGAAGTTGAGTTCGAGATTCATTGGACCGTTTGAGATTTTGGATCGAGTAGGCGAGTTAGCTTATCGATTGGCCTTACCTCCGGCGTTGAGCCGAATTCATAATGTGTTTCACGTCTCGCAGTTGCGGAAGTATGTTGCCAACCCGAGTCACATACTTCAGTTCGACGAAATCGAGATCGCGGATGATCATTCATATGAAGAGCGTCCTATACGAGTTTTAGAGCGGTGAATCAGACAGATGAGGAACAAGACGATTCCTTTGGTCAAGATTCAGTGGTCTAGACACGGAGTCGAAGAGGCTACTTGGGAAACCGAGGATAGTATGCGGGAGAGTTATCCCGAGTTGTTTGACCCTTAGTTTCGAGGACGAAACTCTTTTTAAGAGGGGTAGTATGTAATACCCGATTGTAATTCATTCAATATCATTCAGTAATTATCAATCAGTACTGGTCACTCAGTAATTTTCAATCATTAATAATCACTCATCATTCATGATTCATTCATTTGTATTCATCGATGGCATTTTGAAACCGTGTATCAGTTACCGATCGTCATTCATCTCCAATTGAGAGTTGAGACGAGAGTATTATCATAATCATCGTGAATATAGTCTTGCATTGGAAGTATCATCTATCACGTGTTATTGGACTTAATTACATTCATACAAGTTTTGTTGTCTAATCATTCACCGTTTGTAGCGAGTAGACGGAGTTGTCATATTTTCATCATTTCCAGCAAAGAGTTACGGCCGTAACTAATCATACATTACGGCCGTAACATGCTTTCGTCGGCTCAAGGTTTTTTTGGCCAAAGACGAGATACGGCCGTAAGGTGGGCAGGCTACGGCCGTAAGAGGTGTTCGTGATTTTCAGGATTTGTCGGACGAGGAGGGCTTACGGCCGTAAGGGTTGCGGAATACGGCCGTAAGATGAGGTAGGTACGGTCGTACGGCTTGGCCGGATACGGCCGTACATTGCAGGCAGGGTGCCTTGTCAGTTTCGACGAAGGCTTCATACACCCGTAAGCTTGGCCGGGTATGGCCGTATCGGTCGAGTTACGCCCGTAAGGTGAGCGGTTACGGCCGTATGACTGTCGGCAGATTCTGGACGAAGCCGAGTTACGGCCATACGAGATGGCTGGTTACGGCCATAAGGCCGTTGACCTGGGATGTTACGGCCGTAAGTGGGCCGAGTTACGGCCGTAACGTTCGGCAGTTTATAAGGACTTGGACGGGACTTTGAGCTCATTTTCTCATTTCTTCACCTTGTATCCGAGAGAGAGAGCTTGAGGGAGAGAGATTTCATCATCAATCACTTGGGTGTTCAGTTTTCATCATTTTCGTTCGGTTGTGAAGGTTAGATATTCTATCTAACACGTGTTCATCGAATCAAAGTGTTTGGATCTTCAAAGGTAATATTCTTCAAACATCTTGGATTTCGATTTTATGTTGAGATATGATATTTTGGACGTTATAATCATGTTGTATGAATAGATGTACGTATGATTATGAGTGTGTATTAATATTCATTGGATTATTGAAGGGTTATTCAAGAACACTTTGAATAGTGAGTTGGATTTGGGGTTTTCAATTAGTTGTTGTTGTAATCACGAATTTGGATATTCATATTGGATTATTGATTGTATTGAAGATGTTTTGTTGGTTTGGATCACTCTTTGGGGGTTTAATATTGGTATTGTTAAGGATTGGTTGTAAACAATCGAAGATTGGTCACAACCTGTTTGATATAATGCCCCAATGAGCTTGGTTTAGTCGTATCGACGTTTTGTGTTAGTTATAACCGTGCTTGATTCGTATGTTGAACGAATTGTTGGTAATTATCTTATTCAAGGTTGTTCGAGCGACCGACATCTCATTTAGGACGTTTGTTCGTGGAAGGACATTGTTCACCGGTGTTGTGTAAGTTAATTCTTACTCGGTTAAAAGGATATTCATTCCTTTTGTTGTTGTTCATTCATAATCATAACTCATTCATAATGTATTAACCGTATTGATACTTTTAATTGTCGAATAATCACTTCATTCACGAGGAACGACGGTTCCAAATCATTTCACTGAGCTATCATTCACTTCACTATTATTTTCATCTTGGTGAGTCATTCTTGACCTTGACGGATTATTATTCATTGATATTCATTATGGTCACTTTCGATAGTGTGACCTTATGGGTTCGTATTACATGGCCGGGTGGTGATGCGTGCGATTTTTAGTCAGGCACATGATGGTCATGTGTTCGGGTTCACCGACACAATGGACTGTGCACACGGTAACGTACCTCCGTGAGACTAATTAGGTACAAGGACGGGTGTGTCCGGTCACTCGTCTTGTGCACATGCACATACTATTACGGGCGTACTACGATACCCCTCCTCAGCTTAAATTCATAATTAAAGGATATTTCATAACTGAGATATATCATGATTGTGTATATTCAACCCTTGAGGATTGTTGTTCTGTGTAACTGACCCCGTTGGGGGATATTGTTTTCATGTCGTGGCAAGGCAAAAGCACGGGAAGAGAACGTTGATGGCGAGGAGTCCCAGTGATACTAGTAGGGGGCTCAAATCCTTTCAGTCATTCATGTTGTTGTCATTTTATTTTTCCGCTGACGTTTTCCATTTGGATACTCCGTTTCATTCAGTGTTGTGTATTTTATCTTAATATAAAATATACATGTATTCGGCATTATCTTGGGTGTGTTGTAATGAAACTCCTTATCGGAGTGATGGATGATATAATGTGGTTCGGTACTACAATTATATTATTTAATTCATTACTTTTCATTCGCTTGGTGGGTCCCAGTCGGGGGTCCATGAAACTGTAATATCCGCCTAGTTAGGGGTGTTACAGTGCCACCGCTTCGACCCACTTCGAGACGTAGTCCACTGCTACTAGAATATAAAGGTTCTTATTTGATGGAGGGAATGGACCCATAAAGTCGATTCCCCACACGTCGAACAATTCAACCTCAAGTATGGTGTTCAATGGCATTTCATGTCGTTTTGAGATATTTCTCGTCCGTTGACACCGGTCACACGTGGACGCAAAGGAATGAGCATCCTTGAATAACGATGGCCAATAGAAACCCGACTGCAAGACCTTTGCCGCTGTTCTATTTCTGCTAAAATGCCCTCCGTAGGGTGATGCATGCATGGCAATGATTCAGCACACTGCGAATTTCCTCGTCCGGAACACATCTGTGAATGACTCGATCTGGACATCTTTTAAAAAGAAAAGGATCGTCCCACAAGTAATACTTAGCGTCTGAAATCAACTTCTTCTTTTGATGACGCGAGAGATCATTACGAATTATTTGGCTTGCAAGATAGTTCACTAAGTCAGCATACCAAGGTGCTTGTTGCGAACCCACCTTGTAGAGCTATTCATCGGGGAAGTTTTCCACAATTGGTGGATGACTCTCCGCCTTCTCGAGGGGATTTTCTAAGCGTGAAAGGTGATCGGCAATGACATTCTCGGTCCAATTCTTGTCTCTAATTTGAAAATTAAATTCTTATAGGAGAAGCACCCACCTAATCAACCTTGGTTTAGCATCCTTCTTCTCCAAAAGGTATTTGATCACGGAATGGTCAGTCCACATGACTACTTTTGTTCCCAATAAATAAGCCCAGAATTTATCAAAAGCAAAAATCACGTCCAATAATTCTTTTTCTGTCGTGGCATAATTTCTTTGGGCGTCGTCAAGAGTTCGGCTTGCATAATACATGACATGAAACACTTTCCCTCGTCATTGTCCCAAAACAGCCCCAATGGCAAAATCGCTAGCATCACACATCAACTCGAATGGAAGGCTCCAGTCTGGAGCGACTATGACAGGAGCGGTGCTTAGGGCCTTCTTCAATAAGTCGAAGTTTTCTTTACAAGACTCATCTTAATCAAATGGGACATCTTTCATGAGCAAATTGCACAACGGCTTCATGATCTTCGAAAAATCTTTAATAAAATAGCGGTAAAAACCGGCGTGTCCCGAAAAATTCTTCACCCCCTTTATAGAAGTAGGCGGAGGCATCTTCTCAATTGTTTCAATTTTAGCACGGTCGACTTGAACATGGGCAGATATGCGATGTCCTAGTACAATGCCCTCCTGGACGATAAAATGGCACTTCTCCCAATTCAACACCAGATTTGTTTCTTCGCATCTTTTTAGGACTTTCTGCAAATTCTTGAAACATAAATCAAATGAATCACCGAAAACAGAAAAATCATCCATAAAAATTTCAATGCAATGCTCTACCATGTCCGAAAAAATAGCCATCATACACATTTGAAAACTGCCTGGCGCATTAATAAACTAAAAGACATGCGCCTATAAGCGAAAATACCATTAGGACATGTAAATGTCGTCTTTTCTTGGTCTTCTGGGGCTATATAAATCTGATTATACCCAGAATAACCACCAGGAAAATAGTAAAAATCGTGTCCGGTTAATCTATCCAATATTTGATCAATAAACGGTAAAGGAAAGTGGTATTTTCTAGTGGCTTTATAAAATTTTCTATAATCTATGCACATAAGCCACCCCATAACAATTTTAGTGGGAATTAATTCATTGTTATAATTTTGAATAACCGTTATCCCACCCTTCTTGACTCGTGTTATCCTCCATTTGAGGAAGAGCATCTTCCAAAGGGACCTTCGGTGGTTGAGGGGGCTGCTTTGGGGGCTGAGTGAATTGAGCTTGCAGAGGTTTATTTAATTCTTGCCCGTTCCTCCATGAAAGATTGGGATGATTTCGCCACCCTTGGTTGTAAGTGTTGGAATATGGGTTGTTCTAACGATTTCCATTCCCCACAAACTGAGCTTGTTCTATCTGAGATTGCTCAAATGGATTTCCGACTTGGCATTCAGCACTAGGATGACACCCGTTGCACCAATTACATGTTTCCATGGTATTGGTTGACGGGGTATGTGAAAAAGCTGGCAATTGTTGAGTTAAAGCTGCAACTTGGGCTGATAGTGTAGAGATTGGATCGTTTTCAGAAATTCCCATAACTCGCTTTGGGTTCAGACGTTCAGAAGGCCACTGTTAGGCGTATTTTTATGCGCTTATTTATCATTAGTTTATATCCATTTTAAGTCTAAATCTTCATAAATGAGCTTTTAATGCACTATCTTTATATGTTTTGTAGAAAATTGGAGTCCGGAAGCTCGAACGGCGAAAAATGGCCCAAAACGACAATTTTTGGCCTGGGGCCGCGGCACACCAAGGTCAGGCCACGGCACTCGAAGGTGACTAGCAATGAGCCGGCACACACTGTACCGGGGGCTGCGGCACGAGGATGCTGAGCCGCGGCCCATGAAGAAAATGCCGCCCAGGCATAACGCGCAGCACAACTGGGGTAGCGGCACACTAAAGCCGGGCCGCGGCCCCCGACGCGGGTTTGATGATCCAGCCCTCGTTTTTGGACTGTTCTGAAGCCCGTTTCTAACCTATCTCCCAGACGCGTTTTTTGGATGTTGAAAAATTATAAATAGGGATAAAAGGTCGGAAGAAAAGATCATCGAGGAGAAGGATAAAACACCAAGGAGCAGAGAGCGGAAGCTAGAGAACGGAGGAATCCAAGTTCTTCGACTGTGTTTAATTTCTATTATGCTTTCTTTAATTCTCTGTGTATTCTTATTTTCTAGCATGTCAGGCTAGAACCCTATTCTAGGATTTTGATGAAACCAAAGTTTTGACGAATTTACTTTTAATTTTCCATAATTAAAATATATTTCCCTTTCTTATTGAGTTTTCCCAATTGTTTTAATTAGTATCAATTATGTGGCCTATGATTGATTTGTTTTGATTACACAACTCGAATCGGGAGAGGAGAGTTGGTAGGAAAAATTGGTGAGAACCGTTTTATCCCGTGAGATAGGAATATGCTCATAGGAATTACGTGGCATTTCTGAAGATTTCGTACTTTTCGCCTATTGTCGAATTAATTCACCTAGGAATAGAGTGTGTTATTCGCCTTAAAAAATTCTATTGACCTCGGGAGAGGCAGTATAGTATTTTAGCAATCTTCGCCTTCAATAATTTGGGAAATAATTTAATTCATAATAATCAAGAGTAATTCGGATAAACCGAGGTGGATTCACAATCCTAGATACTTCTCTATTTGATTTTCCTTCTTCGAAAAATCGATTTTACTATTTATTCTTTTATTAATTTTCTTTAATTATTACTTGCATTTCAAATTTCGATAG
This sequence comes from Orobanche coerulescens, assembly GCA_033398695.1. Taxonomy (NCBI): domain Eukaryota; kingdom Viridiplantae; phylum Streptophyta; class Magnoliopsida; order Lamiales; family Orobanchaceae; genus Orobanche; species Orobanche coerulescens. The sequence continues at coordinate 136,674,821 of CM065811.1, read as the reverse complement.
TTCAAATAAAATTAGAATACGCATAAATCGGTAATTAGTGAGTCAGTCCTCGAGGGAACGATACTTTCTTACCACTTTATTACTTGCTTACGACAACGTGCACTTGCGTTAACCAAATTGCGTAACAGCCACTGATAAGCATTTTCAGCCATAGCTTCCAATAAAGAATGAGCTTCAACCATCGTCTTGCCCATTAAAGCTCCTCCAGTGGCTGCATCAACAAGAGTGCATGTAGAAGCACTCAGTCCGTTATAGAATGTCTAAACTGCAGCCAATCCGGTGGACCATGATGTGGGCATCTCCTTAGCAAATCCTTGTATCGCTCCCATGCTTCATGAAGCGATTCCATCTCAAATTGCCCGAAAGTAGTTATCTCATTTCTGAGTCGTGCTGTCTTCGCCGGCGGAAAGAACTTAGCTAGAAAAGCTTGTGCTAATTCCGCCCAAGTCGTGATAGAGCCAGGCGGGAGTGAGTTCAGCCAAATCTTGGCTTTGTCCCTCAAAGAAAATGGAAAAATCTGTAGACGAATGGCGTCATCAGAAACTCCATTATTCTTGAATGTATCACATATCTCGAGAAAGGATGCAATATGAGCATTAGGATCATCATTCGCCAGTCTGCAAAATTGGCTCGCTTACACCATTTGGATGATAGCCGGCTTAATCTCGAAATTGTTCGCTTGAATGGTTGGACGCCGAATCCTCAAAAAATTCGCATTAATATGTGGAAGCGCATAATCACAGAGTGCCAATGCCGGTTGAGCTTGCTGAATATGATTGTCGATCCCTTGATTTCCGATGTTTTCAGCCATGGTATCCGTAATTGAAAATTCACGTCTTTCCTTCCTGTTTTTCCACAAGGTCCTCTCGAGTTCGGTATCCAAAGGGAATAAACCTTCCTCACCAAATTTTCTCATGCACTAAACGAAACTCCTGAAAGGAAAAAACAAATAAAAACAAATTTACACAAAAATAAAATAATGTTCAAATTAAGACTGAAAATACTAAAATTGATATTAGTAAAAACAATCAGTTCCCCGGCAACGGTGCCAAAAACTTGTTACGTATTTTAGTGAACGCAAGTGCACGTTGTCGTAAACAAGTAATAAAGTGATGAGAAAGATATCGTTCCCTCGAGGACTAGCATACTAATTACCAATTTATTTGTATTCTAGTTTTATTTGAACGATCGAATTTTGTGGTTGAAGAATTATTAGAAACCAAATAAAGCAATAAACTAAAAACAACTAATAAAATCAATAGTCTGATGAAAGGAGATCAAATAAGAGAGCAATCTAGGATTGAGAATCCGCCTCGATTAATCCGGATTAATCTTGATTAATATAAATTATCTAATTACCTAATTTATGACAGCGAAGCTTCTAAGATAATCTAATGCCTCTCCCGAGGACATTAGAATTTTCTACGGTGAATAAATCACTCTATTCCTAGATGAGTTAATTCAACAATAGCCAAAAAGTCTAAAATCTTCAAACGAGCTACGTAATTCTTGTGAGTATATTACTATCTCACAAAACAAAACGGTTCTCACCAATTTTTCCTACTAACTCTCCTCTCCCGATTTGAGTTACGCAATTAAAACAATTCAATCATATGCCACATAATTGAAAGCATTAAGAAAAATTGGGGAAAAACTCAATAGAAAAGCGAAATATATTAATAATGTAAAATCAAGAGTTAATCCGTCAAAATCTCGATTTCGTCACAATCCTAGAAAAAGGGGTCTAGCCCGACATGCTACAAAACAATATACAAATATTCAAATTAAACATAAGAAAGAAAATCTAACACAATTGAAGACTGGCTTCTTCTATTCTCTGGATTTTGCTTTCTGCTGCTAGGTATCTTCTTCTCCTCTTCGATGATGATATTTTTTGACATTCAATGCCTTTTTAGAACTTTCATTCCGCCTCCAAAACACGTCCAAGAATTAGGTCGAAAACAGCCTTCAGAACAGCCAAAAACGCGGGCTGAACTCAAAGAACCCGTGCCGCGGTCCGCAGCTCGGCTTTAGTGTGCCGCGGCCCTTGTCCGTGTGCTGCCAGGCCTGGGTGATTTTTTTTCCTTACGGGCCGCGGCTCAGGATGAGCGTGCCGCGGCCCCCGGTACAGTTTGTACCGGTTACTTCTAGGTGTGCCTGTGCCGCGGCTCCGGCTCGATGCGACGCGGCCCTTGACCAAAAAATGTCGTTTTGGCCCATTTTTCTTCGTTTAAGCTCCCAAACTCTAATTTCCTTCAAAACATATAAACATAATGCATTAAAATCTCATTTATGCAGATTTAAACCCAAAATGGAGATAAAATAATGATAATCAAGTGCACAAAAATACATCTAACACTTACCACGCTCCCAGCATGCGCAATGTCAGGTCTCGTACACAATAAAGCATATATAAGGCTACCCACTGCCGAATCATATGGTATCTTACTCATTTCCTTTCATTGTTCCTCACTATGAGGACACATCTCCAAGGTGAGTTTTATTCCATGTCGCATTGGTAGGAACCTTCTTGTAGAATAATCCATCTTAAATCGCTTTAAAATTTTAGCTATATAGAGGGCTTGGAAAGACCTATCATTCTCTTCGCTCTATCCTGGTAGAGCCGAATACCAAGAATATAGGTTGCTTCTCCGAAGTCTTTTATGGAAAAATTACTCGAAAGCCAAGCTTTCACAGAACTGAGCATTCCCACATCATTTTATATTAGTAGAATGTCATCTACAAACAGTACTAATAATGCGATCTTGCTCCCACTAACCCTCTTGTATACACAATGTTCCTCTTCATTTTGTACGAAGTCAAACTCTTTGACTGCCTCGTCAAACCGAAGGTCCCAACTACATGAAGACTGCTACAGTCCATTTCATGGAGTCTACATCCACCCTTTCTAGGTCATTGATCGCGGGTCGGTCTCTTGGTTATCACGTGGAACCTCGTGGAGAACCAGTTCCTCCAAGTGCATAAAACTTTACCTATCAGGTAATTGAGACACCCTACTAGACCTACGAGGTGGTTGTCCTTGTGTTTCAGAAGGTTCGGTTCCAACTTCTTGTACAAGTGTCTCCTGAGGAGTTTCATTATATTCTTCCAGAGAAATACTTCTACCTGCTCCGCATTCCTGAATGAACTCTTATTCCGGGAAGTGTGCTTGCAAAGAAACAATGATCTTTCGATCTTCGGGCATGTGGAATAGATAACCCATCATCCCATATGGGAATCCAATGAAACGTCCCTTCACGGACCTTGCTTCCAATTTCTCCACCTTAGTCTTCTTGACATAGGCGGGACATCCCCAAATCCTAATGTGATTAAGACTTGGTTTCCTGCACTGCCACATATCATGTGGAGTTTTAGGAACGGACTTGTAAGGACATCTGTTCAAGACATAAGCAGCTCAGGAGTGCATAATGTAACACCACCAAACCACTCGGGAATATTACAGCACCGCAGACCCTCTCCGTGAGGATCTACCAGGCTAAATACAAAAACAATACATCACATTACATGCCGACATGGTTAAATAATGAACCATTAGACCGACTTGGTCTGTTACCACAACATACACAGCAACATACATAAATCTTTCCCACAACTCATACCCACGCAGGGGTTAGAATACATCAACATTCCCATAAGACGGGAAAATACCACAACGGAAAGATAAGACAACAAGGCTTTACTAAAATACTGAACATTGGTCTTCATGTGATTAGTATCGTCATCTTCCATCATCTTTCATACCGAACCTATGATTCGCTCCCCAGCAACCTGCAAGTACCTCGACACAATACATACATCCACCCCCCAAATACTGGGGGGTTAGCAAAACTCCACTGTTTTGCTAGTGCAAGCATAAAGTGCAAATACGAGCTATACACAACATACTCCAAGAATATAATAACTTGATTAATTCCACAATTTAACACAATGAGGACTTCCCGAGATATTTCATTGGATAACCTAGTTCAAACCGTAAAAAGTTGGAATGAGACATGTAGACTCTTTGAAAAGCATTCAAAGATTCTTGGGAGTTTTTTTTAGAAAAGTATTTATAAACTAATGAATTCTCAACTTGACAAAAACCACATAGGGACGTGGCCAAAGAATTGTTTTTGTTCAGAAAAAATACCATTCCAGTTACAAAACACGGGGTCCACGACCCAAATCATCCACATCACATACTCGAATGAATAACCTAATGGTCACACTCGATACACAGTCAAACAACAATGCATGGAAACAATCACAGGGCCTGCATCCTTATGTCAAAAATATCCAAATCAAGGAAACGAAACATATACGACACTATATTGGTGTCATTCTAGCCAAGTACCAAGACCCTACATATGACATATCTTGAGATATTCCGGACATATCACAATTTTCGAAAACAATATCATTACAAAACAACAACGGGGGCTGTAGAGGTACTGCACCTCACGCGAGATACATACCTCTCCCCAGAAAGTCCTCGTCAGGCCTCCCTGGTTGTACAAACCCAGCCAAGTGGACCACAGAGGCCTCAGTCTACGGAACCCAGGGGACCCACAACTAGTTTTACTTGGCACACGACCACAAGTCGCACTTGCTGAAATCACATTTCACAACATATTTCACGAATTAATTCCCCCAAAGCACATCAACTGCAAGCTAAGGTACTTGTTAGAAACGGCCACTATATCTGACACATACTCACATCACACAACATCACGTACTTATCAAAGACACATATATCCAGACACATACACGCACACTCACACTTCTTGCCAAAAAGACATAGCTTTAAGTCCACTATCTATAACACCCCCAATATATTCAGGAATATTACAGCGCCGTAAATCCTTTACATAAGAATTTACAAGGCTGAATAAAAGAAATGACACTAACAGATACCAATTTATGAAATTACTGAAATAAAATACAACCGTCTGGTTCAATACCGAGAATACAAATATCCAATGAAGAGTTATTATTACATCACTAAAATCCAGACATTAAAAACTGACGACGTACTCGAGTACTTATTGAAATAACCAACAAACAACAGACAGTAAACCCGGCCGGAACATCACTCTGCACCCTCGTCGTCATGCATCTCCAGTGGTTGTTTCCCCGCTCTCCTGGATCCTGAACATACACAAATGTTCACCCCCGAAGGGGTTAGCACAACAATGCTAGTACAAGTACAATAATCATACAACAGTAATATAATCAACAATTATATCATAACAAGTTTCTCCAACGAGAAATATTCACAACACATATCATATCATAACAGTTTCAACATACTGATGGTATTCCAACGATCCAGCGCACACAGCTATAGATTCCCACGATGATCCCGTCGGACCAAAGCATGGTGGAACTACCTGTCCAACGATCCAGCGCACACAGCTATAGATTCCCATGATGATTCCCGTCGGATCAAAGCATGGTGGACATTTAATCACAACACATAATACACAATACAATCACCATATACTTGTCATTATATAGACAATTCTAATTAGAGTACTTGCCTCGGTTCGTTGACAAGAATAAACTTCCATGAATATCAAAATACTCGAAGGTCGTTCCCTTCGATCAATCACGTGTTAAGCTCGAACCTTAATTAAAGAAATAGAATAGAATTCATTTCATGCCGTACGAACGTCTAATAATTCTACAATTAAAGTTGAAAGTCCTTAATATGCAATCTGTTTGGATAGCTTAATGCACGCTACGAATCCTATGTAGCGTAGGTTAATGCTACTAGTTAGCGCACGCAGTACACACAGCCTAGCATACGCTAACCAGGCATGGTCAGTGCCTCACTGTTCAGCCGACTAACTCAGCTCATGACTTAACGCACGCTAAGTCCCAATCGTGGCGTACGCTAAACGTACTCGATAGCGCACGTTAATTTACGTAGCTTAGCGCACGCTAAGAGTGCATGGCAGTTCACTGGAGGGCAGCAAATTATACAAATGGTGATGAAGTAAGCGAATTCCTCAATGATTAATGTTTGTTATCCGGCTTCATGTTATGTTCATAACCTTTATGAATGATCTCATGGATAATAACAACTTCGAGGTGCAAGTATACGTATAATCATCATAACACCATAATCCATCTTGATTACAATTCTCATGCGAAGTTGGTGATCTCCGGTTGATGTATTAGATTCTACTATCATTATACATATTCAGACTTCATCTTGAGGTGAACTAACAATTCCAACTTATACAAAAGAATATTTCTTAAGATGATTCTTCCTTTAAGTTCTTATAACCGAAATAATATCACCTCCAATTCATGATCACAAAGATAACATAAATCATACGGATTGTTAACTTCAGAATATTTCTCTCATCATTTGTAGTACTAGGATTCCGACTTCAAGGTTCCAACAAAAATATCGTAATCGTAGACATTCCAATCTTCTAAACATGATGTTGTTGAATAATTCACTAATGAAATTCAATATCTCATTAACATGATCATATTATTCTCCATAACACGAATCTAGAGTTGAAGATAGAATCAACATACCTTAATATGACGAAATCACTGAACCACAAGGTAGAATCCGACTCCGGTTGGTTATGTGCCACTCCAAGGTGTTACTTCTCTTCAATGATCACTCACAAGTGATAAACAATATTCAAGGATTAATAAGATGTGTTCTATGTGTGTTAGAAAGATGATTATAGCTCTCTGGCCTCTCAGGAATGAAGAATGGATGAAGGAAATGTAAGCCAAAATGGGTTGTTGTCTCATTTATAATATTCTGCACTTTAGCTAATTAGCGCACGCTACAATACATACTTAGCGCGCGCTAATAAGCGTTGACTCCAAATCTGTCCAGGTTCGTCCGCGGGAATCTTATCCGGACCCATGTCCCGGCTGGAGCATGTGCTAGCCGCCTACCTCAATAATTCAGTGTCTAGCGCACGCAACTCCAACATACGTAGCGTGCGCTAGTAATAGCCGATAGCGTGCGTTAAGCTACATTCTTAGCGTGCGCTATCACGAGTTTGCATGAGAAAATTTGCGTGTTGTTATACTTAAGTACAAGGATGCCAATGCAAGAAATTTCATACTCCAATAATCAATACCACAAATCCGAATAATACAGGGTTTGAATACAGATGAAATATACAGTAATAAATCCGGATATTACATACTCTCCTACTAAAAAGGAGTTTCGTCCAGAAACTCAAGACGAAAATAACTCGGGATATCTGGACTTCATGCCATCTTCTGTTTCCCATGTGGCTTCTTCCATTCCGTGATGTGACCATTGAACTTTGACTAAAACGATTGGTTTGTTCCTCAACTGCTTAACTCGACTCTCGAGTATCTTGACCGGTCTTTCTTCAAACGTCCCATCCTGAGCGACTTCGATCTCCCCGAAATCAATGACATGACTAGGGTCCGGTATATATCTCCGTAACTGGGATACGTGGAATACGTTATGAACATGGCTCAATGACGGTGGCAATGCCAATCTGTATGCCAACTCTCCAATTCTCTCAAGGATCTCGAATGGTCCGATATACCTCGGACTTAGCTTTCCTTTCCTTCCGAAACGAAGTATCCCCCGAGTAGGAGAAACCTTTAAAAGTACGTGGTATCCCGTATTGAACTCCAAAGGGCTACGGCATATGTCTGCGTAAGATTTCTGGCGACTTTGGGCAGTCAACAGCCTTTCACGAATCAAGGCTATCTTCTCTCGAGTCTGTACGATCAAATCTGGTTCCGTCCCGATTAAGTCTGATGAATCATCCCAATATAGGGGCGATCAACATCTCCTCCCGTATAATGCCTCAAACGGTGCCATCTTAATGGAATCATGCCAACTATTGTTGTAGGTAAATTTAATCAACGGTAGATGAACATCCCAATCAGTTGACCAATCTAAAGCACAAGCCCTCAGCATATCTTCCACCGTTTGAATAGTCCTCTCGGATTGTACATCAGTTTGTGGGTGATAAGCTGTGCTGAAGTTCAATTTGGTTCCTAAGGCCTTATGAACTGCTTTCCAAAAGTGAGACACAAAACGGCCATCTCGATCAGAAACAATGGTCTTCGGCGTACCATGCAATCGAACTATCTCCGAAATAAATACTTGTGCCAACCTCTCTGGTCCCCACGTGTCCTTAATGCCTAGAAAATGAGCTGATTTGGTTAAACGATCAACTATCACCCAAATCATGTTCAGTCTGGTCTTGGTTCTCGGCATACTAGTGATAAAGTCCATCGATATGTCCTCCCACTTCCACTCAGGAATCGGGAGCGGCTTCAACATCCCGGCAAGCCATTGATGCTCAATTTTAACCTGCTGACAAGTCAAGCATTTCGAAACATAGTCCGCTACATCTTTCTTCATGTTGCTCCACCAGAAATTGTGCTTCAAGTCTTTATACATCTTACTAGTGCCCGGGTGGATAGAATAGGGTGAACTGTGAGCTTCCTTCATAATTGTCTGTTTTAGAACATCGATATCAGGAACGCAGAGTCGGTTCTGGAATCTCAAAACTCCATCATCATGAATTAGGAATCTGGGGGCCTTTCCTTGGATCACTTCACCACGTACCCGAATCATCAGAGGATCATCCGCCTGTCTAGATTTGATTTCTTCGGTTAATGACGAAGTTAATTCCATCACGCACAGTAGTCCTTAGACTCTTTGTAACCACACTTCAATTCCTTCTCGAATCATCTCTCGTTGAAGGCTAAGTTGGGAGGTTAGAGTCTCCAGCATCTGAATAGAAATAGGCTTGCGGCTGAGTGCATCGGCCACTACATTCGCTTTGTCTGGATGATACAAAATATCCAAGTCATAGTCCTTAATCAGTTCTAACCATCTTCTTTGCCGCATGTTCAATTCTTTCTGACTGAAGATGTATTTGAGACTCTTGTGATCCGTAAAGATCTGACAGTGAGTCCCGTACAGATAATGCATCCAGATTTTCAAAGCAAAAACTATTGCTGCTAGCTCCAAATCATGTGTTGGGTAATTCACTTCATAAGGTTTCAGCTGTCGCGACGCATAAGCTATCACCTTGGCATTCTGCATCAATACGCACCCGAGTCCTTGGTTTGAAGCATCACTGTAAACTATAAATCCCCCAGTTCCTTGTGGAAGTGATAGAATCGGTGCCGTCGTCAATCTCTTCTTCAATTCATCAAAACTAGTCTGACACGACTCGTTCCACTCAAACTTTTGAGTTTTCTGCAGGAGTCGAGTAAGTGGGCAGGAAATTTTGGAAAATCCTTCCACGAACCGACTATAATACCCAGCAAGTCCTAATAAACTTCGGACTTCTTTCACATTCTTTGGAGGCTTCCAATCCAAAACCGCTTCGATCTTCTGCAGATCTACTCGGACTCCTTCAGCTGATACCACATCACCGAGGAACATTACTTCCTTTAGCCAGAATTCACACTTAGAGAGTTTCGCGTACAGTTGCTCGCTTCTCAAAAGTCCTAATACAATCCGCAAATGCTGTGCATGCTCTTTCGGGTTCTTAGAATACACTAGAATGTCATCAATGAACACGACCACAAATTTATCCAAATATTCGATGAACACTCGGTTCATCAACTGCATGAATACAGCAGGTGCATTAGTGAGACCAAACGGCATCACTACAAACTCATAGTGTCCGTAGCGAGTTCTGAACGCTGATTTCAGAACATCAACTTCTTTAATCCTCAGCTGATGATACCCTTATCTCAAATCGATTTTAGAAAATACTGTTGCCCCTTGCAACTGGTCAAACAGATCATCAATCGGTGGCAACGGATACATGTTCTTAATCGTCATCTTGTTCAGCTCTCGATAGTCAATACACAGTCGAAGCGATACATCCTTCTTTCGGACAAAAAGGACTAGTGCTCCCCAGGGTGAAACGCTTGGCTGAATATAGCCTTTATCCAGTAACTCCTCCAGCTGCTTCTTCAGTTCATACATTTCAGTAGGTGCCATACGATACGGCGCCTTAGAAATTGGTGTAGCTCCGGGTTCCAGCTCAATGGTGAATTCTACATCCCGTCGTGGAGGTAGTCCAGGTAAGTCGTCGGGAAATACATCTGGAAGTTTGTTAACAACAGGAATGGATGAAAGTTCCACAATTTCGTCTTCTTTCTTCATTGCATAGCACCAGTACCCGGTACAGCCCTGTTTCAACAATTTGACAGCTTTCATCGCCTTAATCAACTTTCCTGAGCTTCCTGGTTTCCATCCCTCAAACAGTACTTCGGAACCATCGTCAGCGATCAGCGAGATATTCCTCCTTCGGTAGTTTACAATTGCTCCATATCGATTAAGCCAATCATCTCCGAGTATCAGGTCGTCTCCTTGCATTTCTATTACGATCAAATTTGAGAGCCACTCTCTGCCTTCAAATGATATAGGGAAATTTCTGGTTTCTAAGTTCCCGACAATCCTCTCTCCACTCGGCAAACAAACAACATAAGGTTCACAAGCATGAAAACCGTAAATATTTAAACGATTTACACAAGACAAGGATATAAAATAATGCGTGGCTCCTGTATCGAATAAAACGCTAACTGGATGGGAAAGGATCTAGACAGTACCTAATGCGTCAGCAGCATCCTGATCGTCTGTTTTCCTCATCTCGTACAGACGTGGGGGAACAGATCCGGCACTCGATGTACCCTTTCGGTCCCATTATCCTCTGCCTCGTCCGCGGCTAAAATTTTGAGGCATCTGAACACTTTGATGCGTCTGTTGGATACTAGCTTCCTTCTGAACTGGCTGCGATGAACGGGTTCCATTGTACTTGGTGGCGTCCTTGCAAAACGTCGCACAGTGCCCTTCCTGTCCGCAGTCAAAACATGTAACTGGAGTGCGCAAACAATCACGCCAAAGGTGGCCTGGGCGACCACAGTTAAAGCACTTCCTAGCTGTATCCGTCGTGGTTGACATTGTTCCGTAATTCTTTCCGCTCTTAGATGGGTGCGGAGGTTTCCTGAAAGAAAAACAAGATTGGGCCTTGCGGGGCCTACTGCTCTTGTGCTCTGTAAAAGTACCAGAGACTTTCTGTTTCTTCGACTACATACTCTTCTCCATTGCTGCTTCTTTTATTTCGTACGCTAACGCCTTATCCTGGTATTGGCGGAGAGTGGTACATTCAAAACCGGACATGTACCTATGGATTTTTTGTTTCATCCTCATTTCAAAATGAATCATCATCTCTGCATTTGTTCTGACCAGATGTCGAACAAATGCTAACTGCTGGTTAAACGTCTTAATTGTCTGGGATACGGGTTCGTTTGATGGCTGAGCGGAGAAAAACTCCCGAATTTTGGTTTCTCTCACAGGACGAGGGCAGTACTGAGCTTCCATCATCATTTTAAATTCTGTCCAATCAGCATCATGATCTGCAGGTCGGATAGCTTCCCACCACTCGGATGCCTCCCCAATCAGAAAGTACTGGGCAATAGGAGCTCTCCTGTCGTCTGGGCAATTAATTCCAGCAAAATTTTTCTCCAATTCCTTCAACCAATGATCCCAAGTGGGAGTCTCAGAAAAGCCATCAAATTTAGGTGGTTGCATTTTCGCTACCTCTTGCAGCCATCAGTCACCTCGATTTCCCATTTCTAGGATCCTTTGTTGTCCATCTCCCTGCTGAAGTCCCACTGCCATCTGCATTCGGTCGACGACATGAGCGAACTGAGTCATCTGATTCACCACTTGACGAAGGATTTCTGGTACAGCAGGTTCCGGTTCGTTATTGATGGATTGTTGCGGCTCGCCTGAGCTATGACTAGCCTGATTAGAAGGCGACGCCTCCCTTTCAGCATTCGTTCGTCCGCGTCCACGACCGCGACCACGTCCACGTCCGCCTCTTAACATACTGTAAGCACAAATACTTAATATACAGGAAACAACATCGTTCTAATGTTCAAGTATAAAAAGGTACAACATGTAAAGAACGAGATAGAGTTTAGGAACTTACAACCACCGTTCGCATGAAGACGTAGGCAATACAGTGATGTCATTCACGGCCGGTTACCTCAAAAGACGTAAATGACCCCTATTTTAACCCAATGGCCAAGATATCCATAATCTTAGCTCCGATACCATATTCTGTAAAACCCCCGATATATTCAGGAATATTACAGCGCCGTAAATCCTTTACATAAGAATTTACAAGGCTGAATAAAAGAAATGACACTAACAGATACCAATTTATGAAATTACTGAAATAAAATACAACCGTCTGGTTCAATACCGAGAATACAAATATCCAATGAAGAGTTATTATTACATCACTAAAATCCAAACATTATAAACTGACGATGTACTCGAGTACTTATTGAAATAACCAACAAACAACAGACAGTAAACCCGGCCGGAACATCACTCTGCACCCTCGTCGTCATGCATCTCCAGTGGTTGTTTCCCCGCTCTCCTGGATCCTGAACATACACAAATGTTCACCCCCGAAGGGGTTAGCACAACAATGCTAGTACAAGTACAATAATCATACAACAGTAATATAATCAACAATTATATCATAACAAGTTTCTCCAACGAGAAATATTCACAACACATATCATATCATAACAGTTTCAACATACTGATGGTATTCCAACGATCCAGCGCACACAGCTATAGATTCCCATGATGATCCCGTCGGACCAAAGCATGGTGGAACTACTTGTCCAACGATCCAGCGCACACAACTATAGATTCCCATGATGATTCCCGTCGGATCAAAGCACGGTGGACATTTAATCACAACACATAATACACAATACAATCACCATATACTTGTCATAATATAGACAATTCTAATTAGAGTACTTGCCTCGGTTCATTGACAAGAATAAACTTCCATGAATATCAAAATACTCGAAGGTCGTCCCCTTCGATCAATCACGTGTTAAGCTCGAACCTTAATAAAAGAAATAGCATAGAATTCATTTCATGACGTACGAACGTCTAACAATTCAACAATTACAGTAGAAAGTCCTTAATATGCAATCTGTCTGGATAGCTTAACGCACGCTATGAATCCTATGTAGCGTACGTTAATCCTACTCGTTAGCGCACGCAGTACACACAGCCTAGCGTACGCTAACCAGGCGTGGTCAGTGCCTCACTGATCAGCCGACTGACTCAGCTGATGACTTAACGCACGCTAAGTCCCAATCGTGGCGTACGCTAAACGTACTCGATAGCGCACGTTAATTCACGTAGCTTAGCGCCCGCTAAGAGTGCATGGTAGTTCACTGGAGGGCAGCAAATTATACAAATGGTGATGAAGTAAGCGAATTCCTCAGTGATTAATGTTTGTTATCCGGCTTCATGTTATGTTCATAACCTTTATGAATGATCTCATGGATAATAACAACTTCGAGGTGCAAGTATACGTATAATCATCATAACACCATAATCCGTCTTGATTACAATTCTCATGCGAAGTTGGTGATCTCCGGTTGATGTATTAGATTCTACTATCATTATACATATTCAGACTTCATCTTGAGGTGAACTAACAATTCCAACTTATACGAAAGAATATTTCTTAAGATGATTCTTCCTTTAAGTTCTTATAACCGAAATAATATCACATCCAATTCATGATCACAAAGATAACATAAATCATACGGCTTGTTAACATCAGAATATTTCTCTCATCATTTGTAGTACTAGGATTCCGACTTCAAGGTTCCAACAATAATATCATAATCGTAGACATTCCAATCTTCTAAACATGATGTTGTTGAATAATTCACTAATGAAATCTAATATCTCATTAACATGATCATCTTATTCTCGATAACACGAATCTAGAGTTGAAGACAGAATCAACATACCTTAATATGATGAAATCACTGAACCACAAGGTAGAATCCGACTCCGGTTGGTTATGTGCCACTCCAAGGTGTTACTTCTCTTCAATGATCGCTCACAAGTGATAACCAATATTCAAGGATCAATAAGATGTGTTCTAAGTGTGTTAGAAAGATGATTATAGCTCTCTGGACTCTCAAGAATGAAGAATTGACGAAGGAAATGTAAGCCAAAATGGGTTGTTGTCTCATTTATAATATTCTGCACTTTAGCTAATTAGCGCACGCTACAATACATACTTAGCGCGCGCTAATAAGCGTTGACACCAAATCTGTCTAGGTTCATCCGCGGGAATCTTATCCGGACCCATGTCCCGGCTGGTGCATGTGCTTTCCGCCTACCTCAATAATTCAGTGTCTAGCGCACGCAACTCCAACATACGTAGCATGCGCTAGTAATAGCCGATAGCGCGCGTTAAGCTATATTCTTAGCGTGCGCTATCACGAGTTTGCATGAGAAAATTTGAATGTTGTTATACTTAAGTAAAAGGATGCCAATGCAAGAAATATCATACTCCAATAATCAAGACCACAAATCCGAATAATACAGGGTTTGAATACAGATGAAATACACAGTAATAAATCCGGATATTACACTATCGACATAACAACACACAACGGTACCATACGCAAAGAAGATGTTCCAATGCACACCACTAATACACATTCTCAGAACAACACAATCGTTCACAAACACATAAGTAGATCTTAAAGAGAACCTTTATCGAGAATATACCGATTCTTTTATAAGTTCATTAAAAACAATCCAATCACACACATAGTCAATTACCAACTATCGCAACTACGAAACATGAAGTGTATAGGCAAGATACTTGCCTCAATAATCGATACTGAAACCTCCGACGAAGATGGCTCAACCGAGAAACCTCGAACACCTAAAATGTTCTGGCGAAAACAACGAAAACATGATCACTACAAGTATAACGGTTAACAACAATGAGAAATGCACCCAAGAACCAAGGGAAAACCCTTAGAGGCATTTAATCAGACATTAAATGCTCAAGGCTCCCTACGAACATAAAAATCAAGGTTGGACTCAAACGAATTCAAGATACGATATACAATCCATAAATCATGATCCACGATGCCCAACAACACCATCTTTTCCCTCAAAATCCGATGAAACAACGAGATCGAGAAAGAACTTTCGAAAAAATCAATTTTAGGAAATTACAAGGGATTACCTTCGATACGGACGAGAAGAAATTAAAAGATGATGATAATAGACACCAAGCAAGCTTCCAAAATGATCCTTAAAGATGTACCAGTCAAAACCCGAATCTTGCCGAAGGATCGCGAAAGAAATGAAGAAATGAGGAAAAATGCCAAGTCCAGGCCTTATATACCAAATCTTCCGAGCCATTACGGCCGTAAACGGTAGGGCATTACGGCCTTAATCGGACTTACCGAGCATTATGTCCCATTTGTGCAGTATCCTTATGATCGTAACCGGCCAACCCATTGCGGCCGTAACCGACAACCTCATTGCGGCCGTAACCGAGCACCCACTGCGGCCGTAATCGATAGGCACCTTACGGCCGTAACTGAGCACCCATTGCGGCCGTAACCAACAGGCACCTTACGTCCGTAACCGAGCACCCATTGCGGCCATAACCGAGCACCCATTGTGGCCGTAACCGAGCACCCATTGCGGCCGTAACCGACAGGCACCTTACGGCTGTAACCGAGCACCCATTGCGGCCTTAACCGACAGGCACCTTATGGCCCTAACCGGCAGGTCCCTTACAGCCGTAACTCCGCCAGACGAGTCTTTGCCCCAAAACGTGCGGTCGTGACTCGGTCGTGGCCAACTCCGGCAGCCCGGTTAGACGTTGACATCTCGGTTTACCAATACACTAGCTATGATTCAAAAGAATGATGAGTAGGCTTCGAAACCCAACGTACCACAGTACAAGCACACGATTACAAAGACGTGGACTACCACAAACCACTCGACCGAAAAAAGGTTCAACGAAACTGGGATGAAGATCTCGGGTATTACATTCTACCCCTCTTAAAAGAAGTTTCATCCCCGAAACTTAAAACATGAAACAATCAACGCAAGATAATCTCAGATAACACATGTTATCCGTCGCCGATGACCGGCAACGAATCACAAGCAGTCCGAGGCTGCTACTATCCACACTGCTACACCAGAATGATAACAAAACGCAATGAACAAAAATTAATATGGTTGACCGACCCAAGTAGCACAGCGATCAAAACACGAGTTAAACGCTGAATAAATACGAAATTCCACAACCCAAGGTTTGAAAGATTGAATACGAAGCTAATTTCCCGAACTTAAGGAAATTACGGAGTGATCCGAATGATCGAAAAAAATAACAATACGGGATCAACAAAATCCGGACAACAAACGATCGAATAGTAAAGATTGAAACAACAACGGTCGAACAAGCATATTCGGATCACAACAAACAACGAAAAAAATCGAAGAATAATTTCGATGTTCACACCTCGGCTCAAGACAATAGATATTCTGGTAAAGACTACAAGATGTTCATCTGCATCATATTCACGGGGATGGAATCCGAGTTCGTAAAAAAAATCACAACAACAAAGGGGTTAATCTGAAAAAATACCACCACTCGTACGAACAACCAAAAGTATAGAATAGAACAAGTTCAGAAAATATCAACGACCACAAACGTGTCGATATGACTGAAAAATAGAGAAGTTCAACAATCCGATCCACCTCTAATAAAAGAAATTAGAAACAACGAAGCAAGGAAATAACATAACATACAACTGGTAGACTGCTCATCTCAGAGACTCCTCAGAGTCAGTCCTGATATTAGTGCTCACATCCGTGCCTTGGAAGGCTCAGTAACCAACTCACAAAACTGAATCCTGTGACCTTCATGTCCGCACTTGTGACACGTTATCGGTGGGGAAGGACAACGTGCACGTAGATGCCCCGGCATATTACAATTGAAACACCTTTTGTTCCTACCAGAAGTCAAAGATGACGACTTGGAACTCCTAATTCCACTTATTGAACGATGAAGCTTTACGGCAGAAAGACTATGGTGTTGAAATTTAGAAACTCCATCTCCAGCACTAACCACAACATCATCCAACTTCCTCTGCATTCTAATCAGTTCGAGACAAAACCCAGCTTCCAGAAGTTCTCGAAACTCCACCCACATGACGACACGATCCCGAGGTTTAACAGCTTCCCACCAATGAGCGGCATCGTCACCAAGAAGATACTGAGCAATAGGAACCTTCCGATCTTCGGGACAATCAATGGCCTCGAATATATTTTCCAACTGAATAAGCCAACCATCCCAACCCAAAGAATCCGCCATACCAACAAATCGAGGAGGATTCATACTAACTGCCTCTTGGAGCCAAAGGTTTGCCTCGATCTTCTGAATCGCGTCACTGTTACATTGAACCGCCTGAGTCAAGTGAGTCATCTATGTCACTACCTGTTGCAAGATGGTAGCAATACCAAAGTCAACTTCATTCCCGGCAGCATTCTCTTCGTCTCGTATCTGACCCCCGTAGCAATCTGTACCACAATTACGACCACGACCTCTGCCTCTCGGCATACTAACCAGTAACCACCTATTACAACAAAATTCAAAAGTCACACCCACTCAATAATCGTCCTGAACGGACAACGCACATAGAGATGCAATCACAGTTATGACTGCAAAAGTTACACTTAACGGCAAAAATGTAGTCCCAAAGCTTCTGGCCATTTTTGATTAGCGTGCGTTACAACCGAGATTAGCTTGCACTAACTGTCTGATTCAGTAGTGTAATTACGAACACAACCCACATAGTATTAGAGCTGAAGGTTATAAATAGCCAACAACATACAAAATCCAAACGCCTATGGTTCACACCATCAACTTAACGTCATAATAACTACATACCCACTCATTAACATCATGAAACTGAATGTTTAAAAATGAGGGTCACGTCTTGTATTGATTTGGAAGACCTCAATTTAATTTAAAATCATGTTTTGAATAATCATAGTACAAATTAAAAATGAGATATCAATTAAAAAAATCATGTTACTCCCCAAGGAAGTTTTCCATGTTCAAACTTCAAAGTTTAAGTCGAGTTGTCCTTACTCGGTTATCTGAAAATAGAATCAATCGACAAAATCGCTTTCACAAATCCTTCTCAAACATGACAAATGATCACCGATGGTGAGGTTTTACAAAATATCGAAAGTACTTCAAAACATATCTAAGTTTATAAAAGTCTTCAAAAAGTCATTTGCAAATACGCCAAAGGAAACTTTTGAAATAAATTAATAATCGGTTTACATAAATCTATGAAGTTTTCAAAAACGTTTTATAGTTACATGAGCAACCAACACAGTTGTCAATACGAGCACTTATGTAGCAATTAGAAACAATTAATTAAACATACCCGGTTCCCAATACACATGCGCATCTAACACACAAATCATCATACTAACCGATACCATTCACGAGTATAGCCTTAAGTTTGGAACTGATAAAACAAATAAAAATATTCCTTTCACGGCCAAACGGGTTTGTGCTAGAGTTTGGAACTACCTTCGTTACATTAAGGTGCCTAGGAAGGCAAGGCACTTTTGGCATCAGGGGGAAGGTTTTATGGCTAAGCTGGGTATTTCAATGCCCCTGCCTCCCAAAATTAGACTCACAACCGTCAGTTGGGTTCCACCACCCGTTGGGTGGTTTAAATTGAATACGGATGGGGCGGCCAAAAACAATCCTGGTTTAGCGGCAGCCGGGGGGATCCTTCGGGACCATGGGGGTACCCCTATATTCTGCTTCTATGAATTTATTGGAGAGCAATCGAATTCTTATGCGGAGCTTTTTGCGATCTGGCGAGGGATTGACCTTTGTGTGGAGAGAGGGTTCCAGAATATTTGGGTGGAAGCTGATTCTACCACTGCCATTGATTTGGTTACTTCAAATTCTGCTTGTCAATGGAAACTTCAAGGATTAATCCCTAAAATTAAAAAGATGGCTAGCGATAATAATATTCGCTACTCTCACATTTAGAGAGAAGGCAATGCGGTTGCTGATCACCTTGCGAATCAAGGGTGTCTTCATAGAGAATATTTCTACTCGAACTGTCAAGATCTCATAGGGAAGATCCGAGGGCTGATTCGTCTCGACAAAATGAGATTCCCTTATATTAGGAGAAGAAAATACTTTGACCCCTAGCATGTTACCAGTTTTCTTTTTAGCTTTATTGATGGGTGCCCAATCATTTGGATTGGTGAGGATCTAGCCACCCTCGGTTCTATGGGCGTTTAGTGGGTCTTGTCCCCCCATATTTCTGATCTGTTTAATAAATTTCAGGTTTGTTCTTAAAAAACAAAGTTTGGACATACATCGAAGCCATCTGTTTGTGTTTCCGACCAACTTTGTCGTCAACACGCCTTCTGGAACACCTAATTGTCCATAAACTCCCACAATGAATTACACCAAACGAAACTCAATCTTAACAGCATATCTCAATTGCTACACATGTAATATACCACAAGTATTTAATACGATTTCTATCCGAACTCTTACTTATAAACAAAATCTGGTAACACAAAATATAATGTATAATATATAAATTGGGATACTCACATCCACAGGTCGCACGAAGATAATAACTAAACCTCGATACTAATCACGACTGACATCTCAGACGACGCGTCGCAACACGACTCAGTCAGACAAAATCTGACAAGACAAGACAAGACTCGACAACACACAACTTGACCCGACAGCCTAGGTTTCCACATGTAACACCCCCAGATCAAACCGGGAATATTACACGCCGCAGACCCTCTCCGTGAGGATCCACCAGGCTAGACATCAAAACAACACATTACATCACATACCGACGAATCAAAAATAACGGACCAATAGACCGATTTGGTCTTTCGTCACAGACTTACAAATCAAAATACATAAAATCATACTGTCTCATAACCACACAAGTGTAAAATACTTGCAACAATGAACAATAAGACAATGGAAAAGACAATACAATGGACTCCGACTAATCGAACCCAAAGCGGCCTTCGTGTGATTAGTATCATTCGTCTTTCATTATCCCTCGTGCCGATCCTGTGTCTTGCTCCCGAAAACGCATGTACTGGACACAATACAGATATCCACCCCGATTACTCGGGGTTAGCAAACTCCTTTGTTTCGCTAGTGCAAGTATAAAGTGCAAATACGAGCCATACACAACACATTCCGAGAATATAACGAAAGACTTCCCGAGATATATTTAGTTAAAAATAGTTCAAGTCTTGAAAGCGAACGAAGCAAGTAAGCATTGTGAAAACATTTCCAATTCTCGGGAGTTTTGAAAACATCGAAATTAAAAAGGTTCTTAATTCCTCGAAAGCCATTTAGGGTCATGACCCCAAAGTTCATTTTTCAAAATACAAATCCGTTTAACAAAACACGGGGTCCACGACCCAACCATTCCGGTCATAAAACACGGGGTCCACGACCCGATCATCCACTTCAATTCACTTACAAGGTCACATTACACATAACACATTATTCCTATGCCATTCTAGCCAAACACCAAGACTCGAAATATAATGTCTCTCGACCCGAGCACAAAGCATTGTGATACTAGGACAATATCACAATTAACGAAAACATCAACGTCATCCTCAAGATGAAAACCTGGCCCAGTAACCGCGGCCGTACCCCTTAGTATCGGCCCCGGACATCCGTCGGACACTCCGGGTGGGAAACCACTTCGCGGCCGTACCCCTTAGTATCGACCCCGGACATCCCGTCGGACACTCGGTTGGAAGTTCATCCACACACACACCCAAGTCCACTTCCGTGTTGTACCCCTTAATATCGGCCCCGGACATCCGTCGGACACTCGGGTGGAAGGAACAACACACACACACGTTCCAAAATCACGATTGCAAACCACAAGCCTCGAAGGTCAAACACAGTATATATAGACGAGGCACTATACAAGAATGGCCAGTTCATCCAACATATATTCATAACCCAGAACTAATATTATCAACAAGAAAGCACACTATTCCAAAAGCACCGAACGGCACAACCAATATCACATAAATTCACATAATTCATCGATAACCACATGTCTCCACGTACAGCTTAAACAAAGGACTAAACTTCAAAACTTACCGACGACGTAATCACACACAATGGCATCACACGAAAGTATTACGATCTTATACTCAACATTAATACACGTATTCAATTAAGCATATTAATTCTCGGAACACACGAGTCGTCTTTAAGAAAATCATGTTGGTAAATATACCGATACTTTTGAAAAAGATGGTTATGAATATTTATTTAACACATATCGACGATTAACAACCATTATATCCACAAAACACGTAATGTATGGGCAAGATACTTGCCTCGATAATCGATGCCGGACACTCCCACAATCACGGATTAGTCGGGACACCTCGAACACCTACGATTCTCCGGCGAAGACAACGAATACACCCACAATCGAAAAGCTTGAAGAAAATGACGAACGGAAGGGTTCCGACTCGAATTCTTTGCGAGAAATCTGACCCTAACATCATACCATCAATAAATTAACGAACGAACGAGGAAGAATAATCGTAGAACGCTCGAATCCTCTCTATGACATTTTATCGGACACCTTCAAGGCGTCGATCAAGAACTCGACGAAAACAACGAATCGATACGATCCAACTATGGAATAACAAGGGAAAAGATGTAATACATCTCAATAATCATCAATCTATCATAATACCAAGTTAAATCGGATTAATCGGACGAAAACAACCAAAATACCCAAAATCCCCAAAATCTCCCAAAAATGGGTTCTTAGAAGATTACCTTGAGTGATTCAAGTGTTAAGATCCGTAGAACACGCGTTAGATTGATTATCCGAGCCTCACAACCGAAAAGAAACGATGAAAATCGACCCCCGGATGAAGAATTCTCCCCCTCTATACAACTCTCTCGCGACGCAGTGGAAAAATGGGGAAGGAAAATGAGCTTCACGCTCAAAACAACACGTTTATAGTGTAACACAGCAGAACCTATCGGCCGGCCTATCGGCCGATAGGCCCAACCGATAGCCATACGGAATGCCGGCAGTAGGGTCTATCGACCCCCCCTATCGGCCGAAAGGCTCCTGGAAGTGCTCGGCCAAAACTAAAACGACCATAACTCTCTCGTCCGGACTCCGATTGACTCACCGTTTGAACCATTGGAAAGCTAACTCGATGTTCTATAATATTGCAAAGATTTATAATTTTTGGAGTTACCAAAAATTAATGGTGATCTAACAAAGACGAACTCATACTTAGAAAAGTCGTTTAGAAATCCTGAATTCAACAAAACGACACCGAAACCCGAACCTGAATACGAACCGAAGATACGGTTACGAAGTACTCACAAAGACGAATCTAAGAGCTAGTAGGACACACAATTCCGACCACCAGAAGGCTCGAAATTCGACAACGGAAGGTAATTACCCCAAACTTTGGGAAATTACGAAAATGGCCCAAATGCCCGAAAATCACCATACGACAACAAATAATCAAACCGAAGCTCACAACACGTATAACAAAGTTAAACGGACTTGCGGAAAACTCGAAACAACAGTTTGACGAGATTCGCAAGAATCGAACTCAAGTGCGGAAAAGTCGCTAAAAGCACGAGAACTCAACGAAACGACACCGAAACGAACTCGGATGTCAAAAAGTGTAGAATTAATTATTCTCGGAATGACGAAACGGACATGAGCAGTCGTCAAAACAGACTTCGCCGAAAAAAATAATTAGGAAATCGAAAATTGCGGATATTACATTCTACCCTCCTTAAAAGAAGTTTCGTCCGAAACTTAAAACAAGTAGGGAGAAGAAATATTCCGCCAGGAAAAACTCAACGAGACACACAAGAATGCGTAACTAATGCCCAACGGCGAAATGTTACAAACAACGCAAAGGAATATACGGCGTGTAAACACGCTCCACGGTGACCAACACAACGTCGCCGTTAGGGATATAATAAAACCGACAAGTGACAAGCGTCATCAAACGGATACTATAGTCAAGTCAATTATCCGATAATCACAAAACTCAACGAACGAAAATCAATATGATTGACCAACCCAACGGGACATCAATCAAAGCGCGAGTCAACCGCTGAACAAACACGGAATCCCATCGCCTAAGGGATGGAAGATTGAAAACGAAACTAATTTCCCGAACTAAAGGGAATTACGAAGGAGCCTGAACGTTCAACAATCACGAAACGAGAACAAAAACCGAACAAACAAACGATCGAGACAACAAAAATCGAAGAATCATGTTCGAATCACGAAGAACAATAAAGTTCAACAATCACTCCCAGGATGATCTGGTGAGAACTACAAGACATGCATTCCCATAAGATCCACAGGAAAGGGAATAGCGATTGAAAAGTCACAACGACAAATAAGTTATTCCGAAATGATATCACACTCGTTCGATAAACAAAAACAAGGGCAGGACAAGCTCAGAAACGTCAACGAACATAAATGAGTCGACAGAGTCGAAAACACAAGAGTTCCAAAGCCGATCCACTTCGAATAAAAGAACTAGTAGAACCAGATGATGTCACTCCCAAACAAGGTTCACAAGAATCGAACTGAACCCGAAAAAGTAACATCGATAACCAGATCGACCCACAACAAGATCACAGCTCGTTCGAATGATGACCCCGAAATACAAAACGAGTTCAGACAGTATCAACGAACACGAGCGAATCGATAGACTGGAGAAAGAGAAAATACAGAAGTCTAAAAACAACACGGGTACTACATTCGACCTCTTATAAAAGAAGGTCGCCCCCGCAACTCACAACAGCAAAATCAAGGTGACGACACAACAAGCAACCGACAGACACATCCTTCAAAGGCCTCTCAAAGCCGATTCTGATATCTGTGCTGAAGCGCGAACTCCGAAAGTCTCGGTAGCCAATTCACAAAACTGAATTCGGTGTCCCTCGAGTCCACACTTGAAATGTGTCATCGACGAGAAAGACAATTTACACGTGCATGCCCCGCACATCACGATTGAAACGCCTCGGCTCGGCATACCGAAAATATAAATGCTCGATACAATGGATCAAAACACCGCAAAACAACATACCGGAGATGCCAACTCAGCATAACATATCAACGCATACAAAAATCACAACAACAACGGCATCATTCGAAGATTACAACATCCCGAACGACAGCCATCACACAATCACAAACATCATGAAACAATCACCCATGTGTATAACGCATAAAAATCCAGGCTTTAACAACCCACACTAGTGCGACAATACGCAATCACCACGAGGCGATAAACAGTAAACACCAATTCACACCTCTCACAGAGGGCCAACAAAACATATGCGTGACGAACGACTCGACGCTCACGCCACCAATTCAATCACAATTCGGGATTGACACCGCAACGAAAGTTCGAAAACCATACACGCATTTCCGGTCCGCAAACAGGAATGATAGGTTTTAAAAACGAGAACCACCTTTTGAAAACAGTTTGGAAACACCAGTTGATCTTGAGTATCATTTACAAAAAGTTAAACAAACATCATTTTCGAGACTCTGTAATTCATCTTGCGTTTGAACTAAAATGAGGACACCTTTCTTTTAGTGAAAAACTTTCAGAATATCCGACCCTCGGGTCTAAGTATAAATGTTTCTAAACATCGAAAATATCTCAAAACATTTTGGTCCTCGAGGTAGAAAAATTTTGAAACAGATAGTTGCGCTAGTAGGCGCCTTGAAAATACAATCATTTAAAGTACGTCTCGAATTTTATTTTCTAAGATACTCAAGGTTTTCAAAGATAATACAATGGGCTACAATGCCCAAAGATTTCAGGTAAATACACGGAACATTATAGCGCCGTGGGTCCCGCACCGAAACCCACCAGGCTAAAAACCAATTACAAAAATGCCCAAAAAGGTCGATGACGGTAGTACTTATCAAAACTCACAAAATCACTTGAAAATACCCAACTACCGTCAAAACGGTCAAGGCCAACAACTCGGTTAAAGGAATCGGTTTTCGAAATAAAAATTCAGTCGGTAAAATACCGAAAGCTATTACAAAGGGACTCACTCAGCGGAAAAAGGAAATACAGTCCAACATGCACAATCCAGCAACTACTCCTCACATGAAAGAAATATGAGAGTCAAATAGTCACGTATCAAGAAATCAAAATCCATAAAAGGACTCCGTCACTTAATAAATAATCATAAAAAAATAGCTCGTGTCACACGAGTCACTACTCAAAGAAGGGAGACTTACTTCCACAGGTCGCACGAAGATGATGGTTGCACCTTGATACTAATCACGGCCGACATCCCAGACGACGCGTCGCGACACGACTCAGTCAGACAAAATCTGACAATACAAGACTCAGCAACACATAACTCGACCCGACAGCCTAGGTTTCCTCAACCTAAGCTCTGATACCATAAATGTAACACCCTGGATCAAACCGGAATATTACACGCCGCAGACCCTCTCCGTGAGGATCCACCAGGCTAGACATCAAAACAACACATTACATCACATACCGACGAATCAAAAATAACGGACCAATAGACCGATTTGGTCTTTCGTCACAGACTTACAAATCAAAATACATAAACTCATCCAGACTCATACCCACACAAGGGTAAAATACTTGCAACAATGAACAATAAGACAGCGGAAAAGACAATACCATGGACTCGACTAATCGAACCCAAAAGCGGCCTTCGTGTGATTAGTATCATTCGTCTTTCATCATCCCTCGTGCCGATCCTGTGTCTTGCTCCCGAAAACTGCATGTACTGGACACAATCTGAGATATCCACCCCAGATTACTCGGGGTTAGCAAACTCCACTGTTTCGCTAGTGCAAGTATAAAGTGCAAATACGAGCCATACACAACACATTCCGAGAATATAACGAAAGACTTCGAGATATATTTAGTTAAAAATAGTTCAAGTCTTGAAAGCGAAGCAAGTAAGCATTGTGAAAACATTTCCAATTCTCGGGAGTTTTGAAAACATCGAGAAATTAAAAAGGTTCTTAATTCCTCGAAAGCCATTTAGGGTCATGACCCCAAAGTTCATTTTTCAAAATACAAATCCGTTTAACAAAACACGGGGTCCACGACCCAACCATTCCGGTCATAAAACACAGGGTCCACGACCCGATCATCCACTTCAATTCACTTACAAGGTCACATTACACATAACACATTATTCCTATGCCATTCTAGCCAAACACCAAGACTCGAAATATAATGTCTCTCGACCCCGAGCACAAAGCATTGTGATACTCAGGACAATATCACAATTAACGAAAACATCAACGTCATCCTCAAGATGAAAACCACAACTGGTAACCCGCGGCCGTACCCCTTAGTATCGGCCCCCGGACATCCGTCGGACACTCCGGGTGGGAAACCACTTCGCGGCCGTTCCACTTAGTATCGACCACCAGAAATCCCGTCGGACACTCCGGATGGAAGTTCATCCACACACTCTCCCTAGTCCTCTTCCGTGGCAGTTCACCTTATTATCGGCCCCGGACATCCGTCGGACACTCCGGTGGAAGGAACAACACACACACGTTCCAAAATCACGTTGCAAACCACAAGCCTCGAAGGTCAATCACGGTATATATAGTCGAGGCACTTTACTAGAATGGCAGTTCATCCAACATATATTCATAACCCGAACTAATATTATCAACAAGAAAGCACACTATTCCAAAAGCACCGAACGGCACAACCAATATCACATAAATTCACATAATTCATCGATAACCACATGTCTCCACGTACGGCTTAAACAAAGGACTAAACTTCAAAACTTACCGACGTAATCACACACAATGGCATCACACGAAAGTATTACGATCTTATACTCAACATTAATACACGTATTCAATTAAGCATATTAATTCTCGGAACACGAGTCGTCTTTAAGAAAATCATGTTGGTAAATATCCGATACTTTTGAAAAAGATGGTTATGAATATTTATTTAACACATATCGACGATTAACAACCATTATATCCACAAAACACGTAATGTATGGGCAAGATACTTGCCTCGATAATCGATGCGGACACTCCCACAATCACGGATTAGTCGGGACACCTCGAACACCTACGATTCTCGTGAAGACAACGAATACACCCACAATCGAAAAGCTTGAAGAAAATGACGAACGGAAGGGTTCCTCGAATTCTTTGCGAGAAATCTGACCCTAACATCATACCATCAATAAATTAACGAACGAGCGAGGAAGAATAATCGTAGAACGCTCGAATCCTCTCTATGACATTTTATCGGACACCTTCAAGGCGTCGATCAAGAACTCGACGAAAACAACGAATCGATACGATCCAACTATGGAATAACAAGGAAAAGATGTAATACATCTCAATAATCATCAATCTATCATAATACCAAGTTAAATCGGATTAATCGGACGAAAACAACCAAAATACCCAAAATCCCCAAAATCTCCCAAAAATGGGTTCTTAGAAGATTACCTTGAGTGATTCAAGTGTTAAGATCCGTAGAACACGCGTTAGATTGATTATCCGAGCCTCACAACCGAAAAGAAACGATGAAAATCGACCCCCGGATGAAGAATTCTCCCCCTCTATACAACTCTCTCGCGACGCAGTGGAAAAATGGGGAAGGAAAATGAGCTTCACGCTCAAAACAACACGTTTATAGTGTAACACAGCAGAACCTATCGGCCGGCCTATCGGCCGATAGGTAACCGATAGCCATACGGAATGCCGCGGTAGGGTCTATCGACCCCCTATCGGCCGAAAGGCTCTGGAAGTGCTCGGCCAAAACTAACACGACCATAACTCTCTCGTCCGGACTCCGATTGACTCACCGTTTGAACCATTGGAAAGCTAACTCGATGTTCTATAATATTGCAAAGATTTATAATTTTTGGAGTTACCAAAAATTAATGGTGATCTAACAAAGACGAACTCATACTTAGAAAAGTCGTTTAGAAATCCTGAATTCAACAAAACGACACCGAAACCCGAACCTGAATACGAACCGAAGATACGGTTACGAAGTACTCACAAAGACGAATCTAAGAGCTAGTAGGACACACAATTCCGACCACCCGAAGGCTCGAAATTCGACAACGGAAGGTAATTACCCCAAACTTTGGGAAATTACGAAAATGGCCCAAATGCCCGAAAATCACCATACGACAACAAATAATCAAACCGAAGCTCACAACACGTATAACAAAGTTAAACGGACTTGCGGAAAACTCGAAACAACAGTTTCGGACGAGATTCGCAAGAATCGAACTCAAGTGCGGAAAAGTCGCTAAAAAGCACAGAACTCAACGAAACGACACCGAAACGAACTCGGATGTCAAAAAGTGTAGAATTAATTATTCTCAGAATGACGAAACGGACATGAGCGAGTCGTCAAAACAGACTTCCGCCGAAAAAAAAATAATTACCGGAAATCGAAAATTGCGGATATTACACCACAACCTAAGCTCTGATACCATATTCTATAACACCCCCAAACCACTCGGGAATATTACAACACCGTAGACCCTCTCCGTGAGGATCTACCATGCTAAATACAAAAACAATACATCACATTACATGCCGACATAGCCAAATAATGAACCATTGGACCGATTTGGGGTGTTACCACAACATACATAACTCTTTCCCACAACTCATACACACGCAGGGGTTAGAATAAATCATCATTCCCATAAGACGGGAAAAATACCACAACGGAAAGACAAGACAACAAGGCTTTAGTAAATTAATGAACATTGGTCTTCATGTGATTATTATCATCGTCTTCCATCATCCTTCATACCGATCCTATGATTCGCTCCCCAGCAACCTGCAAGTACCTAGACGCAATACAGACATTCACCCCCCGAATACTCGGGGGTTAGCAAAACTCCACTGTTTTGCTAGTGCAAGTATAAAGTGAAAATACGAGCTATATACAACATACTCCAAGAATATAATAATTTTATTAATTCCACAATTCAACCCAACGAAGACTTCCCGAGATATTTTATTGGATAAAATATTTCAAATCGTAAAAAGTTGGAATGAGACATGTAGACTCTTTGAAAAGCATTTAAAGATTCTCGGGAGTTTTTTTTAGAAAAGCATTTCTGAACTAATGAATTCTCAACCTGAAAAAAACCACATAGGGATGCGGCCAAAGAATTGTTTTTGTTCAAAAAAAATACCAATCCGGTTATAAAACACGAGGTCCACGACACAAATTATCCACATCACATACTCGAATGAATAATCCAATGGTCACACTCGATACATAGTCAAACCACAATGCACGGAAACAATCACAAGACCTGCATCCTTATGTCAAAATACCCCATCAAAGAAATGAAACATATACGACACTATATTGGTGCCATTCTAGCCAAGTACCAAGACCCTACATATGACGTATCTCACATCGGGAATTACAACGTTGTGATATTCCAGACATATCACAATTATCGAAAACAATATCATCACAAAACAACAACGGGGGCTGTACAGGTACTGCACCTCACACGAGATACATACCTCTCCCAGAAAGTCCTCGTCAGGCCTCCTTGGTTGTACACACCCAGCCAAGTGGACCACAGAGGCCTCAGTATACGGAACCCAGGGGACCCTCAACTGGTTTTACATGACACACGACCACAAGTCGCACTTTCTGAAATAACAGTTCACAATATATTTCACGAATTCATTCCCCCAAAACACATCAACTGTAAGCCAAGGTACTTGTTAGAAACGGCCACTATATCTGACTCATACTCACATTACACAACATCACGTACTTATCAATGACATATGTGTCCACACACATACACATACACACTCACACTTCTTGCCAAAAAATCATTCACAAACACATAAGTAGATTTTAATGAGAACCATTATCGAGAATATACCGATTCTATTATAAGTTCATTAAAAACAATCCAATCACACACAAAGTCAATTACCAACTATCACAACTACGAAACATGGAGTGTATAGGCAAGATACTTGCCTCAATAATCAATACCGAATCCTCCGACAAACACGGCTGAACCGAGAAACCTCAAACACCTAAAATCTTCCATCGAAAACAACGAAAACATGATCACTACAAGTATAACGGTTAAAAATGAAGAGAAATGCACTCAAGAACCAAGGGAAAACCCTTAGAGGTATTTAATCGGATATTAAATGCTCAAGGCTCCCTACGAACATAAAAATCAAGGTTGGACTCAAACGAATCCAAGATACGGATATACAATCCATAAATCATGATCCACGATGCCCAACAAGACCATCTTATCCCTCAAAATCGGATGAAACAACAAGATCGGGAAAGAACTTCCGAAAAAATCGATTCTATTAAATTACAAGGGATTACCTTCATCCGGACAACAAGAAATTGAAAGATGATGATAATAGACACCAAGCAAGCTTCCCAAATGATCCTGAAATATGTACCAGTCAAAACCCTCGAATCTTGCCAAAGGATCGCGAAAGAAATGAAGAAATGAGGAAAAATGCCGAACTTACGCCTTATATACCAAGTCTGCCGAGCCATTACGGCCGTAACCGGTAGGGCATTATGGCCGTAATCGGCCTTCCCGAGCATTCTGTCCAATTTGTGCAGCATCCTTACGTCCGTAACCAGCCAACCCATTGCGGCCGTAACCGACCACCTCATTGCGGCCGTAACCAAGCACCCATTGCGGTTGTAACCGACAGGCACCTTATGGACGTAACCGAGCACCCATTGCGGCCGTAACCGACAGGCACCTCATGGCTGTAACCGAGCACCCATTGCGGCTGTAACCGACAGGCACCTTACGGCCATAACCGGCAGGTCCCTTACGGCCGTAACTTGGCCAGGCGAGTCTCTGCCCCAAAACGTGCGGTCGTGACTCGGCCGTGGCCAACTCCGACAGGCCGGTTAGATGTTCGACATCTCGGTTCACCAATACACTAGCTAGGATTCAAAACAATAATGAGCAGGCTTCGAAACCCAACGTACCACAATACAAGCACACGATTCCAAAGACATGGACGACCACAAACCGCTCGACCGAAGAAAGGTTCAACGAAACCGGGACAATATGTCGGGTATTACACATAACTCCATAGGTAAATCGGTAAGTCGGTGTAACTAAGCATGGAATGAACCATGTCCAACAAGGTTCGGTTCCTTCTTTCTGACACACTATTTAACTGAGGAGTTCCTGGAGGTGTTAGTTGTGATACTATTCCATGATCCTTAAGGAACTGATATACTCTCCACCTCGGTCCGACCGAAGTGATTTGATATGATTACTACTTTTTTTTTCGACTAGGGCCTTAAATTCCTGGAATTTCTCAAAGGCCTCGGATTTATGTTTCATTAAGTATACATAACCATACCTAGTATGATCATCCGTAAATGTAATGAAATACTGATATCCATCACGTGTTGCTTCCAAAGCACCACATACGTCGATTTGGACTAATCCAAGTTTATCAGCGGCTCTTTCAAAAATCCCTGTGAAGGGGGACTTAGTCATTTTGCCTTTAAGGCAAGATTCACATGTTGGAAAGGGATCCGATCCCAATAGACCCATAAGTCCATCCTTGTCCATTTTCTAAACCTTGGTCTGACCAACAAGACCAAGTCTAAGATGCCATTTCAAAACTTGATTAGTTTCATCCCTACCACGCTTCCTAGTCATAGTATTCACAATGACTTTAGATGATACAGTCCATTTAACAATGTAGCAGTGCCCACTAGTTTATTTCTAAAATAAATTTCATAGGAACCATCACCAATGAAAGATGAAAAGCCTTTCCGATCCATGACCGGAATAGATACAATGTTTTTATGCCCCTTGGGCAAAACAAGTACATCTTCTAAAGTCAAAATAAAACCGGATCTAAACCTAAAAGAAGTGATCCTATGTGAGTTGCCTCGACAATATACCCGCTTCCGACAGTAATCATTACTTCCCCAGCTCTAAGCTTCCTACTGTGTTCCAGATCCTGATTCACGGTACAAATATGAGAACTAGCACCTGAATCCAGTATCCAAGAAATAGAAAATACAGTAGCAGAATAATTTTTTTCCAAAACTAAAAGTTCTGTACATGAAGTGCCATGACGAATCGGACAGTCTCTAGTCCAGTGACCCAGCTCACCGCATTTGAGACATGTGTCCTTCTTCTTCTTTCTCTTTGGAACCAAGCCTTACACCATATATGGTCTTTACCAACACTCGAAAATGGTGTTGCCACGTGAAATGTTGCCTTAGATGGCTAAAAATCAATTAAAAGAGATGTATGCCAACATCATAGCCGGATTTTGCCATTCATGTTGCCTTAGATGCAATTTTGTCCTTAGTGCCAACACTCATATGGGTGTTGCCTTATACACCCAAAAAAAAAACATTAAAAAAATGGAAAAAAGCCCGCTCTAGTGAAAAATGAAAACCCGCTTTAGGCGCATTGCTTTTGGACATTTTTCGATTGATTGATTCGATTCGAGTCCATTCGATTCGATTCGATTCAGTCCATTCGATTCGATTGATTCGATTCGGTTCTTCTTCATATTATTATAATTATTAATCTTAATTATTATTATTGTTATTATTACTAATAATATTACTATTATCGTTGTTTTTGTTAATTACTATTATTATTATTATTATTTACCATTATTCTTATTATTATTTACCCTTAATATATATTTGATTCGATTCGATTGATTCGAATCCATTCGATTCGATTCGATTCGATTCGATTGATTGATTCGATTCATTCGATTAAAAAGCAGGTTCTTAGTGTGTTATTATACACTCTCTCAAGATAATTAAAATTAAAAACTCAAAATAGTAGTACTCTCACACCGTCTCAAAACTCTCTCTCTGAAACTGTCTACAAACTCGCTCTCTCCCTCAAACACAGTCTTTTTCCCTCGAACACTATCTCTTTCGCTCTCCATATCCGGTCGAAGTTGACTCTTTCTCTTGCACTCTCCATCTCCGGTCGAAGCTCATCTTTGACTCAAAATTCATCTTCGATTAGAAGCCCATCTCCGGTCGAAGCCCATCTCCGGTTGAAGCTCATCTCCATCTAACAGTTCGTGGTATGTTTCTTTTTCCACCTAATTATCTCATATCCATTCATAGTTTATTGTTTACAAACCCTAATTTTTTGGGGTTTTTTATTTTGTGAATTTTGGGGGTTTTATAAACCCTAGTTTTTGGGGGATTTTAAATGTTGTCCTAATAGGAGTTTTTTTTGGGGTTCTGTTGATCTGCTTTTGTTGATGTATTATTTCATGATTTAGAGTGAAGAACAATAGGTAAGTTTTAAATTTTGTTATGCGGGTTGCTTTTTAATTTGGTTTTTGATATGTTTTGTGATGAATTTCCATAATTTTGATATGTTTATGATGTTTTAATTTTGTTTTAGTTGTTATTTTTGTGTTGTATTTATGAATTATGTTTTTTCTAGGTGTTTACAGGTTTTCGAGAATAGAAGAGGCTGTAATGATCTGGTGTCACGAATGACACGTGACATTATATAATAAGATGTGGATTTTATGCTTGTCTTTGCAATTGTTTTAGTTTCTTATAGTAGTGGAATGTTTTATGCAGCTTGTTTCACTGTTGAGCTTTCTTTTGCTGATTTCAACAAGAGACAGAATTGTGTTTTACAATGGTAATCAGAATAAAAAGTATATTCAAGGTATATATATATGTGTGTGGTGAGTAGTTTGCTTGTATCATTGTAGTATCTAATCTTTTATACACGCAAAAGGAATGTGGTGAGTAGTTTGTTTATATCATTGTAGTATCAACTCTATTTCAATATACATATTGTCCTCTTCCAAATTCTCAGGCCACATTACAACGTAAATCTACAAAGTATATCCGTAAACCGACAAATATTAAACATGGATCCATCAGTGTTTTTGACGTCAACCAACTGAGGCACGATAATCGATTCGGGAACAACGTTTGCATACCTTGCAGAAGATGCTTATGATCCTTTCGTCACTGCAATAAGTTGCTGGAAAATACTTATGTTTTTTTTTAAATTATTAATCAATGCTCGCTAGGGATTAATGCACGTCGTTTTTTTCGTGTGGATTTTCTGTGAGATTTTTATGATTTTGGTGACCGAAATGTATATCATTTTTTCTTTCCTATACAGATTATGCAAATTGTTTCAGAATCGATGCGCCCTTTTCTTTCGAAGGGACATCAGTGCTATCTAACAACGTCCAGGTATTCGTACGAGAGTATATACAATTAATTGTTCTTATTTATGTAAGTTTCTGCCCAGAAAAAAGTTGCATCTTGTTATTTTATTGACTTTTATTGTTTCCAGAGTCTCAGATATTTTCCCTCCCGTTAGTTTAAACTTTGCCGGTGGGGCATCCATGATACTGAGTCCCGAAGATTATCTTTTGCAGCAGATTTCCGATGTGACTCGAAAGTTTTCTTATTTTTTGGAATTTCAAATTTACAGTTGATATTATTAAAAAGGATATATGTAAAAAAAACTAGCAAACTTTAAAAAGTAGAAAAATACTCTTGAGATTTAATTCAATTCAGAAGGGGCTAATTGCAACATTTTATAGATGAAAGGGGGTTTCGAAAAAAAAATTGCTTATGAAGGCAGCGCAAACCCGTTGGCTGTTTTTAATACCATGGAGGGGTAATTGTAAGAAAACTGAAAAATGGCTGGATTTTTTTAATACGTTGGGTGTTTTTAATACCATGGAGGGGTAATTGTAAGAATTCTGAATATATGTATATTGAAATAGAGTAATTTGATACTACACGCAAAAGGAACGTGGCTCGCAAGTATAAGTTACCTACTGAAGCGATTAAAGAAAAAATTGTAAGGGCTATTTCAATGGTTATTTAAATTTTTCAATCATGTTCCATTATGTAATTGTTTGTTTAACTTGTTCTTGTTACAGTCAAATGTCAAGAAAATTCTGGAGGAGGGAGGGACTGTTGAGGCTGCTAACCAACTACTGCGTGGTGGCAATGAGCACGACCCCTCATATCTGCTTGGCAGACTTATTCGAAAAAAGCAACCACAAGACAAATCTGTAGCACCCCCACATCAACTATCTCAAATCACTTCTTGGCATGTTTAACAACAAAAATTCGGGAACAACTTACGCACGAGATGGATGAAAGAGTTGGCCAACGAGAGAATGTCAATCTGATGATGACTAAAATAGCAGAAAAGAATCTAGAATTGAAAGTCGATATTGATGAGCTATATGTTGAGCCATCAACTGATGTTTCATGTGATAATGTTTTCCATTGATGTTTTTCATTGGGAGTGCCTAGTGCTTCATTAATCTTTTGAACTAAGCACCTAACTATGATGACATTTAGAAGATTATATTATACTTTAATTTTTTGGGCATATTTGTGTAGTTGGTTCATTTTGAACTTTGGCTATGGTTAAGTTTGGTTCTGTAACCATATATTTGGTATTTATGAAGTCAAAAAATTATACTGGTTCCTTTTGGCAATTTTGGCTTGTGAAAATATTTTTCAGATATAATTTTGTATTAAAAGAGTGTTGCAATAACAAAAAAATATATTGCGAAATAGTTAAAGTGATAATAAAATAATGTTACAATAAAGCTCAAAAGGTGTTGTAAAAAAATTAAGTGTTATATCGACAAGTGTTGCAGAAGAAAAAAGGGTGATGCAATAGAGTCTATTGCAACATTACAAATGTGTGTTGCCATAGACTAAAACATGTTGCCATAGATGGCTAATGCAACATATATAATGATGTGGCCGTAGATTGGTCAAAGTGTTGGCTTACACTCCTATGGCTATGGAACTATATCCAACATAACTAAAATTGGAAAAAATATTGCCTTAAACCAATTTTGGGCTTATGGCAACAGTATTTATGTTTTCTTACACTTTTTTTAGGTGTTGGCAAAGACCATATATGGTGTAGTGGGGCCCTGCCCTTACCCTTAATGTCCTTGACTTGTGGTCCTGTCTGCTAGGTCTTTTTCTCTTTATTCTTATACCTCCGAGGTCTAGAAGAAATCACAAGGGAAGACTCCTTCATCCACAGAGTCTTTATCTGAGATTGAGCGGTCACCAGTTTGTTCATCAACCATGCTAAGATGCATGCAATCTCATTGCAGTTGAAATTCATAACAAACTGTGAGAAGGAATCAGGGAGAGACTGTAGGATAAGGTCGGTATGAAGATAAGTATCCATCTTAAAATCACGAGCCTCCAATCTCTCGATCATAGATATCATTTTGAGGACGTGGTCCCCAACCTTCTCACCTTCCTTTATCCTAGCACCGAACAGTTGCTTGGATATCTCATATCTAGCAGTTCGACTGTGCTCACCATAAAGCTCGATTAAGTGAGATAAAATATGCCTAGCAGAAGTCATTTTCTCATGAGCTCTCTGAAGATCATTAGACATAGAATCCATCATTTAATAATGGACTTTTACGTCATCATTTTCCCACTTTTCATGGTTTTCAATCTCTTCCTGATTGGCTCTTGTCCGCACTGGAGGCACCGGAATATCCGTCTCCGAGACGTATCCCAGTGCCTCTATACTGAGGACTATCATCAAATTGTGGAGCCAATCCACAAAGCCAGGGCCAATTAAGGTGTTCTTTCGAGTAGAATTGCAAGTGGGTTCATTGTCATATTGAGAGTTATGTTCGTCTGCATTAAGTACGACATAGAATTAAGGTCTTTTCTATTATATTAGCCCAGCTCCCACTAATTTTATCGGAATAACACACTCCCATGTGAAATTTGAATGTATCGTTCGCTCTACTTCATAGTGATCATCGAGTTCTTTATAAATTTTAATAGAGGGCAACCGAACAGGTTTCTAGTCTATTAATTTTCATAAAGTGGCGTCCAACACCAACCCATCTAATGGATGATTCGATCTTCTTTTTCCCCTTGTTCACTCCCCTGAACCTATATGGTTTCTATGGTTCATGAACAAGTTAAGTTTATACCATCGACGCAAATCAGTTTCACAATTAAATCTTATCCTGCAACCGAACAGGTTTCCAGGGATAAAAGTTGCTCCAACCAAAGGCATCCAATGCGCTCTCGATAATTTATCCATCCTCCCCGAATGACTACCCCGATAACTCGGAAGCATAGCACACCCAGTTTGGATTTCAATTTTTCGAAAACTCGATGGAGGGAAGGAAAACCTTGAAACCTTATAAACTTAATAATTTGTCATGGGAGAATTTTCGCAATTAATGTTACACTTTGCACATTAATTCATTTAAGCGTGTTTGTGCATTCATACAATATGAATAAACATTCACAACCAAGTTGCTACCAACATGTAGTTCATGGACCGTTCCTAGAACAAAAACGTCGTAATCTAATTACAAGTCTTCGGTCTTGAATCTTCATCTTCTCGAACGGATCTTCCTCCAGTCTTCGTCATTATATATAAATTTTACATTTGAAAAAATTGCATCCTAGATACAAATATTTCTAGTAAAATAAATAGGCTCAAAACGGCCTTTACAACCCAATTGAATAAAACAGAACGATTCAAAACTAGGTACATGAACCACATCACCATTCAAAAATAATGCATCAAACACATTAAATAAATGGCATTCATAATTAATCTAAATATTGATCTAATCAATATAGATTAATCCATCCAAACGAATTAATTCAATTAATTCAAACAACCGTTAATTTTAACTTGTTCCAGACGAGAAAATATTTCATTAAATTAATTCCCCTAAGAATAAAATTACCATAATTATATCTTAGTCAAATTAAATCCAATTTAAATTGTGGCAAATTAATTATCGAACGAAATATAAAAAATGGAGTCGAAAAACACGGCCGGGCTAAGCCCGGGGCACTGCCCAGCAGGCCGCCGAGCAGGGCCGGCCTGGATCGCGACCACTGTCTGGCAGCGGCCGGAAGGCTGCCGATAATGGCCGGCACAGGGCCAGACTGCGGTCCACAGGGCCAGACCGCATGGCAGTGCCCAGACAGCTCGAAGGTGCCTGGTCCGTTTACGTTTTCGGCTTGTTTTTCTGCCCCGATTCCAAAAAATAATATTTTTCCAATCTTTATATTACACATTTAAATCAGTTTTTCAATAGAAAAATAGATTTATATTATAACATACAATCATGGAAAATTAATTTTTAGATAAATAATAAAAAATCAACGATTAATACGATTATTATTCGAAATCATAAGAACATCCAATCAAGCATTCCAAATGCTAAATATCGTATATATGATCGCAAGACCTACGCTCCGATACCACTATTGGGATTCGGTGCCTAAAACGACGGCGCAGTGGAAGTAATATACGAATCTAATTCGATCTGCATCCCTACGAGGATCGATCAAGCTATGTATATACAAATATAAAACGAACAAAGGGGGAGATACGATATCATACCCTTGTAGTCCGTTGATTCAATCGTTGAGAAGATCTCGGTGACCGCAAATCCAATTTGATAAGTCCTCGATGATGTCCCTTGCGAATCCAATCCGCAACAAGCTCTTGGATGATCCAACGCCAAAAAAATCGCTTCTCTACTTGCCACGCGCCGAAAAGATTTCGGAACGACTTCACCTCGTTGTTCTATAAGAACACGGCTAGAACGAAGTGATAGGAGCTTGCTAATATAATCTATAACACTCTAAGTGTATAGATATATTTTCTCTCTATTTATCTCTCTATTTTCTCTAAGAAAATATCAAGATAGTTATGGTGAAGATGATGAAGATGAAGATAACTTGCAAAGTCTCTCTCTCTTTCTCTCTCTTGTCAAAAATGAATGAACCGTATGTTTTCTCAAAACCAAGAGGAGAAGTCTTTTAACAACTCATCAATCATTCACACTAGTCACCAATCGTGATACCATGTCCCCTTGAAAAAGACAACTCATGATATAAAATCATAAGTTGATCACAAGGTTTGATTCTTCCAAATAAACAAAGAAAAGAATCAAGACAAAATGATAATGAGTGAGGTGGTGGGCGGCCAATATGACGAGGTTAAGGAGTTTGGTTCGTTTCGCACTTTCGCGAGCCCAATCCGATAAACTTCATCCCGTCTCGATGTATTTATATCAATCAATTAATCTAATTAATTGATTATATCAAATACAAAGTATAATTCATTTCTCCAATAAATAATTATATATGTGAATCAAATTAATCACCTAGTAATTTATTTAATTCATTAGGCCGTAAATTAATTTATCCAATAAATTAATTTAGACATCCAATGTCCCAAAATTAATTGGACATCCATTGTCCAATAAATTTGATATCTAATATCTAATATTCATAAAGAGAGAATAAGCTCGATTCATTCCATCGTCAATCCTATTGCGCGACTCGGAAGGTCCGTCTCAGTTAGCAATGGGAGGAACCAAAGAGTAGTAGCACCACCTAGCTAGCCTGGCGGCCTACACTGTACCCTAACTGAGAACGAATGATGGGGATCATTCCAAAACCTTACTGTTGTGAATAACAGTATACATATAAACCCTTCTTTCAAATGTCCCGATCAAGTTATAGGGTCACGGTCAGTCAAACCCTATATGTACTTGACGCAATGCATGAGTTAATGCAAATCGTGATCATCGAGCTCTCGTGTATCCAATACAAATAGCTCCAATACTTTGGCCAAAGACTTATGATCTCATCTGCTAATAACCGCATAGGACATATAATCCGTTCACGAACACGAGAAAGAATTCTATCTTGGTATTTAGTAGAACCTTCTACTTGACCGTTAAGACGCACGTCGAGGTTGACCCCCACCTTCCGGTTTTCTGGTCGAACTACTCTAATGAAAATCATAATGTCACAAGCACATCCCTACTAAATCCTCAAGTAGAAGGTTCACGAATACCTATCACAACCTTTCGATTCCGTCATTGACTGTCCCGGAGTGAAATTCATGTGACGAATCGAGGATGAGTCGGTTCGAGTATACTAATCCAATTAGCATACCTATAACGTGTGCTCCCACTAACCATTAGTATTCGACAGGCACTTTCCAAGACAAAGAACACGACATACAAGTCTTTACATAAACTAGACGCCTAGTCAAGTTTCATCGACTTGTGGACGATTGAATATTTGAGCCATAAACATTTCCAGTGCCGATCCCCTTATCCAATAAGGAGTGGAATGTTTTGCTCTCAAATACATGGACTAGTTTCTCTATATATATTTGCGAGTCAGGAATACCAATGACTACTAGTAAATAAATTAATTACATAATAATAAGTATAATGCCCTCACTCAACATCCTCTGAGTGGTATTCGAGGGCATACTCCTAACACCTAACAGCCAGCATGCCCGATATCCAATTTGTTGTAGGAGTGTGTGCTGGATATCAGGTTACACATAAGGAGTCATACTTCACCACATCCAAACAAATCCTTAAGTACATCAAAGGAGCAACCAATGTCGGATTGTGGCATCCTAAGGAAGAAGAATTCCATTTGGTAGGCTAGAGTGACTCCAATCACGGAGGTTGCAAGCTTTACATGAAGAGTACAAGTGGAAGTTGTCACTTCCTTTGACCTAGACTAGTGTCATGGTTCAGTAAGAAGAAATTGGCCAACTCGACTTCTACAGCTGAGTCAGAATATTATGCCACTGGAAGATGCTGCATGCAAATCCTGTGGAGCAGCAACAACAACAGGACTATGGCATTGAGGCGAGAGAACTCATATCATGCACGACAACACGAGTATAATCGCAATCACTCACAATCCTGTATTGCACCCGAGGACCAAGCACATTGAATTAAGCATCATTTCATCAAAAATCATGTGGAGAACAAAAATGTCGAGATCGAAAAGGTCCATATAGACATTCAGATTGCCGACATATTCACAAAGTCTCTTAGCACAATGAGGTTCTGTATGCTTCATCAATAATTGTGAGTGAATGCTACATATCAACTAATACCCCCATTAGTTTTTATTTTTACTCATCAATTAAGGGGTAATACTGTAAGACCCATGAATACATTGTCCATATTTATTAATTGTACAAATAGAACTACAAGTCATATTCTTCCTATAGGAAGAAAATGGTACAGTTACCTTCCTACAGTTGTAGTGTGCATTAATTAAGGGGTAACACGGTAGGACTATTGAATACATTATTAATCACCAATTCCTGTAAGAATTGAATCTTGTATGTACCAATTAAGGGAATGCTGTATTTTCATGGATACAGCACAATTACTACAGGATTTCAATTAATAACCATATTCAATTCCACACACTTAACCATTTCAAAACAACTTTAAGTCCACGTGCATCGTCTGAATTAAAAACAATTTAACTTTTAATATTGAAATGACATATGGACTTTAAAGCCTTGAAACCTGTAACAACCCGAGATATTCGGAATAATTACAGCACCGTAAACCCTTTAAGTAAGGATTTACAAGGCTAATTAAAAGAAATGTAAATATAATCCAACAATACCATAGAAGTTCAAAATACAAAACCGGTTCCAACTGATCCATGAGTTAATTAATACAACCATATCGAAATGATATTAATAAGACACGCGTACTAGAGTACTGAAAATGAATCAAGAAGGCAAATCGCAATAACAATAAACATCACTGAGCCCCTTCGTCGTCACGTCGGTACTGTGGCTGTTTCCCCGCTCCTCGACTACCTGAACATCAAAACAAATGTCCACCCCCGAAGGGATTAGCAAAACGATGCTAGTACAAGTATCATATTAAACCAATCATATATGCATAAACAATACATAACAAGATACACCACACGGACTTCCGCTACTGGAATCCGACAATGCGAATCCACAAGATTCCATTAACACAGTATGGGTATTCCAATGATCCAGCTCCCTCAACATAGATCCCAAGATGATCCCGTCGGACCAACACGAGGTGGAAAAACCCATCCAATGATCCAGCGCCCTCAGCCTAGATCCCAAGATGATCCTGTCGGACCAACACGAGGTGGACATCCGATCCAGCGCCCTCAGCATAGATCGTACAACATACACAAACACAACTCATGCATACATATATGCAAAATCGCTATGTCCATCAACATGAACATACAAGCACTAGATAATGAATATCATGATAATTCACGAAATAAATCCCATGTTCAACAACATGAATAAACCACATATATGCTCAAAATACCAATATTAATAAATTACGATACTTGCCTCAAATATGGCAAGAACTAATCACTCCAATGATCTCAATACACTCTAAGGCCGCCTCTTTCGATCAAGGTAGCAAGCTCGAACCTTAATAAAAGAAATAATATAGAATTCAACTCAAGTC
Organism: Orobanche coerulescens; assembly: GCA_033398695.1. Taxonomy (NCBI): domain Eukaryota; kingdom Viridiplantae; phylum Streptophyta; class Magnoliopsida; order Lamiales; family Orobanchaceae; genus Orobanche; species Orobanche coerulescens. The sequence goes on along the minus strand of CM065811.1, from coordinate 136,632,431 downwards.
GTACGAATGTCTAACAATCCGGTCTATGGCCGAAAGCTCTTAAAATGTAATCTGCCTGAACTACTTAGCGTACGCTACGTATTCTACGTAACGTGCGCTAAGCCTACTCGTTAGCGTACGTAAATGACGAAGTCTAGTGTACGCTAACTATGTACTGACAGTCCTCTCTGATCAGCCGACTGACTCGACTGATGACATAACGTACGTTACGTACCAAACGTAGCGTACGTTAACTCATTCCCGATAGCGCACGTTAATATACATATCTTAGCTTGCGCTAACCGTGCATGGCAGTTCACTACTGGGCTGCAGACTTGATCTAATGGTGATGAAACTCATGAAATCTTCAGTGCTAATACATGTCATCTCCATGCATATCATGCTCATATGGTTTATGAATGATCTTTACGAATTAAACGACTTCGAGATACAAGGATACGTATAATCGTCATAACACCATAATTCATCTTGATCTTCAAGAAAATATCCTAAGTTCAATCCATTCTATGTCCCAAAACGTATAATTCCATTATGTAAAAACATAAGAACTTGATAATCTCCATAACTGGTCATAATCGGTTTTGAAGCTTCATGAATATGCTAGGAGTTCAAACACTAAAAGGTTCAATGGTTTATACCATGAAGAAGTATCGAAACATTGAAAATATCCTTCTAACACATGATGTTCGACTACGTACGAATTTAACTGACTAGATAATACCAAATCGTGATCAAAACATCCTTCAGAATACTACTTAAATTGGTGAAGAATCACCTACCTCAAAGTAGTGAAGAACAAGGAGGAACTTGAAGAAATCCAATGCTGAGGGCTTGAACACCAATCTCCAATGATCTACAATCTCCAAACTCGTGCTAGGATGATGATATGAGAGGTTGAAGATGGAGGAAGTAACTCTCTAAGTCTAAGAATTCGGATTTGGGAAATGAAAAAGTCTGAAAAGAATGAAAAAGGGTGTTGTCCTATATATAGAAAATGGTTATTAGTGCGCCCTAGTCCATATCCATAGCGTGCGCTAACGGCCATACGAAGCTTACTGACCTCACTATACTCAACATTTAGCGTACGCTATCCTCATATCAGTAGCGTGCGCTACCATGTTGACTCGGCTTTTCCCGAAAGCCGTCCAGGTTCATCCCGACATGATCCGACCAAGATCCGCAGCTGATCTCACCTACCACCCTGTCTTAATACGTATAGCGTGCGCTAAGGTTCATACATAGCGTGCGCTACGAACCCAATTTAGCGTACGCTATGCTAAGTTGATAGCGTGCGCTACATGTGCAAAAGTCACCACTTAGAACACATTCATGCAATCATGCGCTCAACAACACCGGATCATAAAATACGGAGAATAATACTCATATCAAAATACAACAAATACAATATCACAAGGTTTAAATACACATCAGAAATCTCGGGTATTACATCCTCTCTCCCTAAAAAGAAGTTCCGTCCCAAAACTTAAGATGGAAACAACTCCGGCTACCTAGTCTTCATATTGTTCTCCGTTTCCCAAGTGGCCTCTTCAACTCTGTGTCGTGACCATTGTACTTTAACCAAGGATATTGGTTTATTCCTCAATTGTTTGATCCGACTCTCAAGTATCTTGATTGGTCTTTCTTCGAAGGTGCCGTCATTAGCTATCTCGATCTCATCGAACTCAATGATATGACTGGGATCTGGTACATACTTCCGCAATTGGGATACGTGAAACACATTGTGAACGTGACTCAGCGATGGCGGTAAAGCCACCCTGTATGCTAAATCCCCAACTCTCTCGAGGATCTCAAATGGTCCGATATATCTCGGACTTAGCTTACCCTTCCTCCCAAAATGGAAAATTCCTCGTGTAGGAGACACCTTCAATAGTACATGGTCCCCAATGTTGAACTCTAGAGGGCGACGACGCACATCTGCATAAGACTTCTGTCAACTCTGGGCAGTCAACAGTCTTTCCCGAATCAAAGCTATCTTCTCTTGAGTCTGAACTATCAATTCCGGTTCCGTCCCGATCAAGTCCGAAGAATCATCCCAGCACAGGGGTGATCGGCATCTTCTCCCGTACAATGCTTCAAATCGTGCCATCTTAATAGAAGCATGCCAACTATTGTTATACGTAAATTCAATCAACGGAAAATGAACTTCCCAATCAGTTGACCAATCTGAGGCACAAGCTCTAAGCATGTCTTCAACTGTTTGTATAGTCTTTTCGGACTGACCATCCATTTGACGATGATAAGCTGTGCTAAAGTTCAGCTCGGTCCCCAAAGCCCTGTGAACTGCCTTCCAGAAGTGAGACACGAAGCGACCATCTCGATCTGAAATAATGGTCTTCGGCGTCCCATGCAATCTGACTATCTCTGCAATAAATACTCGTGCCAATTTCTCGGGTCCCCATGTGTCTTTAATTGCTAGAAAATGAGCCGACTTGGTTAGTCGATCAACTATAACCCAAATCATGTTCATTCCCATCTTGGTCCTTGGCATATTGGTGATGAAATCCATCGAGATATCCTCCCACTTCCACTCAGGGATCGGAAGTGGCTTTAACATTCCAGCAGGTCGCTGATGTTCAATCTTAACCTGCTGGCAAGTCAAACACTTCGAAACGTACTCTGCTACGTCCTTCTTCATATTTCCCCACCAGAAGTTTTGTTTTAGATCCTTATACATCTTCTCACGCTTGCAGTGAATAGAATAGTGCGCGCTGTGAGCTTCCTTCAGAATTGTCTGTCTCAAATCATCATCATCGGGAACGCAAAGTCGACTCTGAAATCTCAGAACTCCATCATCTTGTATCAAGAATCCTGGGGCCTTTCCTTTCTTTACTTCATCACAGAACCGAAGAATCAGAGAATCGCTTAACTGTTTAGATTTGATTTCTTCCACTAACGACGAAGTTAGTTCCATCACATATAGTTGCCCCTGGACTCCCTGCGACCACACTTCGATTCCTTCACGGATAAGTTCTTGTTGAATGCTGGTTTGGGACGTAAGTGCTTCCAACACTCGAAGAGAAACAGGTTTACGGCTCAGTGCATCAGCTACTACATTTGCTTTACCCGGATCATAGAGGATTTCCAAGTCGTAATCCTTGATCAATTCCAGATATCTTCTCTGCCTCATGTTTAATTCTTTCTGACTGAAATGTACTTGAGGCTTTTATGATCTGTAAAGATCTGACAATGAGTGCCGTATAAATAATATCGCCAAATTTTCAAGGCAAAGACCACAGCTGCTAACTCCAGATCATGAGTCGGGTAATTAACTTCGTACAGTTTCAACTGTCGAGAAGCATAGGCAATCACCTTATCCTTTTGCATCAACACACATCCCAGACCTTGATTTGAAGCATCGCTGTATACCATGAACCCATCAGTTCTATCTGGTAACGCTAATATAGGTGCTTTCGTCAGTCTCCTCTTAAGTTCATCAAAACTAGCCTGGCATTTCTCATTCCACGTGAACTTTTGAGTTTTCTATAACAGCTGAGTGAGCGGACGAGCAATTTTGGAAAATCCCTCTGCAAAATGACGATAATATCCAGCAAGTCCTAAGAAGCTTCGGACTTCTTTCACGTTATTAGGAACTTCCCATTCCAAGATTGCTTCGACTTTCTTCGGGTCGACCTGAACGCCGTCAGCTGATATCACATGCCCAAGGAAGGTTACTTCCCTAAGCTAGAACTCGCATTTGGAAAGCTTCGCATAAAGCTATTCATTCCTCAAGGTGCTCAAATCCACACGCAAATGCTCGGCATGCTCCTCTGTGTCTTTCGAATAAATCAAGATGTCATCAATGAAAACGACCACAAACTTATCTAAATATTCTAAGAATACCCGATTCATCAATTGCATAAATACCGCAGGAGCGTTGGTAAGTCTGAATGGCATCACCACGAATTCATAGTTCCCGTACCGGGATCTGAAAGCAGATTTCGGTATATCCAGTTCCTTAATTCTCAACTGATGATATCCTGGTCGCAAGTCAATCTTCGAGAATACCCTTGCCCCTTGCAGTTGGTCAAACAAGTCGTCGATCCGAGGTACAGGATACTTGTTCTTGATCGTCACCTTGTTTAGCTCCATGTAATCAATACATAAACGGAGGGATCCATCTTTCTTCCGGACAAAGAGAACGGGTGCTCCCCAAGGAGAAACGCTAGATTGAATGTAACCCTTCTGCAATAATTCCTCCAGTTGCTTCTATAGTTCATACATCTCGGTTGGCGCCATACGGTATGGTGCTCTGGAAATCGGAGCGGCTCCAGGTTCTAATTCGATATTGAACTCCACTTCTCTCAGCGGAGCTAACCCAGGTAGTTCGTCAGGGAATACATCTGAAAATTCATTCACAACTGGAATAGATGGGAGCTCTACTCCTTCTTCTTTCTTCATGGCATAGCACCAAAATCCGTGACAACCCTGCTTCAGTAATTTCACTGCTTTCATCGCTTTGATCAATTTTCCCGAGCTTCCCGGTCTCCATCCTCTGAATAAGTGTTCAGATCCGTCATCAGCAATGATAGAAATGACTCTCTTTCGGTAATTCAAAATATCTCCATAACATTTGAGCCAATCGTCTCTGAGAAGTAATCGTCACCATGGATGTCGACTACAATAAGATTCGATGGCCAATCTCTCCCTCCTATAGACACTGGAAAATCTCTAGTTTCTAGGGTTCCCACAATTCTCTCTCCGCTCGGCAAACCCACAACATAAGGTTCACAATCAAATAAACACGAGATTTTCAAATGATTAACACATTTCAATGATATGAAAGAATGTGTAGCTCCTAAATAGAATAAGACACTAACTTGTAGCAAAAGGATCTGAATCGTCCCTAATGCAACAGCAGTGTTCTGATCGTCAGATTTCCTCATCTTGTACAGGCGCGGAGGAACGGACCCAGCACTGGATGTCTCTATCTTCCCAACATTCTGCTGCTGAAATCCACTCTGCTGCGTCTGGTTCACACTTATCTCCTTCGGAACTGGTGCTGGAGTGCGAGTACCAAATGATCTAGTCGCAACTCCGCAGAAAGCCGCACGGTGCCCTTCTTGCCCACAATCGAAACAAGTCACAGAAGATGTGGGGCAATCACGTCGAATATGCCCTGCTCAACCACAATTATAGCACTTCTTTGATGCGTCCGAAACTGCTGATGTCATCTGGAACTTCTTTCCGCCTCGAGAAGGATGTGGAGGTTTCCTAGATGAATAAAAGGAAGACTGGCCCTTGCGGGGCCCACCACTCTTATTTTCCGAGAAGTTGCCGACACTTTATGCTTCTTTGCCTCCATCGATTTCTCCACTGCCGCCTCTTTCATGTCGTAGGCCAGTTCTTTGTCTTGATACTGTCGCAACGTAGTACACTCGAATCCGGACATGTACTGCTGAATCTCCGGCTTCATCCGCATATCGAAATGAAAAATCTTTTCTGCCTCCGTTCTGACCAAGTGTCGCTGTTGCGATAATTGTTGAACGCAAGTGTATGTTATCGTATACAAGTAATAAAGTGATGAGTGAGTATCGTTCCCACGAGGACTGAATCACTAACTACCGATTTTTATGTATTCTAGTTTTATTCGAACAATCGAATTTTGAGTTTTGCAATTAATTACTAAGAGAATTAATAAAAGACTAGACAGTAGAAAACGATAGATTGAAGAAAGGGAATCAAATGATGAATAAGTCTAGGATTCTGAATCCACCTCCGTTTATCCGAATTTACTCTCGATTATCTGAAGTTAATAATTTTCCCAATTTATTGAAGGCGAAGATTGCTAATATATTCTACCGCCTCTCCCGAGGTCAATAGATTTTTCTAAAGGCGAATAACGCACTCTATCCCTAGGTGAATTAATTCGTCAATAGGCAAAAAGCATAAAATCTCCAAAAGACCACGTAGTTCCTATGAGTATATTCCTATCTCACAGAATAAAACGGTCCTCACCAATAGTTCCTCACCAATTCTCCTCTCCCAATTCGAATTGAATGATTAAAACAATACAATTATTGGCCAGATAATTGAAAGCATTAAACACGATTGGGAAAACTCAACAAAAAGGTAATTAATTAGATAATCTTAAGCAAATCCGTCAAAACGCAGGTTTCATCAAAATCCTGGATTAGGGTTTTAGCCTGACATGCTAATAAATGAAAATACAGAATAAATGAATAAAAGCATTAAAATCAAACGCAGATGAAGAGCTCGGATTCCTCCGTTCTTCTGGCTTCCGCCCTCTGCTCTTGAAGTCTTACCTTATCTTCCTCTTCCGCCGTCTCCTCGATTCCAAGATTTTCCAAGATCAAAAGATTCAAGATGATTAATTAGGGTCTTAAACCCTTACTTATAGCTCGCACAGTCTCGAATCGCGTCCGTGTGAGTAGGTCGAAGCGGCTTCAAAGCGGCCCAAATCCGCGGAGCATACAAAAACCGCCTAGTGTGCCGCGGCTCGAGTAAATCTGTGCCGCGGCACATGGTCTTCATTTGGATGCAGGCGACATTTAATTCATCGTGCGCGGCTCACTGGTATGCCGCGGCCACAGTCTGATCTACTTTGTGCCCGCTGGTTGCTTTCCTGTGCCGCGGCTCACAGCCAAAATTTCCCGTTTTCGCCCGTTTCGCCTCGTTTTAGCTTGCGGACTCCAATCTCCTGACAATCATACAAAATTAAGGCATTAAAAGCTCATTTAAGCAAATTCACTCTCCAAAATAATACAAAATAATGATAAATAAGCGTATAAAAATACGCCTAACAAATACCCCCAAACTTAAGCCTTTGCTTGCCCTCAAGCAAAAAGAATTAATTTCAACAAAAGAATCTCGTGAATAATTGTGCAACTCGTAGTGCTCAACCTAATCAATACTATCCTGAAATTCTCTCTGAATAATACGAGTATCGTAATAGCGAGCTACACTCAGAACACTGATTCTACAAAGTAACCAAGTTCATTCCTAATTACTCGTTCATGAAGAAAATCCAGCTCAAAGATTAACAAATGTGAATCTAATCGACCGTCAATACGAAAGGTTAAAATAAACAAGCTAGTTCGCCCTGTTCCACAGTCTAATGGCAAAATTTTCACGAGTTTCATAAAAATAATCCTCGGACAGTATTCCCTTATATATATATATATATGCTCAAGAAATTGATTCGAGTTGACCACTAGTTTCGGATCTCGGGATTTTTCATCGGGATAATCCTAGGGTGGAACTTCCATTCTCGTATATTGGGAAACCGTTTGACGTAAAAGACACTCATGGGGCACATGGATGCTTCTAGTTACTAAGATCCCCTCTACAGCGGAGAAACAACTCGAATAGCTAATTCCCACATGTCCGAATCAATGTCGCTGTTTTACGCGAGAGTAAACAACGGGTCACGCGAGTACCCCCGGTTACTAGGCCCCCTATCATCGACACATGTGAAATTTCTAAATCACTAGTCTAATCAGGGTCGTCGTTTTACGCGAGAGTAAACAACGGGTCACATGAATACCCCCGGTTACTAGACTTCCCATCATAGAACAAAAATATCTTGACCATTGGGAAAAACTGACCGACTCTAAACTCAATCTAAGTGCCAACACAACTTATGTAACTGGACGACTAGCTAACCGAAAAATGTAACCAAACGTATCAACGGTGATTTTAAAACACGTATGTATCCTCTCTTATCCGCCAAGACCTCTACAATCACGAGAAAAAAATTTCGGACCTAAATGAATACTAAGCAGAAACAGAAATCACTGACTACAACGCGACTAAAACTCGACCGTTTCTTCAGAGAGAAAAACAGTGTGGTAACATCAGTATTACACAAATAGAAGCACGAAAAATTCACGAATAAGAGTAAAATCAAGACAAGCAAGGCTATCGAAAAAAAAATAACGCAAAGTAATGAAAAGTGCAACAAAATCAGTACAGCAATGAATGTAGCGACAAAAAGTAAAACCCCCCCAAACTTATGACGTACATTGACCTCAATGGACAAAATATAATAAGCAATAGAATAAGAAGGTCAAGTACTCCCCTCCAGTCCTCTCACGAGCTGGTGTCGGCGTCATCCGGTGAGGAGGGTGGTGTGGCTGGCCGAGTAGGTGCAATAAATGGCCCGTCTGGGTGCATGATATGGGCCGTCCAAGCGGCAAGGTGCTCCTGATGGTAGGCGTCCCTCGCTGCCAGACGCCTCGCCTCTCGTCGGTTGGCCCGGCGGGCCTGCTCTCGCATCTCAGCTCTGACGGCAGCAATAATGCTCTCTCGCTCCGTCCGCTGCTCCTCTCGCATGGCAGGCAGCATACTCTCCCTCTCTCTCCTCATCTCATCTCTCTCTCTCTCTCCTCATATCCTCTCTCATATCCTCTCTCTCTCTCCTCGTCTCCTCTCTCTCTCCTCATATCATCCCTCAGCCCGTCAAACATCTCCTGCAATCTCTCTCTGTCGGGCGGCGGGCCGGCATCTCCCTGCCCCTGTGTCAGCAAAAGAGGCTCGGGGGACCCCTCGTGGGCCTCATCTAGTAGAAATCCTCTCCCCCGAGCATGTGCCGGCGCTCCTCCCCACTGGTCAAAATGTGAGATGATGCGGTGGTCGATCGGTGCCTGGGGAGCAAGCATCGGCTAGTCGTCCGACCACGTTAGCCCCGACTGACGGCACAGAGCGCAGATGAGAGAGGGGTGCTTCAACCCCGTCTTGGACCCTCCCTGAATGCACTGGAATATATAACGGACCAAGAGAGGGGCCACATCGAAGCGCAGCCCGGATGTGATAGCATGTAGTGTCTGGGCGCGGGAGAGAAAGAAAGTGCGGATCTGAGATGTGGGGTCTATACGGGCGCAAATAAAATATAGCCAGGCACGCCCGAGCCGACTGAGGTGCGAGCTCTTGAAATGGAAAGTGGAAAAACCCGGTGCGCGCTGCTCCCAGTCGGAGTCGGGCTGCGCAATAGTCTCGAGCAGAGACTCCTTCGTGAGGCTAGTCATAACTCGGTCATAGGCCGTCTCATCTACCACCGGAAGCCCAAACAACCTCCGAATAGCAGCTGTGGAAAAATCAACTGTAACACCTCGGACATCAACCTGAGTCCGAGTGTCTGACTGCTGCAACATCTGGCCTGCTCGCATATGCTTCAATAGCGCGCTGGCATAGAACTCCTGCACTATCGAGATCACTGCTGGCTCGGGGGGTGCAGCAAATCGGGCCCACCCCATCTCGTCTATCATCATAAGCAGTTCCCTGTCTTGGGGGGCTGCAGTAAATCCCCTCTCCGGGATAAGAGGTCGCGGCCGAATCTTCTCATTGAAGATTTTGTGGATCTCAGGGTCAGAAAACTGGTGCCCCTCCGACTCGGCGTGACTACGAGAGGTTTCCCCTCGAGTAGGGGACGACTGAGTCCTGGCCCTCTTGTTCAGCTTCTTAGTCCTAGCCATAACGATCCTGAAAAAATTTAAACACCGAAGGTTTCTTACTCAAACAATAACGAGAATAATCATCACTCAGCTAAGGATATCCGGCCGTAAATTAGAAATTTTTACGAGATAGCACAACCGTGAGAGAAAAATGAAATTGAACTTTAACGTTTAAACTAGACGTAAAGGTTGGGGTTGCTGTAATTCCAGAACGAATACGTTGCACAAAGATTCAAAATATTGCCTTAACAAAGAAAATTTTTCATTTAGACATTTCATCGAACACCTAAAGGGCGAAAGTTTACTTGAAGAACAAACATGGCAATAGCTCGATTTAATCCCCAAGAACAAAAACACGAATCATTCACCATCAAAACTACATACTCAATTCATTCATATTCCAAAATAACCATGAAAATTCGATCAAAAACCATCATGTTATCCATTAAACCATTATAGAACTTTTGAAGGAAATAAACATATTCAATCCTCAAATGCATAACACAACTTCAAATTTAAACTCATAGAACAAGTAGAGATTAGAGATTTGAACATACCTTGCTTGGTTTGTGAAAAGTGCAAGAAAAATCGAAAGATGAAAACGAGAAGAAGACTCGGCCGATCGCGCGCAAGGGAGAGGGAAAGGGAAGAAAGGAAACGTACCTGGGGTGGCCGGCCGAATGCAGGTTATAAGGTACCTGGCTGTTCGAATTCCGCATGGTGTGCCGCGGCACAGCTCAAGTGAGCCACGGCACCGCGTACAGTCCCTTTTTACCTGTTCGTTCGTTTTGTTGTAGGCCGCGGCTCAGCTTTCGTGTGCCGCGGCGCAGGGCTCATGTGTGCCGTGGCTCAGTATTGTTATGCCACGGCACAGAGTACAGATTGTTTAGCTCTCCCTTTCGATTTGTGTGTGCCGCGGCTCACAATACTTGTGCCGCGGCTCAGTAATGAATTTCTCTTCTTGACTTTTCCTGCACAGAATTTCAAGAAGAACACGTCAAGGGCGAGAGGTAAAAGCAAATCAAAGCACAAAATGATGAAAAATAAAAATGCAAGAATGCAAGAAAAATACAGAAACTCAAAAATCTACAACTACGAACTCGGGTTGCCTCCCGAGAAGTGCTAAGTTTATAGTCTTCAGCCGGACCTATTTAAAAATTAGTTCGCTTTGCAAACTCCATTTGATCTCCTCCCGTTCATCGAACCGTTAATATGATTTTTAAAATTTTGACCATCGGTCATTAACGATTTGATTTTCGGTTCGGACACCCAATTTTGTTTGCGGAAAGGTTTTGTGAGAACAACTTCCCGAAACACCCGTTTTCTCATGACTAGATGTCCGTTTGATTTCGGCTTATTTCCCTCTTTCAAAAATGACTTTATGACCCCGTGAGACTTGTCCGAGTGTGGCTGGTCAGATGGCGATGATTTCATGTTCACATGCTCGAGAAATGCGACTCGTCCTACATCTTTCTTAAGAGTTGGCTCATCTGAAACGGGATCTGAATTTTTCGACCGACGATGTTTTCGGTGTTTTTCTTTTTCAACGCCATCTACACTTTCAATTTGTGAGCTTTTATCAACACCTCCCGGACATGGAGAAGATTTGGACACTTGGAACGTGACATGCTCCTCTTGAACCCGCAGAGTTAATTCTCCTTTTTCCACGTCTATAAGAGTTCTGCCGGTCGCTAAAAATGGTCGTCCCAAGATAATCGGGATATCTTCATCTTCCTCCATGTCGAGAACAATAAAATCCGCTAGAAAGATAAATTTATCCACTTTTACTAGCACATCCTCAATCACTCCTCTCGGATACTTAATAGATCGATCCGCTAATTGCAAGGAGACCGTCGTCGGCTTTGCTTCTCCAATTCCCAGCTTCTTGAAAATAGACAAAGGCATGAGGTTAATACTAGCACCGAGATCCCACAATGCCTTATTAAAAGAAAGATTCCCCATGGTGCACGGTATGTTGAAACTTCCCGGATCTTTCAATTTTGGTGGGAGCTTCTTTTGAAGAATTGCGCTGCATTCCTCTGTCAAGGCGACTGTCTCAAACTCCTCGAGTTTTCTTTTCTTCGACAATATCTCTTTCATGAATTTAACGTAGCTCGGCATTTGTTCCAACGCGTCGGCAAATGGAATGTTAATATGAAGCTTTTTGAACACGCCAAGGAACTTAGAGAATTGTTTGTCCGCCTTTTTCTGCTGTAATCTCTGCGGGAACGGGACGGGGGGCACATATGCCTTCGGGTTTTCCGGAAACGTTATCGAAGGTCTCCAATCTTGTGATTCCTCCGTTGCTAAATTTTTCTTTTCCTCAATTTCACTCCTCTTTTCACTTTTCTCGGGCTGGTCACACACCTCCTTCCCGCTTCTCAAACTGATTGCATTTAGACTCTCTATAGGATTTGTCTCGGTTGTACTTGGCAATGCTCCCTCCGGGCGGGCTGTCAACACATTAGCAATCTGGCCCAGCTGGACTTCCAAGTTGCGAATGGAAGCGGAATGATTTTGCAATGTCGCTTCAGTACGGGTCATGAACTGACTCGTATTCGCTGCCAATTTCGCGATTGCTTCCTCGAGAGAAACTTTTGGAGCGGGAGGGCTCTGTTGTTGGTTACGATCGAGCGGGTGCTGTTTTGAGTTCATCCGTTTCTCTACGAAAAGTTGGGATGATTACGCCACCTGGATTATACGTGTTGGAGTACGGATTATTTTGCGGTTTAGTTTCCTACAAACTGAGCTTGTTCAATTTGGGGCTGCTCGAACGGATTTCCGACTTGACACTCCGCGCTAGGGTGAGATCCGTTACACCAATTGCAAGTCTCAATGGTAACGGGGGAAGGTGCATGCGAAAATGCTTGGAGTTGCTGCGTTAAGGCTGCGACTTGGTCTGACAATGTAGATATCGGGTCATTACTCGAAATTTCCATCACTCGCTTCGGCGTTATTCTTTCAGATGGCCATTGATATGCATTTGCGGCCATAGCTTCCAACAACGAATGTGCCTCGTCCATAGTCTTTCCCATTAAAGCCCCACCGGCGGCTGCATCCACGAGAGTGCGTGTAGAGGCACTCAATCCATTGTAGTACGTCTGAATTTGAAGCCAGTCTGGAAGGCCGTGATGTGGGCATCTCCGTAACAAATCTTTGTATCGCTCCCACGCCTCGTGGAGCGATTCCATGTCATACTGACCGAAAGTGGTGATCTCGTTTCTCAATCTCGCCGTCTTAGAAGGTGGGAAGAATTTAGCAAGGAAGGCTTGCGCTAACTCTGCCCATATTGTGATCGACCCCGGTGGTAAGGAATTTAGCCAAAATTTCGCTTTATCCCTCAAAGAGAAAGGGAAAATCCGTAATCGGATAGCATCGTCGGTGACACCATTAATCTTGAACGTGTCACAAATCTCAAGAAAAGAAGCAATATGAGCGTTGGGGTCGTCATTCGGTAATCCACAGAATTGGCTTGCCTGCACCATCTGAATAATAGCAGGCTTAATTTCGAAATTGTTCGCCTGGATAGGGGGACACCGAATCCCCGAAAAATTTGCGTTAATTTGTGGCATGGCATAGTCTCGAAGTGCCATTTCCAGTTGAGCTTGCTGCACAATATTATTTCTTCCTTGAATTTTGATATTCTCGGCCATGGTCAACGTCGTCTGTAACTCTCGTTTCTCCTTCTTGTTCCTTCGAAGAGTGCGCTCGAGTTCGGTATCCAAAGGTAGTAGGCCTTCGTTACCGAGTTTTCTCATGCACTATGAAAAAGATCCTGAAAGGTAAAACAAATAAATAAATAAAATTAAATACACAAAAATAATAAAATAAAAACGTTCAAACTAAGACTAGAAATACTGAAATCGATATTAGCAAAATTTTAGTCCCCGACAACGGCGCCAAAAACTTGTTGTGATAATTGTTGAACGCAAGTGTACGTTATCGTATACAAGTAATAAAGTGATGAGTGAGTATCGTTCCCACGAGGACTGAATCACTAACTACCGATTTTTATGTATTCTAGTTTTATTCGAACAATCGAATTTTGGGTTTTGCAATTAATTACTAAGAGAATTAATAAAAGACTAGACAGTAGAAAACGATAGCTTGAAGAAAGGGAATCAAATGATGAATAAGTCTAGGATTCTGAATCCACCTCGGTTTATCCGAATTTACTCTCGATTATCTGAAGTTAATAATTTTCCCAATTTATTGAAGGCGAAGATTGCTAATATATTCTACCGCCTCTCCCGAGGTCAATAGATTTTTCTAAAGGCGAATAACGCACTCTATCCCTAGGTGAATTAATTCGTCAATAGGCAAAAAGCATAAAATCTCCAAAAGACCACGTAGTTCCTATGAGTATATTGCTATCTCACAGAATAAAACGGTCCTCACCAATAGTTCCTCACCAATTCTCCTCTCCCAATTCGAATTGAATGATTAAAACAATACAAGTATTGGCCAGATAATTGAAAGCATTAAACACGATTGGGAAAACTCAACAAAAAGGTAATTAATTAGATAATCTTAAGCAAATCCGTCAAAACGCAGGTTTCATCAAAATCCTGGATTAGGGTTTTAGCCTGACATGCTAATAAATGAAAATACAGAATAAATGAATAAAAGCATTAAAATCAAACGCAGATGAAGAGCTCGGATTCCTCCGTTCTTCTGGCTTCCGCCCTCTGCTCTTGAAGTCTTCTGCTTATCTTCCTCTTCTGCCGTCTCCCCTCTGATTCCAAGATTTTCCAAGATCAAAAGATTCAAGATGATTAATTAGGGTCTTAAACCCTTACTTATAGCTCTGCACAGTCTCCAAATCGCGTCCGTGTGAGTAGGTCGAGAACTGGCTTCAAAACGGCCCAAATCCGCGCGGAGCATACAAAAACCGCCTAGTGTGCCGCGGCTCAGTAAATCTGTGCCGCGGCACATGGTCTTCAGCTGGATGCCTGGGCGACATTTAATTCATCTGTGCCGCGGCTCACCTGGACTGTGCCGCGGCACAGAGTACAGTCTACTTTGTGCCCGCTGGTTGCTTTCCTGTGCCGCGGCTCACAGCCAAAATTTCCCGTTTTCGCCCGTTTCGCCTCGTTTTAGCTTGCGGACTCCAATCTCCTGACAATCATACAAAATTAAGGCATTAAAAGCTCATTTAAGCAAATTCACTCTCCAAAATAATACAAAATAATGATAAATAAGCGTATAAAAATACGCCTAACAAATACCCCCAAACTTAAGCCTTTGCTTGCCCTCAAGCAAAAAGAATTAATTTCAACAAAAGAATCTCGTGAATAATTGTGCAACTCGTAGTGCTCAACCTAATCAATACTATCCTGAAATTCTCTCTGAATAATACGAGTATCGTAATAGCGAGCTACACTCAGAACACTGATTCTACAAAGTAACCAAGTTCAGTCCTAATTACTCGTTCATGAAGAAAATCCAGCTCAAAGATTAACAAATGTGAATCTAATCGACCGTCAATACGAAAGGTTAAAATAAACAAGCTAGTTTGCCCTGTTCCACAGTCTAATGGCAAAATTTTCACGAGTTTCATAAAAATAATCCTCGGACAGTATTCCCTTATATATATATATATATGCTCAAGAAATTGATTCGAGTTGACCACTAGGTTCGGATCTCGGGATTTTTCATCGGGATAATCCTAGGGTGGAACTTCCATTCTCGTATATTGGGAAACCGTTTGACGTAAAAGACACTCATGGGGCACATGGATGCTTCTAGTTACTAAGATCCCCTCTACAGCGGAGAAACAACTCGAATAGCTAATTCCCGCATGTCCGAATCAATGTCGCTGTTTTACGTGAGAGTAAACAACGGGTCACGCGAGTACCCCCGGTTACTAGGCCCCCTATCATCGACACATGTGAAATTTCTAAATCACTAGTCTAATCAGGGTCGTCGTTTTACGCGAGAGTAAACAACGGGTCACGTGAATACCCCCGGTTACTAGACTTCCCATCATAGAACAAAAATATCTCGACTATTGGGAAAAACTGACTGACTCTAAACTCAATCTAAGTGCCAACACAACTTATGTAACTGGACGACTAGCTAACCGAAAAATGTAACCAAACGTATCAACGGTGATTTTAAAACACGTATGTATCCTCTCTTATCCGCTAAGACCTCTACAATCACGAGAAAAAAATTTCGGACCTAAATGAATACTAAGCAGAAACAGAAATCACTGACTACAACGCGACTAAAACTCGACCGTTTCTTCAGAGAGAAAAACAGTGTCGTAACATCAGTATTACACAAATAGAAGCACGAAAAATTCACGAATAAGAGTAAAATCAAGACAAGCAAGGCTATCGAAAAAAAATAACGCAAAGTAATGAAAAGTGCAACAAAATCAGTACAACAATGAATGTAGCGACAAAAAGTAAAACCCCCCCAAACTTATGACGTACATTGACCTCAATGGACAAAATATAATAAGCAATAGAATAAGAAGGTCAAGTACTCCCCTCCAGTCCTCTCACGAGCTGGTGTCGGCGTCATCCGGTGAGGAGGGTGGTGTGGCTGGCCGAGTAGGTGCAATAAATGGCCCGTCTGGGTGCATGATATGGGCCGTCCAAGCGGAAAGGTGCTCCTGATGGTAGGCGTCCCTCGCTGCCAGACGCCTCGTCTCTCGTCGATTGGCCCGGCGGGCCTGCTCTCGCATCTCAGCTCTGACGGCAGCAATAATGCTCTCTCGCTCCGTCCGCTGCTCCTCTCGCATGGCAGCCAGCATACTCTCCCTCTCTCTCCTCATCTCATCTCTCTCTCTCTCCTCATATCCTCTCTCATATCCTCTCTCTCTCCTCGTCTCCTCTCTCTCTCCTCATATCATCCCTCAGCCCGTCAAACATCTCCTGCAATCTCTCTCTGTCGAACGGCGGGCCGGCATCTCCCTGCCCCTGTGTCAGCAAAAGAGGCTCGGGGGACCCCTCGTGGGCCTCATCTAGT
The DNA here is from genome assembly GCA_033398695.1 of Orobanche coerulescens. Lineage (NCBI taxonomy): Eukaryota > Viridiplantae > Streptophyta > Magnoliopsida > Lamiales > Orobanchaceae > Orobanche > Orobanche coerulescens. The sequence continues at coordinate 136,616,022 of CM065811.1, read as the reverse complement.
AGAAATCCTCTCCCCCGAGCATGTGCCGGCGCTCCTCCCCACTGGTCAAAATGTGAGATGATGCGGTGGTCGATCGGTGCCTGGGGAGCAAGCATCGGCTCGTCGTCCGACCACGTTAGCCCCGACTGACGGCACAGAGCGCAGATGAGAGAGGGGTGCTTCAACCCCGTCCTGGACCCTCCCTGAATGCACTGGAATATATAACGGACCAAGAGAGTGGCCACATCGAAGCGCAGCCCGGATGTGATAGCATGTAGTGTCTGGGCGCGGGAGAGAAAGACAGTGCGGATCTGAGATGTGGGGTCTATACGGGCGCAAATAAAATATAGCAAGGCACGCCCGAGCCGACTGAGGTGCGAGCTCTTGAAATGGAAAGTGGAAAAACCCGGTGCGCGCTGCTCCCAGTCGGAGTCGGGCTGCGCAATAGTCTCGAGCAGAGACTCCTTCGTGAGGCTAGTCATAACTCGGTCATAGGCCGTCTCATCTACCACCGGAAGCCCAAACAACCTCCGAATAGCAGCTGTGGAAAAATCAACTGTAACACCTCGGACATCGACCTGAGTCCGAGTGTCTGACTGCTGCAACATCTGGCCTGCTCGCATATGCTTCAATAGCGCGCTGGCATAGAACTCCTGCACTATCGAGATCACCGCTGGCTCGGGGGGTGCAGCAAATCGGGCCCACCCCATCTCGTCTATCATCATAAGCAGTTCCCTATCTTGGGGGGCTGCAGTAAATCCCCTCTCCGGGATAAGAGGTCGCGGCCGAATCTTCTCATTGAAGATTTTGTGGATCTCAGGGTCAGAAAACTGGTGCCCCTCCGACTCGGCGCGACTACGAGAGGTTTCCCCTCGAGTAGGGGACGACTGAGTCCTGGCTCTCTTGTTCAGCTTCTTAGTCCTAGCCATAACGATCCTGAAAAAATTTAAACACCGAAGCTTTCTTACTCAAACAATAACGAGAATAATTATCACTCATTAAGGATATCCTAGTAAATTAGAAATTTTACGAGATAGCACAACCGTGAGAGAAAAATGAAATTGAACTTTAACGTTTAAACTAGACGTAAAGGTTGGGGTTGCTGTAATTCCAGAACGAATACGTTGCACAAAGATTCAAAATATTGCCTTAACAAAGAAAATTTTTCATTTAGACATTTCATCGAACACCTAAAGGGCGAAAGTTTACTTGAAGAACAAACATGGCAATAGCTCGATTTAATCCCCAAGAACAAAAACACGAATCATTCACCATCAAAACTACATACTCAATTCATTCATATTCCAAAATAACCATGAAAATTCGATCAAAAACCATCATGTTATCCATTAAACCATTATAGAACTTTTGAAGGAAATAAACATATTCAATCCTCAAATGCATAACACAACTTCAAATTTAAACTCATAGAACAAGTAGAGATTAGAGATTTGAACATACCTTGCTTGGTTTGTGAAAAGTGCAAGAAAAATCGAAAGATGAAAACGAGAAGAAGACTCGGCCGATCGCGCGCAAGGGAGAGGGAAAGGGAAGAAAGGAAACGTACCTGGGGTCGCCGGCCGAATGCAGGTTATAAGGTACCTGGCTGTTCGAATTCCGCATGGTGTGCCGCGGCACAGCTCAAGTGAGTCGCGGCACCGCGTACAGTCCCTTTTTACCTGTTCGTTCGTTTTGTTGTAGGCCGCAGCTCAGCTTTCGTGTGCCGCGGCGCAGGGCTCATGTGTGCCGCGGCTCAGTATTGTTGTGCCACGACACAGAGTACAGATTGTTTAGCTCTCCCTTTCGATTTGTGTGTGCCGCGGCTCACAATACTTGTGCCGCGGCTCAGTAATGAATTTCTCTTCTGGGACTTTTCCTGCACAGAATTTCAAGAAGAACACGTCAAGGGCGAGAGGTAAAAGCAAATCAAAGCACAAAATGATGAAAAATAAAAATGCAAGAATGCAAGAAAAATACAGAAACTCAAAAATCTACAACTACGAACTCGGGTTGCCTCCCGAGAAGTGCTAAGTTTATAGTCTTCAGCCGGACCTATTTAAAAATTAGTTCGCTTTTCGCAAACTCCATTTGATCTCCTCCCCGTTCATCGAACCGTTAATATGATTTTTAAAATTTTGACCATCAGTCATTAACGATTTGATTTTCGGTTCGGACACCCAATTTTGTTTGCGGAAAGGTTTTGACGAGAACAACTTCCCGAAACACCCGTTTTTCTCATGACTAGATGTCCGTTTGATTTCCGGCTTATTTCCCTCTTTCAAAAATGACTTTATGACCCCAGCAGACTTGTCCGAGTGTGGCTGGTCAGATGGCGATGATTTCATGTTCACATGCTCGAGAAATGCGACTCGTCCTACATCTTTCTTAAGAGTTGGCTCATCTGAAACGGGATCTGAATTTTTCGACCGACGATGTTTTCGGTGTTTTTCTTTTTCAACGCCATCTACACTTTCAATTTGTGAGCTTTTATCAACACCTCCCGGACATGGAGAAGATTTGAACACTTGGAACGTGACATGCTCCTCTTGAACCCGCAGAGTTAATTCTCCTTTTTCCACGTCTATAAGAGTTCTGCCGGTCGCTAAAAATGGTCGTCCCAAGATAATCGGGATATCTTCATCTTCCTCCATGTCGAGAACAATAAAATCCGCTGGAAAGATAAATTTATCCACTTTTACTAGCACATCCTCAATCACTCCTCTCGGATACTTAATAGATCGATCCGCTAATTGCAAGGAGACCGTCGTCGGCTTTGCTTCTCCAATTCCCAGCTTCTTGAAAATAGACAAAGGCATGAGGTTAATACTAGCACCGAGATCGCACAATGCCTTATTAAAAGAAAGATTCCCCATGGTGCACGGTATGTTGAAACTTCCCGGATCTTTCAATTTTGGTGGGAGCTTCTTTTGAAGAATTGCGCTGCATTCCTCTGTCAAGGCGACTGTCTCAAACTCCTCGAGTTTTCTTTTCTTCGACAATATCTCTTTCATGAATTTAACGTAGCTCGGCATTTGTTCCAACGCGTCGGCAAATGGAATGTTAATATGAAGCTTTTTGAACACGCCAAGGAACTTAGAGAATTGTTTGTCCGCCTTTTTCTGCTGTAATCTCTGCGGGAACGGGACGGGGGGCACATATGCCTTCGGGTTTTCCGGAAACGTTATCGAAGGTCTCCAATCTTGTGATTCCTCCGTTGCTAAATTTTTCTTTTCCTCAATTTCACTCCTCTTTTCACTTTTCTCGGGCTGGTCACACACCTCCTTCCCGCTTCTCAAACTGATTGCATTTAGACTCTCTATAGGATTTGTCTCGGTTGTACTTGGCAATGCTCCCTCCGGGCGGGCTGTCAACACATTAGCAATCTGGCCCAGCTGGACTTCCAAGTTGCGAATGGAAGCGGAATGATTTTGCAATGTCGCTTCAGTACGGGTCATGAACTGACTCGTATTCGCTGCCAATTTCGCGATTGCTTCCTCGAGAGAAACTTTTGGAGCGGGAGGGGGCTACTGTTGGTTCTGATCGAACGGGGTCTGGTTTGAGTTCTGTCCGTTTCTCCACGAAAAGTTGCGATGATTACGCCACCCTGGATTATACGTGTTGGAGTACGGATTATTTTGCCGGTTTCCGTTTCCTACAAACTGAGCTTGTTCAATTTGGGGCTGCTCGAACGGATTTCCGACTTGACACTCCGCGCTAGGGTGAGATCCGTTACACCAATTGCAAGTCTCAATGGTAACGGGGGAAGGTGCATGCGAAAATGCTTGGAGTTGCTGCGTTAAGGCTGCGACTTGGGCTGACAATGTAGATATCGGGTCATTACTCGAAATTTCCATCACTCGCTTCGGCGTTATTCTTTCAGATGGCCATTGATATGCATTTGCGGCCATAGCTTCCAACAACGAATGTGCCTCGGCCATAGTCTTTCCCATTAAAGCCCCACCGGCGGCTGCATCCACGAGAGTGCGTGTAGAGGCACTCAATCCATTGTAGTACGTCTGAATTTGAAGCCAGTCTGGAAGGCCGTGATGTGGGCATCTCCGTAACAAATCTTTGTATCGCTCCCACGCCTCGTGGAGCGATTCCATGTCATACTGACCGAAAGTGGTGATCTCGTTTCTCAATCTCGCCGTCTTAGAAGGTGGGAAGAATTTAGCAAGGAAGGCTTGCGCTAACTCTGCCCATATTGTGATCGACCCCGGTGGTAAGGAATTTAGCCAAAATTTCGCTTTATCCCTCAAAGAGAAAGGGAAAAGCCGTAATCGGATAGCATCGTCGGTGACACCATTAATCTTGAACGTGTCACAAATCTCAAGAAAAGAAGCAATATGAGCGTTGGGGTCGTCATTCGGTAATCCACAGAATTGGCTTGCCTGCACCATCTGAATAATAGCAGGCTTAATTTCGAAATTGTTCGCCTGGATAGGGGGACACCGAATCCCCGAAAAATTTGCGTTAATTTGTGGCATGGCATAGTCTCGAAGTGCCATTTCCAGTTGAGCTTGCTGCACAATATTATTTCTTCCTTGAATTTTGATATTCTCGGCCATGGTCACCGTCGTCTGTAACTCTCGTTTCTCCTTCTTGTTCCTTCGAAGAGTGCGCTCGAGTTCGGTATCCAAAGGTAGTAGGCCTTCGTTACCGAGTTTTCTCATGCACTATGAAAAAGATCCTGAAAGGAAAAACAAATAAATAAATAAAATTAAATACACAAAAATAATAAAATAAAAACGTTCAAACTAAGACTAGAAATACTGAAATCGATATTAGCAAAATTTCAGTCCCCGGCAACGGCGCCAAAAACTTGTTGTGATAATTGTTGAACGCAAGTGTACGTTATCGTATACAAGTAATAAAGTGATGAGTGAGTATCGTTCCCACGAGGACTGAATCACTAACTACCGATTTTTATGTATTCTAGTTTTATTCGAACAATCGAATTTTGGGTTTTGCAATTAATTACTAAGAGAATTAATAAAAGACTAGACAGTAGAAAACGATAGCTTGAAGAAAGGGAATCAAATGATGAATAAGTCTAGGATTCTGAATCCACCTCGGTTTATCCGAATTTACTCTTGATTATCTGAAGTTAATAATTTTCCCAATTTATTGAAGGCGAAGATTGCTAATATATTCTACCGCCTCTCCCGAGGTCAATAGATTTTTCTAAAGGCGAATAACGCACTCTATCCCTAGGTGAATTAATTCGTCAATAGGCAAAAAGCATAAAATCTCCAAAAGACCACGTAGTTCCTATGAGTATATTCCTATCTCACAGAATAAAACGGTCCTCACCAATAGTTCCTCACCAATTCTCCTCTCCCAATTCGAATTGAATGATTAAAACAATACAACTATTGGCCAGATAATTGAAAGCATTAAACACGATTGGGAAAACTCAACAAAAAGGTAATTAATTAGATAATCTTAAGCAAATCCGTCAAAACGCAGGTTTCATCAAAATCCTGGATTAGGGTTTTAGCCTGACATGCTAATAAATGAAAATACAGAATAATTGAATAAAAGCATTAAAATCAAACGCAGATGAAGAGCTCGGATTCCTCCGTTCTTCTGGCTTCCGCCCTCTGCTCTTGAAGTCTTCTGCTTATCTTCCTCTTCTGCCGTCTCCCCTCTGATTCCAAGATTTTCCAAGATTAAAAGATTCAAGATGATTAATTAGGGTCTTAAACCCTTATTTATAGCTCTGCACAGTCTCCAAATCGCGTCCGTGTGAGTAGGTCGAGAACTGGCTTCAAAACGGCCCAAATCCGCGCGGAGCATACAAAAACCGCCTAGTGTGCCGCGACTCACTAAATATGTGCCGCGGAACATGGTCTTCAGCTGGATGCCTGGGCGCCATTTAATTCATCGTCTGCGGATCACTGGTGTGCGGCACAGTCTGATCTACTTTGTGCCATTGGTTGCCTTCCTGTGCCGCGACCCACTTGCCTTGTGCCGCGGCTCACAGCCAAAATTTGCCGTTTTCGCCCGTTTCACCTTGTTTTAGCTTTTAGACTCCAATCTCCTGGCAATCATACAAAATTAAGGCATTAAAAGCTCATTTAAGCAAATTCACTCTCCAAAATAATATAAAATAATGATAAATAAGCGTATAAAAATACGCCTATCAGTCGCACACAAGTTAGCTGATGATTAAAAGTCTTGATTATGTCTGTCACAGATGCTTCCGAACTCTGTGGTGAGAAAAACTCTCGAATTTTTGCCTCTCTAACTGGACGAGGACAATATTGTGCTTCCATCATTAGTTTGAATTCCGTCCAGTCAGCATTATGATTTTCGGGTCGAATAGCTTCCCACCAGTCGAAAGCCTCCCCAGTCAGAAAATACTGGGCAATGGGAACTTTCCGGTCCTCGGGACAGTTAATACCCGAAAATATCTTCTCTAACTCTTTTAGCCAATGATCCCAAGTAAGTGCCTCAGCAGATCCGTCAAATTTTGGCGGGTGCAATTTGACCACCTCAGCAAGCCATCTGTCTCCCCGGTTATCCTGGTGGTGCTGCTGTCCCATCGCCGTCTGCATGCGGTCAACTACCTGAGCGAACTGGTTTATCTGAGCCACCACCTGTTGAAGCACTCCCGGCATGTTAGGATTCGCGTTGTCATTCGCTGATCCCTGTTGTCCTACAGAATGGGAATCGTTTCAACTAGCCGATAATTCTGGGGTAGTTGCGGAATCCCCCTGTCTCACATTACCACGTCCGTGTCCATGACCGCGTCCACGTTCACGTCTTCCCCTCAACATACTGTAAACACAATTACTCAATATCCAGGACAAAATTTTCAAAAATAAAACCCGGCAATACTCACAAAACAGAAATTAAGTAAAACGGTAGTATAAGAGATTAGGAGAATTACAACCACGGTCCACATGACGACTTTGGCTGAACAGTGATGTTACGAACGACCCGTAAATCAAATAACGAAAATAGGCCCAACTAAAACCCGACTACCAAGATATCAATGAATCTTAGCTCCGATACCATATTTTGTAACACCCCGAGATATTCGGAATAATTACAGCGCCGTAAACCCTTTAAGTAAGGATTTTACAAGGCTAATTAAAAGAAATGTAAATATAATCCAACAATACCACAGAAGTTCAAGATACAAAACCGGTTCCAACTGATCCATGAGTTAATTAATACAACCATATCGAAATGTTATTAATAAGACACGCATAATCGAGTGCTGAAAATGAATCAAGAAGGCAAATCGCAATAACAATAAACATCACTGAGCCCCTTCGTCGTCACGTCGGTACTGTGGCTGTTTCCTTGCTCCTCGACTACCTGAACATCAAAACAAATGTCCACCCCCGAAGGGGTTAGCAAAATGATGCTAGTACAAGTATCATATTAAACAAATCATATATGCATCAACAATACATAACAAGATACACCACACGGACTTCCGCTACCGGAATCCGACAATGCGAATACACAAGATTCCATTAACACATTATGGGTATTCCAATGATCCAGCGCCCTCAGCATAGATCCCAAGATGATCCTGTCGGACCAACACGAGGTGGAAAAACCCGTCCAATGATCCAGCGCCCTCAGCCTAGATCCCAAGATGATCCTATCGGACCAACACGAGGTGGACATCGGATCCAGCGCCCTCAGCATAGATCGTACAACATACACAAACACAACTCATGCATACATATATTCAAAATCGCTATGTCTATCAACATGAACATACAAGCACTAGATAACGAATATCATGACAATTCACGAAATAAATCCCATGTTCAACAACATGAATAAACCACATATATGATCAAAATACCAATATTAACAAATTATGATACTTGCCTCAAAGATGGCAAGAACTAATCACTCCAATGATCTCAACACACTCGAAGGCCGCCTCTTTCGATCAACGTAGCAATCTCGAACCTTAACAAAAGAAATAATATAGAATTCATCTCAAGTCGTACGAATGTCTAACAATCCGGTCTACGGCCGAAACCTCTTAAAATGTAATCTGCCTGAACTACTTAGCATACGCTACGTATTCTACATAACGTGCGCTAAGCCTGCTCGTTAGCGTACGTAAACGATGAAGTCTAGCATACACTAACTATGTACTAACAGTCCTCTCTGATAATCCGACTGACTCGACTGGTGACATAACGTACGTTACGTACCAAACGTAGCGTACGTTAACTCATTCCCGATAGCGCACATTAATATACATATCTTAGCGTGCATTAACCGTGCATGGCAGTTCACTACTGGGCAGCAGACTTGATCTAATGGTGATGAGACTCATGAAATCTTCAGTGCTAATACATGTCATCTCCATGCATATCATGCTCATACGGTTTATGAATGATCTTTACGGATTAAACGACTTCGAGATACAAGGATACGTATAATCATCATAACACCATAATTGATCTTGATCTTCAAGAAAATATCCTAAGTTCAATCCATTCTATGTCCCAAAACGTATAATTCCATTATGTAAAAACATAAGAACTTGATAATCTCCATAACTGGTTATAATCGGTTTTAAAGCTTCATGAATATGCTAGGAGTTCAAACACTAAAAGGTTCAATGGTTTATACGATGAAGAATACCGAAACATCGAAAATATCCTTCTAACACATGATGTTTGACTACGTATGAATTTAACTGACTAGATAATCCCAAATCGTGATCAAAATATCCTTCAGAATACTACTTACATTGGTGAAGAATCACCTACCTCAAAGTAGTGAAGAACAAGGAGGAACTTGAAGAAATCCAACGCCGAGGGCTTGAACACCAATTTCCAATGATCTACAATCTTCAAACTCGTGCTAGGATGATGATATGAGAGGTTGAGGATGGAGGAACTAACTCTCTAAGTCTAAGAATTCGGATTTGGGAAATGAAAAAGTCTGAAAAAAATGAAAAAGGGTGCTGTCCTATATATAGAAAATGGTTATTAACTCGCGCTAGAATATATCCATAACGTGCGCTAACGACCATACGAAGCTTACTGACCTCACTGTACTCAACATTTAGCATGCGCTATCCACATATCATTAGCGTGCGCTACCGCGTTGACTCGGCTTTTCCCGAAAGCCGTCCAGGTTCATCCCGACATGATCCGACCAAGATCCGCGGCTGATCTCACCTACCACCCTGTCTTAATCATGTTGAATACGTATAGCGTGCGCTAAGGTTCATACATAGCGTGCACTACGAACCCAATTTAGCGTACGCTACGCTAAGTTGATAGCGTGCGCTACATGTGCAAAAGTCACCACTTAGAACATATTCATGCAATCATGCGCTCAACAACACCGGATCATGAAATACGGAGAATAATACTCATATCAAAATGCAACAAATACAATATCACAAGGTTCAAATACACATCAGAAATCTCGGTTATTACAAAACCCACAATTTTAAAAATTTAAAACACCTGAACATGCGATAGTGGAGACTGTAATGTGTCAGAGGTGGGACCGGCCAGTAAATTCAGAATTAGTGGATTAGACGTACCAGTTATGTCCGGATTCATCATGTACATTTATTCAAGAAGGATTCCGTTTCCTTAAATTTGACCGTTCACTATAATCTAGCCTCTTTGCATAATATAAAATTGTCAGTATGCTGACCTAAAGACTCTTCATTGCATTTGCAAATTGAACGGCCTACAGCATACAACCTACATACTTAAAATATTTTTCTGCAAAATTTCTATCTCAGTTTTCATCTTTTTCTCTACGAAAAATAACATCATGTCAGACTTCATTCATGTCCTTGGAGAAGGAAACTATCATTGACGGAAGAATCTTCGCCTACTCTGTGCTCCAAGTGTTGGGAATAGTGCCCTAGGGCATTCGATGTGCCAAGATTTGTAATTGTCACATTTAAATAAAGTTATTTGATATAATTTATTTCTCATTGATTATTATAATATGTGCATATTTTAATATTATTATAATCAAATAATATTTATTCACGAATAATAAGATTATTCAAATGTCCCTGGTCTAATCGCGTTGAGTAGAGACTCAAGGGATTAATATACTAGTATAAGTTTGTCTGATAATCATAGGATGATTATGCGTATGGTACGAATCAATCCTATGGGTATTGGTTGAAGAACCAATACTGGACAAACCCGCATTGAGATTACTACGTGGAAATGTCATAAGTGAATCTCAATATAACAGTATGTCCATAAATCCTTGAACCTGATATTATCATAGAGTCCAACATGATAACTGCTATGCCTTTACATACTCCAACATCATCTGAAACATGGTGATCATAAAGGTTAGCGATCAGGATTAGTCGGAGTTATGTAGAGGGCAATGAATAATCAAGATGGGGATTTGTCCCTGTCTTTAGTGAGAGAGATATCTGCTGGGCCCCTCAATAAGTAGGACTCAAGGAAATGCATGGCCGTACTCAAATGAAGAGTCATTTGATTCAATCAGTCTACTTAAGATCGAGAAAGCATTTGAACATAATAAGTATGACAATTTCTATGACTTAGTTCAAATATGATATCGCGCGACAAAGGGATTTGACACGTTAAATGGTTTAATAGACTATAAATTTATATTATTTGGGTAGTCATAATGTCTTGCTAGATACCGCTTATGATTTATAATTTAATAAGATTTTAAATAATTGCCAACATAATATAAACCTTTTGGGTCACACATACGACAACTAAAGACAAGCAAGAATGATTAATAGATATAATATTGGATATTATATTTATTAAATAAAATAAATAATGAGTAATATATAATATGGGATATTATATATTATATTATTATATCAACTGTGAAAGATAAATATAATATTAGATATTATATTTATTAGATGATTAAATAATAAGTAATATATAATATGAGATATTACATGTATTGTCTTATTTAATAAGTTGGGGCAACTAAGCAAATACTAGAGTTTGACTCTAGGGTTTACTTAATATAAATAAATGGTCTTGAACAAGGAGTTGTCATAAGAAAAATTACACAACCCTAATTTGTAAGACAAATATTTGGCCCCCCATTCTCTACTGTTTGGCCGAACTCTTCTCAGTCTGGGGAATCATTTCGGCCATCTCCTTCTTCCCTTAGTTGATTTTGATCAACAGTACAAATCCTTCTAGCAAGGAATTATTTGTTGTACTGTTTATCAATATTATTCGTAAAGATCTAGTAATCCGGCTTGTACCAGTTGTTCGTGTGTGGATCACCGAAAGAGGAAGAGGATTTAAATCAACTTCTAGTCCGGGTTCAGATCTGTTCTTCGAATTAAGTTAATTTGACGAACTCTTAATAAATCAATTAAATTACTGCATGTAGATCCTCCTCTGGGTGTTTCGTTAATTTATTCTGCCGCGTTTTGCTCATATTTATTGTATTAGATACACGTAAAACCCAACAGTGGTATCAGAGCCAACTTGCAGTTATTTAATTATTTATGTAGAACATGTTTTATATGCTTTGAATATATAAAAATTATGTTCTTGATCATATTTATGAAATAGACATTTTATAAATATTTTTCTGATTTAATTTGATTGAATCGGATCGTTGAAAATCAATTTTCGGACTATTTTTCACATAAACTACTATCCATAACTGTTCTAGAATAGCATAGCGATTCGGGCTGGTTCGGGCAGATCAGGCAGATTCGGGTCGGGTCCAGCTCGGTCCAGGACCTGTGGGCTGCGGTAAAATAGCAAAATAATACCGCGCCTGAAGGGACTCGATCCCGCGCTGGTTCAGCCCCGAGGCCGCGTCCGGACTATCTCGGCTGACATATTTTTTTGTGAATCTTGTTCACTGATATTCTATTTAACTCCTGTTTTGAAAAATCAAAATAAATGTTTTCAAATGCATTTTTACGGCCGGCGGGATTCGAACCTGCGCGGCCGTGTGCTAGTGTAGAGCGCTCGGACATCTGGGCCAATGTTCCAGATTGTTGATTTTTTATAATTGGCGTAGTAAATAAAGAACTTTTTTACTTCAGTTATTGTATTATATATATTAGTATTTTCTGCAGTAATATATATATTAATATTTCACATTTCAATTTAAAATTCATTGCCAAAATCTACATTCAAATATAACTAACCATCAACCACAAGAGCTCAATAATATAAGAACCACCAATTTCATATCATTCCATCTTAAAAAAATAACATGCGTTCCAACCAACTCAAAACCAAATACGTATCATAACAAATACATAGAATATGTAAGAAGATTCTATCTATTTCATCATGAACAACACAAATAGGAAAACAAGAATTAAAAAAGACCATATACTTCGAAACGACAAAGTCTCTCTTCAGCACACCATTGCTTTTCATCAGACGATCATACTTCTTGTTCATGGAATCATCTTCTCATCAACTTTCTTCTTCACATCTTCAACGTCGGCACGTGAAGCAAACAAATCCACATAATCACTTTGTTGCTGGTTTAACAAATCTTCTTCCCCAATAAAGAAATTACAAGGTTTTGCTTGAAAGCCAAAATTATATTATCAACTAAAACATATTAGCATAATGTGTCGTAACACACATACTACAACATTATCAAACAGTCAAAAATAACCTCTACAAAGTGTGATGAACCATAGAAATATTATGATCGACACAATCCAAAATTTCGGCAGCAGTTGATCGACTAAAGTGCCAAACTTCCGATTTTTGTAATAAGCTTTTGGTCAATGCAAATATTCTTCTGATTACACAAAAATAAAAAAAATCTGGGTCATTTCACAATCTCATGTGTATGGAATACTTGTTAGATTTTGATGATGTCATCTTTATATATTCAAATGTATGTTTTCTATTACTTGGCAAAATTTAAGGAAGAACCAAATGAGTATCTTTCATAGGCCAAACTGATAAGTTAGATACTTGGCAAATGTAAAGAAGAACCAAATGAGTATCTTCTATAGGCCACATAAGTTAGGCTTAAAACTCGGCTAAGTGTAAGTCAGATAAGTATCTATCAGCCGAGTATTGGTCAACTCACCTGTTCAGATAAGGTTGACCACAGACGAGTCATATCAGGCAATCCATATCAGAGAAGTTCTGGTCAAACAAATTAAATGAGCGAAGTTGGACCAGACTGCGGTCAAGAAGGAAAGTCAAGTCATCTGTAGTATGAACATCAGATCAGTCAAGTTCGAATCAGGTCAGACGACTACAGACAAGTCGGCACATCAGAGAAGTCGACACCAGAGAAGGTTGACTGCACATCAGACTAGTTGACCACAAAGAGGTCAGCCAAGTAATCAACCAAGTACTCGAGTCCACGTCAGCATGTTGAATAGTCAAGATTTACGGAAAGTCACATGTGGGCGATTAGAGACAGATTGGAGAGATTCCCGGAAAGGAAATGATTTAAATAAATCATCCAAACCCACCAATGAAGACTTTAATCTTATTATAATCAAAAGATTCGGTGCCATCACATGGAAGTCTTCACAACGGTCGGAATTGGATTAAAATATGGGAATCCAGCCTTGCAACATTCAGAAAGAAAAACAAACAAGTCTATTTCTCCAACGGATGGATTTGTTATAGATCTGCAATGGCTATGAAGAAATGTTCAAGGATCGGCACCTATATATATATATATATATATATATATATATATATGAAGATTTGAAGTTGAGCAGTACGATGCGAACAACACTTACAATCAATCAAAGTAATCAAGCAAACAAAGCAAACAATAGCATCGTGAAAGAGCAAGAGTTCTAAAGTTCTTATTTGAGAAGCTCTTAGTTGGAGAAGACAATTACTCGTGTCTTTAAAACCTTAGTTCGGGGTACTTCACTGGTTGAAGTTCGAGAGACTGTAAAAGCATCCAAGAATCGTAGATCAAGAGGTGCAAAGCAGTCAAAGGGAGTTGCAACAGCAAGGAATTCCACTGGTTGGAAGTGGTGTAGGAAAATCCCTCACAATATGCCGCAAGTACACGGTGTCAACAAGTAATAAAGTGATAAGTAAAGTATCGTTCCCACGAGGACTGATTTCACTAAGTACCAAAATTTAGTCAACTCACGATTTTATTTGAAGAACAATTAAATAGAGTTTATATCTAAACTAATTGCAGAAAATAAATAATAATAATAATAATAGTACTAATAAGGGGTAGGATTATGATTTTCACCTCAAACAATTGGGAATGATATTTATTCGATTCAATTCACTGTTATTCAATTGATTGTAAGCCAGGAATTCCTAAATTATTCTAAAGCCTTTCCCAAGGTCGATAGAAAATACTACGAATTACTAACTCGATATATCCCTATTCGAATCAGATAATTAATAGCTAAAATAGTTCAAGAATTCCCACAATAACGGGCTTCACAATTCGCATGATTATATCCCTATCTCACGAAAATTATGATTCGTCTAACAAGAACTATGCCTAAATTTCATCTCCCGAATCCATAAAGACATTCAAAACAAATTAACTGTTGGCCAGACAATTAAAAAGCATTAAGAACAGTAAGAAGAATCCAATTCAATAGAATAACGAGTAAATCGAAATAATAATAAATAATCAAACCGTCATGAAATTGGCTACAATCAAAATCCTACTCGAATAAATCTAAAAACTAAGATGCAGAAAAACCGTAGGGATCCGTGGTCTTGTCGTCCCCCAGAAATCTACACCTTCTGTTCTCCTTTCTTTCCTCTCCGCCGACCAACCCTGGTTATCCTCCTTTCTCCTAATTCATGTGCCTTTTATATATATTTTTTTTTCTTTCCATTCCCTTCTTTTCCTCCAGCAGGTTTTTTTTTTACCAAAAAAGTAATCAAATCTTGTTTTCTCCCAGTGCTCCTCACGACCCAACAAAAGAAAATCCTATGCGGCCCAATTATCAAATTCACCAACACACATTTGTTAGAAGCAGTGGCGTCTTTTGCGCTTTCTGTGCCGCGGCTCACTTGTTGTGTGCCGCGGCACACAATACAGTGTGCACATTATTCGCTGGTTGTCTTCGTGTGCCGCGGTTCACTTGGTGTGTGCCGCGGCTCATGATCAAAAGCGCTATTTTTCGATTTTCACCGTTTTGGCTTAGGACTCGATTTCCTGCAAAACATATAAAAATAATGCATTAAAAGCTCATTTATGCTGATTTAGGCTCAAGATGGATATAAAATAATAATATAAAAGCGCATAAAAATACGCCTAACAAATACCCCCAAACTTGAGCCTTTGCTTGTCCTCAATCAAACAATTTTCAATTTTAAACAAAATGTATCGTGAATAATCATGCAAATCCATAGTGCTCAACTTAATCAATACTACCCTGAAAATCTCAAAGAATAATACCAGTATCGTAATAGTGAGTCACGTCCCGGACACTGATTCCACAAAGTAACCAATTTTAGTCCTAATCAATCGTTCAAGAAGAAAATCAAGCTCAAAGATTAACAATCGTGAATTTAACCGACCGTCAATATGAAGGGTTAGATTAAACAAGCCAATTCGCCCAGTCCCACAGTCTAGTGGCAAAATTCAAGAGTTTCATTATCAAAATTACGCCTAGGACAGCATTCCCTTATGTATGATCAATAATATGATTCGAGTTAACCACTAGGTTTCGGCTCTCGGGATATTTCATCGGGATGATCCTAGGGTGGATTTCCATTCTCATGTATCGGGGAACCGTTTGACGTAAAAGACACTCATGGGGCACATGGATGCTTCCAGTTACTAAGCCGCCCTCTACAGCGGAGAAAAAAAAAACTCGAATAGCAAGTCCCGCATGTCAAGGTTGTTGTTTTACGCGAGGGTAAACAACGGGTCACGTGAATACCCCCGGTTACTAGGCTTCCCATCATCGGTAATGCGATATTTCTAAATTATTAATCTATTCAGGGTCATCGTTTTACGCGAGAGTAAACAACGGGTCACGTGAATACCCCCGGTTACTAAACTTTCCATCATAGAACAAATAATATCTCGACTTTTTCTTGGGAAAAACTGTCCGACTCTAAACTCAATTTAAATGCCAACAAGACTCATGGTACTGGACGACAAGCTACGCAAAAAGTTTAACCAAACGTATAAACGGTGATTTGAAAACACGTATGTCTCCTTTCTTATCTGCTAAAATTTCTACAAAAACGATAAAATTTCAGACCTAACTGAAAACTCAACAGAAACAGATATCGCTGATTGCAACTCGACTAAAACTCAACCGTTTCTTCCAAGAGTAATCAGTATCGTAACATCAGTTTTACACATGGAAGCACGAAAAATTCATGAAAAATTCAAGCTTGCAAAAACCATCAACAGCATGCAAAATAAAGTCCACTACACATAACATTATCAATAATAAAACTCATGTGAAAATAAAAGAGATAAGGAAAAGTGAAACTTATTCCAAATGTCTTCTTGAACACCAACACATGTCTGAGTGGAAACGTCGATCAATCCATACTTCAAATAACGCTCAGCATCACGAGGGACCCCCAAACTTAGTCTCTAGTCATGAGATAACAATAGACATTAAATCAAGAAAGACTAGAATATGAAGAATAATAACTCATAGGGGTTATAAAGAAATATCAGAGAAATAAGGGCCAACAAGAATACACGAATCCAACTGAAATAACAAAACAAAGAAAAATAAATTACTAACGAAAAATCAAATAAAAACAACTAACTAGAAAGCAAGTAAAAATGATGGGTTGCCTCCCATCCAGCGCTCTATTTTACGTCTTGAGCACGACGTGGCAAAAAGAATTTAACGTGGCTTCTTTCTAGGGAGATTGCCAAATACCCCCTTCTTCCAATCAATAAGCCTCTTATTCCATAGGGGAGGCTTTGGCTCATGCCCGGTTGCCAAAAATAATGAATAAGAATAATTATGCGGACAACCAAAAAATGATGGAAGAATATAATAATGATAAGGCATGAAAAAATAAGCAGAGTTCGAATGGGCAAATAATAAAGAATTATCATGCATAACCTCATTAGAACTCGAAGAATCAGCCTCAACAAAATCATGAGTAATGGTGTAAATCTCTCCCATTATGGATCTAGGAAAAATTATGCGTGGCACCGTTAATAAAATTTTTGGCACAAAAGTATTCACCTTATTAGTCGAAGTTTGATGACAATTTAATGGAATTTCTTTGGAAACATCATCAATGATAACTTCTTCTCAAGGCTCATCACACTTTATGAAATCATTAGGTGCTGGGGGATCGACCCTAAAGCTCAACATGTCGTTCTTCTCAACCTCCCTCTCAACTTCACTACTAAATATATGAGCTGGAAAATAACCGTAGTGAACCTCAAGACCACGATGTGCACATTCTAGCTCAAAAAGGCTACTATCAGGATTTTTAAGAACGTCTACACATTGTTCAAGCATGGTCTTTTGTTTTGGGGAGAAATTTGACCCTATTTGGCGAATTATTAAGAACATTGGGATTTATGAAATGCCAAGGGCCACGATACTCATAGGAAAACATAATAAAAAAAATAAAAATATAGAAACTAAAGAAGAAACTTCAAATTAAAATTAGAGTCGCTTGGTATTGATATTAGCGAAAAATCAGTCCCCGGCAACGGTGCCAAAAACTTGGTGTGGGAAAATCCCTCACAATATGCCGCAAGTGCACGGTGTCAACAAGTAATAAAGTGATAAGTAAAGTATCGTTCTCACGAGGACTGATTTCACTAAGTACCAAAATTTAGTCAACTCACGATTTTATTTGAAGAACAATTAAATAGAGTTTATATGTAAACTAATTGCAGAAAATAAATAATAATAATAATAATAATAATACTAATAAGGGGTAGGATTATGATTTTCACCTCAAACAATTGGGAATGATATTTATTCGATTCAATTCACTGTTATTCAATTGATTGTAAGCCAGGAATTCCTAAATTATTCTAAAGCCTTTCCCAAGGTCGATAGAAAATACTACGAATTACTAACTCGATATATCCCTATTCGAATCAGATAATTAATAGCTAAAATAGTTCAAGAATTACCACAATAACGGGCTTCACAATTCGCATGAGTATATCCCTATCTCACGAAAATTATGATTCGTCTAACAAGAACTATGCCTAAATTTCATCTCCCGAATCCATAAAGACATTCAAAACAAATTAACTGTTGGCCAGACAATTAAAAAGCATTAAGAACAGTAAGAAGAATCCAATTCAATAGAATAACGAGTAAATCGAAATAATAATAAATAATCAAACCGTCATGAAATTGGCTACAATCAAAATCCTACTCGAATAAATCTAAAAACTAAGATGCAGAAAAACCGTAGGGATCCGTGGTCTTGTCGTCCCCCAGAAATCTACACCTTCTGTTCTCCTTTCTTTCCTCTCCGCCGACCAACCCTGGTTATCCTCCTTTCTCCTAATTCATGTGCCTTTTATATATATATATTTTTTTTCTTTCCATTCCCTTCTTTTCCTCCAGCAGGTTTTTTTTTTTACCAAAAAAGTAATCAAATCTTGTTTTCTCCCAGTGCTCCTCACGGCCCAACAAAAGAAAATCCTATGCGGCCCAATTTTCAAATTCACCAACACACATTTGTTAGAAGCAGTGGCGTATTTTGCGCTTTCTGTGCCGCGGCTCACTTGTTGTGTGCCGCGGCACACATCTGATGTGCACATCATTATTGGTTGTCTTCGTGTGCCGCGGTTCACTTGGTGTGTGCCGCGGCTCATGACCAAAAACTGCTATTTTCGCCCGTTTTTCATCGTTTTGGCTTCCGGACTCCGATTTCCTGCAAAACATATAAAAATAATGCATTAAAAGCTCATTTATGCTGATTTAGGCTCAAGATGGATATAAAATAATGATATAAAAGCGCATAAAAATACGCCTAACAGGAAGCTATTGTAATTGGTTGAATCAATGTAATATTTATCACTGGTTGAGAATTATAGTGAATTCATCTCCAACTGGTTTGGATAAAAATGGATTAGTAGAGGATTACCCCACCTCTAAGACCACTATAACTGCCTGCGTGTTTTACTGCTTTCATTATCATATTTACCTGCTGCATACATACTTAACTGTTCCATTGATTAATTTTGTGTTCGTCATCATATCACTTCTGCACTTACATTGACTACAAGTCATTTGTACCATCAGCTGAGAAACTCATCCTTTGTGGGAAAGAGTTTCAATAAGTCTATTCACCCCTCCTCTAAACTTATTCCTGGACGACTTGTGACCTTCAAGTGGTATCAGAGAGGTTGGTTCAATATTTCAAGAACCAGATCTATATATCGAGGATATATTTTAAGCTCATTTTAGAAATGGAACACATACATTCTAGATTACCTGTTTTTTCAGTTGACGAGTATAATATTTGGAAGATAAGGATGCAGGCACACTTATCTTCAATCCATGACGACATGTGGTGCATTATAGAGGACGGTCCCTTCATCTTCGAGAAGGACAACACTCCTGAGGATATTGCAGCCGGGAATCCAAAGAAGATCCCAAAGAAGAGGATGGAGTTGACCATTGAAGAAGGAAAGCTGGCCAACCTTGACAACCGGGCCAGAGACGTGCTATACCAAACTCTTGACAAATCAACAATGGTCAAGATCAAGAACTGCAAAACCACCAAAGAAATCTGGGACACATTAGCCTTAATGTGTGAGGGAACAGAGCTGATAAAAGAAAACAAGTTGTCAATTTCTACTCAAAAATTTGACAACTTCAAAATGAAGAATGGCGAATCCATAGACCAAGTGGACACAAGGATCACTGAAATCATCAATGAGATTAACTCCCTGGGAAAATCATATGGGAACAGGGAGATCGCGCTGAAGGTCTTAAAATCTCTCAATCCTGAATGAGTATTAAGGCAGTGGCCATGAGAGAATCCAAGGATCTTAACAAAATAAAGATCCAAGAGCTGTTCTCTGATCTAAAGGCTTATGAGATTGAGCTTCCAAGTTCATCATCTATCGAGCGTACAGAGAAGGGAATAGCCTTTGCAGCCGAGTCCCTTGCTAAGATCCTACCTTATGTAAAACCTCCAAATCCACTTGATTTTGAGGAAGAAATGGCGTTCATAATGCAAAGGTTCAGCAACTTCAGAAAGGACTACTCCAAATACAAAAAGAATTATAAGGAGAACCACAGGAGAAATCAAAAGGCTGGAATATGGAAGGTGGAGTGTTATAATTGCCACAATACAGGACACATCCAAATCGACTGTCCTGATCTCAAGAAGGACGAGAGAAAGAAGGAGGTGAGCAGAAAAGAAGATCGGAGGAAGGACCTCATCGGAGAAGATCAAGAGCGAGTAGAATCAAGCAGCGGATTCTTCTGTGATGATGATGAAGAATATGATTGTCTGATGGCCAACCTAGCTGATGAAGAGGTAACATCTAAACCCCCAGTTTCAAATAATAACAGCTCAGACATGTCACAAGACATGGACTTACACGATTATGTAAATCAACTTCTCAAAGATTTTGAGAGATTAAAAACTGCACACCAAACTGTATCAGCCGAGAGGACCCAGCTGCAAGATGAGAATGGGCAGCTGAAAAATGATTTTGAAAAACTCAGCCTAGAATTTAATAAAACCAAAGTTGATCTTGAAAAACAGGCTGCAGATAACTCTACAAACCAGGCTGATAATACCACAGCTGAAATAAAATCACTAACTGTTTTGAATAATGAGAAATGAGCTGCACTTGCTCATGTCAAAGCTGAGTTTGCAAAACTGACTCAGCTAAGTAAAACACAGGCGAAGGAAATAACCTCCCTGAAGGCATCTCTAACCCTGGACGAATTGTGTACAAATAAAAGGCCATTATATTCCAGATCAGGCCTTGGATATGACCCCAACACTCCCTCTAGTTCTAAAACCACTTTCATCAAGGGAGAAACAATTGTCTCGACTGCTGAGCCAATATACAAACCTGTATTTCAAAATAGGCAACAACCAAGTCATAGGTCTAGGTTGCAGCTAAGGTATACAAGGCAGCTACCTAGACATGAGACTAGGCAATGGCCAAGGCAGAAGCAGCAGCCCAGACAACATGCCCACTATTATCAAAGACTCCCCAAACACAGATTTAAAAATGGGAGGGGCAAATGGAAATCTCAAGGTTATCCTAATTTTCAAAACGAACAGGTGTGGAGACCTCAAAGATTTAATAAATGGTCTCAGCCAAGATTTAGACATGGCCCACACCATCAATTTTATGAGGCATATCCGATACACAGTCCCAACAGAGGATATAGACCCAGGCCTTACACACCTTTTAGGGGTAATAACAGCAACTTTCAGAACTCCAGGAGAAACTAGTTCTCTAGGAAACCAACTAACCCCCTAGGACCCACACAGATTTGTGTACCTAAATCTCTGCTTGTCTGATTGCAGAAAAGGTTGAAGGACTACTACCACATCTCCACAAATTCAAACATAGGAGGTTAAGAATGGTTTGTAGATTTCGGATGCTCAAGGCACATGACCGGGAACAAGAAGGTGCTGATGAATTATACCAAAGAAAAATGTCCAGATGTAACCTTTGGAGATAGCTCTAGAGGTCAGACTAAAGGTTTTGGAGAGCTGCATAGAGGAAACATCACCATATCCAAAGTTCATTATGTCAAAGGACTCAAGTATAATCTTCTGAGCATAAGTCAGTTTTGTGATGAGAAGAATCTAGTAGTCTTCACCATTTGGAAATGCATGGTGATAGATATCCTATTTGGAGAAGTGAAGCTACAAGGATTCAGAAGGAGGGATGTCTATATGATATATTGGAACACATGAACTCCTAATACTAGTTTTCTATCTAAGACAATAGCTGAGAATGGATGGTTGTGGCACAAGAGACTATGTCACCTGAATTTCAAAGCCATCAACAAGATTAGTTCTCAGAAGCTGGTCAGAGGACTTCCAGAAGAAGTATTCAATAAGGAAGCTCTCTGTGATGCATGTCAGAAATGGAAGCAAACAAGAGCATCATTCAAGCCAGTTCAACCTACCACTCTTACAACAAGGCTCCTAGATCTATTACACATGGATCTATTTTGTCCCATCAAACCAAGGACCTTAAGTGGCAGAAAGCAAGCTCTAGTAGAAGTAGATGACTACTCAAGATACACATGGGTTGTTTTTCTCTATAAAAAGAGTGAAACACTAACCAAGTTATTTGAGCTGCTAAGGAGGATCCAGAATAGAAATCCCTCTCAATCATCAAGATCATATCAGATAGAGGAGGAGAATTTCTCAACAAGGCAATCATTGATTACAGCGATCATAATGGGATCCACATGAAGTCTCTGCAGCCAGGACCCCTCAACAGAATGGTGTTGCTGAAAGAAGAAATAGAACCTTGAAGGAATCTGCCAGGTCCATGATTGCAGAAGCAGACCTACCCAAGAGGTTTTGGGCTGAACCTATCAACGCAACATGTCACACTCATAATAGGAGTATGATAGTAGGGAGACATGGCAAAACTCCCTATGATGTTTGGAATGGCAGAACACCAACTGTTGCATATTTTCATATTTTTGGTTGTAAGTGTTTCATCCACAAAAATGGTAAAACCCAACTAAATGTCTTTGATGCTAAAAGTGATGTTGGTCTCTTTATGGGATATTCACAAAGAAGGAAGGCATATAGAGTTTTTAATAAAAGAACCTTAGTTGTGGAGGAAGCACCTCATGTTGTATTTGATGAAACTACTGTTGAGTACAGGAAAAAGGTGGAGCTGATAGAGAATAAGCTCAAATCTGCAACCCTAAAAGAAGTCATTGTCCATGACACAGGAATGGTGGACTCACATGCAGACCAGCCTGAAGACCCATCTGTAGCTGATGAAGACCTAACTGTAGATCAGACAGGACCACAAAACCTACCTGATCCAGTTGCTGCTGATAAAGACCAATCCATATCTGATAATGACCCATCTGCAGACCAGACCAGATCCCAACCTGCAGATGACAAGACGGTAGCTGATCCAGTTGCATACCAAGGAGATCAGATCCAAGCTGATACAGAGAGAAAAGACATCCACCAAAGCAGATCTACAGGGGGAACAGACCCTGAGGAAGAAGACATTCATAAGTGGCTCAGAGATCAACCTATCCAGCAGATCATTGGGAAGCTAACTGATGGAGTCAAGACAAAACAGTCTACTCTACCCGTAGGAATGGCAATGTTTTCATGCTTTATGTCTCAAATAGAACCCAAGACAACTGAAAAAGCCCTGGAAGACTACTCCTAGATTAATGCAATGCAAGAAGATCTTAAGGAACAATGTTTGGGAACTAACAGACAAACCAGATTATAAGAAGGTTATTGGCACCAAATGGGTGTATAAGAACAAATGCGATGAAGATGGAGCTTGTTGGGATAACAATACCCTGTATCGAATTTGTTGGGACAACAAAACCCTGTATCGATACTGCCCTGTATTGATCGTAGTATCAGTATGTTTTGACAATATACCAAACCTGCATATAGTAAGGAAACTGTATTGATAAGCTGATCTAATAGTGTCAACCTATATCGAAGACCTCTCATAGATCAAGCATATATTTCAGTACAGCAAAGAAGTCTCATAAAGACTAAGTATGGAAGCTGTCTCGAATTGATAATAAGTAATCCTTCCATACAGCTCTCAACAGGACAAAGAAGGAATCTTCAGTCTTCACTAAAAGTCAAGTCCCGTTGATAAAAAAGTATTTAAAAACTAAAGGATAAAGTATTTAAATACTGTAAGTCAGAAGATCTTCAAATCCCGCAAAATCCGGATCGTGTTTTCATCCCGTTGGAACGGAATCTTGCTCAACGGATTTATCTCAACGGATATATTTCAGATACTATATATATCTTCAGAGTTTGAAGATCGAACACCACTGAACAATTAATCTTCTGAACGACTTACAAAAACGATCAAGCTTACAAAGAAATATTCAGAGCAAAACATATCTCCAAAGCTTACTGCAACTCAGATAAAAGAGATATAGCGCTCAAACAGTGAACACCACATCATCAGCTAGAAGCTCAGAAAGTCAACGCTGCTGTTCATACCCTGTTCTATCCTTGAACAATCCCAGATCAGCCCTGTGTGGACTGAGTAATCTTTGCTACTCCGGAACTGTGTGTGAAGGATTTGCATCGAAGAAGAAGAAGCTTCAGAACTGTGTGTGAAGAATCCAGTCAAAGCATTAGCTCAAACCAATCTGTGTGAACGGTTAAAGCTAAGATCATTATATCAATATGTGTGAACAATATATTGATTAGTGTTGTTATAATTACGTAGTTGTGTACGTAGTAATTATAATATAGTTTTTACTCCTGTGTGGAGGACCAGTGGACGTAGAGGGGTTTACCTCTAACCACTTAAATACTATGTTATTTACCTTCGGCTTTTACTGTTTCATTTAATTGTGATTATTTAAGTATACACTGCACATCGAGTTGTTGTATCCACATCAACTTACTGTATTAAAGACTTCCGCTATGCACTCAGATTTAAAATCAGTACAGCTTGTTGTTTAAAACGCTTTCCAAGCTGTATCCAGTATACTTAGTGGCCAACAAGTGGTATCGGAGAGGTTGATTCTAAAAAGAATCAGTCGTATTTTTAACCGAATCAGATCCAAAATCACTTAATTTTCAAAACAGTCTTTTTCATTCCTTTATTCTCACATGGATACATCAATGATCAACAAAGTGTCCATGTTCTCTATTAATGAATTTGATGATTGGAGAATCATGATGGAGGCTCATCTTGCAGCAATGCACGAAGAGATGATTTTTGTTATACAGGATGGCCCCATCAAGATAATGAAGGTAAATATGGCCGCAAGGATTAAAGGCCAAGCTCATACTGAGATGCTCGAGAAGGAGCGCGGGCAATGGACTACAGATGAAAGAAAGCGCGCCAACCTCGACAATGTTGCAAAGAATGTGTTGTTTGTCACTCTTGACAAAGGCACATTCTCAAAGGTAAAGAGGTGTAAAACAGCCAAGGAACTTTGGGATAAACTCAAGTTGATTTGTGAGGGAACTGAGCTCTCAAAAGAAAACAAAATTTCAAAACTGACTTAGCAATTTGAATTTTTCGAAATAAAACCAACTGAGACACTTGAGGAACTTGACCTCAGATTCACTGGTATTGTTGGTGAACTTGAAGCGTTGGGCAAAATTTATACCCAGAAGGAGAAGAATTTAAAAATTTTCAGATCTCTCCCTGCCCGATGGGACATTAAGACCACAGCTATGCGTGTGTCTTGCAATCTTAATGAAATATCTACTTTTGATCTCTTCTCTGACCTCAAAGCTTTTGAGTATGATATTGACAGAAGAGAAAAAGTTGAAGAATCTTCTACAAAGGTCACAGCACTAGCCTCTGTATCGAACCATCGACACAGCATGCCCGGCTCGTCAAAGCCTAGTCACAAGAATGCTGACAGTGACGACGACATCTTGTCTCAAGATGAAATGGAGCTTCTCTTGCAAAAGTTCAAGAAGTTCATCAAACAGTCTGGAAAGACTCCCTACAGGCCCAAACCTGTCCACAAGGTAAGTACCGAAACTTCATCCGGTGATGCTAACCTATGCTATAATTGCAGGAAACCGGGACATTATGCAAATAAATGTCCTCATCCAAAAGTTTAAAGGTTGCCGGAGGCCGAGCAACAAGAGAGAGATGAACGAAGACGTGCTTGGAAAAACAAGCTCAAGGCCCTGATTGGAGAATCAGAAGCCTCCCCCGCACCATCCCAATCCGAAGAATGTCTTCAGGTGGTCACTGAAAGTGATTCATCTGACGATGAGTTCGATGATAAAGCATATATGTGCTTTATGGCCAAGGACATTCCGGAAGGTGAAGATAGCGACGATGAGGTTAGCTCAACCCCAATCATTCCTGCCAATGCATCTCATACTTTTGAAAACATGATGAATGAGTTTAAAAACATTCAAAAGGCCCATGAGACATTGAAAAATGAGAATGTACATCTCCAACTCTCTAACCTAGAGCTGAAAGATGAAAAGGACTTGCTGAAAATAAATTATGAAAATATGTCTATTGATTGTGAAACCAGCAAAGTCGATTACGAAAAACTCATGGAGAGCAATCATCAACTTGCTCATGAACTAAGTGAGGTTAAAACTCACAATGAGAGCAAGGCAAATGATTTCGTTCTACTTCAAGCTAAAGTCAAAACTCTCGAAAAACGAGAAGACAAACTTGAGACCATTCTGAAATCGTTCGAGAAATCGTCCAAAAGAATGGAAGAAATTCTAAGCACTGGGCAACATGCTCATGATAAAAGTGGCTTAGGATACAGCTCATGTTCAAACAAAGGGAAAACTAGTACAGTGTTTGTCAAGGGTGTGGAACCCATTCCTGTGTCAAAAGATACCCCAAGTCCTATGAAGGAACCTGCTGCACCGCGAAAACCGAAGGCTGCCATTCCGCCCACGCAATCCTATTCCAGACAGCGGAATCATAAGCCGTTCCAACCTGTAAGGCGCACTCAACAGCATGCTCCCCGAGCATATCAACAGCGTCAACAGCCATTCAGAAGGATGGCTGTATCCAAATATCAAAGGCCCGCACGACAGTACTATCAGTACAGCACGCCGAGGTATTGGATACAGGAGCCCCGTTATTCCTAGAGACAGCAGGTGCCCGCTCAGTATCAACAACAGCGTTGGGAATCAAACTGGAGACCCAGAAGGCAAGTTGTTAGGCCAAAGAAAATGGCTCCACCTCCAAGATGGCACTCGTACTGGACTAATAATAATAACCCCGAATTTTACATGCATACTACTTATCATGGTTATAGAAACTACGTATATGCCCCACGTAGATACCGCAACACTGTAACGAATGTGACCTACAGTAAACCAATTGCTGTTAGGAAAATTTGGGTACCTAAAGGCCCTTACATTCATGGACCCAATAATCAAAGGGGACCTAAATCTACTTAATCTCTTTGCATACAGGACATTCTAGAGGAAGACATCTGTTACTTCGATAGTGGATGCTCTCGGCACATGACTGGAGATAGAAGCAAGCTATCAGATTTCATAGAAGGTCGCGGTCCAAAAGTGCGCTTCGGTGATAAATCTAAAGGAAGAACAAGAGGGAAAGGAAACCTTCTTGTAAGAAAATTCAAAGTCACCGATGTAGCTTATGTTGAAGGCTTACAGTTCAATCTACTTAGTATTAGCCAGTTCTGTGACAAACAATTCTCGGTGAAATTCTATATAGATCGCTGTAGAGTCAAGAACATTCAGACCAAAGAAGTTGTGCTTACAAGAAGCAGATCAGGTAATATGATATTGCTGACTGGAAGCCTATGAGCTCCTCCATTCCATGCTTTGTTGCCAAAGGCACTGCAGATCTAAGATGGTTATGGCACAAGAGGATGTCTCACGTCAACTTCAAGACAATCAACAAGCTCTCAAGATAGGGACTCGTAAGAGGATTGCCAAATGTGTCATTTAAAATGGACAGCGTCTGCGGACCATGTCAGAAAGGCAAGCAAATCAAGTCCACCCTGAAGAGCAAATCCTACCTTTCAACCCACAGAGTGTTGGAGATGCTACACATGGATCTCTACGGTCCTGTAGACCCAGTAAGTTTGGGAGGTAAGAAACACTGCCTTGTTGTTGTTGATGATTACTCCAGGTATGCTTGGACGATTTTCCTAAGCAAGAAGAAGGAAACAACATCAAAGCTGCCCGAGCTCCTGAGAAAGCTTCAAAATGAAAAGGCATTGAGTATCGTGTCCATTCGTTTCGATAGAGGTGCAGAATTTACTAACTGCTTTATAGAGCAGTACTGTTCGGAGAATGGGATACAGCACGAATACTCAGCTGCCCGTACACCTCAACAAAATTGTGTTGCCGAGCGAAAGAACAGGACGCTGAAAGAAGCTACAAGGACAATGATTGCCTCAAGCAAGTTGCCACAACGCTTCTGGGGTGAAGCAACCAATACAGCATGCTACACTCAAAACCGTTGTATCATCAACAAGCACCACAACAAAACAGCATACGAGGTATGGAACAACAAAACTCCGTTAGTTTCATATTTTCACATTTTTGGATGCAGGTGTTATGTGTTGAATAATGGGAAGGATCAACTTAGAACCTTTGATGAGAAATCAGATGAAGGAATATTGGTAGGATACTCCTCCATCAGCAAAGCTTACAGGATTTTTAATAAAAGGAAGCTGACGATCGAGGAATTAGTTCATGTAGTGTTCGACGAACCTCACCATGACCCTACGGGAATAGAAGATGTTACTCAGAACATCCAACAACTCTCCATCTTAGATCCACCAACTCCCATAGAACCTGTTGTTGGCCTAGAAATCAACCCCGCAGCTGTAAGAATCGACGTAGATGAAGCCGACGCTGTACAAGTTGAAGCTGTATCTACAGAAACTCTCGATACAGTACGGGACCCTGAATTAGAACCCGACCAAAGATGGTTGAGAGATCACCCGCAAGAGCTGATCATTGGAAATATAGATGCAGGTGTTTCTACTCGAAGGAGAATACAGAGTACACAAGGAAATGTACTTTGTGCATAAGAAGAACTAGATACTGAGAAATCACCATTTCCTGAATGGAAATCTCAATCCGAGCTTAGAAGACTCAACATGTGCACGATTGCTATATTCTTAGCCCAGTACGAACCTGTTTCTACCATAGACGCTCTAAATAATTCTCATTGGAAAACATCTATGGAAGAAGAGCTTAACAGTTTCGAAAGAAACAATGGATGGTATCTTGTACCCAGACCTATGCATCAATCGGTTATAGGAACCAAATGGGTATTTAGAAACAAAAAGGATCGAAATGGACTTATTATAAGGAATAAATCAAGGCTAGTCGCATAAGGATATAGACAGGAAGAAGGCATAGACTATGATGAAACATTTGCCACTGTAGCCAGACTAGAAGCCATTACGATATTCTTAGCCTTTGCCGCCCATAAGAGCTTCATTGTATATCAAATGGACGTCATGCATTCCTGAATGGAGACCATGCCGAAGAAGTTTATGTTGAACAACCACCAGGGTTTGCCAACACAGACGGCATCGATCTAGTATACAGGCTGAGAAAAGCACTGTATGGACTTAAGCAAGCCCCTAGAGCTTGGTATAAAACCCTGTCCAAGTATCTAATCAATAATGGATTTGAGTAAGGTGTTTTGGACAAAACCTTGTTCAAAATACAGGAAGGCGATGACCTTCTAATGGTTCAAATCTATGTAGATGATATAATTTTTGGTTCAACTAACCTTGCTTTGTGTCAAAGGTTCTCTCATCTCATGCAAAGTAAATTTGAAATGAGTATGATGGGAGAACTTAGTTATTTCCTAGGTTTGCAGGTAAAGCAGTTGCCTACAGGTATCTTCATCAACCAGGAAAAATACAGCAAGGAGCTTCTCAAAAAATTTGGAATGAACACTTCCAAATCATCGCCAACTCCCATGAGCACTTCCGTGCAAATTAGTGCTGATGAAGCCAGAAAGTCGGTTGACCAATCACTCTACAGAAAGCTTATTGGCTCGCTCCTGTACCTAACGGCTAGCAGGCCCGATATCTAGTTTGTTGTTGGAGTGTGTGCGAGATATCAAGTATCACCCAAGGAATCACACTTCAATACAGCTAAACGAATCCTGAAGTGTATTAAAGAAACAGTCGATGTAGGACTATGGTATCCTAAAGAAGTCGGATTCGATTTAGTTGGATACAGCGACTCGGATCTCAGTAGCTGCAAGCTAGATAGGAAGAGTACAAGTGGAACTTGTCACTTTCTTGGACCTAGACTCGTTTCTTGGTTCAGTAAGAAGCGATTGGCAAACTCACTTTCCACGGCTGAATCAGAATACTATGCTGTTGGAAGCTGCTGTATGCAGATCCTTTGGATGCAGCAACTACTGTCAGATTATGGGATTGAAGCCAGAGAGACGTCAATCACGTGTGATAGCATGAGTGCAATTGCAATAACGCACAATCCTGTCCTGCACTCGCGCACTAAGCACATCAACATGAAGCATCATTTCATAAGGAATCATGTCGAGAACAAGGATATTCGGCTCGAAAAGGTCCATACAGATATTCAGTTGGCCAACATCTTCACCAAGCCTCTCGACACAGCAAGATTCAACATGCTTCGACAAGAATTGGGATTGCTATGGCCTGACTCCCTGTAAGTATTTACTGCTTTTACTCAACAATTGAGGTGGAATGCTGTAAGACCCAAGAATACAGTATCCACCATTAATTATCTGTACACTCAGAACCCTCAATACAGCACTGTAGTGAACAAATTGATATAAATCATCCTACAGCTGACGTGTGCAATAATTAAGGGGGAATACAGTATGACCCATGAATACAACATTAATCCAAAAGTAGCTGTATGGAATTAAAACCTATATGTAACTTTTAAGGGGGAACGCTGTATCTTCGCGGATACAGCACATACTATAGGATTTTGATTCAGTATATATATATTATAATATTTCATTTTATAATAATTTTTGTCCACGTGCCCTGTTTTCATGTCAAACGTCATTTACATTAAATGCCTTACACGACATCTGGACAACTGAATCTCAAAAGCCGCGACGTTTTTCAAATTGTCTAATATTATAAAACTTCCGTTTCAGGTATTAAGGGTAACAACAAATGTCAGAAGTGGGACTCGCTCATATTTTAACACTTTAATGGATAAGTGTGCCAGTTACACTCAGTCCATCTTGACCGTTCATTTCAAACAACGGTTCCCATCGCTTAAATTTGACCATTCGTTCTATGAAAAACCCTTCTTCGCCGCCCAATATAAAAGGACTGAAATTGCCATTTGAGACTCTTTATGCCTTCTAGATATTCTTAGAGCACTCAAGCAAAAACAGCCTACAAGTTTTCTTTGCGTTCTACTGCAAATTTCTCTTAATCTCTTTCATATTTTCTTGAGAATCACCAATGGCTGCTCAGACCTCTGCCACCGCCCTCAAGAAAGCCTCGAACATCATCGACGGATGGACCTTCTCTAGATCTGTCATCATCGAGCGTATTCTCACTGAAACAAATGACGTTGAACCCATGGAGTTCGTCATCACCAGGATACGTCAGCAAGGCCTCTACCGTCTTGGAAGTCACACCACCGAGAAATACGACGTTCATTTGGTTGAGGACTTCTACCTCAACGCTGTCGTTCGCTTTATGTCGCTGGCCCAGGGAGGCCACGTCGCTGACATCACCACTGTTATTCGTGGAGTGGAGATCTGCATCGACCGAGATCTTCTCCAGAACATTTACAGGCTGCCCACTGATGGCCTGACCATGGAAGACCTTGAGACTTTTGGGTCTCAAGAGCTGTTGACCAAATACTATGGCCTGTTCACCGGCTCAGCTACGGTTGAAGTGGTTCACACCACCTGTCACAAGAAGAATTTCTGTTTGCCATATGTGTACTTGCATGACTTTTGTTGCCGGATAATCGAGAATTGCACAGGTGCATTTGAAATGTGCACAAACCTTAGGTTTAGAATGATGGTTGCGATTTTGACCTGTGAAAAGGTCAACTGGTGCCAGATAATTCTGAAGCATCTGCAGGAAGAAGTGTCGAAACCTGCGTCGCAAAAGAAATCGTTTGGTCAGTTTCTGAACTACATTTTGATGAAATGCGGACATCTGCCAACTTAGAAGACTCTAGCGAGTCGGCTGCCCATTTGGAGCCAACAACTAACTCTCCTATGCGGGATTCCACACCCGTACAGGATCCATCTTCCTTCGGGGCACCATCCCCTTTAAGGAATCCCTCTTCCCTACAGGATCCCACACCTGTAGAGGAACCCCTCGCTACAGCGGATACACATGTTGTACGAAGTCCCTCCCCGGACGCGATTATCAATGCAACTCTTCTGTCTGTGCAAATTGTCAAGCTTATGAAAGATTCCTTCAATGGAAAAGCTACCGGCTAGCTCCATACGACACCTTATACAACTGGAGCGACTGGAGCGATGAAGAAAGATTTGTATTGGAAGTGACGAACTCGGCAGATGTTGAGACCCTGATCCAATGGGATAATCTTTGTTCCAAATCATTAATTGAAAGCCATCTCTTGCTCAAATTAGATGCCAGACGGAAAAGAAAAGATAAGTCCGAGGACTCTCTCCAAGATCCAAAAGAAGACCACGACTCAGACGACGACGACGATGCCTTTCAGGCAGGTCTGAGAATGAGTCGTGAGGAGGCTCAGGAAAGAGAAGTCCCCCAAGCTCAGCAAGATGGTGAAGGGACATCAAGCCGTGATGAGACACCCTCGCATCAGCAAGAAATTAATCCCGACCAGGAGGAATCAGTCCCTCCTGTCGCGGAGGAAGAAGAAAATATTTCGGAACAGGCACCCGAGCCTGCTGCCGCAGAAGAAGAAGAAGAATCCCACGCCTTCTAGCAAGAGGAATCATTCCCTCAGCCGGAACAGGCGGAAGCTGAGAGACAGCAGGAGGAATCAGTCCCTCTTGTATCCTTGTATACAGAAATCCCTTCGAATTAGGAGGATGTTGCATCACCTTCCGCCGACATCGAATCAGCTCCCGCCCCACCAACCGTTTTGGAATCCGACGACGGTAATACACCTGAGGATATCCAACTCAATTCACGTCCTAACGTAAATTTGAGAAGGTTGAATGGATCAGAAGATTTTGCCAAGCCAGATTCTCCTCGCTCTGAAGCTAGGAAAGAGCGTCTGCGTGCTCTTGGTCTCCAAATTTTATTCATTCAGGATGCAGTGAACGCCCTTCATTCAGTCGAAAAAGCTTTAGATTGGATGCATACATCAGTAGTTGAAGAAATGACAGGTTTAAGGCATGAAGTCTCTCGTGTTGTCGAAGCCTTCACTGTCCTGCCCCATGTCTTCAAACAGGCCCTTGCCAATCTGCAAGAGAAGCAAGAAAAGATCCTGATAGAAAAGGAATCGAAAACTCGCATATCCGAGGCCAAGACAGCAGCTGCCATGATCGAAACAACTTCTCACTTGCGAGCCCATGATAAGAATATCAACGATATGTCGCAAGTGCTCTCCACCCTTATCGAGATAATATCAAACATTGAGACGAAACAGGATGCCGCACTGGAAATCCTACGACGTCTTGATGACGCCAAAAAGGGGGAAGAAGCAAGAGAAGCAGCAAGGAGAACAAGGCTTCAGCTCGAAAGGGAATTTAATGTTGCTCAAGACAGCATTGCCGCTGAATTGAACAAATTAGCTCCACCCTCTCAAAGTTTTAAGATTTCAGGTTCTCGACCTGAGTTCCACGACCCCAATGTCCCCTAGCAAACCTTGATCCAAAGACCTTTCGAAATTCATCTGCCAACCAACCGCCATCCCACTGCCGAAGAAGTGAAGCAATGTAGGAAAAATGAACTGATGAGATATTTTGCAAAACTCGTCAGGGAATCAGCCATCTTCAAAGGTTATAAAACATTAGCGGAGGCTGCAGACAAATTCACGAAGATGTTAGATGAAGGAAAGCATCCTCTTCAACAAGAAATGAAATCCAAGCATAAAAGAGGAGATCGGATCACCCATCCAGAAGACCGGATTCTTGCCTTTGACATATCATATGATGGTAGAGCTATCTATCTAGATCGAGGCAGTGACTCCCTACAGCACTGGTGGCGTGGAACCGAGCATGATCTAGAGAAGAGGCCATGGAAACATTCTGATTATAGGAGCTGAAATCCTTGTATTATTGTTTGTATTTTTTCTTCAAAACAGCAAATTTTGTACTCTATTTTTGAATATCAATAAAAATGTTTGATTGTCTTGAAAGATTACAACTCGTAATCTACTGTGTTAATATATGATTACATAACTTAAATTGTTAGGATAACAATCACAAGTATAAAAACTTGTTTGAAAATTAAGCTGTACGAACTTGTCTACGAACAGCTCATAGATTCAGTTGTATGCATCTAGAATACATTGTAAGATTGTGCCTGCGCGCCAATCATAAGCTTAAGTTGTAAAAATTCTTAGCTATATCGAACTCGCCTGCGAGCTGTTCACAAATTAGACTAAGTTGCTGAAGACTAGATCATTTGACAGAAGACCAAGAAATCTGCCTGAAGTCATCAAGAAAGTCATTCGCTTCTTAAAGAAGGTTTAGGCATCATCAAGAAGGACTTGAAAGATCTTAAAGTCTTGGCAAATTGTCAAAAAGGGGGAAATTGTTGGGATAACAATACCCTGTATCGAACTTGTTGGGACAACAAAACCCTTTATCGATACTGCCGTGTATTGATCGTAGTATCACTATGTTTTGACAATATACCAAACCTGCATACAGTAAGGAAACTGTATCGATAAGCTGATCTAATAGTGTCAACCTGTATCTAAGACCTCTCATAGATCCAGCATATCTTTCAGTACAGGAAAGAAGTCTCATAAAGACTAAGCATGGAAGCTATCTCGAATTGACAATAAGTAATCCTTCCATACAGCTCTCAACAGGACAAAGAAGGAATCTTCAGTCTTCACTAAAAGTCAAGTCCCGTTGATAAAAAAGTATTTAAATACTAAAGGATAAAGTATTTAAATACTGTAAGTCACAAGATCATCAAATCCCGCAAAATCCGGATCGTGTTTTCATCCCGTTGGAACGGAATCTTGCTCAATGGATTTATCTGAACGGATATATTTCCGAGACTATATATATCTTCAGAGTTTGAAGATCGAACACCACTGAACGATTAATCTTCTGAACAACTTACAAAAACGATCAAGCTTACAAAGAAATATTCAGAGCAAAACATATCTCCAAAGCTTACTGCAACTCAGATCTAAGAGATATACAATGCTCAAACAGTGAAGAACACATCATCAGCTAGAAGCTTAGATAGTCAACGCTGTTGTTCATACCCTGTTCTATCCTTGAACAAACCCAGATCAGCCCTGTGTGGACTGAGTAATCTTTGCTACTCCAGAACTGTGTGTGAAGGATTTGCATCGAAGAAGACGAAGCTTCAGAACTGTGTGTGAAGAATCCAGTCAAAGCATTAGCTCAAACCAATCTGTGTGAACGGTTAAAGCTAAGATCATTATATCAATCTGTGTGAACGATATATTGATTAGTTTTGTTATAATTACGTAGTTGTGTACGTAGTAATTATAATATACTTTTTACTCCTGTGTGGAGGATCAGTGGACGTAGAGGGGTTTACCTCGAACCACTTAAATACTGTGTTATTTACCTTCAACTTTTACTGTTTCATTGAATTGTGATTATTTAAGTATACACTGCAAATTGAGTTGCTATATCCACAGCAACTTACTGTATTTAAGACATCCGCTACACACTCAGATTTAAAATCAGTACAGCTTGTTGTTTAAAATGCTTTCCAAGCTGTATCCAGTATACTTAGTGGCCAACAGAGCTGTTGTTAGGAATAAAGCCAGACTTGTTGCTAAAGGCTATGCACAATGCGAAGGGATAGATTTTGATGAAATTTATGCACCTGTTGCAAGATTAGAAGCCATCAGACTATTCAATGCATATGCAGCATTCAAAGATTTCATAGTCTACCAGATGGATGTAAAGAGTGCCTTTCTCAATTGATTTCTAGAAGAAGAAGTCTATGTGGAGCAACCCCCTGGATTTGTCAAAGGAGACAAAGTCTACAAGCTTCTAAAGGCTCTATATGGACTTAAGGAAGCACCAAGAGCACAATATGAAACATTATCTGTGTTTCTTGAGAAGAATGGATTCAGCAAAGGCAAGGTGGACAAGACCCCATTCAGAGTGGAGCATGAAGACCACATATTATTAGTCCAAATATATGTGGATGATATCATATTTGGATCAACCGATCCAGAGCTATGTGAGAAGTTCTCAAATCTCATGCAATGAGAATTTGAGATGAGTATGATGGGCAAGCTTTATTTCTTTCTAGGACTGCAAGTTAAGCAGATGGAAAATGGAATTTTCATCCACCAGGCCAAATACACCAGAGATCTAATCAAGAGATTTGGAATGGAATCAGCCAAGTCAGCAAAAATTCATATGAGCACAAGCACACATCTTGAAGCAGATGAATAAGGCATATCAGTGGACTTAACCCACTACAGAGGACTCATTGGATCACTTCTTTATCTGACTGCAAGCAGGCCAGACATTTCATATGATATAGGAGTATGTGCAAGATTCCAGTCTAAACCCAAGCAGTCACACCTGGAAGCATCTTAGAGGATCATCAAATATCTCAAGTCTACCATTAATGTCGGTTTATGGTATCCTAAATATGACAACTTTGAGCTATCAGGATATTCAGATGCAGATTTCGCAGGATGTAAGATCAATAGGAAAAGCACTAGTGGAATGTGCCAATTCCTAGGAACCAGACTGATATCCTGGTTTAGCAAGAAGCATATATCTAACTCTATTTCAACAACAGAGTCAGAGTATCTAGCTACAGGTAGCTGTTGTGCCCAGATCTCTTGGATCAGACAACAGCTAAGGGATTACAATATAAATGCAAATGAAGTCCCAATTTGGTGCGACAACAATAGTGCAATTGCAATCACCAACAACCCCGTATTGCACTCAAGGACGAAGCACATTGATGTTAATCATCACTTCATTAGATATTACGTGCTTAATAATAGAGTCAGAGTTGAAAGAGTCAGCACAGAATATCAAATTGCTGATATTTTCACCAAACCTTTACCAGAAGAAAGGTTTTTGGAGCTGAGCAGGGAACTTGGACTACTAGATTGGGAATCTAGTACAGACGAGAAAGCTACCTGAAGACCAGATCAGACGAGCAAAGGAAGTTACCTAATCAGACCAGACAAAAAGATGAAGGACGGACTAAGCTGACCACAGGCATCAGAACCTACCTGGAGCAGATAAGGAGAGTTTCCTGATGCAGAGCAGTCAAACAGTCAACAGTCAACGGTCAACAGTCAACGAGATAAGTTTTCTAATTTTGACCGACTACTGAATATTTTATTATTATTCATTTACACATGGCAATCTCACATTCACGATTACACAATGACAAGCTAGCACGTTTACACGTTCACACGACCCTACTAATTCAAAATTTGAACCGACTTAAAATTAAAGTAATATTAAAATCCAACGTCGCTTCAATTTCTTTTTAAATACCAAAAAGTCACTTCACTTTACCTTCTTCACGCCTACGAACCCTAATTTTCACAGAGCAAAAAACCATTTCGAATTTACATACACTCGGAAGAAATTTTTCTTGCGCAGAAATGGAAGCATACTTCAACGGAGTTAACCTTAAGGCGGTGAATGACTAGATCATTTACTCACTGTTTGTCGATTTCGAAGGACTTCTCGAGGCAAACCTGGACAACGACATGCGTCATCTCATCAGAGCGATGAAGGCAAATGGGATCTACCCATTTCTGGATATCAGCCCCAAACATCTGTTCAAGGAGGCTGTTATCGCTTTTTACCGAGAAGCCTGAGTGCTCGAATCAGACATAAGGAGCTCTATTTGTGGAATCCAAGTGGATATTACTCCAGAATCGGTCAGGAAAATATTCGGGATGAAATCCCATGGCGTGCTGTCGAAACCCTAAAGCAGAATGCAGTTGACACATGGCTGAAAATCAAGGCTGTCGACCAGTCGAAAAAATTAAAGCTGACCGCCAAAAGGAGCGAACTGAAGAGGGAATATCACTATGCATTGGATATAACCAACAAAATAGTGATGGGGATGGCAGGCAGCTATGACCAATTGTCGTCAGCCAAGTTCATAGTGCTGGGAGCACTTATTTATGACAAACGAATTGACTGGGCTGATTACACTTTCAGGCAATTGGTGCGAGAGGTGAACAAAGCCGAGTGGCTAGTTGAAGAAAATAGATTCAAAAACAAGCTGGCGTTTGGAACGCATCTTAGTTGGATGTTGGAGCAGCTTGGTGTGGCGAAGGGAAACCCTAACCCATTCCACATCAACAAGAGGCTTGGTCAATTAGACCAAGAGACCCTGAGGAGGCTAGGAGGTGAGAGGAAAGCAGCTCAGATACTAAGGGAAATGTCCGTAGAGCGAACTCCCTATAGATACCCTTTGAGCTCAAGCGAGTCAACCGAAGATCAAGCTGCAGCCAGGGATCAACCTCCATCCAAGTCTGACTTAGACTCAGACGATACCCCTATTGCCATCCATTTCAAGAGAAGGGGACCAGCCCCTGGTGAGCCATCCGCGATCCACTCCTCACCAGAACCATCACCCAAAAGACCCAGGCGATTGTTTGACGAGGAGGAGCAGCCATATCATTTTTCTACCCCTGAACCCATTCATAGAGAGGATCAGCCTGCTCCCTCCAGCCTGGAAACCCAACTTGTCCCTCTTCTCACTCCCCAATTCATTTCAGAAGAAGAAGAAGCAGGTTTGATCATTCACATTCTAGAGGCAAACTATTTCTTCAACCTGCTTGAAAATAATTTCTTAAACCTGTCTATAGAGCAACTTCAAATGGTAAAACCTCACGCTCTAAAACATTCTTTTATACATATTTTTGAGGAATTGAAAACCTTGAAATCATTTTCATTCTCTAAACTGCAAATTTTTTTTGAAACCAATAGCTGGGAGTATTCCCAGGCTACGGAGCAAGTACTCTTTGAATTTTGCAATGAGTCAGATCCTATCTTAATGCTCAAGGAGAATTGGTTCATGTCTAATTTTAAAACCAACATGGACCGATTCATCCATTCTATTATGCAAAGTATTTTTGATGGAACTATCAATGAAAATGGAGTAGTTGAAGAAAAGGAAATCATAATAGAAGAAGCTGTGGAGGAAGAGGAAAAGGAAGCTGAAAAAGAAGAAATCATTGTAATAGAAGAAGAAGAAGCGGAGAGACAGGAGGACGGAGAAAAGGAAAAATAAGAAGAAAACATTTTAGTTGAAAAACAATTTGAAGAAGAAGAAATCCAAAAAAACATAGGAGTTGGGAGATAAAGGCGAAGAAGAAGGAGAGGAAGTTGATCAGGATGGAGAAGAAGAAAAAGATGATGATGAAGAAAAAGATGATAAAAATGATGATGATGAAGAAGAAGATGATGATGATGATGATGATGATAAGAATGATGATGGAGATAAAGAGGCTGAGAAGAAGGAAGAAAAGAATAATGATGATAAGGAGGAAGAAGAAAAGGAAAAGGAAGATAAGGAAGAGGAAGAAGAAAAGGAGAAAGAGGCTGAAGAAAAAAAAGGCCAAGATGAAGCCAGGTCAGATAAGGCTGAGGCACCTGCCCACTACACCAGCCTTGATGCCAGCCTACCTAAAGAATATGACAGGTTGGGGACCCCAGAGTAGACCCCACCTTATCAGATGCCTGCAGACAGGAGTCTGTACACAGATAGGTCCACTGCAAACCTACCTACAGGCACAGAGAGCGTCGGTGAGCACTCACCTCAGTCATCACCAATCTACCCTTTGATGAGTGAGCTGATCCGAAGCATTGTCAGAGATCCCTTAGAAGAGCTACTTGCCGCCAGAATCACACCTGACCTACAGTTGATCAATGCAAAGATTAACACCCTACTGTAGAGGAATG
Source organism: Orobanche coerulescens (assembly GCA_033398695.1). NCBI lineage: Eukaryota > Viridiplantae > Streptophyta > Magnoliopsida > Lamiales > Orobanchaceae > Orobanche > Orobanche coerulescens. The sequence continues at coordinate 136,576,389 of CM065811.1, read as the reverse complement.
CTTCTCAACCTCCTCCCAACAATTCCAGAATGCCACTTGGCATGACTGACTGGATGCAAAGAGTAGAGCAGTAGTTGACCATATTGGTTGATGCTGGCAAAACGGGGGAAGGAAAGCAGGGGGAAGAGGGCGAAGTAAGAAAAGTTCAGGTTCAAGAGCTGAGAACGAAGAAGAGGCAAGATGTTCCATTGCTTGAAGCTGGGACATCAAGTTAGAAGGGAAGAGAAATAGCTGACCAAGAGAAGACTGATGATCAGCCTGTAGCCAAGAGAAGGAGGACCACACTTGGGGAAGAGACTATACTAGAATGGGAAGGCAAAGAGTTGTGGTTTGTTGAGGATTTCCTTCTTGTCGAAGCTGCACCAATTTTGGGATCTGCAAAGAAGCAGTTCATTGAAAAATTTTATATCTGGGAAATACTCCAGGAGAAAAATTGCTCCCCACAGCATACATTTATTGATTTTATGGAATCAACACATCCAACTCTCTGGGCCATCCTAGTTAAGCAAGAATAATCATGGAACGTCTACCCCATGATTCCTCCTTTCAGACCTTAAGACCCTCCCACTTTGCAAAACAATGAATTGAATGAGTCAGCGTTGCAAAGGGAGACAAGGAAGCTGTGTGAAGAGCATAAGTTCTCTTCCCAAGAAGATCAAGATTTTGCTGCCCTTGTTGTCAGGAGGAAATATGGTCTTGCACCCATCAAGAAAAGACCTATTGGTGCAAAGACTTTCAGACATCCCAAGCAACCTGTCCACAGAGGCAGAGGCAGAGGAAGATAGCATTTATTTGTACTTGTTTTTTTTGTAATTTTTGATATTAGAAGACTTGTAATTTCTCTATATTTTTTTGTTCATTTAAAGCTATGTACTTGTAAACAAATAGAAGAAATATATAAACAGTCATTTGAATGACAACCTCTAGTTGTCTCAAAACAAGACTGATTTTAGTTTGTGTCTTGCACTTATGTGCAGACCCGTTGTTCATTTGAATAATTGCTTAAGTTTTGCCATCATCAAAATAGGGGGAATTTGTTAGGAATACTTGTTAGATTTTGATGATGTCATCTTTATATATTCAAATGTATGTTTTCTATTACTTGGAAAAATGTAAGGAAGAACCATATGAGTATCTTCCATAGGCCAAACTGATAAGTTAGATACTTGGCAAAATGTACATAAGAACCAAATGAGTATCTTCTATAGGCCACATAAGTAAGGGTTAAAAATCGGCTAAGTGTATGTCAGATAAGTATCTATCAGCCGAGTCTTGGTCAACTCACCTGTTCAGATAAGGTTGACCACAGACGAGTTATATCAGGCAATCCATATCAGAGAAGTTCTGGTCAAACAAATTAAATCAGCGAAGTTGGACCAGACTGCAGTCAAGAAGTAAAGTCAAGTCAACTGTAGTATGACCATCAGATCAGTCAAGTTCAAATCAAGTCAGAAGATTACAGACAAGTCGGCACATCAGAGAAGTCGACACCCGAGAAGGTTGACTGCACATCAGACTAGTTGACCATAGAGAGGTCATCCAATTAATCAGTCAAGTACTCTAGTCCATGTCAGCATGCGTTGAATAGTCAAGATTTACGGAAGGTCACATGTGGGCGATAAGAGACAGATTGGAGAGATTCCCGGAAAGGAAATAATTTAAATAAATCATCCAGACCCACCAATGAAGACTTTAGTCTTATTATAATCAAAAGATTCGGCGCCATCACATGGAAGTCTTCACAACGGTCGGAATTGGATTAAAATATGGGAATCCAGCCTTGCTACGTTCAGAAAGAAAAACAAACAAGTCTATTTCTCCAATGGGCGGATTTGTTACAGATTTGCAATGGCTATGAAGAAATGCTCAAGGATCAACATATATATATATATATATATATATATATATATATATATATATGGAGATTTGAAGTTGAGCAGTACGATGCGAACAACACTTACAAGAAATCAAAGCAATCAAGCAAACAAAGCGAACAATAGCATCGTGAAAGAGCAAGAGTTCTAAAGTTCTTATTTGAAGAAGCTTTTAGTTGGAGAAGACAATTACTCGTGTCTTTAAAACCAATGTTCGGTGTACTTCACTGGTTGAAGTTAGAGAGACTGTAAAGAAATCCAAGGATCGTAGATCAAGAGGTGCAAAGCAATCAAAGGAAGTTGCAAAGACAAGGAATTCCACTGGTTCGAAGCTGTTGTAATTAGTTCTATTACTGTAATATTTATCACTGGTTGAGAATTATAGTGAATTTATCTCCAACTGGTTTTGAGAAAAGTGGATTAGTAGAGGATTACCCCACCTCTGAGACCACTATAACAGCCTTCGTGTTTTACTGCTTTCATTATCATACTTACATGCTGCATACATACTTAACTGTTACATTGATTAATTTTGTGTTCGTCATCAGCTGACTTCCGCACTTACATTGACTACAAGTCATTTGTACCATCAACTGAGAAACTCATCCTTTGTGGAAAAGAGTTTCAATAAGTCTATTCACCCCCCTCTAGACTTATTTCTGGACGACTTGTGACCTACATGAAGTAGAGGATTCCATCCAATGCAGCGTAGGACAAGGTTGTCAGAAATCACCTTACATGGGCACACCTGAAGCATGACTTGTGGTAGAATTCTCCCTCCATTGTCACCTACAGTTAAATAAAATATAATAGTATGTACATGATCATTCTTCCTATGGTACAAATATTAGATAATGATTATTTAGATTCTGTAGGGAGGTTCTGGAGAAGAAATAAAATAATAATAATAATGATAATAATAATAATAATATTAATAATAATAATAATAATAGAACGAGATGGGTATGTGTATGAAAGTAGAAGTTAATGGTTTTGGTACCCATAATTATTCCCCAATATTTGGAGAATCAAAGAACCAAACATTCACTTTGATTCTTATTCTCAGTCCCAGTCACAGTCCCACAATATATGCTTAAATAAAGGAATATATATATATATATATAAAGCAAATAAAACTTACCTAGATTTTGCTATATCATCTTCAAGATTCTCCAGACGCTCCAAATCCCGTTCATGCACCTTTCTTGACGCATCCTACAAATTACCACACATAATAAGAGAATGGTAAACACCAACAAGTGACAACACATAACAGATGGATTTTATTCTCCAGATATTTTTTTCACATACATGACCACATTCCTCTGGAACCACGACCTCCCTGCTTCCTTGTTCTGTAATGTCAAAAATACCATTTATGCGAGTGAAGGATACATAGATACCAAATAGATGGTCCAGAGAGTGAAAATATTGTAGGTGTGTGTGTGTGTGTGTAAGTGGAGAAAGTAAGGGAAGTTATCCGCTCAGCTTAATAGATCCCACCAACCTTAACACAAATAATAGACAATACCTACTTTTGTAGCTCAATTAAAAGTTAAGCTATATTATGTTAACTCAAGCACGCACGCCCCAAGAATAAACAAGCACCAACAATAAGAAAGGAAGAAACATATTAATAGAAGAGTTACAGGAATAAAAAGTAACATACTGAAAGTGCATGGCAGAAAGAGAAGAAACAAGAAACGGAAACTCTAGTAAGATTTAAGCAAAAAAGAGCACAGTACGTCAGAAGTTAGAACTCTTGCAATCCCCATCACAACACTGAACAAGCACATGACCCTTTGTTCTAAACTCGCCCTTCCATGTTAGTCAAAAAAATATTTACTACATAATAGAGAGCCAGACTTATTAACATCTGATATATTAATCAAAGTCCATGACACTCCCGAGTCAACACAGCAGCTTCAAGGCATATCTAAAACAAACAATTACAACAAATGATGGCCAAATAGATCTAAAAAGGAATGGGTGAAAGCAGGAAGAACCTGGAACTGCTAATTGTGAATGAATTGTATAAGAACGATGATTATGTTCCCCCTCGTACAATTTCTTGTACATTGCCACCTATAAAATAATGATCAGAAGAAAGTATGATATAATCAGGACACCTGAGAACTATATTCGAGTCTCAATTGATCAACTTAAAAAAAAAAATTCAAAGCAAACAAGAACTTAGAAGAATCTTACAGAGCTATGTAATGATTCAACAATTTGCGACTGTTCCTCTGTCCTCAGCAGCACTGCATTAACCTTACATGTAGTCTAATCCATATGAATCTGAAGCTGCTTCTCATACTTTTCCTGCAAATTTACAAGAAACTATGAGTTCAATATTGTTGAAATAAAGATTTTAACGAACATAACTATAATGGGAACATGATAATGCCTTCCACTATATTTCTTTCTCCTCAATCTCGTTAGAAAGGTGGCGGACAAGACTACGCAGCTGGATATTCTATTCAACTAACCATTTATGTCTTTAAAAGTTAGCTGCACAAATAATCGACAGCTCTTCCCATCAACTTTTGCTCAAAAGCAAGGTTTTCGTTATATAATAGAGAATTATAAAAACATTTAGCAGACGTTCAGGTATGATATTTTCAGAACTGGATTGAACAAGCGAAGGTACAGTAGGCCTAGTGACCAGGTCCTCGTCATTACAGCGAGCAACTGATCCACAGCGCAACTAAACATCTCAACATTCCTTTAATAGGACACCCACCTGACACATTAACAAATGCACGTGTAAATAGTGAAAGAAACATGTCAACCAAGCTACCCAATGCACAAACCACAAAATCAATCAAATATGTAAAGGAAAACCCCCAAAAAACTATTATTTCAAAATCTTTGCCCAAAGAGCTAATATAACCCGTGTAAACAAAAACAAAGTGGCATCCCCCTCGGTCAAACCTGCTTCTAGAGGTCAACAATCTACTTCTGAGAACCAGCATAATCACGTTCTTGCTTCTTTAAGCTAGCCTAAATAGAAAAGTACAACATTAACAACAGTACTTTAAATAAGCTATTGTGCTTTAGTCAACACAAGTTCAAAAAAGAACACAAACCTTCAACTCCTGAATGGTTAACTCCAAAGCACAATGTTCAGATAGTGAATGCTGCAGTTTTTTTATCTAAAGCAGAGTAGGCAGCAATAAATTTCTCATGTTCCTCTGCAAAAGAAAGACGAGTAAGGAAGAACATTTCATGAATATTTTTAAAACATTGTTCTCATGGAGTTACATAATACATGCATATATACATAATGCACTTAACAAATATATGAACAGAGACTTGTGGTCTTCACAATTTTTTCTTCCTACAAGAGCGTAAAATATTGTTTAGAAAACAAGGCAAAACAACAACTACGTGCCAACACATGACAAAACCCCGCGCAAAGACCACAAGAACTCATATTTATCAATTCATTCCAGAAGTATTTCCCAGACTGATCAAATATTCCAACATCTTTACTCACTTAATAACAGAATGTCAAACTTCTGAGTACTTACAAGATGACAAAAGAAAGCCTGAATACAGCACCAGGTAGACAACAAAAATATACTAATGGACATCAATTTCTCACCCCGACTGAAATGCAAATGAATCAAAATGCTTGAAAGAGTAACCCAGCTGTCAATCCAACAGAAAGTGCATACCTCTTTCGTCCATTGTGACTCCATATTTTTCTTCAATTTCATAGAGTACCTAGTATTGAAGGAAAGTTGTAAGGCTTAAAGAATGCATGAAGGAAGAGTTGCATAAATGACTTTATAACACCAAATGAGTAAATATTTGAAAATAAATATGCATTGATTTGTGACTGTCTAGTAATACATACTCGCTCCAAGACAGCTTGAGTTTGCTTTCTTCCCAGTTGCTCATGTCGTAGTGCATCAACAGCTTTTTCGTATTTAGCATACATTTTGGCTAGCTTCATAAAGCATATAAAATTACCCGAGATAAGTGATCTTAAGCACACAAGTGATTCTCAGTCCTATCCACCTCAGATAAGATAAGTGGTCTTAGGCACATAAGTGATGTACAAGAAAAGGACAAGCATAAAATAGTTCTCAACCACTCATAGGAATGTAATGAGGCAGATGATGTGCCATAAAGTCATGAGAGTAGATAGTCAAGATTTCTCAATTAGGGGAATCTATTGATCAAGACAACAAGCAATAGACCAATGTATTACAGTTCCCAACTCTAGTTCTTGAATTGAGAAGGAATCATCGGCCTTATGCACCTAATAGAAGGTATATGAACTATTTGTTTCTAACTGATGCATGTGATCATGAATAGTAAGTAAGAGGAAGCATGTTAGACCCAAGATGCCACCGTATAGGAACTTAACATGAAATATAAGATGATGTCTTTGGTGTCCCATCAAACATGAGAACTTCTTGAGATACATATGAGCAAGAAGGCACCTCATAAATGAGAGTATCGTGTGAATGAGGAGCATGATAGTTCCAAGAGGTATAAAGACCGACTCTGCAATAAAAGGATTCCAGCAAAAGGAATCCAGTGCAAATGTGAATAATTTCCTCAAATATTATATTTTCACCGAACACAGCATTTAAGCATCTTAGACCAGATGATCTACATTGAAACACTTGCCTAAAGATTCACCATTCCTAACAAGTAACGAGGGTGCTGATACAAAGAGCTGCCCAGGCGGGACGATATACATATTCTGAGAATAACTCGTCCTTACAAGATTTTCTAGGGTAACAAAGAGCAACTCTGGAAGGGGGCAATATTAAAAGACCCAACACAACAGAAGACACATGATGTAACTTGACACATAATGTGTCACGCATGAGTATTAGGCACCATCGAAGAATTAGAGAGCATAGAAATGAGGCTAACTGTTTTCCCTAACATATCCCCAATGCAACATAATCTGCTGCTATTTAAAGGTTAATCTAATAAATAAACAGAACGACAAAATCAAAAATCAAGGACACGATGGCCTATATCACCATCAAATCATCATGAACCCATACTTTCAAATTCAGAAAACTACGATGCATCAAAAACCACACATACATAAATCCAATCCACAGACATAAATTTTAAACATCTTAAACACATTCTTTTATATGATTGATCAGAAAGGGCAGACAAAGCACCAAATCTTATGCAAAATGCAGCCTACTGTCAATGATCTCCACGCGCACAAAATCAAGGATTTCTAATTCGGGAACATGCAAAAGAAAATCTCATGAAATTAAAAAAGAAGAAGATAGAAAACACCACCTTCTTCCTCATCTTTTCTTCGAACAATCGGGGCTTTAACTTCTTCCAACCACCGTCCAGATCCTATAATCCACTGCCAACCACCCGAAAGTCCGAATCAAAACCAGAGCTTCACATCCAATAGCGAACACCACCATCGCCGTCGCAACCCTCTCCGCCGCACCGCGGGCTGGATGACCTCGACCGAAACCATTATATTTCCCGCAATTCTAACCGCTCGCTGCTCCTCCGATGTCACGTCCGCTAATCAAATCGTGTGCGTGTGTCTGCAGGCGGAGCCCATTGTGTGTGTGATTGTGTGAGTTTTGAGAGAAAGAAAAAAAAAGAATAAGAAGAACAGGGAGAGGGAGATCGGAGGGGAAGGACGGAGAGACATGGCAGAAAAGAAAAGAAAAAAAAATGAGAAGATTGAGGGGGCGGTTAGCAAGGGTTTGTGTAAAATCCCAGTTTAGATATCCTGTTACTTCACTAATGGAGATATATTTTTATTCAAAAAAATTCATTGCGCTTTTTACTTCATTAATTATCAAATTAGTGAAGTCTTTGTAACTTAAATTTTTTAACTAGCTCCTGCTTTTTTATTTGGTACCATTTACTGAAGTCTATGTGGGTTTTTTAATTCAGTAAATTGAAAAGCGAAGTTGTTGTTTGTTTTTACTTTGCTAATATAGATTACCGAAGTGAGACGTACCGAAATCTTTGATGTTTATTCTACTAGTGTATTGACTTTTGTGATTTTCATGTTGGCTCATGGAAATCACATTAGGATTATGGTCATGCTATACACGGTCCTATGTTTATTATGTCATGTGATGCGATGTATGTTTAAATTTATGCATACATGTGATGCGATGTATGTTTAGATGTATGTTAGCCAACATAGACATGCTACATAGGATAAAACCCCTCATTAAATTTGTTTTATGCCGTTCAATTAAAACACCTATCAAGACTTCGATCATCTTGAGCAGGTCATGCCAAATCTAGGTGCTCGGATTATCTTAGTAAGGTAGGATGGGTAATGATGATACCTATATGTTTTAATGAACTAAGAATTCAAAATAGTTTTGACCTTAAGGTATAAGATGGGATTATAACATGCTTGGGCATAAGATGCCAAATCCTGTAAATATAATCTAAGAGTTACATTTGATGTAATCGATAAAGAGTTATCCACATAAAGTAGCTCAATTCTAGGCGTCGGGCCAAAGTTGAGTTTAGGATTATGCAAAATGGGGTCATAGCCCACTAAAATTACAAATGTTGTAAAATTGAGGGTACTTTGTTTTAGTGGGAGTATTTTTTGAGAAATAAAATAATGTGACTAAATACTTTGCATATTGAATTTTGTAGATAATAGAATGACATCAAAAAACACGTCCACCATTTTACTACGATCCGTCCTTCAGAAGGACAAGCTCAAAGAAAACGGCAGCAACTATCTGGATTGGATCCGGAGCTTGAGAATAGTTCTCAAGCAAGAAACAAAGTTGTACGTTCTTCAGGAAGAAATTCCCGATGTGCCTGTTGACAATGATAACAAAGCAAACAAAGACAAATGGAACAAATGTTGTGATGATTCCATTTATGCCAGATGTCTTATGTTGGCTACCATTTGTCCAGAACTTCAGAAGGATCTGGAAGAAATGGAAGCTTATTGTAATACTCGGTTGTAATTCATTCATTATCATTCAGTATTTATCAATCAGTAATGGTCACTCAGTAATTTCTCACTCATTAATAATCACTCATCATTCATGATTCATTCATTTGTATTCATCGTTGGTATTTTGTAACCGTGTATCAGTTACCGATCGTCATTCATCTCCGATTGAGAGTCGAGACGAGAGTATTATCATAATCATCGTGAATATAGTCTTGTGTTGGCAGTATGATATATCACGTGTTATTGGACTTATTTACAATCATACAAGTATTGTACGTCGGTTCAATACTCTCGTTGATATTTTTGTAACGAGTAGACGGAGTTGTCGGATTTTTGTCACTTCCAGCAGCGAGTTACGGCCGTAACTAGTCAGGCATTACGGCCGTAACTAGTCAGGCATTACGGCCGTAACATGCATTTGTTGGCTCAAGGTGGTTTTGAAGGAAGGTGAGTTACGGCTGTAAGGATTGTCGAATACGGCCATAACAGGCGTTCGCTGTTTTCAGGCCAGTTTGGACGAATAGGACTTACGGCCGTAAAGGTTGCGGCATACGGCCATAAGATATGGCTGGTACGGCCGTAAGGGTTGGCCGGTTACGACCGTATGATTCGGGCAGGGTGCCCAGGCAGTTTCGAAGAAGGCTTCATATGCCCGTAAGTTTGGCCGGGTACGGCCGTATCGGTCGAGTTACGCCCGTAAGGCATTTGCGGGTACGGCTGTATGACTGTCGGAAGCTGCTTGGACGGGGGCGAGTTACGCCCGTAAAGCAGTGCTTGTACGGCCGTATGACTGTCGGCAGATTCTGGAGGAAGCCGAGTTATGGCCGTACGAGATGGCTGGTTACGTCCGTAAGGCCGTTGACTTAGGATGTTACGGCCGTAAGTAGGCCGAGTTACGGCCGTAACCTTCGGCAGTTTATATAGACTTGGATGGGACTTTGAGCTCATTTTCTCATTTCTTCACCTTGTATCCGGGAGAGAGAGCTTGAGGAAAAGATTTTTCATCATTAATCACTTGTGTGTTCAGATTTCATCATCTTCATTCGATTGTGAAGCTCGGATAGTCGATCTAACGCGTGTTCATCGGATCAAAGTGTTTGGATCTTCAAAGGTAATATTCTTTAAACATCTTGGAATTCGATTTTGTGTTGAGATATAATGTTTTGGACGTTATAATCATGTTATATGAAGAGATGTACGTATGATTATGAGTGTGTATGAATATTCATTGGATTATTGAAGGGTTATTCAAGAACACTTTAAATATTGAGTTGGATTTGGGGGTTTTCGACTAGTTGTTGTAATCACAAATTCGGATAGTTATATTGGATTATTGAATGTATTGAAGTTGTTTTGTTGGTTTGGATCTGTAATATCCGGATTTATTACGGTGTATTTCATCTGTATTTCAAACCCTGTATTATTCGGATTTGTGGTTTTGATTATTGGAGTATGATGTTTCTTGCATTGATATCTTTGTACATAAGTATAGAAACATGCAAAATTTCTCATGCAAACTCGTGATAGCGCACGCTAAGAATGTAGCTTAACGCGCGCTATCGGGCTATTACTAGCGCACGCTATGCAGGAAGGAGTTGCGTGCGCTAAGAACTCTATTATTGAGCGGGACGGCTAGCACATGCGCCAGCCGGGACATGGGTTCGGATAAGATTCCCGCGGACGAACCTGGACAGTTCTGAAGTCAACTATTATTAGCGCACGCTAAGGAAAGCTTAGTAGCGTGCGCTAACTTGTTAAAATGCAGAATATTATAAATGGGACAACAACCCGTTTTGGCTTACATTTTACTCGTCCATTCTGCATTCTTGAGAGGCCAGAGAGCTGAAATAATCCTCCTACACACTTAGAACTCATCTTGTTGGTGTTTATATATTGGTTATCACTTGGGAGTAATCATTGAAGCGGAATAGCACCTTGGAGTGGCATACAACCAACCGGAGTCGGATTCTACCTTACGGTTCAGTGATTTTCATCATATTAAGGTATGTTCAATCTATCTCCAGACTTAGAGTTGGATTCTAAAGAATTGGATGATCATAGTAACGAGATATTGATTTTCATAAGTGAATTATCTAAAGTACATCATGTTTGGAATATTGAGATGAATAAGCCTTAAGTACCTTGATTATGATCATCATGATTCGAATCTTATTACATTGAATATGTAAAGGAAGCTTCTATCATTGGTAATCCGAATCTAGTAGATGACTTCATAGCAATCTTGGACTTGACTTTAACATCATTATTGTTAGATAAATCTAAAGGATTGATCATGGAAGGATTTATCTAGTATAGATGGAACGTTTAACAACTTCAGCATGATAATATTGATTGATATAGAGGTGTTGATATCAACCGTTAAGCCTTTCGAATTGTCGTATGAAGATTTGTAGCCGAAATGGAATATGGTTTTATAATGGTATGCATATCCTCGAATCCGAAGTTGTTGCTATCCGTAAGATCATTCATAATCGTATGAACATGATATTCATGGAGGTACCATGAATTATCACGGAAGATTTCATTGTTTTGATCATGATGAGAACAGTTTACTGCCCAGCAGTAAACTGCCATGCATAGATAGCGCACGCTAAGCTACGAAGATTAACGTGCGCTATCGAGCACGAGTTAGCGTACGCTACGTTTGGTACGTAACGTACGCTAAGACATCAGACGAGTCAGTCGACTGATCAGTGAAGTACTGACCATGCATAGTTAGCGTACACTAGGCTTTGTTGTTTACGTGCGCTATCGAGCAGACTTAACACACGCTACACAGAGTACTTAGCGTGCGCTAAGCAGTTCAGGAAGAATTACATTTTATGAACTTTTGGCCGTAAATCGAATTGTTAAACATTCGTACGACGTGAGATAAATCCTATATCATTTTTTTTTGTTAAGGTTTGATCTTGTTGCGTGATTGATTGAGGAGGACGACCTTCGAGTGTTCGTTTTTGTGGAAGTATTGTTCTTGTCTTCAAATCGAGGCAAGTACCTTAATTGTTTTATGTATTGTTGTTATACATATTGTCGTGCATGTATGTCGTTATTGTATGTCCACCTCGTGTTGGTCTGACAGGATCATCGGGGGATCTATACTAGCGCATACTTGGATCATCGGACGGGTTTTTCCACCACGGGTTGGTCCGACGGGATCATCGTGGGTTCTAGGCGATGAACGCTGGATCGACGGAATTACCATGTGTATGTTATGATATCATGTTGTGATTATCGATTGTGTATGTCATTTATGAGTTTCGTAGGAGAAGACTCGTTGGTATTTTGTCGTTTACGTTATTATTTTCGTGAGACATGAATAATGTGTTGTGGTACTTGTACTAGCATCGTTGTGCTAACCCCTTCGGGGTGAACATTTTGTTTATGTTCAGATCCAGAGAGCGGAAAACAACCACCGGAGCCGCATGACGACGAGGGTGCAGAGTGATGTTTGGCCGGGTTCATTTATGCATTGTTTATTGGTTATTTCAATAAGTACTCGAGTACGAAGTCATTTATGATGAATTTGAATTTGGTGATGTATTATTAAGTTCCTGCTGAACAACTGTACTTTCAGTATTTGGTCAGAACCGTTGTATCTTAATTCCGTTATTTTCATTCGTTAGTACCTTTTAATGTCTGTTCAATTCTTCAGCCTTGTAAATCCTTATGTAAAGGATTTACGGCGCTGTAATATTCCTGAATATATCGGGGGTGTTACATAATATGGTATCAGAGCTAAGATTATGGATATCTTGGCCGTTGGGTTAAAATAGGGGTCATTTATGTCTTTTGAGGTAACCGGCCGTGAATGACATCACTGCACTGCCTACGTCTTCATGCGAACGGTGGTTGTAAGTTCCTAAACTCTATATCGTTCTTTACATGTTGTGTCTCTTTATACTCGAAAATTAGAACGATGTTGTTTCCTGTATATTGAGTATTTATGCTTACAGTATGTTGAGAGGCGGACGTGGACGTGGTCGCGGTCGTGGACGCGGACGAAGAAATGCTGAAAGGGAAGCGTCGCCTTCTAATCAGGCCAGTCATAGCTCAGACGAGCCGCAACAATCTATTAATAACGAACCAGATCCTGCTGTACCAGAGATTCTTCGTCAAGTGGTGAACCAGATGACTCAGTTCGCACAAGTCGTGGACCGAATGCAAGTAGCGGTGGGACTACAGCAGGGAGAGAGACAGCAAGGGATCCCAGACATGGGAAATCGAGGTGACCGGTGGCTGCAAGAGGTGGCGAAGATGCAACCACCCAAATTCGACGGTATTTCTGAGACTCCCACCTGGGATCATTGGTTGAAAGAACTGGAGAAAATCTTTGCGGAATTAATCGCCGACGACCGGAGAGCCTCTATCGCTCAATATTTTCTGATAGGGGAAGCGTCCGAATGGTGGGAAGCCATCCGGCCTGTAGACCATGGTGCCGATTGGACAGAGTTTAGATTGATGATGGAAGCTCAGTATTGCCCTCGTCGTGTGAGGGAAGCCAAAATTCAGGAGTTTTTCTCCGCTCAGCCTTCTGATGTGCCAGTATCCCAGGCAATTAAGACGTTTAACCAGCAGCTGGCATTTGTTCGACATTTGGTCAGAACAGATGCAGAAATGATGATCCATTTCGATATGAGGATGAAACCAGAAATCCAGAGGTACATGTCCGGATTTGAATGCACCATACTCCGTCAATACCAGGATAAGGCGTTGGCGTATGAGATCAAGGAAGTAGCTATGGAGAAATTTTCGGAATCCAAGAAACAGAAAGTCTCTGGTACTTTTACAGAGCACAAGAACAGCGGGGCCCGTAAGGCCCAGTCATCCTTTCACTCTTTCAAGAAACCTCCGCACCCAGTTAGGGGCGGAAATAACTTCGGAGCGACATCAACTATTACTGATGTTACCAGGAAATGCTTTAACTGCGCCCAAACGGGGCACTATCGACGGAATTGCCCCCTTCCTGCCGTGACTTGTTTTGATTGTGGACGAGAGGGACATCGGGCAGTGTTTTGTGAAGAGGCTGCAAAGTCTTTTAGAGCCCGTACACCACAAACACCTGTAAGGAAGCCAAGATTCCAGACGCAGCAAAGTGTTCAGATGCCTCGAATTTTGGCCGCGGACGAGGCAGAGGACAATGGGACCGAAAGGGGACATCGAGTGCCGGATCTGCTCCCCACGTGCATGCGAGATGAGGAGGACAGACGATCAGGATGCTGCTGTCGCATCAGGTACTGTCCAGATCCTTTCCCAGCCAGTTAGCGTTTTATTCGATACAAGAGCTACACATTCTTTTATATCTTTGTCTTGTGTAAATTGTTTGAATATTTCTGGTTTTCATACTTGTGAACCTTATGTTGTTGGTTTACCGAGTGGAGAGAGGATTGTCGGAAACTTAGAAACTAGAAATTTCCCTATATCATTTGGAGGCATAGAGTGGCTCTCAAATCTGATCGTGATAGAAATGCAAGGAGACGACCTGATACTCGAAGATGATTGGCTTAATCGATATGGAGAAATTGTGAACTACCGAAGGAGGAATATCTCGCTGATCCCTGAAGATGGTTCCGAAATATTGTTCGAGGGGTGGAAACCGGGAAGCTCAGGAAAATTGATCAAAGCGATTTAAAGTCACGATTGTTGAAACAGTGTATCGGTAATCGGGTGTTATGCAATGAAGAAAGAAGACGAAATTGTGGAACTTTCATCAATTCCTGTTGTGAACGAATTTCCAGATGTATTTCCTGACGAGTTACCTGGACTACCTCCACGAAGGGATGTGGAATTTACCATTGAGCTGGAACCCGGAGCTACACCAACTTCTAAGGCGCCGTATCGTATGGCACCTACTGAGATGTACGAACTGAGAAGCAGCTGGAGGAGTTACTGGACAAGGGCTATATTCAGCCAAGCGTTTCACCCTGGGGAGCGCCAGTTCTTTTTGTCCGAAAGAAGGATGGGTCGCTCCGACTGTGTATTGACTATCGAGAGCTGAACAAGATGACGATTAAGAACAAGTATCCGTTGCCACGGATTGATGATCTGTTTGACCAGCTGCAAGGGGCAACATTATGTTCTAAAATCGATCTGAGATCAGGATATCATCAGCTGAGGATTAAGGAATCTGATGTTCCGAAATCAGTGTTTAGAACTCGCTACGGACATTATGAGTTTGTAGTAATGCCGTTTGGTCTCACTAACGCACCTGCTGTATTTATGCAATTGATGAACCGTGTGTTCATTGAATTTTTGGATAAATTTGTGGTCGTGTTCATTGATGACATTCTGGTGTATTCTAAGAGCCCAGAAGAACATGCGCAGCATTTTGCGGATTGTATTGGAACTTTTGAGAAACGAGCAATTGTACGCCAAACTTTCTAAGTGTGAATTCTGGCTAAAGGAAGTAATGTTCCTCGGCCATGTGGTGTCAGCTAAAGGAGTCCGAGTAGATCCTCAGAAGATCGAAGCAATTATGGATTGGAAGCCTCCAAAGAACGTGAAAGAAGTCCGAAGCTTCTTGGGACTCGCTGGATATTATCGACGATTCGTGGAAGGATTTTCTAAAATTTCCCGCCCACTTACTCGACTCCTGCAAAAAACTCAAAAGTTTGAGTGGAATGAGTTGTGTCAGGTTAGCTTTGATGAATTAAAGAAGAGATTGACGACGGCACCGATTCTATCACTTCCACAGGGAACTGGAGGATTTATAGTTTACAATGATGCTTCGAACCAAGGACTCGGGTGCGTATTGATGCAGAATGATAAGGTGATCGCTTATGCGTCACGACAGCTGAAACCTTATGAAGTAAATTACCCAACACATGATTTGGAGCTAGCAGCAGTGGTTTTTGCTTTGAAGATCTGGAGGCATTATCTGTACGGGACTCACTGTCAGATCTTTACGGATCACAAGAGTCTCAAGTACATATTCAGTTAGAAAGAATTAAACATGCGGCAAAGAAGATGGTTAGAACTGATTAAGGACTATGACTTGGAGATTTTATATCATCAGGCAAAGCGAATGTAGTGGCCGATGCACTTAGCCGCAAGCCTGTTTCTATTCAGATGCTGGAGACGCTGACCTCCCAACTTAGCCTTCAACGAGAGATGATTCGTGAAGAAATTGAAGTGTGGTTACAAAGAGTCCAAGGACAACTGTGCGTGATGGAGATAACTTCATCATTAACCGAAGGAATCAAATCTAAACAGGCAGATGACTCTCTGATGATTCGGTTACGTGATGAAGTGATCAAAGGAAAGGCCCCCGGATTCATAATTCATGATGATGGAGTTTTGAGATTTCAGAACCGACTCTGCGTTCCCGATGTTGATGTTCAAATGACGATTATGAAGGAAGCTCACAGTTCGCCTATTCTATCCACCCGGCACCAAGAAATGTATAAGGACTTGAAGCAGAATTTCTGGTGGGGCAACATGAAGAAAGATGTAGCGGACTATGTTTCGAAATGCTTGACTTGTCAACAGGTTAAGATCGAGCATCAATGGCCTGTCGGAATGTTGAAGCCGCTCCCAATTCCTGAATGGAAGTGGGAGGACATATCGATGGACTTTATCACTAATATGCCAAGAACCAAGACGGGAATGAACATGATTTGGGTGATAGTTGATCGTTTAACCAAATCAGCTCATTTCCTAGGCATTAAGGACACATGGGGACCAGAGAAATTGGCGCGAGTATTTATTTCGGAGATAGTTCGATTGCATGGTACGCCGAAAACCATTGTTTCTGATCGAGACGGCCGTTTTGTGTCTCACTTTTGGAAGGCAGTTCATAAGGCCTTTGGGACCGAAATTAAATTAATTAAAGCTTATCACCCGCAGACTGACGGACAATCCGAGAGGACCACTCAAACGGTGGAAGATATGCTGAGGGCTTGTGCGTTAGATTGGTCAAACGATTGGGAAGTTCATCTACCGTTGATTGAATTTACCTACAACAATAGTTGTCATGCTTCCATTAAGATGGCACCATTTGAGGCATTATACGGAAGGAGATGCAGATCGCCCCTATGCTAGGACGATTCATCGGACTTGATTGGAACAGAACCAGAGTTGATCGTGCAGACTCGAGAGAAGATAGCCTTGATTCGTAAAAGGCTGTTGACCGCCCAGAGTCACCAGAAATCCTACGCGGACGTACGCCGTCGCCCATTGGAGTTCAATACTGGAGACCATGTACTTTTGAAGGTTTCTCCTACTCGGGGAATCTTTCGTTTCGGAAGGAAAGGAAAGCTGAGTCCGAAATATATCAGACCATTTGAGATCCTCGAGAGAGTTGGGGAGTTGGCATACAGATTGGCATTGCCGCCGTCATTGTGCCATGTTCATAACGTGTTCCACGTATCCCAGTTACGGAGGTATATACCAGATCCCAGTCATATCATTGATTTTGGCGAGATCGAAGTCGAGCAGGATGGGACGTTTGAAGAAAGACCGGTCAAGATACTCGAGAGTCGAATTAAACAGCTGAGGAACAAACCAATCGTTTTGGTCAAAGTTAAATGGTCACGTCACGGAATGGAAGAAGCCACCTGGGAAACGGAAGCTGATATGAAGTCTACATATCCCGAATTATTTTCATCTTGAGTTTCGGGACGAAACTCTTTTTTAGTAGGAGAGTATGTAATATCCGGATTTATTACGGTGTATTTCATATGTATTTCAAACCCTGTATTATTCGGATTTGTGGTTTTGATTATTGGAGTATGATGTTTCTTGCATTGATATCTTTGTACATAAGTATAGAAACATGCAAAATTTCTCATGCAAACTCGTGATAGCGCACGCTAAGAATGTAGCTTAATGCGCGCTGTCGGGCTATTACTGGCGCACGCTATGCAGGAAGGAGTTGCGTGCACTAAGAACTCAATTATTGAGCGGGACGGCTAGAACATGCGGCAGCCGGGACATGGGTCCGGATAAGATTCCCGCGGACGAACCTGGACAGTTCTGAAGTCAACTATTATTAGCGCACGCTAAGGAAAGCTTAGTAGCGTGCGCTAACTTGTTAAAATGCAGAATATTATAAATGGGACAACAACCCGTTTTGGCTTACATTTTACTCGTCCATTCTGCATTCTTGAGAGGCCAGAGAGCTGAAATAATCCTCCTACACACTTAGAACTCATCTTGTTGGTGTTTATATATTGGTTATCACTTGGGAGTAATCATTGAAGCGGAATAGCACCTTGGAGTGGCATACAACCAACCGGAGTCGGATTCTACCTTACGGTTCAGTGATTTTCATCATATTAAGGTATGTTCAATCTATCTCCAGACATAGAGTTGGATTCTAAAGAATTGGATGATCATAGTAACGAGATATTGATTTTCATAAGTGAATTATCTAAAGTACATCATGTTTGGAATATTGAGATGAATAAGCCTTAAGTACCTTGATTATGATCATCATGATTCGAATCTTATTACATTGAATATGTAAAGGAAGCTTCTATCATTGGTAATCCGAATCTAGTAGATGACTTCATATCAATCTTGGACTTGACTTTAACATCATTATTGTTAGATAAATCTAAAGGATTGATCATGGAAGGATTTATCTAGTATAGATGGAACGTTTAACAACTTCAGCATGATAATATTGATTGATATAGAGGTGTTGATATCAACCGTTAAGCCTTTCGAATTGTCGTATGAAGATTTGTAGTCGAAATGGAATATGGTTTTATAATGGTATGCAGATCCTCGAATCCGAAGTTGTTGCTATCCGTAAGATCATTCATAATCGTATGAACATGATATTCATGGAGGTAACATGAATTATCACGGAAGATTTCATTGTTTTGATCATGATGAGAACAGTTTACTGCCCAGCAATAAAATGCCATGCATAGATAGCGCACGCTAAGCTATGAAGATTAACGTGCGCTATCGAGCACGAGTTAGCGTACGCTACGTTTGGTACGTAACGTACGCTAAGACATCAGACGAGTCAGTCGACTGATCAGTGAAGTACTGACCATGCATAGTTAGCGTACGCTAGGCTTTGTTGTTTGCATGCGCTATCGAGCAGACTTAACGCACGCTACACAGAGTACTTAGCGTGCGCTAAGCAGTTCAGGAAGAATTACATTTTATGAACTTTTGGCCGTAAATCGAATTGTTAAACATTCGTACGACGTGAGATAAATCCTATATCATTTATTTTGTTAAGGTTTGATCTTGTTGCGTGATTGATTGAGGAGGACGACCTTCGAGTGTTCGTTTTCGTGGAAGTATTGTTCTTGTCTTCAAATAGAGGCAAGTACCTTAGTTGTTTTATGTATTATTGTTATACATATTGTCGTGCATGTATGTCGTTATTGTATGTCCACCTCGTGTTGGTCCGACGGTATCATCGGGGGATCTATGCTAGCGTGCGCTGGATCATCGGACGTGTTATTCCACCACGGGTTGGTCTGACGGGATCATCGTGGGTTCTAGGCAGTGAACGCTGGATCGACGGAATTACCATGTGTATGTTATGATATCATGTTGTGATTATCAGTTGTGTATGTCATTTATGAGTTTCTCGTAGGAGAAGACTCATTGGTATTTTGTCATTTACGTTATTATTCTTCGTGAGATATGAATAATATGTTGTGGTACTTGTACTAGCATCGTTGTGCTAACCCCTTCGGGGGTGAACATTTTGTTTATGTTCAGGATCCAGGAGAGCGGGAAAACAACCACTGGAGCTGCATGACGACGAGGGTGCAGAGTGATGTTTTGGCCGGGTTCATTTGTCTGTTGTTTATTGGTTATTTCAATAAGTACTCGAGTACGAAGTCATTTATGCTGAATTTGAATTTGGTGATGTATTATTAAGTTCCTACTGAACAACTGTACTTTCAGTATTTGGTGAGAACCGTTGTATCTTAATTCCGTTATTTCCATTCGTTAGTACCTTTTAATGTTTGTTCAATTCTTCAGCCTTGTAAATCCTTATGTAAAGGATTTACGGCGCTGTAATATTTCTGAATATATCGGGGGTGTTACAACTCTTTGGGGATTTGATATTAGTATAGTTAAGGATTGGTTGTAAACAATCGAAGATTGGTCACAACGTGTTTGATATAACACCCCAATGAGCTTGGTTTAGTCGTATCGACGTTTTGTGTTAGTTATAACCGTGTTTGATTTGTATGTTGAACGAATTGTTGGTAATTGTGTTATTCAAGGTTGTTCGAGCGACCGACATCTCATTTAGGACGTTTGTTTGTGGAAGGACATTTTTCACCGGTGTTGAGTAAGTTAATTCTTACTCAGTTAAAAGGATACTCATTCCTTTCGTTGTTGTTCATTCATAAATCATAATCATTCACAGTGTACTAATCATGTTGAGACGTGTAATTATCAAAATAATCATTTCATTCACGAGGAACGACGGTTCCAATCATTTCAAAGAGCTATCATTCATTTCACTATTATTTCATCTCGGTGAGTCATTTTTGACCCTTGTTGGGTTGTTATTCATTAATAATCATCATGGTCACTTTTGATAGTGTGACCTTCTGGGTTCATATGGCGTGGCCGGGTGCAGATGTGTGGAATTTTTAGTCGGGCACACGATAGTCATGTGTTGGGTTCACCGATACATTGGACCATGCACACGGTAATGCTTCCCTCCGTGAGACTAATTAGGTAGAAGGACAGGTGTGTCCGGGCACTCGTCTTGTGCACTCACACAGAACATTACGGGCGTACTATGATGCTCCTCTTCAGCTTAAATTCATAACTAAAGGATATTTCATAATTGAGATATATCATGATTGTGTATATTCAACCCTTGAGGATTGTTGTTCTTTGTAACTGACCCCGTTGGGGGATATTGTTTTCAGTTCATGGCAAGGAAAAATCACGGGAAGAGAATGTTGACGGCGAGGAGTCCCAGTGATACTAGTAGGGGCCCCCAATCCTTTCAGTCATTCATGTTGTTGTCATTTTATTTTTCCGCTGCAGTTTTCCATTTGGATACCCCGTTTCATTCAGTGTTGTGTATTTTATCTTCATATAAAATATACATGTATTCAGTATTATCTTGGGTGTGTTGAAATGAAACTCCTTGTCGGAGTAATTGATGATATAATGTTGTTCAGTACTACAATTATATTATTTAATTTATTAATTTTCATTCACCTGGTGGGTCCCAGTCGGGGGTCCACGGCACTGTAATATCCACCTAGTTTGGGGTGTTACACTTATGAGCTTTATGCTCACCTCAAGGAAACATTCTCGAAGCATTCTAGGCAAGAGAGGTATGAGACCTTTCAAACCTTGTATGCTTGCAAAATGGTTGAGGGGACATCTGTCTGTGCTCATGTACTCAAGATGAAATGATATATTGATCATCTTGATAGGCTTGGTTTTCCACTTTCTAAGGAGCACTCCACGGATGTGATCCTCTACTCATTGCCCGATAGTTTCCATCAGTTTATTATGAACTATAATATGAATGAGATGGAGAAGTCCATTTCTGAGCTACATGGCATGCTTAAAACGGCTGAGCAGAATATTAAGAAGAGACCAAGCCATGTGCTGATGGTCAGCAAAGGGAAGTCCTCCAAGAACAAATTCAAGGGCAAGGGTGTAACACCCAGAGATATTCGGAATAATTACAGCGCCGTAAACCCTTGAGATAAGGATTTACAAGGCTAAATTTTAAAGAAGTGTAAAAATAATCCAATCGAACAACTGAAGTTCAAATACAGATTTGATTCAACCGATCCAATGAGTTAACTTATACAACCATATCGAATGACCTTATTAAAACAGACGTACTCGAGTACTAAACGAACCAAGAAGACAAATCACAATAACCATAACATCCATCACATCACTGAGCCATTTCATCGTCCTGTCGGTACTGTGGTTGCCTCCCCGCTCCTCGGCTACCTGAACATCAAAACAATGTCCACCCCCAAAGGGGTTAGCAAAACAATGCCAGTACAAGTATCATCATACAATAAATCATCAATGCATCATAAAACATGCAAAACGGACTTCCGCCATCGGAATCCAACGATGCGAATCCTCACGATTCCATCAACACAATACAGGGTAATCCAGCGATCCAGCGCCCTTGGTATAGATCCCCATGATTATCCCGTCAGACCAACGCATGGTGGAAAACCCATCCAACGATCCAGCGCCCTCAGCATAGATCCCATGATGATCCCGTCGGACCAACGCATGGTGGACATCCGATCCAGCGCCCTCAGCATAGATCCTCATGATCCCCTCGGATCATTTATACCATAAATCAATCAACTATGCATACTCATATGCATTTCAATATGTTCATCAATACGAACAAATAACAACGAATATCACGAGAATTTTCAGAAAATACATCTCATATTCAACAATATGAGCAACCCACAAGCATGATCAAAGTTTCAATATAAATCGAACTCGACATATGATACTTGCCTCAAAAATGGCAAGGACGAAACACTTCAATGATCTCGACACACTCGAAGGCCGCCTCCTTCGATCAACGTAACAAGCTCGAACCTTAACAAAAGGAATGATATACAAATCATCTCAAGTCGAACGATGGCCTAACAATTCGGTCTACGGCCGAAAAGCTCAAAATAAACAATCTGCCTGGACTGCTTAGCGTGCGTTACGTACTCTACGTAACGTGCGCTAAGCCGGCCTGTTAGCGTACGCTATCGTGGAAGAGTAGCGTGCGCTAGCCACGAACTGACAGTTCGAATTAGCTGATACATAACGTACGCTACGTACGTATTGTACGTTAACTAAACCCCGATAGCGCACGTTAACTCACATATGTTAGCGTGCGCTAACCTTGCATGGCAGAATACTGCTAACGGAAAAACTGGGTTGAAATGTGGTGAATTCATGAATTCTATGTTGATACAACAAGTCATTCTCAAGCATGTCATGCTAATAAGGTTTTTGGAAGTTCCATGATCATGAGGTACAAATATACGGATAATCATCTTAACATCATATCTTATCTTCGATCTTCATGAAATATACCAAGTTCCGATTATTTCAAGTCCCAAAATATATGATTCCTTACGTAAAACATACGAACTAGGTAATCTTCATATACTGGTCGATTGGTTTTTAAGATACATAACATGCTTAGGAATCCACATACTAAAAGGTTCAATGGATCATACGATGAATAAGTGTCGAAACGTCGAAAATATCCTTCTAACACATGATGTACGACTAATAACGAATCTAACTGACTAGATGAACATGATAAACATCCCATAGAACGCTACTAGTATTGGTGAAGAATCACCTACCTCAAGGTAGTGAAGAACACGGAGGGAATTGAAGCAATCCAACACCGAAAGCTTGAACACCAATCTCCAATGATATACGATCTTCAATCACGAACTAGGATGTTGATATGAAGTGTTTAGGATGAAGGAAGTTATGTTCTAAGTGTAAGAATTCGGGTAATGGAAAAAGAAAGAACTGAAATCACGAATAGGATGATGTCCTATTTATAAGAAATGGCTATTAGCGCGCGCTAGACCCTGCTCGTAGCGTGCGCTAACGGCTCACTGACTTAATCAGACTCAAGATTTAGCGTGCGCTACGCATATACCTGTTGCGTGCGCTAAGGCGTTGACTCGGCTTTTCCCGAAAGCCGTCCAGGTACATCCCGACACGATCCGACAGGGGTCCCCCGGCCAGATCTCACCTACCGCACGTCTCAATCAAATTGACCATGCATAGCATGCGCTAATGACCCTCAGTAGCGTGCACTATTAATCCACGTTAGCGCACGCTAGACGTAGCCGATAGCGTGCGCTATATGCACAGATTTACAATCTTTAAATCACAAACACGATCTTAAACGCTCGACAACATCGGAATATGAAATACGGAGAATAGTACTCAGACAAAAGTACAATCATTACAATATCACAAGTTCCAATTACATAACAGAAATCTCGGGTATTACATCCTTCCTCCCTAAAAAGAAGTTTTGTCCCGAAACTTAAGATGAAAACAACTCCGGATATCTAGTCTTCATACTGTCCTCCGTTTCCCAAGTGGCCTCTTCGACTCCATGCCGTGACCATTGTACTTTAACCAAGTGTATTGGCTTATTCCTCAATTGTTTGATCCGGCTCCCAAGTATCTTGATTGGTCTCTCTTCGAAGGTGCCATCATTGGCTATTTCGATCTCGTCGAAATCAATGACGTGACTAGGGTCCGGTACATACTTCCGCAATTGGGATACGTGAAACACATTGTGGACGTGACTCAGCGATGGCGGTAAGGCCAACCTGTATGCTAAATCTCCAACTCTCTCGAGGATCTCGAATGGTCCGATATATCTCGGCTAAGCTTGCCTCTCCTCCCAAAACAGAAAATCCCTCGTGTAGGAGACACCTTCAATAGTACATGGTCCCCAGCGTCGAACTCTAGAGGGCGATGACGTACATATGCATAAGACTTCACGACTGGCGCCAACAGTCTCTCTCGAATCAAAGCTATCTTCTCTTGAGTCTGAATAATCAATTCTGGTTCCGTCCCGATCAAATCTGAAGAATCATCCCAACATAGGGGTGATCGGCATCTTCTCCCGTACAAAGCTTCAAATGGTGCCATCTTAATTGAAGCATGCCAACTATTATTATAGGTGAATTCGACTAATGGCAAATGAACTTCCCAATCAGTTGACCAATCCAAAGCACAGGCTCTAAGCATGTCTTCTACAGTTTGAATAGTCCTTTCGGACTGACCGTCCATTTGGGGATGATAAGCTGTGCTAAAGTTGAGCTCAGTCCCCAAAGCCCTGTGAACTGCTTTCCAGAAATGTGACACGAAGCGACCATCTCGATCCGAAATAATGTTCCTCGGCATCCCATGCAATCTGACTATCTCCGCAATAAATACTCGTGCCAATCTCTCGGGTCCCCATGTATCTTTAATTCCCAGGAAATGAGCCGACTTGGTTAGTCGATCAACTACAACCCAAATTATGTTCATTCCCGTTCTAGTCCTTGGCATACTAGTGATGAAATCCATCGAGATATCTTCCCACTTCCATTCAGGGATCGGAAGCGGCTTTAACATTCCGGCAGGTCGTTGATGTTCAATCTTAACCTGCTGACAAGTCAAACACTTCAAACGCACTGCTACGTCCTTCTTCATATTCCCCACCAAGTTTTGCTTTAGATCCTTATACATCTTATCACGCTGGGTGAATAGAATAGGGCGCGCTATGAGCTTCCTTCAAAATTGTCCGTCTCAAATCATCATCCTCGGGAACGCAAAGTCGACTCTGAAATCTCAGAACTCCATCGTCTTATATCACAAATCCTGGGGCTTTTCCTTTCTTTACTTCGTCATATAATCGAAGGATCAGAGAATCGTTCAATTGTTTAGACTTGATTTACTCGACTAATGATGAAGTCAGTTCCATCACATACAGTTGCCCTTGGATTCCTGGTGCCCATACTTCAATCCCCTCGCGGATCAGTTCTCGTTGAATACTGGTTTGGGATGTAAGTGCTTCCAACACTCGAAGAGAAATAGGTTTACGGCTCAAAGCATCGGCTACTACGTTTGCTTTCCCCGGATGATAGAGAATCTCCAAGTCGTAATCCTTGATCAATTCCAGCCACCTTCTCTGCCTCATGTTTAATTCTTTCTGACTGAAAATGTACTTGAGGCTCTTATGATCTGTAAAGATCTGACAATGAGTGCCGTACAAATAATGTCGCCAAATTTTTAAGGCAAAGACCACAGCTGCTAGCTCCAGATCATGAGTCGGGTAATTAATCTCGTACGGTTTCAATTGCCGAGAAGCATAAGCAATCACTTTATCCTTCTGCATCAACACACAACCCAAACCCTGATTTGAAGCGCCGTCAGATACCATGAATCCATCGGGCCCTCCTCGGCGCTAATATAGGTCCGTCCGTAAGTCTCCTCTTAAGTTCGTCAAAACCAGCCTGGCACTTCTCATTCCACGTGAACTTTTGAGTTTTCTGTAACAGCTGAGTGAGCGGACGAGCAATTTTGGAAAATCCCTCTACAAAGCGGCGATAATATCCAGCAAGTCCTAAGAAGCTTCGGACTTCTTTCACGTTTTTAGGAGCTTCCCATTCCAAGATTGCTTCGACTTTCTTCGGGTCCACCTGAACTCCGTCGGCTGATATCACATGCCCAAGGAAGGTTACTTCCTTAAGCCAGAACTCGCATTTTGAAAGTTTTGCATACAGCTGTTCCTTCCTCAAGGTGTTCAAAACCACACGTAAATGTTCAGCATGTTCCTCTGCGTCCCTCGAATATATCAGGATGTCGTCAATGAAGACGACCACAAATTTATCCAAGTATTCCAAGAATACCCGATTCATCAGTTGCATGAATACCGCAAGAGCATTGGTAAGTCCAAATGGCATGACTACAAATTCATAATGCCCGTACCGGGATCTGAAAGCAGATTTCGGTATATCCGATTCCTTAATTCTCAACTGGTGGTATCCTGATGGCAAGTCAATCTTCGAGAATACCATTGCCCCTTGCAGTTGATCAAACAAGTCGTCGATCCGAGGTATAGGATACTTATTCTTGATCGTCATCTTGTTGAGCTCCCTGTAATCAATACACAGCCGGAGGGATCCGTCTTTCTTCCGGACAAAGAGAACGGGCGCTCCCCAAGGAGAAACACTAGGTTGGATATAGCCCTTCTGTAACAATTCCTCCAGTTGCTTCTTGAGTTCATACATCTCGGTTGGCACCATGCGGTATGGTGCTCTGGAAATAGGAGCTGTTTCAGGCTCTAATTCGATAGTGAATTCCACTCCCCTCTGCGGAGGTACCCCAGGTAGTTCGTCAGGAAATACATCTGAGAACTCATTCACAACTGAAATAGACGAGAGCTCTACTCTTTCCTCTTTCCTCATGGCATAGCACCAAAGTCCGTGACATCCCTGCTTCAGTAATTTCACGGCTTTTATTGCTTTGATCAATTTTCCCGAGCTTCCTGGTCTCCATCCTCGGAATACGTGTTCAGATCCGTCATCAGCAATAATAGAAATGACTCTCTCTCGGTAATTCAGAACAGCTCCATAACGGTTGAGCCAATCATCTCCGAGAATTAAATCGTCACCGTAGATGTCAACTACAATGAGATTCGATGGCCACTCTCTTCCTTCTATAGACACTGGGAAATCCCTAGCTTCTAGGGTTCCCACAATTTTCTCTCCGCTCGGTAATCCCACAACATAAGGTTCACAATTATACAAGCACGAGATTTTCAAACGATTAACACAGTTCAAAGATATAAAAGAATGCGTAGCTCCCGAATCGAACAAGACACTAACTGGTTCCAAAAGGATCTGAATCGTACCTGATGCAACAAATGTGTTCGATCATCGATTTCCTCATTTCGCATACAAAGGAGGAACGGACTCAAAGACTTGATGTCTCTCTCTTCCCAGCCGCTCACTGAAATCCACTCTGCTGCGTCTGGTTCACACTCGTCTCCTTCGGAACTGGAGCTGGAGTGCGAGTACCAAAAGATCGGGTCGCATTCCCACAAAATGTTGCGCGATATCCTTCCTGTCCACACTCGAAATAGGTCACAGCAGGCGCGAAACAATCACGTCGAACATGTCCCACTTTGCCACAGTTATAACACTTCTTCCCTGCGTCTGAAACAGTTGGTGCTGCCCGGAACTTCTTTCCACCTCGAGAAGGATGCGGAGGTCTCTGGATGAATGAAAAGAGGATCGACCCTGCGAGGCCCGCTACTCTTTTCCTCCGTGATGTTGCCGACACCTTCGCTTTCTTTGCTTCCGTCGATTTCTCTACCGCCTCCTTCATATCATAGGCCAACGCCTTGTCCCGACATCGCCGCAAGGTGGTACATTCAAATCCGGACATATACCGCTGAATTTCCGGCTTCATTCGCATGTCAAAATGAAAAATCTTTTCCGCCTCGGTCCTGACCAAGTGGCGCACATAAGTCAGCTGGTGATTAAAAGTCTTAATCACGTCCGTCACAGATGCCCCCGAATTTTGTGGTGAGAAAAACTCCCGAACTCGGGCTTCTCTAACTGGGCGAGGACAATACTGCGCCTCCATCATCAATTTGAATTCCGTCCAGTCAACATTGTGCTCCTCCGGTCGAATGGCCTCCCACCAGTCGAAAGCCTCCCCGGTCAAAAGATACTGGGCGACCGGAACCTTCCTATCGTTGGGACAATTAATCCCTGCAAAAATGTTTTCTAATTCCTTCAGCCAGTGATCCCAAGAAAGCGTCTCGGCAGAACCGTCAAATTTCGGAGGGTGCAATTTAATCACTTCGGTAAGCCATCTATCTCCTCGGTTTTCCACGTTATGCTGTTGTCCCATCGCCGTCTGCATGCGATCCACAACTTGAGCAAACTGGTTTATCTGGGCAACCACCTGCTGAAGCACTCCCGGCACGTTAGGATCTGCATTATTATTTGCCGATCCTCGCCGTCCCGGAATGGGAATCCGTCGACTAGCGGTTATCTCTCGGGGTAGATACCGACTCTTCTTGCCTCGCATTTCCACGCCGCGTCCACGTCAAGGCCCGCGTCCCACGACCTCCTCTCAACATACTGTAAACATAAATACTCAATATCCAGGACAAACTTTCTCAAAGTACATCCATCAATGTTTACAAGACATGAATTAAATAAAACGGTAGTATTCGAGATTAGGAAACTTACAACCACGGTCCACACGACGATGCTGGCTCAGCAGTGATGTTACGAACGACCAATAATCAAATAACGTAAACAGACCCATCTAACCCGACTGCCAAGATATTCATGAATCTTAGCTCCGATATCATATTCTGTAACACCCCGAGATATTCGGAATAATTACAGCGCCGTAAACCCTTGAGATAAGGATTTACAAGGCTAAATTTTAAAGAAGTGTAAAAATAATCCAATCGAACAACTGAAGTTCAAATACAGATTTGATTCAACCGATCCAATGAGTTAACTTATACAACCATATCGAATGACCTTATTAAAACAGACGTATTCGAGTACTAAACGAACCAAGAAGACAAATCACAATAACAATAACATCCATCACATCACTGAGCCATTTCATCGTCCTGTCGGTACTGTGGTTGCCTCCCCGCTCCTCGGCTACCTGAACATCAAAACAGTGTCCACCCCCAAATGGGTTAGCAAAACAATGCCAGTACAAGTATCATCATACAATAAATTATCAATGCATCATAAAACATGCAAAACGGACTTCCGCCACCGGAATCCAACGATGCGAATCCTCACGATTCCATCAACACAATACAGGGTAATCCAGCGATCCAGCACCCTTGGTATAGATCCCCATGATGATCCCGTCGGACCAACGCATGGTGGAAAACCCTTACAATGATCCAGCGCCCTCAGCATAGATCCCCATGATGATCCCATCGGACCAACGCATGGTGGACATCCGATCCAGCGCCCTCAGCATAGATCCTCATGATCCCCTCGGATCATTTATACCATAAATCAATCAACTATGCATACTCATATGCATTTCAATATGTTTATCAATACGAACAAATAACAACGAATATCACGAGAATTTTCAGAAAATACATCTCATATTAAACAATATGAGCAATCCACAAGCATGATCAAAGTTTCAATATAAATCGAACTCGACATATGATACTTGCCTCAAAAATGGCAAGGACGAAACACTTCAATGATCTCGACACACTCGAAGGCCGCCTCCTTCGATCAACGTAACAAGCTCGAACCTTAACAAAAGGAATGATATACAAATCATCTCAAGTCGAACGATGGCCTAACAATTGCCCACGGCCGAAAAGCTCAAAATAAACAATGTCGGGATCATGAAGCGTGCGCTACGTACTCTACGTAACGTGTGCTAAGCCGCCTCGTAGCGACGCTATCGTGGAAGACTAGCGCAGCGCTAGCCACGAATCGATTCAATCGGTGATACATAACGTACGCTACGTACGTATTGTACGTTAACTGAACCCCGATAGCGCACGTTAACTCACATATGTTAGCGTGCGCTAACCTTGCATGGCAGAATACTGCTAACGGAAAAACTGGGTTGAAATGTGGTGAATTCATGAATTCTATGTTGATACAACAAGTCATCCTCAAGCATGTCATGCTAATAAGGTTTTTGGAAGTTCCATGATCATGAGGTACAAATATACGGATAATCATCTTAACATCATATCTTATCTTCGATCTTCAAGAAATATACCAAGTTCCGATTATTTCAAGTCCCAAAATATATGATTCCTTACGTAAAACATACGAACTAGGTAATCTTCATATACTGGTCGATTGGTTTTGAAGATACATAACATGCTCAGGAATCCACATACTAAAAGGTTCAATGGATCATACGATGAATAAGTGTCGAAACGTCGAAAATATCCTTCTAACACATGATGTACGACTAATAACGAATCTATCTGACTAGATAAACATGATC
The DNA here is from genome assembly GCA_033398695.1 of Orobanche coerulescens. Taxonomy (NCBI): domain Eukaryota; kingdom Viridiplantae; phylum Streptophyta; class Magnoliopsida; order Lamiales; family Orobanchaceae; genus Orobanche; species Orobanche coerulescens. The sequence continues at coordinate 136,546,041 of CM065811.1, read as the reverse complement.
AACATCCCATAGAACACTACTAGTATTGGTGAAGAATCACCTACCTCAAGGTAGTGAAGAACACGGAGGGAATTGAAGCAATCCAACACCGAAAGCTTGAACACCAATCTCCAATGATATATGATCTTCAATCACGAACTAGGATGTTGATATGAAGTGTTTAGGATGAAGGAAGTTATGTTCTAAGTGTAAGAATTCGGGTAATGGAAAAAGAAAGAACTGAAATCACGAATAGGATGCTGTCCTATTTATAAGAAATGGCTATTAGCGCGCGCTAGACCCTGCTCGTAGCGTGCGCTAACGGCTCACTGACTTAACTGTACTCAGTACTTAGCGTGCGCTACGCATATACCTGTAGCGTGCGCTAAGGCGTTGACTCGGCTTTTCCCGAAATCCGTCCAGGTACATCCCGACACGATCCGACAGGGGTCCCCCGGCTAGATCTCACCTACCGCACGTCTCAATCAAATTGACCACGCATAGCATGCGCTAATGACCCTCAGTAGCGTGCGCTATTAATCCACGTTAGCGCACGCTAGACGTAGCCGATAGCGTGTGCTATATGCGCATATTTACAATCTTTAAATCACAAACACGATCTTAAACGCTCGACAACATCGGAATATGAAATACGGAGAATAGTACTCAGACAAAAGTACAATCATTACAATATCACAAGTTCCAATTACATAACAGAAATCTCGGGTATTACAAAGGGTAAGGCAAAAATTGCCAAATCTAAAGTCTCCACTAAGCCAGTTTTCAAGGCTAAAGCTCCCAAAGATGGAACTTGCCATCATTACAATGAACCAGGACACTGGAAAAGAACTTGCAAGGTTTACTTGGAAGAGCTAAAGCGCACCAAAGATAGTGAGACTGCCAAAGGTATATTTGTTATAGAAGTTAACTTATCTACTTATAACTCATGGGTATTGGATACTGGATGTGGATCTCACATTTGTACAAATGTGCAGGCGTTGAGGAGCAGTAGAGAGCTGAAGAAAGGGGAAGCGGACCTAAGAGTCGACAATGGCGCAAGAGTTGCTGCACTAGCCGTAGGAACTTATTATCTAGTTTTACCCAATGGACTTTTGTTAGTTTTGAACAATTGCTATTATGTTCCTGCTATGAATAGGAATATTATTTTAGTTTCTACATTAGATTGTGAAGGTTACAGTTTTCTTATTAAGAATAAGATTATTCGTATTTTCTTTGATGACTTGCTTTATGGTACTGTAAAGTCATATACTGGCCTTTACAATATTGATCTAGATGAGTCCAATGCTTTGGAAATCTATAACATTACATCCAAGAAACCTAAGCTCAATGATTCTAATCCGACTAACTTATGGCACTTTCGACTTGGTCACATAAACGAGAAACGTATATCTAAACTCCATAATGATGGACCTTAGACTCTTTTGACTATGAGTCATATGGGACATGCGAATCTTGTTTATTGGGCAAGATGACGAAGAATCCTTTCACCAGTCATGGATAAAGGGCTAGTGATCTATTAAGCCTAATACATACTGATGTATGCGGACCTCTTAACACTCATACCAGAGTTGGATACCATTACTTCATCTCTTTTACCGATAATTTTAGTCGGGATGGATACGTTTATCTTATGAAGTATAAACATGAATCTTTGAAATGATCAAAATATTACGGAGTGAAGTATATAATCAACTTGGCAAGACAATTAAAGCCCTTCGATCGGATCGAGGTGGCAAATACTTGAGCCAAGAATTCGATGATCATCTTAGGAGTTGTGGAATTATTTCACAACTTACTCCTCTTGGAACACCTCAGCATAACGGAGTGTCCGAGAGGAGGAATTGAACTTTATTAGATATGGTTTGATCTATTATGAGTCAAACGGAGCTTCCATTATTATTTTGGGGCCACGTCTTAGAAACAACATCATTCACCCTTAATCGTGTTCCATCTAAAGCAGTTGATTTAAGAAATAGACTGGTAAGAGACCAAATTTGTCTTTTCTAAAGATATGGGGTTGCGAAGCATTCATAAGGTGCCAAGTGTTTGACAAACTGGGAGCCAGATCTGAAAGATGTTTATTTGTGTGATATCCTAAGGTAACTAAAGGATAGTACTTTTATAAGCCCATAGAGAACAAAGTGTTTATTGCTCGAAATCCTGTCTTCTTAGAAAGAGAATTTATTTCTAAAAGAGATAGTGGGAGAAGAGTAATTCTCGAGGAAACTCGAGAACCACAAGAAGACATCGCTTCACCAATGGAAACTGAACAGTCTCAACAATCATTTGAAGAGCCAGTTCAAAGTACACAAATTCCTCACAGATCTGATAGGATGCGACATGAACCTGAGAGATATGGGTATCTTGTAACAGAGGATGATGATGCATTGCTCATAAATGATGAGCCTAGTACCTATACAGGAGCTGCTTCAGGACCAGAGTCCGAGGAATGGTTAGAAGCCATGAAGTCAGAGATACAGTCCGTGACAATCAAGTTTAGAAATTGATAGATCCACCTGATGGTGTTAAAACCAGTAGATGTAATGGGTCTTCAAAAACAAGAAAGACATGGACGATAATCTGCATGCCTATAAAGCTAGACTAGTAGCAAAAGGTTATAGACAGATCCATGGTGTTGACTATGATGAGACTTTTTCGTCACTAGTCATGCTTAAATCAATTAGAATTTTATTTGCCATTCCCGCATACTATGATCATGAAATATGGCAAATGGATGTTAAAACAACATTCCTTAATTACTCGAAGGTGTGTACTTGACACAACCCGAGGGTTTTGTTCATCCAGAAATTTCTATGAAGGTTTGAAAGCTTCAATGATCCATTTATGGGTTGAAGCAGGGTTCTCGGAGCTAGAATCTTCATTTTGATGAAACTGTCCAAGAGTTTGGGTTTATTCAAAATGAATATGAGCCATGTGTGTAGAAGAAGGTTATGCGGACCATAGTTATTTTCTTAGTCTTATATATAGATGACATATTAATCATTGGAAATGACATACCTATAATATCCGGATAAATTGTTTGGTATTTTCGTCCGTATTTGAACCCTGTATTACTCGAATTTGTGCTATCAATAATCAAAGTATGATCGTTTCCATATTCGTATCCACATGCATGATAATATCAACTTTTAATTATTCACATGCAACTACGTCATAACGAACGCTAACAGGTAAGCGTAACATACGTTACGAGCTATAGATAGCATACGCTACGAGCTCGGCATAGCGTACGTAAGGAAGTCAATAATTGAACAGGCTGGCTAGTACATGGACGGCTGGTGGTGGGCTCGGAAAGATTCCCGCGGATGAACCTGGACAGTTTTGAAGTCAACGGGTGTTAACGTACGCTAAGTCATGTAACTAGCGTACGATAATGGGTGTTGCTTACGTACCTAACTTGAGGGTGTAACGTACGTAAACGAGTACAGAATGAGACAGTAAGCTACCATCGAATGATAGCGTACGCTAAGGACGAATGGTAGCATGTGCTAAATCGATAACGTACGTAAAGCGCTAAGGCTATCGTACGAAGCTCAAGACATTATATATATGGACAACACCCCATTCCATTTCACTTCGTCCCTTTCACTTGTACTTTGTTTACCTTGATTTCTAGAGAGTCTCCAGCCATCTATAACACCTATAGATTTCATATACTCGATCACTGATGTTAAGAAACACCTTGGATTGGTACTCAAGCAATCGGAGTTGGATTCTACCTATTGTCTCGACGTTTCCTTCATATTAAGTTATGTTAATGCTACCTCCAACCTTGAATTTGTGTTCTTAAGGATGTTATGAACATACTACCGGAATTATTAAGCTCCATAGATGACTTTTAACCAAGCATCATGTTTTTGGAAGTTGGAATGTTCATGCTTTAGTTACTAGAGTTAAGAACATTATAGTTCCAATCATGTTATGATGAACAAGTAAGGGAAGTTTTTTGAGATTAATAAACCCGTATTGAATGGTGTTTCCATAATGATCATAGACTTAATATTGATATCGCTTTTTTTAGACGGACTGGAGAGAAAGATCATTGTAGGTTTTATTATATCTTGTAAATGTGGATTGTTAACCGATCTTCAAAGATGATAGTTTGAATGTATTGATAATATTGATAACAACCTCAGATTTTCCGAACTACCTTTGAAGATTTATAATCGAGATTGGAGTAAGTTTTATGATAGCATGTTTAACCTGGAAATTCGAAGACATCAACACCATAGGATCATTCAGATTCGCATGAGTATTATATATGTGAGTATAACGTATGTTAAGCATTATGCATTACGTACGTTATACCCTCAGGCAAGGCAGATACGTACGCTAAAGTGCAGACGTAACGTACGTTATGTAGTTGTGTAACGTACGTTATGAAGAGTACATTAGGATTCAGTCTTCTTTCGATATTTTTCCTCGTGTGATTGATTGTTTACTTGATGATAGGATATTAGGGATAAATTCCCTACGATAATCCAGTGTTGAGTCTTTTCGATCTTTGTTTTCATTGGAGTTCCGGATTGTCTGGATGGAAGATTTTACCGTGAGAAAATTCCCTACGATATTAGGGATAAATTGTCTGGATGGAAGATTTTACCGTGAGAAAATGAAAAGTGGATTCATTCCTCTCCTTTTGATATCCCATGTCGGACCTCTTTTATTTTTACTTTCTGTCGTGTGTAATAATCGTGGTAAATGGTGGCAGCTTAAGGAGTTTCTTCTTGATCTCTTGACGCGCATCTATTCGCGATTTATGTATTGTTATTTTATTACTGTAATTTTTATTGTGTGTTTTTTATAATAGCATTGATGGCAGCGTAAGGCGACTCTTTGGACTTTCTTGATGCGCATCTTAAACATTTTGTTATACTTCCGAGTACATTTTATTTTCTTTTGTTGTGTGCCTCGTGTATTTAATCTCTTGCAGATTCTAAAAGGCGTTAGCTCAAACATCAACTTTCTTAACAGGGAGTATTCTGCTTTTTCTGCATTGTTTTTTATTTTTTTTTAAAAATTGAGGACAGTTTTATTTTCATGTTTGGGGGTGGTTTGTTTTATTATTTTGGTGTGTTGTAATTTTGGTGTGTTTTGATTTCTTTGGTTGTTTGCCTTAATTTTTTATATATATATATATATTTATAGTATTTTGATTTATGATATTTCTAGATCTGGCCATAACACTAATAAATTAGCTATGTACAAGCTTTTAAAATCGTTTTAACTGGTAAAAAATTGTATATTCCAAATTTTTTTGAGCCTTAATCTCTTTCCAAGCCTTGTAATTATCATATAAAATCGAGTCATTCGTTACCTTAAGAAAAGAAGAATCAATCGGTTGATGAAAAATAGAACTGAAATTTACTTAATTTGTGGAGTTTTTGATTTTTCATGCTTAAACTAAGAAATGATTTTCTGCAAAAATTCTATTCACTAAAAAAATGAGTCATTGGTGAAAAGAGCTACACGTTAGCAAATAACAGTGTGAAAGCTATCACCTAAAAAAATGACGAAAAGGAGAAGTGTTGAGCAGCAACAGCTGCCTAATTTTGGAAGTCTTAAATTTTGCGAAAAATAAAGGACTAACCATTGTTGGTGCGTAGCTGCCGTCTCAGAAAAATTGGTGAAAAGAGCTACACGTTAGCAAATAACGGTGTGAAAGCTATCACCTTTTTACGGAAAAAAATAATGAGATAGAAATTGTGTTAGTGAAAAGAGCTACACGTTAGCAAATAATGGTGTAAAAGCTATCACTAAAAGGGATATAGTTTATGAGCATATTTGAATTAATTAGCGGCTGAATTTCAATACACTCAATTTGGTAAAAAAATTCACAATATTTGATGACGCCAATGAAATTCTTCTTCATATTGAGTCGAAAAATAAACGAGTGATCGAGAGCAACCATTAAAGGGAGTCGTGTGTATCACGAGTGGGAAAGAAATAATCAACCTTTTGGGGGAAAACCTTGAATTTGGAATTACATAATAAAAACCGTGTTTTAACTTCAAAATCATTAGTAGATTTATTTTGAATCTTGATTCATTTCTATCTACTGTATAAAGCTGGTTGTTGTGTATTAATGGCATTTTGATCTCCTTTTCTCTTTTTATATTTTAATTTATGTGTGTATTAATTTTTCTTATTTTTATTGTTGGAGCATGAATAATAAAGAGTCTTGCTCGGGAGTCGGGACTAGCAAGAATTCAAGTTTGGGGGTGTGATAAGTGTCAGTTTTGTATACTTATCCATGGTTTGTATCGATAAAATTCACCCATAATTGAGCTAGTCTTCTCATTTTTTGCTTTTAATTAATTAGCTTTAGTAATTTTATTTTTATCGGATGATGATCGGATTAAATAACTGATTTACTCAAGAAATAACATGTTTATTAAATATTCTCTTTGTTGAATTTTGATATATTCATGTTGTAGGGCTTTCCGAGATGAATTCGGCAGTCTTTCCGGATCCAAAATCAGAGTTATATATCAAAAGTTATCATCCGAAGAAGATCTGGGGCAAAAACGCAAAGTCTGAGAAATTTTGGGCTGAACACGTAACTATCAAAGCTTCAAGTGAGCAAATTTACGAAGCCACGTTACGGCCGTAACATTCAGGAGTTACGGCCGTAAGTCACCCTAGTTACGGTCGTAACTCCTGAATGTCTTTTTTATACTTTTTGTGTATTATTGAGAGGATGGCTGGCATTGATCCGATCTAATGTAATAATGCTGGAGTTTTGGAGCTATTAGATGACTTTAGGTGTATAAATAGACCCCTTAGATCCTTCATCATTCATCATTCAACTTATAATTTTCCATTTTTTGTAAACTTTTCTTTTTGTGTGAAGAACACACTTGTGTTCTTGAGTGATTTTTGTAAGTGTGGTATAGCATATGTTGTTCAGAGAGTTTATTGCTTCTATCTCCTTTATCTACTAAGGGAGTTAGGACCAATTCTTTCCCTTGATTCAACTAATAATGACCACACAAGCTTGTAATATGTATAATAAACCCTTCATGGGCTAAGTAACCTTAAGTTGGGATTATAAACAAGGTTAGTCATGTTATTTATGTTTGTATAAAGATCTATTGTGAATTACTTATTATTGTGTGTGATTTTCATTGTTTTAACAATCTTTGTTTATTTGGCCAATAAATGACGATATTTATGGTCTTCATATGTTTCGAAAGAAAATATGTTTGATTAGATCAAATGATCATCACTCTAAGTTGTTCTAGGGGATAGAAATATACCCCTAGTCCTTATATGATTCTTTGAGTTATTTTCATAAATCCTAATGCTATGTATTGAAGCCAATCAACATTGAAATATAGTGGATTGATTCATATGTAAGGGGTGTTTTATAGTTCGAAAGAGAAACCGTCCTTTTAAGGAAAATCGAATCTACACAACATAATAAGTAAATTCATCTTATGATCTCCTATACACCTTTTATAACTAATGACGAACTAAGTTTGTAATCCAAACTATTTCATTTTATCGTTTAATCAATCTATTATTATTACTATCTTTTAATTTCCATAAAATATTAGAACTAATATTGCATTTTCTTTGCAATTATTAAATCAAACTTTTTAATTGTGTGTTTCACTTATCTTAGTATCTATAAAAATATACTAATAGTGTATAATTCAAATTATAACAAAACTTCCTTGTGGGATCGATAAACCGGACTCAAAAAGTCCACTTTACTACTTGATACGATATCGTGCACTTGGGATAGTTACATTCAAAGCATGTCAAGCGCCATGTGATAAGTGTCAGTTTTGTACACTTATCCATAGTTTCTATCGATAAAATTCACCCATAATTGAGCTAGTCTTCTCATTTTTTGCTTTTAATTAATTAGTTTTAATAATTTTATTTTTATCGGATGATGATCGGATTAAATAACTGATTTACTCAAGAAATAACATGTTTATTAAATATTCTCTTTGTTTAATTTTGATATATTCATGTTGTAGGGCTTTCCGATACGAATTCGGCAGTCTTTCCGGATTCAAAATCAGAGTTATATATCAAAAGTTATCATCCGAAGAAGATCTGGGGCAAAAACGCAAAGTCTGAGAAATTCTGGGCTGAAAACGTAACTATCAAAGCTTCAAGTGAGCAAAGTTACGAAGCCACGTTACGGACGTAACATTCAGGAGTTACGGCCGTAAGTCACCCTAGTTACGGCCGTAACTCCTGAATGTTACGGCCGTAACTCTTGATTGTTATGATTTGTCTAATTTTTATACTTTTGTGTATTATTGAGGGATGGTGGCATTGATCCGATCTAATGTAATAATGCTGGAGTTTTGGAGCTATTAGATGACTTTAGGTGTATAAATAAACCCCTTAGATCCTTCATCATTCATCATTCAACTTATAATTTTCCATTTTTTGTAAACTTTTCTTTTTGTGTGAAGAACACACTTGTGTTCTTGAGTGATTTTTGTAAGTGTGGTATAGCATATGTTGTTCAGAGAGTTTATTGCTTCTATCTCCTTTATCTACTAAGGGAGTTAGGACCAATTCTTTCCCTTGATTCAACTAATAATGACCACACAAGCTTGTAATATGTGTAATAAACCCTTCATGTGCTAAGTAATCTTTAGTTGGGATTATAAACAAGGTTAGTCATGTTATTTATGTTTGTATAAAGATCTATTGTGAATTACTTATTATTGTGTGTAATTTTCATTGTTTTAACAATCTTTATTTATTTGGCCAATAAATGACGATATTTATGGTCTTCATATATTTCGAAAGAAAATATGTTTGATTAGATCAAATGATCTTCACTCTAAGTTGTTCTAGGGGATAAAAATATACCCCTAGTCCTTAGATGATTCTTTGAGTTATTTTCATAAAACCTAATGCTATGTATTGAAGCCAATCAACATAGAAATATAGTGGACTGATTCAATATGTAAGGGGCGTTTTATAGTTCGAAAGAGAAACCGTCTTTTTAAGGAAAATCGAATCTACACAACATAATAAGTAAATTCATCTTATGATCTCCTATACATCTTCTATAACTAATGACGAACTAAGTTTGTAATCCCAACTATTTCATTTTATCGTTTAATCAATCTATTATAATTGCAATATTTTTACTTCCTTAAAATATTAGAACTATTATTGCATTAACTTTGCTACTATTAAAGCAAACTTTTTAATTGTGTGTTTCACTCATCTTAGTATGTATAAAAATAGACTAATAGTGTATAATTCAAATTATAACCAAACTTACTTGTGGGATCGATAAACCGGACTCAAAAAGTCCACTTTACTACTTGATACGATATCGTGCACTTGCGATAGTTACACTAAAAGCGTGTCAAGCATGAGATTTTCAAACTATTAACATAGTTCAAAGATATGAAAGAATGCGTAGCTCCTGAATCAAATAAGACACTAACTGGTTGCAAAAGGATCTGAATCGTACCTGATGCAACAACAGTGTTCTGATCGCCTGACTTCCACATCTCGTACAGGCGCGGAGAAACGGGCCCAGCACTGGACGCCTCTCTTTTCCCAACATTCTACTGCTGAAACCCACTTTGCCGCGTCTGGTTCACACTTGTCTCTTTCGGAACTGGCGCTGGAGTGCGAGTACCAAATGATCTAGTCACATTTCTGCAAAAATTCGCACGGTGCCCTTCTTGCCCACATTCGAAACAAGTCACAGAAGGAACGGGACAATCACGTCGAATATGCCCTGCTCGACCACAATTATAACACTTCTTTGATGCGTCCGAAACTGTTGATGTTGTTCAGAACTTCTTTCCACCTCGAAAAGGATGGGAGGTTTCCTAGATGAATAAAATGAAGACTGGCCCTTGCGGGACCCACTACTCTTGTTCTCCGAGAAGTTGTCGGACACTTTCTGCTTCTTTGCCTTCATCAATTTCTCCACCAATGCCTCATTCATGTCGTAGGCCAACGCTTTGTGTTGATACTGTCGCAAGGTAGTACACTCGAATCTGGACATATACTGTTGAATCTCCTGCTTCATCCGCATATCGAAATGAAAAATCTTCTCCGCCTCCGTCCTAACCAAGTGTCACACACAAGTGAGTTGATGATTAAAAGTCTTGATTATGTTTGTCACAGATGCTTCCAAACTCTGCGGGGAGAAGAACTCTCGGACTCTAGCCTTTCTAACTGGGCGAGGACAATACTGTGCTTCCATCATTAATCTGAATTCTATCCAGTCAGCATAATGATCCTCAGGTCGAACAGCTTCCCACCAGTCAAAAGCCTCCCTAGTAAGAAAATATTGGGCAATAGGAACTTTTCGGTCATCGGGACAGTTGATCCCTGCAAATATCTTTTCAAACTCCTTCAGCCAGTGATCCCAAGTAGGCATCTCAGCAGAACTGTCAAATTTTGGCGGGTGTAATTTAACCACCTCTGTAAGCCACTTGTCTCTCCGATTATCCTCGTTGCGCTGCTGGCCCATCGCTGTCTGCATGTGGTCAACTGTAATATCCGGATTTATTACGGTGTATTTCATCTGTATTCAACCCTGTACTATTTCGGATTGATGATTTTGATTATTGGAATATGATATTTAGTGCATTGATATCATTATGCATAAGTATAGAAACATGCAAAATTGCTCAAGAAACCTTGTGAAAGCGCACGCTAAGAATGTATCTTAACGCGCGCTATCGGGCCATTATTAGCGCACGCTATGAAGGTAGGGGTTGCGTGCGCTAAGAACTCAATTATTGAGCGGGACAGCTAACACATGCGCCATCCGGGACATGGGTCCGGATAAGATTCCCGCTGACACATCCGGAAAAATTCTGAAGTCAACCATTATTAGCGCACGCTAAGGGATGCTTAGTAGCGTGCGCTAACTTGTCAATAAGGCAGAATATTATAAATGGGACAGCAACCGCTTTGGCTTTCATTTCCTTCGTCTATACTTCACCTTTGAGAGTCCAGAGAGCAAGTATATCCCTTCTAAACACTTAGAACATATATTAGTGATCATTGAATGATTGAGTATCACTTGTGAGTGATCATTGAAGAGAAGTAACATCTTGGAGTGGCACCTAACCAAACGGAGTCGGATTATACCTCGTGGTTCAGTGATTTCGGCATTCTAAGGTATGTTCAACCTATCACCAGTCTTAGATTTGGTTTTCCAATGGATACGATGATCATATTATCGAGGTATTGAATTTCATTAGTGAATTATTCAACATCATGTTTAGAAGATTGGAATGTCTACAAATACGATAGTATTGTTGGAACCTTGAAGTTGGGATCCTAGTACTTCAAATGATGAAAGAAATATTCTGAAGTTAACAATCCGTATGATTTATGTTATCTTTGTGATCATGATTTGGAAGAGATGTTATAAGAACTTAAAGGAAGAATCATCTTAGGAAATATTCTTTCGTATAAGTCGGAATTGTTAGTTCACCTCAAGATGAAGTCTGAATATGTATAATGATAGTAGAATCTAATACATCAACCGGAGATCACCAACTTTGCATGAGAATTGAAATCAAGATGGATTATGGTGTCATGATGATTATACGTATATTTGCATCTTGAAGTTGATATTATCCTGGAGATCATTCATAAAGGTTATGAACATAGCATGAAGACAGATTACAAACATCAAATCATCAAGAAATCGCTTACTTCATCACTATTTGTGTAAATCACGCCCTCCGGTGAATCGCCATGCATTATTAGCGTGCGCTAATATACGAGATTTAACGTGCGCTATCGAGTACGTTTAGCGACGCAACGTTTTGGACTTAGCGTGCGTTAAATCATCGGCCAGTCGATCGGTGATCGGTGAGGCATCGATAACGCCGGGTTAGCGACGCTAGGCGGTGTGTCTGCGACGCTAACGAGTAGCATTAACGCACGCTACATATGATTCGTAGCGTGCGTTAATCTGTCCCGCAGATTTCGTATTAAGGTCTTCCTTCCGTTATTATTGATTTGTTAGACGTTCGTACGGCACGAAATGAATTATGTACTATTTCTTTTGTTAAGGTTCGAGCTTATCACGTGATTGATCGAAAGGGACGACCTTCGAGTATTTTGATATTCGTGGAAGTTTTTTCTTGTCAACGAACCGAGGCAAGTACTCTAAATTAGAATTGTTTATATTATGACAATTATAATGTGATTGTATCGTGTAAATATGTTGTGAATATATGTCCACCATGTGTTGATCCGACGGGAATCATCATGGGAATCTATAGTCGTGTCTACTGGATCGTTGGGAGTAGTTCCACCATGTGTTGGTCCAACGGGATCATCATGGGAATCTATAGTTGTGTCTACTTGGATCGTTGGAATACCATCAGTATGTTGAAACTGTTATGTTATGATATGTGTTGTGGATATTCTCGTTGGAGAAACTTGTTATGATATAATTGTTGATTATATCACTGTTGTATGATTATTGTACTTGTACTAGCATCGTTGTGCTAACGCCTTCGGGGGTGAACATTTGTGTATGTTCAGGATCCAGAAGAGCGGGGAAACAACCACTGGAAATGCATGACGACGAGGGTGCAAAGTGATGTTCTGGCCGGGTTTACTATCTGTTATTTGTTGATTATTTCAATAAGTACTCGAGTACGTCGTCCGTTATAATGATTTGGATTTTGGTGATGTAATAATAACTCTTCATTGGATATTCCTATTTCGTTTTCAACCAGACGGTTGTATTTTACTTCAGTAATTTCATAAAGCGGTATCTGTTATTGTCTTTTCTTTTAATCAGCCTTGTAAATTCTTATGTAAAGGATTTACGGCGCTGTAATATTCCCGAATATATCGGGGGTGTTACAGAATATGGTATCGGAGCCAGGTTATGGATATCTTGGCCGTTGGGTTAAAATAGGGGTCATTTATGTCTTTTGAGGTAACCGGCTGTGAATGACATTACTGCACTGCCTCATGCGAACGGTGGTTGTAAGTTCCTAAACTCTATCTCGTTCTTTACATGTTGTGTCTCTTTATACTTGAATATTAGAACGATGTTGTTTCCTGTGTATTAAATACTTGTGCTTACAGCATGTTGAGAGGCGGACGTGGTCGTGGTCGCGGTCGTGGACGCGGACGAAGGAACGCTGATAGGGAGGCGTCGCCTTCCAATCAGGCTAGTCATAGCTCAGGCGAGCCGCAGCAATCCATCAATAACGAACCGGAACCTGGTGTGCCAGAAATCCTTCGTCAAGTCGTGAACCAGATGACTCAGTTCGCTCAGGTCGTGGACCGAATGCAAGTGGCGGCAGGAATTCAGCAGGGAGATGGACAACAAAGGATTCCAGAAATGGGAAATCGAGGTGACCGATGGTTACAAGAAGTGGCAAAGATGCAACCACCCAAATTTGACGGCTTTTCCGAGACTCCCACTTGGGACCATTGGTTGAAGGAACTGGAGAAAATTTTTGCTGGAATTAATTACCGGACGACGGAGAGCTCCTATTGCCCAGATACTTTCGATAGGGGAAGCATCCGAGTGGTGGGAAGCTATCCGACCTACGAGATCATGATGCCGATTGGGCGAGAATTTAAAATGATGATGGAAGCTCGTGTGCCCTCGTCTGTGAGGGAAGCCAAAATCGAGAATTTTTCTCTGCTCGACCATCGGATGAACCCGTATCCTGCAGACGATTAAGATGTTTAACCAAAGATTAGCATTTGTTCGACATCCGGTCAAAGCAGATGCGGAGATGATGATTCATTTCAAATGAGGATGAAACTGGAAATCCAGAGGTACATGTCCGGTTTTGAATGTACCACTCTCCGCCAATACTGAGGATAAGGCGTTGGCGTACGAAATAAAAGAAGCAAAGAATGGAGAAGTTTATGGAGTCGAAGAAACAGAAAGTCTCGGTACTTTTACAGAGCACAAGAGCAAGTGGGCCCCAAGGCCCAGTCTTCTTTTCTTTCAAGAAACCTCCGCACCCGGCTAAGAGCGGAAAGAATTTGAACAATGTCACCACGACGGATACGGCTAGGAAGTGCTTTAACCGTGGTCGCCTGTGCCACCTTTGGCGTGATTGTTTGCGCACTCCGATTACATGTTTTGAGTGCGGATAGGAAGGGCACCGTGCGGCGTTTGTAAGGACGCCACTAAGTACAATGGAACCCGCTCATCACGGCTAGTTCGAAGGAAGCCGAGTGTCAGCAATGACGCAGCAAAGTGTTCGAGATGCCTCGAATTTTGGCGCGGGAGGCAGAGGACAATGGGACCGAAAGGGGACATCGAGTGCCGGATCTGTTCCCCCACGTTTGTATGAGATGAGGAGGACAGATGATCAGGATGCTGCTGTCGCATCAGGTACTGTCCAAATCTTTTCCCAGCCAGTTAGCGTTTTGTTCGATACAGGAGCTACACATTCTTTCATATCTTTGTCTTGTGTAAATCGTTTGAATATTTCCGGTTTTTATACTTGTGAACCTTATGTTGTTGGTTTACCGAGTGGAGAGAGAATTGTCGGAAATTTAGAAACTAGAAATTTCCCTGTATCATTTGGGGGCAGAGAGTGGCTCTCAAATCTGATCGTGATAGAAATGCAAGGAGATGACCTGATACTCGGAGACGATTTGCTTAATCAGTATGGAGCAATTGTAGACTACCGAAGGAGGAATGTTTCACTGATCGCTGATGATGGCTCTGAAGTACTATTCGAAGGATGGAAACCGGGAAGCTCAGGAAAATTGATCAAGGCAATGAGAGCTGTCAAATTGTTGAAACAGGACTGTACCGGGTACTGGTGTTACGCAATGAAGAAAGAAGACGAAATTGTGGAACTTTCATCCATTCCTGTTGTGAACGAATTTCCAGATGTATTTCCTGACGAGTTACCGGGACTACCTCCACGAAGGGATGTGGAATTTACTATTGAGCTGGAACCCGGAGCTACACCGATTTCCAAGGCGCCGTATCGTATGGCACCTACCGAGATGTACGAACTGAAGAAGCAACTGGAGGAGCTACTGGACAAGGGCTATATTCAGCCAAGCGTTTCACCACGGGAGCGCCGATTCTTTTGTCCAAAAGAAGGATGGATCGCTCCGATCGTGTATTGACTATCGAGAACCGAACAAGATGACGATTAAGAACAAATATCCGTTACCACGGATTGATGATCTGTTTGACCACCGCAAGGGGCAACGGTATTTTCTAAAATTGATCCGAGATCAGGATACCATCAATCGAGGATTAAGGAGTCGATGTTCCGAAATCAGCGTTCGTAACTCGCTACGGGCATTATGAGTTTGTAGTGATGCCGTTTGGTCTCACTAACGCACTTCGTATTTATGCAATTGATGAACAGTGTTCATTGAATTTTGGACAAATTTGTGGTCGTGTTTATTGACGACATCTGGTGTATTCTAAGAGTCCTAAGAACATGCGCGGCATTTGCGGATTGTATTGGAACTTTTGAGAAACGAGCAATTGTACGCCAAACTTTCTAAGTGTGAATTCGGCTAAAGGAATCTTGTTCCTCGGCCATGTAGTGTCGGTGAAGGAGTCCGAGTAGATCCTCGGAAGATCGAAGCAATTATGAATTGGGAGCCTCGAAGAACGTGAAAGAAGTCAGAAGCTTCTTAGGACTTGCTGGATACTATCGTCGATTCGTGGAAGGGTTTTCTAAAATCTCCCGCCCACTTACTCGACTCCTGCAGAAAACTCAAAAGTTTGAGTGGAATGAACTGTGTCAGATTAACTTTGATGAATTGAAGAAGAGATTGACGACGGCACCGATTCTATCACTTCCGCAGGGAATCAAGGATTCATAGTTTACGGTGATGCTTGAACCAAGGACTTGGGTGCGTGTTGATGCAGAATGATAAGGTGATCGCTTATGCGTCGCGACAACTGAAATCATATGAAGTGAATTACCCGACACATGATTTGGAGCTAGCAGCAGTGGTTTTTGCCTTGAAGATCTGGAGGCATTATCTGACGGGACTCACCGCGGATCTTTACGGATCATAAGAGTCTCAAGTACATATTTAGTCGAAAGAGTTGAACATGCGGCAAAGAAGATGGTTGGAACCGATTAAGGACTATGACTTGGAGATTTTATATCATCCAGCAAAGCAAATGTAGTGGCCGATGCACTTAGCCGCAAGCCTGTCTCTATTCGAGATCTTGGAGACGCCGACATCCCAACTTAGCCTTCAAATGAGAGATGATTCGTGAAGGGATTGAAGTGTGGTTACAGAGTCCAGGGGACAATCAGGCGTGATGAAGATAACTTCGTCATTAACCGAAGAAATCAAATCTAGACAGCAGATGATCCTCCGATGATTCGGTTGCATGATGAAGTGATCAAAGGAAAGGCCCCCGGATTCATAATTCATGACGATGGAGTTCTGAGATTTCAGAACCGACTCTGCGTTCCCGATGTTGATGTTCTGAAACAGACGATTATGAAGGAAGCTCATGGTTCGCCCTATTCTATCCACCCGGGCACCAGTAAAATGTATAAGGACTTGAAACAGAACTTATGGTGGGGCAACATGAAGAAAGACGTAGCGGACTATGTTTGAAATGCTTAACTTGTCAAGAGTTAAGATCGAGCATCAACGGCCTGCTGGAATGTTGAAGCCGCTCCCGATTCCTGAATGGAAGTGGGAGGACATATCGATGGACTTTATCACTAATATGCCAAAAGCCAGGACAGGAATGAACATGATTTGGGTGATAGTTGATCGTTTAACCAAATCAGCTCATTTTCTAGGCATTAAGGATACGTGGGGACCAGAGAGGTTGGCTCGAGTCTTTATTTCGGAGATAGTTCGATTGCATGGTACGCCGAAGACCATTGTTTCTGATCGAGACGGCCGTTTTGTGTCTCACTTTTGGAAAGCAGTTCATAAGGCCTTGGGGACCGAATTGAACTTCAAGATCTGACTTACCACCCGCAGACTGACGGACAATCTGAGAGAACTATACAAACGGTGGAAGACATGCTAAGGGCCTGTGCCTTAGATTGGTCAAACGATTGGGAAGTTCATCTACCGTTGATTGAATTTACCTACAATAATAGTTGGCATGCTTACATTAAGATGGCACCGTTTGAGGCATTATACGGAAGGAGATGCAGATCGCCCTATCCGGGACGATTCATCGGACTTGATCGAACAGAACTGAGTTGATCGAGCGGACTCGAGAGAAGATAGCCTTGATTCGTGAAAGGCATTAGCGCCAGTCGCCAGAATCCTATGCGGACGTACGCCGCCGTCCATTGGAGTTGAAGATCGAGATCACGTACTTTTGAAGGTCTCTCCTACTCGGGGAATCTTTCGTTTCGGAAGGAAAGGAAAGCTGAGTCCTAGATATATCGGACCATTTGAAATCCTCGAGAGAGTTGGGGAGTTGGCATACAGATTGGCATTGCCGCCGTCATTGTACCATGTTCATAACGTGTTCCACGTATCCCAATTACGGAGGTATATACCAGATCCCAGTCATATCATTGATTTCGGCGAGATCGAAGTCGCGCAGGATGGGACTTTTGAAGAAAGGCCGGTCAAGATACTCGAGAGTCGAGTTAAACAGCTGAGGAACAAACCAATCGTTTTGGTCAAAGTTCAGTGGTCACGTCACGGAATGGAAGAAGCCACCTGGGAAACGGAAGCTGATATGAAGTCTAGATATCCCGAGTTATTTTTGTCTTGAGTTTCGGGACGAAACTCCTTTTTAGTAGGAGAGTATGTAATATCCGGATTTATTACGGTGTATTTCATCTGTATTCAACCCTGTACTATTTCGGATTGATGATTTTGATTATTGGAATATGATATTTAGTGCATTGATATCATTATGCATAAGTATAGAAACATGCAAAATTGCTCAAGAAACCTTGTGATAGCGCACGCTAAGAATGTATCTTAACGCGCGCTATCGGGCCATTATTAGCGCACGCTATGAAGGTAGGGGTTGCGTGCGCTAAGAACTCAATTATTGAGCGGGACAGCTAACACATGCGCCAGCCGGGACATGGGTCCGGATAA
This sequence comes from Orobanche coerulescens, assembly GCA_033398695.1. NCBI lineage: Eukaryota > Viridiplantae > Streptophyta > Magnoliopsida > Lamiales > Orobanchaceae > Orobanche > Orobanche coerulescens. Next base: position 136,527,987 of record CM065811.1, on the reverse strand, counting down.
GATTCCCGCTGACGCATCCGGACAAATTCTGAAGTCAACCATTATTAGCGCACGCTAAGGGATGCTTAGTAGCGTGCGCTAACTTGTCAATAATGCAGAATATTATAAATGGGACAGCAACCGCTTTGGCTTTCATTTCCTTCGTCTATACTTCACCTTTGAGAGTCCAGAGAGCAAGTATATCCCTTCTAAACACTTAGAACATATATTAGTGATCATTGAATGATTGAGTATCACTTGTGAGTGATCATTGAAGAGAAGTAACATCTTGGAGTGGCACCTAACCAAACGGAGTCGGATTATACCTCGTGGTTCAGTGATTTCGGCATTCTAAGGTATGTTCAACCTATCACCGCCTTAGATTTGGTTTTCCAATGGATACGATGATCATATTATCGAGGTATTGAATTTCATTAGTGAATTATTCAACAACATCATGTTTAGAAGATTGGAATGTCTACAAATACGATAGTATTGTTGGAACCTTGAAGTTGGGATCCTAGTACTTCAAATGATAGAGAAATATTCAAGTTAACAATCCGTATGATTTATGTTATCTTTGTGATCATGATTTGGAAGAGATGTTATAAGAACTTAAAGGAAGAATCATCTTAGGAAATATTCTTTCGTATAAGTCGGAATTGTTAGTTCACCTCAAGATGAAGTCCGAATATGTATAATGATAGTAGAATCTAATACATCAACCGAGATCACCAACTTCGCATGAGAATTGAAATCAAGATGGATTATGGTGTCATGATGATTATACGTATATTTGCATCTTGAAGTTGATATTATCCTGGAGATCATTCATAAAGGTTATGAACATAGCATGAAGACAGTTACAAACATCAAATCATCAAGAAATCGCTTACTTCATCACTATTTGTGTAAATCACGCCCTCCAGTGAATCGCCATGCATTATTAGCGTGCGCTAATATACGAGATTTAACGTGCGCTATCGAGTACGTTTAGCGTCATAACGCTTTGGACTTAGCGTGTGCTCAATCATCGGCCGAGTCACCGGCCGATCGCTGAGGCATCGATAACGCCGGGTTAGCGACGCTAAGCGGTGTATCGCGTGACGCTAACGAGTAGCATTAACGCACGCTACATATGATTCGTAGCGTGCGTTAACTGCCCGCATGCATTTCGTATTAAGGACTTCCTACCGTAATTATTGAATTGTTAGACGTTAAATGCGGCACGAAATGAATTCATACTATTTCTTTTGTTAAGGTTCGAGCTTATCACATTATTTATCGAAGGGGACGACCTTCGAGTATTTTGATATTCGTGGAAGTTTTTTCTTGTCAACGAACCGAGGCAAGTACTCTAAATTAGAATTGTTTATATTATGACAATTATAATGTGATTGTATCGTGTAAATATGTTGTGAATATATGTCCACCATGTGTTGATCCGACGGGAATCATCATGGGAATCTATAGCTGTGTGCTATTTGGATCGTTGGATGGTAGTTCCACCATGTGTTGGTCCGACGGGATCATCATGGGAATCTATAGGCTGCGTCTTGTTGGATCGTTGGAATACCATCAGTATGTTGAAACTGTTATGTTATGATATGTGTTGTGGATATTCTCGTTGGAGAAACTTGTTATGATATAATTGTTGATTATATCACTGTTGTATGATTATTGTACTTGTACTAGCATCGTTGTGCTAACCCCTTCGGGGGTGAACATTTGTGTATGTTCAGGATCCAGAAGAGCGGGGAAACAACCACTGAAAATGCATGACGACGAGGGTGCAAAGTGATGTTCTGGCCGGGTTTACTATCTGTTATTTGTTGATTATTTCAATAAGTACTCGAGTACGTCGTCCGTTATAATGATTTGGATTTTGGTGATGTAATAATAACTCTTCATTGGATATTCCTATTTCGTTTTCAACCAGACGGTTGTATTTTACTTTAGTAATTTCATAAAGCGGTATCTGTTATTGTCTTTTCTTTTAATCAGCCTTGTAAATTCTTATGTAAAGGATTTACGGCGCTGTAATATTCCCGAATATATCGGGGGTGTTACATCAACCACTTGAGCAAACTGGGTCATCTGAGCGACCACCTGCTGAAGCACCCCTGGCATGTTAGGATTCGCGTTGTCATTCACTGATCCTTGTTGTCCTCCAGAATGGGAATCGGTTCGACTAGCCGATATTCTGAGGTAGTTGCTGAATCCTCCTGTCTCACATTACCACGTTCGTGTCCGCGTCCACGACCTCCCCTCAACATACTGTAAACACAAATACTCAATATATAAGGCAAATTTTTTAAAAAATAAAGTCCGTCAATATTCACAAAATAGAAATTAAGTAAAACGGTAGTATAAGAGATTAGGAGACTTACAACCACGGTCCACATGACGATGCTAGCTGAGCAGTGATGTTACAAACGACCGTAAATAAAATGACGTAAACAGACCAACTAAACCCGACTACCAAGATATCCATGAATCTTAGCTCTGATACCATATTCTGTAACACCCCGAGATATTTGGAATAATTACACCGCCGTAAACCCTTTAAGTAAGAATTTACAAGGCTAATTTGAAGAAATGTAAAAATAATACAACAGTACCATTAAAGTTCAAAATACAAAACAGGTTCAAACAGATCAAATGAGTCCATTATTACAACCATCTCAAAATATGAATAAGACACGCGTACTCGAGTACTGAAAATGAACCAGAAAGACAAGTCACAACAACAATAAACATCACTGAGCCCCTTCGTCGTTTTGTCGGTACAGTAGCTGTTTTCCCGCTCCTCGGCTACCTGAACATCAAAACAAATGTCCACCTCCGAAGGGGTTAGCAAAACAATGCTAGTACAAGTATCGGAATACATAAATCGAATATGCAACAACAATGCATAACAAAATACACAATACGGACTTCCGCTACCGGAATCCAACAATGCGAATCCACAAGATTCCATTAACACAACATGGGTATTCCAATGATCCAGCGCCCTCAACATAGATCCCAAGATGATCCCGTCGGACCAACACGAGGTGGACATCCGATCCAGCGCCCTCAGCATAGATCGTACAACATTCACAAACACAACTTATGCATACATATATACAAAATCGCTATGTCCATCAACATGAACATACAAGTAATCGATAACCAATATCATGACAGTCCAACGAAATAAATCCCATATTCAACAACATGAATAAACCATATACATGTTCAAAATACCAACATTAACAATTTCAAAATACGATACTTGCCTCAAATATGGCAAGAACTAATTACTCCAATGATCTCAACACACTCGAAGGCCGCCTCCTTCGATCAAACATTCGCAATGCTCGGCCCTTGAACAAACCAGAAAAATAACGGGAACTCAAAACAAGTTTAAACGTAGCAACATCTAACATCTCCTACGGTCGGGTTAACACTCTAAGCTAGCCGGCTCACAGCTCAACTCACCCGACGACCGCTCGGTCTAGCTAGAGTCACTCAAATCACCGTAATTTCGTACTTCGATTTCTGATTATCGATGTCATTACCAAGTTTGGTTATATAACACTTTCAATACGAATTCAAGGTTAACTCATCTCTATACTTCGTTTTTCTACAAGCTGCCATCTTCGCCAAAGTTTCCTGTTCAAATTAATTGTCATCCATCAGCACTCTACGTTCAAAACATCAACAAGAAGATAAACAAACCTAGAAATCAATACGAGTTGTGAATTACGTTAAAGGTCATCTCATGCTATCCGAAGATTACATCTTAGTGACCACTCTAAGATTTCCTTTCTTTGCTATATATCTCATTCCAAGTAATGATAATAACAATACACCGACACACATTTGATTCGAAAAAGACAACCCAACTATACAATAATCTCAGAAATCAGATTATTTGTTTCAAATCAATAAGGTTCCGTTGTGATCTTCTTATTCATAGGAGTTCTAATATGATTACTTCAAGTTTGCATGGTATGGTGTTTAACCTAACGATTAATCCATAACCTTGACAATTCCAGTAGAAAGTTATAATCCAAATAAGAACACGAATTCTAAGTTCGGGCAGCGACACATACCTTGTATGGAAAGAAAAGACAAAAACTCTTGATGAACTCAACGTTGGACGCTAGAACACCAATCCTCAAATCTCCTCGCCTTCAATGATGTGTTAGGAGGCTGATATGAAGGTTGAATATGGAGAGGGTAACTCTCAAAGTCGCGAAATTGGAGTGTGGGTTGAAGTGGTTGTCTGAAAATGAAAGAGGGTGCTGTCCTATATATAGAAAATAGTTATTAGCACGCGCTATGGCTATATCTTAGCGTGCGCTAACGGACTAGCAGTCTACTGTCTCGGTCTGGTCTCGACTTAACGTATGTTAACACCCTTTACGTGCGCTAAGTATGGCAATTAGCGTACGCTACCAAACCATATAGCGTGCGCTAACGACCATACGAAGCTTACTGACCTCACTGCACTCAACTTTTAGCGTGCGCTATCCTCATACCAGTAGCCTGCGCTAAACAATGTTGACTCGACTTCTCCAAAAGCCGTCCAGATTCATTCCAACATATCCCGACAAAGATCCGCGGTCTGATCTCACCTACCGCCCTGTCTTAATCAAGTTGACTACGCATAGCGCGCGCTAAGGCTCATACATAGCGTGCGCTATGAAACTCAATTAGCGTACGCTACGCCCAGACGTTAACGTGCGCTACAAGTTCACAAATACAATTATAATAACAACATTCATGAAATCATATGCTCAACAGTACAAGATCATGAAATACGAAGGATAATACTCAAATCAAACACAACATATACAAAGGCACAAGGTTCAAAATACATATTAAAATCTCGGGTATTACAATTAAAACATATAGGTCTCACCATTACCCATCCCACCTTACTAAGATAATCTGAGCACCCAACTTTGGCATGACCATCTCATGATGATTGAAGTCTTGATAGGTGTTTTAATTGAACGGGATTTAAAAATTTTAACGAGGAGTTTTCCTATGTAGCATGTATATGTTGGCTAACAAATATCTAAACATACATCGCATCACATACATGCATAAATTTAAACATACATAGCATCACATGACATAATAAACATAGCACGGTGTTAGCATGACCATAATTCCTAACGTGATTTCCATGAGCCAACATAAAAATCACAAGGGTCAATCTAAACGGTTGCAATTGGTATTCATTGATCTTCCCAACTCCTTGGAATGTCATACGCGGTCAATTGGCTCCTCGAGTCCGTCTGTCTCGTCCTTCTTGTCTTCATTACATTAATGAAATTTAACATTATACTAGTAAATTAAATTACAAGATGTGTAACCGACACTCAGTCCGTAAAATAATAAATAATTTAAATAGACAACTCGCAGGCCGTAAAATCAATTATAATTAAATGACACGTTGGTCGTAAAACCAATCCATAAGGAAATAAAATATCCAACCAGATTGGTCAATTTATGGTCATGCCATAAACCATACACATACCATAATTAATTATCATATAATTAATTAAAACATACTATTAATTAAACAATAAATTTGTCTGATAATCAGACATTAAAAGGAAATTCGTGTCAAAATCAACAGCCGTGACCCGCAGCCCTGTTGGTCCGATCAGAGGTTCTGAAGCTACAAATCATTTTGGAATATTTGTTTTGAAACATATTATGTTTATAATAAATTTCCGTGATACATTATCACGTTTACATTCCCAATTGAGATGGTTAAGCACGAGATTTAAAGGTAAAAGACTCGTGTTCGAATCCCATGTTTTACGGAAATAATTTGTCATAATTAAAACAGATTTCATGCCTTTTAGAAAAGATTCGGGTACTTTTTTCTAAATAAAATTGTAGCCCAGTTGGTAAGTCGGCAGAATGTATCGGCGGACGACCAGGGATCGAATCCCTGGTATTGCAAAAATATTTTTGCTAATTAAAACTGACCAGTGGGTCCAGGTCCGACCCGGACCCGACCCGACCCGTCTCGGACCAGATCAGTTCTGTAACAGATTATTGCGAAAACAGTCCAGAAAATTAATTTTTGACGATCCGATTTAATCAAATTAAATCATAAAAATTCTTTTAGAAAATCTATATTTTATAAACATGATCAAGAACATAATTTACATATAAACATTTTCTACCAAAACAATTAAATTACTTGCAAGTTGGCTGATACCACTGTTGGGTTTTTCGTGCATCAAATACATAAATCAAGAGTAAAACGCAGCGGAATAATTAATATAAAACCCCAATTTAGGATCTCATGCAGTAATTTATTGCTATATTAAAGGGTTAACCAAATTACCGTAATCCTATGAACAGATCTAGATCCAGATTAGAAGCAGATGAATATCTTCGTCCTCTTTTGGTGATCACACATGAACAATTCAACAAGCCGTATTGCTAGATCCTTATGAATAATATTGATAAACAGTACAACACAAATTCCTTACTCGAAGGATTGTAATATTGATGAAGATCAACTAAGGAAAGAAGACCAGATGAACGACTTCATTCTCCTACAGTAGGAGGTGGAGGCCGATTTTTTTATTCTTGTTGGGGGGGGGGGGCGTTTAGTGTATTTCTTCTATCTCAACTCCTTGTCATGGGTCTCTTATTTATAACTAGTAATTCCTAGAGTCAAGACTCTAGTATTTACTTAGTTCAACTTATTAAATAATACAATATATATAATATCCAATGTCATATATTACTTATTATTTAATCTCCTCATAAATATAATATCGAATATTAGATTTATTATTCCCAGTTGAATATATTATATTTATTTACTTATTCATTCCTGCTTGTCTATAATTGTCGTACGTGCGACCCAAAAGGCTTATATTATGTTTGAAATTTTTCAATTTCTTATTGAATAATAAATCATAAGCGGCCTCTAGCAAGACATTATGATTACCTAAATAATAAAAGTTAATAGTCCATTAAACCTTTTAACATGTCAAATCCCTTTGTCACGCGATATCATATTTGAACTAAGTCATGGAGCTGTCATACTTATTTATGTTCAAATGCTTTCTCGATATTAAGTAGACTGATTGAATCAAATGACTCTTCATTTGAGCATGGCCATGCATTTCCTTCAATTCTACTTATCGAGGGGCCCAGAATATATCTCTCTCACTAAAGAGAGGGAGAAATCCCCATCTTGATTATTCATTGCCTCTACGTGACTCCCACTAATCCCGATCGCTAATCTTTATGATCACCATGTTTCAGATGACGTTGGATTATGTCAAGGCATAGCAATTATCATGTTGGACTCTATGATAATCCCAGGTTCAAGGATTTATTGACATACTATTATATTGAGATTTACTTGTTACATTTCCATCCAGTGATCTCAATGCGGGTCTGTCCAGTATTGGTCCAACCAGTACCTATAAGATTGATCCATACCATACGTGTAATCATCCGATGATAATCAATCAAACTTATACTAGTATATTAATCATTTGAGTCTACTCAACGCGATTGGACCTAGGACATTTGAATAATCTTATTATTCGTGAATAACTATTATTCGATTATTATAATATTAAAACATGCACACATTATAATAATCAACAAGAAATAAATGATATCAAATAACGTCATTTAAATGTGGCAATTACAAATCAAGGCACATCGAATGTCCTAGGGCACTATTCCCGACAAAATGTTCATTAAAATCACGGCGTACACAACTATGTGATTTTAACTAAATGCGTCTCTATATCGTTCACAAAAATTGATACAGTCGGCAATAGCTTGGGCCGTTCACACAGATTGACTTGGCTTCTTCGGCTTGATTCTTCTCACACAGATTAAAGTATTGTCCTGGATGCTATTCGTCCCACACAGGTCAGAATTAGCAAGGCTTAGTCCACAGAGGGCTAAGTTAAAAACTCAACAAAGGTTTGGTATGACAAGATCAAACAGCAGTTGTATGCTTGATGAGCATTCACTGTAAGTGTGATGTTTGTGTGGAGGACTTCGTATATTTCTTCTCTTGATGAATCTGTATGCTCGAAGAAAATTTTGCTCTTGTAAGATTGATATTTCAATTATCAGAGTGTTAATTCGTCAGATCATTAAGTGAGCAATGGCATCTTGCTTGGGGCTATTTATAACCTTGAAAATAGACCCGTTATAAATATAGTCGTTGGTCGGTTGGTGAGATTGAGACTGCTCTGATTGGTGGCTTCAGAATGTTTGAATTAAAGGCGATTCACATTTAATTCTTTGTACATTCTTTTTTACTAGTATTAAATGCCCTTCAGACTGCAGTCTCTTCGGCCATATTAAATGTTGTCCTATCAGCATTAAATGCTACTTTGTCCGTAAATACTTTGTGAATAAACAATGTATACTCTCTCAAGGGGCTAAAGTTTCTTCATTCCTGTTGGATTTGTGTTTTATTTTTCCTAAGTAAAACACTTACAACATCTGTTGTATCCAACTTCTCCATCTCTTGCTTTATCTTTATGATTACGCTGTAGGAAAGGACTCTTGGCTTTGCTGGAAGATCTTTTGCTGTATGGACATGCTGTATGATATTGTGCTAACAACTTCCATATTTATACCAATATTCGAACTTAGAAAATCTTGTTGTATGAGGCAATCATCAAAACACAGGGATGATTTTTCCCAATAATTTCACCCTTTTTGATAATGCCAAAACTTTCTTAATATGGAGAGTCTTTCTTCAAGTCTTCTGTCTAAAGTTCTGATCTTCAAGACTTCATCCAAAAATTTGTTGCTCGCAGGCAAGTTCTAAAATGATAAATCCTACAGGACTAAGTGTATTACAACTTAATTTATGATTGTTGCGCAGACACAATCTTACAGGAAGTAATCCTAATTAAATAAAACTATCTACGGACTGTTCGCAGACAAATTCTTACATCTTTGAGACTTTATTGATGTTTCATACTTAGTAAAACATTCCAACAAAAATATAATCAAAGTAACAACATTGGATCACGAGCTATAATCTTTGAGATCAAAAAGGTATTTTATTGATAATAGATTATAGTGCTATTTGCTTTGTAGATTACATTGAAAGAAAACAAGAAATAGTAATGTGCAGAAAACAGAAGTTCTATCCCCTCTATGACTGATGTCTCCACGTTTTTTGGGAGGGGTCATTTTCGGTTCTCTTCCACCAGTTGACTAGTGCATCTCTTCATTAATCCCTGTATAAATTTCTACCTTCTTGGAATGCATCAAAGGAAAGAATCCAGTCTTTGGATGGGTTAGCCATTCGCCCTTCAGGATTTTGGATTTCAGTATTACCTAAAGTGGGAGCATTTCTTCTGCAAGAAGCCTCCAATACTCTTTGGCGGCATCCTCTAACGTCTTAAATTGATTGAACATGGGTGACTCACTGATGGTAACACATAAATAACTCATCAGTTGATTCTGTTTCCATGCCTTCAACTCACCGGTTGTAGGTTGTCTGTCAGTCGGGAGTATTGTCTCTGCAGGCTTCTGCATTCTGTTTTTCTACAGGAAGTTAGGATCCTATAACTCTAGACGAGAACTAGATACCCTGTATTCTTTATTTCCTTGTCCAAGCCCTGGTCCGGCTAGTCTTTTAATGGCAGATTCAACACTTTCATCTAAGATAGTCTTCATCGCATTCTCTTTCTCCAGGCGCCATCTCCTTCCAGTCTCTCGCGTCTCTTCCCCATTTTTGGCATTGTCAAGATCTGAGACCTTGTCATGAATGTCCCGAAGAATATTGATTCGTCATGTTTGGTCTTGATATCAGTGACAAGCCACCAAGCTTGAAACTACTGTTGTTAGTTCATCGATCTTTTGATCATCGGAAGTAAGTTTCGACACTATGAATTCAATGGAGGAGACATTCTTAGCCTTGGCAACTCAAAGCTGTTAGTAAGTTTCATGATGCTGCTTCATCTGGTTGAGGGCTTGCCATAGAGCGTTTGGCATAAGGCGGAAAGCCTCTCCCATGTCCTGAATGGCCCTCTGCAGCTTAGGGGGAGCTGTCCTGACCAGTTTTGCTCATCCAGTTGATTTCCTTATCGATGTTGTACAGGGCTTTGGAAGCATCTTGTAAGAAGACAGTTTTGGGGACCGATGTCTTCAAGATGTTCTACACAGGCTTCTGAGCGCCGGGAGTTGGGGTCTATGAGCTTAGTATTAGAAGGTTCTCCAAGCTATTTGAGTACAACATTGTGACCAGCCCTTGCCCCCACCTTTATTAAATAGGGGCGTTGGTAAAAAGTACAAAATGTGATGTATGAATAGATAAGATTGGACCTCATGCAATTGGGACTCGTCATCAACAAAAAGATCATCTTCAAAACTGGATGGAGATCCTGGTTAGGGAGGAGTGGGTGCTTGATACGGAGCAGGAACCTCGGATGGTTCTGCTTGTGTTGATGGAGAGAGGTGACAGATTAAGCCTGTCTCTGATTGGATTCTGTAACCTCTGGTACAGGAAGGACTGGGTCCTCATGTTGGCTCTCAACAGTCTCTTGTTCCTTGAGAGGGACTGATTCCTCCTGTTGGATGGCACAGGACACATCGGCTGCGGTAGGAGGGACTGAATCCTCCTGGATGGGGGTTGATGGTGGTTGCTCGACAGAAGTCCATTGGCCATTCGCAGCCTTGGACTGAGCAAATTCCTTCTCACGGTCCTCTACACAGATTATTCGCAGACCTGTCTGCAGGTCATCGTCGTCTCTGCCGGAGTCGGAGTGATGGCTCGGGCTTCTGGGCTTGTCGACGGATAGAGACTTCCCTTTTAGTCTATCCTTTCCTTTGCCATAATGTTTGAAGTGATTAGTGTTGGTCTTATGTGTATCTAATACAATAAATATGAGCAAAACACATCGAAAATAATTAACGAAAAAACCAGATGAGGATCTTCAAACAGTAATTTAATTTATTTACAAAGAGTTCGTCGACTTACCTTAATTCGAAGAACAGATCTGTAACCCAGACCAGAAGTTGATTGATATCGTCTGTCTCTTTCGGTGATCCACACATGAACAACTAGTACAAGACAGATTGCTATATCCTTAGGAATAATGTCGATAAATAGTATAACAGATAAATACTTGTAACACCCCCAAATCCCATTGGGTTATTACAGTGCCGTGGACCCCACATCAGGTGATCCACCAGGCGAACACGACTAAAATACAACAAACTAATAAAAATGGGAAATCACAGACCCTACTATGACGTCCGACATACTATTCCGATATGGAATTTCAACAACAAGAATGGGCCTACATGGCCAAAATAAAAATACAACAACATCACCGAGCCTTACTCGGATAATACAAAACGACAACGACTGAACAAAATTGGAGTACTCCAACTGTCTGGCCAACATGAACACCAAAATATCTCGGACTAGTATCGCTCGAATGCCTCGTCGCCATCGTCATGCCCCTGTGTCTCAACTCTCTCCTCGCAAGTACCTAAAACATGAAAACATGTTCCGCCCCCACGGGGTCAGTCATCCAGAATAATGAATATCAAATACATGCACAACATGATATGCATCCAAAGGCAGAATAAACAGTACAACAGTGGTAGTACGAGATGCGCACAAACCAAAGTAAGAATCGAGCATTCGTGGAATACTATGCCCATGGCATACGATCAATACCTGCTCAATAGGTTAGAACATAAGTGCCCAATGGCGAATCATCAATATAGAACACAACAATACGTTACCCGAAGGTAAATCAATCCAACGCTGAAATAAATAAGGATCACAATGCCCGAAGGCTCCAACGGAAATACCGATACATCACAATGGCCTGAAAGCCCTCAGCCGAAGCTTCCAAAATATCACGATGGCCTGAAATCCGAACAGCCCGAAGCTGCCAAAATATCACGATGGCCTGAAAGCCGAATAGCCCGAAGCTGTAAATCATCACAATACAGATCTCAAAGAAACAAACCTGACTGTCGAACATACCCCTCGGGTGTATGAACGCTCAATCACAACACGTCGAACACATCCAATCAAACATGGACTATGAACGATCAAAAATTGTACGGCTCAATGATGGACATCACAGTACGCCCGATTCGGAAATGTGTCCGTGCACATGTCCACCCAGTATACGGAATCCAGAAATATACGTGGGACAATGTACCTAATTAGCCTCACGAACTACGTCTCGTGTGCACGGTCCAATGCGGAAACATCCACGCATGACCATCGTGTGCCTGGCTAAAAATCCTACACAATAACCAATCGGAACGCAGATATGATTCCGGATATGTCACGATACAACATAACAACGAAACTCAAAGGATAACACATCCAATACAGGTCATACGACTCACCAAGTGAACGATGACACACGAAGAATGAAAGATCGACACGACCAACAATATTCAAAACAACAATCATGGGATCAAAATCCCTAAGGACCGATCAACACGAGCAACGATCACAACACAACAGTCCGGGAAATCCTCAACCTTCAACGATCACAAAATTACCGATTTCACAAGAATAATAGTGTGCTGTCGTGAGTCGGCCAACACGACAATAATAATTCAACGGATGGGAACTATCCTCGACAGTCCCAATTCAATACTTCGATTACCATAGAATGGCCAATCGATAACAACGATACGACGGATGGGAATATTTTGACAACGGATGGAAATTATATTTGATAATCCCAATTCAATATATCGATTACCTTTAGAGCGGACAATCGATAATGATTATACAACGGATGGGAATCATCTTTGATAATCCCAATTCAATATATCGATTACCTTTAGAGCGGACAATCGATAATAATTATATAACGGATGGGAATTATCTTTGATAATCCCAATTCAATATATCGATAACCTTCAGAACGGTTAACCGATAACAATTGTACAACGGATGTCTCGGCACCTTTAATCGGTTACCGATAACGAAGATGATAATCGAATACGTCAATGCCTTCAATCGGCCAAAACGACATCAATAGAAAAACACTGATATCAATAACGACGATTCACAAAAATATCTTGATGGAACATCAATCAATAACAACAATCGATACGTCGATACCGCGAACCGGCTATCAACAACAATATCTCAAAGGAACATCAATCAACAATAACAATCGATATGTCGATACCGCGAACCGGCTATCGACAAATATATTACCAACAAGTATCGCAATGCCTTAAATCGGCCATTTACGGACAACAATAATATTTGGCATAATTTTCCGAAGGGTATCGTATCAAACAATCCCCTGATATCAACAAAATCATAAAGAGACCAAGTCTCGAAATGATACACACATTCATACACATACATGATAACATTAATCTCATTGACCAGTACAAGTATAAAACTTGCCTCAAACCAAAGGCGAGAAAGTCCTTCCACGATCAACGTCCTACCACGAATCAATCAACGCGTCCTCCGACAATCACAAGCACTCGAACAACCTTGAATGAAATACAATTCATTCGATAACACGATATCGACCGAAAATAACACAATAGATAATTCTAATTCCAACACGAACACATACTATACTCGTATTTATCCGTATACACACATATATATAATATACATACATCACATATATATATATACAACTCACAATATCTATATATATATAAATATATATATATATACTTACTGCACTCACACATAATATATATATGTATATATACCACTGTACTATATATATATACCTACACAATATATATATATATATATATATATATATATATATATAACAACACACACGAACCACACACACCAAACACAACACACAACACAAAGACTTACCCGGAAAAGTCGATCGGCCGGGCAACCTTCGCCGGAATCCGGTTAGAAAACAAAACTCGGCCGCCGGAAAAACTGACCCGCCGGACCTCGTCCAACTCCAGCCCATTTCCGTCCATGGCCGGTTTTCACCATCTCCGCCTGCAACTCCTCGCCGGAAGTATGTCAAACCTCCGTTCCGCCTTCCGTTCTGGACAAAAAACCACCTCCGGTCGCCGGAAACAATGGAGAAGCGTCCATGGCCGGAAACCATGAAGAACTCCGGTGCCTGAGCTCCGTCTCGCCGGAAATCAGAACAGCTCGACCGGATTTGCAGCCTTCCGATTCGGAAATTCCGACCAGGCCGCCACCGAGCTCCGGTCGTGAGCCGCCTGCCGTCGCCGAACTCTGATCGTCGCCGGAGGTGTCAGCCCTACCTCCGGTCATCAACTCCAGTCCGTCGCCGGGAATGAAGAAGCCTCTTCCCGTCCTCAAGCTCTACCTCGCCGGAAAAAATGGGAGAGATGAAGAGAAGAGAGAGGGGACGAGAGCCGAGATGATGGAGAGAGAGAGAGAGATGATGCAGGAAGAAGAAGAAAAAAAAAGTGAGAGAGGGAACGAGAGAGAGAGGACAAGAGGGAGAGGGAGATGACAATATATGTATATTATATATATATATATATATAATCGTGAGACACATGACATGAGGGAGAAGGAGGAGAGAGGTGAACATATATATATATATATATATATATATATATATATATATATATATATATATATATATATATATGTGTGTGTATAACGTGAGAAGTAACGTGAGAAGGTGAAGGTGAGGGAGAGAGAGATGACAAAATGATAATATTTATATATATATATAAATGATACCCCAAAGATATCATTGCCCCGAAAGTTGACCACGAGGAAGGTTCCCACCACCTACCACGCATTACGTACGTAACCTCAGGGCATAACGTACGTAATCGCAACAAATTAGCGTACGTAATGCTATACAGATAGCGTACGCTATGGCTATAAACTTAGCCAAATTTCCAAACTCGCCAAGCAACAACCAAACGACAAAACCAAACCGACGACCAGTATAAATATTTCGATCCCGAAATATTTTAATACAATATACATTGTATCGGTTCAAACAACAACACTTGTACAATTCCAAATGAATACGTACAACTCAACAGTAACATGAAAAAAAAATTACCCCCGGATATTACATACTCCCCCCTTAAAAAGAGTTTCGTCCCCGAAACTCAAGGTGCACAAGTCGGGGCACAGACTATTCATTAGGATAAGAAAACAACATCTCCAGGAATACTCCTCAATACGAGCAATTCCGCCTGAGCAACTGGGCCGACCCCACGGGTCCCCAAGCCTCCTCTGCCTGAACAAGGCGAAAAATCAAGTGATAAAGACACTCAATCAAATGCGAGATTAGCCGAATCATGACTCTCCCGCTAGAGGCTAGCCAGGAAGTCGCACCAACCGCATGACTAGTAACACTGGCGTACACGCCCCGCGAATACCGCCCATTGTACATGTCTACGATCATCGGTGTACACTCCCCCGTTCTCATCAGCATTGGACGCCCATGCAAACACGGACTCGCACCACAAAAGAAAATAACAACGCACGAATAGTCCTTGGGACCATATCGAACGCTTGCCCAAGTCCTCACGACTTGACGTCTTGAATCATAATGAACAATTACCCAGATCATCACAAAAATCTCGGGTACAGGATCAAAAGGAAAGAAAATCACATCAAATGACTCAAGTGTCAAGATTCTCAGATACAATGATTACAAGATAGATCAACCATAAATGGTTCGCAACCACAATAATAAAATACAGACCGAATCAAACATCAATCCGAAAGACAAGGAAAATACAAATCAAGGTTATATCTCAAATGTACCCGGAATCAACATCCTCCAGATCATCGAGTTCCTCGATCCCATCGACTCGAGGAAAACACAAATCTGAACTCGCTACTCCCCCTCGGGTGTCCATACCTCTGGCTCCCGAAGCCCGATATGACCCCTTGGATGAAGTACGGACTGAGGTGACAAAATCTCTCGAGGCCCGTAAGCTCTCCCGAGATCTACTGGCGCTAAAACTCCTGCAGTATTCTGAAGGTGTCCCCACCTCCGACACAGAAAATAAATAATAGCTGGCACCGTACATCGAGTACTCACATGCCCCGCTGAATCACAATTAAAACAAACAACAGTCGAACTCGTCGCCTGAGAAGAAGATGCTTTCCCAGCACGAAGTCGACTAGAAAACGACCTCCTGGACGTCGGAGCTCGATGTCCCTCTGAACGAATCGGCATCCTAGTCCTCTCACCAAAAGATACTGAAGGATCCTTCTGAGTAAGCTCCTTGATCGAAAGCTCTGCTCCAAGAGCCTTCTCGATGAATTCGCCAAGTGAACTACAATTGTGATTGAACAACTGTATTCTCAACCGCGGGTTCAACCTCTTGTTAAAATACTTGATCTTATCCGCCTTAGTATGGATAACAGATGAAGTAAACTGAAGAAGTCCTTGAAACTTTTCAGCAATAACAATAACACCCTCGTCCCCGATGGATTCGGGGTTCAAAACCTCCGACAACTTGGCTTCACGAATTGGAGCCGGGTAATACCTCTCTAACATGAGAGTCTTGAACTCGATCCAAACGCAATCACGATCGGTGGGTTCTCGAGCACAACTCCGAATATGATTCGTCAGCCACCTAATATTGGTACGAGGTTTCGGGTGTCGGCCCACTCTGCGGCCTCTACCCCCTCTGTCACGTCCTCTTTCCAGACTGAAAGAATAACGTTCAATCATGACCACAACACAATTACGCCTCAACGGCCAGAATGCTAGGTCAATGCCAAACATGAGTATACATACTCAACAGATAAAGGATCACATCGATCGCGCTAATCATAGCCGATACAGAGCCCACACGCTCCAAAGCAAATAATCATAAATCAATCGCACCCGATCGTCACATACAAGTGTCAACAAAACATGTATAATCAATAACATAATGAATGTATGCACATAAAAGAGAATAGAGTCCTTACACAGGTCATACGAAGCTTCGAGGTCTTGCGATACTAGTCTTCACTGACGACTACTCGATGAGAGAATGACTCATACAGTCGTCCAACTATCACGGCTCACAAAACCCGACTGTCCAGATTGTCATAACCTGACAGCCCCGCTACTACCGCCTTGGTAGAGCCACATAACACACAAGTCAGGGTATCTCACAACCCAACTCTCTGATACCATCTTCTGTAACACCCCCAAATCCCATTGGGTTATTACAGTGCCGTAGACCCCACATCAGTTGATCCACCAGGCGAACACGACTAAAATACAACAAACTGACCAAAATGGGAAATCACAGACCCTACTATGACGTCCGACATACTATTCCGATATGGAATTTCAACAACAAGAATGGGCCTACATGGCCAAAATAAAAATACAACATCCCCGAGCCTTACTCGGATAATACAAAATGACAACGACTGAACAAAATTGGAGTACTCCAACTGTCTGGCCAACATGAACACCAAAATATCTCGGACTAGTATCGCTCAAATGCCTCGTCGCCATCGTCATGCCCCTGTGTCTCAACTCTCTCCTCGCAAGTACCTAAAACATGAAAACATGTTCCGCCTCCACGGGGTCAGTCATCCAGAATAATGAATATCAAATACATGCACAACATGATATGCATCCAAAGGCACAATAAACAGTACAACAATGGTAGTACGAGATGCTCACAAACCAAAGTAAGAATCGAGCATTCGTGGAATACTATGCCCATGGCATACGATCAATACCTGCTCAATAGGTTAGAACATAAGTGCCATGAGGCGAATCATCAATATAGAACACAACAATACGTTACCCGAAGGTAAATCAATCCAACGCTGAAATAAATAAGGATCACAATGCCCGAAGGCTCCAACGGAAATACCGATACATCACAATGGCCTGAAAGCCGAACAGCCCGAAGCTGCCAAAATATCACGATGGCCTGAAAGCCGAACAACCCGAAGCTATAAATCATCACAATACAGATCTCAAAGAAACAAACCTGACTGTCGAACATACCCCTCGGGTGTATGAACGCTCAATCACAACACATCGAACACATCCAATCAAACATGGACTATGAACGATCAAAAATTGTACGGCTCAATGATGGACATCACAGTACGCCCGATCCGGAAATGTGTCCGTGCACATGTCCACCCCGTATACGGAATCCAGAAATATACGTGGGACAATGTACCTAATTAGCCTCACGAACTACGTCTCATGTGCACGGTCCAATGCGGAAACATCCACGCATGACCATCGTGTGCCTGGCTAAAAATCCTACACAATAACCAATCGGAACGCAGATATGATTCCGGATATGTCACGATACAACATGACAACGAAACTCAAAGGATAACACATCCAATACAGATCATACGACTCACCAAGTGAACGATGACACACGAATAATGAAAGATCGACACGACCAACAATATTCAAAACAACAATCCTGGGATCAAAATCCCTAAGGACCGATCAACACGAGCAACGATCACAACACAACAGTCCGGGAAATCCTCAACCTTCAACGATCACAAAATTACCGAGTTCACAAGAATAATAGTGTGCTGTCGTGAGTCGGCCAACACGACAATAATAATTCAACGGATGGGAACTATCCTCGACAGTCCCAATTCAATACTTTGATTACCGTAGAATGGCCAATCGATAACAACGATATGACGGATGGGAATATTTTGACAACGGATGGAAATTATATTTGATAATCCCAATTCAATATATCGATTACCTTTAGAGCGGACAATCGATAATGATTATACAACGGATGGGAATCATCTTTGATAATCCCAATTCAATATATCGATTACCTTTAGAGCGGACAATCGATAATAATTATATAACGGATGGGAATTATCTTTGATAATCCCAATTCAATATATCGATAACCTTCAGAACGGTTAACCGATAACAATTGTACAATGGATGTCTCGGCACCTTTAATCGGTTACCGATAACGAAGATGATAATCGAATACGTCAATGCCTTCAATCGGCCAAAACGACATCAATATAGAAAAACACTGATATCAATAACGATGATTCACAAAAATATCTTGATGGAACATCAATCAATAACAACAATCGATACGTCGATGCCGCGAACCGGCTATCAACAACAATATCTCAAAGGAACATCAATCAACAGTAACAATCGATATGTCGATACCGCGAACCGGCTATCGACAAATATATTACCAACAAGTATCGCAATGCCTTAAATCGGCCATTTACGGACAACAATAATATTTGGCATAATTTTCCGAAGGGTATCGTATCAAACAATCCCCTGATATCAACAAAATCATAAAGAGACCAAGTCTCGAAATGATACACACATTCATACACATACATGATAACATTAATCTCATTGACCAGTACAAGTATAAAACTTGCCTCAAACCAAAGGCGAGAAAGTCCTTCTACGATCAACGTCCTACCACGAATCAATCAACGCGTCCTCCGACAATCACAAGCACTCGAACAACCTTGAATGAAATACAATTCATTCGATAACACGATATCGACCGAAAATAACACAATAGATAATTCCAATTCCAACACGAACACATACTATACTCGTATTTATCCGTATACACACATATATATAATATACATACATCACATATATATATATATATACACAACTCACAATATCTATATATATATAAATATATATATACTTACTGCACTCACACATAATATATATGTATATATACAACTGTACTATATATATATACCTACACACTATATATATATATATAACAACACACACGAACCACACACACCAAACATAACACACAACACAAAGACTTACCCGGAAAAGTCGATCGGCCGGGCAACCTTCGCCGGAATCCGGTCAAAAAACAAAACTCGGCCGCCGGAAAAACTGACCCGCCGGACCTCGTCCAACTCCAGCCCGTTTCCGTCCATGGCCGGTTTTCACCATCTCCGCCTGTAACTCCTCGCCGGAAGTATGTCAAACCTCCGTTCCGCCTTCCGTTCCGGACAAAAACCACCTCCGGTCGCCGGAAACAATGGAGAAGCGTCCATGGCCGGAAACCATGAAGAACGCCGGTGCCTGAGCTCCGTCTCGCCGGAAATCAGAACAGCTCGACCGGATTTGCAGCCTTCCGATTCGGAAATTCCGACCAGGACGCCGCCGAGCTCCGGTCGTGAGCCGCCTGCCGTCGCCGAACTCTGATCGTCGCCGGAGGTGTCAGCCCTACCTCCGGTCATCAACTCCAGTCCGTCGCCGGGAATGAAGAAGCCGCTGCCCGTCCTCAAGCTCTACCTCGCCGGAAAAAATGGGAGAGATGAAGAGAAGAGAGAGGGGACGAGAGCCGAGATGACGGAGAGAGAGAGAGATGATGCAGGAAGAAGAAGAAAAAAAAAAGTGAGAGAGGGAACGAGAGAGAGAGGACAAGAGGGAGAGGGAGATGACAATATATGTATATTATATATATATATAATCGTGAGACACATGACATGAGGGAGAAGGAGGAGAGAGGTGAACATATATATATATATATGTATAACGTGTGAAGTAAAGTGAGAAGGTGAAGGTGAGGGAGAGAGAGATGACAAAATGATAATATATTTATATATATATATATATATATATATAAATGATACCCCAAAGATAGGGATATTTTGAGAATGCAACCCACATTTTACCCCATATTTTGAGATTGCAACCCACATTTTAAAATAGGGCTTCTTGCAACCCAAACACAGATAAAATAGGCCTTTTTGCAACCCAAACACAGATAAAATAGGGCTTCTTGCAACCCACATTATCTGTGTTTGGGTTGCAAGAAGCCCTATTTTAAAATGTGGGTTGCAATCTCAAAATATGGGGTAAAATATGGGTTGCATTCTCAAAATTTCCCCCAAAGATATCATTGCCCCGAAAGTTGACCACGAGGAAGGTTCCCACCACCTACCACGCATTACGTACGTAACCTCAGGGCGTAACGTACGTAATCGCAACAAATTAGCGTACGTAATGCTATACAGATAGCGTACGCTATGGCTATAAACTTAGCCAAATTTCCAAACTCGCCAAGCAACAACCAAACGACGAAACCAAACCGACGACCAGTATAAATATTTCGATCCCGAAATATTTTAATACAATATACATTGTATCAGTTCAAACAACAACACTTGTACAATTCCAAATGAATACGTACAACTCAACAGTAACATAAAAAAAAAAATTACCCCCGGATATTACAATACTTGTCAGAAGCATTTGTACTGTTGATCAAAATCAACTAAGGGAAGAAGATGGAGATGGCCGAAACGGACTTCCCGGATAGAAAAATTTCGGCTGAATTTCATAGAGGTGGCGATTTTCTGTAACACAATTACGGTTGTGTGACTTTTGTCTTTTGACAACTCCTTGTCCAAGGCCCTATATTTGTACTAAGTAAACCTTAGAGTCAAACTCTAGTATTTGCTTAGTTGCCTCTCAACTTGTTAAATAATACAATACATATAATATCTTATATCATATACTACTTATTATTTAATCCTCTAATAAATAAGTCAAAAGCAATCTACATCAAGACATTATGACTGCCCAAATAATATAATTTTATAATCTATTAAACCATTTAACTTGTCAAATCCCTTTGTCGCGCGATATCATATTTGAACTAAGACATGGAAATTGTCAATACCTATTATCTTTAAATGCTTTATAGATTTTAAGTAGACTGATTGAATCAAAGGAATCTTCATTTGAGCATGACCATGCATTTCCTTCAGTCTTACTTATCAAGAGACCCAACAGATATCTCTCTGCCTAAAAAGAGGGACAAATCACTATCTTGATTATTCATTGCCCACAACATGACTCCCATTGATCCTGATTGCTATGCTTTATGATCACCATGTATCAGATGATGTTGGATTACATCAAGGCATAGCAATTATCATGTTGGACTCTACGATAATCTCAGGTTCAAGGATTTATTGACATACTGTTATATTGAGATTCACTTATGATATTTCGATGCAGTGATCTCAGTGCGGGTCTGTCTAGTATTGAGTCCTCCAACTAATTTCCCTAAGTTTGATCCATAGCATACGCATTATCATCCGATGATTTATCAATCAAACTTATACTAGTATATTAATCACTTGAGTCTCCACTCAACGTGATTGGACCAGGGACATTTGAATAATCTTATCATTCGTGAATAACTATTATTCAATTATTATAAGCTTAAAACATGTATACATTATAATAATCAACGAGAAATAGATGATATCAAATAACTTTACTTAAATGTGACGATTACAAATCTAGGCACATGGAATGTCCTGGGCAGTAATCCCAATTATCTCCCTCTTGCACTAGGAGCATTCATCCATGACTTTTAGTGCTATCGATCTAGCATGCTCTTCATGCTTTCCTTATGAGAGAGGCTTGGTAAGTGAATCAGCAACATTATCCTTCGTTGCTACTTTGCATATACTGAGTATGTGTTTGGATCTCTAATCAGTCCTTGACTCTTTAGCTCGCGCAATAGCACCATTATAGTCACAATAAAGACTTATAGGATCTCAAAGGTCCACATATTCTCCTAGATTGCATCTGATGCTTCCAGGTACTCAGCTTGAGTAATAGAACATACGAGCATGCTTTACATGGAACATTTCCAACTCACAACACCTCTATTTTAAACAAACTACAAAACCATATGCGATCTTAAATCATATCTATCGGTTTCGAAACTTGCATCCATCTCGTATCCCACACCTCCATAAATTAAGAACGCATCATTAGTCCTTCTTAAGTAGTTTAGGATGGTTTTAACTGCTGTCCAATGACTCTCACTTGGATTTGATTGGCATTGGCTTGTCATGCTAAGGGCAAATGATACATCTGGTTGAGTACAAATCATGGCATACATGATCGATCCAATGGCCAAAGCATATGGAATCTTGCTCATACGGGCTCGCTCATCAGGAGTCTAAGGACTCTGAGTTTTACTCAGATGAATGCCATGTGACATTGGAAAGATTCATCTCTTGGAATCCTGCAAATTGAACCTCTTCAATATTTTTTTAATGTAGGTACTTTGACTCAGACCAACCATTCTCTTTGATTCTATAGATTTTTATCCCAAGAATGTAAGCAGCTTCTCCAAAGTCTTTTATTGAGAAACAACTTCCCAACCAAGTCTTGACTGTCTGCAAGGTGGGTATGTTATTTCCAGTGAGTAATATGTCATCTACATATAAGACTAATAAAACAACTATGCTCCCACTAACCTTCTTGTAAACATATGGTTCATATTCATTTTGATTAAACCCAAACTCTTTGACAGTTTCATCAAAATGAAGATTTCAGCTATGAGAAGCCTGATTCAACCCATAAATGGATCTTTGAAGCTTGCAAACCTTTTTAGAATTTTTGGATGAACAAAACCCTCAGGTTGTGTCATATACACATCCTCGAGTAAGTTTCCATTAAGAAACGCTGTCTTGACATCCATTTGCCATATTTTATAATCATAGTATGCGTCAATGGCAAATAAAATTCTAATTGATTTAAGCATGACTACTAGTGAAAAAGTCTCATCATAGTCAAGACCATGAATCTGTCTATAACCTTTTGCCACTACTGTAGATTTATAGGCTTGCATATTATCATCTATGTCTTTCTTCTTTTTGAAGAGATATTTGCACCCAATGGTTTTAACACCCTCAGGTGGATTTATCAAGTTCAAAACTTATTTTTCATACATGGACTACATCTCTGACTTCATGGCCTCTAGCCATTCCTCAGACTCTTGTCCTGAAGCAGCTTCTGTATAGGGACTAGGCTCATCATATATGAGCGACGCACTATCATCCTCAGTTGCGAGATATCCATATCTCTCTGGTTCATGTCGCACCGTATCTGATCTGCGAGCGACTAGTGTACATTGGACTGGCTCTTCAACTGATTGTTGAACCTATTTTGTTTCCATCGTTGAAGCATTATCTTCTTGTGGTTCTCGAGTTTCCTCGAGAATTACTCTTTTCCCACTGTCTAATTTGGAAATAAATTCCTTTTCTAAGAAGACAGCATTTCGAGCAATAAGTACTTTGTTCTATGCGGGCTTATAAATGTAGTATCCTTTTGTTTCCTTCGGATATCCCAAAATAAACATCTTTCAGATCTGGCTGCCAGTTTGTCAAACACTTGGTGTCTTACGAACGCTTTGCAACTCCAGATCTTTAGAAAAGACAAGTTTGGTCTCTTACCAGTCCATTTCTCAATGGTATGTTTTCAACGCTTTAGATGGAACACGGTTAAGGGTGCTGTTTGCAAGGCGTGGCCCCAAAATGATAATGGAAGCTTCCTTCGACTCATCATAGATTGAACCATATCTGATAAAGTTCGATTCCTCCTCTCGGACACTCCGTTATGTTGAGGTGTTTCAGGAGGAGTAAGTTGTGAAACAATTCCACAACTCCTAAGATGATTATCCAATTCTTGGCTCAAGTATTTGCCACCTCGATCCGATCGAAGGGCTTTAGTTGTTTTGCCAAGTTGAGTCTATACTTATCGCTGGAATATTTTGAACATTTCAAATGATTCATGTTTATGCTTCATAAGATAAACAATTCCATGCCGGCTAAGATCATCAGTAAAAGTGATGAAGTATTGATATCCGCCACTGGCATGACTGCTAAGAAATCAACGTACATCAGTATGTACTAGGCCTAATAGATCACTAGCCATTTCTTCATGACCGGTGAAAGGATTCTTCGTCATCTTACCCAATAAACAAGATTAGCATGTCCCATTGACTCATAGTCAAAGGAATCTAAAAGTCCATTGTTATGGAGTTTAGAAATGCGTTTCTCATTTATGTGGCCAAGTCGACAGTGCCATAAGTCTGTCAGATTAGAATTATTTAGCTTAGGTTTCTTGGTTGCAATGTTATAGACTTCCAAAGTATTGGACTCATCTAGATCAATATTGTAAAGGTCAGTATATAACTTTGCAATTTCATAAAGCAAGTCATCAAAGAAAATATGAATAATCTTATTCTTAATAAGAAAACTGTAACCTTCACAATCTAATGTAGAAACTGAAATAATATTCCTATTCATAGCAGGAACATAATTACAATTGTTCAAAACTAACAAAAGCCCATTAGGTAAAACTAGATCATAAGTTCCAACCGCTAGTGCAACAACTCTTTCTCCATTTCCGACACTTAGATCCACTTCCCCTTTCTTCAGTTTTCTACTGCTTCTCAACCCCTGTACATTTGTACAAATGTGATATCTATATCCAATATCCAATATCCAGGAGTTAGAAGTTGATAAGTTAACTTAATAACAAATATACCTATGGCAGTATCAATATCTTTGGTAAGCTTTATCTCTTCCAAGTAAACCTTGTAATTTTTTTTCTGGTGTACTGGTTTATTGCAATGATGGCAATTTCCATCTTTGAGAGCTTTTGCCTTGAAAACCGGCTTAGTAGTGTCTTTAGATTTGGTAACTTTTTCCTTATCTTCGACCTTGCCTTTGTTCTTGAAGGACTTTCCTTTGCTGACCATCAGCACGTGGCTTGGTTTCTACTTAATATTTTGCTCAGCCGTTTTAAGCATCCCATGCAGCTCAGCAATGGACTTCTCCATCTCATTCATATTATAGTTCATAATGAACTGACCGAAACTATCGGGCAATGAGTTTAGGATCACATCCTTTGAGTGCTCCTTAGAAAATGGAAAACCAAGCCTATCAAGATGATAAATATATCCTTTCATCTTGAGTACATGAGCGCTGAAATATGTCTCCTCAACCATCTTGAAAGCATACAAGGCTTGAAAGGTGTTATACCTCTCTTGCCTAGCGTGCTTTGAGAAATTTTCCTTGCGGTGAGCATTAAGATCATAGGCTTCTATTTCTTCCAGATTCTTTTGAAGTTATGGATAAATGGCATAAGACAATTGACATCAATGGAATTTTCACAATGTTTCTTCCATTTGTCTTTTGTTGGTTTGTTAGCATTGTCAGCGAGCTCATCGGGAATTTTGTCCTCAAGAACATACAACTTTATTTCTTGCTTGAGAACTATTCTCAAGCTCTGGATCCAATCAAGATAGTTCCTGCCATTTTGTTTGAGCTTGTCCTTCTCAAGGACGAATCGTAGGTGAAATGATGGATGTGTTGTTTGATGCCATTCTATTATCTACAAAAATACAACCGATACTCATAAGTTTGATCCGTACCATATTCATAATGATCTGATGATTTATCAATAAAACTTAAACTAATATATTAATGACTTGAGTCTCCACTCAATGTGATTGGACCAGGGACAATTGAATAATTTTATTATTTGTGAAAAACTATTATTCAATTATTATAGTATTAAAACATGCATATATTGTAATAATCAACGAGAAATAGATGATATCAAATAACTTTATTTAAATATGACAATTACAAATCTAGGCACATCGAATGTCTCGGGGCACTACTCCCAATAATTAGTTCTTGGAAAAAGTGATCATCCCATCTGATCAAGACTTCGACATCCTGGGTGTCCGTGACTTCCAGAACAAACACCTCTTTTTCTTTCCAGTCTTCCCAATTGTACAGGGAGTCATATGGGGCGACCCTGTATGATTTCCATATCTTGAAGTGCTCGAAAGCTTCATCGATCTGGACCTGGAGGAGAGTGTTGTTGATGATATCCGTTGGGGAGGGACTCCGTACAGTAGTTGGTTTTATTGTCCGGTTTGGATTCTCGACAGGTAAGGGAACTTGTTGAGAAGCGGATCGCTGATAGGGTGGGATGTGTAACACCCCCAAGATATTAAGGGTATATTACAGCATCGTGGACCCCTACATGGGGCCCACCAGGCTAATTAAGAAATACCACTCATCTAACCATCTAAATTAGCGAGAAAACCCACATCACCAAAAAGAAAATTAAATAAAATGCCCAGTATAACCAGCAAATTAGACATCACTGACAATCATAAATAACATTTAATAATGCAAAACCATAATCCAAGTAGAAATGCCTAAGTACTCACGAGTAGAATCTATAAGTTTACAAATTCGAAAACAACCACATCAAAATGGACAACGGAAATAACGGGACTTATTTGCACACGCCAACAACCCTAGCCAGCATCCTCGTACTGCCCCAGTGCTCGCTCGTCCGGCTACACATAACCTGAAATTCATAACACAAATTTCCCTAAAATGGTTCCCCAAAGGGGTTTGCAATTACGCTAGTACAAGTAATCAAGGCAAACCATTCGCTTACACATTTCATAGTACATACATCAATTCATTTCAAAATCCAAAACCAAACATGTCTTTTCCCGGAAAACAAACAGTCAAATCAATTTGCCTAGGACCGGGGCGAAACCACTGGTCCCATTTGAGCCCTCTAAGGACCTTAAACTGGCCATAATCACAAAACAAATCACGTACAGGCATCGCCTATGACCGGGGCGAAACCACTGATCCCATTCGAGGCCTTTAAGGACCCTACCGAACTAACTAGCGAACAAGCTCGTGAATCCGGAGTGAAGTCAGGAATTCCCCCGAGGCCTCGTCAGACCTTCCCGGAGTGAGCAAAACATACATAATGTACTTCACCATTTCATGTTAATCATAAAGGTTTCCAAAAATACTTGCCTTGAGTAATTAACAACGAAACGAACGGAACGGAGAACAACCACGATCACTAGGAACCAACAAACCCGAACCTAACGATTCGAAGAATACAATCACAACCATTTCTAAACAATTACGGAAATGGAATACACCCAAAAACCCACCTATGATTCATGTATATGTTGGGATTCGGTGCCTAATACGAAGGCCTAGCAAAAGCGGTAGAACGAAAATTAATTCGATCCGAATCCCTAGGAGGATCGATCGAGCTACGTATATCCGAATCCCTAGGAGGTTGAACTTACCTCATCACCGCTATCTTCACCTTCCGGAATGTCTTTGGCCATAAAGCACATATATGCTTTATCATCGAACTCATCATCAGATGAATCACTTTCGGTGACCACCTGAAGACATTCTTCAGATTTGGATGGTGTGGGGGAGGCTTCTGATTCTCCAATCAGGGCCTTGAGCTTGTTTTTCCAAGCACGTCTTCTTTCATCTCTCTCTTGTTGCTCGGCCTTCGGCAACTTTTGAACTTTGGGATGAGGACATTTATTTGCATAATGTCGTGGTTTCCTGCAATTATAGCACAGGTTAGAATTACCGGATGAAGTTTCGGTACTTACCTTTTGGGCAGGTTTGTGCCTGTAGGGAGTCTGCTTGAGGAACTTTTTAAATTTGTGCATGAGAAGCGCCATTTCATATTGAGACAGGATGTCTTCGTCACTGTCAGCATTCTTGTGACTAGGCTTCGACGAGCTGGGCATGCTGTGTCGACGACTCGATACAGCGGCTAGTGCTGTGACCTTTGAAGGAGATTCTTGCTTTTCTCTCTCACAATATCATACTCAAAAGCTTTGAGGTCAGAGAAGAGATCAAAAGTAGTTATTTCATTAAGATTGCAAGACACACGCATAGCTGTGGTCTTAATGTCCCATCGGGCTGGGAGAGATCTGAAAATTTTTAAATTCTTCTCCTTTTGGGTATAAATTTTGCCCAACGCTTCAAGTTTACCAACAATACCAGTGAATATGAGGTCAAGTTCCTCAAGTGTCTCAGTTGGTTTCATTTCGAAATATTCAAATTGCTGAGTCAGTTTTGAAATCTTGTTTTATTTTGAGAGCTCAGTTCCCTCACAAATCAACTTGAGTTTATCCCATATTTCCTTGGCTATTTTGTAGCTCTTTACCTTTGAGAACGTACCTTTGTCAAGGGTGACAAATAACGCGTTCTTAGTCACATTGTCAAGGTTGGCTCGCTTTCTTTCATCTGTGGTCCATTGCTCGCGATCTTTCTCGAGCATCTCAGCATGGGCTTGGCCTTCAATCCTTGCGGCCGTGTTTACCTTCATGATCTTGATAGGGCCATCCTGTATCACAAAAATCATCTCTTCGTGCATTGCTGCAAGATGAGCCTCCATCATAATTCTCCAATCATCAAATTCGTTAATAGAGAACATAGGCACTTTGTTGATCATAGAAGTATCCATGTGAAAGTAAGGAAATGAAAGAGACTGTTTTTAAAGAGTAAGTGATTTTGGAACTGATTCGGTTAAAAATTCGACTGATTCTTTTTAGAATCAACCGCTTCGATACCACTTCTTGGCCACTAAGTATACTGGATACAGCTTGGGAAGTGGTTTAAACAACAAGTTGTGCTAATTTTAAATCTGAGTGCGTAGCGGAAGTCTTAGATACAGTAAGTTGTTGTGGATACAACAACTAGGTGTACAATGTATACTTAAATAATCACAGTAAATAAAAAAGTAAAAACTGAAGGTAAATAATACAGTATTTAAAGTGGTTCGAGGTAAACCCCTCTACGTCCACTGGTCCTCCACACAGGAGTAAAATGTTTACTATAATTATTACGTACACAACTACGTAATTATAACAGTATACAATCAGTATATCATTCACACAGATTTATATAAAGATCTTAGCTTCAACCGTTCACACAGATTGGTTTGAGCTAAAGCTTGACTGACTTCTTCACACAGAGTTCTGAAGCTTCATCTTCCTCAGTCCACACAGGGATGATCTGGGTTTGTTCAAAGTATAGAACAGAGTGTGAACAATAGCTTTGACTTTATGAGCTTGTAGCTAATGAAGTGATGTTCAAGATGATGAGCACTGTATATCTCTTTTATCTGAGTTGCAGTAAGCTTGGAGATATATTTTGCTCTGATGATAACTTGATAGCTTTGAATGATTTCGGTTTCGGTAACTGATCTTCAATGCCTTCATGAGATATATATAGTCTCTGAAATATATATCTGTTGAGATGTATCCGTTGAGCAAGATTCTGTTCCAACGGGATTAAAAGCACGATCCGGATTTAGCGGGATTTGAAGATCTGTTGACTGACAGTATTTAAATACTTTATCCTTGAGTATTTAAATACTTCTTTTCAACGGGACTTGACTTCTGAAGACTCCTTCTTTGTCCTGTTGAAAGCTGTATGGAAGATCACTGTACTGGTGATTCGAGACAGTTTCCATACTTGGTCTTTATAAGACTTCTTTGTTGTACTGAAGGGTTTCACTATATGCTGGATTCGAGATAGGTCTTCGATACAGGTTGATACTTCAACTCTTCGATACATTTTCCTTTACTGTATTGAGGATTGGCATATATGTCAAAACTACTTATCAACATACTTCGATACAGGGATTGAATATCCCGGCTGTTTTGATACAGGGTTCTTGTTTTCCCAATAGAGTATACTAATACAATTAGCATACCTATAACGTGTGCTCCTACTAACCATTAGTGTTCGACAGGCACTCTCCATGTCAAAGAACACATCATACAAGTCTTCATATGTCATAAACGGTCAAGTTTCATCGACTTGCGAACAATTAAGTATTTGAGCTATAAACCTTTCCAGTGCCGACCCCCTTGTGCAATAAGGAGTGGAACGTTTTCCTCCACGGACTAGTTTCTATATGTATATATACGAGTTAGGAATGGCAGTAACTACCAGTAAATAAAGAAACATACACTTGCCTTATGATAATGAATTACATAATAACAAGTACAATGCCATCACTCAAACTCCTCTGAATGGAATTCGAGGGCATACTCTTAACAATCTCCCACTTGCACTCGATGCCACACACTGTGGTATCTAATACCCATGTTCTACAGATGACGCTCCAAGCTAATCTCAGGAAGTGGCTTGGTCAGTGGATCAGCGACGTAGTCGACTGAGTCTACTATATGCAGCTCAATGTATCTCTTGCGAACAAATTCTCTAACGAGATGATACTATCTCTTAATATGTTTTGAACCATTGTGAAACCTCGACACATAGGCCTGTGCTATTGCTCCATCGTTATCGCACAAAAATGAAAACATGCAGCGCAATACATGGTGTCACTTGAAGTTCACCCAGTAACTTCTAAATCCAAAAACCCTTCTTTAGAAGCCTCCGAGGCTGCTTGATACTCAACCTGACTGGTGGAATCAACAGTCGCGCTATGCTTGGCACTATGCCAAGTTACCGCTCATCCATTAAGAGTAAAATTTAGCTAGAAATAGACATTGAGTCGTCTTTCTGTCCTTGGAAGTCCAAATCAACGAATCCCATCACATTCAGTTCTCCATCTCCAAATTTAAGAACCAGATCTCTAGTCCTTACAAAGTACTTGAGAAAATTCTTTATGACGGTCCAAAGTTCCCCACCTAGGTTTGCCTGAAACCTACTTACCACGCTTCCAGCATGCATAATGTCAGGTCTCATACACAACATAGCATACATAAGGCTACTGACGGCTGAAGCATATGGTATATTACTCATTTCTTTTCGTTGTTCCTCACCTTGAGGACACATATTCGAGGAGAGTTTTATTTCATGTCGCATCGGTAGGAACCCTCTTTTAGAATCATCCATCTTAAATCTCTTCAAGATTTTATCTATATAGAGGGCTTGGGAAAGACCTATCATTCTCTTCACTCTATCACAGTAGAGTCGACTCCCAAGAATATAGGTTTCTTCTCCCAAGTCTATCATGGAGAAATTACTCGAAAGCCAAGCTTTCACAGAACTAAGCATTCCCACATCATTTCCTATTAGTAGAATGACATCTACATATAATACTAAAAGTGCGATCTTGCTCCCACTAACCCTCTTGTATACACAAGGTTCATCTTCATTTTGCACGAAGTCAAACTCTATGACTGCCTCGTCAAAACAAAGGTCCCAACTATGTGAAGACTGCTACAGTCCATATCACGGAGACTACATCCACCATCACTTGGTCATAGGTTGCGTGATCGGTCTCTTGGCTATCACTTGGAACCTCATGGAGACCCAGCTCCTCCAGGTAAACAAGGCCATACCTGTCTGGTAAATGAGACATCCCACTAGACCTACAAGGTGGTTGTACTTGTGTTTCAGAAGGTTCGGTTCCACTTTCTTGCACAGGTGTCTCCTTAGGAGTTTCATTGTATTCTTCTAAAGAAATACTTCTACCTGCTCCGCCATCCTGAATGAACTCATCTTCCAGGAAGTGTGCTTACAAAGCAACAATGATCTTTCAATCTTCGGGTATGTAGAATATATGACCCATCGTCCCAGATGGGAATCCAATGAAACGTCCCTTCGCGGACCTCGCTTCCAACTTTTCCACCTTAGTCTTCTTGACATAGGCGGGACATCCCCAAATCCTAATGTGATTAAGACTTGGTTTCCTGCCCTCCCACATCTCATGTGGAGTTTCAGGAACAGATAAGACATATGTTCAAGATATAAGCGGCAGTCAGGAGTGCATACCCCCACAGGTAAATTGGTAAGTCACTATAACCTAGCATGGAACGGACCATGTTCAACAAGGTCGGGTCCCTTCTTTCTGACACACCATTTAACTGAGGAGTACCTATAGGTGTTAGTTGTGATACTATTCCATGTTCATTTAGGAATTCATCAAACTCCGTAATCATATACTCGCAACCTCGGTTCGACCGAAGTGCTTTGATATGATTTACAGTTTGCTTCTCGACTAGGGCGTTGAATTCCTGGAATTTCTGAAAGGCCTCGGATTTATGTTTCATTAAGTATACATAACCATACTTAGTATGATCATTTGTAAACGTAATGAAAAATTGATATCCGTCACGTGTTACTTCCAAAGCACCACAAACGTCGGTATGGATTAATCCCAGTTTATCAGCGGCTCTTTCAAAAGTCCCTGTGAAGGGGGACTTAGTAATTTTGGCTTTAAGGCAAGATTCACAAGTAGGAAAGAGATCCGATCCCAATGGACCCAAAAGTCCATCTTTTTCCATTTTGTAAACCTTGGTCTGACCAACATGACCAAGTCTAAGATGCCATTTCAAAACTTGATTGTTTTCAACCCTACCACGCTTCCTAGTCATAGTATTCACAATGACATTGTTACTGAGGTTTAGATGATACAGTCCATTTAACAATGTAGCAGTGCCCACTAGTTTATTTCTGAAATAAATTTTGCAGGAACCATCACCAATGAAAATTGAAAAGCCTTTTCGGTCAATGACCGGAATAGATACAATGTTTTTATGCCCCTTGGGCAAAACAAGTACATCTTCTAAAGTCAGAACAAAACTAGATTCTAAACCCAAAAGAAGTGATCCTATGTCGGTTGCCTCGACACTATGCCCGCTTCCGATAGTGATCATTAATTCTCCAGCTCCAAGCTTCCTACTTTGTTCTAGATCCTGATTCACGGTACAAATATGAGAACTAGCACCAGAATCCAGTATCCAGGAAGTAGAAAATACAGCAGCAGAACAATTTGTTTCCCAAAGTAAAAGTTCTGTACCTGAAGTGCCATGAAGAATTGGACAGTCTCTAGCCCAGTGGCCCAACTCACTGCACTTGAGACAAGCATCCTTCTTCTTCTTATTCTTCGGAACCATCGGGGCCTTGCCCTTACCCTTGAAGTCCTTGTCTTATGGTCCTGTCTACTTCTTGGTCTTTTTCTTCTTGTTCCTAGACCTCAAAGGTCCAGAAGAAATCACAAGGGCAGACTTCTTCATCCACGGAGTCTTCATGTGAGACTGAGCGGTCACCAGTTTGTTCATTAGCCCGCAATCTCATTGCAGTTGAAGTTCATAACAAACTGTGAGAAGGAATCAGGGAGAGACTGTAGGGTAAGGTCGATTTGAAGAGAAGTATTCATCTTAAAATCAAGAGCCTCCAATCTATCGATCATGGATATCATCTTGAGGACGTGGTCCACAACCTTCTCACCTTCCTTCATCCTTGCACCGAACAGTTGCTTGGATATCTCATATCTAGTAGTTCGACTGTGCTCATCATAAAGCTCGGTTAAGTGAGATAGAATCTGCCTAGCAGAAGTCATTTTCTTAGGAGCTCTCTGAAGCTCATTAGAAATAGAAGCCATCATGTAAGCACAAACTTTTATGTCATCCTTAACCCATTTTTTGTGGTTTTCAATCTCTTCCTGATTGGCTCTAGTCCGCACAGGAGGCGTCGGAATGTCCGTCTCCAAGACGTATCCCAGTGCCTCTATACTAAGGACAATCATCAGATTGCAGAGCCAGTCCACAAAGTTAGGTCCGATCAAGGTGTTCTTTTCGAGTAGAATTGCGAGTGGGTTCATTGTCATATTGAGAGTTATGTCTGCATTAAGTATGATAGATTAATTAGTGACTCTTTTAATTATGACCTGAGTATAGAATTAAGGTCTTTCTGTTCTTGTTACCCAGCTCCCACTATTTTTATCGCAATAACACACTCCCATGTGAAATCCAGAAGTATCGTCGCTCTAATTCATAGTGGTGATCGAGTTCTTTACAAATCTTAATAGAGCGTAACCGAACAGGTTTATAGTCTATTAATTTTCATAAAGTGGTGTCCAACACCAACCCATCTAATGGATGATTCGATCTTATTTTTCCCCTTGTTCACTCCCCTCAACCTATACGGTTTCTATGGTTCGTGAACAAGTTAAGTTTATACCATCGACGCAAATTGGTTTCACAATTGAATCTTATCCGGAAACCTATCAGGTTCTTAGGGATAAAATTTGCTAAAACCGAAGGCATCCAATGTGCTCCCGGTAATTTATCCATCCTCGCCAAACGACTACCCCGATAATTCGAAATCATACCACATCCGGTTTGGATTTCAATTTCCAGAAAGCTCGATGGAGGGAAGGAAAATAATTTGTTGTGGGAGAATTTTCGCGATTAACGTTACACTTTGCACATTAATCATTTAAGCGCGTTTGTAGCATTCATACAATATATACAACCATTCACAACCTAGTTGCTACCAACATGTGGTTCATGCACCGTTCATAGAATCAAAAACTTCGTAATCTAATTACAAGTCTTCGGTCTTGAATCTTCGTATTCTCGAATGGATCTTCCTCCGGTCTTTGTCATTACATATAAATTTTACATTGAAAAATTGCATCATAGATACAAATATTTCGAGTAAAAATAAATAGGCTCAAAACAGCCTTTACAACCCAATTGAATAAAACCGAACGATTCAAAACTAAGTCCATGAACCACATCCCCATTCAAAAGCATTCATCTAATAAATACTATATAAATGGATTGCGTAGAGATACATTGATCCAATCAATATACAAACAATAAATAGAATAGATCCAATCAATCCACAAAATTGGTAATATGAAAACATTCAAAGTATTCGGTCATGCACAAATATTCCATTTAATCAAATTTCCCTTATAAAATAAAATACCATAAATCATTTTAATCATATTAAATCCAATTTAACAAACGGGAGATTAATTTTCTGAATACACAAAAAAATAGAGCCGGGGTGGAATTGCCTGCCGGATACGGCCCATGCCGATTGACACGGTCGAGTCACCATCGGCAGCCTGCCGGCCAGACACAGACCGTACCGAACTGCACGGTCGGGTTACCCCGACAGCTTGCAAAGCTAGCCTGCCAGACACGGCCGTGTCAAATGACACGGTCGGGTTATCCCAACAGTCTACCGGCCAAACACGGCCCGTACCGAACGGTACGGTCAGGTTACCCCGCCAGTCTGCCGAGACTGGCCTGCTGGCACGGCCCGTGTCACCTAACACGGTCGGGTCAGCCAGACAGCTTCCTAGCCCTTGTCCGAAAAGTCGTCCGACGACGATTCGGAGCTAGATTTTCGACCGGATATCCAATATCAATATTTTCCGACTTTCATATCTTTAATATAAGTCACATTTCCCAGAAATTAAAGATTTATATTTAGATATAAATTTACGAAAAATACAACTACAACGAACGAAAAATATACACCACGATTATGACTATAAATGATTCCAAATCATTCACCATCTAATCAAGCATTCCAAATGCCAATATCATATATACGATCGCAAGATATATGCTCCGATACCACTATTGGGATTCAGTGCCTAAAACGAAGGCCCAGCGGAAGCAGTAAAATGAAAATTAATTCGATCTGAATCCCTACGAGAATCGATCGAGCTACGTATATATGAATATTAAACGAAACACATGAGATAGAAGAAACATACCCTTGTAGTCCGTTGATTTAAATGGTGTCCTTCTCTTGAGCTATTCCCCAAGCTTTAGATAATTTCCCTATGATCCAATCCACTCCAAGCTTTTGGATGATCCAACGCCGAAAGCACCGCGTCTCTACTTGCCACGCTCTGGAGAAACGACCGGAACGATGATCACCTTGCTATCCTACAAGGATAAGGCTAGAGCTAGGATGATGAAGCTTTTTATTGTGACTATAACACTGTATAACTCACTATCTCTCTTTGATTTCTTGATTTTTCTCCAAGAACAACCAAGAACAAAATAAGAAGAAGATGAAGACTATTGAGAAAATAATTTCCTCTCTCTCACTCACACAACTCACGGATGAATAGAATGAATGGAAACGGAGAGTTTGTCTTCTCTTTTTATTCTTCATTCTACAACTCATCAAATCACCTTTACAAAATTAAAAGGAGATTCCATGTCCCCTTATATAAAACAATTCATGATAGTTAAATCATGAAGTCTTCCACCACATTATGTGGAAGACATGGGGGGGTGTAGGTCACAAGTCATCCAGGAACAAGTCTAGAGGGGGGGGGGGGGGGTGAATAGACTTGTTGAAACTCTTAAACTCTTTTTCTTAAAGAGTGAGTTTCTTCAGCTGATAGGTAAACAAATGACTTGGAGTCGTTTGTTCTTAATATGTGCGGAAGTCAGCTGAGGACGAATATAAAGCAACTAATGAAACACTTAACAATGAATGCAGCAGTTAAAATATGATGCTATAAAACAGTAAATAACGCAGGCGGTTATAGTGGACTCAGAAGTGGGGTAATCCTCTACTAGTACACTTTTCTCCAAACCAGTTGGAGACGAATTCACTATAATTCTCAACCAGTGATAAATATTACAGTGATTCAAACAAAACTACAACAGCTTCCAACCAGTGGAAATTCGTGCCGTTGTAACACACTTGACTGCCTTGCACCTCTTGATCCTGGATCCTTGGATGCCTTTACAGTCTCTTAACTTCAACCAGTGAAGTTCCCCAAACTCAGGATTATAGACAAGAGTTTTTGTCTTCTCTAACTAAGAGCTTCTTCAAGTATGAACTTTTAGAACCGCTCTTTTCACGATGCTGTATTTCGCTTTAGTTAGCTTGAATGCTTTGATCGCTTGAAAGTATGTTCGCACCGGTAGTTGCTCAACTTCAAATCTTCGGATATATATATAGGTGTTGATCCATGAGCATTCCTTCATAACCGTTGCAAATCTGTAACAAATCAGTCCGTTGGAGGGAGACTTCTTTGTTTATTCTTTTCTGAACGTTGCAAGGCTGGATTCCCATATTTTAATCTATCATCCAACCGTTGTGAAGACTTCTACATGTGATGCACCGAATCTTTTGAATGTAAAACGATTAAAGTCTTCTATGTGGGTCTGGATAGCTTATTAATTCATATCTTTTGCGGGAATCACTCCAATTTGTTTCTTCACGTTTGCATGTGACTTTCCGTAATACTTGACTTTTCAATGCATGCTGACATGGACTTGGAGTACTTGGCTGATCTCGACTAGGCTGATATGTAGTTAACTTCTCTGCAGTCTGGACCTCTCTGATGTTCCCAGTTTAGGACTTGTCTGATCAGGTGACTTGTCTGAGGTACCTTGGCTGCAGTCTGGTCAAACATCCCTGATAATTTTTGTTGACCAGAACTACTCTGA
Source organism: Orobanche coerulescens (assembly GCA_033398695.1). Taxonomy (NCBI): domain Eukaryota; kingdom Viridiplantae; phylum Streptophyta; class Magnoliopsida; order Lamiales; family Orobanchaceae; genus Orobanche; species Orobanche coerulescens. The sequence continues at coordinate 136,490,139 of CM065811.1, read as the reverse complement.
CTTGACTCGGCTGATCCTCTCTGATGGACTTAGCTGTTCTTAGTACTTAGCCTATTTTCAGCCTAACTTATTTTTGGCCTATAGAAGATACTCATTTGGTTCTTCTTTACATTTTGCCAAGTTTTAAACTTAACATATTTGGCCTATGGAAGATACTCATTTGGTTCTTCCTTACATTTTTGCCAAGTAATAAACATTTGAATTTATACTGATGACATCATCAAAATCTAACAAGTATTCCTAGCAAATTCCCCCTATTTTGATGATGGCAAAACTTAAGTAAATGTTCAAATGAACAAGTCTGCACTTAGGTGCAAGACACAAACTAAAATCAGTCTTATTTTTGAGCCAACTAGAAATTATCATTCAAAAGACTGTATATATTAATTTTCTGTTGATTACAAGTACATGGCTTGAATAGAGTAAATACAGAAAATTAATCAGTTACAAAAATTACAATTATATCCAAAAGAGAAGGGTTGCGGTAGGTTAGTGGCAGCCAGCGTAAAACTCGTCACATTCCATGGACATGAATCAAACATTGAAAATCGTTGGGGTGTCTCCTCAGAAGCGACGCGCTGCATTTCATAGGCCCGAGTGCAGTGATAAGTATGCGAGGGTTGCTAGGTAGTCGCCCAGAATCGGCGTGCCACCTTTACATCTGAGGGTGGTGTCAAATGAGCAAGGATGCGCTACACTTCATAGGCCCGGGTGTAGTGGAAAATATGCAAGGGTTGCTAGGTCGTCGCCCGGAAGCGGCGCGCCACCCCGAAGTATGGGTGTGGTGTCAAATGTGCAAGAATCCTGGCAGCGTAGACGGGGACAGACAGAGAAGTTAGTTCTTGCGGCTAGTAAGGGTAGTAAGGTGCGGTTTGGAACTTGGAACGTTGGCTCTTTGACGGGGAGATCAGCAGAAGTGGGGGAGGTTATGAAAAGGAGGAGAATTCACATAATGTGTCTACAATAGACTAAGTGGGTTGGCGAGAAGGCAAGAGTGTTAGCTCCTTGGGGTTACAAGCTTTGGTACTCTGGAAAGGATAGAAGTAGAAATAGAGTGGGTATCGTCATTGATAAAGAATTCATTGATGATGTGGTGGAAGTGTCAATAAAGAGCGATAGAATAATGAGTATTAAGCTTATGATAGGGGATGAGTTTCTAACTATCATAAGTGCTTATGCACCACAAGTAGGATTGGATGCATCGATCAAACAAGAATTTTGGGAAGATTTGGAAGAGGTTGTCGAACGAATTCCTATGGGTGAGAAATTGATCATTGGTGGTGACCTCAATGGGCATGTCGGTGTTAGCAGAGATGGCTTTGAGAGCATTCATGGTGGCTTTGGTTTTGGGGACAGGAATGAAGCAGGAAATGGTATATTGGATTTCGCATTAGCTCATGACTTGGGTATTATGAACACTTTGTTCGAGAAAAGGGACTCTCATTTGGTGACATATAGAAACGGAGGTAATGCAAGTCAGATTGATTTCTTTTTAGTAAGGAATGTTTGGAGGAAAAGTTTTACTAATTGCAAGGTGATACCCGGTGAGAGTGCGGCAACACAACACAGGCTTGTGGTGCTTGACTTTCGAGGTAAGAGGCACTTAAGAAAGATAAGACCACAAGCTGACCCTCGGATTAAGTGGTGGAAGCTCCAAAGGGAGAGTCGACATACTTTTGTGGCTAAGATTGTTGATAGTGGTATTTGGTCAGATTGCACGGAGATGGATATAGATTCGATGTGGAACTTGTTGGAGCATAACATAAAGGAAGTTGCAAAAGAAGTCCTAGGAAAATCTAAAGGAAACAGACCATCAAGTAAGGACACATCTTGGTGGAATGATGAAGTTAAGCAAGCGATAAAGACCAAACGTGAATGTTATAAGGTACTGGGTAAATGCTCGAGCGATGAGAATTATGAGAAGTACAAGATAGCTCGAACAGAAGCTAAAAAGGCAGTGCGAAATGCCCGATCAAAGGTCAATCAAGAATTATATGCAAGATTAGATACTAAAGAAGGGGAAAAAGATATCTATAAACTTGCTCGAATGAGAGAGAAGAAGACGTGAGATATTGGAAAAGTTAAATGTGTAAAAGATACTGACCAAAAAGTTTTGGTTCAAGATAAAGAGATAAAAGAGAGATGGAGGTCATACTTTGATACCCTATTCAATGGCCATCAAGAAGAAGACATTGGGAATTTAAACATCCCCTCAAGTATGGTTAACCGAGAGTTTAAGAGAAGAATTCAAAAGGGTGAAGTGACAATTGCATTGAAGAAGATGGGTCAAAGAAAGCAGAAGGACCAGATGGTATACATATTGAAGTTTGGAGGTGTTTGGGGGAGAGAGGGATCGAATGGGTAACTATGCTTTTCAATAAGATTTGGAGAAGCAATAAGATTCCATCAGCATGGAGGAAAAGTATTCTCGTCCCTTTGTATAAGAACAAAGGTGATGTTCAAGATTGTTCTAATTGTCGCGGAATTAAACTAATGAGTCATACCATGAAGTTGTGGGAACGAGTGATTGAACAAAGGATCAGGAAATGTGTGAAGATAACAGAAAATCAGTTTGAATTTATGCCTGGAAGATCGACCATGGAAGCAATTTATCTTATCCGGCAGTTGATGGAACATTATCGAGATAAAAAGAAAGATCTGCATATGATTTTTATTGATTTAGAGAAGGCATATAATAAAGTACCAAGAGAAGTACTTTGGTGGGCCTTAGCAAAGAAGGGTGTATCGCGGAAATATATTGACATTATAAAGGACATGTGTGAGGGAGCTAGTACAAGTGTACGTACTAATGTTGGGAGGACAGAAGAATTCCCTATTACGATTGGGGTGCATTAAGAATCTGCTCTTAGTCCTTTTCTCTTTGCCATAGTCATGGACGAATTGACAAGAGAAATTCAAAATGACGTTCCGTAGTGTATGATGTTCGCAGATGATATTGTGTTGATTGATGAAACGAAGGTTGGAGTGCAATAGAAATTAGAACTTTGGAGGGATACTTTGGAAGCTCGAGGCTTTAGGCTGAGCAGAAGTAAGAATAAATATATGGAGTGTAGGTTTAGCGAAAACAGTGATAGAGAGGCGGGGATGATCACATTTGATGGGAAAGTTGTTCATGGATCCACTTTCTTTCGGTATCTTGGATCTATTATCCAAAAGGATGGAGAGCTAGATGGCGATGTGGCTCACAGAATAAAGGCAGGGTGGTTGAAGTGGAAGAATGCCACAGGGGTTTTATGTGATCCTGGCATGCCTCATAGATTAAAGGGTAAATTTTACCGCACGGCAATTAGGCCTGCGCTGTTATATGGCACCGGGTGTTGGTCAGAAATGTTGTCACGTTCAAAAGATGAATGTGGCAGAGATGCGTATGCTACGATGGATGTGTGGTCATACAAAAAAGGATCGGCTCAGAAATGAGGTGATCAGAGAGAAGGTAAGAGTTGCGTCTATAAAAGACAAGATGATGGAGAATCGATTACGATGGTTTAGTCATGTGAGAAGAAGACCTATTGATGCCCCAGTGAGGAGTCTAGAAAGTTGGGGAACAAGTAATGTTGTGAAAGGTAGAGGAAGACCCAAGAAAACTTGGATAAAGATGATTGAAAATGATATGCGATTTCTTGGAATTGGAGAAAGTATGGCGATGGAGAGGCAAATGTGGCGGGAAAGAATACGGATGGTGGATGGAGTCTGATTCATTTTTTTTTAATTCCTATTTTCTTTTATTTTATGTTATCTTTTAATTTATTTTTGAGGATTTTTTTTTTTTTTTACATTTATTCTCTTTTTTTTATTTGCTTTTTTCTCTACTTTTTTCCTCTTTTTTCCTTTTATGTTATTTATGTAACGATTATCGACGGTTTCAAAGTTCGATTCATGTTAGCCGACCCCAAATCATTTTGGGACTAAGGCTTAGATGTTGTTGTTGTTGTTGTATCCAAAACTATCTGCCCCTTCCTCTACGAACAGTTTGCTTGGGAGGTCTAAATAGTTTTGCACCGATTGGTCTATTTTTGATGGGTGCAAGACCATATTTCCTCCTTATGACTAGGGCAGCAAAGTCTTGGTCTTCTTTTGAAGAGAACTTGTGCTCTTCACATAGCTTTCTAATTTCTTCTTGAAGCTCTAGCTCGTCGAGCTCATTATCCAAACGGGTCGGCGCTTCCACTGCTCTGAATGGAGGAATCATAGGATAGGCATTCCATTTGGCTGCATATTTAAGCATTATCTTCCACAGAGTAGGCCATATAGCATCCATGTAGTTGATGAATGACTGTTGGGGCGAGCATCCTTTATCTAGAAGAATCTCCCAGAGGTAGAACTGCTCTGTGAATTGTTTCTTGGCATTCGCCCAATTGTTCATGAATTCTGTTGGTAAGAATTCTTCAACATGCCACAACTGTTTGCCTTCCCATTCGAATCTTTTTTCTTCTTTCTCTCTTGTTCTTCTCTTCTTCTCCACAAACTGCTTTTCCACAGACTGCTCTTCAGGTTGGCTGGGGGCAGATATCTCATTTCTTTTCAGACTTGATGGTCCTCCTTCAATTTGGAGAATATCTTGCCTCTTCTTCGATCTTAGCTCTTTCCAGTACTTCCTTCCCCCTGTATTCTATCTTCCCCCTTTTTGCCAGCATCAACTATTGTATTCAGCTGCTGCTCTATCCTGCACATCCAGTCAGACATGCCAAATGGCATTCTGTTGTTGGTAGGGGGAGGAGGCGGAGGTACTTCCCTCTGCAGCAAAGTGTCAATCTTTGCATTGATGGTTTGGAGGTCAGGAGTGACCTGAGATGCCAGCAGCTCTCCAATGGTATCCTTCTCTATCTGCCTTATCAGCTCAGTCACCGCAGGTGAGATCTGAGCTGGTGGAGAGTGCTCGCATGAGCCTTCTGCAATTGAACCACCAGACTGCAGGCTCCTATCTGCAGCTGGTACTCCAGATGGGGTCTTTTCTGGGGTCCCTGATCTGGACTCCTCAGCCAATTCTGCATCCAGGCTGGTGTACCGGGCAGGCGCCCAGTCCTATCTGCAGCCTCTTGTATTGGCTCTTGCTCCGGCTCCCTTCCTCCTTCTTCCTTCTCTTGCTCTTTCTCCTGCTCTTCCTCCTTTTCTTCTTCAATTTTTTCTTTCTCAGCTCCTTGATCTCCTCCTTCATCTTTATCATCATCCTCATCATCATCATTATTATCATCATCTTTCCCATCTTTTTCTCCTTCATCCTCATCATCCTTTTCACCTTCATCATTATCATTCTCTCCTTCATCATCTTCCTGTTCTACTTCTTCCCCTTCTTCTTCTTCTTCTTCTTCTTCTTCTTCTTCTTCTTCTTATTCTTCTTCATCAATCAACTCTTCTGTTTTCTCAACTTCCTCAAAGTTTCTTGGTCCAAATGACCAAGTCTCTTGTTGGTATGGAAGGGGTCAATACTTCCCTTCACCATACCTTTCTTCTCCAGAATCCAACTCAGCTGCGTTCCAAACGCCAGCTTGGATTTAAATCTATTTTCATCAGAAATCCATTCGGCTTTGTTGACTTCTCGAACAAGCTGCATAAAGATATAGTCAGCCCAATCAATTTCCTCATCTTGAATCAGTGCTCCCAGCACCATGAACTTCGCCGATGACAGTTAGTCGTAACTGCCGGCCATTCCCATAATGATCTTGTTGGTTATATCTAACGCATAACGATAAACCTTCTTAATCTCACTCCTTTTAGCAGTAAGTTTCAGCTTCATTGGTTGGTCAATCACCTTGATTTTCTTCCAGGTTTCGGCTGCGGACTGTTTGAGTGCCTCGACAGCTATACCGCGGTGTTTCATACCAAACACTGTACGAATCGACTCACGCGATATGTCGACTTGTCTTCCGCCAACTATGCTCCGAATTTCATCCTGAATCAAATGGGCCTCGCGGTAGAACGCGATAACATCTTATTTGTACAAATGTTGAAGGCTGATATCCAGGAATGGGTAGATCCCATTTAGCTTCATCGTACGGATTAGGTCAAGCACGTCGTAATTCTCCAGATTTGCTTCCAATAAGCCTTCGAAATCGACGACCAGGGAGAAGATAATCTGGTCATTGACCGCCTTCATGTTAACGCCTTCGAAGTATGATTCCATTTCTGCAAACAAAGGATTTTTAGTGTATTTGGAGTTCAAGAATTTTTGCTCTGTAAATCTAGGGTTTCTGGTAAGCGTAAAAGGTAAAGTGAAAAGTTTCTGTCCTTATAAAGAAGATATTTATTATATATTTGAAACGGTGGTACGCCTTTTGAGATTCTTTTAAATTTCAAATTTGAATCGGTGGTCCAGGTTTAGATTTTAAAATTTGACGGTTGGTTTTGATTGGCCACCGTGGAGGTCGATTTATCAAGTGATCGCCACGTGTATTTAAAATGCCACTTGTGAACCATAATTAATATAATATTTTTATAGATATGGCAGATAAAAATTAAATATTCAGAGGTCGGTTGAGTTTAGAAAACCTAGCTGGTTTGACTGTTGACTGTTGACCGCTCTGCATCAGGTGAGTTGACTTCATGGACTTCTTGCCTGAGATTCTGATCAGCTAGGTTCCTTTCTCCGTCCTTCGGCCTCTTGTCTGCATCAGCTAGGATCTTATTTCCTTAATCAGTTGGGTCCTTCCTTCCTCTGAGATGCTTCAACTTGCTTCTGTACTAGATTCCCAATCTAGTAAACCAAGATCTCTGCTCAGCTCCAAAAACCTTTCTTCTGGCAAAGGTTTGGTAAAGATGTCAGCTATTTGGTAGTCTGTGCTGACTCTTTCAACTCTAAGTCTTTTGTTAAGCACATGGTCTCTGATTAAGTGGTGCTTAACATCAATGTGCTTCGTCCTTGAATGCAAAACCGGATTGTTGGTTATTGCAATAGCACTATCGTTGTCACACGAGATAGGAACTTCATTGGCAATGATATTATAATCCCTCAACTGTTGTCTGATCCATAAGATTTGTGCACAACAGCTACCTGCAGCTAGGTATTCTGACTCTGTGGTGGAGATAGAGTTAGAAACCTGCTTCTTGCTAAACCAGGATATCAGTCTGGTTCTTAGGAATTGGCACGTTCCACTAGTGCTTTTCCTATTGATTTTTCATCCTGCAAAATCTGCATCTGAGTATCCTGACAGCTCGAAGTTATCATCCTTGGGATACCATAGTCCAACATTGACTGTAGACTTAAGGTATTTTATTATCCTCTTGGCTGCATCTAGGTGTGACTGCTTCGGCTTGGACTGGAATCGCGCAGAGACTCCTACGGCATAGGATATGTCTGGCCTGCTTGCAGTGAGGTAAAGTAATGATCCAATGAGTCCTCTATAGTGGGTTGAGTCCACTGATATGCCTCCCTCATCTGCATCTAGGTGAGTACTTGTGCTCATAGGAATTCTTGCTGGCTTGGCTGATTCCATTCCATATCTCTTGATCAGATCTTTGGTATACTTAGCTTGGTTGATGAAAATTCCTTTTTCCATCTGCTTAACTTGTAGTCCGAGAAAGAAGTTAAGCTTTCCCATCATACTCATCTCAAATTCTCCTTGCATGAGGTTGGAGAATTTATCACATAGCTCTGGATTGGTTGAGCCGAATATGATGTCATCCACATATATCTGGACTATTAGTATGTGGCCTTCGTGCTCCACTCTGAATAGGGTCTTGTCCACCTTTCCTTTGCAAAAACCATTTTTCTCAAGAAACACAGACAGTGTTTCATACCACGCTCTTTGTGCTTGCTTAAGTCCATAGAGAGCCTTCAACAGCTTGTAGACTTTGTCTCCTTTGACAAAACTTGGGGGTTGCTCTACATAGACTTCTTCTTCTAGGATGCCATTTAGAAAAGCACTCTTTACATCCATCTGATAGACTTCAAAATCTTTCAATGCAGCATATGCGAGGAATAGTCTGATGGCCTCTAATCTTGCAACAGGTGCATAGGTTTCATCAAAATCTATTCCCTCACACTGTGCATAACCTTTTGCTACAAGTCTGGCCTTATTCCTAACAACAGCTCCGTCTTCATCACTCTTGTTTTTGTACACCCATTTGGTGCCAATAACCTTCTTGTGATCTGGTCTGTCAGTTAGTTCCCAAACTTTGTTTCTTTCCATCTGCTCCAGTTCCTCTTGCATGGCATTTATCCACGAATAATGTTCCAAAGCTTGTTCTGTTGTTTTAGGTTCTATCTGTGACATAAAGCATGAGAACATAGCCATTCCTGCGGGTAAAGTTGACTGTCTAGTCTTAACTCCATCAGTCAGCTTCCCGATGATTTGCTGGATTGGGTGATCTTTAAGCCATTTGGGGATATCGTCTTCTTCTGGGTTTGTTCCCCCTGTTGGATTGCTGTGGTGGATTTCTGCATCAGCTGGGTTCTGGTCTGCAACTGGATCAGCTACCGTCTTGTCATCTGCAGGTTGGGTCTGATCTGTAGGTGAGTCTTTATCAGCTACAGCTGGGTATTCATCAGTAGCAACTGGATCAGATAGGTTTGGTGATCATGTAAGATCTGCAGTTGGGTCTTTAGCAGCTAAAGTTGAATATTCAGGCTGGTCTGTAGGTGAGTCCACCATTCCAGTGTCATGTACAGTGACTTCTTCAAGGGTTTCTGTTTTGAGCTTGTTCTCAATTAACTCAACTTGCTTCGTGTGCTCAACAGTAGATTCATCAAAAACAACATGGGGTGTTTCCTCCACAACTAAGGTTCTTTTGTTGAATACTCTATATGCCTTGCTTCTTTGTGAGTATCCCATAAAGAGACTGTCATCAGTTTTAGCATCAAAGGCATTTAGTTGTGTTTTACCATTGTTGTGGATGAAACACTTACAACCAAAAACATGAAAGTAAGCAACAGTAGGAGTTCTATTATTCCAAACCTCATAGGGAGTTTTGCCATGTCTCCCTACTATCATACTCCTGTTCTGAGTATGGCAAGCTGTGTTGACAGCTTCAACCCAGAACCTCTTGGGCAGGTCCGCTTCTGCAATCATGGACCTTGCTGCTTCCTTCAGGGTTCTGTTTCTTCTTTCAGCAACACCATTCTGCTGGAGAGTCCTGGCTGCAGAGAGCTCATGCTGGATCCCATTCTGATCGCTGTAATCAGTGATTGCCTTATTGAGAAACTCTCCTCCTCTATCTGATCTGATCTTGATGATGGATAGGGATTTCTCATTATGGATCCTTCTCAGCAGCTCAGGTAGCTTGGTCAAGGTTTCACTTTTCTTATACAAGAAGATAATCCAAGTGTATCTTGAATAATCATCCACTATAACAAGTGCGTGCTTTCGGCCGCTCAAAGTCCTTGGCTTGATAGGACCAAATAGATCCATGTGGAGTAGATCTAAGATCCTTGTTGTGAGAGTTGTAGGCTGGACTGGCATGAATGATGCTTTGGTCTGCTTTCCTTTCTGACATGCATCACAAAGCGCTTCCTTCTTGAATGCTTCATCTGGAAGTCCTCTGACCAGCTTCTAAGAACTAATCTTGTTGATGGCTTTGAAGTTCAGGTAACATTATCTTTTGTGCCACAACCATCCGTTCTCAGCTACTGTCTTGGATAGAAAACAGGAGTTAGGTGTTCCTGTGTTCCAATCTATCATGTATACATCTCTCTTTCTGAATCCTTGTAGCTTCAGTTCTCCAGACAGGATATCTATCACCATGCATTTTCAGATGGTGAAGACTACTAGATTCTTCTCATCGCAAAACTGGCTTATGCTGAGGAGATTATATTTTAGCCCTTTGACATAATGAACTTTGGATATCACAATATTTCCTCGGTGCAGCTCTCCAAAGCCTTTTGTTTGTCCTCTAGAGCTATCTCCAAAGGTTACATCAGGACCTCTTTCTTTGGTGTATTTGGACTTGTTCCCGGTCATGTGCCTCGAGCATCCAAAATCTACAAACCATTCTTCACCTCCAAAGTTTGAATTTGCGGAGATGTGGTTGTAGTCCTTCCACCTTTTCTGCAATCAGACAAGCAGAGATTTAGGTACCCAAATCTGTGTGGGTCCTTTGGGGTTAGCTGGTTTCCTGGAGAATTGATTTCTCCTTGGATTGTGAAAGTTGTTAGTATTATAACCCTCATAAGGTGTGTAAGGTCGAGGTCTGAATCTCCTGTTGGGATTGTATACCGGATATTCCTCAAAATATTGATAGTGTGGGCCATTTCTAAATCTTGGCTGAGACCATTTATTAAACCTTTGAGGTCTCCACACTTGTTCATTTTGGAAATTAGGATAACCTTGAGGTTTCCATCTGCCCCTCCCATTTTGAAATCTGTTTTTAGGGAGTTGTTGATAATAGTGGGCATGTTGTCTGGGCTGCTGCTTCTACCTGGGCCATTGCCTAGTCGCTTGTCTAGGTGGCTGCCTTGTGTAACCTGACTGCAGCCTAGACATGTGACTTGGCTGTTGCCTGTTTTTAAATATCGATTTATATGTAGGCTCAGCAGTCGAGACAATTGTTTCTCCCTTGATAAACTTTCTTTTAGAACTAGAGGGAGTGTGAGGATCATATCCAAGGCCTGATTTGGAATATAGTGACCTTTTATTGGTACACAATTCTTCCAGAGTTGAAGACGCCTTCAGGGAGGTTATTTCCTGCGCCTGAGTCTTATTTACCTGAGTCAGCTTAGTAAATTCGGCTTTGACATGAACAAGTGTAGCTGATTTTTCTTTGAGTAAAACAGTTAATCGATTTATCTCAGCTGTAGATACATCAGCCTAGTTTTTAATGTCAGCTGCAGTTATCTCAACCTTATTCAGTTCTAGGCCGAGTTTTTCGAAATCATTTTTCAGCTGCCTATTCTCATCTTGCAGTTGAGTCTTCTCTGCTGATACAATTTGGTGTGCAGATTTGAGTGTTTCAAAATCTTTAAATAGCTAATTTACAGATTCGTGCAGATCCATATCTTGTGACATGGCTGAACTATTATTTGAACCGGAGGGTTTAGATGTTACCTCTTCATCAGCTAGGTTGGCCATCAGGCAGTCATACTCTTCATCATCATCAGAAAAGAATCCGCCACTTGATTCTACATGCTCCTGGTCTTCTCCGATGAGGGCCTTTCTTCTATCTTCTTTTCTGCCCACCTCCTTCTTGCTCTCGTCCTTTTCGAGATCAGGACAGTCGATTTGGATGTGTCCTGTCTTGTGACAATTGTAGCACTCCACCTTCCAGCTTCCAGCTTTCTGGTTCCTTCTTGGATTCTCCTTATAATTTTTCTTGTATTTGGAGTAATTCTTTCTGAAGTTGCTGAACCTTTGCATTATAAACGCCATTTCTTCCTCAAAATCTAATGGATTTGTAGGCTTTACATCAGATAAGCTCTTGGCGGGGGACTCGGCTGCAAATGTTATTCCCTTCTCTGCAGGCTCAGTTGAGGATGAACTTGGAAGCTCGAACTCATAAGCCTTCAGATCAAAAAACAGCTCTTGAATTTTTATTTTATTCAGGTCCTTGGACTCTCTCATGGCCACGGCCTTCATGCTCCATTCAGGGTTGAGAGATCTGAGAACCTTCAGTGCCATTTCCCTATTGCCATAGGTTTTGCCGAGGGAGTTGATCTCATTGATAATCTCAGTGAACCTTGTGTCCACTTGTTCTATGGATTCGCCATTCTTCATTTTGAAGTTGTCAAATTTTTGAATAGCAATTGACAACTTGTTTTCCTTGATCAGCTCCCTTCCTTCACACATTAAGGCTAATGTGTCCCAGATTTCTTTGGCATTCTTGCAGTTCTTGATCTTGACCATGGTGGATTTGTCAAGAGTTTGATATAGCACATCTCTGGCCCGGTTATCAAGATTGGCCAGCTTTCTTTTTCGGGAGTCAGCTTTGTCCTCTTCTTTGGGATCTTCTCTGGCTTCCCTGCTGCGATCTCCTCTGCAGTATTGTCCTTCTCGAAGATGAATGGACCATCCTCTATGATGCACCACATGTCATCATGGATTGAAGATAAGTTTGCCTGCATCCTTATCTTCCAAAGATCATACTCGTCAACTGAAAACACAGGGAGTCTAGAATGCATGTGTTCCATTATAAACTGAGAGTAAAGATATATCTCTGATATAGATCTGGTTCGTGAAATAAATGAACCAACCTCTCCAATACCACTTGTAGGCCACAAGTCGTCCAGGAACAAGTCTAGAGGGGGGTGAATAGACTTGTTGAAACTCTTAAACTCTTTTTCTTAAAGAGTGAGTTTCTTCAGCTGATAGGTAAACAAATGACTTGGAGTCGTTTGTTCTTAATATATGCGGAAGTCAGCTGATGACGAATATAAAGCAACTAATGAAACACTTAACAATGAATGCAGCAGTTAAAATATGATGCTATAAAACAGTAAATAACGCAGGCGGTTATAGTGGTCTCAGAGGTGGGGTAATCCTCTACTAATCCACTGTTCTCCAAACGAGTTGGAGATGAATTCACTATAATTCTCAACCAGTGATAAATATTACAGTGATTCAAGCAAAACTACAACAGCTTCCAACCAGTGGAAATTCGTGCCGTTGTAACACACTTGACTGCCTTGCACCTCTTGATCCTTGATCCTTGGATGCCTTTACAGTCTCTTAACTTCAACCAGTGAAGTACCCCAAACTCAGGATTATAGACAAGAGTTTTTGTCTTCTCCAACTAAGAGCTTCTTCAAGTATGAACTTTTAGAACCGCTCTTTTCACGATGCTGTATTTCACTTTAGTTAGCTTGAATGCTTTGATCGCTTGAAAGTATGTTCGCACCGGTAGTTGCTCAACTTCAAATCTTCGGATATATATAGATGTTGATCCATGAGCATTCCTTCATAGCCGTTGCAAATCTGTAACAAATCAGTCCGTTGGAGGGAGACTTTTTTGTTTATTCTTTTCTGAACGTTGCAAGGCTGGATTCCCATATTTTAATCTATCTTCCGACCGTTGTGAATACTTCTACATGTGATGCGCCGAATCTTTTGAATATAAAATGATTAAAGTCTTCTAGGTGGGTCTGGATAGCTTATTTAATTCATATCTTTTGCGGGAATCACTCCAATTTGTTTCTTCACGTTTGCATGTGACTTTCCGTAATACTTAACTTTTCAACGCATGCTGACGTGGACTTGGAGTACTTGGCTGATCTCGACTAGGCTGATATGTAGTTAACTTCTCTGCAGTCTGGACCTCTCTGATGTTCCCAGTTTAGGACTTGTCTGATCAGGTGACTTGTCTGAGGTACCTTGGCTGCAGTCTGGTCAAACATCCCTGATAATTTTTGTTGACCAGAACTACTCTGACTTGACTCGGCTGATCCTCTCTGATGGACTTAGCTGTTCTTAGTACTTAGCCGATTTTCAGCCTAACTTATTTTTGGCCTATAGAAGATACTCATTTGGTTCTTCTTTACATTTTGCCAAGTTTTAAACTTAACATATTTGGCCTATGGAAGATACTCATTTGGTTCTTCCTTACATTTTTGCCAAGTAATAAACATTTGAATTTATACTGATGACATCATCAAAATCTAACAAGTATTCCTAACAGGGGGGCATCTAGAAGGTAATCGAAGAGTTCAGTTCATTCCGAACTCCCGTGAGTCCAAATAGATAAACTCCAATTCCGTTCCGATATATTTATATCAATTAATTAATCCAATTAATTAATCAAATCAATTACATAATAACACAATTAATTTCTCCAAGAAATAATTATATTTATGAATTAAATTAATCACCCAGTAATTTATTTAATTCATTAGGCCGTAAATTAATTTATCCAATAAATCAATTTAGACATCCAATGTCCCAATTAATTAGATATCCAATATCTAATATTCATACCGAGAGAATAAGCTCGATTCATCCAGTCGTCAATCCTATTGCGCCACTCAGTAGGTCCGTCTCATTCAGCAATGGGAGGAACCAAAGAGTAGAAGCACCACCTAGCCAGCCTGGCGGCCTACACTGTACCCCAACTGAGAACGAATGATTGGGATCATTCAAGAACCATTATGTCGTGAATACCAGTATACGTATAAATCCTTTTTTTCAAATGTCCCAATCAAGTTATAGGGTCACGGTCAGTCAAACCGTATTCGTACTTGACACTATGCATGTGTTAATGCAAATCGAGATCATCGAGCTCTCGTATATCCAATACAACTAGCTCCAATGCTTTGGCCAAAGACTTATGATCTCTTCTGCCAATAACTGCATAGGACATATAACCCGTTCACTAACAGAAGAAAGAATTCTATCTTGGTATTCAGTAGGACCTGGTACTTGCCCGTCAAGATGCACATCGAGGTTGACCCCCGCCTTCCGGTTTACAGGGTCGAACTACTCTAATGAAAATCTTGACGTCACAAGCACATCCCTACTAAATCCTGAAGTCGAAGGTTCATGAATACCTATCACAACCTTTCGATCCCGTCATTGACTGTCCCAGAGTGAAATCCGTGTGACAAATTGAGGGTGATTCGGTTCGAGTATACTAATACAGTTAGTATACCTATAACCTGTGCTCCTACTAACCATTAGTGTTCGACAGGCACTCTCCATGTCAACGAACACGTCATACAAGTCTTCACATAAACTTAATGCCCAATCAAGTTTCATCGACTTGCGAATGATTAAATATTTGAGCTATAAACCTTTTCGGTGCCGACCCCCTTATCCAATAAGGAGTGGAGCGTTTTGCTCTCAATTACACGGACTAGTTTCTATATGTATATTTACGAGTTAGGAATTCCAGTAACTACCAGTAAATAAAGAAACATCCATTTGCCTTATGATAATGAATTACAGTAGATAAAGAAACATCCATCTATAAGTACAATGCCCTCACTCAAACTCCTCTGAGTGGCATTCGAGGGCATACTTCTAACAGTATATTCGTACAAAACAACAACGAGGGCGGATCGCAATCGAACCCTCTCGATTTCACAAATACCACGAAATATACCATGAATTCGTAGTGAAAACAAGAATACCACCAAGATTAATCATGTACTTCATGGATTAATCAATACTACGGAACAAATCGGACAAAAACTCAAAACCCCCCAAATATCCCAAAAAAGGGTTCTAGGAGATTACCTCGGATTAAAGACAAAGAACACGAGTAGATGTTGTTAAAACACACCAAAAACTCAAGGAATATGATGCCTTGAAATTACAAGGCTTCGAATCACCCGAAAGTTACTCAAAAATCACCTAGGATCGGAGGGGAAGAAGGAGAAACGAAAATGGCCGAAATCGGTCAACTCCTGGGTATATAAACCCAGGCCACGTTACGTACGTTAGCCTTGGACAGCTAACGTACGTTAGCAGAATCTCCTGCCCAAAAACACTAGGGTCGTTACGTACGTTGTAGGTTGGCCCTTACGTACGTAACACCTTACGATAACGCACGCAACAACAAGCTCGTAGCGTACGCAAGGGCTGGCAGAGTCTACTGCCCAATTTCCTGAACACCATTACATACACAACAACAACGAAGTTGCGTAAGCTATACATAGCACATAACGTACATTATGTGTAGACCGTGACGTATGTTATGTCCTCCCAGAACAGGTCTCACAAACAGGCAAGAGGTGAACCAGAAATAAAAACGCGTCGATGAACAAAACACGAAGATAGGAACACATAAGGTTCGATACGATGAACTTAAGTGCTAAAAGAAAACACAATTCCGACTACTCAATGGTTCGGAAAACGATAACAATAATAATTGCCCCATAACTTTGGGAAATTACAAAACAGCCCAAAACATCTGAAATACACGATACAAGATTGAAACACCAAACGAAAGCTCATAACATGCATAAAAACATGAGATAGACCTGCGGCAACCCCAAAGCGGCGGTTCCGAACAATGATTACGGGAATCGAACAAAATAGCGACGGAATGACATTAAACGCGGAATTGAGTAGAACAAGCCCGAAACAGTCTCGGATGACAAAACGTCCAGTATTAAATATTCTCAAATTATCAATACGGTTACAAGCAAGTCACTAAAAATGAAAAATACACCAAAACGAAAAATCCTAGAAAAAAGAAAAATGCGGATATTACATTCTACCCATGTAGAAATAGGTTTCGCCCCGAAACTTAAGAAACAAACAACTCGGGGTACCTATCACGCATGTTATCATTGGTTTCCCAAGTTGCCTCCTCGACCCCATGTCTCGACCACTGCACTTTGACCAATGGGATGATCTTATGCCTCAGTCGCTTGTCACGGTGCTCTAGAATCTTCAAGGGACGCTCCTCGAAGGTAATATCCTCAGTGATATCGATCTCACCATAGTCAATGACATGACTAGGATCCAGAACATATTTCCTTATAGAGACTAGGTAACAATTTTGTTGGTGATACATCTGCTCGTGTCGCCTATGCTCTAAGGTAACACTTTTGTAAACCTATGATAACAGTTTTTCAACTGATACCTTAAGTCCTCTTGAGTAACACTTTTGAATTCTTATAATAACATTTTTAAAGTGTTACTTATAATTTCTAATGTAGCATTTTTTTTGTCATTGGTAACACTTTTCAATCAACTCTTTTACCAATAAGTAACAGTGTATTTGACCTTTCGTATCACTGTCAACTACCTGATGTAACACTTTGTCATATATTATGTATCACTTTTTCATTTTTAGGTAGCATAATATTATTATTATTATTATTATTATTATTATTATTATTATTATTATTATTATTATTTATTATTATTATTATTATGATTATATATCAAACAAACTCAAAATATTTACAAAAATTAGAGGGAAGCCTATAACAAAAGCAACAATAATAAGATTGAACCCTTTGTGGGAAATAAAATTAATAAATAATAATATAATATAAACAATGTATATATATAGACAATGTACGCATTAACAAATGCATATTTTTGAACGCCAAAAACTAATGAGCAATACTACTACAAATTCTATCATAAGCCGTCCATTCCTATAAAAGATTAAATCAAGGCAATGCCAATAGAAACATCTCCAAAACAAATTATAATATATATATATATATCACTAATATAATCTTGTATCTCTTGATCTTCATCTTCAATTATTTCACGATATATGCATGAATCCGGACTACTTCAATATATCATCTTGATCTTCTCGATGATCCTGTAACAAAAAAAATTGTAAGAGCTCACAACTTCTTCATCATGAAACATCAATCTGTGCTATTCAACTCCAATCATGAAACATCGAAAAATTAATTCTTGAAATAATAGTCCAACAACTAGGAAATGGCAATGTCGTAAAATTAAGAATGTGCCGGAGGCATCATCGCCCACTAGCACCAAAAACAGCACAAAAAAACACCAAAAACAGCAACAAAAATAGCACCAAGAACAGCAAAAACAATACCAAAAACAGCAGCAAAAACAGCACAAAAATAACTCCAGAAAAACCACTAAAATACGCCTAAAGAGTATAAATGCTGCTACAATGTAGGAGTATATTTCAGACTGTTCATCCATATTAGTTTGATTGGGACTATGCAACAACAAAACTTTGATAATGTATTAAAATCTTGTCGTAGCGCTAGAATGAGATACTTGAAGTGAGATTAAAAGTCCAAGTATAGTATAGTGATATAGTGTGTTTTCTTGGCACAGTGAGCATTATCTATTTCACTAACAACACTACTACAAATATTAAGAAAACAACGATTGCTTTACATCGGTTTAATAACGAATCGATGTTATAACTTATAACTAGTAGACAAGTGTCATTCATGACCTGCTGTTATAACTTATAACTAATTTCCTAATTTAATAGACCTTTTATCCAAGATAAAAAACTATTTGGCCTTAGTAACACCCCATACTACAGCAGATTAAACCAATACAGGCTGCCACACATACGAGCACATCACAGCAATCAAACAGAACCATTTAACCAGCGACAAGACAAACCCAATACATGAATCATATCTTTCAAGCAAACATAACTCAAACAGAACCAGAAATATTAATAACCATTGAATTCACTCAACCAATGATAACATGCTATCATCTCGTCACAATATCATCTCAAAGACTGGCATTCATTAATTTATTTTGTTACTATTAAATCATAAGCATAAAATTTGACAAGATTACTTATGAACTATCAGTTAACGAATTCAGTTTGTTACTATTAAAATGGTTAGTGTAATATTTGACAAGATTCCTTGCGAATAGTCATTCACAATTTCTTGAATTTATCGGGTTATTACAATGCACAATAAGATGATAGATACCTCAATGAATCGCACATTAGATATCAACTTCTCCGCCAAATCATAGTACATATATGCAGCAACAAAAGCTGAACGCTGGGAAGAGGAACCTAAACAAGGGTAGAAAACAAAATATAAATCCAGAATTGTAATATCTACTTCCACATGAACAGCTCTAGTCTGTAATATCCGTACTTTTTATTTTTGGTAATTTCTATTTTTAGTGTATGTTTGTTTCGGACGACTCGCTTATTACTGTTTTGGAATTCTGAATCTATTTTGTTCTTGGAGTTTTTTCCAGTTGGACGAGTTTAGAAGATGTTTTTATGTATTTTCATCTTGAATTATATCTTATCGCATGTACGTTCGATTCTCGTAAAACTCGTTCATTTTCATTGTTTCTTGGTTTGCATGAGTTCGTATAGTTGACTAAGTCGTGTTGAGACTTTCGATTTGTTAATCCGACGTCGTATCGTGATTTTCGGGCACTTGGGCCATTTTTGTAATTTCCTTTAAGTGTAGGGAATTTCACTTTCTTTGTTGCATTACGAACTCTCCGATGGTCGGAAATGTATTTTCTTTCAGCGCTTAACTCTGCTGTCTTGAATATTCCATATTTGTGTTTCTGGATTCTGGCCTTGCTTCGCATTTTGATTCTTTTTTTGCATCGCTTGCAGCAGCGAGCAAGATCGATCGCCGCTCGAGTAGCGCAGGCTACTCTTGGTTTCCTTACGTGCACTATCGCTGCGTGGTTAGCGTACGCTAACTTGGAGTTCGTAGCGTGCGCTAGCGATTTCAGCGGACTGGGCAGAAGGTTCAGTATTTCGGTACTGGACCAGATAGCGTATGCTAATTTAGCGTTAACGCATGCTAATTCCTAACATTAGCGCACGCTAATCTTGTTAGCTTGCGTACGCTAACGTGAGGATAGTAGGCTAACTGTTTTTCCACACCCCGTTAGCGCACGCTAATTCCTGTGCGTAGCATGCGCTAAGCCTATTTAATATAAATAGGACAGCAACATCCCAACCTCATCATTTTCCAACAGCACTCCTCCTCTTCGGCTTTGAGCGATTCCAGACGAGGGTTAGGGACGATTCCGACCAAATATCATCATCCACTACCATCCGTGTATACCGTGCATGAATTCTTCAAGTTCTTAACTTTTTCCACTATCCGAATCAAGGTAAGGATCCCTGAAACTCTTGTTTTGGGATTTTGGGGAAATTTTGGGGATTTCTTGCGATTTGACTCTTTTAATCCGAATTATCATGGATTATTGCTAGACTTTGATCATGTACTTGTAATCCTTCGTTTTTATTGAGGATTTGTGGTATTAAACTCCGATTTTTCCATTGTTCGTCACTCATAATCGACGATACCCTAGTAATGTTCGACGAATTGTTCCAGCGGGTAGAACTAAGATATATTCGTACGTTTTCGTAGTTTTAAGATTGGTTGTTTATCGTTATTGTGTTAGGATCATATTTGTGAAGATTATTCGGGCCAAAAGCTTTACGTTCACCGTCTTCTTCACGTCGTGTTAACCAATGCAAGTACATGTATTACATTCCGTTATGTGTGTATGATTTTGATGCGAATGATGTAAATGGTAATATTGAACGGATGTGATTG
The DNA here is from genome assembly GCA_033398695.1 of Orobanche coerulescens. Taxonomy (NCBI): domain Eukaryota; kingdom Viridiplantae; phylum Streptophyta; class Magnoliopsida; order Lamiales; family Orobanchaceae; genus Orobanche; species Orobanche coerulescens. The sequence continues at coordinate 136,470,236 of CM065811.1, read as the reverse complement.
TTACTCTTCCACCTGGGGATGGCATGTGGCCTCTGGGGGCCGATACTAATGGGTAAGGCCACGGAAGTGGACTTGGGTGCGTGTGTTGATGTTCTTCCACCTGGGGACGGTTCGACGGGACCTCTGGGGGCCGATACTAATGGGTACGGCCGCGGAAGTGGTTTATCACCTGGGGACAGTTCGACGGGACCTCTGGGGACCGATACTAATGGGTACGGTCGTGAGTTACCAAGTGTGTATGTTTATGGTGCGGAAACTTGAGGATTTACTGTTTTTAAATGTAAATGTGATATACCGAAATATTGATTTCAAATGTTTTCCTAAATGGGTTGTTTGCGTTGAATCTCGTATGTATATATTGTTGTGTAATTGTGTACTTGCACTAGCTATTCGAATGTTAACCCCTTAAATGGGGGAAATGCGTCTTATGCATTTTAGGTACTGGTCGAGCTGAGGAGTTGGCACGGGATGCGCACGCAAAGGATGGGCTGGCATGATGATGTGGCTCGGGTCTGTATTTTTTTATGTTTTGTCATTGCATTTGTTGAGTACTGGAGTTAGACTGATTACTTTTAAACTTGGTTTAAGTAACCTACGTGGGCAATGAATTGGTATTTAACTTATGTCTCATGTAATCCGTTAAAATGTTTTGGCCGAGGCCACAGCCTTATTTACTTTTTGAATGCATCTTTTGGGATATCATTGTGGTTTATGTGTAATGAGTTAGCCTGGTAGACCTCTCGAGGATTCTACGGCGTGTAATGTCCCATTTGTGAATTGGGGTGTTACATTTATGGTATCGGAGCCTTAGGTTTTGAATACCTAGCCGGTAAATTTTAGTCACATCGGTTGTGTCGTTAGAGTCAGTCGTTGAGCCTAATATCATCATGCTACCGTCTTTTCATGCGACCCGTGGTTGTAAGTCTCCTCGAACTCTTATACTTCTATAATTCGTTTTCTTGCGTTGCTCGGAATTGAGAATTGTGATACCAACCTTGTAAATTGTGAATCTTTCTGATCTTGTCCTTTTCATATTTTCTTCAGTATGTTGAGAGGTCGTGGTAGACCAGCTAGGCAACGCGGACGAGGCCATGGTCGGGGTGCTGATAATGAAGAGGGCTCACTTTCTCAGTCCTCTGCAGACTCAGCCTCTCACTAAGTGCCGTCGGATAATAATGCCGATGCCGGGGCTACTGCCGTACTTCAGCAGTTAGTAGCCCAGCTTGCTCAGATAACTCAGGGTGGACGCCAGAATCCGCCCCCGACACCTGAAGAGGAAGCTAGTAAGTGGCTTCAGACGGTGACTAAGATGCACCCTCCTCGTTTCTCCAGATCTTTTGACTCTCTCGGTTGGGAGAATTGGCTCTTTCAGTTGTCCAGGACCTTCGATGCTGTAGCTTGTCCCGAAGATAGGAGGGTACATATTGACCAGTACCTCCTGGATAAGGAAGCTGCGGAATGGTGGGAGGCCGTTGCGCGCAGAGACCGTCGAGCCACTTGGGAGGAGTTCAGGGATGCTATGGAAGCAGAATACTGTCCGCCGCCAGTCAAAGAACGCAAAATTGTGGAGTTCTTCACTGGCACACCCCAGGATGTGCCGATTTCTCAGGCCATTATCTCTTACAATCAGCAGTTGGGTTTCATGAAAGATCAGGTGAGGACGGAGGCTGATAAAATCCGTTACTTCAATATGCGCATGAAGCCGCATATCAGACAGAGTATGGCACCACTCATGTGTGCCACTTTGAAGGAATACCAGGATCGCGCTCTAGCGATTGAGATGGCCGTCCCGGAATCAGAGTCGGTTTCGGAAGCTAAAAAGCAGAAGACTACTGGTGGATTCTCGGCTGGTAAGGGTGGTCAGTTTTCGAGGTCTTGTTCTTCTCCTACATCTGGGAAGAGGCCGTTTCATCAGGCCGGTGGATCTCAGGGTAACTGTTCGGTCCAGTGTGTTACACATGGCGGGAGAGTTTGTTTTAATTGCAGTCATCCCGAGCACGTTATAAAAGGTTGCCCATTTCCGTTAGTTACTTGCTTTACTTGCGGACAAACCGGGCATCGGGCAACTCATTGTGAGAGGGCCACCAGGGCTGCTAGAGTTCCGACTACCACCACCTATCAGAGGGAACAAAACACTCCAGCTACTCATGTTCCGCAGAGTTCGTGCCGTGGTAGGGGTCGGGGTCAGCCGGATCACCGTACGTATCGAGTTCAGGTTCAGTTAACCCCCGATTGTATCAAATGAGGCGCACAGAGGAGGTAGACGTTCCGGTGGCGTCAGGTACCACTCAGATCCTTACTCATCCAGTCTCAGTGCTTTTTGATTCGGCTGCTACCCATTCCTTTATTGCTTCGGATTGTGTGAGTCGTATTGGTATTGATTGCTTGTTTGAGTGTGAACCGTTTGTAGTGGGTACGCCCAGTGGGGATCGTATGGTTGGGGACCGGGAAGTTAAGGATTAACCAGTGAGGATCGGGAGCCGGAATTGGCCCTCGAATCTCATTGTTATAGACCTTAAGGGTGAGGATTTGATCCTCGTGGACGGTTGGTTGGATCGTCACGGTGCTATCATGAACTATCGGACTCGTACCATCTCGATAGTGGCCGAAGACGTCACCGAGCATACTCTCGTCGGCTGTAAGCCGGGTAGATCGGGGAGTGTGATTAGCGCCTTGAAGGCGATGAAACTTCTGAACCAGGGTTATGTCGGCTACTGGTGTTATGCTCTGAAGGCGGAAGATGGTGGAGTTGATTTGTCGTCAATTCCAGTTGTTAGTGATTATCCCGACGTATTTCTGGATGACTTGTCGGGATTACCACCACAGCGAGAGGTGGAGTTTCCTATTGATCTAGAGCCGAATGCGGCCCCTATTTCTCGAGCGCCGTACCGTATGGCACCGTTGGAGATGTTAGAGTTGAAGAAGCAATTGGGAGAGTTGTTAGAAAAAGGGTACATTCGACCGAGCGCATCGCCTTGGGGTGCGACTATACTTTTTGTTAAGAAGAAGGATGGATCGCTTCGTTTATGCACCGACTATCGAGAATTAAACAAGTTAACCATTAAATATAAATACCCTTTGCCCCGGATTGACGACTTGTTTGATTTGCTTCAGGGGGCGACAGTCTTTTCGAAGATTGACTTGCGATCGGGCTACTACCAGTTGAGGATTCGGGACAGCAATATACCGAAAGCTGTCTTTCGGACGAGATATGGCCATTACGAGTTTGTGGTTATGCCTTTCGGGCTAACCAATGCCCCAGCAGTGTTCATGCAGTTGATGAACAAAGTTTTTATTGAGTATCTGGACAAATTCGTAGTCGTCTTTATCGATGACATTCTTATCTATTCACGGAGTAGGGAGGAGCACGCCTTACATCTCCGGATTGTATTAGACATTTTGAGAGTTGTGCAGTTGTATGCGAAGTTCTCTAAGTGTGAGTTTTGGATCGAGGAAGTGATGTTCCTCGGGCTTGTGATTCAGCAGAGGGAGTTCGGGTAGATCCGCAGAAGATAGAGGCATTGATGGCTTGGAAGCCGCCTAAGAATGTGAAGGAGGTGAGGAGTTTTCTTGGTCTTGCCGGCTATTACCGTCGATTTGTTGAGGGATTCTCTAAGATCGCTAGACCGCTCACTCAGTTGCTCCAGAAGACTCAGAAATTCAAGTGGACCGCAGACAGACAGGGTAGTTTTGACGAGTTGAAGGGACGACTAACTACCGCATCCGTATTAGCGTTGCCTCAGGGGAACGAATATTTTGTGGTGTATAGTGATGCTTCGGGCCTTGGGCTCGGATGTCATGGAGTCGGGAGGAGCACGCCTTACATCTCTGGATTGTATTAGACATTTTGAGAGCTAAGCAATTGTATGCGAAGTTCTCTAAGTGTGAGTTTTGGCTCGAGGAAGTGATGTTCCTCGGGCATGTAATTTCAGCAGAGGGAGTTTGGGTAGATCCGCAGAAGCTAGAGGCAGTGATGGGTTGGAAGCCGCCTAAAAATGTGAAGAAGGTGAGGAGTTTTCTGGGTCTTGCCGGCTATTACCGTCGATTTGTTGAGGGATTCTCTAAGATCGCTAGACCGCTCACTCAGTTGCTCCAGAAGACTCAGAAATTCGAGTGGACCGCAGACAAACAGGGTAGTTTTGACGAGTTGAAGGGACGACTAACTACCGCACCCGTATTAGCGTTGCCTCAGGGGAACGAAGATTTCGTGGTGTGTGGTGATGCTTCGGGCCTTGGGCTCGTATTTGTTTTGACGAAGAGAGATAGGGTGATTGCTTATGCGTCCCGCCAGTTGAAACCTTATGAGGTAAATTATCCCACGCACGATTTGGAGTTAGCTGCGGTCGTTTTCGCCTTAAAGATATGGAGACATTATCTCTATGGGTCGTCGTGTAAGAATTTTACGGATCACAAGAGTCTGAAGTATATCTTCAGTCAGAAAGAGTTGAATATGAGGCAGCGTAGGTGGTTGGAACTAATTAAAGATTATGACCTCGAGATACTTTATCATCTGGGTAAGGCCAACGTAGTGGCAGATGCGTTGAGCCGGAAACCGATGGCGTTACAGATGTTGGAGGTACTTATACCATAGAGCAGGATCCAGCGGGATTTGATTTGTCAGAATATCGAGGTTTGGGTTCAGAGAGTTCAGGGTCAGTTATGTGCATTGGAGATCACTTCGTCCTTGACTGATGACATCAAGGCGAAACAGTATGATAATCCATTTTTGGTCCAGTTGAGAGAGGATGTGAGGAAAGGGAAAGCCCCTAGGTTTGTGATTCAGGATGACGGGGTTTTGAGATTTTGCGGAAGACTATGTGTACCGAATGACATTGGGTTGAGGCAGAAGATTTTGAGCGAGGCTCATACCACGCCTTACTCCATACATCCTGGTACGAGTAAAATGTACAAGGATGTGAGGAGTAACTACTGGTGGAGCAATTTGAAGACGGACGTTAGCGAGTTTGTGGCGAAGTGTTTGACCTGTCAGCAGGTTAAGATTGAGCATCAGCGGCCCTCGGGGTTGCTACGACCACTTCCCATTCACGAATGGAAGTGGGAAGACATCTCTATAGATTTCATTACCGGGATGCCTAGGACTCGGACTTGAATGAACATGATTTGGGTTATTGTCGATCGTCTAACCAAATCAGCTCATTTCCTGGGTATTAAGGACAGTTGGGGACTGGAGAGGCTGGCACGAGTATTTATTACAGAGATCATGAGATTGCATGGGACTCCTAGGAGTATTGTTTTAGATCGAGATGGCCAGTTTGTATCACATTTTTGGCAGGATGTTCATCGAGCTTTTAGGACTGAGTTGAGACTCAGTACGTCTTACCACCCTCAGACTGATGGGCAGTCAGAGCGGACGATCCAGACGCTTGAGGATATGTTAAGAGCCTGCGCCTTAGACTGGAAGTATGATTGGGAGTCGCACTTGCCGTTGATCGAGTTCACATACAACAATAGTTGGCACGCCTCGATCAAAATGACACCATTTAAGGCGTTGTTTGGGAGGAGGTGCAGATCGCCGTTATGTTGGCACGATGCATCTGAATTGATTGGCACCGAGCCCGATATGATAGTTGAGACGAGAGAGAAGATTACTCTGATTCGCGATAGGTTGTTGATGGCACAGAGTCGGCAGAAGTCTTATGCCGATACGTATCGAACCCTAGCCATATTATTGATTTTGGAGAGATTGAGTTGGGACCTGATGTTACCATCGAGGAGAGACCGATTTAGATTTTAGAACGTCGGGTGAAGCAACTTCGACATAAAACCATTCCTTTGGTTAAAGTTCAATGGTCGAGGCATGGATCCGAGGAAGCCACATGGGAGACGGAAGAGAGTATGCAGTCGAGATACCCCGAGTTATCCGCGTTGTAAGTTTCGGGACGAAACTTATTTTTAGGGGGAGAGAATGTAATATCCGTACTTTCTATTTTTGGTAATTTCTATTTTTAGTGTATGTTTGTTTCGGACGACTCGCTTATTACTGTTTTGGAATTCTGAACCTACTTTGTTCTTGGAGTTTTTCCAGTTGGACGAGTTTCGAAGATGTTTTTACGTATTTTCATCTTGAATTATATCTTATCGCGTGTACGTTCGATTCTCGTAAAACTTGTTCATTTTCGTTGTTTCTTGGTTTGCATGAGTTCGTATGGTTGAGTTAGTCGTGTTGAGACTTTCGGTTTGTTAATCCGACGTCGTATCGTGATTTTCGGGCACTTGGGCCATTTTTGTAATTTCCAATAAGTTTAGGGAATTTCACTTTCTTTGTTGCATTACGAACACTCCGCTGGTCGGAAATGTATTTTCTTTCAGCGCTTAACTCTGCCGTCTTGAATATTCCATGTTTGTGTTTCTGGATTTTGGCCTTGCTTCGCATTTCAATTTTTTTGTACTGTCGGCAGCAGTGTACTGAGTAGTACTGGACTACTACCCGAGTAGCGCACGCTACTCCTGGTTTCCTTGCGTGCGCTATCGCTGCGTGGTTAGTGTACGCTAACTTGTATTTCGTAGCGTGTGCTAGCGATTTCAGCGGACTGGGCATAAGGTTCAGTATTTCGGTACCGGACCAGATAGCGTACGCTAATTTAGCGTTAACGCACGCTAATTCCTAACATTAGCGCACGCTAATATTGTTAGCTTGCGTACGCTAACGTGAGGACAGTAGGCTGACTGTTTTTCCACACCCCATTAGCGCACGCTAATTCTTGTGCGTAGCGTGCGCTAAGCCTATTTAATATAAATAGGACAATAACATCCCAACTTCGTCATTTTCCAACAGCACTCCTCCTCTTCGGCTTTGAGCGATTCCAGACGAGGGTTAGGGCCGATTCCGACCAAATATCATCATCCACTACCATCTGTGCATACCATGCGTGAATTCTTGAAGTTCTTAACTTTTTCCACCATCCGAATCAAGGTAAGGATCCTGAAACCCTTGTTTTGAGATTTTGGGGAAATTTTGGGGATTTCTTGCGATTTGACTCTTTTAGTCCGAATTATCATGGATTATTGCTAGACTTCGATCGTGTACTTGTAATCCTTCGTTTTTATTGAGGATTTGTGGTTTTAAACTCCGATTTTCCATTGTTCGTCACTTATAATCGGATTGTGTGAGTCGTATTGGTATTGATTGCTTGTTTGAGTGTGAACCGTTTGTAGTGGGTACGCCCCGTGGGGATCATATGGTTAGGGACCGGGAAGTTAAGGATTACCCAGTGAGGATCGGGAGCCGGGATTGGCCCTCGAATCTCATTGTTATAGACCTTACGGGTGAGGATTTGATCCTCGGGGAGGATTGGTTGGATCGTCACGGTGGGAGAGTTTGTTTTAATTGCAGTCAGCCTGAGCACGTTATGAAAGATTGCCCATTTCCATTAGTTACTTGCTTTACTTGCGGACAGACCGGGCATCGGGAAGCTCATTGTGAGAGGGCCACCAGGGCCGCTAGAGTTCCGACTACCACCGCCGATCAGAGGGAACAAAACACTCCAGCTACTCATGTTCCGTAGAGTTCGGGCGTGGTAGGAGTCGGGGTCAGCCGGATCGCCAGACAGTATCGAGTTCGCATTCAGTTCACCCCCGATTGTATCAGATGAGGCGCATAGAGGAGGCAGACGTTCCGGTGGCGTCAGTTACCACTCAGATCCTTACTCATCCAGTTTCAATGCTTTTTGATTCGGGTGCTACCCATTCCTTTATTGCTTCGGATTGTGTGAGTCGTATTGGTATTGATTGCTTGTTTGAGTGTGAACCGTTTGTAGTGGGTACGCCTAGTGGGGATCATATGGTTGGGGACCGAGAAGTTAAGGATTACCCAGTGAGGATCGGGAGCCGGGATTGGCCCTCTAATCTCATTGTTATAGACCTTAATGGTGAGGATTTGATCCTCGAGGACGATTGGTTGGATCGTCACGGTGCTATCATGAACTATCAGACTCGTACCATCTCGATAGTGGCCGAGGACGACATCGAGCATACTCTCGTCGGCTGTAAGCCGGGTAGATCGGGGAGTGTGATTAGCGCCTTGAAGGCGATGAAACTTCTGAACCAGGGTTGTGTCGGCTACTGGTGTTATGCTCTGAAGGCGAAAGATGGTGGAGTTGATTTGTCGTCAATTCTAGTTGTTAGTGATTATCCCGACGTAATTCCGGATGACTTGCCGGGATTACCACCACAGCGAGAGGTGGAGTTTCCTATTGATCTAGAGCCGAATACGGCCCCTATTTCTCAAGCGTTGTACCGTATGGCACCATCGGAGATGTTAGAGTTGAAGAAGCAGTTGGGAGAGTTGTTAGAAAAAGGGTATATTCGACTGAGCGCATCGCCTTGGGGTGCGCCTGTACTTTTTGTTAAGAAGAAGGATGGATCGCTTCGTTTATGCATCGACTATCGAGAATTAAACAAGTTAACCATCAAAAATAAATACCCTTTGCCCCGGATTGACGACTTGTTTGATCAGCTTCAGGGGGAGACAGTCTTTTCGAAGATTGACTTGCGATTGGGCTACTACCAGTTGAGGATTTGGGACAACAATATACCGAAAGCTACCTTTCGAAGGAGATATGGCCATTACGAGTTTGTGGTTATGCCTTTCGGGCTAACCAATACCCCAGTAGTGTTCATGTAGTTGATGAACAAAGTTTTTATTGAGTATCTGGACAAATTCGTAGTCGTCTTTATAGATGACATTCTTATCTATTCACGGAGTCTGGAGGAGCACGCCTTAAATCTCCGGATTGTATTAGACATTTTGAGAGCTGAGCAATTGTATGCGAAGTTCTCTAAGTGTGAGTTTTGGCTCGAGGAAGTGATGTTCCTCGGGCATGTGATTTCAGCAGAGGGAGTTCGGGTAGATCCGCAGAAGATAGAGGCAGTGATGGCTTGGAAGCCGCCTAAAAATGTGAAGGAGGTGAGGAGATTTCTGGGTCTTGCCGGCTATTACCGTCGATTTGTTGAGGGATTCTCTAAGATCGCTAGACCGCTCACTCAGTTACTCCAGAAGACTCAGAAATTCGAGTGGACCACAGACAAACAGGGTAGTTTTGACGAGTTGAAGGGACGACTAACTACCGCACCCGTATTAGCGTTGCCTCAGGGGAACGAAGATTTCGTGGTGTATGGTGATGCTTCGGGCCTTGGGCTCGAATGTGTTTTGATGCAGAGAGACAGGGTGATTGCTTATGCGTCCCTCCAGTTGAAACCTTATGAGGTAAATTATCCCACGCACGATTTGGAGTTAGCTGCGGTCGTTTTCGCCTTAAAGATATGGAGGCATTATCTCTATGGGTCGTCGTGTAAGATTTTTACGGATCACAAGAGTCTGAAGTATATCTTCAGTCAGAAAGAGTTGAATATGAGGCAGCGTAGGTGGTTGGAACTAATTAAAGATTACGACCTCGAGATACTTTATCATCCGGGTAAGGCCAACGTAGTGGCAGATGCGTTGAGCCGGAAACCGATGGCGTTACAGATGTTGGAGGTACTTACACCACAGAGAAGGATCCAGCGGGATTTGATTTGTCAAAATATTGAGGTTTGGGTTCAGAGAGTTCAGGGTCAGTTATGTGCATTGGAGATCACTTCATCCTTGACTGATGATATCAAGGAGAAACAGTATGATGATCCATTTTTGGTCCAGTTGAGAGAGGATGTGAGGAAAGGGAAAGCCCCTAGATTTGTGATTCAGGATGACGGGGTTTTGAGATTTCGCGGCAGACTATGTGTACCGAATGACATTGGGTTGAGGCAGAAGATTTTGAGCGAGGCTCATAGCACGCCTTACTCCATACATCCTGGTACGAGTAAAATGTACAAGGATGTGAGGAGTAACTACTGGTGGAGCAATTTGAAGACAGACGTTAGCGAGTTTGTGGCGAAGTGTTTGACGTGTCAGCAGGTTAAGATTGAGCATCAGCGGCCCGTGGGGTTGCTAGACCACTTCCCATTCCGGGATGGAAGTAGGAAGACATCTCTATGGATTTCATTACTGGGATGCCTAGGACTCGGACTGGAATGAGCATGATTTGGGTTATTGTCGATCGACTAACCAAATCAGCTCATTTCCTGGGTATTAAGGACACTTGGGGACCGGAGAGGCTGGCACGAGTATTTATTGCAGAGATCGTGAGATTGCATGGGACTCCTAGGAGTATTGTTTCAGATCGAGATGGCCGGTTTGTATCATATTTTTGGCAGGCTGTTCATCAAGCTTTGGAGACTGAGTTGAGACTCAGTACGTCTTACCACCCTCAGACTGACGGGCAGTCAGAGCGGACGATCCATACGCTGGAGGATATGTTGAGAGCGTGCGCCTTAGACTGGAAGGATGATTGGGAGTCGCACTTGCCGTTGATCGAGTTCACGTACAATAATAGTTGGCACGCCTCGATGAAAATGGCACCATTTGAGGCGTTGTATGGGAGGAGGTGCATATCGCCGTTATATTGGGACGATGCGTCTGAGTTGATTGGCACCGAGCCCGATATGATAGTTGAGATGAGAGAGAAGATTACTCTGATTCGCGATAGGTTGTTGACGGCACAGAGTCGGCAGAAGTCTTATGCCGATACGCGTCGCCGGCCGTTAGAGTTTGAGGTGGGAGATCATGTCTTGCTTAAGGTATCGCCGATACAGGGAGTTTACCGGTTCGGTCGGAAAGGTAAACTTAGTCCGAGATATATTGGACCATTCGAGATTTTAGAGAGAGTTGGAGAGCTTGCCTATCGGTTAGGCTTGCCGCCATCCCTGAGTCACGTGCATAATGTATTTCATGTCTCCCAGCATAGGAAGTACGTATCGGACCCTAGCCATATTATTTTTTTTGGAGAGATTGAGTTGGGACCCGATGTTACCATCGAGGAGAGACCGATTCAGATTTTAGAACGTCGGATGAAGCAACTTCGACATAAAACCATTCCTTTGGTTAAAGTTCAATGGTCGAGGCATGGATCCGAGGAAGCCACATAGGAGACGGAAGAGAGTATGCAGTCGAGATACCCCGAGTTATTCGCGTTGTAAGTTTCGGGACGAAACTTATTTTTAGGGGGAGAGAATGTAATATCCGTACTTTCTATTTTTAGTGTATGTTCATTTCGGACGACTAGCTTATTACTGTTTTGGAATTCTGAATCTATTTTGTTCTTGGAGTTTTTCCAGTTGGACAAGTTTCGAAGATGTTTTTACGTATTTTCATCTTGAATTATATTTTATCGCATGTACGTTCGATTCTCATAAAACTTGTTCATTTTCGTTGTTTATTAGTTTGCATGAGTTCGTATGGTTGAGTTAGTCGTGTTGAGACTTTCGGATTGTTAATCCGACGTCGTATCGTGATTTTCGGGCACTTGGGCTATTTTTGTAATTTCCTATAAGTTTAGGGAATTTCACTTTCTTTGTTGCATTACAAACTCTCCGATGGTCAGAAATGTATTTTCTTTCAGCGCTTAACTCTGCCGTCTTGAATATTCCATGTTTGTGTTTCTGGATTCTGGCCTTGCTTCGCATTTCGATTTTTTTTGTAGTGTCGGCAGCAGTGTACTGAGCAGTACTAGACTGCTGCCTGAGTAGCGCACGCTACTCCTGGTTTTCTTCCGTGCGCTATCGCTGCGTGGTTATTGTACACTAACTTGGAGTTCGTAGCATGCGCTAGCGATTTCAACGGACTGGGCAGAAGGTTCAATATTTCGGTACCGGACCAGATAGCGTACGCTAATTTAGCATTAACGCACGCTAATTCCTAACATTAGCGCACGCTAATCTTGTTAGCTTGCGTACGCTAACGTGAGGACTTGTTGTTGGTTTATTCTTTAGTCTTATACTCGCAAGCGCACGATTTGTTCGATGTAGATATGCGGTGCAAGGTCGATTCCACAGGGAGGACTATGATAGTGAAGTCAAATTATTCCTATCGTTTTGAACCAAATTATATTAAATTCTAACCTAGTCCCAAATAATTTGATTTTTTAATGGTTATAATAATTGCAACAAATAACAGTAATTTTAAGTAGATTTTAGGTAAATTGATTTTAAATAATTTACTAGGGTTTAGAGTCCACCAATGTCTATTTATTATTTATTTTATATTTTAATTCCAAGAAATTCAGGGAATAGATTCTGAAATCAATCTCACTATTTCCATATAGATTTGACAATAAGTACAAAATTATAATACAAATATAGATTTTCCTTCGCTTAAAAAATGTAATTTCTAAGCATTATATGTATCCAATTTAATGGAAAACAAATAATCAAAGAAATTAACTTATATCAATAATCACAAAGCAAGGGGGAATTTATAACTATCAAAAATACGTGATATAATTGATGAAATAATATTCCCTATTGAAGCGAAAATCATAATCTTTAAAAACATTTATTTGGAATTATTATATAAATATTAATAATAATATAGACATGGTTTCATCATAACCCCAGTAAAAGAAAATTACTCACTCATAATAACAACACAAATAAATAAATATTCCATAATATTATTACACAAATATAATTTTATTACACAATATTTTTTTTCTCTCCCTTACAATAATTTCTCTCTATTTTTTCTCCTTTTTTCTCCTCCCCAAACACTACACAATCATCCCCTATTTATACTACTTCAAAATCAATAAAATAATCATTTTTACAATTAAAAATTCCACCCCCAACAATAATACACGGCTGCCATGAGTGCTGATGTCATGGATGACATCAGCACAGAGTTGAAATTTCGGTCCAATCAGGTGTTGACACGTGGCAAAATATGGTCCGTCTATTTAATTGTCCTTCGAACGGTCATAACCTCTTCATACGAACTCGAATTTGGATGAATTTTTTTTTAAAACGATCGTCTCGACGAGACGAATAAAGTGAGACCAGTCGTGACTATATTTGAGTTTTGTAAAAATATCGCCCTTGAACCAATTGATCTGTCTTGTACCGGTTGGTTAACCTGCAGATATAATTTAATTCCAATTAATTATCCAAAAATGACATAAAATTATAGAAAATTCTAAGAAAATGAAATAATATAAATATATGGTAAAACGAATAAATTATCATACAAAACACACAATTATATACATAAAATACTAATAAAAATATTACTCAAAATATACTAAACAAATTCCCCCACACTTATCTTTTGCACCTCCTCGGGCAAATCTTATACCCGAGTTATAATACTCATATGCTGAAAAAAATCATGACAAAACCAATATCAAGAGAGAACAAGTGATCATGACCCAAGTGAGATCAGAGAAAAATAGGATGCTGCACCAAATTCTAATAACTTCATTGAGAATCGAATGCCAAAAGATTCAATACCCTCACAGTGGATATCACTCTTCACTTAAGTGTATATACGGGATATTCGAGAAGAGTTCACTCATATCAAAGCATAATGTGTCATTACCATATGCTTGGTCAAAAATCAAATCTCCACTACTTAAAAATAAACTCATGCATAAATCAAAAGGTCTTTCTTTTGGTTGTAATGTGGCTTTGGGTATGGGTAGGATAAAGGGAAAATTATGAGGTTTGCTAGCCAAGATCAATTGTGAATTTAGATGCATAACAAATCCTACAAATAACAATCAACACCCCCCTTTGTGTAATGAAAACTCTCAACCCATCATCCCCAAGTTATTCAGTACATGGTATTTGAATATTCATCTGGTAAGGTCATACTCTTGTGTAAGAAAAAGTATGCAATGGATCTTCTGGAAGGAATTATGTATCACTCAAGAGATAGTTCAAGTGCTATTTTATGTATATATAGTGATGATTTTCGCACTTGACCTCCCGTTTTTTTTTTTTTTTTTTTTAGGCCGTTTTTTTTTTTTTTTTAGATTTTTTTTTGGCCTTTATTTATATTTTTTTTTTTGGTTCAATACTCCAATGTACTTCACACCCTTTCACTTTCAACAAAAGCTCTTAATCTCCACAATACTCTTATGAACATCGGCCCCTATTTGTCACACATCTAGTTCACAATTAAATCTTTGACTAGAGGGTGCAAATGGATGAGTCATCAACAAGAATGGATAATGGCTAAAGTAATGTGCTTGATCAAAGAAATAGGCTCAGGCTCAATGGGGCTTCTAAGGATAAAATGTAATGGGTGGGAAAAATATAAGCCAACAAGGGTTAATCCTAATTGCCTTTATCATCTTAATGCAAGAGTTTATGAATGTAGTCTCGAAATGTATAAATGAGCAAGTTCTAGAATGAACACAATATGTTTGACCACACAACAAAAAATATAGAGCGTATATATAAGGATTGCTCTAAGGCTCAAAACTCACAAAAAGGGTGTTGTGTACTGAATCCCATACACCTTCATCCAAATCCATTATCAAAACCAGTGAAATATCCCAAAAATGATTTTTCACTAACGTTTTCTCAAGAAAATGGTGCCGTGATTTTCAGCCCTTTTTTTTTTTAATATTGCATATATATATATATATAGATATAGATATAGATATAGATATACACCTTCCCCCACACTTAATGATAAACAATATCCTTATTGTGTAAAAAGAACAATGGAGTAAGGGTTTAAATAAGACTTCCCGTTTATGAAAGACGACGCTTTGCTCAAGCCTTTTTTTTTTTGGACTGCAAGAATAAGTGTGGCAAAACAACAAAAGAAAATATATACCGGAAGTATAACACAAACAACCTAGATGCGCTTCAAGAGAGTCCGAAGAGTCGCCTTACGCCGCCATCAATGCTTTTATTAAAAACAAACGAGAAAAGTACAAGAATAGAAATAACAATACATAAATCGTGGATAGATGCGCGTCAAGAGATCGAAAAGAAAACTCCTTAAGCTGCCATCATTTTCACGATTTTTACACTCGCTAAAAAGTAAAAACAACAAGAGGGATGAAGTGGGATATCAGAGGGAAAGGAATGTATCAATTTTGCGTTTCCGCACAGTGAAATCTTCCATCCAAACAATATTAGCTAGAGATGGGTCTGGTTCAGGAACAAATGCAATAAGTTTTTTGATCAGCTCTTCTGGTGTTGTTGCAACAACTATGATTCGTTTAGCACGCTCAGAAATAAAACCTTTTTCAGAAGAGTAGTTGATGAAAGATAGTAAACCATCGAAGAAACCATTGACATTTAGCAGACCTATTGGTTTCGTATGAACATTTAGTCAGCTCGTAACCACATGAAAAAGTTCCTCAAGAGTGCCAAAACCACCGGAAGGGTGATAAAGGCATCGCATTATTTATCATGTGAGTTATGCGGTCTTGCATATTCACACCGAACTCATCTCCAATAGTTGCTCCGGTGATTTTACTTTCAAAGAGGTTTTGGAATGATTCCCAACACTCTTACTCCTTCCAGATAGGCGTATAAAGAAGACGTCCCATTAATCCTAGACTTCCTCCTCCGTAAACTACATGAATGCATTTTTTCCTAAGGTACGACCAAGTTGTGGGCCGCCAAGAAAGCAAGCCTCTTTCCCATGACTAGCTCCACCAAAAATGCAGATGGAGTTAAATCTTTTGCGGAAGATGATGATTCCATTTTTTTTTTTTTGAAAAGAAAATTACTTAGAGAGATAATGAAAAGAATACAAGTTTGAGGGATGCGTAAAAGAAACAACCGCAATGTTTATTTATAGATGCAAAATAAAGTAAAAAGATTTATCAAATCAGGACCGCGTTAATTGCGCTTCAACTACTCAATAGAATAATGAATGCATTTATTGCGTATCACGTTTTTATTCAAAATATAAAAAAGCGACAAAAATAAAGATACTCACGTGTATGTACATGAGTTGTGATTGTGGCTCACATCTTCCTCTCGATTTTACGTTCGAAACGGCTTAAACGCCTTCTATGAGTCGGGAGAAGCTTCCCATCCAATTTTCTTACAAATTGGCAAACAGGGTCTTTTAACGTCGATTCCCAAGACGTTGTTCATATTCGGTTTGAATTTATTCCACAAACATTGAATCCCGTAATGTACGAGTCCACTAGGATGCGTGTCAAGAGAAATTTCGATATCATCTAAATTCTCCTTATTGAGACCATCCTTGATGAACTGAATTTTATCTTCTCTGTTTGTGGAAGGAATTCCTAAAGATCGACATCTTGAATCACGGTTCCACCTAGCACATTTGTAGCAAACGGCGATTTTCTTTGCTCGTCGTTTCTTGGCATATGAACTTTTTCCAAGCCCCGTAAAAATCTAGTTGGTGTTTCCGTGAACTCACCCGCTATTCTCACTTTGGCTTCAATAATGAATCGAATATCAAAAGGTATGCCGTTATTCATAAGCAACCTCATTCTTTCAACTCGGCTTGGTAAAGTTTCAAAATGACTTTTTGCTAAGAAAGGGAAATCTTTTTCAATTGTTTTCAAAGTTTCTTCCATAATTAAAAATAAAATAAAAAATCTACAAAATCGCTTATTGTGGGAAACGAAAATCCGACTTTACTAGCCACGGAGTACCGTTATCCGCCACTTGACCGGGCAAACACAATGGAGTATTAATCCACAATATCGGGGTCCTTAAGAAGAATCTCTTCTACCTCAAAAGATTTTAATTCCAAATATGGTTTTAACCTGACCATTCATTTTGAAAATATTACCATTTTTTGGATTTTCAATTTCTACAGCTCCGTGAGGATAGACCGTATGAATAATAAATGGACCAGACCACCGTGAACGTAACTTGCCTGGAAATAATAACAAACGAGAGTTAAAAAGAAGGACTTTTTGACCAGGAGAAAAAGTTTTTCTCAAAATGTGTTTATCATGAAAAAATTTCATTTTGTCCTTATATTTCCTTGCACAATCGTACGCATCATTTCTGATTTCTTCCAATTCATTTAGTTGAAGTTTCCTATGAATTCCAGCCATGTCTAATGAAAAAGTTAATCGTTTTATGGCCCAGTATGCTCTATGTTCCAATTCAACAGGCAAATGACATGGTTTTCCAAAGACAAGCCTAAATGGAGACATTCCGATGGGAGTTTTAAAAGCAGTACGGTAAGCCCACAATGCATCATTCAATCGCAAAGACCAATCTTTCCTTGTAGGATTAACAGTTTTTTCAAGAATATGTTTGATTTCCCTGTTTGAAATTTCAACTTGGCCACTTGTTTGAGGGTGATAAGGAGTAGAAACTTTATGTGTAACACCATATTTTTTAAATAAATGATTCAAAAATTTATTACAAAAATGTTTTCCACCATCACTTATAATTGCTCGTGGTGTTCCAAATCTGGAAAAAATATTTTCTTTCAAAAATTTTACCACGACTTTGTGGTCATTTGTTTTGCAAGCAATTGCTTCTACCCATTTTGAAACATAATCGACGGCCACAAGGATGTAAAGATTGCCAAAAGAAATTGGAAAAGGTCCCATAAAATCTATGCCCCAAACATCAAATATTTCAATAATTAAAATTGGGTTTAAAGGCATCATATTTCGTTTAGAAATTCGACCTAATCTTTGACATCTATCACATGTGCTGCAATATGAATGTGTATCTTTGAAAAGTGTTGGCCAATAAAAACCACATTGCAGAATTTTAGCAGTTGTTTTCTTTGAACTAAAATGACCTCCACATGCATGATCATGACAAAAGGAAATGATATTTTGTTGTTCATGTTATGGCACACATCTCCTAATAATTTGATCAGGACAATATTTGAACAAATATGGATCATCCCAAAAGAATTTTTTTACTTCGTTTAAAAATTTTGTTTTATCTTGATTATTCCAATGAGATGGCATGTTACCAAGAATAAGGTAATTGACAATGTCGCATACCAAGGTATTTGAGAAACAGACATGAGTTGTTCATCAGGGAAAGTTTCATTAATGGGAGGTTCTTTATCGGTAAAATTCACGATTAGCCTAGACAAATGATCGGCAACAACATTTTCAACACCTTTTTATCTCGAATTTCTAAGTCAAACTCTTGTAACAATAGAATCCAACGGATCAAGCGAGGTTTAGCATCTTTCTTAGAAAGAAGATATTTTAATGCGGCATGATCGGAGTAAATTATGACTTTTGAACCAATCAAGTAAGGTCGAAATTTGTCTAAAGCAAAAACGCATCGCAAGCAATTCTTTTCGATTGTAGAATAATTTAATTGGGCATCATTTAGAGTTCTACTTGCATAATATATTACAGTTGGCAATTTATTTTCTCTTTGACCCAATACTACACCGACGGCATAGTCGGATGCATCGCACATTATTTCAAAAGGAAGATTCCATTGGAGATTTGATGATAGGTGCGAGCTCAACATAGATTTGAGTGTCTTAAAAGCTTTTAGACAATGATCATCAAATACGAAAGGTGTGTCTTTTGAAAGTAAATTACATAATGGCCTTGAGATTTTACTAAAATCTTTGATGAATCGACGGTAAAAACCAGCATGGCCTAAGAATGACCAAATTTCTTTAATCGTTCGTGGGGGTGGAAGACTGGATATTAAATCAACTTTAGATTTGTCCACCTCAATTCCTTTTTCAGAAATCACATGTCCTAAGACAATTTCTTTTTTAACCATAAAATGACATTTTTCCCAGTTTAGGACAAGATTCTTCTCCTTACACCTAACCAACACTTGGGTTAAGTGGTGTAAACATTCATCAAAGCTAGACCCGAATATAGAAAAATCATCCATAAAAATTTCCAAAAAACGCTCAACCATGTCAGAAAAAATGCTCATCATACACCGCTGAAAAGTAGCAGTGCATTACATGCACCAAATGGCATTCGTCGGTAAGCAAAAATACCGAAAGGACGGGTAAAAGTGGTTTTTCTTGATCTTCAGGAGCAATGGGAATTTGGTTATAGCCGGAATATCCATCAAGAAAACAATAATAAGCATGGCCGGCTAACCTTTCTAGCATTTGATCAATAAAAGGAAGTGGAAAGTGATCTTTTCTTGTAACAGAGTTCAATTTTCTGTAATCAATACAGACTCTCCATCCAGTTTGAATTCGGTTGGAACAAGTTCATTTTCTTCATTCGTGATTACGGTTATGCTGATTTCTTTGGAACCATATGAACAGGATCGACCCAAGAGCTATCATAAATAGGGTAGATGATCCCTACATCTAAGAGTTTGATTATTTCAGCTCTTACAACTTCTTTCAAATTAGGATTTAGTCTTCTTTGAAATTCTCGGGAAGTTTTCGCATTTTCTTCAAGGTGAATTCGATGCATGCATATAGAAGGATTAATACCTTTAATATCGGAGATGGTCCAAATTATTGCTTCTTTATGTTCTTTAAGAACATTGATTAACTTATCTTCTCGTTCTTCATCTAAATCAGATGCTATGATGACAGTGTGGTTTCGATGGCCCTAAAAATGCATATTTTAGAGATTCGTAATGGATTGAGCTCTATCTTTGAATCCTCAATAGTTACTTCATTATTCATTTGGCTCTCAAGTGGTTCGGTTTTAGCTTTCCATTTATCATTATCCAATAATGGTGTAGACTCTAGTAAAGAATTTACTTCATTGATTGAATTGTCGATGTCAAAATCTGAGCCAAAATGAGCAAGACAAACTTTCAAAAAGATCATCATCATCCATTTTGGAAAGAAATAAGGACCCATACTCTCTATCATATTTACCTCACAGACATCATCAAGATCATCATGTTGTTGAGAAATGTTAAACATATTTAGTTCAACAGTCATATTTCCAAAAGAAAATTTTATGATGCCATTTCTACAGTTAATTAATGCATTTGAAGTAGCTAAAAATGGCCTTCCTAAAATAACAGGGATTTGATCTTTGGTATTCTCAACGTTCGAGTGTCTATGACTATAAAATCAACAGAAAGTAGAATTTATCTACTTGAATCGTAACATCCTCTACGATTCCTCGAGGTATTTTTATAGATCTATCGGCTAGTTGAAGTATCACGGATGTTGATTTTAGCTCCCTAATCCAAGTTGTGTATAAAGAATATGGTAATAAATTCACTCTGGCTAATAAATCAAGCAAGGCTCGTTTAATGTTGTGATCTCCAATGACACAAGATTTTGTAGGACTACCAGGATCTTTATACGTACCGGGAGTTTTATTTTGGATTATTGAGCTAACATGTTCACTAAAAATGCCTTTCTTGGAACATTTGTTCTTCTTTTACAAAGGCAAAGATCTTTCAAGAACTTAGAATAAGCAGCACTTGTTTAATAGCATCAAGGAATGGAATATTTATTCGAACTTGTTTAAATATTTCCATTATATCTTTGTATTGCACACTTTTATCTTTTGGAATAAGTCTTTCAGAAATGGAGCTTTTGGAACGTAAGGCTTTTCTTTTTCCTTAGAATCTTTTGGTTTTGAAACTTGTGGTTCATTTGATTTTTCTTAGGATCATATTCGCTTTTGTATTTCTTTTCCACTTCTAAGGGTAGTTATGGTGAACTTCTGCGTTAGAAGAGTTTACTTCATATTGTCCTTTAGGATTAGGGATGGACCGACTCGAAATTTTCCCTTTTCTCTTCAACTAAAGTTGTTGCAAGTTGACCAATTTGTGTTTCAAGCTTAGAAATAGCCTGTGAGTTTGACTGCATGACTTGGCCGAGTTGATTGGAACATTTGTTGAGTAGATTGCATGAATTGTTGCAACGTATCTTCCAAAGATGGTTTCTTTGGCACTATAGAAGGATCTTGATAAGTATTTGGAGGATATTGATTAGGACGGACATTTTGTTGATTTGGCATATTCATTTGATGTCCTCCTTGATTCATTGGAGGCATATTTTGCTTCCGGAAAAATTTGGATGATTCCTCCAATTTGGATTATAAGTTGGAGCAAATGGATCGTCCGAAGATTTTCCATATGAATGTAACACATTGACTTCTTCATTAAAAATTTCTTGATTTTGTGGACCGAGGGACAAGATTGAGATGAATGAAATGATTCCGCACATGAAATGCAAAATTCATTTTTGAGTTTGACGAGGGATGGATTGCTTCAAGACTAACGCATCCACTTTTCGTACTAAATCATCTATAGTAGATTTTATTTCAACATCTTGTTTAACCTCGTAAATTCCACCTTTTTTGGGGTCGTGTGCATCGATTTGGCTCTAGAGTCGAGTGAATTCCATTGTTGTGAATTAATTGACATATTTTCAAGTGCATTCCAAGCTTCGTCTCCAATAAGGTGAAGAAATTTTCCACCATGCATTGATTGGATTAATTGGCGATTGTTTGAGTTAAACCGTCATAAAAATATTTTACCAAACGCCATATTTCAAAACCATGATGGGGACACTTAAGGATTAAATCATTAAATCTTTCCCAACACTCGTAAAATTCTTCATTTTCTTTTGGAAAAATTCGGATATTTCTCTTCTAAGACTATCGATTTTGGACATTGGAAAAATTTTGCGAGAAATTTATTCACTAGTTGGTCCCAACTAGTAATTGTTCTTGCTTGAAGAGAATTTAGCTTAATTTTGCTTTATCTTTGAGAGAAAATGGAAATAATCTAAGTTTGATGATTCATCGAGAGAAATTTTGGAATCGGAAAGTAGAACAAATATCGAAATTCCTTGACATGCATATACGGATCTTCTCTTTCCAAACCGTGAAAAGATGGAAGAAGTTGAATTATTGATGGTTTAAGTTCGAAATGAGTTGCATTAGTCGTAGGCAACACTATGCAAGAGGGAGAATTAGCACTCACTGGAGAAAAATATTCTATTAAAGTTTTTTCTTTTGCAACTTGATTATTCCGATTTTCGATTTCGTCCATTTTTGGTATCGGTTTCGTTTGTTGAACTTCAATTTTAGTTAAGGACAATTTTCTTCTCGTTAATCGACCTTTATTATTTCGTTGCCAAACTTGCATTCACCGATATTACAATTTTTTTAACTTTGCATACAAACCAAATTATGATAGTCGATCGAACTTCCAGATCGTTGGAGGCGTCACAACGGTCGCACTTAAAATCCAACTTTCTTCGGCATGTACAACAGAGGCCTTTTTGCCAAAATTCAATCGATTTTCAAAATTAGTTTGTACAAGATTGATATTTAGCTTTTCTCTATTCAAATCGAATAAAGTAGTGAGTGAAAAATATCAATCCCTTGTTGAATCTTTTAAAGGATTTTATTGTTTAATTAATTTTTTTTGAGTTTTTATATTTTTATTATTATTAATAATAATGATAATTATTATAATTATTACTAAAATTATAGGATGTAATAGATTGCAAAGGAATAAATTTACTAATTGATCTACGGAAGCAATATCTATTGATAAACTAAATTGTACGACGAGAAATATTACAACTAAACTAAATGTCTAAGAATAATGTAAATAGAAAATAACAACTAAAAACACAATCTAAATTTACCACTACAAGATTCTATTAAAACTAAAGACAAGATATAAAAATTAAAAATAAAAAATTCTGATTTTTTTTTTGTTTTTTTATATTTTATTTTATATTTTTATATTTATTATAATTTTATTATATTTTTAGACTAATAATATTGAGCTAATATATATATATATATATCAAGATATATTATTTATTTTTTTATAAAAAAAATCAGATTTTTTAAAACAGTTTTTATGCAAACAGTTTTTAAAACAATTTTTATAAAAGTTTTTATAAAAGGTAAACAGCTTTTACCTTTTAAAAAAGGTAATTAAAAAATTAAAATTACAAACTTTTATTTTATGCAAACAATAGAAATAGTTTTTTTTTTTTACAAATTATCGTTTCGTTTTTTTTTTTTTTTTCGGGCTTTTAATTTTTTTGTATTTTCCCTTTTTTATTAAAATATTGTAATTTATTTTAAAAAAATAAATTCTGTTTTTATTAAAAAAATTCAAAGTTCAGAAAGTTTATTTTATTATATATATTCCAGATTGTTTAAATTATTAATTCTTAATTGATTTTTTTTAGATTTTTATGAAAATTAAATTTTTTAATAAAACTAGCAGGTTTTACTTTTAAAAATAAAATAAAATAATTCAGATTTTTATTTATTATAGAAAATAATATTCCAAATTATTTTTAATTTATTTTTATTATTTTTTATTTTTTATTTTTTTCGAATTTAAATTAAAAATTTTGATTTTTATAATATTAATATACCAAAATTACAAAAATATTACCTTAAAATCTGAAAATTTTTTGTATTTTCCAGATCTCTTTTTTTTTTAAAATAAAAATAAATAAGTTCTGAATTTTTAAAGTTTTTCAGATTTTTTATATTTTTATATATTTTTGGACTTTTTTAATTTTTTTTTTATTATTTTATTATTATTTTTACGAAAATGAACAGTAGATTTTATTATTATTACTTATATTTATTATTAAAAGTTTTTATTATTTTTCAGATTTTTTTTTATGAATAAAATAAATTCTACAACTAACAGATATTAAAAAGACAGATAATAATAAAGAAAAGCAGTAAAATAAATAACTAGTAGAAGAATTCAACTAACTTGGTGACGACGGTCTTCTTGTACTTCGTTTGCGCCTCCCCGGCAACGGCGCCAAAAACTTGTTGTTGGTTGAATTCTTTAGTCTTGTACTCGCAAGCGCACGATTTGTTCGATGTAGATATGCGGTGCAAGGTCGATTCCACAGGGAGGACTATGATAGTGAAGTCAAATTATTCCTATCGTTTTGAACCAAATTATATTAAATTCTAACCTAGTCCCAAATAATTTGATTTTTTAATGGTTATAATAATTGCAACAAATAACAGTAATTTTAAGTAGATTTTAGGTAAATTGATTTTAAATAATTTACTAGGGTTTAGAGTCCACCAATGTCTATTTATTATTTATTTTATATTTTAATTCCAAGAAATTCAGGGAATAGATTCTGAAATCAATCTCACTATTTCCATATAGATTTGACAATAAGTACAAAATTATAATACAAATATAGATTTTCCTTCGCTTAAAAAATGTAATTTCTAAGCATTATATGTATCCAATTTAATGGAAAACAAATAATCAAAGAAATTAACTTATATCAATAATCACAAAGCAAGGGGAATTTATAACTATCAAAAATACGTGATATAATTGATGAAATAATATTCCCCTATTGAAGCGAAAATCATAATCTTTAAAAACATTTATTTGGAATTATTATATAAATATTAATAATAATATAGACATGGTTTCATCATAACCCCAGTAAAAGAAAATTACTCACTCATAATAACAACACAAATAAATAAATATTCCATAATATTATTACACAAATATAATTTTATTACACAATATTTTTTTCTCTCCCTTACAATAATATCTCTCTATTTTTTCTCCTTTTTCTCCTCCCAAACACTACACAATCATCCCCTATTTATACTACTTCAAAATCAATAAAATAATCATTTTTACAATTAAAAATTCCACCCCCAACAATAATACACGGCTGCCATGAGTGCTGATGTCATGGATGACATCAGCACAGAGTTGAAATTCGGTCCAATCAGTGTTGACACGTGGCAAAATATGGTCCGTCTATTTAATTGTCCTTGACGGTCATAACCTCTTCATACGAACTCGAATTTGGATGAATTTTTTTAAAACGATCGTCTCGACGAGACGAATAAAGTGAGACCAGTCGTGACTATATTTGAGTTTTGTAAAAATATCGCCCTTGAACCAATTGATCTGTCTTGCAGGTTGGTTAACTCCGAGATATAATTTAATTCCAATTAATTATCCAAAAATGACATAAAATTATAGAAAATTCTAAGAAAATGAAATAATATAAATATATGGTAAAACGAATAAATTATCATACAAAACACACAATTATATACATAAAATACTAATAAAAATATTACTCAAAATATACTAAACAGGACAGTAGGCTGACTATTTTTCCACACACCGTTAGCGCACGCTAATTCTTGTGCGTAGCGTGCGCTAAGCCTATTTAATATAAATAGGACAAGAACATCCCAACTTCGTCATTTTCCAACAGCACTCCTCCTCTTCGGCTTTGAGCGATTCCAGATGAGGGTTAGGGCCGATTCCGACCAAATATCATCATACACTACCATCCGTGCATACTGTGCGTGAATTCTTCAAGTTCGTAACTTTTTCCACCATCCGAATCAAGGTAAGGGTCCCTGATACCTTTGTTTTGAGATTTTGGGGAAATTTTGGGGATTTCTTGCGATTTGACTCTTTTAATCCGAATTATCATGGATTATTGCTAGACTTCGATTGTAATCCTTCATTTTTATTGAGGATTTGTGGTTTTAAACTCCGATTTTTCCATTGTTCGTCACTTATAATCGACGGTACCCTAGTAATGTTCGAAGAATTGTTCCAGCGGGTAGAACTAGGATGTATTCCTACGTTTTCATAGTTTTAAGATTGGTTGTTCATCGTTATTGTGTTAGGATCGGATTTGTGAAGATTATTCAGGCCAAAACCTTTCCATTCACCGTCTTCTTCACGTCGTGTTAACCAAGGCAAGTATATGTATTACATTCCATTATGTGCAAAGTATAATAGATATTACAATGTGAATCACTCTTGTATCTTTCCTTATCACAACTTATAATGCAATAAAAGATATGAAACTGAGCTTAAGTGTGCTTGTATGCTTGTATGCTTGAAGTTGTGTGTTTGATACCCAAGTCCTATGGGTATTTATAGGTGTCAACCATTCTTCAAATACTGAAAATTGTATTATTAGCGTGCGCTAATAATACCTTATAGCGTGTGCAATCGATTCTGAGTTTGCTTTCCTGAACGGTCACAAAACTGTTCCAACGGTAAAATTGTATGGCTAGCGTACGCTAGTCATGTACTTGTAGCGTGCGTTATCGGTTGGTCAACAAGTCTTCAATCTTGACTTTGAAAGTGTTGGTTTGTCTCCCCAACGTCTCTTTATCCAACGGCTAAATTTGAACTTAGCGTGCGCTAGCAATCATGCATAGCGTGCGCTAATATTAATTAATTCCCGCTTTTTCCAGATTTCACGGATCTTCATTGACTTCTGCTTTTCCAATGGTAGAAACTCCAATAAGTTGTTGACTGATTTAGCGTGCACTAATAATATACCGTAGCGTTCGCTAAATGTTTTCTTTAGTAACGTACGTTACCCTGTGTATCATACGTAAAGCCCTTCTCATTTTGAGTCCAGTAGCTACTGGACTACTAACCATGTTATACGGTAATGTGCGCAAGTCATGAAGAGTAACGTGCGCTAAGTCCTTGTATTAGCGAACGTAAATAATTGTCCGTAGCGTGCGCAAGTCCTTTTCCTTTTTCTTTCCAGGCCTTACTATCCTCTGACTGGGGATGCGTTAGCGTGCGTTAATATTGTTGATTAGTGTGTGAAATATAGTAATTTAGCGTGCGCAAATGTTGAAGTTCTTGCGTGCGCTATCCATCAGGTAACTTCAGACTAGACTGCAGCTGGGATGAATTGGCTGTGAAAAATCCTCGATAGCGTGCGCTACTATGGTATAGGTAGCGTGCGCTAAGTCCATTTCGTTCCTTCAATATAACAACGTGCTGAGATTGATTTTATTAAATGTTTTGAATGAAATTATCATCAAAATACTTTTTGAGTCAACAATCTCCCCCTTTTTGATAATGTCAAAACATTTAATTTATACCTGCAAAAACGTCTTTAAAAGATTCGAATCAAGGTAACTTGATCGATATATTAGTATGTTTCGGTTTTTGGAGTATTCTCCCCCTTTTTGACATAAACAAAAAGGAACTCCCCCTGAATCGTTGCATTTTTAACAAATAATACCAAGAAGATGACATGAACAAAAACGAAATCACGTAAACAGCAAATGCCAAACTTCAACCAACCAAATGAAGGGAAATGCAAATTCCATTAAAACAGAGTTCAAGCAATACATAAAATTTCAAGACATGAAACATAAAAACCATTCGAATGATAAGTTTCTACAATCAAGCATCAAATTCCTAGAATCTAAGGTGCTGGATCGGAAGAGGAGGATGGGAATGGGAATGACGGATGTGTGTATCGAATGAAATCAGAGATCGGCCCGCGAATTTACCCGAATTCCGAACGAAGAAACCCGACTTCCATGCGAAGAGACTGAACATCCTCTCGAATTTCCATTTGAGAGGTCTCGATGCTCCGCATCCTGTAACACCCCCATAATGTAACACCCCCAGATCAAACCGGGAATATTACACGCCGCAGACCCTCTCCGTGAGGATCCACCAGGCTAGACATCAAAACAACACATTACATTACATACCGACGAATCAAAAATAACGGACCAATAGACCGATTTGGTCTTTCGTCACAGACTTACAAATCAAAATACATAAACTCATCCAGACTCATACCCACACAAGGGTAAAATACTTGCAACAATGAACAATAAGACAGCGGAAAAGACAATACAATGGACTCCGACTAACTGAACCCAAAACTGGCCTTCGTGTGATTAGTATCATTCGTCTTTCATCATCCCTCGTGCCGATCCTGTGTCTTGCTCCCGAAAACCCGCATGTACCTGGACACAATACAGATATCCACCCCCGACACTGGGGTTAGCAAAACTCCACTGTTCGCTAGTGCAAGAATAAACTGAAAAAACTAGCCAAACACAACACATTCCGAGAATATAACGAAAGACTTCGAGATATATTTAGTTAAAAATAGTTCAAGTCTTGAAAGGTAAACGAAGCAAGTAAGCATTGTGAAAACATTTCCAATTCTCGGGAGTTTTGAAAACATCAGAAATTAAAAAGGTTCTTAATTCCTCGAAAGCCATTTAGGGTCACGACCCCAAAGTTCATTTTTCAAAATACAAATCCGTTTAACAAAACACGGGGTCCACGACCCAACCATTCCGGTCATAAAACACAGGGTCCACGACCCGATCATCCACTTCAATTCACTTACAAGGTCACATTACACATAACACATTATTCCTATGCCATTCTAGCCAAACACCAAGACTCGAAATATAATGTCTCTCGACCCCGAGCACAAAGCATTGTGATACTCGGACAATATCACAATTAACGAAAACATCAACGTCATCCTCAAGATGAAAACCACAATCGGTAACCCGCGGCCGTACCCTTAGTATCGACCCCGGACATCCCGTCGGACACTCCGGTGGGAAACCACTTCCGCGGCCGTACCCTTAGTATCGACCCCGACATCCCGTCGGACACTCCGGTGGAAGTTCATCCACACACACACCAAGTCCACTTCCGTGGCCGTACCCCTTAGTATCGGCCCCGGACATCCCGTCGGACACTCCGGTGGAAGGAACAACACACACACACGTTCCAAAATCACGGTTGCAAACCACAAGCCTCGAAGGTCAATCACGGTATATATAGTCGAGGTACTTTACTAGAATGGCCAGTTCATCCAACATATATTCATAACCCAGAACTAATATTATCAACAAGAAAGCACACTATTCCAAAAGCACCGAACGGCACAACCAATATCACATAAATTCACATAATTCATCGATAACCACATGTCTCCACGTACAGCTTAAACAAAGGACTAAACTTCAAAACTTACCGACGACGTAATCACACACCAAGGCATCACACGAAAGTATTACGATCTTATACTCAACATTAATACACGTATCCAATTAAGCATATTAATTCTCGGGACACACGAGTCGTCTTTAAGAAAACCATGTTGGTAAATATACCGATACTTTTGAAAAAGATGGTTATGAATATTTATTTAGCACATATCGACGATTAACAACCATTATATCCACAAAACACGTAATGTATGGGCAAGATACTTGCCTCGATAATCGATGCGGACACTCCCACAATCACGGATTAGTCGGGACACCTCGAACACCTACGATTCTCGTGAAGACAACGAATACACCGACAATCGAAAAGCTTGAAGAAAACGACGAGCGGAAGGGTTCCGACTCGAATTCTTTGCGAAATCTGACCCTAACATCATACCATCAATAAATTAACGAGCGAACGAGGAAGAATAATCGTAGAACGCCGAATCCTCTCTATGACATTTTATCGGACACCTTCAAGGCGTCGATCAAGAACTCGAAGAAAACAACGAATCGATACGATCCAACTATGGAATAACAAGGGAAAAGATGTAATACATCTCAATAATCATCAATCTATCATAATACCAAGTTAAATCGGATTAATCGGACGAAAACAACCAAAATACCCAAAATCCCCAAAATCTCCCAAAAATGGGTTCTTAGAAGATTACCTTGAGTGATTCAAGTGTTAAGATCCGTAGAACACGCGTTAGATTGATTATCCGAGCCTCACAACCGAAAAGAAATGATGAAAATCGACCGGATGAAGAACTCTCCCCTCTATACTTCTCTCTCGCGACGCAGTGGAAAAATGGGGAAGAAAATGAGTTTCACGCTCAAAACAACACGTTTATAGTGTAACACAGCAGGACCTATCGGCCGGCCTATCGGCCGATAGGCCCAACCGATAGCCATACTGAATGTAGGCAGTAGAGTCTATCGACCCCCCCTATCGGCCGAAAGGCTCCTGGAAGTGCTCGGCCAAAAACTGAAACGACCATAACTCTCTCGTCCGGACTCCGATTGACTCACCGTTTGAACCATTGGAAAGCTAATTCAATGTTCTATAATATTGCAAAGATTTATAATTTTTGGAGTTACCAAAAATTAATGGTGATCTAACAAAGACGAACTCATACTTAGAAAAGTCGTTTCGTAATCCTGAATTCAACAAAACGACACCGAAACCCGAACCTGAATACGAACCGAAGATACGGTTACGAAGTACTCACAAAGACGAATCTAAGAGCTAGTAGGACACACAATTCCGACCACCCGAAGGCTCGAAATTCGACAACGGAAGGTAATTACCCCAAACTTTGGGAAATTACGAAAATGGCCCAACTGCCCGAAAATCACCATACGACAACGAATAATCAAACCAAAGCTCACAACACGTATAACAAAGTTAAACGGACTTGCGGGAAACTCGAAACAACAGTTTAGGTCGAGATTCGCAAGAATCGAACTCAAGTGCGGGAAAGTCGCTAAAAAGCACAGAACTCAACGAAACGACACCGAAACGAACTCGGATGTCAAAAAGTGTAGAATTAATTATTCTCAGAACGACGAAACGGACATGAGCGAGTCGTCAAAACAGACTTCCGCCGAAAAAAAATAATTACCGGAAATCGAAAATTGCGGATATTACATTCTACCCTCCTTAAAAGAAGTTTCGTCCGAAACTTAAAACAAGTAGGGAGAAGAAATATTCCGCCAGGAAAACTCAACGAGATACACAAGAATGCGTAACTAACGCCCAACGGCGAAATGTTACAAACAACACAAAGGAGTATACGCGTGGAAAACACGCTCCACGGCGACCAACACAACGTCGCCGTTAGGGATATAATAAAAACCAACAAGTGACAACGCGTCATCAAGCGGATAATATAGCCAAGTCAATTATCCGACAATCACAAAACACAACGACGAAAATCAATATGATTGACCAACCCAACGGTACATCGATCAAAACGCGAGTCAACCGAACAAACACGAAATCCCACCGCCTAAGGGTGGAAGATCGAAAGCGAAACTAATTTCCCGAATCAAGGGAATTACGAAGGAGCCCGAATGTTCGCCAATCACGGAACGAGGTCAATATAAACCGAACAATCAAGCGATCAAACCACAACGAACGAGACAACAAAGATCGAAGAATCATGTTCGAATTACAAAGAACAATAAAGTTCAAACAACAACTCCCGTGATGATCCGGTGAGAACTACAAGACATGCATTGCGAAGATCCACAGAAAGGGAATAGCGATTGAAAAGTCACAAAGACAACGAGTTATTCGAAATAACACCACACTCGTTCGATCAACAAAAGCAAGGAGCAGACAAGCTCGAAATGTCAACGAACATAAGCGAGTCGACAGAGTCGAAAATGTACAAGTTCAAGATCCACCACTTCGAATAAAAGAACTAGTAGAACCAAAGATGTTACTTCCGAACAAGGTTCACAAGAATCGAACCGAATTCGGAAAGTGACGGCGATAACAGTTGACCCAAAACAAGATCACAGCTCGTTCGAATGATGACCCCGAAATACAAAACAAGTTCAGACAGTATCAACGAACACGAGCGAATCGATAGACTGGAGAAAGAGAAAATACAGAAGTCTAAAAACAACACGGGTACTACATTCGACCCTTTATAAAAGAAGGTCGCCCCCGCAGCTCACAACAGCAAAATCAAGGTGACGACACAACAAGCAACCGACAGAAACATCCTTCAAAGGCCTCTCAAAGCCGATTCTGATATCTGTGCTGAAGCGCGAACTCCGAAAGTCTCGGTAGCCACTTCACAAAACTGAACTCGGTGTCCCTCGAGTCCACCCTTGAAATGTGTCATCGACGAGAAAGACAATTTACACGTGCATGCCCCGGCACATCACGATTGAAACGCCTCGGCTCGGCATACCGAAAATATAAATGCTCGATACAATGGATCAAAATACCGCAAAACAACATACCGGAGATGCCAACTCAGCATAACATATCAACGCATACAAAAATCACAACAACAACGGCATCATTCGAAGATTACAACATCCCGAACGACAGCCATCACACAATCACAAACATCATGAAACAATCACCCATGTGTATAACGCATAAAAATTCAGGCTTTAACAACCCACACTAGTGCGACAATACGCAATCACCACGAGGCGATAAACAGTAAACACCAGTTCACACCTCTCACAGAGGGCCAACAAAACATATGCGTGGCGAATGACTCGACGCTCGCGCCACCAATTCAATCACAATTCGGGGTTGACACCGCAACGAAAGTTCGAAAACCATACACGCATTTCCGGTCCGCAAACAGGAATGATAGGTTTTAAAAACGAGAACCACCTTTTGAAAACAGTTTGGAAACACCAGTTGATCTTGAGTATCATTTACAAAAAGTTAAACAAACATCATTTTCGAGACTCTGTAATTCATCTTGCGTTTGAACTATAATGAGGACACCTTTCTTTTAGTGAAAAACTTTCAGAATATCCGACCCTCGGGTCTAAGTATAAATGTTTCTAAACATCGAAAATATCTCAAAACATTTTGGTCCTCGAGGTAGAAAAATTTTGAAACAGATAGTTGCGCTAGTAGGCGCCTTCAAAATACAATCATTTAAAGTACGTCTCGAATTTTATTTTCTAAGATACTCAAGGTTTTCAAAGATAATACAATGGGCTACAATTCCCAAAGATTTCAGGTAAATACACGGAATATTATAGCGCCGTGGGTCCCGCACCGGAACCCACCAGGCTAAAAACCAATTACAAAAATGCCCAAAAAGGTCGATGACGGTAGTACTTATCAACTCACAAAATCACTTGAAAACACCCAACTACCGTCAAAACGGTCAAGGCCAACAACTCGGTTAAAGGAATCGGTTTTGAAATAAAAATTGATCGGTAAAATACCGAAAGCTATTACAAAGGAACTCACTCAGCGGAAAAAGGAAATACAGTCCAACATGCACAATCCAGCAACTACTCCTCACATGAAAGAAATATGAGAGTCAAATAGTCACGTATCAAGAAATCAAAATCCATAAAAGGACTCCGTCACTTAATAAATAATCATAAAAAATATAGCTCGTGTCACACGAGGCACAACACAAAGAAGGGAGACTTACATCCACAGATCGCACGCAGATGATGGCTGCATCCTGATACTAATCACGGCCGACATTCCAAACGACGCGTCGCGACACGACATCAGTCAGACAAAATCTGACAAAACAAGACTCAACAACACATAACTCGACCCGACAGCCTAGGTTTCCTCAACCTAAGCTCTGATACCATAAATGTAACACCCCAGATCAAGCGGGAATATTACACGCGCGAGACCCTCTCGTGAGGATCCACCGAGCTAGACATCAAAACAACACATTACATTACATACCGACGAATCAAAAATAACGGACCAATAGACCGATTTGGTCTTTCGTCACAGACTTACAAATCAAAATACATAAACTCATCCAGACTCATACCCACACAAGGGTAAAATACTTGCAACAATGAACAATAAGACAGCGGAAAAGACAATACAATGGACTCAGACTAATCAACCCAAGCGGGCCTTCGTGTGATTAGTATCATTCGTCTTTCATCATCCCTCGTGCCGATCCTGTGTCTTGCTCCCGAAAACTGCATGTACACGGACACAATACGAGATATCCACCCCGATTACTCGGGGTTAGCAAACTCCTTTGTTTCGCTAGTGCAAGTATAAAGTGCAAATACGAGCCATACACAACACATTCCGAGAATATAACGAAAGACTTCCGAGATATATTTAGTTAAAAATAGTTCAAGTCTTGAAAGCGAAGCGAAGCAAGTAAGCATTGTGAAAACATTTCCAATTCTCGGGAGTTTTGAAAACATCGAAATTAAAAAGGTTCTTAATTCCTCGAAAGCCATTTAGGGTCACACCCCAAAGTTCATTTTCAAAATACAAATCCGTTTAACAAAACACGGGTCCACGACCCAACCATTCGGTCATAAAACACGGGGTCCACGACCCGATCATCCACTTCAATTCACTTACAAGGTCACATTACACATAACACATTATTCCTATGCCATTCTAGCCAAACACCAAGACTCGAAATATAATGTCTCGACCCGAGCACAAAGCATTGTGATACTAGGACAATATCACAATTAACGAAAACATCAACGTCATCCTCAAGATGAAAACCACAATCGGTAACCGCGGCCGTACCCCTTAGTATCGACCCCGGACATCCGTCGGACACTCGGGTGGGAAACCACTTCGCGGCCGTACCCCTTAGTATCGACCCCGGACATCCCGTCGGACACTCGGTGGAAGTTCATCCACACACACACCCAAGTCCACTTCCGTGGCCGTACCCCTTAGTATCGGCCCCGGACATCCGTCGGACACTCGGGTGGAAGGAACAACACACACACACGTTCCAAAATCACATTGCAAACCACAAGCCTCGAAGGTCAATCACGGTATATATAGTCGAGGTACTTTACTAGAATGGCAGTTCATCCAACATATATTCATAACCCGAACTAATATTATCAACAAGAAAGCACACTATTCCAAAAGCACCGAACGGCACAACCAATATCACATAAATTCACATAATTCATCGATAACCACATGTCTCCACGTACAGCTTAAACAAAGGACTAAACTTCAAAACTTACCGACGTAATCACACACCAAGGCATCACACGAAAGTATTACGATCTTATACTCAACATTAATACACGTATCCAATTAAGCATATTAATTCTCGGGACACACGAGTCGTCTTTAAGAAAACCATGTTGGTAAATATACCGATACTTTTGAAAAAGATGGTTATGAATATTTATTTAGCACATATCGACGATTAACAACCATTATATCCACAAAACACGTAATGTATGGGCAAGATACTTGCCTCGATAATCGATGCCGGACACTCCCACAATCACGGATTAGTCGGGACACCTCGAACACCTACGATTCTCCGGCGAAGACAACGAATACACCGACAATCGAAAAGCTTGAAGAAAACGACGAACGGAAGGGTTCCGACTCGAATTCTTTGCGAGAAATCTGACCCTAACATCATACCATCAATAAATTAACGAACGAACGAGGAAGAATAATCGTAGAACGCTCGAATCCTCTCTATGACATTTTATCGGACACCTTCAAGGCGTCGATCAAGAACTCGAAGAAAACAACGAATCGATACGATCCAACTATGGAATAACAAGGGAAAAGATGTAATACATCTCAATAATCATCAATCTATCATAATACCAAGTTAAATCGGATTAATCGGACGAAAACAACCAAAATACCCAAAATCCCCAAAATCTCCCAAAAATGGGTTCTTAGAAGATTACCTTGAGTGATTCAAGTGTTAAGATCCGTAGAACACGCGTTAGATTGATTATCCGAGCCTCACAACCGAAAAGAAATGATGAAAATCGACCCCCGGATGAAGAACTCTCCCCCTCTATACTTCTCTCTCGCGTAGCGATGGAAAAATGGGGAAGAAAATGAGTTTCACGCTCAAAACAACACGTTTATAGTGTAACACAGCAGGACCTATCGGCCGGCCTATCGGCCGATAGGCCCAACCGATAGCCATACTGAATGTAGGCAGT
The DNA here is from genome assembly GCA_033398695.1 of Orobanche coerulescens. NCBI lineage: Eukaryota > Viridiplantae > Streptophyta > Magnoliopsida > Lamiales > Orobanchaceae > Orobanche > Orobanche coerulescens. The sequence continues at coordinate 136,434,993 of CM065811.1, read as the reverse complement.
AGAGTCTATCGACCCCCCCTATCGGCCGAAAGGCTCTGGAAGTGCTCGGCCAAAATCGAACGACCATAACTCTCTCGTCGGACTCGATTGACTCACCGTTTGAACCATTGGAAAGCTAATTCAATGTTCTATAATATTGCAAAGATTTATAATTTTTGGAGTTACCAAAAATTAATGGTGATCTAACAAAGACGAACTCATACTTAGAAAAGTCGTTTCGTAATCCCGAATTCAACAAAACGACACCGAAACCCGAACACGAATACGAACCGAAGATACGGTTACGAAGTACTCACAAAGACGAATCTAAGAGCTAGTAGGACACACAATTCCGACCACCCGAAGGCTCGAAATTCGACAACGGAAGGTAATTACCCCAAACTTTGGGAAATTACGAAAATGGCCCAACTGCCCGAAAATCACCATACGACAACGAATAATCAAACCAAAGCTCACAACACGTATAACAAAGTTAAACGGACTTGCGGGAAACTCGAAACAACAGTTTCGGACGAGATTCGCAAGAATCGAACTCAAGTGCGGGAAAGTCGCTAAAAAGCACAGAACTCAACGAAACGACACCGAAACGAACTCGGATGTCAAAAAGTGTAGAATTAATTATTCTCAGAACGACGAAACGGACATGAGCGAGTCGTCAAAACAGACTTCCGCCGAAAAAAAAATAATTACCGGAAATCGAAAATTGCGGATATTACACATAATACATCCGGAAATGTTACACGCCGTAGGCCCTTCTTACAAGGATCTACAAGGCTAAACTCTACTAGACTACAAAATGATTGACCGACCGGGGTCAATCTAAATACAACGCAGACCGACAAGGTCATTAAACAATTCAGAAACAAATGAACTTTACATCTCAATGACAAAAATAAACTTGAACACAGAAAAGAACGGCAATTTAATTTAATAAATGAATTCTACACCCATGCAAGGGTGAATACTCGAACGACAGAGAAATACCGACCAAAATGAAACAAAAGAAAAGACTCTAACTCTGGTGTGATTAGTATCATTTATCCTCCATCTCCTTCCCAGCCAATCCTGTGACTGCTCCCGAGCTGCCAAAACCTGAGTGCATAACAGGCACCCACCCCCCGAAAACTCGGGGGTTAGCAAACTGGAATTTTGCTAGTGCAAGTACATAATACACAAGATATACGAATAATAATAACACAAAACTCAACAGTCGTGAAACCTTAACACAAACCATACATTTAAATGGTCAACACAGAATGGCATTACATACACAAGGTGAAAGATAATCACATTGTCATATTCTCCGTACAGAACATAACACCAATGAAATTTTAAATGAGCCCAAGGAGTCAGAAAAATCCCTTTTTATAAAAGGAAAAGTATTTTGATAAGAAAGTTCGAAAACATTAATATTGACTCGGGCCATCTTGGGGTTTTGAAAATCAAATGGAAATATTTTAGAAAATACTTCAAAAGCTCTAGGGTCCTTGACCCAACATGTGGAAAAAATTTCCAAGAAAACTATTACGACATTATTCGAGGTCCTCGACCCAAATGATAAACACAATCACAAGCGAATCATTACAACATCTCACGGGGTTCTCGGCCCAATCCAAATAATATCATCACGAGATCAAATCTCAACATCTCACGGGGTCCTCGACCCAATACACGGAATAATCAACACAGTACAATCCAAGGCACATCCTCTCATTCAACAAATCCTGCTCAAGACCCCTGATTAATTAACCCTCAGAGATCTCGTCAAATATCCTTGGTTAATTAACCCTAATACAAACATTTAAAAAAAGTTGGAACGAACTCCAGAAACACAATTCGCGGTCTACATCAAGACCAACATTAAAAGCAAGTTGCAAAGATTTAAATTTCGAAAATCATTTGGTAACGGGGTCTTAGCTATCACTCAAATATCCGTTACCAATAAGCCTGCCAGGCGCCTCCCTTGTACACCTGTGTACCGGCGTTCACTCCACTATATTGGCCGCCCATTGCACATGTCACCGCGCCGGCGCTCACTCCCATAGGAGCCGCCCTTTGCTCGCGCATTAAGTAACACCGGTGTTCACCAATCATATGGAGCCGCTCATTGCAGCGTACATCAGGCCGGATTGCACGCCCCGCCCTCAGAGGTACCCGGATATGACGTCTCTCATGACAAGTATTCACATTATTACAAATATCAAGCATACAGCCAACCGTTGCAACAATTAGCAAATCAGTTCATCAATTCACATAGTTTATTCGCCAGTACGTAACTACACAAAATAAACAATAACTCGCATGTTATTCATCAAGACTTAGCACATTAGGCCTTCAACACTATCAATCAATACTACATGAATATCCTTATATCGTAACTCAACCGAAAATACAAACATTACCATATTACCTCTATAAACATCATTCGTACTTTAGTCTGAGTTGAGTACGTCGAATAATATTGGTATGAATCACCCAACATTTATCTCCATATGTATATTTATATACATATACATATATCTATACATATATCCACGCATATCTATATATATAATATAAATGCAGATATTCATAACATGATTCATACACTTCAGCAACAATGATTTCATGTAATTTTAATTCGTATATCACGGTACTTGCCTTGGTAATCTCTCGCGAATACTCCGGAAATACAGTTGATTGGAACAATCCAGAACTCCAACGAAAACGACGATCGGAGAGGCTCAACACTGGATTACCATAGGAAATTCGTCCTTAATATCCTATTATTAAATAAACAATCAATCACATGAGGAAAAGCATAAAAAGATGGCCGAACCCTAACTGTTTTCTTCGTAACGTAAGTTACACACATACGTAACGTACGTTACGTCTGCACGTTAGCGCACGTAAGCTACAAGGATTAGCGCACGCTAAGCATGCATTGGACAGTTCTTCTCAGTTCAGACGACTACCTTGCCTGAGGGTATAACGTATGTAATGCATAGAGCTTAACGTACGTTATATCCACACATATGATACTCATGTGAATCATAATGATCCTATGGTGTTGATGTCTATGAATTCCAAGTTAATCCTTCCATCATAAGACTCACTCCAAATCTTGATTATTGATCCTCAAAGGTTGATCGGAAAATCTGAGGTTGTTATCAACATTAAGTCTATGATCATTATGGAAACACCGTACAATACGGTTTATTAATCTCAGAAAATTTACCTTACTTGATCATCATAACAAGAGTCGGACTATAACGTTCTTAACTCGGGTAACTAAAGCATGAACATTCCAACTTCCAAAAACATGGTGTTCGGATAAAAATTATCTATGGAGCTTAATAATCTCGGTGGTATGTTCATAACATCCTTAAGAACATGAATTCAAGGTTGAGGTAGCATTTACATACCTTAATATGAAAGAAACGCAGAGACAAGAGGTAGCATCCAACTCCGATTGCTTGAATGCCAATCCAAGATGTTTCGTAACTTAAATGATCGAGTCTACGTGATCTATATGTGTTTTAGAGGGCTGGAGACCCTCTAGAAATGAAGGAAAACGAAGTACAAGTGAAATGGACGAAGAGAAATGAAATGGGGTGTTGTCCATATATATAATATCTTGAGCTTTACGTACGTTAGCCTTAGCCATTTACGTACGTAATCGACTTAGCGCACGCTACCATTCGATCTTAGCATACGCTATCGTTCACTGATAGCTTACTGTCTCGTTCTGTACTAGCTTACGTATGTTACTCCCTATGCATTACGTACGTAAGCTACACACATTAGCGTACGCTAGTTACAAACCTTAGCATACGTTAACACCCGTTGACGCCAAAACTGTCTAGGTTCATCCGCGGGAACCTTTCCGAGCCCCACCACCCGCCGTCCATGTGCTAGCCAGTCTGTTCAATTATTGACCTCCTTACGTACGCTACGTCTAGCTCGTAGTGTACGCTATCTCCAGTTCGTAACGTACGTTACGCTTTCCTGTTAGCGTGCATTACGACGTAGTTGCATGTGAAGGATTAAAAGTTGATATTATCATGCATGAGGATACGAATACGGAAACGATCGTACTTCGATTATTGTTAGCACCAATTCAGGTAATACAGGGTTCAAATGCGGACGAAAATACCCAACAATTTATCCGGATATTACATACTATCCCTCTTAAAAGAAGTTTCGTCCCGAAACTTAAAGTAGAGTGGTGGAACAACCAAGGAAAAATAACTACTTGCTCAGCCCCAAAACATCACGAGCGATGCGCGAATGCAAGGTTCTAAAAATAAAATGATTGGACCTAGGAAGTATCAGGGATGTCAATTGAGGCGATAAATTACACGTGAACATGAGAAGTTAGAGTGGAGAAGTAAAAGCTAACAGAATTAAGGAAATTCACCAGCGGCTCAGACGTACTAAAATCGCGTGTCGAGCTCGACCCACCGTATTCAAGTTCATAACACATTGGAAATATTAATTGCACGAGTGGGAATAATAGTTTCGAACAAAATTCTGCAAAGATTAAGTTCAGATGTGAATAGGCCACAATTATTCACGGAGTCTAACAAATCGGTTCTGAAATTCGTTCGAATGATGGTAGGTTCAGTAGAACATGGTAGTTTAAAATTGTCAAGAGGATCATAGATGAATCACCAATAATGAAAGTCTCCCAACACCGAAAATACTAAGAAGAGTACGGGTAATACGTGTCCCCGTACCAAGAAGACATTTCAGCCCCGAAACTTAAAACAGTAGGAGTTTGGAAACGAAAAACAATTAAAATGAAAACGATCAAAGTCACGATTGTTGGAAACAGTAACGACTAGAACACAACACAAAATCTTCATTCGCCTATGATAGGCTCTTCAGCAGAAGACATAAGGTTTCGGGACATTCTCCGGCCACTTGCTCTGCTCACCGACAGGGTAGCATTCTTTGCCAATTCGGAAATTATCTCACAATGTTTCTCCTGATGGCCTTCACACCCGCACCGATGACAAGTCAAGAGTGGGGAGGGACAGTTTACACGGATATGTCCCGTACGGTTGAAGTTGAATAACACTCTCTTCTTACCGGAAGTCACCGATGCGGGTTGGAGATTCCCAATGCTCATTCTCGACCGCGAAGACGACGCATTCAAACGACATAGGGGTTTGAGAACCTTAGTCTCGTCACCGCCCAAAAATTTTCCAGATGTCCTCGGTCTCTTTTCTCCATTCGTTGGCTCGGTCACTGAGGAGGTTTTATAGGTTATCGTCTGATCTTGATATTCCTTCACCGTAACATGAATCATTGTCGTACGAACCACCTCACCGCTTCCGCTTCCTATATTACGTCTACATCCGCCAGGGCTCGTCATGCTAATGCAGATAGTACCGTTTATTGTTATCACATAGTCAGTTGTATGGTATACCACAATTATCACAATAAGGTTTAATTAGCATCCTTAGAATAACGGTAATATCGTAAAGCACGAAATTTTCTGAAATCAACTTCCAGTCCTTCGTCTAGGACGATCATTATGCGTATGCTTTTAATGAAAAAAAAAATTTGAAACAAAAGCCAAGTCACGTTGTGCTCAAAACTTGTAAATACTGTCCTTTGTTTTGGAAGAGGAAGTTTATACAATGACTCTAAAAAAAATTTATTTTCGAGTAATGCCTACAAGAAAATTGAAAATCGAATTGTAACTAATTTGAAATATTTCAAAAGTGTTGAGTCCCAAATACCACAATTTTGAAAATCCTTCCTCTTCTACCAAAATGTTTATTCGAAAGAACTTTTCACCAAAATACATGACCATTCGACACGACTACATTAAATCATGAGGTTTACAATGTTAGGAAAATTTCAAAACACTACTTTGAAATATTCGTAATTCGGCCCGGAAATATTACCTGCCGGGGATTCTGCGCCGGAACCTACCAGGCTAAAAACCATTTAAAAATCATTTCAAAATATGCCAAAAAGCCGATGACGGTAGCATTTTCGAAAACTTACAAAATCATTTGTAAAATATTAAATACCGTCATAAAAATACCGTTAAATGTGCAAGACTAAAATGCCAAAATGTCAAGAGTCATTTCAAAGTAGTCACGCAGCGGATAAAATTAACACTCAAAGATTTATCCTACTGAAATGCAGAAATCGATAAATATGTTCGAATACCGAAGTATACCACATAACCATTCTCACTCGACGCGTATACGCATGTGATATCGTAAAACAATATAATCTCTAACAAGTTCAAACCCGAGGTTCACGTTAAGCACATTATAATCAAATACGTATATAAGGGGACTTACGATTCGGGAGGCTTACCATCATGGATTGCTTGAAGATGATGTTGGAACCACGATACTAATCACGACTCTGATGCGCGCGACTTACACAAGACATGGACTTGACCCAATGGCGTAGGTTTTTCGCAAACCTAAGCTCCGATACCATAGTTGTAACACCCCCAGAATACATCCGGAAATGTTACACGCCGTAGGCCCTTCTTACAATGATCTACAAGGCTAAACTCTACTAGACTACAAAATGATTGACCGAACGGGGTCAATCTAAATACAATGCATACCGACAAGGTCATTAAACAATTCAGAAACAAATGAACTTTACATCTCAATGACGAAAATAAACTTGAACACAGAAAAGAACGGCAATTTAAGAAAAGAACGGAGTAGGTTGGCACGAACCGACTACGAACCCGCCGACTCCACCGCCAACTCGCAACAATAAACTACGAACGAAGACAATAACAACAAAAATGAATTCCAAAGTACGACCCAAAGCCGCTGAATTCAAAGAACGAACGACGAATGTTCAAACGTTTTCCCCAAAACGGTCAAGAACACGATTCGTCCCGACAAAATACGAAAACGAAATTCCAAGTTGAGACATGGATATACAATCCATAGAATGTGTTTAACAACATCATTTAACCACAATCGATCCATCAAAAATGGAGGAAAAACGGGATCGAGTACAATCCCCCAAAAAGTCAATTTGAAGGAAATCAAGAAATATACTTCGATTCGACGAATAACGATGGATTAAATGATGTTAAACACAATAATACTACCAAGATTATTCATACCCATCATGAATTAATCAATAATACGGAACGAATCGGACAAAAACGCAAAAACCCCAAAATTCACGAAATTAGGGTTCTAGAAAATCTCACCTTGATTCGCTGGATCAAAGGATGATAACAGATGATTGATTGATGATATAACCTCAATAACTTCATGTATTTGTTTTTAAACAACATGGCTCCATAGTAAGATCACCCCCAGCCGCGGAAGAGAAGGAAAAGGAGGAGAAAAATGGCCAAAAACCCGTCTCCAGGGTCATAAATAGGCTGCACAGTGTGCCGCGGCCCAGCGGGAGTGTGCCGCGGCACAGGCCCAAAAATGGCTCCCAGTGGTCGGCAGTGAGCCGCGGCCCGGCCGACGTGTGCTGCGGCACCCGGTACAGTCGGTTTGGCCGAAAAATGCCACAGAGTGTGCCGCGGCCCTGCCGGCATGTGCCGCGGCCCACGGTGCGGCCTGCTCGGCCAGGAGCTGCCGAGCACTACCGGCCGTGACTCTGCCAAAAGTTGCCGAGCACTACCAGCCGTGACTCGGCCAGTGCCGGCCTCGCCCAGATTGCCCGGCCATGACTCGGCCGGGGCCAACTCCGACGGCCCGAACGACCCCGAAACCCGAACCTGAATACGAATCGATGGTACGGTTACGACGTACTCGCAAAGACGAATCTAAGAGCTAAGAGAACACACAATTCCGACCACCCGAAGGCTCGGAATTCAACAACGGAAGTAATTACCCAAAACTTTGGGAAATTACGAAAATGGCCCAAAACGTCCGAAAATCACGATACGCGATCGAAACACCAAACCAAAGCTCGCAACATGAATAATATCATCAAATGAACTTACGAGAAACTCGAAACAACAGTTTCAGACGAGATTCGCAAGAATCGAGCTCAAGTGCGGAAAAGTCGCTAAAAAGCTTGGAACTCAACAAAACGATACCGAAACGAACTCGGATGACAAAAAGTGCAGAATTAATCATTCTCTAAATGACGAAACGGTCATGAGCGAGTCGTCAAAACGGACTCCGGCAGAAAAATTTTTTTTACCGAAAATCGAAAATTGCGGATATTACACTATTATCCAAAAGGATGGAGAGCTAGATGGCGATGTGGCTCACAGAATAAAGGCAGGGTGGTTGAAGTGGAAGAGTGCCACAGGGGTTTTATGTGATCCTGGCATGCCTCATAGATTAAAGGGTCAATTTTACCGCACGGCAATTAGGCCTGCGCTGTTATATGGCACCGAGTGTTGGGCTGTAAAACAGTGTCACGTTCAAAAGATGAATGTGGAAAAGATGCGTATGCTACGATGGATGTGTGGTCATAGAAAAAAGGATCGGCTCAGAAATGAGGTGATTAGAGAGAAGGTAAGAGTTGCGTCTATAGAAGACAAGATGATGGAGAATCGATTACGATGGTTTGGTCATGTGAGAAGAAGACCTATTGATGCCCCAGTGAGGAGGCTAGAAAGTTGGGGAACAAGTAATGTTGTGAAAGGTAGAGGAAGACCCAAGAAAACTTGGATAAAGATGATTGAAAATGATATGCAGTTTCTTGGAATTGGAGAAAGTTTGGCGATGGAGAGGCAAATGTGGCGGGAAAGAACACGGATGGTGGATGGAGTCTGATTTTTTTTTTTAAATCCTATTTTCTTTTATTTCATGTTATCTTTTAATTTATTTTTCAGGATTTTTCAATTTTTTTTTTTAACATTCATTCTCTTTTTGTATTTGCTTTTACGTACTTTTTCCCTCTTTTTTCCTTTTATGTTATTTATATAACGATTATTGACGGTTTCAAAGTTTGATTCATGTTAGCCGACCCCAAATCATTTTGGGACTAAGGCTTAGATGTTGTTGTTGTTGTTGTTGGTCTATTATTGAGGGGATGGCTGGCATTGATCCGATATATTGTAATAATGATGGAGTTTTGGAGCTATTAGATGACTTTAGGTGTATAAATAGACCCCTTAGATCCATCATTATTCATCCTTCATCTTATATTTTTCCACTTTTTGTAATATTTTCTTTTTGTGTGAAGAACACACTTGTGTTCTTGAGTGATTTGTGTAATAGTGGTATAGAATATGTTGTTAAGGGAGCTTATTGCTTCTTTCTCCTTTATCTACTAAGGGAGTTAGGATCAATTCTTTCTATTTTTCAACTAATAATGACCACTCAAGCTTGTATTATGTTTATTAAACTCTTCATGGGCTAAGTTACTTAAGTTGGGATTATAAACAAGGTTAGTCATGTTATTTAAGTTTGTATAAAGATCTATAATGAATTACTTATTATTGTGTGTGATTTTCATTGTTTTACCAATCTTTATTTATTTGGCCAATAAATGACGATATTTATGGTCTTCATATGTTTCGAAAGAAAATATGTTTGATTAGATCAAATGATCTTCACTCTAAGTTGTTCTGGGGGATAGAAATATATCTCTAGACCTTGGATGATTCTTTGAGTTATTTTCATAAAACCTAATGCTATGTATTGAATCCAATCAACATAGAAATATAGTGGATGGATTCAATATATAAGGGGCGTTTTATAGTTCGAAAGAGAAACCGTCTTTTTAAGGAAAATCGAATCTACACAACATAATAAGTAAATTCATCTTATGATCTCCTATACATCTTCTATAACTAATGATGAACTAAGTTTGTAATCCAAACTATTTCATTTTATCTTCTATTAATCTATTATTAGTGCAATCTTTTATTTCCTTGAATTTTAGAACTATTATTGCATTTTCATTGCAATTGTCAAACCAAACTCTTAAATTGTTTGTTTCAATCATATAAATCTCTATAACAAATAGATAAATAGTGTATAATTCAATTTATAACCTAACTTCCTCGTGGGATCGATAAGCCGGACTCAAAAAGTCAACTTACTACTTGATACGATATCGTGCACTTGCGATAGTTACACTAAAGACGTGTCAATATACATAAACCGTTCGCAAGTCGATAAACTTAATTGGGCATTAAGTTTTGAGTAAGACTTGTATAACTGATGCTAGGACATGTGCATGTCTTGATAGCATAGTTATAAGTATATTGCTGGGACCAGTGTACTCGAACACGACTCATATTTGATTCAGTCACACGGTATTCACTCTTGGAGAGTCGATGACGAATCGAAAGGTTGTGATAGTATACATGGACATTTGGCTTGAGGGTTCAGTAAGAGATGTGCCTATGACGTTTAGTTTGTCATTAGAATAGTTAGACTCATTTGCTTAATTCCTGGGTCAACCTTGAAGTGCGGACTATACGGGCAGGTAGCAGTCTTTACTGTACACCAAGAAACGATTCTATCTCCTGTTAGTGAGCGGGTGAATGTCCTATACGGTTAATGGCAAATAAAATCATAAGTCTTTGGCCAAAGCATTCTGATCTAGTCGTATTGGATACACTAGTAATCAGTTGTAACACCCCAATAAGGCGGCTATTACAGTGTCGTGGACCCCACACTGGGACCCACCAGGCGATATCCAAAATACAGATTAAATACATAATACATGTGATACCGAACCAGAAAACATAGTACTTACTCCGATTTGGAGTTTACAGCAGTATGTCTTACGGCCTTATTGTACACAGGATCCAAAACATAAGTATAATCCATATGGAGATGGAATATACCTTAAATAACAATACATTTGTTCATATTTAAAATAAAGCGGAAAGATAACATTACACGGTACGAACATGACCGGACTCAAAAGACTTGGGCCCCCCGAACTAGTATCCTTCGAACCCTTCGTCATCACCCTGATCTTCCCGTGCCTTGCCCTTTCCTCGACCTAAAATACAACACAAGTATTTTGCCCAACACAGGGTCAGATATACATGATAAATGATTCTCAAGATATTATACAATTCACATATATCAGATTTCAAGGATAACAACCCGACTAATGAACATACCCCTCGGACGTATGAACGGTTAGTCACAAAACGTCGAACACATCCAAATATAAAAATGGACTATGAACGACTAAGATAGTACGGCTCAAGAGGGACATCACAGTACGCCCGATCCGAATATGTGTCAGTGCACATGTCCACCCCGTATACGGAATCCCGGATATACGTGGGACAATGTACCTAATTAGCCTCAACGAACTACGTCTCGTGTGCACAGCCCAACACGGAAAATATTCACGCATGACTATATATGTGCCCGGCTAAAAATCCTACACAATATCCATTCGGAACGTAGATATGACTCCGGATATGTCACAATGCAACATGACAACGAATTCAATAATTCACAAATCCGATTAAAGATCGAGGACTCACCGAAATGACAATAAGATCAACGATATCAAGGGTTCGAAAGTGACGAACTTGGGAATACAATCCCACGATGAAAACAGGACATCGTTAACAACAACCTCAAATCACAAGACACAAGTTTATAGGTGCTTCATATACACGAAATGCATAACCATCATAAGAATCCACACATCATTATAACCAAGCAAGATAACTTGCCTCAATACGGAGGCGAGAATAGTCCTTCCTTCTCAAACAAACAAACGGCCCTCGATTCAAAATCGGTTACTCGAACAATCAACCTTGAATGAAGTATATTTTACTCAATGATACGTTCATATGATCATCTATACCAAATTTTAACGAGACAACATCCTAATTCCCATTTGAGCAGTTCAACTTTTTAAGATATTGAAGTGTTACTCCAAGAACCTTATTCAATGCCAATCTATTCTTACAATTGATTACAAAATGTTTACCAAATGTTTGCTGGATTAAGAATTGATCCATAATGTGTTAAACAATAATCTCCTACCCTTTAAACTTATCAAGAATATCTCAATTGATTACAAGTAAAAATCTGCATTACACACAATCACTAGTGATAAATCTATATCATGATCATGAAGACTATCTCAAGTTTAACACCATCCTTATAATCTTCTAACCAACCTCGAGATTCAAATATCATACCTCTGAATTTACCTAGCTTAGGTTCAAGAAGGTCATTTCATTCTTCTAATGATCAACAAGGGTTTCTTAAAACATTTTATGGTAATTATTCCAACAAGTCATTTACATTACAATGAAACAAGGACTATTATTATTCCAATGGTGTTATTAGTCGAGCAAGGAGAGTGTGGTTTCACTAAACATGATCATCATTATTCAAAACACCAAGAACACATCATTACAAATCCCCTAATTATCATATTCATCATTAAGTTTGTTGGAAGCTTAACTATAAACATGTTTAGCTTGATTAATTCATCACTAGGTGGAGTATACTTAATCACTATCATTATAATTACGGGATTATAGGGTTAAATCGTATAACATACCTTCCGAATTGAAGAACAATACACCAAAACCACAGGAACACAATCTAAGCTTCAAGAATGACTCCAACTCCCAATCAACAAGCTCCAAACTCAAAATGTAAAGCTCAAACACAAGTTGGGAGAAGGTAATTTTGATCTAGGGATGAAGGGGGATGATTATATGGGTAAAAAATTAGAGGTTGGACGTGCAAAATGAAAGACACAAGTTGTCTTTTTATAACAACACAGTTCGTTACGTACGTTATCACAAGAGGATAACGTACGTTAACAGCTTTACGTACACTACACAAAAAGTGTTACGTACGTAAGATAAGTCCAGAGGCTGCTGGACTGAAATACGAACATCATTACATACGTTACCGCATGAAGCTTTACGTACGTAATGTAGGTCAACTAGGTTGCCTCCAAAAGATCAGATATTCGAATCCCGTCCGGCCCCACATGCCGAAAGTTGAGATCGGATACGATTACACTGGTTATGTACGTAACAGGTGCCTCTTTACGTATGTAAAGGCCTTAAAATAAGGATTAGCGTACGTTAGGCTCAGGTTTAATAGCTCAAAAATGTACTTATCTATATAACGTTGAGAATTCAATCATAGTGCGAGTGATCGTTATTATTATGTTTATTTATGATATATTCCAACATCAATAAACATTACACAAATGCAACAAGACTACAACAGTATTGAATTATCCGAATAATACAACAGTAAGTAAGAATTTCCGTCGGATATTACATATTCCCCCCCTTAAAAGGGGTTTCGTCCTCGAAACTAAGGGGTAAACAATTCAGGATACCTCTCTTGAATGCTTCTCTCCATCTCCCACGTGGCCTCCTCGGCCCCGTGTCTTGACCACTGAACCTTCAGTAGGGGAATCGTCTTATTCCGCAATTGTTTGATCCTCCTCTCAAGTATCCGTACGGGGCGCTCCTCATACGGATGATGCTCCGCTAAATCGATCTCATCGAACTATAGTACATGACTCGGATCAGCAACGTATTTCCTTAACTGGGAGACATGGAAAACGTTATGAATCCGGCTCAGGGCTGGTGGTAAAGCCAGGTGATAGGATAAATCCCCTACTCGTTCCAAAACCTCAAACGGCCCGATATACCTCGGACTCAGCTTGCCTCTCCTCCCAAAACAAAAAACTCCTCGAGTAGGGGACACCTTCATTAGTACATGGTCGCCAACCTCGAACTCAAGCGGTCGCCGGCGGTTGTCTGCGTAGGACTTCTGTCGGCTTTGAGCCGTCAATAAACGACTCCTAATCAGAGCAATCTTCTCACGGGATGCTAACAACATATAGGGTTCTGTACCCAAGGTTTCAGATGGATCGTCCTAACACAGAGGGGATCTACAACGATGGACATACAACGCTTCATAAGGTGCCATCTGAATCGAAGTGTGCCAGCTGTTATTATAAGTGAATTCCACCAAAGGTAGTTGGGCCTCCCAATCATCCTTCCAATCGAGAACGCACGCCCTCAGCATATCCTCTAAAGTTTGGATAGTCCTCTCAGTCTGACCATCCGTTTGTGGGTGAAATGCTGTGCTGAAGTTCAATTGCGTACCCATCGCATGATGAACTGCTTTCCAAAAATATGACACGAATCGCCCGTCACGATCTGATACAATACTCTTAGGGGTACCATGTAACCTTACAATTTCTTTGGTAAATAGTTGGGCCAATCTCTCGGGTCCCCAAGTGTCTTTAATCTCCAGAAAGTGGACTGATTTGGTCATACGATCCACAATCACCCAAATCGCATTCATCCCTCGACGACTCGTCGGCAAGCTGGTGATAAAATCCATCGATATGTCCTCCCATTTCCACTCGAGAATCGGAAGCGGTTTCAGCATTCCTGCGGGTCGCTGGTGCTCAATCTTAACTTGTTGACAGGTTAGACACCTCGAAACGAACTCCGCAATTTCACGTTTCATACCTCCCCACCAATAATATTGTTTCAAATCCTTATACATTTTGCTAGACCCCAGGTGGATAGAGTACGGGGTAGCATGATCTTCTCTCAGGATAGAATTCCTTAATTCATCATCTGCAGGTACACAAACTCAGTTCCTGAAGCGTATCAATCCATCATCGTGTATCACAAAGCCAGGAGCTTTCCCTTGAGTTATTTCATCGCGAACTCGAGATAAGAATGGGTCATAACTTGCTTCGATCTAATTATATCCTCAAGGGACGATGAAATCTCAAGTGTACAGAGTTGTCCTTGAATACGTTGTAACCAGACTTCAATTTCCAGCCTCACCAATTCTAACTACAATTCCCTCTGAGTTGTTAGGCGGGCAAGCATCTGCTCCTGTACTGTTTTACGACTCAAAGCGTCAGCAACTATATTTGCTTTGCCCGGATGATAAAGGATCTGATATCATAGTCTTTGATGAGTTCTAGCCACCTTCTATGCCTCATGTTTAACTCCTTCTGAGTAAAAATGTACTTCAAGCTCTTGTGATCAGTAAAAATCTGACAGGTAACTCCATACAGATAATGACGCCAGATTTTTAAAGCAAACACCACGGTTGTGAACTCTAAATCATGGGTGGGCTAGTTGACCTCGTAAGGTCGTAGATGTCTCTATGCATAGGAGATCACCTTCCCGTTATGCATTAGTACACACCCAAGGCCCTGTTTAGATGCGTCACTATACACTACAAACCCTTCCGTTCCTTTCGGTAGGACTAAAATAGGTTTCGAAATCAAACGACTCTTAAGTTCATCAAAACTCCGCTGACATGCCTCTGACCATAAATACTTCTTATCCTTCCTCAGCAAATTAGTCATTGGTTGGGTAATTTTGGAAAAACCTTCCACGAACCGTCGGTAATAACCTGCTAGTCCCAAGAAACTGCATACTTCCTTAACGTTCTTTGGTGGTAACCAGTCTCGGATAGCTTCTGTCTTCTGTGGGTCTACTCGCACCCCATCAGCTGATATCACATGTCCGAGAAAGATAACTTCATTTATCCAGAACTCACATTTAGAAAACTTTCCATAAAGCTGCTCCCGTCTTAACGCCTCGAGAACCAGATGGAGATGACGCTCGTGCTCTTCATGGTCACGAGAATAGATCAGAATGTCATCAATAAAAACGACTACAAAGCGATCCAGATAATTAATAAAGACTCGATTCATCAGTTCCATGAATACTGCCGGTGCATTCATCAGTCCAAAAGGCATCACTACGAACTCATAATGTCCATAGCGAGTATGAAAAGCGGTCTTCGAAATATCAGACTCACGAATCCTCAACTGATGGTAACCAGACCGCAAGTCGATCTTAGAAAACACAGCAGCCCCCTGAAGTTGATCCAATAAATCATCAATACACGGCAATGGATATTTTTTCTTAATGGTTACCCTGTTTAGCTCACGATAATCAATACACAGACGTAGGGATCCATCCTTCTTCCGTACAAATAGTACTGGTGCTCCCCAAGGGGACGCGCTAGCTCTAATGTAGCCCTTCTCGGTCAAATCCTCAAGTTGGCTCTTCAGCTCCTGCATCTCAGTTGGAGCCATAAGATACGGTGCTTTTGAAAGCGGGGACATACCAGGCTCTAGCTCAATATTGAATTCTACATCACGATGTGGAGGTA
This sequence comes from Orobanche coerulescens, assembly GCA_033398695.1. NCBI lineage: Eukaryota > Viridiplantae > Streptophyta > Magnoliopsida > Lamiales > Orobanchaceae > Orobanche > Orobanche coerulescens. Next base: position 136,418,914 of record CM065811.1, on the reverse strand, counting down.
AGCCTGTCAACTCATCTAGAAATACGTCTGGGTAGTCTCGGACTACCGGAATATTGATCAATTCAACTGGTCGATCCGTTGTCTTAGTCATGTAATACCAATAGCCAATACATCCTTGATTAAGTAGTTTCACTGTTTTCATAGCGCTGATGATTCTCCCGGAACGGCTGGGATTGTCACCCTGGAAGGTACACTCAACACCACCGTCAGATGTGACGGTCACTGTTCGCTTGCGGACACTAATTATGGCATCATGACGATCCATCCAATCGATACCCAAGATCACATCATCTTTAGGTAAATCGACCACAATTAAATTTGACAACCACTCACGGTCGTTCATACGAATCGAGCAGTCCTGAACTTCACGATTCCCAACAATTCTTCTACCATCAGGTAGTCCAATTATATAAGGTTCACAATTGATAACATGCTCTAATTGCAAACGACTCAAATAGGAAACAGATAAAAAGGAGTGTGAAGCACCGGTATCAAAAAGAACACAGACAGGCTGAGATTGGATCTCGAGAGTACCTGCAATCATGCGGCCGGGATCTTGACCTTCTTCATCTCGTAGACTCGGGTTTTGCGGCCCCGGCACGAGGTACCACTTGATTTCCGCCCCATCCCTTTGTTTGCCTGGGTAGTCGATAAGAAGCGGACGGAGGTACGATCTGAATCAAGATGCAGATCGAGCATGAGGTGTTGTGGGAGTACGTCCTGGTCCACTCCTGCAATAACGAGCACGATGTCCATTTTTCCCACAAGTATGGCATGACACGGCTGGCCTTGGGCATTTCGAATTGATGTGCCCCTGGTCTCCACAGTTATAGCACACTTAGATAGGCTGACTGCTCGAGGTTGCGATCCAGTTGGCTTCGACGCCGTAGGTTGCCGTTCAGAAGGATTTTTTGGCACTGGTTGGGGTCTCTTGAATGTTCCCCTATTGCTGTATGACTGGTTCTGGTTCCTGAATTTCTTGTTGTTAGACTGCGGTTGCTTCTTGGAAATTTCTTTCACGGTCAATTCGTACTCCAGAGCCTTCTCAATAAACTCTGGTAGGGTCACACAATGATGGTTCAACAGCTGCATTCTCATTTGGGGTTTAAGCCTTTTGAGAAAGTATTTGATCTTATCTGCCTCCGTTAGGACAATCGTCGCGGCAAAAGGAAGAAGTGCCTGGAATTTCTCGGTGATAGATAGTACGTCATCATCTTCGGACGGATCCGGGTTAAACAATTCTGATAGTTTGGCCTCGCGGAGAGGACCCGGATAGTAACGGTCTAGCATAAGATTTTTAAATTCCTCCCAAGTACATACACCATCAGCTGGCCTCACCGAAAGCCACCAAGTGTGGGCGCCCTTGCCCAAGTAGTAAGCTGCTACGGAGACGCGATTCTCTGCTGGACAGTTTACCATATCGAACAATTTCTCGAAGTGTTCGATCCAATGCACGATATCAGCCGGCTCAGAGGAACCTTCAAAAATCGGGGGTCGCTGGCGAGAGATGTCGCTGATGATCCGATTCACCGGTCCGCCATGTACACGGGGTGGCCCCTGATGCTGGTCGGTAGCATCTCTCTGCATAGTTTCCATTAACTGACCCATTTGGGCCATCTGAGCCATCATTCCCTGCATCACAGTGTAAGGATCGACACGAGCATCCTCGCGTCCAGTGTGGTGTGATTGATCCCTAGAAGGCGAATCACTGCCTGCGGGACTATGCTCTGCATTCGCTCGCCTGTTGGCTCATGGTATCGGGATTCGGCCCCTTCTGCGGCCTCGTCCCCCTCTGCCACGGCCTCTCAAATTTCTTTCCATACTGAAAGAATCAATTCGTAAAGATAACCATAAGTACAGTTCATGATACCAATCAGAATTCATGCTAAGTTAATGGCAGTAAGAAATTACATATTCAAGAAAACAGTTCGTAATGAGTTATCGTCACTACGAGGGTCACACAGAATATCATATCGACCTTTGAGTCGAATGATTTCAATCATATAATCAATCCAGAATTTTATTTGTATCATCAATCAGATAATTCCTGCCACAAACCCTTAAAATGCCAAGATCAATAAAGAGATCCATTCAGATATCAATATCATGTCAGTAATTTAATCATGGTTCGTAAAGTACGTACCGCATTTGGCGCGTAGGATCAGGCGCTCGCACGGGTCACACGTGACACGAAGGTCTCTTGATACTAGTTCAATACACAAAGACTAAAAAAAAATGACAGTTTGCTCTCCGATACCATCTTCTGTAATACCCCAATAAGGCGGCTATTACAGTGCCGTGGACCCCACACTGGGACCCACCAGGCGATATCCAAAATACAGATTAAATACACAATACATGTGATACCGAACCACAAAACATAGTACTTACTCCGATTTGGAGTTTACAGTGATGTAACTACGGCCTTATTGTACACAGGATCCAAAACATAAGTATAATCCATATGGAGATGGAATATACCTTAAATAACAATACATTTGTTCATATTTAAAATAAAGCGGAAAGATAACATTACACGGTACGAACATGACCGGACTCAAAAGACTTGGGGCCCCCGAACTAGTATCCTTCGAACCGTTCGTCATCACCCTGATCGTCCCGTGCCTTGCCCTTTCCTCGACCTAAAATACAACACAAGTATTTTGCCCAACACAGGGTCAGATATACATGATAAATGATTCTCAAGATATTATACAATTCACATATATAAGATTTCAAGGATAACAACCCGACTAACGAACATACCCCTCGGGCATATGAACGCTTAGTCACAAAACGTCGAACACATCCAAATATAAAAATGGACTATGAACGACTAAGATAGTACGGCTCAAGAGGGACATCACAGTACGCCCGATCCGAATATGTGTCAGTGCACATGTCCACCCCGTATACGTAATCCAGGATATACGTGGGACAATGTATCTAATTAGCCTCAATGAACTACGTCTCGTGTGCACAGCCCAACACGGAAAATATTCACGCATGACTATATATGTGCCCGGCTAAAAATCCTACACAATATCCAATCGGAACGTAGATATGACTCTGGATATGTCACGATGCAACATGACAATGAATTCAATAATTCACAAATCCGATTAAAGATCGAGGACTCACCGAAATGACAATAAGATCAACGATATCAAGGGTTCGAAAGTGACGAACTTGGGAATACAATCCCACGATGAAACGGGACATCGTTAAGAACAACCTCAAATCACAAGACACAATTTTATAAGTGTTTCATATACACGAAATGCATAACCATCATAAGAATCCACATATCATTATAACCAAGCAAGATAACTTGCCTCAATACGGAGGCGAGAATAGTCCTTCCTTCTAAAACTAACGAACAGCCCTCGATTCAAAATCGGTTACTCGAACAATCAACATTGAATGAAGTATATTTTACTTAATGATACGTTCATATGATCATATATACCAAATTTTAACGAGACAACATCCTAATTCCCTTTTGAGCAGTTCAACTTTTTAAGATATTGAAGTGTTACTCCAAGAACCTTATTCAATACGATTCTATTCTTACAATTGATTACAAAATGTTTACCAAATGTTTGCCGGATTAAGAATTGATCCATAATGTGTTAAACAATAATCTCCTACCCTTTAAACTTATCAAGAATATCTCAATTGATTACAAGTAAAAATCTGCATTACACACAATCACTAGTGATAAATCTATATCATGATCATGAAGACTATCTCAAGTTTAACACCATCCTTATAATCTTCTAACCAACCTGGAGATTCAAATATCATACCTCTGAATTTACCTAGCTGAGGTTCAAGAAGGTCATTTCATTCTTCTAATGATCAACAAGGGTTTCTTAAAACATTTTATGGTAATTATTCCAACAAGTCATTTACATTACAATGAAACAAGGACTATTATTATTCCAATGGTGTTATTAGTCTATCAAGGAGAGTGTGGTTTCACTAAACATGATCATCATTATTCAAAACACCAAGAACACATCATTACAATTCCCCTAATCATCATATTCATCATTAAGTTTGTTGGAAGCTTAACTATAAACATGTTTATCTTGATTAGTTCATCACTAGGTGGAGTATACTTAAATCACTATCATTATAATTACGGGATTATAGGGTCAAATCGTATAAAATACCTTCATAATTGAAGAACAATACACCAAAACCACAGGAACACAATCTAAGCTTCAAGAAAAACTCCCAATCAACAAGCTCCAAACTCAAAATGTAAAGCTCAAACACAAGTTGGGAGAAGGTAATTTTGGTCTAGGGATGAAGGGGGATGATTATATGGGTGAAAAATTAGAGGTTGGACGTGCAAAATGAAAGACACAAGTTGTCTTTTTATAACAGCACAGTTCGTTACGTACGTTATCACAAGAGGATAACGTATGTTAACAGCTTTACGTATGCTACACAAAAAGTGTTACGTACGTAAGCTAAGTCCAGAGGCTACTGGACTAAAATACGAACATTATTACGTACGTTACCGCTTGAAGCTTTACGTACGTAATGTAGGTCAACTAGGTTGCCTCCAAAAGATCAGATATTCAAATCTCGTCCGGCCCCACACGCCAAAAGTTGAGATCGAATACGATTACACTGGTTACGTACGTAACAGGTGCCTCTTTACGTACGTAAAGGCCTTAAAATAACGTACGTTATGCCTAAGGATTAGCGTACGTTAGGCTCAGGTTTAATAGCTCAAAAATGTACTTATCTATACAACGTTGAGAATTCAATCATAGTGCGAGTGATCGTTATTATTATGTTTATTTATGATATATTCCAACATCAATAAACATTACACAAATGCAACAAGACTACAACAGTATTGAATTATCCGAATAATACAACAGTAAGTAAGAATTTCCGTCGGATATTACATCAGTCGGTCTTGATTTACATTAACACATGTATAGTGTCTAGTCAATAGTAGGGTTTGACTTTACCGTGACCTGAAGACTTGACCGGGACATTTGATGAAGAGTCTATACATATATGGTATTCACGACATAATGGTTCTGAAATGATCCCATCATTCATTCTCAGTCAGGGTTTTATAGTGCGGCCCGCTAGGCTGGCTAAGTGCTGCCCGCACTCATTGGTTTCCAATGCCGGCTGAGACGGACCTACAAAGTCGCTCATCATGATCTTTGATGGATAAATATGAATTTATCATCTCTCTATTAATATTTCATATTGGATATCTAATTATGATTTATTGGATAAATCAAATAGCGGTCTTATGAATTGAAATTAAGTTACTGGTAATTAATTTAATTTATAAATAATATTTCTTAGAGAAATATATTTGTATTTGATATAATTAATTAATTAGATTAATTAATTAAGTATAAATACATTTGATATTAAACAGAGTGTATTTAACGGAGTCGTTTGACGAATGTCCAGTACACGAGCCAAGTGACTTGGCCCGTTTCCTCCCACCTTCCTATAGACGTCCCTCCCCCTCATGATTATCTTGGTGTGTTTTGTTTTTTTATAATACAAGTCATGTTAGTCTTCCACACATGCTTCCAAATGACATGATTAGACCATATCATTTTAATATCCTTTTTTCCATCACTTTGTCTTATAAAATGAACAAATCAAAACTACTCCAAGGTGACATTGATGCTACGACCGAGAGGGTGAAAGAAGGAGAAAGAAATTTTTCCAAGTTCTTCATCATCTTTGAGGTGAAAATAAGTGAGAACAAATAAGAGAGAAAAATTCCTACGATTTTCCCTAGCCGTGTTTTTGATAGAACGGAGTCTTGTTGATTTTTTTCGGTCAAGTTCCATCGCGTGGTGAAGTAGATAAATTGTACTTTTGGTGTTTGCGACAAAAGAGATTTGTGATGGTGTTCGGGTTCGTGATCATTATCAACTTACGAAGATATTATCAAAGGCTTCAAATGTATGGGACTTTAATCCTTTGTCTTCATTCGTTTTATTTTTCGTATATACGTTACTTGATCGATTCTATTTGGGATTCTTTATATTGAGTTTTATTATTCATTGCGTACTCGTTTTTGTATCCAGAATCCCAACAATAAGCCCATGAGTGAAATAATTCTGGAAGAGTTGAGGGGCGAGACTCCAACTATACCAATTGTGTAAGCGCCAACTAAAACTGCACCATGTATTGATTTTGAGACTTTTACACCAACTAAGGATTTGCCTCGTCATAGTAGGTGGGTTGTTCGTCAACCGGAACGATTCATAGGCGTGGGACAGCCTTCGGACTCAATCCTAGACGAAGATGAATCAGATCCCTGGACTTTGGTAAGTGTCAGTTTTATACACTTATCCGTTATTGGTATTAATATATTTCACCCATAATTATGAGCTAGTCTACTCATTTTTGCTTTGAATTAATTGGTTTTTAATAATTTTATTTTTATAGGATGAAGAGGTACAATTAGCCTTTAATAGGATTGAATTACTGATTTACTCAAGAAATAACATGTTTATAAAATATTCTCTTTTAGGTTTTATGTATTCATGTTATAGAGCTTTACGCTATGAGTTCGGCAGCCTTTTCGGATTCAAAATCAGAGTTATATATCAAAAGTTATCATCCGGAGAAGATTTGGGACGAAAACGCAAGAGTCCAAGAAATTTTGGGATGAAAATAAAGTCTGAAACTCTATACGGGCGTACAAATAAGGTTACGGCCGTAACTCACACAGCAACTAAGGTGCAAAAGCCAAAGCCAAGTTACGGCCGTAATATCCAAAATGTATGGTCGTAAGTCCTCTATGTTACGGCCGCAACATGTTAGGCCTATTTTTATACGCTTATTTAGCATTATTTAGTATTATTTTGGCGAGTAAAATTGCATAAATGAGCTTTTAATGTCTTATTCTCACATGTTTGACAGAAGATTGGAGTCTGGAAGCTAAAACGAGGCAAAACGGGCGAAAACGGTGAATTTTTGCCATGGGCCGCGGCACAAGGCAAGTGGGCCGCGGCACAGGAAGGCAACCAGCGGGCACGAGTAGGCGTACTGTGCCGCGGCCTGATCAGTGAGCGCGGCCCAGACGTAACACCCAGCACCCAGGTTTTAAATTACACGCCATGTGCCGCGGCATAGATTAAGTGAGCCGCGGCACACAAGGCGGTTTTGGTGTGCTCCGCGCGGATTTGGGCCATTTCTAAGCCAGTTGTCGACCTACTCACACGGACGCGATTTGGAGACTGTGGAGAGTTATAAATAAGGGTTTAAGACCCTAATTAATCAATCTTTGGAGGCTTGGGAAAAGGAGGATCGCAGAAGACTATCACAGACGAGAGAAGCAGAAGACTTCAAGGGCAGAGGGCGGAAGCCAGAAGAACGGAGGAATCCGAGCTCTTCATCTGTGTTTGATTTTCATGCTTTCATTTATTAATTGTGTATTTTCATTATTTAGCATGTCAGGCTAAAACCCTAATCTAGGATTTTGATGAAACCTATGTTTTGACGTATTTGCTTGAGATTATCTATTTGATTCCCTTTTTGTTGAGTTTTCCCAATCGTGTTTAATGCTTTCAATTATCTAGCCAATAGTTGTATTGTTTTAATCATTCAGTTCGAATCGGGAGAGGAGAGTTGGTGAGGAACTATTGGTGAGGACCGTTTTATTCTGTGAGATAGGAATATACTCATAGGAATTACGTGGCCTTTTGGAGATTTTATGCTTTTTGCCTATTGACGAATTAATTCACCTAGGGATAGAGTGCGTTATTCGCCTTTAGAAAAATCTACTGACCTCGGGAGAGGCGGTAGAGTATACTAGCAATCTTCGCCTTCAATAATTTGGGAAAATCATTAACTTCAGATAATCGAGAGTAAATTCGGATAAACCGAGGTGGATTCAGAATCCTAGACTTATTCATTATTTGATTCTCTTTCTTCAAGCGACCCTATACTGTTTAGTCTTTTATTAATTCTTTTAGTAATTAATTGCTACCCAAAGTTCGATTGTTCAAATAAAACTGGAATACACAAAAATCGGTAGTTAGTGATTCATTCCTCGTGGGAACGATACTCACTCATCACTTTATTTCTTGTATATGATAACGTGCACTTGCGTTCAAGAAAATTCGCAACACAACATCTGAAATTTACTGCCGTAACTCTTGACAGATGTATGATCATTTTTAAATCTTTTATACTTTTGGTCTATTATTGAGGGCATGGTTGGTCTTGATCCGATCTAATGTAAAAATGCTGGAGTTTTGGAGCTATTAGATGACTTTAAGTGTATAAATAGACCCCTTAGATCCATCATTTATCATCCTTCATCTTATATTTTTTTTCCTACTTTGTAATATTTTTCTTCGTGTGAAGAACACACTTGTGTTCTTTAGTGATTTATGTAAGAGTGATTTAGTTTATGTTGTTAAGGGAGTTTATTGCTTCTTTCTCCTTTATCTGCTAAGGGAGTTAGTATCAATTCTTTCCGTCTTTCAACTAATAATGACCACTCAAGCTTGTAATATGTTTAATAAAGCCTTCATGGGCTAAGTTATCCTTAGTTGGGAATATAAACAAGATTTGTCATTTTATTTAAGTTTCTATAAAGATCTATTATGGATTACTTATTATTGTGTGTGATTTTCATTGTTTTACCAATCTTTATTTATTTGGCCAATAAATGATGATATTTATGGTCTTCGTATATATTGAAAGAAAATATGTTGATTAGATCAAATGATATTCACTCTAAGTTGTTCTAGAGGATAGAAATATACGTCTAGACCTTAGATGAGTCTTTGAGTTATTTTCATAAAACCTAATGCTATGTATTGAAGCCAATCAACATAGAAATATAGTAGATTGATTCAATATATAAGGGGCGTTTTGACATTCGAAAGAGGAACCGTCTTTTTAAGGAAAACCGAATCTACCCAACATAATAAGTAAATACATCTTCTGATCTCCTATACATCTTCGATAACTAATGATGAACTAAGTTTATAATCCCAACTATTTCAGTTTACCTTTTATTAATCTATTATTAGTGCAATCTTTCATTTCCTTAAATTTTGGAACTATTATTGCATTTTTCTTGCAATTGTCAACCACGTGTACAACCGATCAATAGGATTATCGCAATCCTGCATACGTTACACAACACAATATCGTCATCCAATTCACCAAAGCAATTGATGCACAAACACATATCTCACGATCAATACATATAACACGATACACATCCAAGTGTACAATCAACCAACATGTATATCCCAATGTTACACATTCAAGATTATCACAACTAACCACAATCATTCATTCCAACACATAAGTCATATTCACAAGGTACACAACGTATAACAAAATACTTGCCTCGGAATCGGCACGCAACTACTCCGACGAACACGGCTCGACCGAAGTGCCCCGAAACCTACAACTTTCACAAGACATGAATGAAACACGATCACAACGAGGTTCAAGACCAACAATAATGGAAATCACATCAACCTACTGAAGGAAACTCATTCGAACATTTAATCGAACAATCAAGAACCCTATGATCACAAACCGGGTTAATGAATCAAAGACACGGATATACAATCCATAGAACATGTCTGAAAACACCTAATAACCTCAATTGATTCATCAAATTAGTATAGAATCGAAATAAAGAACAAAACCCCAAAATATATAAATTGGGTTTACCAAAGGAATTACCTCGATTAGACAAAAAACAACGGATTAGATGATGTTACAATCACCTAAGACCCTCCAAAACACCTTGGAGTTGAGTAGAATCGACCAAAAATCCATACCCTGGTCTCCCCCAGCCGTCAACCGCGAGGAGAAGAGAAGAAGGGAAGAAATGAGGTGAAAAACCCGTCTGTCCCGTTTTATACTAACCATCACGCACAACCAAATGCTCGCGCATTTGGTCGTGCGTTAGGCCACTACCCAACATCAAACATCACGCACGAGCATCACGCACGAGCACCTGCTCGTGTAGCTTGCTCGTGCGTCCCTGTTCTTGGCCAGACTACACTTTCTGGTGCACTGGTTGCGCACGACCATCACGCACGACCACCTGCTCGTGTGGACTGCTCGTGTGCTACACTAAAGGACCAATATCGAGCCCGACACGGCTCCAAAAGCACCCAGAATATAACCAACTCGAGAGGGGGCGATAACAAGGGGTCACAACGCCCTCAAAGAGGAGAAAAGACAATGGAGTACAATATGTCATGTCACACATGCATATACACGACCTGTACGACCTACACAACAACAAGTCGTATCAGACGAACACCACGACACGGTCTATCATACCTCCCATAATAAAGAGAATTTCGAATAATCATCAACGGGACAAAATAATCGACACAAACGGAAAATAATTAAAAATAACCAGAAATAAAAATCTCGGGTATTACACTCTACCCCACTAAAAATAAGTTTTGTCCCGAAACTTAAAACAAAAGCATCACAGTGTTACACAATGAAACACAAGTGTTCAAGCATCAAGTGACCCCGTGATCTACTGTCACGTGTCCTCGTAGGTTTACGAACCCACACGGAATTTTTCAAACCAAAATATCAGTTATCAAGTAACAAACATAGGAACATCAAATGACAAATCTCCACAAGAGGAACAATCCACCGCACAACACGTAATAACCTCACTGGGCATCATTGGGCCCTCCACGAGGAGCGGGACTTCAGTCCCCGAACATCTCAACGACATACTCGTAGTGCGCCGCTGGGTGTCCCGATTAACCATGCTAGAACAGTTAACCTGCAGCGAGCGACGATTCTTCCGAGTATGGCCCACACGGCTTCAGTTGAAATACCTTGACGCACCACCGAGAATTAACGATACCGATGTGAGGGTCGAGATTTAGAAACCTCAGTTCTCTTACCTCTCTAAGAATCTCCAGACGTCTCTTATTTCCTTGCCACAGACATAGGCTCCATCGACAATATAATACTCTCGAATGTTGGGTCTCTGCAAACGTCGACATTCCCTTCAGCTACTTGCATCTAATCATGCGACTGGTCCTCACGGCCATAAGCACTGGTTTGATCGGTGCTTGCTAACAGACGAGCCACCCTGTTATGCTCATGGCTACGTCTACGATCACAACCTCATTCCTCGACACGTGGAACATATAATCACTAATTACAACATATATAACATCGCAGAGCAACGTACTAATATTCCAACACAGCACCACACATCGCTAATCAATATGCCGACACGCCAATTCAGCATAACATATCAACGTAGACAATAAATAGCAACATGACCGATTATCCAGTCCGAATAATTACATGAACACAAGAACCATCAAGGCAACAGATGGAATTTACAATCGTAAACGAATCAGAAGACCACATCAACAAAAAACTTACGACCATTACCGATGCAACGGTCGTAACCACCACACATCATTGTAACCAATCACATACCACATTCTTTAAAATCCTTGAGTTTAGCATTTCTCCAATATGAGGTTTTGAAAATACTTTTAATAACTCGATTGTTTAATCAAAACCATGAACCAATTATCGTAACCATTTCATTTTGAAATCATTTGCAAAACACTATTTTGAATATCAATTTACCTTGGAAAGAGCATCATTAAGATAACCATGTCTTCACGTATCATCATCACAATTAACAAAACACAATGTAACACATGTTACCACTCAGAATCACCACAATCAACAACACATAAGGTAACCTGCGGCCATGCCCCTTAGCATCCCAGAGGTTCCGCCGTACCACCCTGTGTAGGAACCACTCATACTCGCATAGAATACTTTCACAGACCAACCTTCACATCAGATTCACAATCACGGATCAATTTTCACATTGAAATAACATCATACGAGTCACAAACAAGTTCAAATAACGCAACACAACAATTGGGTACTTATCCAAGATTTCTTATCAAGAACGGTAATATGACAAACATATCACAACAGCCTGACATCACATGGTTCAACTCTAGCCTATCACCTTAAGCAAGTATCCACATCCCCCCACATGCTACACTTAACGCGCACTAGGTATAAAATTAGCGAGGGCTAAAGCTGTCATCAGTGTTCGCTAACCGATTCTTCTAAGAGCATTTCCCAAGTCCGAAATTTTAAAATTTAAGCCGAAGATTTTTAAAATCGTATACTCGAGTCATTTAAAAATAAAATCAATGCGTTAAAAATCATTTCCAAAAATCCTTTTTAAACACGACAAGAATTTATGGTGTTAATGTTTTACAAAATGTCCCACAACGCTTTCAAACACATCCTTCAAATACCGTCGCAAGGTTTTCATTTGAAAATACAAGGCCGGCTTGCCAAATTCATGTCACTTTTCAAAATCCACACTAAGTTGCCATTTGGCTGCATCGTCGAAACATCTCAAAATTTTTTTTGCCACCAATGTAATCAAGTCTTGGGACCTTTTAGAAAAAAAAAATCATTTTCAAACATACACGCAGCAGATATAATTACATCAATTATCTAGAATAAATCAATCTTAACACGTATGCCCACCCGGCATATAAACTCACCAATTCAACAAACACAATCGTGAAAGCATAATTCAAACACATGTCAAAACTGTCTATATGAGTTCCCCAACAAACTCTACCATCAATACATTTTCAAGATCATATCAAGGTTCAAGGTTTTCACATCGTACTGCACCACTCGGCGTCCAAACCATCAATACGTTGAGCTCAATACACGTAGTACATCACCAGTACCAAGCACAGATTTCATCACACAACATGCACGTAAGTGAAATTACGAAACACAGATATCTCACATAGAAGGGGAGACTTACATCATGGATCGCACGAAGATGACGGCCGCCCACGATACTAATCTCATCTGACAAAACATACGACACGTTGTGACTATGCATAACTCAACATGTCACCCGGCAACTCGAATGACATGACAACACATTACTCGATAAGTCAAGACTCGACTTGACCCGACAGCCAAGGTTTCCACAACATAAGCTCTGATACCATAAATGTAACACCCCCAAAATTCAATAGGGAATATTACACGCCGTGGACCCTACATTCAAGGATCCACTGTTAAGTATATGCCCTTGAATGCCACTCAGGGGATGAGAGAGTAGGGGCATTGTACTTGTAATTATGAAATAATTAATAAAAAGGCAATACGATTCATTCACTATTTATTGTATTTCAATTGCATTCTTGACTTGGTAAACATTGAAGTGAAGTACATGTAAATAAACTGAACATTCCATTCTCATTATAGGATAAGAGAAAATGCACTGGAAGTGTTTAAAGTTTATTTACATAAATCGTTCGCAAGTCGATAAACTTAAATGGACATTAAGTTTTAATAAGACTTGTATAACTGATGTTAGGACATGTGCACGTCTTCATAGCATAGTTATAAGTATATTGGTGGGACCAGTATACTCGAAGATGACTCATACTTGATTCAGTCACACGGTATGCACTCTCGGAGAGTTGATGGTGAATCGAAAGGTTGTGATAGTATATGTGGACCTTTGACTTGAGGGTTCAGTAGAAGATGTTCCTGTGACGCTTAATTTGTCATTAGAGTAGTTAGACTCAATTTCTTAATTTCTGAGTCAACCTCGAAGTGCGAACTATATGGGCAGGTAGCAGTCTTTATTATACGCCAAGAAAGGATTCTATCTCCTGTTAATGAGCAGGCGAATGTCATATACTGTTAATGGCAAATAAGATCATAAGTCTTTGGCCAAAGCATTCTGATATGGTAGTATTAGATACACTATTAATCAGTCGGTCTTGATTTGTATTAACACATGTATAGAGTCTAGTCAACAGTAGGGTTTGACTTTATCGTGACACGAAGACTTGACCGGGACATATGATACCCTTCATCATGTGTTAAGGTATGACTTTCATTTTTATATATAACAAAGTCTTTAGTAGAGAGAGACAACTTCTTCTTCTTCCTTGAGCTCTATATCACGAATTAGAGAGAGAGAACAAGGTTAATAACTTCATCTTGATCTTAGAGACAAGATATAAGAAGAATACATTGAGAGAAAAAATTCCTACAAGCTTCCCTAGCCGCATTCTTAGAGAAAGGAAGTTTGCTGATTTTTCCGTCAAATTCCGGCGTGTGAAGTAAAGGCACCGTGCTTTCGTTTTTTGGAATGAAGTGCTATTCATCATCATCATCATCATCATATGAAGGTTTTTCAGAGACATCAAAGGTATGGGACTTTGATTCCTTGATCTTTGTTTTTTTTTTATATATACATTACTTAATCGATCCTCTTAGGGATTCCGTTTATTCTTCCGCTGTGTTTATTTTTGTGGAATCCCAACAGTGGTATCGGAGCGAGGTCAATGATATCGTATATACGATCATCTTTGCATTTGGAATGCTATTTGATGATGTTTATGATTTAGAATCATAATAGGTATAGTCGAAGAAATTTAATCGTTCGTAATAAGTCAAGTTTCGACTATTTTATGTGAATTATAAATCTGAAAATTTTGATTTTTGTTGATTTATAAGTTCTTCATGAAGTTAAGAAATTTTTTCGTTTTGGAAACAAGTCGAAAAAACAAGAAAAACGGGGGTTAAACACGAATACCGCGAGGCAGTTGCCAAACGGCTTCTTGGTATCTTTGCTCGGCGCCGATAGTGACTCGGTCGGCCATCATTGCCGTCGGCGATCACTCGGCCACTGCTGGCAATGGCGAGAGTGACTCGGTCCGGGCGGTTCTCGGGTTTTCGGCCCGATTTTGAATCGGGCCGTGGGCTGGGCCTGATACCGGATTTTTCGAGACTCCGTTTTTGTGTTTATTTTTCGTTGTAATAATTTCTGAAATTTAAATTGGACTTAATTGAACTTAATAAAATATTTGGAATATTTTTATTAAGGAAAATTATTAGACGAGAATATTGTTTTGGCCGGATTACTTTGAACGGATTAAAATGACGATTATAAATATTAATTTGATTATTGTAGACATTAAATAGATTAATATTTATATTAATTGGATTAATATATTAATTGATTATTTAATTTCATTTACCATTACATGTTGTATGGAATGCCTTATGTGATGGAGATATAGCTCGTGGACTTGGTTGTTGATTTGTTCGATTCGATATGGTTGTAAAGGTCGTTTTGAGCCTATTTATTTTTACTAGAAAATATGTATAATATGACGTATTGTTCAATGATGTAACTATTCATATGGCTATGATGAGACCGAAAACGACCGACCGAGAAGACGAATAATCAATACTGTATTTTTCCTTTCTTTATTGGGCTTGGTCCGTGAGCTATATTTTGGTAGTAACTAGGTTGTTATTTATTGTTTTTCATTTTGAATGATTGACAAACCACAAACGTGTTTTTAATTGAATTAGTGTGCAAAGTGTGACATTAATCGCGAAATTCTCCCAACAACAAACAGACTAAGTTTGAAAAAGGTTACGAGGTTTCCTTCCCTCCATCAAACTTGTAGAAAATTGATACCCGAGTTGGTGTTCTATGCTTCCGAGTTATCGGGGTAGTACATTTGGTAGAGGTTGAAAAATTCTTGAGTGTATTAGATGCCTTCGGTTGGTGATAAATTTCACCCCTAGAAACCTGATAGGTTGCCGGGTGAGATTCAATAGTCAAACCGATAGATATTGATGGTCAAAAACTTAGATAGTCTGGATTGCCAAGAAACCTGACAGGTTGAGGGCATGAAGACTAGGGGTAAAAGAAGATCAAATCATCCGTTAGACGGGTTGGTGTTAGACACCGCTTTACAGAAATTAATTGGCAAGAAACCTGATAGGTTGCGTCTGTTAAAATTTGTAAAGAACTTGATCACCACTAAGAAGTTGTTCTTATCCTGATTTCCGGATTATAACATGGGAGTGTATAATTCCGATAAAATTAGTGGGAGCCGAGACAAGAATTATACAAGTCCTTAAATTCAATACTCAGTCATAATTAAACACGTCACTAATTTAATCTTGTCTAAATCTTTGCAGAAATCAAAACTGAATCTCTAAAAGTGGCTAAAAACCCACTTGCAATACTACTTGAAAAGAATCTCCTAACTGGCCCCAACTTTGTTGACTGGTTGCGGAATTTGATGATTGTACTCAACATGGAGTCTCTGGGATACGTCTTGGATGCGGACATTCCACCGACTCCCATCCGAACCAGGGGTAATGAGGAAGATATTGACGTCCATAAAAAATGGGTCAAGGATGACGTGCTAGTCCGTGGTTTAATGATGGGCTCAATGAATAATGAGCTGCAGAGAGCGCACGAGAAAATGACTTCTGCTAGGCAGATTCTCGCACACTTGACCGAACTTTATGGAGAGCACAGTAGGACTGCTAAATATGAGATATCGAAATAGTTGTTCAGTGCTAGGATGAAAGAAGGGGAAAAAGTGGAGACCACATCCTCAAGATGATCTCTATGATTGAGAGGCTTGAGGTGCTCAACTTTAATATAGATTTATCCCTTCAAATTGATCTCATCCTTCAATCTCTCCCTGACTCTTTCATGCAGTTTGTAATGAATTTAAACTGTAATGAAATTACATGCACATTAGTTGGGCTAATGAGTAAACTGGTGACGGTGCAGTCTAACATGAAGACTAAACCGAGAGAGGCTACTCTTGTTATTTCTTCTGGGCCTCGGAGGTCCAAGAACAAGAAGAAAAAGATCTACGAGCAGTACAAACCCAAGAAAGGGGTACACAAAGGAAAGGGCAAGGCCCGAAAGGTTCAAAAGGTAGGCGGTCCAAAACCTACGGACAAATGCCTTGAATGCGGTGAGCTGGTCCACTGGCGAAGGACTTGTCCCAAGATTAATGGCGCATCAGGTACGGAACTTTTTGTTTTTGAAACTAATTGTTCCGCTACTGTATATTCTGCTTCATGGATTCTGGATTCAGGTGCCACTTCTCACATTTGTACTATGAATCAGGATCTGGAACGAAGTAGAAAACTTGAAGCCGAGGAAATAATGATCACTATCGGAAGCGGACAAAGTGTCGAGGCGACCGATATTGGATCAATCCTACTGGGTTTAGAATCCAGTTTTAGTTTGACGTTAGATGAAGTACTTTTTTTGCCCAAGGGGCATAAAAACATTGTATCCATTCGAATCTTGCACCGGAAAGGATTTTGTTTCTTCATTGGCAATGGTAGTTGTAAAATTTATTTTCGAAATAAATTAGTTGGCTCAGCTACATTGTTGAAAGGTTTATATCATTTGAACATGCAAAATAAAACAGCAGTGAACACTATAGCTAGGAAACGTGGTAGGCAAGATACTAATCAAGCTCTTAAATGGCACCTTCGACTTGGTCATGTTGGTCATACCATGGTTCGGAAAATGGAGAAAGATGGACCTTTAAATCCATTGGGTGTAGAACCCTATCCAACTTGTGAATCTTGCCTTAGAGGCAAAATGACTAAGTCCCCCTTCACAAGGACTTTTGAAAGCGCTGCCGATAAACTTGGATTGATACATACCGACGTTTGTGGTGTTTTAGAACTAGCCCGAGACGGATATCAATATTTCATAAAGTTCACATATGATCATACTAGGTATGGATTGTGTACTTAATGAAACATAAATCCGAAGCCTTTATTAAATTTAAAGAATTTAAGGCCCTAGCTGAAAAACAGACTGAATGTCATATCAAAGCACTTCGGTCGGACCGAGGTGGCGAATATATGAGCACAGAGTTTAATGAGTTCCTTAAAGAACATGGAATAGTGTCTCAATTCACGCCACCAGGAACCCCACAGTTAAATGGTGTTTCAGAAAGGAGAAACCGGACTTTGTTGGACATGGTTCGTGTTGTTACCCAAAATATTATCCGGAGATAGTATTGCTGGAATGATCGAGTAACAAACAAATGCGAGAACACTTCCATGAGAAAATAGATAACACAAGATTTTCCGGGGTTGTTAATCCCGGGCTTCAATGCTCTCGCGAGATGTTATTAATAAATATACTGTCGAGTACAAATATTAATGTTAGAATCTATTACAAGGAGTGTAAAGACTTCTAGTTATCTAGGCTTTAGAGCGCGTAGATTGCCGAAAGAACCAGATAGATAAATCTGTGAGTTCTTGCTTGGGATATATGATGAATGTGTATGAATATCACTATGAATGTATAAGTGGTTGCCAAAAGAGTATTTGATTCTCTCTTTTGTGTGTATTTTGCACTGAATTCGTAGTAAATTCGCCTCTCCTTGGCCATAGCAGTGAGTTATCTATTTATAGGGGACAAGGTAGTTGGGATTCCTCAGGCGATCGCGGGCGACTGCCGTTTTCTATATTAAAATAAAATGGCCGATCGTCCCGTCACGTGGGCCTGTTCCCTTGAGGTCCGAGGTCGCTGCGGGTGGCCAGATGGGCGAACCAATGGGAAGCCAGCATGCGTCTTGAGTCGCTGTCCGGGGAGGACCCACTTTGTACCTTTCGGCGGCCTTGTCGGTAGGTGTGGTAGGTGACAGGCTGGGGTCAAAGGTCTTATCTGTCGGTATCCTTTGAAGATCCGCACGTGGGCCACCGTCCAAGATTCGGTCTTCGACGACTTTGACGGATGCTGGATCCATACGTGGCACGAGATGATCGCCTCTGGTTCGCTCATTAAAGACGATCGTCAGACATCAAAAGACGATCGCTGGGTACTAAAAGACGGTCGCCGTATTGTGCCGAACTCTAGGTGTTTGTCCAGAGTATGTCTTCCATGGTTGTCTTCTCTGATCGTGATGCCGATCGCCTATCGAGGCGTATTAATCGCCGCACAACAATTGCCCCCCAGCTCGCCTCGATGTTGAAAACACGGGGTGAGATGGCACTGTTGGTGATCGCCAATGTTTAAACGATCAGCCGATCTGAATTCAAATCTGGACGATCTTCTTTCGCGTCGGGAGCAGCGGGAAATGAAGGCGGGCTTTCTAAAAGTGGCAGGGACACGCGTCGCGCCGCTGTTGGGGGAGTCCGACGGTTTGTCGGACTTGTCGGCTGGCATGCCCTCGAAAAGACGCGTATGTGGGATTCGAGGGCAGCATTTAATGCATCCCCACGTGACGGTTGCGATCCAGCCCTCGAGGTTTCTCCTATTTGCATTTAGACCCCCGTCTCCATCTATAAAAGGGCCAGGGCTTCTTCTCCTTCACTTTTTACGCGTCCTTGCATCCATAGCCGAGACTCTGCAAAAATATCTGGAGCTTCTTGTGCCGATCTTCTTCTTTTCTCTAGGTAAGAAAAATTAACCTTCTCCCTCCCTTTCCTTTCTAATATGTCGGGAGGATCCAAAACCTTCGAGACCGGAAGTTCTTCCGCTGCCGCAGCGTCGCCTGAACGGGAGGAGATTCCCGTTGGAGTGGATATGGAGACGGCCGTTGAAGCTATTCGAGCGGGGATTGCACCCGCAGAACTCGAAGAACTTTTCAACGAGGCCGAAGTGGCGAGGACGGCAGCGACGGCGGAGTAGGGGGGCTCGCCGGTGGATGAGGATGATTTGGTGCGGGCGGCCTGGGAACGAGAGACTAGATTCGGCCCTGTCTATGTGGCTTTTGCTCAGATGATGGAAGCGATCGCCGGACCCTGTCCGGAATTCGACTTCGAAGACTACTCTGCCGCTCACCCTTACGAACATGTGAAGCGGACGGTTTTTCAGGCCGCCGTCCCATCTCCGTGGACTCTCGGAAAGATCCGGAGTACGACGACCAAGAAAGACTCGGAATTCTTACTTGTAATTTTTTTCGAACGACTCCGATCGTCCTGCGTGTGTTTGAGCAAAGCCGATCGTGTGTGGTTCCTCTTTGTTCGATCGTATTTGGGATTAGCTCGACCCATCTCTGCCCCCTTGTTTTTGTTCACTTATTGTAAGTAAGGAAACAAAAACTAGTTTTTCAGGCGAGCTATCTTCATTTTACCGATTCTGAAGAATCATGTACGGTTGGGGTGTTCGATGGACCGACCTCCCCAATCGTGTATTTGTGTGCGAGGGACATTGTGTATCCCGCGACTCACTTTTTGTGAGGATCCTCCGTTAGGCTACGCCTGCCTTGTGTTTAAAACGAAAGGCGGGCGATCTTGGTCTGGAGGAGTCCTTGCGCGGGGCGTCGTCGGCTTATTCGACTCCGCGTCCGCGGCTTGTCAGCTCTGCTTCCACCTCGGCCCGCCATGAAGATGGCGACCCTCGATGGTGTACGTTGAGACGGGGGTAGTGGCACGTTGCATTGTCCGGGTTCACCATGTTAGATGATGTACCTTGAGGGCGTGCGATCGTGTCTACTGATTATTTTGGAGGGTCCTTTGGCTACGCCGGCCTCATTTTTAAACAAAGGGTGGGTGATCTCAGCCCAAAGGAACCTTGCATGGGCGAAGCTGTCGGTTCCATCGACCTCCAGGTCCATGGCTGCATTGATTTTACCTCGGATCGTCATGATCAACGATCGTCGGCGGTATGCGATATGCATGGTGGGGCGATCGCCAGAATAGATGGTGTAGGAAAAAATCTCATTATAGTTCTCGTACATCATTGAAATTGAATACAAAATTTTCATTGGTAGTATTTTTTCAGATGCACGGCGTTCCAGGGGTATTGATCTGGAGTACCGTCAGGATGTTCCAGTTCGTAGGCTCCTTTAGTTAGCCATCTGGATACTCTGAAAGGTCCCTCCCAGTTCGGACCGAAAACGCCTGTATGGGTTTGGATCTTCTTGAGGACGAGATCGCCCACTTGAAACCTTCTTTCTTTGACCTTTGAATTGAAGAACTTCTCGGCTCTCCTTTTGTGGATTGTGTTCTTCATTTCTGAGGTCAGCCGTCGTTCTTCGAGCATGTCTAGGTTGATTCGTCGGGCCACATCGTTGTCGGTCGTCATCTCCTGTTCGGTTCGATGGCTGAGGACGGCGATCTCTGAAGGAATCACCGCTTCTGTTCCGAAGGCAAGGGCGAATGGGGTTTCGCCGGTTGAATTGCGGGTCGTCGTTCGGTAGGACCACAAAACTTCTGGGAGTTCGCTCGCCCATCCTCCTTGCCTGGATTCGAGTCGCGCTTTAATCGTGTGTTTGAGGATCTTATTCACTGCCTCTACCTGCCCGTTCGTCTGAGGGTGATAGGGCGCTGAGAATAACCTTTTGATTCCCCACTTTTCACAGAATTGCATGACTTCTATGCCGTCGAACTGCTTTCCGTTGTCGGAGATGATGGCCTGGGGCAGACCGAATCGGCATACGACGTTTCTCCATATAAACTTGATCACTTGCTCTTGGCCGATCTTGTTGAGCGGTTCGGCCTCAGCCCATTTGGTGAAATAGTCGACCCCTACGATGGCGAACTTACAGCCCCCTGGAGCCGTCGGCAAGGGACCTATAAGTTCGATGCCCCATTGCGCAAATGGCCAAGGGCTATACATGGAGGTGAGCTGTTCGGGTGATAGTTTAATGTTGGGGCCCATTATCTGACACCTATGACATGATCTGGCATAGGCGATCGCATCTTTCCGAAGTGATGGCCGGAAAAACCCTTGTCTGGTTGTCTTATGGATGAGGGCTCGCCCGCCCGCATGGTTTCCACAAATCCCGTCATGGATCTCAGCTAAAACGAGCCGTCCTTCCTCCAGTGTAATACACTTGAGGAGGGGAAGGCTGAAGGCTCGCTTGTAAAGCCGGTCGTCCAATAGGGTATATCTGGTCGCACGAAGCTGGAGTTGGCGAGCTTTAACACGGTCGTCAGGGACCGTTCCGTCCTTTAAGTATTTGATGAACGGAGTCATCCAGTTCTCCTCGGCGATGGCGACCGTGGTAACCGTGCTTCATCGATCGCGGCCTTGCTGACTTTGTGATTTGGATATTGGAGAAGTCGGCTGCCCCATCCGATGATGCTAGCTTGGAAAGAGCATCGGCCTGGGAGTTGTGCTCTCTCGGGACTTGTTCGATTAGTACTTCTTCAAATTTTGTGCACATTTCGGCGACCAGCTCTTGGTATTTGACCATCTGTTCGCCGCGTGCCTTATATTCCCCTTTAACTTGGTTCACGACCAAAAGGGAGTCCATGAAGATATGGAGGTGACGAACATCTAGGGCGAGGGCTAGATCGAGCCCGCCTACCAAGGCTTCATATTCGGCTTCATTGTTGGTCGCACGAAAACCGAAACGCACAGCATTTGTGAAACTTTGTCCGTCGGGGCTGATGAGGACAATCCCTGCCCCTGCTCGCGAATTGGTCGCCGAGCCATCCACATATAATTTCCAGGCGTGTCGGCCGATCTGGGTCGGACTGTGAGGAAAAGTTAATTCCACCACGAAGTCCGCCAGAGCTTGGCCCTTGATCGCCGTGCGAGGAGCGTATGTGATATCGTATTGGGCGATCTCCAGCGACCACTTGAGGAGTCGCCCGTTAGTGTCCGCCGGTGTAGGACTTGCCTTAGAGGTAGAGTTGTTAGGACTTCCACTTGGTGATCGAAGAAGTAAGCCCTCAGCTTACGAACACTCATGAGAAGGGCATAGGCGATCTTCTCCAATGGTGTATAGCGTGTCTCAGCGTCGTGGAGCGCCTGGCTAACATAGTAGATCGGCAAGTGGGCTTGTCCCTCTGCTCGCACCAGAACGGCACTCAGTGCGACCTCCGAGGCTGCTAGGTAAAGGAATAATTTTTCACCGGGGATCGGCTTTGCCAGAATCTGGGGGTTAGATAGATATTCCTTTATTTTGGCGAACGCTATCTGGCTTTCCTTCGTCCATGCGAACTTCTTGTTCTTGATTGTTGCGAAGAAAGGCTTGCTTTTATCGCCGAGCCGTGATATGAAACGGTTGAGGGCGGCTAGACAACCTGTGAGGCGTTGCACCTGCTTGATGTTTCGCGGTTCCTGCATGTCAAGGATTGCCTGTACCTTGGTGGGGTTTGCCTCGATCCCCCTTTGGCTCACTATGTGCCCCAGGAACTTCCCAGAGCCCACCCCGAAGTTGCATTTCTTGGGGTTCAGCTTCATGTTAAACTTCTCAAGGATGGCGAACGTCTCGGCAAGATCGTTGATGTGATCTTCCTTCTTGACGCTTTTGACTACGATATCGTCAATGTAGACCTCCATGGTCTTGCCGATCTGATTAGCGAACATTCTTTTGACTAATCGCTGGTAGGTCGCCCCTGCATTTTTCAAGCCGAACGGCATTCGGACCCAAAAGTATATGTCTTTTTCCGTGTGGAAAGATGTGTGTTTTATGTCTTCCTCCGCCATTGGGATTTGATGATACCCGGCGAAGGCATCCATAAATGACATCATTTCGCAACCTGCCGTACTATCGACCAAGTGATCAATATGAGGCATCGGGAAGTGATCTTTTGGACATGCCGCGTTGAGGTCGGTGAAGTCAATGCATAACCTCCAGGAGCCAGTTGGCTTTTTGACGAGCACCGCGTTGGCGACCCACTGTGGTTCGTCTGTGGCTACTCCGATCAATTTGTTGTTGAGTAACTTCTAGACTTCTATGTCGAGCGCCACGTATTTCTCGGGGCCGAACTTCCTATGCTTCTGGTGAACAGGCTTCATTGCTCGGTCGATCTTTAGATAATGGCAAGCGTGTTCGGGACTTATGCCAACCATATCTTGATGCGACCAGGCAAAGACTCTGATGTTCCTACATAGCAAGTTGATCAGATCTCCCTTTAATTCGTGGTCGATGCTTGCGCCGATCTGTACTTCCCGTTCTGGATGAACTGGATCCATCGTAATGCTTTCCAACTCTTCGACAGGGACGGTCGCCTCTAGTTTGGTGCGATCTCCGGACTCGGTCCTTGGATCGATGTCGAGACTTGGCTCGAAACCGATCGTTGGCTCGATGTCGTCCGTCAATTGATGAGATATGGTGTCCCCTGAGTCGGGTTGGTACGATGTGTTCGGCTCGTCGATCTCCATGGGTTGATCGTCGATCGCTTCAATGTTACATATAGTATGGGAAGTATTGAAATAAGTAACAACATAGGAGTAATTCAAACATCTTTTTGCCATTAGCTTATCTCCTTTTACAGTCCCGACCGTCCCATCGGCAGTGGGGAATTTGATACAGTAAAAGAAAGATGAGGCGACCGCCTCAAAGGTTTCTAAAAAGGGGCGACCTAGGAACCCATTATAGATGCTGGGCCTATCTATGATTACAAAACTTAGGTTCCTAGTAATCCTAACCTTGGGATCATAAAAGCATACTAGCTCGACGGAGAGCTTGATCCTCCCGTAGGCTTGGACTGTGTTGTCGCCGAACCCTTGGAGCACGGTGTCGAAAGGCTTGATGAATTTGATTAAGTTGCCGAGTTGGTCTAGGGCGGATTTGAATATGATGTTGCAGAAACTCCCATTGTCGACCAGCACGCGATCGACCATCTTCCCAAGGATATAAGCGGAGATCACTAGTGCATCCTCTTTGGGATATTGCACTCGCTCCCTGTCCTTGTTGGAGAAGGTGATGAGTGCGTCTTTAGAGATGGTCGGCTCCGGAGGTACCACGGTATGGACCCCGGCGAACGCCCTCAGCTCGGCCTTTCGCTTCCTGTTTGACATGGTGGAAACCGGGGAAAGGCCCCCGAGGTTTCCATCTCCTGCTTGAAGCATGTTGATCCGACCGCCCGGGTTGATCGGAGGGATCGACTCATCAGAGTATTCCGGCTCATGCTCGATTCTGGCGACCGGATTGGGAGGAGTTCTTTCGTTTGGTCGGCGCTCGCGCCCTCGGGCTCTCTCCGTCCTAGGTTCTGGCTTGGTGATCAAATTGTCCAGTTTGCCTTCCTCAAACAGTCGCCAGAGCTGTCTGAGGAGGTCGCGGCATTGGCTGGTGTTGTGGCCGGGACTCTTATGATAGGCACAGAATTTGCTAAAGTCTAGATGACCGTGGTCCCTTATCGGCTTCGGTTTGGAAAGCGACTCGCGACCCTTGATTGCGTTGAAGATGTGGGCCGGAGATAAGTTGAGGTTGTGGAGGAGGTGGACCTCTACATCCTCGAAGGCTTTGAACTCGCCAGGCGGTTTGGCGACCGCCTTTCTGGGCTTGGCGACCGCCTTCTTCTGGACATGGGATGGTGCCTTTCCTTCTTCGGACGGTCCCTCGTCTAAACAGAGTGAGAGCATTCTCTGCCTGGCCAGGAAACCGGCGGCTTTGCCGCGGAAGACCGAGTAGGTCGGAGGGATATCCTTTGTGAGGTGCCTGAACATGGGCGAGCGTCCGTGGAATCCGCTCATGACTGAGTTGAGAGCGAGCTCGTCGCTGATGGGCTCGCCGGTGAGGACTATCTCGTCTACTCGGTCGATGTAATCTTCGTCTGACTCGTCCTTCCCCTGCTTGATTTTCATCATGCGGTGGGGCCTTCGAGCGGCGACTTTTGCGGCGAAGTACGACGTGAAGTCGTTCGCCAGCTTCTCAAAGCTATTTATTGAGCGAGGTGGTAGTGAGATGTACCACCTGTGGGCGAGGTCGCCCAGAGTTAACGGGAACATTCGACACTTCGTCGCATCTGATGCTCTGCATCCGGTCATATAGATCCGGAATTTGCTCAAGTGGGTTTCCGGATCCGATCTCCCCTCATATAGAGGTGTTTGTGGGAGATTGATCGTTGGTTGGACTGGGGCGAGCTCGATCTGAGTCGTGAGTGGTTCGCTTGATCCAATGATCGATCTCCTGGCGCCTGCCCCATTTTCCAGAAGCGCCTTCATCTCGTCGAGCTGGCGTTGCATGGCGGCCATCGCCGTCGCCTGACTGCTCGCCGATCGGCTCTCAGAGCGCGAACCAAGGCGATCGTGTACCGATCCCCTAGCCCCGTAGTGAATGACGAGCTCCCTCCCAGTGGGTTCCTTTCTTGGGCGAGCAGGGGCTCGCTGACCGGCCTGTCTCCTGGGAGACGGATATGCCGAACTCCTGGTAAAGGATTCGGATACCGATGTCTCCCGGCTGGGGCCTGAGTGCCCGGGTCGACATGAGGGATCGCTCCCCAGGCGGCTGAAGACGGAATCGTCCTGCCTTACGAGAGCCTTCTCCTGTGGCTCGGGGCTTTCTGTCGATTTCTCAACATAGATCCCTTTGAGCTTCCGTTTGCTTGCCCGGCGGACGGTGGACGGAGTGATGGTGGGCGAGCCATTGGCCTTCTGTCGCTCCCTGAGGATGGCTATAGCCTCCTCAATCTGTTCCGTGGTCTGGAACTGATCGAGTGAGAGGCTAGAACCGTCCCTCGGGGGCGGGAGTGAGAGCCTAGCGTCGCCACGGTCGCCTTCCGCCGTGGGCAGGGATTCGGTCCGGGCCGGAATGAGATTTCCAGCAGATCTTAGGGTGGCTCTCTTGGAAGTCGTAGCGGACGTCATTTTTCTGAAGGCTTTTCTATTGAAGAACAGTGAGTGTTTCTTCAAGTATATGTCCGGAGAACAGCGAGTGTTCTTCGAGACGGTAGGAATAAAAATGAAGGTTTATATGCCCTCCTTCTAGCGCCAATTGTTGTTACCCAAAATATTATCCGGAGATAGTATTGCTGGAATGATCGAGTAACAAACAAATGCGAGAACACTTCCGTGAGAAAATAGATAACACAAGATTTGCCGGGGTTGTTAATCCCGGGCTTGAATGCTCTCGCGAGATGTTATTAATAAATATACTGTCGAGTACAAATATTAATGTTAGAATCTATTACAAGGAGTGTAAAGACTTCTAGTTATCTAGGCTTTAGAGCGCATAGATTGCCGGAAGAACCAGATAGATAAATCTGTGAGTTCTTGCTTGGGATATATGATGAATGTGTATGAATATCACTATGAATGTATAAGTGGTTGCCAAAAGAGTATTTGATTCTCTCTTTTGTGTGTATTTTGCACTGAATTCGTAGTAAATTCGCCTCTCCTTGGCCATAGCAGTGAGTTATCTATTTATAGGGGACAAGGTAGTTGGGATTCCTCAGGCGATCGCGGGCGACCGCCGTTTTCTATATAAAAATAAAATGGCCGATCGTCCCGTCATGTGGGCCTGTTCCCTTGAGGTCCGAGGTCGCTGCGGGTGGCCAGCTGGGCGAACCAATGGGAAGCCAGCACGCGTCTTGATTCGCTGTCCGGGGAGGACCCACTTTGTACCTTTCGGCGGCCTTGTCGGTAGGTGTGGTAGGTGACAGGCTGGGGTCAAAGGTCCTATCTGTCGGTATCCTTTGAATATCCGCACGTGGGCCACCGTCCAAGATTCGGTGTTCGACGACTTTGACGGATGCTGGATCCATACGTGGCATGAGATGATCGCCTCTGGTTCGCTCATTAAAGACGATTGTCAGACATCAAAAGACGATCGCTGGGTACCAAAAGATGGTCGCCGTATTGTGCCGAACTCTAGGCGTTTGTCCAGAGTATGTCTTCCATGGTTGGCTTCTCTGATCGTGATGCCGATCGCCTATCGAGGCGTATTAATCACCGCACAACATTTCGCTCCATGTTAAATTACACTGATTTACCAATTTACCTTTGGGGGTATGCCTTACTAACCGCTGCCTATATCCTAAATAGATGTCCTTCCAAATCCATTCCTATCACTCCGCATGAGATGTGGAAAGGTAAGAAACCAAGCCTTAATCACATAAGGATTTGGGGATGTCCAGCCTATGTCAAGAAGGCTAAGGTGGACAAACTGGAAGCGAGGTCCATCAAAGGACATTTCATTGGACACCCAGAGGACTCAATGGGTTATCTATTCTACATGCCAGAAGACCATAGGGTCATTGTGGCATTACAAGCGCACTTCCTTGAGGATGAATTCATTCAGGAAGGTGGCTTGGGTAGAAATATCTCTTTGGAATAGCATAATGAAAGTCCTAAGGAGACATCTGATCAAGAATCAAGAACCAAACCTATTGTAACACAACCTCCACTTCGAATGTCTAATAGGGTGTCTCACTTACCTGAGAGGTATGGCTATACATATGTTGACGAACCTGTCACCTATGACCAAGCGATAGTGGATGTAGACTCCGATAAATGGCAAGAAGCAATGGAAGCTGAGATAGACTCAATGCATACCAATCAGGTCTGGACTCTAGTAGATCTTCCAAGTGGCATGAGTACTATTGGAAATAAATGGATCTATAAGATAAAGACTGATGGGGATGGCAAGGTTGATTCCTATAAGGCCAGGCTTGTGGCAAATGGTTATACCCAAAGGGAAGGAATCAATTATCATGATACCTTCTCGCCCGTAGCTATGATCAAGTCGATTCGCATGATTCTTGCCATTGCTACCTATTACGATTATGAAATATGGCAAATGGACGTCCAAACGGCTTTTCTAAATGGATATCTCGAGGAGGAAATCTATATGGAACAGCCTAAGGGTTTTGTGTCTAAAGCTAATATTCATAAGGTGTGTAAGCTGCAATAGCCATTTATGGGCTGAAGCAAGGTTCTCGGAGTTGGAACCTCGATTTGACGAAGCAGTTAAGGACTTTGACTTCGTACGAAATGAAGAGGAACCATGTGTTTACAAAAAGGTCAGTGGGAGCAACATTGCGTTCTTAGTACTATATATAGATGATATTCTACTTATAGGAAATAACGTAGCAATGCTCAGCACTGTGAAAGCTTGGCTTTCTAAAACGTTCTCCATGAAAGACTTGGGAGAAGCTTCCTATATTCTAGGGATCCGTCTTTACAGAGATAGATCGCGAAGAATGATAGGACTTTCCCAAGCCCTGTATATAGATAAAATCCTGAGAAGATTCAAGATGGATGAATCTAAAAGAGGGTTCCTTCCCATGCGACATGGAATTCATCTCACCACGAAAATGTGTCCTCAAAGTGAGGTAGACAAGAGAGAGATGAGTAAGGTACCCTATGCCTCGGTAGTGGGTAGCCTCATGTACGCTATGTTGTGTACTAGACCAGACTTAGCATATGCTGTGAGTATGGTAAGTCGATTTCAAGCAAACCCGGGAAGGAAACATTGGACTGCCGTAAAGAACATTCTTAAGTACTTAAGAAGAACTAGAGACTTGGTTCTTACTTATGGTGGTGGAGTACTTAAGGTGATTAGATTCACTGATTCTGATTTTCAAGGAGACAATGACGACTCTAAGTCAACATCTGGGTATTTTTTTACTCTCAATAGAGGAGCAGTATCTTGGAGAAGCTCCAAGCAAACCACTACTGCAGATTCCACCTGCAAAGCAGAGTATCAAGCTGCCTCAGAGGCTAGCAAATAAGCATTTTAGATGCAGAAGTTTATACAAGAACTTCAAGTGGTGCCTAACGCGGAGTTGCCTATATCACTATACTGTGATAATGATGGAGCTGTCGCCCAAGCCAAGGAGCCGAGGGCTCACCACAACACCAAGCATATAGAGAGAAAGTACCACATCATTCAAGAGATGGTAGAAAAAGGATATGTTTCATTGCAAAGAGTAGACTCAGAAGACAATGTCTCTGACCCGCTAACTAAGCCATTATCTCAGTAGAGAGACATCTGAAGAACATGGGTATTGGATACCATAATGTGTGGCATTGAGTGTAAGTGGGAGATTGTTAAGTATATGCCCTCGAATGCCACTCAGGGGATGAGAGAGTAGGGGCATTGTACTTGTAATTATGAAATAATTAATAAAAAGGCAATACGATTCATTCAGTGTTTATTGTATTTCAATTGCATTCTTGACTTGGTAAATATTGAAGTGAAGTCCATGTAAATAAACCGAACATTTCATTCTCAATATGGGATAATAGAAAATGCACTGGAAGTGTTTAAAGTTTATTTACGTAAATCGTTCATAAGTCGATAAACTTAAATGGACATTAAGTTTTAATAAGACTTGTATAACTCATGCTAGGACGTATGCACGTCTTGATAGCATAGTTATAAGTATATTGGTGGGACCAGTATACTCGAACACGACTCAAACTCGATTCAGTCACACGGTATTCACTCTCGGAGAGTCAATGACGAATCGAAAGGTTGTGATAGTATACGTGGACCTTTGACTTGAGGGTTTAGTAGAAGATGTACATGTGACGTTTAGTTTGTCATTAGAGTAGTTAGACTTAATTGCTTAATTGATGAGTCAACCTCGAAGTGCGAATTATATGGGCAGGTAGCAGTCTTTACTGTACGCTAAGAAAGGATTCTATCTCCTGTTAGTGAGTAGGCGAATGTCCTATACGGTTAATGGCAAATAAGATCATAAGTCTTTGTCCAAATACACTATTTGTAATACCCTGTTGTAATTTAATAATTTTTAATTATCAACCAGTAATTGTCACTCAGTAATTCTCACTCATTAATAATCACTCATCATTCATACTCATTCAATTGTGTTCACCGTTCGGCGTAATATTTGTAATTCTCGTGTTTTTGTCCCCGTACTTCTCGAATTCTGTGATTTTTGTACTCGGTGCATCGTTTTGGGCAAAACTGCTTGACGAGCAGGGCCGCACGAGCAGGCCGCACGAGCATCTGGTCATACGCAGCGCTCGTGTGTTGCGGCTGGTTTGGGCAGGAGGCCCAGTGGTCGAGTCATTGCCGCACGAGCAGGCCACACGAGCAACTGCTCGGGCGTGGTGCTCGTGTGTTGCGGCCGTACTGGGCAGGAGGCCCAGCATTCGAGTCAGGGCCACACAAGTAGGCCGCACGAGCTGCTGCTCGTGCGCGGTGCTCGTGCGCTATGGGCAACAGCCGGCAGAAGCCTCACGCACGACCGGACGCACGGACACTTGGTCGTGCGGGTTGGTCGTGCGTCCTTGGGGTTTATATAGGTGGACCGACGGGATTTCCTCATTTTTCACCTTTTCTTCATCCTACTTCCGAGAGAGAGGGTTTGTGGGAGAATTTTCATCATCAATCAGTTGAGTACTCGATTTTCATCATTTTCATTCGATTGTGAAGCTCGGATTGTCGATCTAACGCGTGTTCGTCGAATCAAAGTACTTGGATCTTCTAAGGTAATATTCTTCAAACATCTTGGATTTCGATTTTGTGTTGAGATATGATGTTTTAGACGTTATAATCGTGTTGTATGAAGAGATATACATATGATTATGAGTTTGTATAAATATTCGTTGGATTATTGAAGGATTATTCAAGAACACTTTGAATATTGAGTTGGATTTTGGAGTTTCGATTAATTGTTGTTGAAATCACGAATTTGGATATTCATATTGGATTAATGATCGTATTGAAGATGTTTTGTTGGTTTGAAACACTTCTTGGGGATTTGATGTTGGTATAATTGAGGTTTGGTTATAAACAACCGAAGATTGGCCACAACGTGTTCGATATAATGCCTCAATGAACATGGTTTAGTTGTATCAACGTTTTGAGTTAGTTATACTCGTGTTTGATTCGTGTGTTGAACCGGATTGTTGGTAATTGTGTTATTCAAGGTTGTTCGAGCGACTGACATCTCAATTAGGACGTTGTTCGTGGACGGACATTCTTCATCGGTGTTGTGTAAGTTAATTCTTACTCGGTTAAAAGGATATTCATTCCTTTCGTTGTTGTTCATTCATAATCATAATTCATTCATAAAGTACTAACCGTATTGAAACTTGTAATTGTCACTTAATCACTTCATTCACGAGGAACAACGGTTCCAATCATTTCATTGAGCTGTCATTCATTTCACTATCATTTCATCTTGGTGAGTCATTATTGATTTTCGATGGCACTTTTGTTATATCGTGGCATTCTGGGTCATGCTCGCGTGCCGGTTGGTATGTGTAGGATTTTCATGTCGGGCACATATAAAGTCGTGTGATTGGTTGTTGGCCTCACATTAGACCGTGCATACGAGACGATCACTTCGTGAGACTGATTAGGTACAAGACCACACGTGTATTCGATCGATACTCGTTGGTGGCTTGTGCATGGACACATTTCCATCCCGGGCGTAGTGTGGCTCCATTCTTTGAGCCGTATTGTTAGTTGATTCATACAGCATGTTTGATTGCGTATGTTTTCAACAGGATTGTGATTATTCAACTCTTGAGGATTGTTGTTCTGTGTAACTGACCCCGTTGGGGGATATTGTTTTTCAGCTCATGGTAAGGCAAAAGCACGGGAAGAGCACGTTGAATAGATAAGAATATAAGGCATGCTCCTCCCGACTCCATGAATAGATAAGAATATCATCGATAAAGACGACTACGAATTTGTCCAGATACTCAATAAAAACTTTGTTCATCAACTGCATGAACACTGCTGGGGCATTGGTTAGCCCGAAAGGCATAACCACAAACTCGTAATGGCCATATCTCGTCTGAAAGGCAGCTTTTGGTATATCGCTGTCCTGAATCCTCAACTGGTAGTAGCCCGATCGCAAATCAATCTTCGAAAAGACCGTCGCTCCCTGAAGCTGATCAAATAAATCGTCGATCCTGGGCAAAGGGTATTTATTTTTTATGGTTAACTTGTTTAATTCTCGATAGTCGATGCATAAACGAAGCGATCCATCCTTCTTCTTAACAAAAAGTACAGGCGCACCCCAAGGCGATGCGCTCGGTCGAATATACCCTTTTTCTAACAACTCTCCCAATTGATTCTTCAACTCTAACATCTCCGACGGTGCCATACGGTACGGTGCTCGAGAAATAGGAGCCGCATTCGGCTCAAGATCAATAGGAAACTCCACCTCTCGCTGTGGTGGTAATCACGACAAGTCATCCAGAAATACATCGGGATACTCGCTAACAACTGGAATCGACGACATGTCAACCCCACCATCTTCCGCCTGCAGAGCGAAACACCAGTAGCCAACACAATCCTGGTTCAGAAGTTTCATTGCCTTCAAGGAGCTAATCACACTCCCCGATCTACCCGGCTTACAACCGATGAGAGTATGCTCGGTGCCGTCCTCGGCAACTATCGAGATGGTACGTGTCCGATAGTTCATGATAGCACCGTGACGATCCAACCAATCGTCCCCGAGGATCAAATCCTCACCCTTAAGGTCTATAACAATGAGATTCGAGGGCCAATCCCGGCTCCCGATCCTCACTGGGCAATCCCTAATTTCCCGGTCCACAACCATACGATCCCCTCTAGGCGTACTCACTACAAACGGTTCACACTCAAACAAGCAATCAAAGCCAATACGACTCACACAATCCGAAGCAATAAAGGAATGGGTCGCACCCGAATCAAAAAGCACTGAAACTGGGTGAGAAAGGATATGAGTGGTACCTGATGCCACCGGAACGTCTGCCTCCTCCGTGCGCCTCATCTGATACAATCGGGGATGAACTGAACCCGAACTCAATATTGTACGGCGATCCGGCTGACCCCGACCCCTACCACGGCCCGAACTCTACGGAACATGAGTAGCTGGAGTGCTGTGTTCCCTCTGATCGGCGGTGGTAGTCAGAATTCTAGCGGCCCTGGTAGCCCTCTCACAATGAGCTGCCCGATGCCCGGTCTGTCTGCAAGTGAAGCAAGTAACTAACGGAAGTGGGCAATCCTTCATAACGTGTTCAGGCTGGCTGCAATTAAAACAAACTCTCCCGCCAGATGCAACATACTGGAACGAACGGTTACCCTGAGATCCACCGGCCTGATGAAACAGCCTCTTTCCAGGTGTAGGAGCAGAACGAGACCTCGAAAACTGACCACCCTTACCGGCCGAGAATCCGCCAGTAGTCTTCTGCTTCTTAGCTTTCGAAACCGACTCTGATTCCGGGACGGCCATCTCGATCGCTAGAGCGCGATCCTGGTATTCCTTCAAAGTGGCACACATGAGTGGTGACATACTCTGCCTGATATGCGGCTTCATGCACATATTGAAGTAACGGATTTTATCAGCCTCCGTCTTCATCTGATCTTTAACGAAACCCAACTGCTGATTGTAAGCGATAATGGCCTGAGATCGGCACATCCTGGGGTGTGGCAGTGAAGAACTCCACAATTCTGCGTTTTTTGACTGGCGGCGGACAATATTCTGCTTCCATTGCAGCCCTGAACTCATCCCAAGTGGCTCGACAGTCTCTGGGCGCAACGGCCTCCCACCATTCCGCAGCTTCCTTATCCAGGAGGTACTGGGCAATATGTACCCTCCTGTCTTCGGGACAAGCTACGGCATCGAAGGTCCTGGACAACTGAAAGAGCCAATTCTCCCAACCGAGGGAGTCAGAAGATTCGAAGAAACGAGGAGGGTGCATCTTAGTCACCGTCTGAAGCCACTTACTAGCTTCCTCTTCAGGTGTCGGGGCGACTCAGCGTCCACCCCGAGCTATTCGAGCAAGTCGGGCTACTAATCTGGCACGGCAAGAGCTCTGGCCGGCATTATTACCCGACGTCACTGAGTGAGAGGCTGAGTCTGCAGAGGACTGAGAAAGTGAGCCCTATTCATTATCAGCACCCCGACCACGGCCTCGGCCGTGTCCCCTAGCTGGTCTAGCACGACCTCTCAACATACTGAAGAAAATATGAAAAGAGCAAGATCAGAAAGATTCACAATCTACAAGGTTGGTATCACAATACTCAATTCTGAACAACACAAGAAAACGAATTATAGAAGTATAAGAGTTCGAGGAGACTTACAGCAACGGGTCGCATGAAAAGACGGTAGCACGATGATATTAGGCTCAACGACTTACTCTAACGACACAACTGACATACCCAAAATTAACCGACAGCCTAGGCATTCAAAACCTAAGGCTCCGATACTATAAATGTAACACCCCAATTCACAAATGGGACATTACACGCCGTAGAACCCCCGTGAGGTCTACCAGGCTAACTCATGACACGTGAACCACAATGATATCCCAAAAGATGCACTCAAAAAGTAAATAAGGTCGTGGCCTCGGCCAAAATATTTTAACGGAGTACATGAAACATAAGTTAAATACCAATTTATTGCCCACGCAGGGGACTTAAACCATGTTTAAAAATAAATAGTCTAACTCCAGTACTCAACAAAAGTAATGACAAAACAGAAAAATATAGACTTGAGCCACATCATCATGCCAACCCATTCTTTACATGCGCATCCCGTGCCAGCTCCTCAGCTCGACCAGTACCTGAAATGCATAAGACGCATTTCCCCCATTTGAGGGGTTAGCATTCGAATAGCTAGTGCAAGTACACAATTACACAACATTATATACATACGAGTTTCAACGCAAACAAACCATTTTGGAAAAACATTTGAAATCAATATTCCGGAATATCACATATGCATTGAAGACTGTATATCCTCAAGTATCCGCACCAAAACCATACACGCTTGGTAACTCGCGACCGTACCCATTAGTATCGGTCCCCATAGGTCCCGTCGAACCGTCCCCAGGTGAGAAACCACTTCCGCGGCTGTACCCATTAGTATCGGCCCCCAGAGGTCCCGTCGAACCGTACCCAGGTGGAAGAACATCAACACACGCACCCATGTCCACTTCCGTGGCCGTACCCATTAGTATCGGCCCTCAGAGGCCACATGCCATCCCCAGGTGGAAGAGCAACAATCACATTCGTTCAATAATACCATTTACATCATTCGCATCAAAATCATACACACATAACGGAATGTAATACATGTACTTGCCTGGAATAAGATGAAACGAAGGAAACGACGAAGGAATAGGTTTCGATCCGTACAATCCTCCCAAATCCATTCCTAACACAATATCGGTATACAACAAGTCTCAATAATGCGTAAAGGTAAGAATTAATCCTAATTCTACCCGATGGGACAATTTGTCGGTCATTACGAAGTCCAAGACGGTTATAATCTAACAATGGAGAAACTACGAGGTTAAATTCGTTAAACTATAATGGAAACAAGGGATTCACGACTACACAATCGAAATCTAATAATTCGTCAAGGATAAATCGGGTTACGAAAAGAATTATGCCAAAAATACCGAAATCCCCAAAAAAACTAGGGTTCAACGAAGTATACCTCGATTCGGACGGAGAATGATGATGATAAACCTTCCTTGCTACGCAATAATCAACCTTCAGAGGGTTTCTACGGATTGCACCAGACGAATCGCTCCAAATCGCTCAAAGGAAACTCACGTCGCGAGAAAGAAAGAAAAGGAATGAAATGAGGCGACTGAGGATAAGTCAGGAATTAAAAGGCCTGACAGCGCGTTACGTACGTTAACGCAAGCTATTAACGTATGTTATGATGGTTACGTACGTAACCCAACAGTGGTTAACGTATGTAACAAATATCTTGTATTAAAAATGTGAAGGCCATAACGTACGTTATGGATCATGCATAACGTACGTTATGCATGCAGCAGTTCCCAGTTCTGAACACTACATTCTGCATAGTCGATACAACGACGAAACGCGACACAAGGATAGAATTAAAAGTGTAAATACGAGGTGTTCATAACAACGAAGCTGAATGTTGAAAAAAAATGCACTTCTAACTACCGAGGAATCCAAAATACGACAAGGAGGGTAAAGGCACCCTAAACTCTTAAGAAATTACAAAATGGCCCAAACATCCGAAAATTCAAGACACGACATCGGATTAACAATCCGAAACTCACAATATGAGCAACTCATACAAATGAACTCATAAAAATAGAGAACTAATGAAATCGAACGGGTTTTACGAGAATCGAGCGTACATGCGATAAAACATGGTTCGAGATGAAAATACGCAAAAACATCACCGAAACTCGTCCAAATGGAAAAACTCAAAGAACAATATAGATTCAGAATCCTAAAACAATGACAAGCGGGTCGTCCAAAACGAACATACACCAAAAACGGAAATTACCAAAAATAAAAAATACGAATATTACACCACAGACCTGGAACTAGCAGCCCTGGTGTTCGCATTGAAGATTTGGCGTCATTATCTTTATGGTGTTACCTGTCAGATATTCACCGATCATAAGAGTTTAAAGTATATATTTACTCAGAAGGAGTTAAATATGCGATAGAGACGGTGGTTGGAACTAATCAAAGATTATGATATCGAGATCCTTTACCACCCGGGCAAGGCGAACGTTGTCGCCGACGCCTTGAGTCATAAGTCCGTTCAGGAGCAGATGCTTGCTCGATTAACAATTTAGGAGGAACTTCAGCAGGAATTTCTGAGACCCGAGATCGAGGTCTAGTTACAACGAGTACAAGGGCAACTTTATACGTTGGAAATTTCATCGCCACTTGAGGAGGCGATCAGGGAGAATCAGGGTTCGGACCCATTTTTGTTACGCATTCGAGAGGATGTGACTCAGGGGAAAGCCCCCGGGTTTGTGGTCCACGAGGATGGACTTTTGCATTTTAAGAATCGGTTATGCGTACCGGCGAATGATGAGTTGAAAACTCGATTTTGAGAGAAGCTCATGCTACCCATTATTCCGTTCATCTGGGGTCTAGCAAGATGTATAAAGACTTGAAACAAAATTACTGGTGGAGTAATATGAATCGAGAAGTCGCGGAATTTGTTTCGAGATGCTTAACCTATCAACAAGTCAAGATTGAACATCAGCGACCGGTGGGTATGCTGAAATCGCTCCCTATTCCAGAGTGGAAGTGGGAAGATATTTCTATGGACTTCATCACGAGTTTGCCGATGAGTCATCGTGGCATGAATACAATCTGGGTGATTGTGGACCGCTTAACTAAACCAGCTCATTTCCTTGAGATTAAGGATACATGGGGTCCCGAGAGACTTGCCCAGTTGTTTATCAAAGAGATAGTGAGATTGCACGGTACTCCTAAAAGTATCGTTTTCGATCGTGACGGGCGATTCATGTCTCATTTTTGGAAATCAGTTAATCGTGCTATGGGAACTCAGTTTAATCTCAGTATAGCTTTTCATCCTCAGTCCGACGGACAATCAGAGAGGACTATTCAGACTTTGGAGGACATGTTGAGGGAATGTGTTCTCGATTGGAAAGATGATTGGGAAGCCCAACTACCGTTGATCGAGTTCACGTACAATGGTAGTTGGCATGCTTCGATTAAGATGGCACCTTATGAGGCCTTGTACGGTCGTTGTTTCGATCTCCTTTGTGTTGGGATGACTTATCAGAATCAATCGGCACCGAGCCCGATATGCTTATAGCCGCCCGTGAGAAGGTAGCTTTGATCAGGAGTTGTTTGTTGACCGCGCAGAGTCGATAGAAATCTTATGCAGATAATCGTCGTCGACCATTAGAGTTCGAGACAGGTGACCATGTTTTGGTCAAAGAATCCCCGAGTCGTGGTATCTTCCATTTTGGGAAGAGGGGAAAGTTGAGTCCTAGATTCATTGGACCGTTTGAGATTTTGGATCGTGTAGGCGAGTTAGCTTATCGATTGGCCCTACGTCTGGTGTTGAGCCGAATTCATAATGTGTTTCACGTATCTCTGTTACGGAAGTATGTTGCCGACCCGAGCCACATACTTCAGTTTGACGAAATAAAGATCGTCGATGATCATTCATATGAGGAGCGTCCTATACGAGTATTAGGGCGGTAAATCAAACAGTTGAGGAACAAGACGATTCCTTTGGTAAAGATCCAGTGGTCTAGACACGGAGTCAAAGAGGCTACTTGGGAAACCGAAGATAGTATGCGGGAGAGTTATCCCGAGTGGTTTGACGCTTAGTTTCTAGGGTGAAACTCTTTTTAAGGGGGGAGTATATAATACCCGGTTGTAATTCAGTCATTTTTATTCATTAATTATCAACCAGTAATTGTCACTCAGTAATTTTCACTCATTAATAATCACTCATCATTCATACTCATTCAATTATGTTCACCGTTCGGCGTAATATCTGTAATTCTCATGTTTTTGTCCCCGTACTTCTCGAATTCTGTGATTTTTGTACTCGGTGCATCATTTTAAGCAGAACTGCTTGACGAGCAGGGCCGCACGAGCATCTGGTCATGCGCGGCGCTCGTGTGTTGCGGCTGGTTTGGGCAGGAGGCCCACTGGTTGAGTCATTGCCGCACGAGCAGGCCACACGAGCAACTGCTCGGGCGTGGTGCTCGTGTGTTGCGGCTTTACTGGGCAGGAGGCCCAGCGTTCGAGTCAGGGCTGCACGAGCAGGCCGCACGAGCTGCTACTCGTGCACGGCGCTCGTGCACTATGGGCAACAGCCGGCAGAAGCCTCACGCACGACCAGACGCACGGACACTTGTTCGTGCGGGTTGGTCGTGCTTCCTTGGGGTTTATATAGGTGGACCGACGGGATTTCCTCATTTTTCACCTTTTCTTCATCCTACTTCCGAGAGAGAGGGTTTGTGGGAGAAATTTTCATCATCAATCACTTGAGTACTCGATTTTCATCATTTTCATTCGGTTGTGAAGCTCGGATTGTCGATCTAACGCGTGTTCGTCGAATCAAAGTACTTGGATCTTCTAAGGTAATATTCTTCAAACATCTTGGATTTCGATTTTGTGTTGTGATATGATGTTTTGGACATTATAATCGTGTTGTATGAAGAGATATACATATGATTATGAGTTTGTATAAATATTCGTTGGATTATTGAAGGATTATTCAAGAACACTTTGAATATTGAGTTGGATTTGGGGGTTTTGATTAATTGTTGTTGAAATCAAGAATTTGGATATTCATATTGGATTAATGATCGTATTGAAGATGTTTTGTTGGTTTGAAACACTTCATGGGGATTTGATGTTGGTATAATTGAGGTTTGGTTATAAACAATCGAAGATTGGCCACAACGTGTTCGATATAATGCCCCAATGAACTTGGTTTAGTTGTATCGACGTTTTGAGTTAGTTATACTAGTGTTTGATTCGTGTGTTGAACCGGATTGTTGGTAATTGTGTTATTCAAGGTTGTTCGAGTGACCGACATCTCAATTAGGACGTTGTTCGTGGACGGACATTCTTCATCGGTGTTGTGTAAGTTAATTCTTACTCGGTTAAAAGGATATTCATTCCTTTCGTTGTTGTTCATTCATAATCATAATTCATTCATAAAGTACTAACCGTATTGAGACTTGTAATTGTCACTTAATCACTTCATTCATGAGGAACGACGGGTCCAATCATTTCATTGAGCTGTCATTCATTTCACTATCATTTCATCTTGGTGAGTCATTATTGATTTTCGATGTCACTTTTGTTATATCGTGTCATTCCGGGTCATACTGGCGTGCCGGTTGGTATGTGTAGGATTTTCATGTCGGGCACATATAAAGTCGTGTGTTGGTTGTTGGCCTTACATTGGACTATTCACACGAGACGATCACTTCGTGAGACTGATTAGGTACAAGACCACACGTGTATTCGATCGATACTCGTTGGTGGCTTGTGCACGGACACATTTTCATCCCGGGCATAGTGTGGCGCCATTCTTTGAGCCGTATTGTTAGTTGATTCATACAGCATGTTTGATTGCGTATGTTTTCAACAGGATTGTGATTATTCAACTCTTGAGGATTGTTGTTCTGTGTAACTGACCCCGTTGGGGGATATTGTTTTTCAGGTCATGGCAAGGCAAAAGCACGGGAAGAGCACGCTGACGGCGAGGAGTCCCAGTGATACTAGTAGGGGGGCCCAGTCTCTTCTGTCATTCTTGTTTTTCCTCATTTGTATTTCCGCTGCAGAGTTCCGTTTGGGATGTTAATTATTCAGGGTGGTGTATTTTATATTCATATAATACTAGTATTCGGTATTGTCCTGGTGTATTGTACTTAAGCTCCTCATCGGAGTAGTTGATAATATAATGTGGTTCTGTACTGCTATTATATTATTTAATTCATTAATTTTCATTCGCCTGGTGGGTCCCAGTTGGGGTTCCACGGCACTGTAATAGCCGCCTATTTTGGGGTGTTACACTGTTAATTAGTCGGTCTTAATTTGCATTAACACATGTATAGAGTCTAGTCAACAGTAGGGTTTGACTTTACCATGACACGAAGACTTGACCGGGACATATGATGAAGGGTCGTATACGGTATTCATGACATAATGGTTCTGGAATGATTCGTTCATTCATTCTCAGTCGGGGTGTACAGTGCGGCCCGCTAGGCTGGCTAAGTGCTGCCCGCACTCATTGATTCCTCCCAATACCGGCTGAGACGAACCTACGGAGTCGCGCAACAGGATCATTGACGGATAAATATGAATTAATAATCTCTCTTATAATATTAGATATTAGATATCTAATTTTGATTTATCAGATAAATCAAATAGCGGTCTTATGAATTATAAGTAGGTTACTGGGTGATTACTTTAATTCATAAATTATATTTTTTAGAGAAATATATATTTGTGTTTGATATAATTAATTAATTGGATTAATTAATTAGTATAAACACATTGGAAATAAAATGGATTCGTTTGACGAACATCCGGTACACGAGGGATTCATTTTGACGAACATCCAATACACAAGCCGAGTAAATTCGACCCGTCTTCTTGGAAATTTCCCATAGGGCCGCCCCCCTCCCTCTG
Organism: Orobanche coerulescens; assembly: GCA_033398695.1. Classification (NCBI taxonomy): domain Eukaryota; kingdom Viridiplantae; phylum Streptophyta; class Magnoliopsida; order Lamiales; family Orobanchaceae; genus Orobanche; species Orobanche coerulescens. Next base: position 136,377,491 of record CM065811.1, on the reverse strand, counting down.
TTGTCTCTTTTATCCTTATTTTATGTCACTAGGTTACAAATGTGGGGTGTATTTGATACCCTTCATCATGTGTTAAGGTATGACTTTCATTTTTATATATAACAAAGTCTTTAGTAGAGAGAGACAACTTCTTCTTCCTTGAGATCTATATCACGAATTAGAGAGAGAGAACAAGGTTAATAACTTCATCTTGATCTTAGAGACAAGATATAAGAAGAATACATTGAGAGAAAAAATTCCTACAAGCTTTCCTAGCTGTATTCTTAGAGAAAGGAAGCTTGCTCATTTTTCCGTCAAGTTCCGGCATGTGAAGTAGAGGCACCGTACTTTCGGTGTTTGGAACGAAGTGCTATTCATCATCATCATCATACGAAGGATTTTCAGAGACATCAAAGGTATAGGACTTTGATTCCTTGATCTTCGTATTTTTCTTTTGTATATACGTTACTTGATCGATCCTCTTAGGGATTCCGTTTATTCTTCCGCTGCGTTTAATTTTGTGGAATCCCAACATCCACCAGGCTGAACACAACCAGATGACCAAATATTTGACCGCCCGGGGTCAAATAGAATAATGATACGGACCGATAAGATCACACAACTTAAAATAATCAAAATACAATCCCACAACTCGTGCCCACGCAGGGGTCCAAAATACAAAACAATACAACACAGCGGAAGACTGAGAACAATACAATGATGCAACAACAACTGAACTCCATAACTCTTGATTAGTATTGCGGCCCATCATCTCCCATGCCAACTCTGTGACTGCTCCCACGAACCAAGCATACCTGAACTACATGAAATGCATTTCCCCCATTTAAGGGGTTAGCATTCGAATGGCTAGTACAAGTATCTCTATACGAAATGTAACAAGCAATTAAAAACCACATATCAGATAAGGACAACCATTTACCAAGTACTCACAAGAAGTTTTAGAACTCTACAAAACAACACAAATTGGAGTCTTTAAAAGAAACAACAATAATCTTGGAAGTTTTAAAACCATAAAAGTCATTAGGAACTTATGTCCTAAGTTTTGAAAAAACTTTATCAAACCATAGGGTCAGCCCAAAATCTTATTACAACACTGAAGGGTTTTACAACACAAAAACCTTTACACAAATCGCTTGGGTCTCGGCCCAGTCATTTAGTTTTCATAAAAACTTTCTTTTCAAGCACCTTGTTTATCAAAACATACTTCTCGACTCCGTGATCCGCCATCACGAGTCACCGTAGGTTCAACAACCCTTACGGTCTTAACCAAACACAACAATCACAAATACTAGTCCTCGACTCAATGATCTTCCGCCACGAGTCACTGTAGGTTCAACAACCTGCACGGTCTTAACCAAACACAACAATCACAAATCTCAGTCCTCGACTCCGTGATCTACCACCATGCGTCACTGTAGGCCCCATCGAGCCCACACGGTTGGACGTACTGCATCCTGACCCCATGATTCTCTGTCATGTGTCATCGTAGGCCTCGTCAGACCCGCACGATTGGACCGCAGCACCACATACTAAGTTCCGATCCCATGGTCGTCAGCCATGACTCCTCGTAGGTCCCGTCGAACCCACACGAATGAACTTAGCATTACCACACATAACATTCACATTCACATTCCTTCAATAATGAGCACGGTCAATCAATCACATTGATCACCACGAAATCACGCCTCATGCGCACATAACACAATTTCAACAATCTAACCATCATCATTAATAACACATAATCAACCATAACTCATGATCGAAACACAACACCTTGCACAACCACGTGTACAACCAGTCAACAGGATTCTCACAATCCTGCATACATTAACACAATATCGTCATCCAATTCACCAAAGCAATTGATGCACAAACAAATATCTCATGATCAATACATATAACATGATACACATCTAAGTGAACAATCAACCAACATGCATATCCCAATGTTACACATTCAAGATTATCACAACTAACCACAATCATTCATTCCAACACGTAAGTCATATTCACAAGGTACACAACGTATAAGCAAAATACTTGCCTCGGAATCGGCACGCAAATACTGTTAGGAATATGCCCTCGAATGCCACTCAGGGGATGAGAGAGTAAGGGCATTATACTTGTAATTATGGAATAATTAATAAAAAGGCAATACGATTCATTCACTGTTTATTGTATTTCAATTGCATTCTTGACTTGGTAAACATTGAAGTGAAGTCCATGTAAATAAATTGAACATTCCATTCTCGTTATGGGATAAGAGAAAATGTACTGGAAGTGTTTAAAGTTTATTTACGTAAATTGTTCGCAAGTCAATAAACTTAAAATGGGCATTAAGTTTTAATATGACTTGTATAACTGATGCTAGGACGTGTGCACGTCTTGATAGCATAGTTATAAGTATATTGGTGGGGCCAGTATACTCGAACACGACTCATACTCGATTCAGTCACACGGTATTCACTCTCGGAGAGTCGATGACGAATCGAAAGGTTGTGATAGTATACGTGGACCTTTGACTTGAGGGTTCAGTAGAAAATGTGCCTGTGACGTTTAGTTTGTCATTACAATATTAAGACTCATTTGCTTAATTGCTGAGTCGACCTCGAAGTGCGGACTATACGGGCAGGTAGCAGTCTTTACTGTACGCCAAGAAAGGATTATATCTCCTGTTAGTGAGCAGGCGAATGTCCTATACGGTTAATGGCAAATAAGATCATAAGTCTTTGGCCAAAGCATTCTGATATAGTCGTATTAGATACACTATTAATCAGTCGGTCTTGATTTGCATTAACACATGTATAGAGTTTAGTAAACAGTAGGGTTTGACTTTACCGTGACCCGAATACTTGACCGGGACATCTGATGAAGGGTCTATACGTATATAGTATTAACGACATAATGGTTCTGGAATGATCCCTTCATTCGTTCTCAGTCGGGGTTTACAAAGGCGGCCCGCCAGTGGCTAAGTGTTGCCCGCACTCATTGTTTCCTCCCAATGCCGGCCGAGACGGACCTACGGAGTCGCGCATCGAGCGTTGACGGATAAATGTGAATTTATTATCTCTCTATTAATATTAGATATCGATATTTAATTATGATTTATCGATAAATCAAATATCGGTCTTATGAATTTAAATTAAGTTCGGGTAATTAATTTAATTCATAAATTATATTTCTTAGAGAAATATATATTTGTATTTGATATAATTTATTAATTAGATTAATTAATTAATATAAATACATTGATGATTAAAAGGAGTGTATATAACTGAGTCGTTTGACGAACGTCCAGCACACGAGCCGAGTGGCTCGGCTCGCTTTCTAGGAAACTTCCTTGTGGCCACCCACTCCTCTCACATGGCATGATCACCATGCATGTGTTTTGTGTTGTCTTGTCATGAATAATTGTTAAGTTGAGATTCTTTCTCAATTTATAATTACATAAATGAGTTGTTTTATATCTTTATAAAAACCAACTCATATGGTGTATGATGGGTCTTGAAAAAACACACACATACACATACTCATTCATTGGAGCTGCTGGCCGTGAGCTTTGAGTGAGGGAGGAGAAAATTTTTCTTTTCTATAATTTTCATCTTAGAGGTGTTATAAAAGTTAAGAAAAATTGAGAGAAAAAAATTCCTACGAGTTCCCTAGCCGTGTTCTTGGAGAACGGAGTCTCGTTGAAATTTTTCCGGCAACTTCCGACGCGTGTGAAGTAGAGGCTTCAACTTTCGGTGCTTGGAACGAAGGGATTTCGTGTTCGGGACGGATCGTGATCATCGGCTACACTTTACGAAGATTTATTTCAAAGGCTTCAAGGGTATGAATCTTTATCTTCGTATTTATTTTTCGTATATACGTTACTTGATCGATCCGTTTGGGATTCGCTTTTGTTTCCATGCGTATTTCGTTTTATTTTCTAATCCCAAGTGGTATCGGAGCGAGGTCAATGATATCGTATATACGATTATTTGTGCATTTTGAATGCTTTTGGATGATGATTATGTTTTAGAATCATATTTGGAATAATTTTAGATTTTAAATTGTTCGTTGTAGCATCACGTTTTTGGAAACGGGCGAAAAACGAAGAAACGGGGCTGCTGGCAGTGGTGCCGGCAGCACTGCCTGGGCTGCCTGCCCAGGCTGCCGAGCGTGCTCGGCCATGACTCGGCCAGGAGCTGAGAGTGCTCGGCCAGGGGGCCGAGCATGATCGGCCAGTCTGCCGAGCAGTGCTCGGCCAGGCAGCCCTCGGGTTTTTGGCCCGATTTTGAATCGGGCCGCGGGCTGGGCCTAAATCGGATTGTCCGGGACTCCGTTTTAAGTTTATATTTTGTTTTAATTATTTCCCAAAATTTAAATTGGATTTTATTTTGACTAAATTAATATTTGGAATATTTTGAGTTAAGGGAAATAAATTAAACGAGAATATTATTTTTGGCGGATTACTTGAACGAATTAAAATGAATATTATTAGTATTAATTTGATTAATATCATTAAAATTGAATAGATTAATTTTATATTGATTGGATTAATATATTAATTGATTATTTAATTTTAATGCCACTTTATATTAATTGGATTAATATAGTAGAAATTGAATAGATTAATTTATATTAAAATTAATTGTTTAATTTCGTTGCCATTACATGTTGTATGGAATCCTTATGTGATGGTGATATAGCTCGTGGACTTAGTTTTTGATTTGTTCGATTCGATTGGGTTGTAAAGGCCGTTTTGAGCCTATTTATTTTTACTAGAAAATTTGTATAGGATGCATTTTTTCAATGATGTAAGTATTATTTTGGGTATGACGAAGACCGAAGACAACCGACCGAGAAGACGAAGAATCAAGATCGTATTTTTTTATTTATTGGGTCATTCGCTTGGCCCAAGATTTAGGAATTAGGTCCATGAGCTATATGTTGGTAGTAACTAGGTTACTATTTTACATTTTCATTTTGAATGATTGACAAACATACAAACGCGTATAATTGAATTAATGTGCAAAGTGTAACATTAATCGCGAAATTCTCCCGACTACAAACAGACTAAGTTTGAAAAAGGTTACGAGTTTTCCTACCCTCCATCAAACTCGTAGAAAATTGATACCCGAGCTGGTGTGCTATGCTTCCGAGTTATCGGGGTAGTACATTTGGTAGAGGTTGAAAAATTCTTGAGTGCATTAGATGCCTTCGGTTGGTGATAAATTTCGCCCCTAGAAACCTGATAGGTTGCCGGGTGAGATTCAATAGTCAAACTGATAGACGTTGATGGTCAACAACTTAGATAGTGTGGATTGCCAAGAAACCTGATAGGTTGAGGGCATGAAGACTAGGGGTAAAAGAAGATCAAATCATCCGTCAGACGGGTTGGTGTTAGACACCACTTTACAGAAATTAATTGGCAAGAAACCTGTAACACCCCAAACTAGGCGGATATTACAGTGCCGTGGACCCCCGACTGGGACCCACCAGGCGAATGAAAAAGGATGAATTACACAGGGTAAATGTAGTACCGAACCACATTATAACATCAATTACTCCAAGTAGGAGTTTCATACAACACACCCAGGACAATATAGAATACATGTGTATCTTATGTGACGATAAAATACACGACACTGAATGAAATGAGTATTCGAAAGGAATGACTGCAGCGGAATAAATAAAGAAAACATAAGTGACCGAATAAATGACTGAAAAGACTGGGGCCCCTTCTAATATCACTGGGACTCCCCGCCGTCATCGTGCTCTCCCTGCGCCTTTGCCTTGCCATGACCTGAAAAACAATATCCCCAAACGGGCCGATTATACAGAACAACAATCCTCAGGGGTTGAAATTACACAATCATGAATTAACTGAGTTATGAAATATCCTTAATTATGAATTACGCTGAAGAGGAGTACCATAGTACGCCCGTAGTGTTCTGTGCAAGTGTACAAGACGGATGACCGGACACACCCGGCCTTGTACCTAATTAGTCTCACGGAGGTAAACGTTACCGTGTGCACAGTCCAATGTATCACTCCTAATACATGGCCATCATGTGCCTGACTAAAAATTCCACACATCCGCACCCGGCCACGCAATATGAACCCAGAAGGTCATATCAACAAGAATGACCATAATGAATATCAATGAATAATAATAATCCGACAACGTCAAGAATGACTTACCGGGATGAAAGTGATAATGAAGTGATTGATAGTTTCAATGAATTGATGGGAATCGCCGTTCTTTATTAATGAAGTGATTATTCGACAATTACAAGTCTCAATATGATTAATACAATGATGAATGAGTTATGATTATGAATGATCAACAACAAAAGGTATGAATATCCTTTTAACCGAGTAAGAATTAACTTACACAATACCGATGAAGAAAGTCCTTCCTCGAACAAATGTCCTAAATGAAGTGTCGGTCGCTCGAACAACCTTAATTCAATACAATTACCAACAATCCGATTAATAAACGAATTAAACACGAATATAACGAACTCAAGACGTCGATACGATTAAACCAAGTTCATTGGGGCATTATATCGAACACTTTGAGGCCAACGATTGATTACAACTAAACCTCAACAATACCAACTTCAAATCCCCAAGAAGTGTTTCAAATCAACAAAACATCTCCAATACGATCAATAGTCCGTTATGAATATCCAAAACGTGATTATAACAACAATTAATCGAAAATCCCCAAATCCAACTCGATATTCAAAGTGTTCTTGAATAATCCCTCAATAATCCAATGAATCCTTATACAAACTCATAATCATATACATATCCCTTCATATAACATGATTATAACGTCCAAAACATCATATCTTAACACAAAATCGAAATCCAAGGTGTTGAAGAATTTACCTCTTGAAGATCCAACCACTTCGATCCGATGAACACGAGTTATAACGAGTATCCAAGCTTCCCAAAGGAATGAAGATGATGAAGATTACACACTCAAGTGATTGATGATGATAAAATCTCTCTCTCAACTCTCTCTCGGATGAAGAAGGAAAAAATGAAAAGTGAGGTGAAAAGACCCGCCAACTCCTTAAAATGCTGCGGGTTACGGCCGTAACTCGGCCCTCTTACGGCCGTAACTTTCAAGTCAACGGCCTTACGGCCGTAATCGCTAACTCAGACGGGCCAGAATCGGCTTCGTCCGAAAGCTCGCCGAGACTTACGGCCAGAATCGCTCTGAGTTACGGGCGTAACCCGCCTTCGTCAAAAACATCCGTCGACACCCTTACGGCCGTAACCGCACACCTTACGGCCGTAACTCGGATGATACGGCCGTATCTGCCAAACTTACGGGCGTAAGCCCTCTTCGTCGAAATGACCAGCACCACCGCCGCTGCACGGCCAGAATCGCCAAGCCTTACGGCCGTACCTTCCCGACTTACGGCCGTATGCCGCAACCCTTACGGCCGTAAGTCACCCTTGGTCGACAACATCCAAAATTTACGAACACCACTTACGGCCGTATCTCACCATCCTTACGGCCGTAACTCACCTTCGCCAAAAATGTCTCGGAGCTCTGACGCAGACGGCCGTACTCGCTCAACTTACGGCCGTACCACAGGACCTTACGGCCGTAAGTCCCTTTCGTCCAAATGGCTTGAAAACACGAACCCTTGTTACGGCCGTAACCCAAAGTCCTTACGGCCGTAACTCGATGCTGGCCAAGTTGAAAATTCCGATAACTCCGATTCCACGATACGACTGATGAATGATCCGACATAACATATGAATGTGAAAATGAACAAGTCTAACACAAGCCACGGATGATGCTCCCAGTATACGACTACCAATCACGATGAAAATAATAATACTCCCGTCGATCTCTAAACGGAGATGACATGCCGATCGGTAACTGATATACGATTACAACATGCCAACCGTGAACACCAATGAATGAGTCAAGAATGATGAGTGATTATTAACGAGTGAGAATTACTGAGTGACAATTACAGACTGATAATTACTGAATGAAAATGAATGAATTACAACCGGGTATTACATACTCCCCCCCTTAAAAATAGTTTCGTCCCCGAAACTAAGGGTCAAACAACTCGGGATGACTCTCCCGCATACTCTCTTCGGTTTCCCAAGTGGCCTCTTCGACTCCGTGTCTAGACCACTGAATCTTGACCAAAGGGATCGTCTTGTTCCTCAACTGTTTGATTCGCCGCTCTAACACTCGTACAGGATGCTCCTCGTACGAATGATCATCTGCGATCTCGATTTCGTCGAACTGAAGAATGTGACTCGGGTCGGCAACATACTTCCGCAACTGAGAGACGTGAAATACATTATGAATCCTGCTCAAAGCCGGAGGTAAAGCCAGTCGATAAGCTAACTCGCCTACTCGATCCAAAATTTCAAATGGTCCAATGAATCTCGGACTCAACTTCCCCCGTTTTCCGAAACGGAAAATACCTCGACTCGGGGATACCTTGACCAAAACGTGGTCACCCGTCTCGAACTCTAGTGGTCGACGACGATTATCTGCATAGGATTTCTGTCGACTCTGAGCTGTCAACATACGACTCCTGATTAAAGCTACCTTCTCCCGGGCGGCTATAAGCATATCGGGCTCGGTGCCGATTGATTCTGACAAGTCATCCCAACACAAAGGAGACCGACAACGACGACCGTACAAGGCCTCGTAAGGTGCCATCTTAATGGAAGCATGCCAGCTATTATTATACGTGAACTCGATCAATGGTAGTTGGGCTTCCCAATCGTCCTTCCAATCGAGGACGCATGCCCTCAACATGTCCTCTAATGTCTGAATAGTCCTCTCTGATTGGCCGTCGGACTGAGGATGAAAGGCGGTGCGAGATTGAGCTGAGTTCCCATAGCACGATGAACTGATTTCCAAAAATGAGACACAAATCGTCCGTCACGATCGGAAACGATACTCTTAGGAGTACCGTGCAGTCTCACTATCTCCTTGATGAACAACTGAGCCAGTCTCTCGGGACCCCACGTATCCTTGATCTCAAGGAAATGAGCTGATTTTGTTAAGCGGTCGACAATCACCCAGATCGTATTCATGCCACGATGACTAGTCGGCAAACTCGTGATGAAATCCATAGAAATGTCTTCCCACTTCCACTCGGGAATAGGAAGAGGTTTCAGCATACCCGCCGGCCGCTGATGTTCAATCTTAACTTGTTGACAGGTTAAGCATCTCGAAACAAATTCTGCGACTTCTCGCTTCATATTACTCCACCAGTAATTTTGTTTCAAGTCCTTGTACATCTTGCTGGACCCCGGATGAACAGAATAAGGGGTAGCATGAGCTTCTCTCAAAATCGAGTTTTTCAACTCGTCATTTGCCGGTACGCACAACCGATTCTTAAATCTCAAAAGTCCATCCTCGTGGACCACGAATCCGTGGGCTTTCTCGAGTCACATCCTCACGGATGCGCAACAATGAAGGGTCGAACTCGATTCTCTCGGATTGCCTCCTCGAGTGACGATGAAATCTCTAACATACAAAGTCGTCTCGAACTCGCCAAGCTGCACTCGATCTCGGGTCTAAGAAATTCCCGAAGCTCCTTCGAATTGTTAGACGAGCAAGCATCCGCTCCGAACGGACTTGCGACTCAAGGCGTCGCGACAACGTTCGCCTTGCCCGGTGGTAAAGGATCTCGATATCATAATCTTTGATTAATTCCAACCACTGCCTCTGTCGCATATTTAACTCCTTCTGAGTAAATATATACTTTAAACTCTTATGATCGGTGAATATCTGACAGGTAACGCCATAAAGATAATGACGCCAAATCTTCAAAGCGAACACTACGGCTGCTAGTTCCAGGTCGTGTGTCGGATAATTAACCTCGTAAGGTCTCAATTGCCGTGAAGCATAGGCAATAACCTTCCCGTCCTGCATGAGCACACATCCGAGACCCTGTCCGGACGCATCACTATAAACCACAAATCCCTCCGTCCCCTGCGGCAAGGAAAGTACAGGTGCTGACATTAATCGGCTCTTGAGTTCCTCAAAACTCCGCTGACACGCGTCGGACCACGTGTATTTCTTATCCTTTCGCAAAAGGTTCGTCAATGGTTGAGCAATTTTGGAAAATCCTTCCACAAATCGCCGATAATAACCCGCTAATCCGAGGAAACTCCGGATTTCCTTAACATTCTTCGGAGGTAACCAGTCTCGGATAGCCTCCGTCTTCTGAGGGTCGACACGAACTCCGTCTGACGAAATTACATGTCCGAGAAAAGTCACTTCAGACATCCACAACTCGCACTTGGAAAACTTTCCAAAAAGTTGCTCTCGTCTCAACACGTCGAGAACCTGATGAAGATGAACCTCGTGATCCTCACGGCTACGAGAATAAATCAAAATATCGTCGATGAAGACAACAACAAACTGATCCAAAAAGTCGATGAAAACCCGATTCATCAATTCCATGAATACCGCAGGTGCATTAGTTAGCCCGAACGGCATAACCACAAACTCATAATGGCCATAGCGTGTTCGAAACGCCGTCCTCGCGATGTCCGACTCTCGAATCCGCAACTGGTGATATCCAGATCTTAAGTCGATCTTGGAAAATACTGAAGCTCCCTGAAGTTGATCTAAAAGATCATCAATACGGGGTAAGGGATACTTATTCTTGATTGTCACTTTGTTCAACTCCCGATAATCGATACACAAACGAAATGAACCATCCTTCTTCTTGACAAACAACACGGGTGCTCCCCACGGAGACGCACTCGGTCGGATATAACCCTTCTCGAACAACTCCTCAAGTTGGTTCTTTAATTCCTGCATTTGGTCGGGGCCATCCAGACGGTGCCTTTGATATCGGAGACGTACTGGGCTCCAACTCAATCGTGAACTCCACATCTCTCTGTGGCGGAAACCTGTAATTCGTCTGGAAAAACGTCGGCATACTCCTCACTACCGGAATATCCGTCAACAATATCGATGAATTCTCGGTTTTGGTCATAAAGCACCAATAACCAACACATCCCCGATCGAGTAATCGCACCGCTTTCATCAAATTAATGACCTTACCCGAACAAATGGGATTACCTCCTGAAACACACATTCCACCCCATCGTCCGAAATGATAGTGATCAAACGCTTACGGACACTAATGATGGCATCATGACGATCCATCCAATCAATACCCAAGATGACGTCGTCCCTCGGCAAATCTACTACGATTAGGTCCGCCGGCCATACATGACCATGAAACCGAATCGGACAATTCCGAATCTCACGATTACGATAATTCGTCTACCATCGGGTAGGCCAATTACGTAAGGCTCACAACTAGAAGCACTACCCGCACGTAGTCTACTCAAACATGACTCGAAATGAATGAATGCGATGCACCAGTATCAAAAAGGGTACACACAGGTTGAGATAGAATATCGAGTGTACCCGAGATCATTCGGGCCTCGGGATCATCGGTCTTCTTCATCTCATAAATCCGGGGCTTGCTAGTCCCAGACCGGACGCTCCGTCTGCTGGCTATAGGCTCCACCTTTAGCCGCTCCCGCTGCTTTAAACGACGCCGATTGAGTGGCTCGATTCTCGAACGGCCGATCGCCGGGGCTTGAGATGAAGTCTGAGTAGGTTTGGAGTCCCTACGGCAAAAACGGGCCTTATGCCCAACAATTCCACAATTATGACAAGTGACAGACTGTCTCGGACACTTGGTGCTGACATGACCAGGATCTCCACAGTTATAACAGGTGATGGCCGAATTGGCCGCTCGAGACTGAGATTCCGCGGGTTTAGACGACACAGGAGGTCGCTCAGAGAAAGCAGAGCCCGCACGGGGTTTCTTGAAAGTAGCCTGACTGCCGTCAGACTGATTACGGTTCTTCGATTTCTTGCTAGCAAACGAAGGTTGCTGCTTAGCAATTTCTTTAGCAGTAAGCTCGTAGGTGAGAGCTTTCTCGATGAATTCGGCCAACGAGGTGCAAGTATGATTAAGCAACTGTAGTCTCATACGGGGTTTCAGCCTCTTGCTGAAATACTTAATCTTATCCGCCTCGGAATGAATGATAGATGAGGCGAACGGGAGAAGTTCCTGAAATTTCTCGGCAATGGCGAGGACATCCTCGTCTGATGAGGGGTCGGGGGTGAGTAACTCTGACAGCTTGGCCTCCCTGAGTGGGGCCGGATAATACCTCTCCATCATGAGAGTTTTGAACTGATCCCATGTACATGATCCTTCGGTGGGCTTCAACGACAACCACCAAGAATGCGCGTTCTTGCCCAAGTAGTAAGCTGCAACAGAAACTTTGTGTCCTTCGGGACACTCTACCATAGCAAACAACTTCTCGAAATGTTCGAGCCAATGAATAATATCTGCCGGCTCGGGCAGGCCTCGAAAGTCGGCGGCCTCTGGCGAGAGATGTCGCCGATGATATTGCTCACATTCCTCTCTTGCCTCTGAGGTGGCGGCGGAGGAGCCTGTTGATTTTGCGTATTGGAGTTATGCATCGTCTCCATCAGCTGTGCCATCTGGGTTATTTGGGCCATCATGCCCTGCATAAAAGCAAGTGGGTCAACCCGGACACCTTCTGACTGAGCCGTGTCCCGGGTACGACTCCCCGTTAGCGAATGATCGCGTCCAGGTGAATGAGTGGCAGCGTCGCTACTCGATGAATTAGCATTATTTCTCGCGTTTGCACGAGTGTTCGCGCGAGTTCTCGGGATTCGGCCCGCTCCACGGCCTCGTCCTCCTCGTCCTCTGCCAGCTCTTTCCATAATGAAGTAGGAAAGTCACATGATGATTATATTTCCCGCATGAATATTATGTTATGATTATGATATGGGATGATGAAAATGAGCATACACGCTTTAATACAGTGATTAAATGAATGATTAACTGAGATGACATGATTATCTTGAACAAGTTAACATAATTGATGATTTGATCTTCCTGATCAACAACTGAATAATGAAATGAATTAAGTGATTAATGAGTTAACATGATCGTCCTGATCATACTGAATGATGATGTTTGAGGATTGTTAATTGATGAATGATGTATTATTGTCTATTGCGAGTTATTATACCATGGCATTAGAAATCTTACAGTTCTTGGTCTGATTGGCTCGGCATTTGCACAGGTCACACGTGACGTGAAAGTCCAATGATACTAGTCCGATGACGATGATTTCAAATGAGACATGACTTGGAGGGTAGTATTCAAAACCACGCTCTGATACCAACTCTGTAACACCCCAAACTAGGCGGATATTACGGTCTGTGGACCCCGACTGGGACCCACTGTGCGAATGAAAAGGATGAATTACATAGGGTAAATGTAGTACCGAACCACATTATAACATCAATTACTCCGAGTAGGAGTTTCATACAACACACCTGGACAATATAGAATACATGTGTATCTTATGTGACGATAAAATACACGACACCGAATGAAATGAGTATTCGAAAGGAATGACTGCAATGGAATAAATAAAGAAAACATAAGTGACCGAATAAATGATCGAAAAGACTGGGGCCCCTTCTAGTATCACTGACTCCCGCCGTCATCGTGCTCTCCTGCGCCTTTGCCTTGCCATGACACGAAAAACAATATCCCCAAACGGGTCGGTTATACGTAACAACAATCCTCAGGGGTTGAAATTACACAATCATGAATTAACTGAGTTATGAAATATCCTTAATTATGAATTACGCTGAAGAGGAGTACCATAGTACGCCCGTAGTGTTCTGTGCAAGTGTACAAGACGGATGACCGGACACACCCGTCCTTGTACCTAATTAGTCTCACGGAGGTAAACATTACCGTGTGCACAGTCCAATGTATCACTCCCAATACATGGCCATCATGTGCCTGACTAAAAATTCCACACATCCGCACCCGGCCACGCAATATGAACCCAGAAGGTCATATCAACAAGAATGACCATAATGAATATCAATGAATAATAATAATCCGACAACGTCAAGAATGACTTACCGGGATGAAAGTGATAATGAAGTGATTGATAGTTTCAATGAATTGATGGGAATCGCCGTTCTTTATTAATGAAGTGATTATTCGACAATTACAAGTCTCAATATGATTAATACAATGATGAATGAGTTATGATTATGAATGATCAACAACAAAAGGTATGAATATCCTTTTAACCGAGTAAGAATTAACTTACACAATACCGATGAAGAAAGTCCTTCCTCGAACAAATGTCCTAAATGAAGTGTCGGTCGCTCGAACAACCTTAATTCAATACAATTACCAACAATCCGATTAATAAACGAATTAAACACGAATATAATGAACTCAAGACGTCGATACGATTAAACCAAGTTCATTGGGGCATTATATCGAACACTTTGAGGCCAACTTCGATTGATTACAACTAAACCTCAACAATACCAACTTCAAATCCCCAAGAAGTGTTTCAAATCAACAAAACATCTCCAATACGATCAATAGTCCGTTATGAATATCCAAAACGTGATTATAACAAAAAATTAATCTAAAATCCCCAAATCCAACTCGATATTCAAAGTGTTCTTGAATAATCCCTCAATAATCCAATGAATCCTTATACAAACTCATAATCATATACATATCCCTTCATATAACATGATTATAACGTCCAAAACATCATATCTTAACACAAAATCGAAATCCAAGGTGTTGAAGAATTTACCTCTTGAAGATCCAACCACTTCGATCCGATGAACACGAGTTATAACGAGTATCCAAGCTTCCCAAAGGAATGAAGATGATGAAGATTACACACTCAAGTGATTGATGATGATAAAATCTCACTCTCAACTCTCTCTCGGATGAAGAAGGAAAAAAATGAAAAAGTGAGGTGAAAAGACCCGGCCAACTCCTTAAATCTTCTGAAGTTACGGCCGTAACTCGGCCCTCTTACGGCCGTAACTTTCCAAGTCAATGGCCTTACGGCCGTAGAATCGCTAACTCAGATGCGGCCGTAACTCGGCTTCGTCCGAAAGCCTGCCGACAGACTTACGGCCGTAACCGCTCCTGAGTTACGGGCGTAACCCGCCTTCGTCAAAAACATCCGTCGACACCCTTACGGCCGTAACCGCACACCTTACGGCCGTAACTCGGATGATACGGCCGTAACCGGCCAAACTTACGGGCGTAAGCCCTCTTCGTCGAAATGACCAGGCACCCTGCCTGCCGCGTACGGCCGTAACCGGCCAAGCCTTACGGCCGTACCTTCCCCGACTTACGGCCGTATGCCGCAACCCTTACGGCCGTAAGTCACCCTTGGTCGACAACATCCAAAATTTACGAACACCACTTACGGCCGTATCTCACCATCCTTACGGCCGTAACTCACCTTCGGCCAAAAATGTCTCGGTAGCCTGCTGGACGCGTACGGCCGTAATGGCCAGCCTTACGGCCGCACTGCTCAACTTACGGCCGTACCACAGACCTTACGGCCGTAAGTCCCTTTCGTCCAAATGGCACGAAAACACGAACCCTTGTTACGGCCGTAACCCAAAGTCCTTACTACCGTAACTCGAAGGCCGCCAAGTTGAAAATTCCGATAACTCCGATTCCACGATACGACTGATGAATGATCCGACATAACATATGAATGTGAAAATGAACAAGTCTAACACAAGCCACGGATGATGCTCCCAGTATACGACTACCAATCACGATGAAAATAATAATACTCCCGTCGATCTCTAAACGGAGATGACATGCCGATCGGTAACTGATATACGATTACAACATGTCAACCGTGAACACCAATGAATGAGTCAAGAATGATGAGTGATTATTAACGAGTGAGAATTACTGAGTGACAATTACAGACTGATAATTACTGAATGAAAATGAATGAATTACAATCGGGTATTACAAAACCTGATAGGTTGCGTCTGTTAAAATTTGTAAAGAACTTGATCACCACTAAGAAGTCGATCTAACCATGATTTCTGGATTATAACATGGGAGTGTATAATTCCGATAAAATTAGTGGGAGCCGAGACAAGAATTATACAAGCCCTTAAGTTCTATACTCGGTCATAATTAAACAAGTCACTAATTTAATCTTGTCTAAATCTTTGCAGAAAACGAAATTGAATCTCTCTAAAATGGCTAAAAACCACTTGCAATACTACTTGAAAAGAATCTCCTAACTGGCCCTAACTTTGTTGACTGGTTGCGAATCGATGATTGTACTCGGTATGGAGTCTCGGGATACGTCTTGGAGGCGGACATTCCACCGACTCCAATCCGGACTAGGGGTAATCAGGAAGACATTGACGTCCATGAAAAATGGGTCAAGGATGATGTGCTAGTTCGTGGTTTTATGATGGGCTCAATGACTAATGAGCTGCAGAGAGCGCACGAGAAAATGACTTCTGCTAGGCAGATTCTCGCACACTTGACCGAACTTTATGGAGAGCACAGTAGGACTGCTAGATATGAGATATCAAAGCAGTTGTTCAGTGCTAGGATGAAAGAAGGGGAGAAAGTGGGAGACCACGTCCTTAAGATGATCTCTATGATTGAGAGGCTCGAGGTGCTCAACTTTAATATGGATTTATCCCTTCAAATTGATCTCATCCTTCAATCTCTACCCGACTCTTTCACGCAGTTTGTAATGAATTTCAACTGTAATGAAATTACATGCACATTAGCTGGGCTAATGAATAAACTGGTGACGGCACAGTCTAACATGAAGACTAAACCGAGAGAGGCTACTCTTGTGATTTCTTCTGGGCCTAAGAGGTCCAAGAACAAGAAGAAAAAGACATACGAGCAGTACAAACCCAAGAAAGGGGTGCAAAAAGGAAAGGGCAAGGCCCGAAAGGTTCAAAAGGTAGGCGGTTCAAAACCTACGGACAAATGCCTTGAATGCGGTGAGCTGGGCCACTGGCGAAGGACTTGTCCCAAGATTAATGGCGCATCAGTACGGAACTTTTGTTTTTGAAACTAATTGTTCCGCCATCGTATATTCTCGCTTCATGGATTACGGATTCGTGCCACTTCTCACATTTGTACTATGAATCGGGATCTGGAACAGTAGAAAACTTGAAGTGGGAAATAATGATCACTGTTGGAAGCGGACAAAGTGTCGAGGCAACCGATATTGGATCAATCCTTCTCGGGTTTAGAATCGGTTTTATTTTGACATTAGATGAAGTACTTGTTTTGCCCAAGGGGCATAAAAACATCAGATCCATTCCACTTGGACCGGAAAGGATTTTGTTTCTTCATTGGCAATGGTAGTTGTAAAATTTAATTTCGAAATAAATTGGTTGGAACAACTACATTGTTGAATGGTTTATATCATCTGAACATGCAAAATAAAACAACAGTGAACACTATAACTAGGAAACGTGGTAGGCAAGATACTAATCAAGCTCTTAAATGGCACCTTAGACTTGGTCATGTTGGTCAGACCAAGGTTCAGAAAATGGAGAAAGATGGACTTTTAAGTCCATTGGGTGTAGAACCCTATCCAACTTGTGAATCTTGCCTTAGAGGCAAAATGACTAAGTTCCCCTTCACAGGGACTTTTGAAAGGGCTGCCGATAAACTTGGATTGGTGCATACCGATGTTTGTGGTGCTTTAGAAGTAGCCCGAGACGGATATCAATATTTCATAACGTTCATAGATGATCATACTAGGTATGGGATTGTGTACTTAATGAAACATAAATCTGAAGCCTTTGCTAAATTCAAAGAATTTAAGGCCCTAGTTGAAAAACAAACTGGATGTCATATCAAAGCACTTCTCGGACCGAGGTGGCGAATATATGAGCACCGAGTTTGATGAGTTCCTTAAGGAACATGGAATAGTTTCACAATTCACGCCTCCAGAACCCCACGGTTAAATGGTGTTTGAAAGGAGAAATCGGACTTTGTTGGACATGGTTCGCTCCATGTTAAATTACACCGATTTACCTATTTACCCGTGGGGGTATGCCTTACTAACCGCCTATATCCTAAATAGATGTCCTTCCAAATGCTTCCTATCACTCCGCATGAGATGTGGAAGGGTAAGAAACCAAGCCTTAATCACATAAGGATCTGGGATGTCCACTATGTCAAAAAGGCTAAGGTGGACAACCGAAGCGAGGTCCATAAAAGGACGTTTCATAGGATACCCAGAGGACTCGATGGGTTATCTATTCTACATGCCAGAAGACCATAGGGTCGTTGTGGCATTACAAGCGCACTTCCTTGAGGATGAATTCATTCAGGAAGGTGGCTCGGGTAGAAATATCTCTTTGGAAGAGCATAATGAAACTCCTAAGGAGACATCTGATCATGGATCAAGAACCGAACCTATTGTAACACAACCTCCACTTCGAAGGTCTGATAGGGTATCTCACTTACCTGAGAGGTATGGCTATACACATGTCGAGGAACTGGGTCTCCACGACACACCTGATAGAAGTGAAAACGACCCTGTCACCTATGACCAAGCGATAGTGGATGTAGACTCTGATAAATGGCAAGAAGCAATGGAAGCTGAGATAGACTCGATGCATACCAATCAGGTCTGGACTCTAGTAGATCTTCCAACAGGCATGAGGACTATTGGAAATAAATGGATCTATAAGAGAAAGACTGATGGGGATGGCAAGGTTGATGCCTATAAGGCCAGGCTTGTGGCAAAGGGTTATACCCAAAGGGAAGGAATCGATTATCATGATACCTTCTCGCCCGTAGCTATGATAAAGTCGATTCGCATGATGCTTGCCATTGCTGCCTATTATGATTATGAAATATGGCAAATGGATGTCAAAACGGCTTTTCTAAATGGATACCTCGAGGAGGAAATCTATATGGAACAGCCTAAAGGTTTTGTGTCCAAAGTTAATATTCATAAAGTGTGTAAGCTGCAACGAGCCATTTATGGTCTGAAGCAAGCTTCTCGGAGTTGGAACCTTCGATTTGACGAAGCAGTTAAGGACTTTGACTTCGAACGAAATAAGGAGGAACCGTGTGTTTACAAAAAGATCAGTGGGAGCAACATTGCGTTTTTAGTACTATATGTAGATGATATTCTACTTATAGGAAATAACATAGCAATGCTCAGCACTGTGAAATCTTGGCTTTCTAAAACGTTCTCCATGAAAGACTTGGGAGAAGCTTCCTATATTCTAGGGATCCGTCTTTACAGAGATAGACCACGAAGAATGATAGGACTTTCCCAAGCCCTTTATATCGATAAAATCCTGAGAAGATTCAAGATGGATGAATCTAAAAGAGGGTTCCTTCCCATGCGACATGGAATTCATCTCACCACGAAAATGTGTCCTCAAAGTGAGGAAGACAAGAGAGAGATGAGTAAGGTACTCTATGCCTCGGCAGTGGGTAGCCTCATGTACGCTATGTTGTGTACGAGACCAGACTTAGCCTACGCTGTGAGTATGGTAAGTCGATTTCAAGCAAACCCGGGAAGGGAACATTGGACTGCCGTAAAGAACATTCTTAAGTACTTAAGAAGAACTAGAGATTTAGTTCTTACTTATGGTGGTGGAGAACCGAAGGTGATTGGATTCACCGATTCGATTTTCAAGGAGACAATGACGACTCTAAGTCGACATCCGGGTATTTATTTACTCTCAATGGAGGAGCAGTATCTTGGAGAAGCTCCAAGCAAACCGCTACCGCAGATTCCACCGCCAAGCAGAGTATCAAGCCGCCTCAGAGGCTAGCAAAGAAGCATTTTGGATGCGAAGTTTATACAAGAACTTCAAGTGGTGCCTAACGCGGAGTTACCTATATCACTATTCTCGTGATAATGATGGAGCTGCCGCCCAAGCCAAGGAGCCGAGGGCTCACCACAACACCAAGCATATAGAGAGAAAGTACCACATCGTTCGAGAGATGGTGGAAAAAGGATATGTTTCATTGGAAAGAGTAGACTCAAGACAATGTCTCGACCCGCCGACTAAGCCATTATCTCAGGCCGTCTTAGAAAGACATCTGAAGAGCATGGGTATTGGATACCATGATGTGTGGCATTGAGTGCAAGTGGGAGATTGTTAGGAATATGCCCTCGAATGCCACTCAGGGGATGAGAGAGTAAGGGCATTATACTTGTAATTATGGAATAATTAATAAAAGGCAATACGATTCATTCACGTTTATTGTATTTCAATTGCATTCTTGACTTGGTAAACATTGAAGTGAAGTCCATGTAAATAAATCGAACATTCCATTCTCGTTATGGGATAAGAGAAAATGTACTGGAAGTGTCTAAAGTTTATTTACGTAAATTGTTCGCAAGTCAATAAACTTAAAATGGGCATTAAGTTTTAATATGACTTGTATAACTGATGCTAGGACGTGTGCACGTCTTGATAGCATAGTTATAAGTATATTGGTGGGGCCAGTATACTCGAACACGACTCATACTCGATTCAGTCACACGGTATTCACTCTCGGAGAGTCGATGACGAATCGAAAGGTTGTGATAGTATACGTGGACCTTTGACTTGAGGGTTCAGTAGAAAATGTGCCTGTGACGTTTAGTTTTTCATTAGAGTAGTTAGACTCATTTGCTTAATTGCTGAGTCGACCTCGAAGTGCGGACGATACGGGCAGGTAGCAGTCTTTACTGTACGCCAAGAAAGGATTCTATCTCCTGTTAGTGAGCAGGCGAATGTCCTATACGGTTAATGGCAAATAAGATCATAAGTCTTTGGCCAAAGCATTCTGATATAGTCGTATTAGATACACTATTAATCAGTCGGTCTTGATTTGCATTAACACATGTATAGAGTTTAGTAAACAGTAGGGTTTGACTTTACCGTGACCCGAAGACTTGACCGGGACATCTGATGAAGGGTCTATACGTATATAGTATTCACGACATAATGGTTCTGGAATGATCCCTTCATTCGTTCTCAGTCGGGGTTTACAGTGCGGCCCGCTAGGCTGGCTAAGTGCTGCCCCCACTCATTGGTTCCTCCCAATGCCGGCTGAGACGGACCTACGGAGTCGCGCATCAGGAGCGTTGACGGATAAATGTGAATTTATTATCTCTCTATTAATATTAGATATTGGATATTTAATTATGATTTATTGGATAAATCAAATATCGGTCTTATGAATTTAAATTAAGTTACCGGGTAATTAATTTAATTCATAAATTATATTTCTTAGAGAAATATATATTTGTATTTGATATAATTAATTAATTAGATTAATTAATTAATATAAATACATTGATGATTAAAAGGAGTGTATTTAACGGAGTCGTTTGACGAACGTCCAGTACACGAGCCGAGTGGCTCGGCTCGTTTTCTAGGAAACTTCCTTGTGGCCACCCACTCCTCTCACATGGCATGATCACCATGCATGTGTTTTGTGTTGTCTTGTCATGAATAATTGTTAAGTTGAGATTCTTTCTCAATTTATAATTACATAAATGAGTTGTTTTATATCTTTATAAAAACCAACTCATATGGTGTATGATGGGTCTTGAAAAAAACACACACATACACATACTCATTCATTGGAGCTGCTGGCCGTGAGCTTTGAGTGAGGGAGGAGAAAATTTTTTTCTTTTCTATAATTTTCATCTTAGAGGTGTTATAAAAGTTAAGAAAAAATTGAGAGAAAAAAATTCCTACGAGTTCCCTAGCCGTGTTCTAGGAGAACGGAGTCTCGTTGAAATTTTTCCGGGCAACTTCCGACGCGTGTGAAGTAGAGGCTTCGAACTTTCGGTGCTTGGAACGAAGGGATTTCGTGTTCGGGACGGGATCGTGATCATCGGCTACACTTTACGAAGATTTATTTCAAAGGCTTCAAGGGTATGAATCTTTATCTTCGTATTTATTTTTCGTATATACGTTACTTGATCGATCCTGTTTGGGATTCGTTTTTATTTCCGCTGCGTATTTCGTTTTATTTTCGGAATCCCAACAAATACTCCGACGAACACGGCTCGACTGAAGTGCCCCGAAACCTACAATTTCCACAAGACACGAAGGAAACACGATTACAACGAGGTTCAAGACCAAAAACAATGGAAATCACATCAACCTACCGAAGGAAACTCATTCGAACATTTAATCGAACATTAAATGTTCAATAATTCCTCAAGAACCCTAGGATCATAAAACGGGTTAAACGAATCAAAGATATAGATATACAATCCATAAAACATGTCTGACAACACCTAATAACCTCAATTGATTCATCAAAATCGGTCTAGAATCGAAATCAAGAACAAAACCCCAAAATAGATAAATTGGGTTTACCAAAGGAATTACCTAGATTCGATGAAGAACAACAGATTAGATGATGTTACAATCACCTAAGACCCTACAAAACACCTTGAAATTTGTAGAATCGACCAAAAATCCATACCCTAGTCTCACCCGGCCGTCAACCGCGAGGAGAACAGAAGAAGGGAAGAAATGAGGTGAAAAACCCGTCTGTCCCATTTTATACTAACAGGGACGCACGACCAAATGCTTGTTCGTGGCCACTCCCCAACATCAAACATCACGCACGAGCATCACGCACGAGCACCTACTCGTGTGGCTTGCTCGTGCATCCCTGTTCTTGGCTAGACTACACTGTCTGGTGCACTGGTTGCGCACAAGCATCACACACGAGCACCTGCTCGTGTGGACTATTCGTATGCTACACTAAAAGACCAATATCGAGCCTGACACGGCTCCGAAAGCACCCAGAACATAACCAACTTGAGAGGGGACGATAACAAGGGGTCACAATGCCCTCAAAGAGGCGCAAAGACAACGGAGTACAATATGCCATGTCACACATGCATATACACGACCTATACGAACAACACAACAACAAGTCGTATCCGGCGAACACCACGACACGGTCCATCATACCGCTCATAATAAAGAGAAATTTCGAATAATCATCAATGGGACAAAATAATCGACATAAACGGCAAATAATTCAAAATAACCAGAAATGAAAATCTCGGGTATTACATTTTCTGCACTTTTTCTTTGTTTCTCTTCAAATCCTTTCTCTGCAAATCAATGGCAACTTCGCAAACTTCCTCTAAATCTCTAAACAAGAAGGAATCCATCATCGATGGGCAAATCTTCGTCAGATCTGTTGTCATGGAAAGAGTCCATGTTGAATCTGAAGATACTGACGGTATGGAACTAATCGTTTCCATAATCAAGCAACAGGCTTATACCATCTTGGAAGTCAACACACTGAGCTCTACGATGAGCGCATTGTTGAAGAATTTTACCTTGATGCCTCTATCAAGTTCTTTTCCGTGAAAAGAGGAGGAGATGTCTCTGACATCACTACTACCGTTCGCGGTATTGAAGTCTCTGTGAACCAAGAGCTGCTGGAAAACTTATTCAGGCTGTCGTGCGATATCAGTCAAACCCAGGATCCAGTCCAACATGAAGACTAAGCCGAGGGAGGCTGCTCTTGTGATTTCTTTTGGGCCTTGGAGGTCCAATAACAAAAAGAAAAAGACCTACGAGCAGTATAAACCCAAGAAAGGGGTGCATAAAGGCAAGGGCAAGGCCCTAAAGGTTTAGAAGGTAGGCGGTCCCAAACCTATGGACAAGTGTCTTAAATGCGGTGAGCTGGGCCACTGGAGTAGGACTTGTCCCAAGATCAATGGCGCATCAGGTACGGAACCTTTTGTTTTTGAAACCAATTGTTCCGCTATTGTATATTCTGCTTCATAGATTCTGGGTTCAGGTGCTACTTCTCATATGTATACCACGAATCAAGATCTGGAACGAAGTGGGCAGCTTGAAGCTGGGGAAGTGATGGTCACTGTCGGAAGCGGATAAAGTTTCGAGGCAACCGACATTAGATCACTCCTACTGGGTTTGGAATTTGGTTTTATTTTGACGTTAGATGAAGTACTGGTTTTGCCCAAGGGGCCTAAAAATATTTTATCCATTCCAGTCTTGGACCGAAAAGGATTTTCTTTCTTCATTGGCAATGGTATTTGTAAGATTTTATTTTTGAAATAAAATTGTTGGAACAGCTATATTGTTGAATGGTTTATATCATCTGAACTTGCAAAATAAATCAGTAGTGAACACTATAACTAGGAAACATGGCAGGCAGATAATAATCAAGCCCTTAAGTGGCACCTTAAACTTGGTCACGTTGGTCAGACCAAGGTTCACAAAATGGAGAAAGATGGACTTTTAAGTAAATTGGGTGAAGAACTCTTATCTAACTTGTGAATCTTGCCTTAGAGGCAAGATGACTAAGTCCCCCTTCACAAGGACATTTGAAAGGGCTGCTGTGAAACTTGTGTTGGTACATATCGATGTTTATACTAGGTATGGTATTGTGTACTTTATGAAACATAAATCCGAAGCCTTTACTAAATTCAAGGAATTTAAGGCCCTAGTTGAAAAACAGACTGGATGTCATATCAAGGCACTTCGGTCAGACCGAGGTGGCGAGTATATGAGCACTGAGTTTGATGAGTTCCTTAAGGAACATGGAATAGTTTCACAATTCACGCCACCAGGAACCCCACAGTTAAATGGTGTTTCATAAAGGAGAAATCAGACTTTGTTTGACATGGTCCGCTCCATATTAAACTACACTGATTTACCAATTTACCTGTGGGGGTACGCCATACTTACCGCTGCCTATATCCTTAATAGATGTCCTTCTAAATCCATTCTTATAACTCCGCATGAGATGTGGAAGGGTAAGAAACCAAGTCTTAATCACATAAGGATTTGTAGATGTCCAGCCTATGTCAAGAAGGCTAAGGTAGACAAACTAGAAGAAAGGTCCGTCAAGGGACATTTCATTGGATACCCATAGGACTCGATGGGTTATCTATTCTACATGCCAGAAGACCATAGGGTCGTAGTGGCTATACAAGCGCACTTCTTTGAGGATGAATTCATTCAGGAAGGTGGCTCGGGTAAAAATGTCTCTTTATAAGAGCACAAAGAAAGTCCTGAGGTGACATCTGATCAGGGATCATGAACCGAACATATTGTGACACAACCTCTAAGTTGAGAAACATCTGATGGGGTGTCTCACTTACCTGAGAGGTATGGCTATACACATGTTCAGGAACTGGGTCTCCACGATGTACCTGATAGCTGTGAGGACAACCCTGTCACCTATGACCAAGCGATAGTGGATGTGGACTCTAATAAATGGCAAGAAGCTATGGAAGCAGAGATAGACTCGATGCATGCCAATCAGGTCTGGACTCTAATAGATTTAACAACTAGCATGAAGCATATTGGAAGTAAATGGATCTATAAGAAAAATACTGATGGGGATGGCAAGGTTGACGCCTATAAGTCCAGGCTTGTGGCAAAGGGTTGTACCCAAAGGGAAGGGATCGATTATCATGATACCTTCTCGCCCGTAGGTATGATCAAGTCGATTCGCATGATGCTTGCCATTGCTGTCCATTACGATTATGAAATATGGAAAATGGACGTCAAAACGACTTTTATAAATGGATACCTCGAGGAGGAAATCTACATGGAACAACCTAAGGATTTTGTGTCCAAAACTAATATTCATAATGTGTGTAAACTGCAACGAGCCATTAATGGGTTGAAGCAAGCTTCTCAGAGTTGGAACCTTCGATTTGACGAAACAGTTGAGGACCTTGACTTCGTGCAAAACGAGGAGGATCCATGTGTCTACAAAAAGAGCAGTAGGAGCAACATTGCATTCTTAATACTATATGTAGATGATATTCTACTTATGGGAAATAACATAGCAATGCTCAGCACTGTGAAAGCTTGGCTTTCTAAAACGTTCTCCATGAAAGACTTGGGAGAAGCTTCCTATATTCTAGGGATCCGTCTTTACAGAGATAGACCACGAAGAATGATAGGAGTTTTCCAGGCCCTCTATATAGATAAGATCCTGAGAAGATTCAAGATGGATAATTCTAAAAGAGGGTTCCTTCCCATGCGACATGGACTTTATCTCACCAAGAAAATGTGTCTTCAAAGAGAGGAAGACAAAAGATAGATGAGTAAGGTACCCTATGCCTCGGCAGTGGGTAGCCTCGTGTACGCTATGTTATGTACGAGACCGGACTTAGCCTACGTTGTAAGTGTGGTAAGTCGATTTCAAGCAAACCCGGAAGGGAATACTGGACTGCCATTAAGAACATTCTTAAATACCTAAGAAGGACTATAGATATGGTTCTTACTTACGGTGGTGGAGAACTGAAGGTGGTTGGATTCACCGACTCAGATTTTCAAGGAGACAAGGACGACTCTAAGTCGACATCTAGGTATTTGTTTACTCTCAATGGAGGAGCAGTATCTTTGAGAAGCTCCAAGCAAAGTGCTACAGCAGATTCCATCTGCCAAGCAGAGTACCAAGCTGCCTCAAGGGCTAGCAAGGAAGCATTTTGGATGCAGAAGTTTGTGCAAGAACTTCAAGTGGTGCCTAATGTGTAATACCCGGTTGTAATTCAGTCATTATCATTCAGTACTTGTCATTCAGTAATTGTCACTCAGTAATTCTCACTCATTATTGATCATTTATCACTCATATTCAATCATTGTATTCTTCCTTCAGAGTAATTGTATCGTGTATCAATCGCCATTCATCATCAATCTAGTTGGAGAATCGTGCGGTGTTTACCATCGTTGTCATTTCATAGTGTGCTGTGTGTGAGGAGTAGCGCACGCTACGTACTCTCTTTAGCGTGCGCTAATTGAGTACGGGTAGCGCACGCTACCTCTAAACACTAGCGCACGCTAGTATGTTTCAAGCAGGCAGTCCAGAAGGTACTGGACTGCAGTTAGGTTGTAAGTAGCGCACGCTACGAATGGTAAGTAGCGCGCGCTAGTAGGCCGGAGTAGCGCACGCTATGCAGTCGGTATAGCGCGTGCTAAGGTCGAATCAGGTTGAGTCCAGTGGCTACTGGACTGCATTGGATTAATTCATAACGCACGCTATGAGTGGTTTTTAGCGTACGCAAACGATGTTGTAGCGCACGCTAAATATTGATTGTAGCGCACGCTACCATGATCAGATCAGAGGACAGAAGGTTCTGGACTCCAGTACTGGGCATCAGATAATTCGTTAGCGCACGCTAACATTTTGGGGTTAGCACACGCTAAATGTTCAGCTGTAGCGCACGCTACAAGAAGGTACGTAGCGCGCGCTACCGTTGTCGGACAGTGAGTACTGGACTTACCAAAACACCCGTTAGCGCACGCTAAGAACTGGGGCTAGCGCGCGCTAAACTAGAATGTCTATAAATTGGACAGTGTAGCCCAGATTTCGGCATTTGTCATTTCTTCTCATTCTCTCATCGGTTCCGGGCGATTTGGAGCGATTTGGAGAGTATTCTTCGAGGTGTAATCATCAATCATCATCTTCAAGTCTTTGAGTTAGATTAATCATCACTTCATCATCTCCAAAACATCAAATCAAAGGTATTAACCTCTTGGATCTAGAATTTTGGATTTTTAGATTTTTCCTTCCGATTACTTCGTGTAAGCTTGGATTGTTGTTGGAATATGTTAGATATGGATTATCTACCTTGGATAAATATATTCCTACGGATTTAATGACTATTTTGGGAATTATTTCAAGAACCCTTGGGGTTGACTTCGGTTAATTCGGGGATTTTCCGATTGATGTTGTTGTAATCTTGAATTGTGGATTCCTATTGGGTTATTGATGACATTGATATTGTTTTGCTGGTTTGAATCAATCATTTGAAAGTTGGTTTCGATAATTTAGGTTTGGTTGTAACCAACGGGAAGGATATTTTCAACGTATTCGTTAGAGTGCATCTACGAGTTTAGATATTGTTGTATCGACGTTTGAGTTGGTTATAATCGTGTTTGATACGTGTATTGAACGGATTATTGGTAATTGTGTTATTCAAGGTTGTTCGAGCGACCGACATTTCATTTAGGACGTTGTTCGTGGACGGACATTCTTCACCAGTTGTGTAAGTTAATTCTTCCTCGGTTAAAAGGATATTCATTCCTTTCGTTGTTGTTCATTCATAATCATAATTCATTCATAAAGTACTAATCGTATTAAAACTTGTAATTGTCACTTAATTACTTCATTCACGAGGAACGACGGTTCCAATCATTTCATTGAGCTGTCATTCATTTCACCATCATTTCATCTTGGTGAGTCATTATTCATTTTCGATGTCACTTTTGTTATATCGTGGCATTCCGGGTCATACAGGCGTGCCGGTTGGTATGTGTAGGATTTTCATGTCGGGCACATTTAAGTCGTGTGTTGGTTGTTGGCCTCACATTGGACTGTGCACATGAGTCGATTGCTTCGTGAGACTGATTAGGTACAAGACAACACGTGTATTCGATCGATACTCGTTGGTGGCTTGTGCACGGACACATTTCCATCCCGGACGTAGTGTGGCGCCATTCCTTTGAGCCGTACTGTTAGTTGATTCATATAGCATGTTTGATTGCGTATGTTTCAACAGGATTGTGTGTATTTAACTCTTGAGGATTGTTGTTACGTAATCGGCCCGTTGGGGATATTGTTTTTCAGGTCATGGCAAGGCAAAAGCACGGGGAGAGCACGTTGACGGCGAGGAGTCCCAATGATACTAGTAGTGGGGCCCAGTCTTTTCAGTCATTTATGTTTCCTTCATTTTATTCCGCTGCAGACATTCCGTTTGAATACTCATTTTACTCAGTGTTATATATTTTATCTCCATATAAAATATACATGTATTCTATAATATCTTGGGTGTGTTGTATGAAACTCCTCATCGGAGTAATTAATGTTGTAATGTGGTTCGTTACTACATTTACCTTGTGTAATTCATTCATTTTCATTCGCCTAGTGGGTCCCAGCCGGGGGTCCACAGCACTGTAATATCCGCCTAGTTTGGGATGTTACAGAGTTGGTATCGGAGAGTGGTTTTGAATACTACCTTCCGAGTCATGTCTCATTTGAAATCATCGTTCATCAGGCTAGTATCATTGGACTTTCGCGTCACGTGTGACCTGTGCAAGAGCCGAGCCCCTCGGACCAAAGAACAGTAAGATTTCCTCATCTATCATTTTCATTTGTGATCAAGTCAATCACGTGAATTCATTAATCACTCAGTTCATTTCATTGTTCAGTTGTTGATCTTGAGGATCATATCATTAATCTTGTTAACTTGTTCAAGATATTCATTTCAAGAATTCCATCAGATAATCACGTCACTTCAGTTGATCATTCATGTAATCATTGTGTTTGAGCGCGTATGCTCATTTTTATCATTTCATAACGTAATCATAATATGATATTCATGCGAGATATATATAATAATCATCATATGACTTTCCACTTCAGTATGGAAAGGGCTGGCAGAGGACGCGGGGGAAGAGGCCGTGGTGCAGGCCGGAACCCGAGAGCTCGTCTGAATACACGTGCGAATGCTAGGAATAATGCTAACTCATCGAGCAGTGATGCTGCCACTCATTCACCTGGACGTAATCATTCACTATCAGGGAGTCGTACCCGGGATACAGCTCAGTCAGAGGGTGTTCGGGTTGACCCACTCACTTTTATGCAGGGCATGATGGCCCAAATGACTCAGATGGCACAACTAATAGAGACGATGCATAACTCCACTACTCAAAATCAACAGGCTCCTCCGCCGCCACCTCAGAGGCAAGAGAGGGGTGTAAGCAGTATCATTGGTGATATCTCTCGCCAGCGACCACCTACCTTCGAGGGATCATTTGAGACGGCGGATATTGTTCATTGGCTTGAGCATTTCGAGAAGTTATTTGCTATGGTGGATTGCCCTGAAGGGCATAAAGTTTCAGTTGCGGCCTACTATCTTGGTAAGAGCGCTCATTCATGGTGGTTATAGTTGAAGCCCACCGACGGATCATGTACTTGGGATCAATTCAAAACTCTCATGATGGAGAGGTATTATCCAGCCCCACTCAGGGAGGCTAAGTTGTCGGAATTACTCACTCCTGACCTCTCAACGGACGATGATGTTCTCGCCATCGCCTAAAGATTTCAGGAACTTCTTCCGTTCGCCTCATCTATAATTCACTCTGAGGCGGACAAGATCAAGTATTTCAGCAAGAGGCTGAAACCTCGTATGCGGCTACAGTTGCTTAATCATAATTGCACCACTCTGGCCGAATTCATCGAGAAAGCTCTCACTTACGAGCTTACTGCTAAGGAGATTGCTAAGCAACAACCTTCATCTGCTGGCAAGAAGTCTAAGAACCGTAATCAGTCTGACGGCAGTCAGGCCACTTTCAAGAAACCACGTGCGGGCTCTACTTTTTCTGAGCGACCTCCTATGGCGCCTAAACCCACGGAATCTCAGTCACGAGCGGCCAGTTCGGCCATCACCTGTTTCAACTGTGAAGAACAGGGTCATTTCAGCACCAAATGTCCGAAACAGACTGTCACGTGCCACAACTGTGGGATTGCTGGGCATAGGGCCCATTTTTGCCGAAGGGACTCTAAACCTACTCCGGCGTCATCTCAGGCCCCAGGACATTCAGCGGTGCCGAATCAGGCCACTCATTCAGCATCGTTCAAGACGACAGGAGCTAAAGGCGGAGCCAAGAGCTATCAGACGGGAGCGTCCGGTTTGGGGGCCGGCAAGCCCTGAATTTATGAGATGAAGAAGACCGACGATCCATAGGCCCGGATGATCTCAGGTACACTTGATATTTTATCTCAATCTCTGTGTACCCTTTTTGATACTGGTGCATCGCACTTATTCATTTCCGAGTCATGTTTGAGTAGACTACGTCTGGGTAGTGCTACTAGTTGTGAGCCTTATGTCATTGGCCTACCTGACAGTAGAAGAATTATCGGAAATCGCGAGATTCAGAATTGTCCGATTCAACTTCATGGCCGTGTATGGCTAGCAGACCTAATCGTGGTAGATTTACCGAGAGACGACGTCATTTTGGGTATTGATTGGATGGATCATCACGATGCCATCATTAGTGTTCGTAAGCGTATGGTCACTATCATTTCAGACGATGGGGTTGAATGTGTTTTTCAGAGAGGTAATCCCGGCTTTTCTGGTAAGGTCATTAACTTGATGAAAGCAGTGAAATTACTCAATCAGGGGTGTGTTGGTTATTGGTGCTATATGACCAAAACCGAGAAATCATCAGTAATGTTGACGGATATTCCGGTAGTGAGGGAATATGCCGATGTTTTCCCAGATGAGTTACCTAGTTTGCCTCCACAGATAGATGTGGAATTCACGATTGAGTTGGAGCCCGGTACGTCCCCGATATCGAAGGCACCGTACCGGATGGCCCCGACCGAAATGCAGGAATTAAAGAACCAACTTGAGGAGTTGTTCGAGAAGGGTTATACTCGACCGAGTGCGTCCCCATGGGGAGCACCAGTGTTATTTGTCAAGAAGAAGGATGGTTCGTTCCGCTTGTGTATTGATTACCGGGAATTGAACCGGGTGACGATCAAGAATAAATATCCTCTACCCCGTATCGATGATCTTTTGGATCAACTTCAGGGAGCTTCAGTATTTTCCAAGATCGACATAAGATCTGGATATCATCAGTTGCGAATTCGAGAATCGGATATCGCAAGGACGGCATTCCGAACACGCTATGGTCATTATGAGTTTGTGGTTATGCCGTTTGGGTTGACTAATGCACCTGCGGTATTCATGGAGTTAATGAATCGGGTTTTCATTGACTATCTGGATCAGTTCGTTGTTGTCTTCATTGATGACATTTTGATTTATTCTCGTGACCGGGAGGAACACGAGTTTCACCTGCATCAAGTGCTCGACGTGTTGAGACAAGAGCAACTTTTTGGAAAGTTTTCCAAATGTGAGTTCTGGATGTCCGAAGTGACGTTCCTTGGACATGTAATTTCATCAGACGGAGTTCGTGTCGACCATCAAAAGACGGAGGCTATTCGAGATTGGCTACTTCCGAAGAATGTTAAGGAAATACGAAGTTTCCTCGGATTAGCGGGTTATTATCGACGATTTGTGGAGGGATTTTCTAAAATCGCTCAACCCATGACGAACCTTTTACGGAAGGATAAGAAATACATGTGGTCCGACGTGTGTCAACAGAGTTTTGAGGAACTCAAGAGCCGGTTAATTTCAGCACCTGTCCTTTCTTTACCGCAAGGGACGGAAGGATTTTTGATCTATAGTGATGCATCCGGACAGGGTCTCGGATGTGTACTAATGCAGAACGGGAAAGTCATTGCTTATGCTTCACGGCAATTGAGACCTTACGAGGTTAATTATCCGACCCATGACCTGGAGTTAGCAGCCGTGGTTTTGCATTGAAGATTTGGCGTCATTATCTTTATGGCGTTACCTGTCAGATATTCACCGATCATAAGAGTTTAAAGTATATATTCACTCAGAAGGAGTTAAATATGCGACAGAGACGGTGGTTGGAACTAATCAAAGATTATGATATCGAGATCCTTTACCACCCGGGCAAGGTGAACGTTGTCGCCGACGCCTTGAGTCGTAAGTCCGTTCAGGAGCAGATGCTTGCTCGATTAACAGTTCAGAAGGAACTTCAGCAGGAATTTCTGAGACCCGAGATAGAGGTCTGGTTACAGCGAGTACAAGGGAAACTTTGTACGTTGGAGATTTCATCGCCACTTGAGGAGGCGATCAGGGAAAATCAGGGTTGAGACCCATTTTTGTTACGCATTCGAGAGGATGTGACTCAGGGGAAAGCCCCCGGGTTTGTGGTCCACGAGGATGGACTTTTGCGTATTAAGAATCGGTTGTGCGTACCGGCGAATGACGAGTTGAAAAACTTGATTTTGAGAGAAGCTCATGCTACCCCTTATTCCGTTCATCCGGGGTCTAGCAAGATGTATAAAGACTTGAAACAAAATTACTGGTGGAGTAATATGAAGCGAGAAGTCACGGAATTCGTTTCGAGATGCTTGACCTATCATCAAGTCAAGATAGAACATTAGCGATCGGTGGGTATGCTGAAACCTCTCCCTATTCCAGAGTGGAAGTGGGAGGATATTTCAATGGACTTCATCACGAGTTTGCCGACGAGTCGTCGTGGCATGAATACAATCTGGGTAATTGTGGATCGCTTAACTAAATCAGCTCATTTCCTTGAGATTAAGGATATGTGGGGTCCCGAGAGACTTGCCCAGTTATTTATCAAAGAGATAGTGAGATTGCACGGTACTCCTAAAAGCATCGTTTCCGATCATGACGGATGATTCGTGTCTCATTTTTGGAAATTAATTCATCGTGCTATGGGAACTCAGCTTAATCTCAGTACAACTTTTCATCCTCAGTCCGACGGACAATCAGAGAGGACTATTCAGACTTTGGAGGACATGTTGAGGGCATGTGTCCTCGATTGGAAAGATGATTGGGAAGCCCAACTACCGTTGATCGAGTTCACGTACAACAACAGTTGGTATTCTTCGATTAAGATGGCACCTTACGAGGCCTTGTACGGTCGTCGTTGTCGATCTCCTTTGTGTTGGGATGACTTATCAGAATCAATCGGCACCAAACCCGATATGCTTATAGCCGCCCGTGAGAAGGTAGCTTTGATCAGGAGTCGTTTGTTGACCGCTCAGAGTCGACAGAAATCTTATGCAGATAATCGGCGTCGACCATTAGAGTTCGAGACAAGTGACCATGTCTGGGTCAAGGTATCCCCGAGTCGTGGTATTTTCCATTTTAGGAAGAGGGGGAAGTTGAGTCCGAGATTCATTGGACCGTTTGAGATTTTGGATCGAGTAGGCGATCTAGCTTATCGATTGGCCTTACCTCCGGCATTGAGCCAAATTCATAATGTGTTTCATGTCTCTCAGTTACGGAAATATGTTGCCGACCCGAGTCACATACTTCAGCTTGACGAAATCGAGATCGCCGATGATCATTCATATGAGGAGCAACCTATTCGAGTTTTAGAGCAGCGAATCACACAGTTGAGGAACAAGACGATTCCTTTGGTTAAAATTCAGTGGTCTAGACACGGAGTCAAAGAGGCTACTTGGGAAACCGAGGATAGTATGCAGGAGAGTTATCCCGAGTTGTTTGACCCTTAGTTTCGGGGACGAAACTCTTTTAAGGGGGGGTGTATGTAATACTCGGTTGTAATTCAGTCATTATCATTCAGTACTTATCATTCAGTAATTGTCACTCAGTAATTCTCACTCATTACTGATCATTTATCACTCATATTCAATCATTGTATTCTTCGTTCAGAGTAATTGTATCGTGTATCAATCGTCATTCATCATCAATCTAGTTGGAGAATCGTGCGGTGTTTACCATCGTTGTCATTTCATAGTGTGCTGTGTGTGAGGAGTAGCGCACGCTACGTACTCTCTTTAGCGTGCGCTAATTGAGTACGGGTAGCGCACGCTACCTCTCAACACTAGCGCACGCTAGTATATTTCAAGCAGGCAGTCCAGAAGGCACTGGACTGTAGTTGGGTTGTAAGTAGCGCACGCTACGAATGGTAAGTAGCGCGCACTAGTAGGCCAGAGTAGCGCACGTTATGCAGTCGGTATAGCGCATGCTAAGGTCGAATCAGGTTGAGTCCAGTGGCTACTGGACTGCATTGGATTAATTCATAGCGCACGCTATGAGTGGTTTTTAGCGTACGCAAACGATGTTGTAGCGCACGCTAAATATTGATTGTAGCGCACGCTACCGTGATCAAATCAGAGGACAGAAGGTTCTGGACTCCAGTACTGGGCATCAGATAATTCGTTAGCGCATGCTAACATTATGGGACCGCACACGCTAAATGTTCAGCTGTAGCGCACGCTACAAGAAGGTACGTAGCGCGCGCTACCGTTGTCAGACAGTGAGTACTGGACTTACCAAAACACCCGTTAGCGCACGCTAAGAACTGGGACTAGCGCGCGCTAAACTGGATTCTCTATAAATTGGACAGTGTAGCCCAGATTTCGGCATTTGTCATTTCTTCTCATTCTCTCATCGGTTCCGGGCGATTTGGAGCGATTTGGAGAGTATTCTTCGAGGTGTAATCATCAATCATCATCTTCAAGTCTTTGAGTTGGATTAATCATCACTTCATCATCTCCAAAACATCAAATCAAAGGTATTAATCTCTTGGATCTAGAATTTCGGATTTTTGGGTTTTTCCTTCCGATTTCTTCGTGTAAGCTTGGATTGTTGTTGGAATATGTTAGATATGGATTATCTACCTTGGATGAATATATTCCTACGGATTTAATGACTATTTTGGGAATTATTTCAAGAACCCTTGGGGTTGACTTCGGTTAATTCGGGGATTTTCCGATTGATGTTGTTGTAATCTTGAATTGTGGATTCCTATTGGATTATTGATGCCATTGATATTGTTTTGCTGGTTTGAATCAATCATTTGAAAGTTGGTTTCGATAATTTGGGTTTGGTTGTAACCAACGGGAAGGATATTTTCAGCGTATTCGTTAGAGTGCATCTACGAGTTTGGATATTGTTGTATCGACGTTTGAGTTGGTTATAATCGTGTTTGATACGTGTATTGAACGGATTATTGGTAATTGTGTTATTCAAGGTTGTTCGAGCGACCGACATTTCATTTAGGACGTTGTTCGTGGACGGACATTCTTCACCGGTTGTGTAAGTTAATTCTTACTCGGTTAAAAAGATATTCATTCCTTTCGTAGTTGTTCATTCATAATCATAATTCATTCATAAAGTACTAACCGTATTAAAACTTGTAATTGTCACTTAATTACTTCATTCATGAGGAACGACGGTTCCAATCATTTCATTGAGTTGTAATTCATTTCACCATCATTTCATCTTGGTGAGTCATTATTCATTTTCGATGTCACTTATGTTATATCGTGCCATTCCGGGTCATACTGGCGTGCCGGTTGGTATGTGTAGGATTTTCATGTCGGGCACATTTAAGTCGTGTGTTGGTTGTTGGCCTCACATTGGACTGTGCACATGAGTCGATTGCTTCGTGAGACTGATTAGGTACAAGACCACACGTGTATTCGATCGATACTCGTTGGTGGCTTGTGCACGGACACATTTCCATCCCGGACGTAGTGTGGCACCATTCCTTTGAGCCGTACCGTTAGTTGATTCATATAGCATGTTTGATTGCGTATGTTTCAACAGGATTGTGTGTATTCAACTCTTGAGGATTGTTGTTACGTATGGCGGCCCGTTGGGATATTGTTTTTCGTGTCATGGCAAGGCAAAAGCACGGGAGAGCACGTTGACGGCGAGGAGTCCCAATGATACTAGTAGGGGCCCTCTTTTGATCATTTATGTTTCCTTCATTTTATTCCGCTGCAGACATTCCGTTTGAATACTCATTTTACTCAGTGTTGTATATTTTATCTCCATATAAAATATACATGTATTCTGTAATATCTTGGGTGTGTTGTATGAAACTCCTCATCGGAGTAATTAATGTTGTAATGTGGTTCGGTACTACATTTACCTTGTGTAATTCATTCATTTTCATTCGCCTAGTGGGTCCCAGTCGGGGGTCCACGGCAGTGTAATATCTGCCTAGTTTGGGGTGTTACAGAGTTGGTATTAGAGAGTGGTTTTGAATACTACCTTCCAAGTCATGTCTCATTTGAAATCATCGTTCATCAGACTAGTATAATTGGACTTTCGCGTCACGTGTGACCTGTGCAAGAGCCAAGCCCCTCAGACCAAAGAACAGTAAGATTTCCTCATCTATCATTTTCATTTGTGATCAAGTCGATCATGTGAATTCATTAATCACTCAGTTCATTTCATTGTTCAGTTGTTGATCTTGAGGATCATATCATTAATCTTGTTAACTTGTTTAAGATATTCATTTCAAGAATTCCATCAGATAATCACGTCACTTCAGTTGATCATTCATGTAATCATTGTGTTTGAGCGCGTATGCTCATTTTTATCACTTCATAAAGTAATCATAATGTGATATTCATGCGAGATACATATAATCATCATATGACTTTCCACTTCAGTATGGAAAGGGCTGGCATAGGACGTGGGGGAAGAGGCCGTGGTGCAGGCTGGAATCCGAGAGCTCGTGTGAATACACGTGCGAATGCTAAGAATAATGCTAACTCATCGAGCAGTGATGCTGCCACTCATTCACCTGGACGTAATCATTCACTATCAGGGAGTCGTACCCGGGACACAGCTCAGTCAGAGGGTGTTCGGGTTGACCCACTCGCTTTTATGCAGGGCATGATGGCCCAAATGACTCAGATGGCACAACTAATGGAGACGATGCATAACTCCACTACTCAAAATCAACAGGCTACTCCGCCGCCACCTCAGAGGCAAGAGAGGGGTGTAAGCAGTATCATTGGCAATATCTCTCGCCAGCGACCACCTACCTTCGAGGGCTCATCTGAGCCGGTGGATATTGTTCATTGGCTTGAGCATTTCGAGAAGTTATTTGCTATGGTGGATTGCCCTGAAGGGCATAAAGTTTCAGTTGCGGCCTACTATCTTGGTAAGAGCGCTCATTCATGGTGGTTATCGTTGAAGCCCACCGACGGATCATGTACTTGGGATCAATTCAAAACTCTCATGATGGAGAGGTATTATCCAGCCCCACTCAGGGAGGCTAAGTTGTAGGAATTACTCACTCCCGACCTCTCAACGGATGATGATGTTCTCGCCATCGCCGAAAGATTTCAGGAACTTCTTCCGTTCGCCTCATCTATCATTCACTCTGAGGCAGACAAGATCAAGTATTTCAGCAAGAGGCTGAAACCTCGTATGCGGCTACAGTTGCTTAATCATAATTGCACCACTCTGGCCGAATTCATCGAGAAAGCTCTCACTTACGAGCTTACTGCTAAGGAGATTGCTAAGCAACAACCTTCATCTGCTGGCAAGAAGTCTAAGAACCGTAATCAGTCTGACGGCAGTCAGGCCACTTTCAAGAAACCACGTGCGGGCTCTACTTTTTCTAAGCGACCTCCTATGGCGCCAAAACCCGCGTAATCTCAATCACGAGCGGCCAGTTCGGCCATCACCTGTTTCAACTATGAAGAACAGGGTCATTTCAGCACCAAATGTCCGAAACAGACTGTCACGTGCCACAACTGTGGGATTGCTGGGCATAGGGCCCGTTTTTGCCGAAGGGACTCTAAACCTACTCCGGCGTCATCTCAGGCCCCAGGACATTCAGCGGTGCAGAATCAGTCCACTCATTCAGCATCGTTCAAGACAACAGGAGCTAAAGGCGGAGCCAAGAGCTATCAGACGGGAGCATCCGGTTCGGGGGCCGGCAAGCCCCGAATTTATGAGATGAAGAAGACCGACGATCCATAGGCCCGGATGATCACAGGTACACTTGATATTTTATCTCAACCTGTGTTTACCCTTTTTGATACTGGTGCATCGCATTCATTCATTTCCGAGTTATGTTTGAGTAGACTACGTCTGGGTAGTGCTACTAGTTGTGAGCCTTATGTCATTGGCCTATCTGACGGTAGAAGAATTATCGGAAATCGCGAGATTCAGAATTGTCCGATTCAGCTTCATGGCCGTTTATGGCTAGCATACCTAATCGTGGTAGATTTACCGAGAGACGATGTCATTTTGGGTATTGATTGGATGGATCGTCACGATGCCATCATTAGTGTCCGTAAGCGTATGGTCACGATCATTTCAGACGATGGGGTTGAATATGTTTTTCAGGGAGGTAATCCCGGCTGTTCTGGTAAGGTCATTAACTTAATGAAAGCAGTGAAATTACTCAATCAGGGGTGTGTTGGTTATTGGTGCTATATGACCAAAACCGAGAAATCATCAGTAATGTTGACGGATATTCCGGTAGTGAGGGAATATGCCGATGTTTTTCCAGACGAGTTACCTGGTTTGCCTCCACAGAGAGATGTGGAATTCACGATTGAGTTGGAGCCTGGTACGTCCCCGATATCGAAGGCACCGTACCGGATGGCCCCGACCGAAATGCAGGAATTAAAGAACCAACTTGAGGAGTTGTTCGAGAAGGGTTATATTCGACCGAGTGCGTCCCCGTGGGAAGCACCAGTGTTATTTGTCAAGAAGAAGGATGGATCGTTCCGCTTGTGTATTGATTACCGGGAATTGAACCGGGTGACGATCAAGAATAAATATCCTCTACCCCGTATCGATGCTCTTTTGGATC
This sequence comes from Orobanche coerulescens, assembly GCA_033398695.1. Classification (NCBI taxonomy): domain Eukaryota; kingdom Viridiplantae; phylum Streptophyta; class Magnoliopsida; order Lamiales; family Orobanchaceae; genus Orobanche; species Orobanche coerulescens. Next base: position 136,338,364 of record CM065811.1, on the reverse strand, counting down.
AACTTCAGGGAGCTTCAGTATTTTCCAAGATCGACTTAAGATCTGGATATCATCAGTTGCGAATTCGAGAGTCGGATATCGCAAGGACGGCATTCCGAACATGCTATGGTCATTATGAGTTTGTGGTTATGCCGTTTGGGTTGACTAATGCACCTGCGGTATTCATGGAGTTAATGAATCGGGTTTTCATTGACTATCTGGATCAGTTCGTTGTTGTCTTCATTGATGACATTTTGATTTATTCTCGTGACCGGGAGGAACACGAGTTTCACCTGCATCAAGTGCTCGACGTGTTGAGACAAGAGCAACTTTTTGGAAAGTTTTCCAAATGTGAGTTCTGGATGTCCGAAGTGACGTTCCTCGGACATGTAATTTCATCAGACGGAGTTCGTGTCGACCCTCAAAACACGGAGGCTATTCGAGATTGGCTACCTCCGAAGAATGTTAAGGAAATCCAAAGTTTCCTCGGATTAGCGGGTTATTATCGACGATTTGTGGAGGGATTTTCTAAAATCTCCCAACCCATGACGAACCTTTTACGGAAGGATAAGAAATACACGTGGTCCGACGCGTGTCAACAGAGTTTTGAGGAACTGAAGAGCCGGTTAATTTCAGCACTTGTCCTTTCTTTACCGCAAGGGACGGAAGGATTTGTGGTCTATAGTGATGCATCCGGACAGGGTCTCGGATGTGTACTAATGCAGAACGGGAAAGTCATTGCTTATGCTTCACGGCAATTGAGACCTTACGAGGTTAATTATCCGACACACGACCTGGAGTTAGCAGCCGTGGTTTTTGCATTGAAGATTTGGCGTCATTATCTTTATGGCGTTACCTGTCAGATATTCACCGATCATAAGAGTTTAAAGTATATATTCACTCAGAAGGAGTTAAATATGCGACAGAGACGGTGGTTGGAACTAATCAAAGATTATGATATCGAGATCCTTTACCACCCGGGCAAGGCGAACGTTGTCGCCGACGCCTTGAGTCGTAAGTCCGTTCAGGAGCAGACGCTTGCTCGATTAACAGTTCAGAAGGAACTTCAGCAGGAATTTCTGAGACCCGAGATAGAGGTCTGGTTACAGCGAGCACAAGGGAAACTTTGCACGTTGGAGATTTCATCGCCACTTGAGGAGGTGATCAGGGAAAATCAGGGTTCGGACCCATTTTTGTTACGCATTCGAGAGGATGTGACTCAGGGGAAAGCCCCCGGGTTTGTGGTCCACGAGGATGGACTTTTGCGTTTTAAGAATCGGTTGTGCATACCGGTGAATGACGAGTTGAAAAACTCGATTTTGAGAGAAGCTCATGCTACCCCTTATTTCGTTCATCCGGGGTCTAGCAAGATGTATAAAGACTTGAAACAAAATTACTGGTGGAGTAATATGAAGCGAGAAGTCGCGGAATTTGTTTCGAGATACTTGACCTGTCAGCAAGTCAAGATAGAACATCAGCGGCTGGAGGGTATGCTGAAACCTCTCCCTATTCCAGAGTGGAAGTGGGAGGATATTTCAATGGACTTCATCACGAGTTTGCCGACGAGTCGTCGTGGCATGAATACAATCTGGGTAATTGTGGATCGCTTAACTAAATCAGCTCATTTCCTTGAGATTAAGGATACGTGGGGTCCAGAGAGACTTGCCCAGTTATTTATAAAAGAGATAGTGAGATTGCACGGTACTCCTAAAAGTATCGTTTCCGATCGTGACGGACGATTCGTGTCTCATTTTGGAAATCAGTTCGTCGTGCTATGGGAACTCAGCTTAATCTCATTACAGCTTTTCATCCTCAGTCCGACGGACAATCAGAGAGGACTATTCAGACTTTGGAGGACATGTTGAGGGCATGTGTCCTCGATTGGAGAGATGATTGGGAAGCCCAACTACCGTTGATCGAGTTCACGTACAACAACAGTTGGCATTCTTCGATTAAGATGGCACCATACGAGGCCTTGTACGGTCGTCGTTGTCGATCTCCTTTGTGTTGGGATGACTTATCAGAATCAATCGGCACCGAGCCCGATATGCTTATAGCCGCCCGTGAGAATGTAGCTTTGATCAGGAGTCGTTTGTTGACCGCTCAGAGTCGACAGAAATCTTATGCAGATAATCGTCATCGATCATTAGAGTTCGAGACAGGTGACCATGTTTTGGTCAAGGTATCCCCGAGTCGTGGTATTTTCCGTTTTGGGAAGAGGGGGAAGTTGAGTCCGAGATTCATTGGACCGTTTGAGGTTTTGGATCGAGTAGGCAAGCTAGCTTATCGATTGGCCTTACCTCCGGCGTTGAGCCAAATTCATAATGTGTTTCATGTCTCTCAGTTACGGAAGTATGTTGCCGACCCGAGTCACATACTTCAGTTTGACGAAATCGAGATCGCCGATGATCATTCATATGAAGAGCGTCCTATACGAGTTTTAGAGCGGAGAATCAAACAGTTGAGGAACAAGATGATTCCTTTGGTTAAAATTCAGTGGTCTAGACACGGAGTCGAAGAGGCTACTTGGGAAACCGAGGATAGTATGCGGGAGAGTTATCCCGAGTTGTTTGACCCTTAGTTTCAGGGACGAAACTCTTTTAAGGGGGGGTGTATGTAATGCCCGGTTGTAATTCAGTCATTATCATTCAGTACTTATCATTCAGTAATTGTCACTCAGTAATTCTCACTCATTATTGATCATTTATCACTCATATTCAATCATTGTATTCTTCGTTCAGAGTAATTGTATCGTGTATCAATCGTCATTCATCATCAATCTAGTTGGAGAATCGTGTGGTGTTTACCATCGTTGTCATTTCATAATGTGCTGTGTGTGAGGAGTAGCGCACGCTACGTACTCTCTTTAGCGTGCGCTAATTGAGTATGGGTAGTGCACGCTACCTCTCAACACTAGCGCACGCTAGTATGTTTCAAGCAGGCAGTCCAGAAGGCACTGGACTGTAGTTGGGTTGTATGTAGCGCACGCTACGAATGGTAAGTAGTGCGCGCTAGTAGGCCGGAGTAGCGCACGCTATGCAGTCGGTATAGCGCGCGCTAAGGTCGAATCAGGTTGAGTCCAGTGGCTACTGGACTGCATTGGATTAATTCATAGCGCACGCTATGAGTGGTTTTTAGCGTACGCAAACGATGTTGTAGCGCACGCTAAATATTGATTGTAGCGCACGCTACCGTGATCAGATCAGAGGACAGAAGGTTCTGGACTCCAGTACTGGGCATCAGATAATTCGTTAGCGCACGCTAACATTTTGGGGTTAGCACACGCTAAATGTTCAGCTGTAGCGCACGCTACAAGAAGGTACGTAGTGCGCGCTACCATTGTCGGACAGTGAGGACTGGACTTACCAAAACACCCGTTAGCGCACGCTAAGAACTGGGGCTAGCGCGCGTTAAACTAGAATCTCTATAAATTGGACAGTGTAGCCCAGATTTCGGCATTTGTCATTTCTTCTCATTCTCTCATCGGTTCCGGGCGATTTGGAGCGATTTGGAGAGTATTCTTCAAGGTGTAATCATCAATCATCATCTTCAAGTCTTTGAGTTGGATTAATCATCACTTCATCATCTCCAAAACATCAAATCAAAGGTATTAATCTCTTAGATCTAGAATTTCGGATTTTTGGGTTTTTCCTTCCGATTTCTTCGTATAAGCTTGGATTGTTGTTGGAATATGTTAGATATGGATTATCTACCTTGGATAAATATATTCCTACGGATTTAATGACTATTTTGGGAATTATTTCAAGAACCCTTGGGGTTGACTTCGGTTAATTCGGGGATTTTCCGATTGATGTTGTTGTAATCTTGAATTGTGGATTCCTATTGGATTATTGATGCCATTGATATTGTTTTGTTGGTTTGAATCAATCATTTGAAAGTTGGTTTCGATAATTTGGGTTTGGTTGTAACCAACGGGAAGGATATTTTCAACGTATTCGTTAGAGTGCATCTACGAGTTTGGATATTGTTGTATCGACGTTTGAGTTGGTTATAATCGTGTTTGGTACGTGTATTGAACGGATTATTGGTAATTGTGTTATTCAAGGTTGTTCGAGCGACCGACATTTCATTTAGGATGTTGTTCGTGGACGGACATTCTTCACCGGTTGTGTAAGTTAATTCTTACTCGGTTAAAAGGATATTCATTCCTTTCGTTGTTGTTCATTCATAATCATAATTCATTCATAAAGTACTAACCGTATTAAAACTTGTAATTGTCACTTAATTACTTCATTCACGAGGAACGACGGTTCCAATCATTTCATTGAGCTGTCATTCATTTCACCATCATTTCATCTTGGTGAGTCATTATTCATTTTCGATGTCACTTTTGTTATATCGTGGCATTCCGGGTCATACTGGCGTGCCGGTTGGTATGTGTAGGATTTTCATGTCGGGCACATTTAAGTCGTGTGTTGGTTGTTGGCCTCACATTGGACTGTGCACACGAGTCGATTGCTTCGTGAGAGTGATTAGGTACAAGACCACACGTGTATTCGATCGATACTCGTTGGTGGCTTGTGCACAGACACATTTCCATCCCGGACGTAGTGTGGCGCCATTCCTTTGAGCCGTACTGTTAGTTGATTCATATAGCATGTTTGATTGCGTATGTTTCAATAGGATTGTGTGTATTCAACTCTTGAGGATTGTTGGTCTGTGTAACTGACCCCGTTGGGGGATATTGTTTTTCAGGTCATGGCAAGGCAAAAGCACGGGGAGAGCACGTTGACGGCGAGGAGTCCCAATGATACTAGTAGGGGGGCCAGTCTTTTCAGTCATTTATGTTTCCTTCATTTTATTCCGCTGCAGACATTCCGTTTGAATAATCATTTTACTCAGTGTTGTATATTTTATCTCCATATAAATATACATGTATTCTGTAATATCTTGGGTGTGTTGTATGAAACTCCTCATCGGAGTAATTATTGTTGTAACACTAGTACAAATATCCCCTTCACTGACACTAAAATAGTGTCAGTAATTAGTTTTACTGACACTTCATAATAGTGTCAGTAATGCTAAAGCCAGAAAATACTGACACTAATTTTTAGTGTCAGTAATACAAGAGTCAATAAATACTGACACTAAAATAGCGTCAGTATTTTGTTTTGCTGACACTAAAATAGTGTCAGTAATTAATTTTTTACTGACACTAAACATTAGTGTCAGTATGTTCTGGCTTTAGCATTACTGACACTATTATGAAGTGTCAGTATATGTTCAGATTTGTGAAAAAAAATGTATTATTATCTCAATTACATTTTTTTGTTTAATTACATGAAAAAAATACCATAAATTAAAATTTTCAAATAGACATTTCACTTATAAAACATCCCAAATGCAATTCACTTTAAAAAGCAGCAGAATACAAAACCAAGCATCGAGAGCCAACACAATACAATCAAACTACTAAACTACCAAGTTTGGGAAATTCTAAATTATACCAATAGAACACCTCAATCAAGTATACTAATCAAGCATTCAACTTAACTACTAACAAAATGCTTCAACCAAGTTTTGCAGCTGGGCCTTGGAAATGGATTTAAGCTGGTTTGGTAAATCAGTCGAGTATGCTGCCAGACCTGACAAAAAGTACAGGTATGTTATACCTAAGCTGAACAAAGAGATGTAAACAGTTGTACAGGTGTTACACGTGAACCACATACATTTCTCCAGAATATCATATTGATCCCATTATACAACTCAAGTCCAGCAACGTTCAGATCGATACCAAATAAGCAAACTCGAGCTCAAAAGAATAAAGCTCAATTGAACACTTCTACAAATAACAAACAAACAATGAAGAAGCAGTGGAGACGATTGTTTCATCATTTTGGTTGGGAATGAACTTGTGAACCCACGTCAAAACGAGGGATACTATGCATCTGACTTGGTCACTTATCCCAACCAAAAAAAACAGCATTCAAAAGAATATCTGAGTACTAAATACCCTTCACTGCCGTCTCACATCGGTATCTTTTTTATCCCAACATTACTCCAAGGCGTGTTTTTGTAATGAGAACATAAATAGAAAAATAACAGGTAACATTACTTCTCGTTCTAAACTCGAAAGGCTTCGACCAAAACTCAGGGACAAAATTCAAACAAAAAAAAACTCATCTTCAACACAACAATGGGACATGTCGCAAAACTGTTTTTATATCAAAATGGCAGCAATCCACACCATCAGTTAATACGATTTGTTATAATAGAACTAACACTCATTAACATGAAGAGTTCATGCACCAATATTAAAAGTAAAAAAAAGGCATACTCGTCCTCCAGTTGAGAACCACAAATGTTCAATGGTAACTCTTCAAAGGATCAGCTGCTTTGCCTGATCGTGCATCAGTCCTTATCTATTGTTCTCTTGATATCCTCATCCCCTTCCTCATACATATTCTGTAAACAAATTAAGAATTAATTTAAATCATCATTATTTACTAAAAAAAAGGAAAAAAAACAGGTTTCTCAATGTGCTCAAGGCCATACCTTCATCAAGTCCATTATTCCACCATTGATCCTGCCTTGTCTAAGTTCGGCTTCAACTGTGACATCATACAGTTATACAATAATGACAACTCCACACTACAGTACGAATATTTATACATGCAAAAATTAATTACCTTGTCTTCTTTGAAGTGCAAATCCGACCAGTTCCCTTTAGAAGCTTTGACTAGAGCAATAACCACCCTCTTGGACTTCACAATCAACTTGCATTTCTCGGGCACGATCTCTTTGTTCAGCTTAGGTATAGCACACCTGTACTTTTTCCCTTGGACATCATGAAACTTGATATCAAAAGACATCGACTTAAACACTTAAATCAAAACTGTAAACACTTAAATCAGAACGACACAGGCCTATGATGAGTATTGTAAACACTTAAATCAAAACTGACCTCTATCAAACGGCCATTTTCAATGAGTCTCATCAAGCATTGCTTTATATATTTTCCATTGATTCCTTCTCTTTCAGTCACAAACCACTGCCACCATGACATATGCATAGATTACAACAAGTTGAGATCAGGACAAACATTTTCTATCTTTAAACATGGAAGTGATTTCTTGGCGGACGATTGGTTGACAGCAAGAAGAAAAACATGAAAAAACTACCTCATCAGCTTCTTCTACAGTGTCATCTGAAGCAATACCCTAGAAGTCGCCCACATGCGGGTCCCTTCACCAACCAAAAACCTAATCAGTACAAGTTATTCTAATCATCAGATATCTGCCCAGATTCTAGAAAATAAAGCATACAACAGTACATTTACGAATCATTTATCAGATATCTTCCACAAACAGAAAGCAGAGAGTGAATGGGGGGGAGAGACAAATCATGTTGCTCTATATTAACATGTCGATGCAGGTTCAACAGAAAATAAATCACCCATATGGAGAGACTTGCATGAGGTAACTTATGTACAAATTTCATTGAAAATAAAAAATACAACATGGTAAAAATGTGGCAGTAGAAGAAGAATGAAAACCATCACAAAGGTTTTCGAAGTTTCCAGTGAGTGATACCATGCATGAACGGTATAATATATAGATGGATAAATAATATCTTCAAGAGAAAATAATTCATATAATAATACAGCAAAAGAAAGTAGTTCGTGTGGCTCTTTTGCCCGTAAAACAAGGGGAAAATTGCTAGGTTCTTTTCCAAATAGTTTGAAAACAATGCGATCCGTGTGGCTCTGTGATGACATAAATCAAGATAAGAAAAAATGATATCTAAAGTTAAATGATATATATCTTTTCTTCAATTCTATAAGCATCAGTAAATGAACCAATCTTACAATTACATCAAACCGCAAAAACAAGTAAACTGTAAACCTCTTTTACAAATAGGAAACTCACAACAATCATATAACACACAACTCAAACATTAGACGTTGTCTACCAAAACGTAGAATAATCATAACTGAAACATTAGACATCTCCATATGGACAGAAACAATAGACCTTGTTAGTTCAAATAAAACATTGTATCCACAGACAATGAAAAACAACACAACTACATGATTTCAAAAGTCAAAACGAACTTCAAAGCATACATAAATCAACAAGCAACAAAATCAAAGCTTAAAAATCGAATAAACAATAAACTAGGTTTAAGCTGACCTCCATCTGAAGGTCTCTTTCTATTCCTCGGCAACGACATCTATGTAAATTGATTTCCACCACTAATCCTGCTTCACCGGTCGGAATAGATCAGAATCAACAATTTATCCCAAAATCCACCAGCGTTTTCCTCAATTTTCTTATTAGAACAAACCTTAGACAACAAACAACAAAATTGTCGGATTAGAATTTGAGAAAACAGAAAAAATGAACAAAAACTCTAGGGTTTTAACCTCAAATCGCCGAATTCAATAGAGACATCGATTAGAACTGAGAAAATCACAGAGAGAAGGAACTGGCGGAAATGGAACGAGAATTTGGTGAAGTTGAAGATGGATGGGGCGGCGGCTGATGTAAATAAGGGAGAGAGAGACTTTTCTCGATGGAGTAGATGGAGTAGGGTTAGGTGTGAAGTGTTGTAAATAAATATGTTTTAAATAAATTGAGTTTTTTTTATTATTGATATTTAAGTGTCAGTAAATTCTGATACTCAAGTTACTGATATTTAAGTGTCAGTATCTTATAACACAATTACATTAAAAAAAATGAGTCAAATGTCTGAAGTTACTGACACTTTTGATAAAGTGTCAGAAACTAAGTATCAGTAAATGCTGTTTTTGTAGTAGTGTAATGTGGTTCGGTACTACATTTACCTTGTGTAATTCATTCATTTTCATTCGCCTAGTGGGTCCCAGTCGGGGGTCCACGGCACTGTAATATCCACCTAGTTTGGGGTGTTACATAATGCAGAGCTTCCTATATCACTATTCTGTGATAATGATGGAGCTGTCGCCCAATCCAAGGAGCCAAGGGCTCACCACAACACCTAGCATATAGAGAGAAAGTATCACATCGTTCGAGAGATGGTTGAAAAAAGATATGTTTCATTTCAAAGATTAGACTCAGAAGATAATGTCTCTGACCCGCTGATTAAGTCGTTATCTCAGGCTGTCTTAGAAAGACATCTGAAGAACATGGGTATTGGATACCATGATGTGTGGCATTGAGTGCAAGTGGGAGATTTTTAGAAATATGGCCTCGAATGCCACTCAGGGGATGAGAGAGAAGGGGAATTATACTTGTAATTATGGAATAATTAATAAAAGGAAATATGATTCATTCATTGTTTATTTTATTTCAAATGCATTCTTGATTTGGTAAGCATTGAAGTGAAGTCCATGTAAATAAGAGCAAACATTCCACTCTCGTTATCAGATAAGAGAAAATGCACTGGAAGTGTTTAAAGCTTATTTACGTAAACCGTTCGCAAGTCGATAAACTTAATTGGGCATTAAGTTTTGAGTAAGACTTGTATAACTGATGCTAGGACATGTGCATGTCTTGATAGCATAGTTATAAGTATATTGGTGGGACCAGTATACTCGAGCATGACTCATACTTGATTCAGTCACACGGTATTCACTCTTGGAGAGTCGATGACGAATGGAAAGGTTGTGATAGTATACGTGGACCTTTGGCTTGAGGGTTCAGTAAGAGATGTGCCTGTGACGTTTAGTTTGTCATTAGAGTAGTTAGACTCATTTGCTTAATTGCTGGTTCAACCTCGAAGTGCGGACTATACGGGCAGGTAGCAGTCTTTACTGTACGCCAAGAAATGATTCTATCTCCTATTAGTGAGCAGGCGAATGTCCTATACGGTTAATGGCAAATAAGATCATAAGTCTTTGGGCAAAGCATTCTGATCTAGTCGTATTAGATACACTAGTAATTAGTCGGTCTTGATTTACATTAACACATGTATAGTGTCTAGTCAACGGTAGGGTCTGACTTTACCGTGACCTGAAGACTTGACCGGGACATCTGATGAAGGGTCTATACATATATGGTATTCACGACATAATGGTTCTGAAATGATCCCATCATTCGTTCTCAGTCAGGGTTTTATAGTGTGGCCCGCTAGGCTGGCTAAGTGCTGCCCGCACTCATTAGTTTCCAATGCCGGCTGAGACGGACCTACAGAGTCGCGCATCATGATCTTTGATGGATAAATATGAATTTATCATCTCTCTATTAATATTACATATTGGATATCTAATTATAATTTATTGGATAAATCAAATAGCGGTCTTATGAATTGAAATTAAGTTACTAGTTAATTAATTTAATTCATAAATAATATTTCTTAGAGAAATATATTTGTATTTGATATAATTAATTAATTGGATTAATTAATTAAGTATAAATACATTTGATATTAAACGGGGTGTATTTAATGGAGTCGTTTGACGAATGTCCAGTACACGAGCCGAGTGACTTGGTCAGTTTCCTCCCACCTTCCTATAGCCGCCCCTCCCCCTCATGATTGTCTTGGTGTGTTTTGTTTTTTATAAGACAAGGCATGTTAGTCTTCCACACATGCTTCCAAATGACATGATTAGACCATATCATTTTAATATCCTTTTTTCCATCACTTTGTCTTATAAAATGAACAAATCAAAACTACTCCAAGGTAACATTGATGCTACGGCTGAGAGGGTGAGAGAAGGACAGAGAAATTTTTCCAAGTTCTTCATCATCTTTGAGGTGAAAAGAAGTGAGAAAAAATAAGAGAGAAAAATTCCTACGAGTTTTCCTAGTCGTGTTCTTGATAGAACGGAGTCTTGTTGATTTTTCCGGTCAAGTTCCGTCACGTGGTGAAGTAGAGACATCGTACTTTCAGTGTTTGCGACAAAAGAGATTTGTGCTCGTGTTCGGGTTCGTGATCATTATCAACTTACGAAGATATTATCAAAGGCTTCAAAGGTATGGGACTTTAATCATTTGTCTTCGTTCATTTTATTTTTCGTATATACGTTACTTGATCGATTCTATTTGGGATTCTTTATATTGAGTTTCATTATTCGCTGCGTACTCGTTTTTGTATCCGGAATCCCAACAATAAGCCCATGAGTGAAATAATTCCGGAAGAGTTGAGGGGCGAGACTCCAACTATACCAATTGTGCAAGCGCCAACTAAAACCGCACCATGTATTGATTTTGAGACTTTTACACCAACTCAGGATTTGCCTCCTCGTAGTAGGTGGGTTGTTCATCAACCGGAACGATTCATAGGCGTGGGACAGTCTTCGGACTCAATCCTAGACGAAGATGAATCAGATCCCTGGACTTTGATAAGTGTCAGTTTTATACACTTATCCGTGATTGGTGTTAATATATTTCACCCATAATTATGAGCTAGTCTACTCATTTTTGCTATGAATTAATTAGTTTTTAATAATTTTATTTTTGTAGGATGAAGATGTACATTTAGCCTTTAATTTGATTGAATTACAGATTTACTCAAGAAATAACATGTTTATAAAATATTCTCCTTGAGTTTTTATGTATTCATGTTTTAAAGCTTTATGAGACGAGTTCGGAAGTCTTTTCGGATTCAAAATCAGAGTTATATATCAAAAGTTATCATCTGAAGAATATTTGGGGCGAAAACGCAAGAGTCCAAGAAATTGGGCTGAAAATAAAGTCTGAAACTCTATACGGGCGTACAAATAAGGTTACGGACGTAACTCACACAGCAACTAATGTCCAAAAGCCAAAGCCAAGTTACGGCCGTAATATCCAAAATGTACGGCTTCCTCCGATCAGCAGGAAGATCCAAGAGCTGTTCAACCCGGTCGTCAAACAAGGAGGAAGTCTCTGAAGCCGGGATACGTTCTGCACAAACAATAAATTATGAGCGTTAGACAAAAAAGGAACAGCAATAAAGAACACGACGCTTACTCATTTTAGCAATGAAGTGTTCTCTATGTTACGGCCGCAATATCTAAAATTTACTGCCGTAACTCTTGACAGATGTATGATCATTTTTAGGTCTTTTATACTTTTGGTCTATTATTGAGGGCATGGTTGGTCTTGATCCGATCTAATGTAAAAATGATGGAGTTTTGGAGCTATTAGATGACTTTAGGTGTATAAATAGACCCCTTAGATCCATCATTTATCATCCTTCATCTTATATTTTTCCTACTTTGTAATATTTTTCTTCGTGTGAAGAACACACTTGTGTTCTTTAGTGATTTATGTAAGAGTGATTTAGTTTATATTGTTGAGGGAGTTTATTGCTTCTTTCTCCTTTATCTACTAAGGGAGTTAGTATCAATTCTTTCCCTTTTTCAACTAATAATGACCACTCAAGCTTGTAATATGTTGAATAAAGCCTTCATGGGCTAAGTTATCCTTAGTTGGGATTATAAACAAGGTTTGTCATGTTATTTAAGTTTGTATAAAGATCTATTATGGATTACTTATTATTGTGTGTGATTTTCATTGTTTTACCAATCTTTATTTATTTGGCCAATAAATGATGATATTTATGGTCTTCATATATTTTGAAAGAAAATATGTTGATTAGATAAAATGATTTTCACTCTAAGTTGTTCTAGAGGATAGAAATATACCTCTAGACCTTAGATGATTCTTTGAGTTATTTTCATAAAATCTAATGCTATGTATTGAACCTAATCAACATAGAAATATAGTGGATTGATTCAATATATAAGGGCCATTTTGACATTAGAAAGAGGAACCCTCTTTTTAAGGAAAATCGAATCTACCCAACATAATAAGTAAATAGATCTTCTGATCTCCTATACATCTTCGATAACTAATGATGAACTAAGTTTGTAATCCCAACTATTTCAGTTTACCTTTTATTAATCTATTATTAGTGCAATCTTTCATTTCCTTAAATTTTGAAACTATTATTGCATTTTTCTTGTAATTGTCAAACCAAACTCTTAAATTGTGTGTTTCACTCATCTAAATCTCTATAACAAATAGATAAATAGTGTATAATTCAATTTATAACCTAACTTTCTCGTGGGATCGATAAACCGGACTCAAAAAGTCCACTTACTACTTGGTACGATATCGTGCACTTGCGATAATTACACAAGAAACCGTATCAAGTTTTTGGCGCCGTTGTCGGGGAAGTATAAGTATTATTTTGAAATATTACATTATTAACTATTGTTATAAATACAACATTTTCTTTGTTGTAGATTCTCTTGTCTATGCGAAGGACGTACAATCGCGATTTAGTTTCACTAGATCCTCAGATTGAAGCCACATTCAGAAGAAGGCGAAGAGAACAAAAAACAAGAATTATTTCTTCACCATCAATGGCAGACGAACCAAACCCACGTCTCCTCCAAGGAAATGATAACGAAAGAATTCCTCTGGTAGGGGAAATACCCAATGCTCAAAACCATCAACATCAGCAACATCCTATTGTGCCGGAAATAGATGAAGACAACATGCTCTTTGGGAATTCATGAACACCCTATCTTTGAGCGTGCAAGCAAGTGTGATCTATCCACCATTTGGAGTGGACAATTTTCAAATTTGCCCGGATGTCTTCAATCTCTTCTCCAACAACAACTCATTATATGGAAGAACCGACGAGAATCTATATCTCCATATTAACCGTCTTGTGGAGATTTGTGGAAATATTAAATATCTACATGTAAATGACGAGACGATCAAAATGAGACTTTTTGTACACACTTTAAAGGACAGAGCAAGAGAGTGGCTAGATACTTTCCACCACGACGCATAACAAACTGGCCCGAATTTGTTTTTAAATTCACCACTAAATATTTCCACTATTTAATGTGGCAAAACTCAAATACGAAATCTCTACATTTCGCCAACAAGATTCGGAGTCATTTCACGAAGCATGGGAGAGATACAAATATATGCTACTAAAATGTCCTAACTATGGTTTTAATTTGGGAGCACAAGTCAATTACTTCTATTCTGGACTCTTACCTACATACCGAGCTAATGTCGATTCATCATCAAATGGCTCACTTGGCAATAAAACTATGAGAGAGGCTTATAATCTTTTTGAGGTTATAAGTGAACAAAGTGCAAGATAGTGAGACAGAAATATCCAAAAGAAACCAAATGGTGTTTTTGAAGTGGATTCTTATGCACTTATGTTGGCAAAAATTGAAGCTTTATCAAAGAAAGTCGAGGACATGTCTTTTTCAACTCCTCAATCTGTGAAGACGGTTCAAACTCCACAAGTTTTAGCTCTTTCATGTGAAATTTGAGGAGTAACTCACAACAGCACTATGTGTCCCTTAGTGTAACAGGAGTAGTCATTCCCACCACCAGAACAAGTGGTCTATGCTCAGAATTTCCAAAGGCAAGCATACAATCCTTACGGGCCAACATACAACCCAGGGTACAAAAATCATCCAAATTTTTCTTATGCAAACAACAACAATGTGTTGAATCCAACGCATCAAGAAAAGAAGCCCGGGTGGGAAGAAGCAATCACGAAGCTAGCCGAACAACAACTGAAGTATCAACAACGCAATGATGCTTCAATTAAAAATCTGGAGACACAAGTTGGCCAAATGGCCAAAATACTTTCAGAAAGATCCCACGGCATGTTACCTAGCAATACCGAGGTAAATCTGAGGGATAATGTCCAGGCTATCACAACAAGAAGTAGAGTGCAGTTGCCCCAAATTTCTGTGGAAAATCATCTGGAAAAACAAAAAAAAAATAAACAAAATCAAGAAATTTTATGTTCCACCTATCCCGTTTCCTCAAAAAGAATCCGAATCAGGACTTTCATCTCAAAAAGGTCCAGTTGCTGCAAAATTTTATGTTCCACCTATCCCGTTTCCTCAATGGTTGAAGAATCACAAGCTCGGTGCTCAATTCGGTAAATTTTTTGAAATTTTCAAAAAGCTACACATCAACATACCTTTTGTCGATGCTCTAACACAAATGTCAAGCTATGCCAAATTTATTAAAGATATTCTTTCCAACAAACGGAGGCTCGAAGAATATGAAATTGTCATGCTAACAGAGGAATGTAGTGCAATACTACAAAAGAAGTTGCCACCCAAGCTAAAATATCCGGGAACTTTTACAATCCTGTGTACAATTGGTGAAGTGAATTTTGGCAAAGCTCTTTGTGATTTAGGGTCAAGTATCAATTTGATGCCCCTGTCAATTTTCAACAAAGTAAACTTGGGAGTGTAATACCCCGATTTTTCAGATATATTTTTCGTTTATATATTGGATATCGTGGATGGTTAATTATGCTCGAGGACGTTGGGAACGTTTGATAATGTTATTAAATTGAGTATATGTATTGATTCTGCCGTATGTTCGTATTTGTTATGTCGAGACGTTGAACAGGAATTGCTGTAAATGGCTAAGTATGGAAGCCATTATGTACGTTATGTATTGAAGCATACGTACGTTAAATTGGTAGAGTTACGTACGTTATGGCCGAGACATTGCGTACGTAACATGGGAATCAGACGATCGAGTCGTGGTCGGCAGGTGGGACCCTGTGTCGGCAACTTTCGGTGGAGGATGTTGACAGGTGAGTCAATGTACGTGTTACGTACGTTATACAGGACGTGTTACGTACGTAACACGACCATTGTACTGTAGTAAGTCAACTGGTATATTACGTACGTTATATGGTATGGGTTACGTACGTAATGGACTTCACAGAATGAGACAGTGAGTTTGTTACGTACGCTATGGATTTCGTATTACGTACGTTAAAGTTGTTACGTACGTTAAGTAAGGACACTTACGTACGTAACGAGATGCGCAGTTTATATAATAAGAGCTGGTCTTTCATTTGTTCACCAAAGGAAACTCATTTCTCCCATCCCAACTCGTCCCTCTTCACTTCTAAGAGTGTTCTAAACACTTCTAACATGATTGTGAGCTTGGAATCATGGAATTAGAGCTTGGTTATGGAACTATTGTTGATTCTTGAAGTGATTTCTTGTGTTATCCATATTCTATGAGGTTGATTAACCAATAGGTATAATCGTCTTGACGCGGTGAAAGGCCGTAGATTCCGTCCAGTCGGGGCTGAAGAGCTCGTAGACGAGGGCGATGAGTTCGGTGTTGGTTTTGTCATGTTGGTATCCAGGCAAGTGTTTACTTGTTCGGTTGTAATGTTTTGATGAGTAATTCCATTTACATTTCATATGTATTTTATGTTGTATTGCATATTGACGAATGTTCAGTGATGTTCTAAAAGGATTAGAATGCACAGTTGATGATTGTTGAGATACTTGGACAATCTTGGGAAGATTGTAGTATTCGGATATTGTTGATGTCATTTTGGATATTCTTGGTCTGTGGTATGCATTCCGGAAGGAAGTCCGGATAGAGGTATGTTTTATGGTAATCGTACATAGAGGATTATGTACGAGAAAGTATTCGGTATTGAGGTATTATACGGTATTATTGTGATACTGGGATTTTTATGGTATTATCGTGATATTGGGATTTTGACAAAAATCGTTGGATTACCGGAAGTGGTAAGGTTATCGTTGAGGTTATTATTCTCATGATGCATGGCATGTGAATATTTATGTTTATGTACTTGCAGTTATTTGTCGGGCATTATTGCTGACCCCGTTGTGGGACTTGTTTTTTCAGGTATTGAGGACTTTGATGGTACCGGTCGTGAGGCGAGGATTCCGGACGATACTGGCTATGGCATATTGTTGGGGAATCGTGTATTTTGTCTGTGTATTAATTATTGATGCATATGTATCTTGTACTGTATTTCTTTCCGCTGCGTGAGTTCTTTCAAATGGCTTTCGGCTTTTTGCCAATTGAGTTTCATTTCGAAAACCGATTCCCTTAACCGAGTTTTTGGCCTTGATCGTTTTGACGGTAGTTGGTGTTTTCAAATGATTTTGTGAGTTTTGGAAAATACTACCGTCATCGGCCTTTTTGTCGTTCTTGTATTGGTTTGTAGCCTGGTGGGTTCCGGCGCGGCGCCCACGGCGTGTAATATTCCCGGGCTGAACCGGGGGTGTTACAAATATGGTATCAGAGCCCATGGTTTTGTGATAACCGGGCATATGTGTTATGTGGCTCTACCGGTGTGGTAGTAGCGTGATGTTTGTGATGTTTTGGAACTGTGTGATTTTTGAGTACTGTCGTGGTGATGTGTGGGTTTGGGGATTGTTGGTGTTCCCGAGACCGAAGAGGCAGGGAGTGAACGCCGGTGCCGTGGTCATGTACAAGGTGCGGCTCCAATCGGGAAGTGAACGCCGGTGCGAGGCACGTGCAATGTGCGGCTTTCGATGTGGAGTGGAACGCCGGTGATACGTGCATGTGACAAGGAGCGGCTCATGCGCTTTAGGTGAGGAGACACAATGTCACAGATCCCACAAAACTCGACAGTGCTCTAAACTTGTTGTGGTCTTGGCGGAGACCAATCATTTTCAAATTGTGATTATTCCTGTTTTGGCATTCTTGTTGTGTCGAGATTTTTGAAATGGTGTCATATGCTAGTATCACGGGAGATCTTCGTCTTCACTGACCTGTAAGTATATTGTTCGGATTATTAGATAATTCTTGGTTATCTTGGTGATTTTGGATTTTCCGTTGAAATGTTGTTTGTGCGAGTGATTGCAAGTTTCGAGGACGAAACTTATTTTTAAGGGGGGTAGAGTGTAATACCCCAATTTTTTGGATATATTTTTTGTTTATATATTGGATATCGTGGATGGTTAATTATGCTCGAGGACGTTGGGAACGTTTGATAATGTTATTAAATTGAGTATATGTATTGATTCTGCCGTATGTTCGTATTTGTTATGTCGAGACGTTGGACAGGAATTGCTGTAAATGGCTAAGTATGGAAGCGATTACGTACGTTATGTGTTGAAGCTTACGTACGTTAAATTGGTAGAGTTACGTACGTTATGGCCAAGACATTACGTACGTAACATGGGAATCAGACGATCGAGTCGTGGTCGGCAGGTGGGACCCTGTGTCGGCAACTTTCGGCGGAGGATGTTGACAGGTGAGTCAACGTACGTGTTACGTACGTTATACAGGACGTGTTACGTACGTAACACGACCATTGTACTGTAGTAAGTCAACTGGTATATTACGTACGTTACATGGTATGGGTTACGTATGTAATGGACTTCACAGAATGAGACAGTGAGTTTGTTACGTATGCTATGGATTTCGTATTACGTACGTTAAAGTTGTTACGTACGTTAAGTAAGGACACTTACGTACGTAACGAGATGTGCAGTTTATATAATAAGAGCTGGTCTTTCATTTGTTCACCAAAGGAAACTCATTTCTCCCATCCCAACTCGTCCCTCTTCACTTCTAAGAGTGTTCTAAACACTTCTAACATGATTGTGAGCTTGGAATCATGGAATTAGAGCTTGGTTATGGAACTATTGTTGATTCTTGAAGTGATTTCTTGTGTTATCCATATTCTATGAGGTTGATTAACCAATAGGTATAATCGTCTTGACGCGGTGAAAGGCCGTATATTCCGTCCAGTCGGGGCTGAAGAGCTCGTAGACGAGGGCGATGAGTTCGGTGTTGGTTTTGTCATGTTGGTATCCAGGCAAGTGTTTACTTGTTCGGTTGTAATGTTTTGATGAGTAATTCCATTTACATTTCATAAGTATTTTATGTTGTATTGCATATTGACGAATGTTCAGTGATGTTCTAAAAGGATTAGAATGCACAGTTGATGATTGTTGAGATACTTGGACAATCTTGGGAAGATTGTAGTATTCGGATATTGTTGATGTCATTTTGGATATTCTTGGTCTGTGGTATGCATTCCGGAAGGAAGTCCGGATAGAGGTGTGTTTTATGGTAATCGTACATAGAGGATTATGTATGAGAAAGTATTCGGTATTGAGGTATTATACGGTATTATTGTGATACTGGGATTTTTATGGTATTATCGTGATATTGGGATTTTGACGAGAATCGTTGGATTACCGGAAGTGGTATTTATCGTTGAGGTTTTTATTCTCATGATGCATGGCATGTGAATATTTATGTTTATGTACTTGCGGTTATTTGTCGGGCATTATTGTTGACCCCGTTGTGGGACTTGTTTTTCAGGTATTGAGGACTTTGATGGTAGCAGTCATGAGGCGAGGATTCCGGACGATACTGGCTATGGCATATTATTGGGGAATCGTATATTTTGTCTGTGTATTAATTATTGACGCATATGTATCTTGTACTGTATTTCTTTCCGCTGCGTGAGTTCTTTCAAATGGCTTTCGGCTTTTTGCCAATTGAGTTTCATTTCGAAAACCGATTCCCTTAACCGAGTTTTTGGCCTTGATCGTTTTGACGGTAGTTGGTGTTTTCAAATGATTTTGTGAGTTTTGGAAAATACTACCATCATCGGCCTTTTTGTCGTTCTTGTATTGGTTTTTAGCCTGGTGGGTTCCGGCACGGGGCCCACGGCGTGTAATATTCCCGGGCTGAACCGGGGGTGTTACAGGGAGAAGCAAAAGCAACAACAGTTTCACTATAATTAGCTTATCGGTCAATCAAATATCCATGTGGGATAATAGAAGATGTGCTAATCAAGGTTGATAAATTCATATTTCCAGTGGATTTTATCATCCTTGACATGGAGGAAGATCAGGATATTCCCATTATCTCGGGACGACCATTTCTTGCAACTGGACATGCTCTTATTGACGTCTACGAATGAAAGCTAATTCTCAGAGTGGAAGATGAACATGTCATCTTCGATGTCCTAAAAACTTTGAATCATCTCTCCACAGATGATTATTGTGTAAGAATTGACGTAATTGAAGCCATGGTAAACAAGTCTTTAGAGAAGATTCTATCAAAAGATCCTCTTGAGACATGTATTTCAAATTCTCTAACCATCATGGAAGAAGAATATCACTTGGCCGAAACAGTTAACTATCTAGAAGCACTACCACTCTTAAGAAGACATTCACATTTTGAAGAGTTGGGGACAAGCTCCGCTAAACCCCTCCCTTCTCTACAAGAAGCTCCAATACTTTATCTCAAACCTCTACCCACACATTTCAGATATGCTTACTTGGGCAATTCCTCTACACTTCCGGTCATCATATCTAAAATATTGACTGAACTTGAAGAAGGGAAATTACTAAGGGCATTGAGGAATCACAAAAGAGCAACTGGATGGACAATTGCGGACATTAGAGGAATAAGCCCCTCTATATGCACGCAAAAAATTCTGATGGAAGATGACTGCAAACCTTCAATTGAGCATCAACGCTGTTTGAATCCAAACATGAAGGAAGTTGTGAAAGCAAAAATTCTTAAATTACTTTACGCGGGAATCATCTATCCAATTTCAGATAGTCCATGGGTGAGCCCCGTACATATGGTGTCCAAAAAGAGTGGAATCACAATCATAGAGAACGAGCACAATGAACTTATACCGACACGACCCATAACAGGATGGAGAATGTGCATTGATTACAGGAAGCTTAACAAAATCACCAGAAAAGATCATTTTCCACTCCCATTTATTCATCAAATGCTCGATAGATTGGCAGGACATTTTTACTACTGTTTTCTCGACGGCTATTCAGGGTACAACCAAATCGTCATAGCCCCAGAAGACCAAGAAAACAACATTCACATACCCTTACGGAACATTTTGCCTATAGCAGAATCTCATTCGGATTGCGCAATGCTCCAGCCATATTTCAGAGATGCATGATGTCAATCTTCTCAAACATGGTTGAAAAATTCATTGAAGTTTTCATGTATGATTTCTCCGTTTTCAGAGATACATTTGATAAATGCCTAAATCACTTAGGCATGGTCTTGGAAAGATGTGAAGACACAAATCTAGTTCTCAATTGGGAGAAATGTCACTTCATGGTCCAGGAAGGAATCGTACTTGGCCATAGAATCTCACAAAATGGAATTGAAGCCGATAAGGCAAAAATCCAAGTGATTGCAAAGCTTCCTCCAACGATCTCGGTGAAGGGAGTAAGGAGTTTTCTCGGGCATGCAGGATTCTATCGGAGGTTCATAAAAGATTTCTCAAAAATAAAAAAACCTCTCTGTTCTTTCCTTGAGAAAGATACACCATTCCTTTTCACAAATGAATGCCACTTGGCTTTTACAACTTTGAAGGATAAGCTTACATAAGCTCCAATCATCATTTCTCCATATTAGACTATCCCATTCATTCTGATGTGCGATGCAAGTGATTATGCTGTGGGGGCCGTGCTAGGCCGGAAGAAGGACAAAATGATGCAAGTGATCCATTACGCTCGCCGGACTATGAATGATGCACAGCTGAACTACACAACAACTGAAAAAGAGATGCTAGCGGTGGTTTATGCCTTTGATAAATTTCGATCCTACTTATCGGGATCAAAAGTCATCATCTACACTGATCACTCAGCTTTGAAATATTTGATGACAAAGCAAGATGCTAAGTCAAGGCTAATCCGATGGGTCCTACTTATGCAAGAGTTCAACATAGAAATCCGAGACAGAAAGGGAACAGAGAACCAAGTGGCAGATCATCTTTCATGACTTGATCAAAACAATGCTCAGGATAAGGAAATAAATAAAGTATTTCTGGATGAACAACTATTACAAATCTCTAATGTGCAGGAAAAATAAAATGCACCATGGTATGCAGACATCGTCAATTTCCTTGCAAGTGGAACTATTCACCCAAACTTTTCCCACCATCAAAAGAAAAAGTTCTTCTCCGAGTTGAAATACTATTACTGGGAAGACCCTCTATTGTTCTGACGAGGACCTGATCAAATCATACAGAGATGCATACCAAAAGAAGAAATGGAGAAGGTATTGGAACGATGTCATTCCTCTCACTATGGAGGACATTTTGTTGCTTCAAAAACAGCAACAAAAATTCTTGAAGCAGGATTCTATTGGGCCACTCTGTTCAAAGATGCAAATACACTTGTCTCTAAATGTGACCGGTGCCAGAGACATGGAAACATGTCGAAAACAAATGAAATGCCAATGAATTTAATCTTAGAAGTTGAAATCTTTGACGTTTGGGGAATTGATTTCATGGACCCTTTCCATCATCGTTCTCTAATGAATACATCCTTGTAGCTGTGGACTACATATATAAATGGGTGGAGGCTGTTGCATTACCAACAAACGAAGCTAGAGTCATGGTAAATTTTCTAAAGAAAAATATATTCACTCACTTTGGAACTCCCAGAGTTATCATCAGTGATGGCGGCTCTCATTTTTGTAATAACCAAGTTAAGGCTCTACTGACCAAATTCGGAGTAAAACACCGTGTTGATACCTCTTATCACCCACAATCCAGTGGACAAGTCGAGGTCTCCAATCGTGAACTGAGACGCATACTAGAGATGACAGTCGACTCATCTCGGAAAGATTGGTTGAAAAAGCTAGATGATGCACTCTAGGCTTACCGAACAGCTTATAAGACACCAATAGGCATGTCTCCATTTCGTTTGATTTTTGGAAAAGCCTGTCACTTGTCAGTAGAACTTGAACATCCTGCCTTCTGGACTATTAAAAAATTAAACTTTGACGAATAGTTGGCTGAGAAGAAAAGGTTGCTGTAATTAAATGAGTTGGATGAAATCTGACTCGACTCATATGAAAATGCCAAAATCTACAAAGAGAAGACAAAAGGATGGCATGACAACCAAATTCTGAGAAGAAATTTTAAAGTGGGAGACCAAGTTCTCTTTTTTAGTGCAAGACTGCGTCTATTTCCGGATAAGCTGCGATAACGGTGGATGGTTCCATACACAATCAAAGAGGTGTTTTCTCATGGAGCAGTGGATATTTACAATATAGTGAACGGGAGTTTCAAATTAAATGGCCAATAGTTAAAGCCATATTTAGGAGGATAATTCTCGACAACAAAGTCAATCATAGCACTGGAAATGCCAAATTGATCAGATGAGAAGTCAAGCTAAGGACGTTAAACAAAGCGCTTATTGGGAGGCAACCCAATTTATTTTAATAAGTTTGGGGGTAACACAGAAAGATTCAACAGTCGGAGCAAGGATCATATCATTCAAAAATCCAGGGAGTCTTTCTTGCATTATTCTCACACATAATAAAAAAGAAATTTAAAAAAAAATCTTATGGCCGTACATCTCACCTTTCATACAGCCGTACATCTCTATGTTACGGTCGTTTCCCATCTGTTGTCAAAATACATTTTTATGAAACTTTGTTACGGTCGTAACTTTCTATTCATACGACCGTAAGTTGTTCTCATGAGATTTTTTTACGAAAGCCCTTTACGGCCGTAACTTCGGTATGTTACGGCCATAACACAAATTTTTGAAAGCTGAAAGCACCATATGGCCATAACTTTGGTATGTTACGGTCGTAACTCGCTTGTTATAAAAAAAAACACGGGGTTTGAGAATCAGATTCTCAAACCCGACGGGAAACACAGGCAGAGGCGAAATTTTTTCCCCCTTCTCGAACCCTACTTTTAAAAAACTCAAATTCATCATTACAATTCGTTCCCCTTTCAATCTTAACACCTAATCATCAGGTTTTTCTTTAAATCCTTGTTTTAATTTTTTTTTGTTTTAGTTTCTTAGTTTATATTTGTTTTTCGATTTCAAATTTCATACGATTCTTTGTTTGGGACATGTATATTTGTTAGTATTGTTCATATTTGAGTGTTTATAGATAGATGTTTCAATGACTTGTGATGAATTGGTGGATTTGATTTTGATTGTGAATGAAAAACTTGTTAAAAAACTATGAACTCAAGGTGTCTGATGAAATGCCAAAACGAAAATTTTTGAAATTTTGGATGTTTTTGATGGTTTTACTTGATGAATATAGTCATGTGATCGAAAGCGAATCGTTTTTGTTTAATTTCAGGGATTGCACTTAAGAAATCCACAACGGGAAAAGAGAAGGTCGGTTCTTCATCTCAAGAACTGGCACCACCGCAAAGAGTTCAAAACACATTGTGCATAAAGGAGTGGCTTTTCAAACTTGATGATTTCATTGGGGATCCGGACTGCGAAACTACCACTAAATCTTTCATCCAAAATTTCATAGACAACGGGTGGGAGAAATTCCTATCCGACCTTCGAAATGGTTGTAACACCCCCAAGTTATTCAGGGTATATTACAGCGCCGTGAGCCCCGTCGTGGGACACACAAGGCTAAACATACGCGGAACTATAAAACTTGACCGAGAAGGTCTACATACAATGGAAAGAAAGACGATACAAAGGTATTAAAAAACATAACCAATGTATTCACAGATATCACACCACAAATCAATACTTCGGCAAACACAGGCCGGAACATCAAGGAAAAGGAAAACAATACTCGAGTATTCAATAACCAATCCAGTACAACAACAATGAATGGAAACTCAAAACATAACTGGAAGAAAAACACAGTATCACACTTGCCCACCATCTTCATGCCGACCCGATACCTGCCTGTCCGATCTCTTGGAACCTAAAATACATGAAACGTATTTCCCCCATAAAGGGGTTAGCCGTTGAATAGCTAGTGCAAGTATATCAAGTTTGAAACACAATACTCCTCGACAATAAAGTAAATGTAACCGTCAATTCATCAATTCAAGACTAGTATTCCGGAATAACTAAAATCTCAATACGTATGTGAATGCCGTAGAAACGGTTCGTTCATATCATACGCCGATACGTATGTGAATGCCGTAGAAACGGTTCGTTCATATCATACGCCGATACATGTAGGAATGCCGTAAAAACGGTTCATTCACTACATGCCATTAATACATATATGAATGCCGTAAAAACGGTTCGTTCATAATATGCCATCAATATATCTATGAATGCCGTAAAAACGGTTCGTTCATATCATACCATCAATACCTCTTACTTTCAAAGTCGAGAACGTACAATCATAAGTGTATACTTGCCTTTGAGACATCGAGAAATCGAACGGAGGAAGGGTATGAGTTCGGTAGGTCCAAGAACGCGCTTCCGACACCTAAACGATTCGCAAGTAATATGATAATCAATCATCCATATTCAAACTACACGAAGGAACTCCCGAAACCCGTCTACGATTCATAAAGATATACGGATAATCAACTAGAGGTTGGAAAATCGTCCAAAATCTCACAAGACCGAAAACGGCACAATCCAAACCATAAAATCGTAGGAAAAGTATGCATACGGTATAGATACATCATAATCTCAAGGTTCTCAAGCTTCAAAACGGATAAATCGGACGAATCTACGAAAAACTCCAAAATTCCCAAAAGTAGTGTTCTAAGGATTTTACCTTGATTCGGACGTTAGGATGAATTAGATGTTGTGGAATTCTTGTTCTCCAACCGAATATATTGTTGTTAGAAGGAAGATCGCTTCCAATCGCCCAAGATCGTCTCTCCCGAGTGATTCCCGTCGAAAAGGAGTGAAGAAGGTGAGAAATGACGAAAATAAAGTCAACTGCCATATATATATCTGTCCAGTCTAGCGCACGCTACGCCTCCTTCATTAGCGTGCGCTAGCAAAGTCACCGGATAGTCCAGTGGTTTCAGCCGGTTCCGTTAGCGTGCGCTAATCGTCTGTCTCTAGCGTGCGCTAGTCCAAAATGTGGCATCCAGTACTGGAGTCCAGATCTTACTGTCTCTGCCCTGCTCAAAACTTAGCGTGCGCTACCGCTATGGTTTAGCGTGCATTATGCAATAGCTTTAGCGTGCGCTAGCAAACTAGCGTCGCTACCCGATAGTCGGAAAATCGCAACCTCACGCCTCTGTGCCGGCCCGGTAGCGTGCGCTACGGACGGATGTTAGCGTGCGCTACTAACCACGAATAGCGCGCGCTAACAACTCCTAGCGCGCGTTAATCCGCCAGTCCAGAGAGCAGTCCGAAATGCTGGTTCTGACCTGACTGATCCTCTTAGCGTGCGCTACGGCTCAAAGCTAGCATACGCTAATCAAGCAGAATTAGCGTGCGTTAGCCTAGGCCTAGCATGCGTTATATCTCTGGCCCAGAACATTTCCGCAAGGTCTAAACGACTTGATCAAAAACCAAACGAGATACGAAACTCAATAACAATATTAACAACATCTCCAAGCATTTACAGAGCGTCAACATAAGAGAAACGGCAAGGTCAAACAGTTAGTAAAAGTACGGGTACTACATTCTCCCCCTCTAAAAAGAAGTTTCGTCCCGAAACTTAAGAAATAAATAGTTCGGGGTATTCCACCCGCATCTTCTCTTCCGTCTCCCAAGTTGCCTCCTCGACTCCAAGCCTCGACCATTGCACTTTAACCAGTGGAATGGTCTTATGCCGAAGTTGTTTCTCGCGACGCTCAAGGATCTTCATGGGTCTCTCTGGAAAGGTAATATCCTCGGCTACGTCAATCTCACTATAGTCGATGATGTGGCTCGGATCCGGTACGTACTTCCTCAACTGAGACACATGAAAAACACTATGGACGTGACTCAAAGCTGGAGGCAACGCCAAGCGATAAGCTAAATCTCCAATTCTGTCCAAAATCTCGAAAGGTCCGATATACCTCGGACTAAGTTTCCCCTTTTTCCCAAAGTGGAAAACTCCATGGGTCGGCGACACCTTGAGTAAGACATGATCCCCCACTTCGAACTCCAAGGGTCGACGACGAGTATCAGCATAAGATTTCTGACGACTCTGGGCAGCCAGCAATCGGTCCCGGATAATAGAAATCTTTTCCTTAGTCTCCATCAACATATCCGGCTCCGTCCCAACTAGCTCAGAAGCCTCGTCCCAACATAATGGCGACCTACATCGCCTACCATAAAGTTCCTCGAAGGGTGCCATTTTGATCGACGCATGCCAACTATTATTGTAAGCAAACTCGATCAACGGTAGGTGAAGCTCCCAATCATTACTCCAGTCTAAGGCACAAGCCCGTAACATATCTTCCAATGTCTGAATCGTCCTCTCTGTCTGACCATCCAACTGAGGATGAAAGGAAGTGCTCAATCTCAACTCAGTACCCAAAGCCTGATGAACGGCCTGCCAAAAGTGTGATACGAAACGGCCGTCTCGATCAGAAACAATGGTCTTGGGGGCACCGTGTAACCTCACGATCTCAGCAATAAAGGTTCGAGCCAGTCTATCCGGTCCCCAAGTAGCCTTAATACCCAAGAAGTGTGCAGACTTGGTCAACCGATCGACAATTACCCAAATCATATTCATTCCAGTCCGAGTTCTCGGCATGCCAGTGATGAAATCCATCGAGATGTCTTCCCACTTCCACTCGGGAATGGGGAGTGGTTTCAACAACCCCGCTAGTCGTTGATGTTCGATCTTGACTTGTTGACACGTCAAGCACCATAGTACAAACTCCGTAACATCCTTCTTCATGTTATTCCACCAAAAATTGCGCTTCAAATCTTTGTACATCTTACTCATCCAGGGGTGGATTGAGTAAGGCGTAGCATGAGCTTCTCGGAGAATTCTCAGTCTCAACTCTAAATCGTTCGGAACACAAAGCCTGCCCTGAAATCTCAGAATACTATCCTCGTGTACCATAAAGCCAGGAGCTTTTCCTTTAATTACATCTTTCTTCAGTTGAGAAATCATCGGGTCACTCCACTGCTTCCCTTTGATGTCATCAACTAAGGACGAAGTAATTTCGAGAGTACACAACTGTCCCTGTACTCGTTGAAGCCAAACTTCTATCCCTTGCTCAATTAAATCCCGACGAATTTTAAATGCAGGGCGTAAAAACCTCGAGCATTTGAAGAGATGCCGATTTGCGGCTCAAAGCATCCGCAACGACATTGGCTTTCCCGGGGTGGTAAAGAATTTCCAAATCATAATCCTTTATCAACTCTAACCAACGCCGCTGTCTCATATTCAGCTCCTTCTGACTGAAAATATACTTCAGACTCTTGTGATCGGTATAAATCCGGCATGGTGAACCATACAAATAATGCCGCCAAATCTTGAGTGCGAAGACAATTGCGGCTAATTCCAAATCGTGAGTAGGATAATTCATCTCGTAAGGCTTTAATTGCCGCGACGCAAAAGCTATTGTCTTATCATGCTGCATAAGAACACAGCCCAGGCCTTGACCCGAAGCGTCACTGTAGACTGCAAAGCCCTCGCTACCACGCGGTAAAGTTAAAATTGGCGCTGAAGTCAAACGTCTCTTTAGTTCATCGAAGCTCTGTTGTCTCTCATCCGTCCAAACAAACTTTTCGGTCTTCTGGAGTAATTTCGTAAGCGGTCGAGCGAGTTTCGAGAACCCCTCGACAAACCGACGGTAATACCAGCCAAGGCCCAAAAGCTACGAACCTCCTTAACATTTTTAGGCGGTGCCCGGCTAGCCTTGCCTCGATCTTCTGCGGGTCTACACGAACCCCTTCGGCCGAAATCACATGGCCGAGAAACATAACTTCTTCCAACCAAAACTCACATTTCGAGAATTTTGCATAGAGGTGCTCGGTTCTCAAAATGTCTAAAACCAAACGCAAGTGTCGGGCATGTTCCTCCTTATCTCGAGAATAGATTAAGATGTCGTCAATGAAGACGACTACACACCTGTCGAGGTACTCGATGAATATCTTATTCATTAACTGCATGAATACTGCTGGTGCATTAGTCAACCCAAAAGGCATAACTACAAATTCAAAATGCCCATATCTCGTCCGAAATGCCGTCTTCGGAACGTCGGACTCCCTTACCCTGAGTTGATAATACCCAGATCTTAAATCAATTTTCGAGAAAACTGCAGCCCCTTGCAATTGATCAAATAAATCGTCTATACGAGGTAGAGGGTACTTGTTCTTGATGGTTACTTTGTTCAGCTCGCGGTAGTCGATGCACAAACGTAGTGAACCATCCTTCTTCCTCACGAAAAGAACAGGCGCGCCCCAAGGCGAAGCGCTCGGTCTGATGTACCCTTTTTCCAGAAGTTCTCCCAACTGATTCTTCAATTCTTGCATTTCGGAAGGTGCCATCCGGTAAGGTGCTTTAGAAATCGGAGCCGCATCTGGCTCTAAGTCCACGGTAAATTCTATTTCTCGATTTGGCGGTAATCCCGGGAGGTCATCCGGAAAAACATCAGGATACTCATTAACGACCAGAATCGAAGAGAGATCGACTTCGTTTCCTTCCGTTTTCAAGGCATAACACCAATAGCCCGCACAACCTTTATTCAAAAGTTTTACGGCCTTCATGGCACTGATAAGTAACTTGGGTAGTCCCGACTTACGCCCCAAAAATGAGTACTCAGATCCGTCTTTAGTCATCATGGTGATAACCTTGGTACGGTAATTCATAATCGCTTGATGACTATCAAGCCAATCCTCACCGAGGATTACATCCTCGCCTTCCATATCAACTACAATCAGATTCGATAACCATTCCATACCGGATATAATCACCGGAAAATCTCTAATCTCCCGTTTCCCCACAATTATATCCCCGCTAGGCAGTTTCACGATGAAGGGATCGCAAGCAGTCAAACAAGTTATATTCAAACGGCATACACACTCCAAAGAAATAAAAGAATGTGTAGCACCCGAATCAAAAAGTACACAATTTGGATGAGATAGAATATGAATGGTACTGAAGCCACGCCGCGTCGGGTTAAATGCCTCGGCGCATCTCATAAACTCGTGGTTGTACCGAACCGATGCTAGAGTTCCCCCTCCGGCATTCGGCCCGTCCGACCCCTGCCGAAGTCTCGCCGAGGTTGACCAAAGATTGCCGGATTAATACCTTGATCAAGTGGTGTTGAGCGGCTTGAGTATCCAAAGTCTGGTTCGGCTCGGAACAATAAACCGCTCTATGCCCCATCTGTCCACACGTGTGACACTTTAATGGTGGAAAGTAGCATTCCGAATTTAAGTGGCCTGGGCGGCCACAATTATAGCAAGTCACCGTGCGATTTGAGGTACCCGGAGTGGGACGGTAACCCCTCTTCCCTTTATTAGAACGCGACGACTGTCCGGCAAAACGGTTAGTCGTCTGAGACTTCTGAAAGTTGCCACCTTTAGATCTAGAAAAATTTCCCGCGACTTTCTGTTTCTTCGGTTCTTCAACGGTATCGTTGTCGGGGCTCAACATATCATGGGCTAAAGCTCTGTCCTGATACTCTATCAGCGTGGTACAAGCAAATCCGGCCATGTACCGTCGTAAGTCCAAATTCATCCGCATATCAAAATAACGGATCTTGTCACGCTCGTTACGCACTTGATCCTTCACATGGATCAATTGTTGGTTGTACTCCACGATCGCCTGCGAAACGGGAATATCCTGTGGTTTAGCCTCGAAGAAGGCTCGGATTAGGCTCTCTCGTATCGGCCAAGGGCAAAACTCGGCCTCCAAGAGCTCCTTAAATTCATCCCACGAGGCAATACGATCCTGTGGCTTGATGACCTTCCACCAAGTAGCGGCCTCCTTAGTGAGGAAATACTGAGCAATTGGTACTTTCCTCACCTCGGGGCAATCAACCGCCTCGAAAATCTTCTCTAATTCCGCTAGCCAGTCTTCCCAACCTAACGGGTCTGTGGCACCGCCAAATTGTGGAGGGTGCATACGGATTACATTCTGAAGCAAGGCATCCGTGTTTGGGTTCGGGTTATTCAGCTCAACAGTTTGGGCCAAAATAGTCTTCTGAGTAGCCAATTGTTGAAGTGCATTCGCCACTCCAACGTCCGTGTTATTCCCCTGACTGTCTGACTGGTCGTGCTGACTCTCGGTGTCGGAATGCACCGAGTTCGACAAACTGGGGTTGGTCGACCCCGCAACTGAACTGATGGAAACGGCCGCGCCACGACCTCTTCCTCGTCCACGGCCACGACCACGGCCGCGGCCCCTACCAGCTGACATACTGAAGAACACGCAAGGTATGTAAGCACAATTCAAACACACGTCATTAAGGTGATCGATTCTCAAGAACATCCATAGAAGAAGCATAATGAATAAGGAAACATCATAAGAGTAAGAGGTCTTACAAGTACCGGTCGCACTGTGATGATGGCAGAGTAGTGATACTGTGGACAATTGACGACTCCTTCGACCCAAAAGACCGACAGCCTAGGTATCTATAGACCTAATCTCTGATACCATATTCTGTAACACCCCCAAGTTATTCAGGGTATATTACAGCGCCGTGAGCCCCGCCGTGGGACACACAAGGCTAAACATACGCGGAACTATAAAACTTGACCGAGAAGGTCTACATACAATGGAAAGAAAGACGATACAAAGGTGTTCAAAAACATAACCAATGTATTCACAGACATCACACCACAAATCAATACTTCGGCAAACACAGGCCGGAACATCAAGGAAAAGGAAAACAATACTCGAGTATTCAATAACCAATCCAGTACAACAACACTGAATGGAAACTCAAAACATAACTGGAAGAAAAACACAGTATCACACTTGCCCACCATCTTCATGCCGACCTGATACCTGCCTGTCCGATCTCCTGGAACCTGAAATACATGAAATGTATTTCCCCCATAAAAGGGTTAGCCGTCGAATAGCTAGTGCAAGTATATCAAGTATGAAACACAATACTCCTCGACAATAAAGTAAATGTAACCGTTAATTCATCAATTCAAGACTAGTATTCCGGAATAACTAAAATCTCAAGACGTATGTGAATGCCGTAGAAACGGTTCGTTCATATCATACGCCGATACGTATGTGAATGCCGTAGAAATGGTTCGCTCATATCATACGCCGATACATGTAGGAATGCCGTAAAAACGGTTCGTTCACTACATGCCATTAATACATATATGAATGCCGTAAAAATGGTTCGTTCATAATATGCCATCAATATATCTATGAATGCCGTAAAAACGGTTCGTTCATATCATACCATCAATACCTCTTACTTTCAAAGTCGAGAACGTACAATCATAAGTGTATACTTGCCTTTGAGACATCGAGAAATCGAACGGAGGAAGGGTATGAGTTCGGTAGGTCCAAGAACGCGCTTCCGGCACCTAAACGATTCGCAAGGAATATGATAATCAATCATCCATATTCAAACTACACGAAGGAACTCCCGAAACCCGTCTACGATTCATAAAGATATACGGATAATCAACTAGAGGTTGGAAAATCGTCCAAAATATCACAAGTCCGAAAACGGCACAATCCAAACCATAAAATCGTAGGAAAAGTATGCATACGGTATAGATACATCATAATCTCAAGGTTCTCAAGCTTCAAAATGGATAAATCGGACGAATCTACGAAAAACTCCAAAATTCCCAAAAGTAGTGTTCTAAGGATTTTACCTTGATTCGGACGTTAGGATGAATTAGATGTTGTGGAATCCTTGTTCTCCAACCGAATATATTGTTGTTAGAAGGAAGATCGCTTCCAATCGCCCAAGATCGTCTCTCCCGAGTGATTCCCGTCGAAAAGGAGTGAAGAAGGTGAGAAATGACGAAAATAAAGTCAACTGCCATATATATATCTGTCCAGTCTAGCGCACGCTACGCCTCCTTCATTAGCGTGCGCTAGCCAAGTCACCGGATAGTCCAGTGGTTTCTGCTGGTTCCGTTAGCGTGCGCTAATCGTCTGTCTCTAGCGTGCGCTAGTCCAAAATGTGGCATCCAGTACTGGAGTCCAGATCTTACTGTCTCTGCCCTGCTCAAAACTTAGCGTGCGCTACTGATTAGTGCATAATTGATCTAAAATTCATATACAAAATATTCATTTTTCCGGGCATAATTGTACTGATTTGTGATTAAAAATATATATTTTACAGATATGTCCAAACATGAGCTAAAAATGGTTATTTTACAGATTACTGACATAAAGCATCAAAAAGAACGGAAAACAAGATCAAATCCAACGACGGAAATTTTTCCAGGACAAACAACCATACAAAACGGCGCAAAATGGACCGTGTTCTGTCGGCCGTTTCACATACGGCGCAACAAGGGCCGTGTCTTGGGCCGTTTCACACACGGCCGGCATTTAGCGCCGTGTCCTCGCGCGTATTCCGGAAGAGACCGAGTCACCACAAAACGGCGCACAAACACGGGCAACCGGGCCGTTTTTCATCGCCGTGTTTCAGCAGATGCCATGCAAAATTAGTCCACTTTTGACCAACTTGTGAAATCAACCACAAGATATTTTTTTGGTCAAAAATCTGAAAATTCAAAGACATGGGTGAAGTGTGAACAAAGAATTAAAAAATGATATTACAATAGATATTTGAATTAAATAATCAATTGTATTCTTGAAAATCACCTATAAAAGGGCATCTTCACCCATTGCAAAATAACCCACATTCTTACCAAGAAATCCTCAACTTCTTGCTAAGAAATACTCCTTTCCTTTAGCAATATATTTTCCTTAGAACTTTCAATTTTAGTTTGTATTTTATTTTTGGTTTGAAGTTTTTCTTTCATTTAGTTTGTAATTGAAAAGTGCTTGATCAATAAGCACTTAGTATTTTACTTTCAATTTTTGTAAGCTTGTAACCTTTAAACAAGTTTGAAGTTATATTTTGAAGTTTGTTTCTTGCACTTTGATTCATCATATTCAAGTAAGTTTTATCTATTGTCATTAAGTTCTAGTAATTAAAAGTTTCTATATATATATTATATATATCAATTATTTCTATTATAATTTTAGTATGTATAAACCGATGAGTAGCTAATCTTTCTTCCTAGGGGAAGGGGGATTTCTATTAGGTTATATATTGAGTATTTGATTGATTTAAACTATTTTTAGGACTAATTGGTTTAAATAGAGATTGATCATATCCTATTTTTACTAATGAAACCTTCTTGATTGATTGTTGAGTGAATTGGAAACATATCTTTTCAATCTATCAAATGTTAATCTTGTTATCAACATCTTAAGATTGCGAAAGTGGTTAAGACATCTTTGATTACGAAAGTACGGAGGTGAAAAGTTGATTACTCGATGAACGATCGTTTATCCTAAAAATAGTCAAGTTAGAGAAATGAAAGGACTAATTAGTTTAAATAGAGATTGATCATATCCTATTTCTACTAGTGAAACCTCCTTGATTGATTGTTAAGTGTATTGAAAACACATCTTTTCAATCTATCAAGTGTTAATCTTGTTATCAACATCTTAAAAAAGTGACAGCGATTAAGACATCTTTGATTACGAAAGTACGGAGGTGAAAAGTTGATTACTCGATAAGCATTCGTTTTTTCTTTTATATCCATATAAGTCAATTCCTATACTTAATTAAAACCTAATTTAATGAACCCGTAATCCCCTAGATTTTATAAATTCCCAACTCATTTTAATTCTATTCATTTTCACTAGTTAAAAAAATAGTCTAGTATAAATAGTCTTAATATAAATAGTCTTCATATAAATAGTCTTAATATAAATAGTCTAATATAAATAGTCTAATAAAAATAGTCTAGTAAAAATAGTCTTATATAAAATAGTCTTATATAAAATAGTTTAAATTAAATATAGTGCATTTTAATTTAGTTAATTTTTAAAAAACCCAAAAATATATTTTAGTATATTTTAGTATTTATTTCTCACAATCTATAACAAAATATTATACGAAGCCCTGTTGGACAATCCTCGAGAGAAAAGACCTTGGTAGAACTCACCACAAACTACTTCTACCTCGTATATATTTGCGAGCGACTCAAGAACTCCTATTTTTAGGATAAGTTTTTGGCCGATCAAATTTTGGCGCCGTTGCCGGGGATTGTTTTAGGCCAAATATAATTTTTCTCGTAGGTCAAGTGGTGGATAACGGTACTCGTGACTATTAAAGTCGGATTTTTCAGCTTTCCCACAACAAGCGATATTTGTAGATATTTTATCGCTTTTTCATTTTAATTTTTTTCATGGATGAAACATTGTTTAAAATTGAAAAAGATTTCCTTTCTAAGCAAAAATGCAATTTTAAAAATTTACAAGACAAGGCTTGAAAGGATGAGGTTGCTTACGAATAAAAGCATACCTTTTGACATAAGATTCATTATCGAAGCCAAAGTAAGAATAGAAGGTGAATTCACGAAACACCAACTAGATTCTTACTGGGCTTGGAAAAAGTTCATATGCCAAGAAACGACGAGCAAAGATTCTAGCCGTTTGCTATAAATGTGCTAGATGGAACTGTAATGCAAAATGTCGATCTTTAGGAATTCCATCTACAAACAGAGAAGATAAAATTCGGTTCATTAATGATGGTCCGAATAAGGAGAATTTAGATAATATCGAAATTTCTCTTGACACGCATCCTAGTGGACTTGTGTATTACGAATTCAATGTTTGTGGAATAAATTCAAACCGAATATGAACAACGTCTTGGGAATCGACGTTAAAAGACCGCTTTGCCAATTTGTAAGAAAATTGGATGGGAAGCTTCTCCCGACTCATAGAAGGCGTTTAGGCCGTTTCGAACGTAAAATCGAGGAAGATGTGAGCCACAATCACAACTACTGTACATACGCGTAAGTATCTTTTATTTTTGTCGTGTGGTGAGATTTTCTGAATAAAAAATGTGATACGCGATAAAAGCTTTCATTATTCTATTGAGTAGTTGAAGCACAATCAAACAAAATCACAAACTTGTTAAACAATTTTTCCTCATTTTTTCTTCTATAAATAACCTTTGTGCTTGTTTCTTTTATTCATACCTCAAACTTGTACTTTTCTCTTTTTCTCTCTAAAAAAAATTCTTTTCAAAAATGGAGTCATCATCTTCCACAAAAAAATTTTACACAGTCTGCATTTTTGGTGGATCTAGTTCTGGAAAAGAGGCATGCTTCACTTGTAATATCCGCGTTTTCTATTTTCGGTAATTTCTATTTTTGATGTATGTTCGTTTCGGACAACTCGCTTAGCACTGTTTTGGAATTCTGAATCTATTTTGTTCTTGGAGTTTTTCCGTTTGGTCGAGTTTCGAGGATGCTTTCGCATAATTTCATTTTGAATTATATCATGCAGCATGTGCGTTCGATTCTCGTAAAACTTGTTCGTTTTCGTTGTTTCTCGATTCATATGAGTTGGTATGGTTGAGTTGGTCGTGTTGGAACTTTCGGTTTGCTAATCCGACGTTGTATTGTGATTTTTCGGGCACTTGGGCCGTTTTTGTAATTTTCATAAGTTTGGGGAATTTCGCTCCGTTTGCTTCATTTGAGACTCTCTAGTGATCGGGATTATATTTTCTTTCAAAACTCAGCTTCGTTGTTTTGGATACCCCATGTTTATACTTTTGATTCTATCCTTGTGTTGCGTTCGCCGTCGTTGTATCATTGTCTTAGCTAAGTGATTAGCGATCTTGAATCTTGCATGCATAACGTCGTTATGCATGCTCTTTACGACGTTATATAGGTATCATAACGTCGTTATACCCCATTGGTAACGACGTTATGGTTTCGCGAAAGTGTCCAGATTGTTCGTTACGACGTTAACTGAGAGGGGTTACGACGTAACCTTCATAACGACGTTAACAATAGGCGTTAACGCACGTAACTCGCCGTCAGGTCTTTTAATTCGACTTATTTTGGTCGACTTATTTCACTCCTTTTCTTTCTTTCTCGCGACGTGAGCTTCCTTTGGGCGATTTCAAGCGATTCATCCGTGCAATCGGTAGGAACCTTCTAAAGATCGATTTTGCGTCCCAAGCAAGGTTTATCATCATCATAATCATCCTCCATCCGTCCGAATCGAGGTATACATCGATGAACCCTAGTTTTTTTGGGGATTTCGGGATTTTTGGCATAACTCTTCCTTTTAATCCGTTTTGGCTTGACGACTTGTTAGATTACGATTGTGTAGTCGTAAATCCCTTGTTTCCAAAGATAGTTTAACGGATTTAACCTAGTAATTTCTTCATGGTTAGATTATAGCCATCGTGGACTTCGTATTTTCCGACAAATCGTTCCAAGGGGTAGAATTAGGATTAATTCGTACCTTTCCGCATTATTGAGACTTGTGTATCTGTTATTGTGTTAGGAACGGATTTGGGAAGATTGTTCGGACGAAACCTATTCCTTCATCGTTTCCTTCGCTTCGTTTCATTCAAGGCAAGTACATGTATTACATTCCGTTATGTGCATATGATTTTGATGCGAATGATGTATATGGTGTTATTGAACGAATGTGATTGTTTCTCTTCCACAGGGATGGCGTGTGGCCTGCGGGGCCGATACTAATGGGTATGGCCATGGAAGTGGAATTGAGTGCGTGTGTTGATGTTCTTCCACCGGGACGGTTCGACGGACCTCGGGGCCGATACTAATGGGTACGGCCGCGAAGTGGTTTCTCACTGGGACGGTCCGACGGACCTGGGGACCGGAGCATCGATGGGTACGGTCGCGAGTTACCAAGCGTGAATAATTGTGATGTGGGAAACTTGTTGATATACAGTTTTGGTGTTAATGTGATATTCCGGAATATTGACTTTCAAAATAATTTTCCTAATGATTTATTTGCGTTGAATTGTGTATGTATATAATGTTGTGTAATTATGTACTTGCACTAGCTATTCGAATGCTAACCCCTTAAATGGGGGAAATGCGTCTTATGCATTTAGTCTTGGTCGAGCTGAGGAGCTGGCACGGGATGCGCATGCAAAGGATGGGTCGGCATGATGATGATGTGGCTCGAGTCTGCATTTTTCTGCTCTGTCATTGCATCTGTTGAGTACTGGAGATAGTTAGTTTATTTTGAACATGGTTTAAGTCCCCTGCGTGGGCAACATTTTGGT
The DNA here is from genome assembly GCA_033398695.1 of Orobanche coerulescens. Taxonomy (NCBI): domain Eukaryota; kingdom Viridiplantae; phylum Streptophyta; class Magnoliopsida; order Lamiales; family Orobanchaceae; genus Orobanche; species Orobanche coerulescens. Next base: position 136,300,711 of record CM065811.1, on the reverse strand, counting down.
ATTTAACTTATGTCTCATGTACTCCGTTGAAATGTTTTGGCCGAGGCCACGGCCTTATTTACTCTTTGGGTACATCTTTCATGTTATCATTGTGGTTCATGTGTCACGAGTTAGCCTGGTAGACCTCACGGGGGTTCTACGGCGTGTAATGTCCCATTTGTGAACCGGGATGTTACAATTATGGTATCAGAGCTTAGGTTTTGAATACCTAGGCTGTCGGTGAAATTTGGGTCTGTCAGTTGCATCATTAGAGTCAGTCGTTGAGCCTAATATATCATCATGCTACCGTATTTTCGATGACCCGTAATGTAAGTCTCCTCGAACTCTTATATTTCTGTAATTCGTTTTCCTGCATTGTTCAGAATCGTGACTCGTGTTACCAACTTTGTGAATTGTGAATCTTTCTGATCTTGTTCTTTTCTTATTCTTCTTCAGTATGTTGAGAGGTCGTGGTAGACCGGCTAGGGGACGCGGCCGAGGCCGTGGTCGTGGTGCTGATAATGAGGAGGGCTCACTTTCCCAGTCCTCTGCGGACTCGGCCTCTCACTCGTGCCGTCGGGTAATAATGCCGACGCTGGCTCTGCCAGACTTCAGCAGCTTGGTAGCCCAACTTACTCGATAGCTCAGTGTGGACGCGAATCCGCCCCGACACCTAAGAGGAGGCTAGTAAGTGGCTTCAGACGGTAACTAAGATGCACCCTCCTCGTTTCTCCGATCTTCCGACTCCCTGATGGGAGAATCGCTCTTTCGCTTGTCCGTAACCTTCGATGCCGTAGCTTGTCCCGAGGACGGAGGGTACACATTGCCCAGCACTCCCGGATAAGGAAGGCTGCGGAATGGTGGGAGGCCGTTGCGCCCAGAGATCGTCGGGCCACTTGGGATGAGTTCAGGTGCTATGGAAGCGAATATTGTCCGCCGCGCCAAGGAGCGCAGAATTGTAGAGTTCTTCACCGCTACACCTCGGGATGTGCCTATTTCTCGTGCCATCATTTCTTACAATCGTGATTGGGCTTCGTGAGGGATCAAGTGAGAACGGAGGCCGATAAAATCCGATACTTCAATATGCGCATGAAGCCGCATATTAGGCGAGTATGGCGCCGCTCATGTGTGCCACTTTGAAGGAATACTGTGATCGCGCTCGCGATCGAGATGGCTGTCCTAATCGAGTCGGTTTGGAAGCTAAGAAGCGTAAGACTACCGGTGGGTTCTCACCGGAAAAGGTGGTCGGGCCGAGGTCTCGCTCGCTCCTACACAGGAAGAGGCCGCTTTTATCGTGCCGGTGGATCTCGTGGTAACTGCTCGGTCATCACAGCACCAAGTGAGAGTTTGTTTTAATTGCGTCACTCGAGCACGTTGTGAAGGATTGCCCACTCCCGTTAGTTACTTGCTTTACTTGCGATGCATCGGGCATCGAGCACTCATTGTGAGAGGGCCACCAGTGGCCGCTAGATTTACGACTACCACCGCGATCGAGGGATCTCGGTTCACCGGCCTACTCATGTTCCGCAGGTTCGAGTCGTGGTAGGGTCGGAGTCACCGAATCGCCGCCAGCGGCCGAGTTCGGCTCACCCATCCCCGATTATATCGATGAGGCGCACGGAGGAGGCGGACATTCCGGTGGCGCTGTGTACCACTCGATCCTTTCTCATCCAAGCCAAGATTTTTGATTCGGTGCACCCATTCCTTTATAGCTTCGGATTGTGTGAGTCGTATTGGTTTTGTTGCTTGTTTGAGTGTGAGCCGTCAGAGTGGGTACGCCAATGGGATTGTATGGTTGGGGACCGGGAAGTTAGGGATTGCCCGGTGAGGATCGGGAGCCGGATTGCCTCGAATCTCATTGTTATAGACCTTAAGGGTGAGGATTTGATCCTCGGGGACGATTGGTTGGATCGTCATGGTGCTATCATGAACTATCGGACTCGTACCATCACGATAGTTGCCGAGGACGGCACCGAGCATACTCTCGTCACCGTAAGCCGGGTAGATCGGGGTGTGTGATTAGCGCCTTGAAGGCGATGAAACTTTTGAACCAAGGTTGTGTCGGCTACTGGTGTTTCGCTCTGCAGGCGGAAGATGGTGGGGTTGACATATCGTCGATCCCAGTTGTTAGCAAGTACCCCGATGTATTTCCGGATGACTTGCCGGGATTACCACCACATCGAGAGGTGGAGTTTCCTATTGACCTTGAGCCGAATGCGGCCCCTATTTCTCGAGCACCGTACCGTATGGCACCGTCAGAGATGCTAGAGTTGAAGAATCAGTTGGGAGAGTTGTTAGATAAAGGGTATATTCGACCGAGCGCATCGCCTTGGGGTGCGCTGTACTTTTGTTAAGAAGAAGGACGGATCGCCGTTTATGCATCGACTATCGAGAATTAAACAAGCTAACCATCAAAAATAAATACCCTTTGCCCAGATTGACGATTTGTTCGATCGCCTTGGGGGCGATCTTTTCAAGATTGATTTGCGATCGGGCTACTACGATTGAGGATTCGGACGTCGATATTCCGGCGTCGCCTTTCGGACGAGATATGGCCATTACGAGTTTGTGGTTATGCCTTTCGGGCTAACTAATGCCCCAGCAGTGTTCATGCGGTTGATGAACAAAGTTTTTATTGAGTATCCGGACAAATTCGTAGTCGCTTTTATCGACGATATTCTTATCTATTCACGGAGTCGAGAGGAGCACGCCTTACATCTTCGGATTGTATTAGACACTTTGAGGGCTGAGCAGTTGTACGCGAAGTTCTCTAAGTGTGAGTTTTGGCTCGAGGAAGTGACGTTCCTTGGGCATGTGATTTCAGCAGAGGGAGTTCGGGTAGATCCGCAGAAAATAGAGGCAGTGATGGCTTGGGAGCCGCCTAAGAATGTGAAGGAGGTGAGGAGTTTTCGGGTCTTGCCGGCTATTACCGTAGATTCGTTGAGGATTTTCTAGGATCGCTAGACCACTCACTCGGTTGCTCCAAAACTCGAAGTTCGAGGACTACGAGATAGCAGATGCTTTGACGAGTTAAAGAGACGTTTGACTACCGCGCCCGTGTTAGCATTGCCTCAGGGGAACGAGGATTTCGTAGTGTACAGTGATGCTTCGGGCCTTGGTCTAGGATGTGTTTTGATGCAGAGAGACAGAGTGATTGCATATGCGTCCCGCCAGTTGAAACCTTATGAGGTGAATTACCCCACGCACGATTTGGAGTTAGTCATGTCGTTTCGCCTTAAAGATCTGGAGGCATTACCTCTATGGGTCGTCGTGTAAGATTTTTACCGACCACAAGAGTTTGAAGTATATCTTGATCGAAGGAGTTAAATATGAGGCGGCGTAGGTGGTTAGAGCTAATTAAAGATTACGACCTCGAGATACTTTACCATCCGGGTAAGGCTAACGTGGTGGCGGATGCGTTGAGCCGTAAGCCGATGGCGTTGCAGATGTTAGAAGTACTTACACCGCAGAGTAGGATCCAGCGAGATCTTATTTGTCAGAATATTGAGGTTTGGGTTCAGAGAGTTCAGGGCCAGTTATGTGCATTAGAGATCACTTCGCCCTTGATCGATGATATCAAGGCGAAACAAAGATGATGATCCGTGTTTGGTCCAGCTTAAGGGAGGATGTGAGGCGGGAAAGCCCCGGATTTGTGGTTCGTGATGATGGCGTTCGAGATTTCGCGTACTATGTGTACCGAATGATATTGAATCGAGACAAGATCTTGAGTGAAGCTCATACCACGCCTTACTCCATACATCTGGTACGAATAAAATGTACAAGGATGTGAGGAGCAACTACCGGTGGAGTAATTTGAAGACAGACGTTAGCGAGTTTGTGTCGAGGTGTTTGACTGTCGGCGAGTTAAGATCGAGCATCAGCGACCCGCGGGGTTTTTGCGACCACTTCCTATCCCGGAGTGGAAATGGGAGGATATTTCTATGGATTTCATTACTAGTATGCCTAGGACTCGGAATGGAATGAACATGATTTGGGTTATTGTCGATCGACTGACCAAGTCAGCTCATTTCCTGGGTATTAAGGACACTTGGGGCCCGGAGAGACTAGCACGAGTATTTATTGCAGAGGTCGTGAGATTGCATGGGACTCCTAAGAGTATTGTTTCGGATCGTGATGGCCGGTTCGTGTCACATTTCTGGCAGGCCGTTCATCGAGCTTTGGGGACTGAGTTGAGACTCAGTACATCTTATCACCCTCAGACTGACGGACAGTCAGAGCGGACGATCCAGACGTTAGAGGATATGTTGAGAGCCTGTGCCCTAGAATGGAAGAATGATTGGGAGTCGCACTTGCCGTTGATTGAGTTCACGTACAACAATAGTTGGCACGCCTCGATCAAAATGGCGCCATTTGAGGCGTTGTATGGGAGGAGGTGTAGATCGCCGTTGTGTTGGGACGATGCGTCCGAGCTGATTGGTACCGAGCCCGATATGGTAGTTGAGACGAGAGAGAAGATTACTCTGATTCGGAATAGATTGTTAACGGCCCAGAGTCGGCAGAAGTCTTATGCCGACACGCGTCGCCGTCCGTTGGAGTTTGAGGTGGGAGATCATGTTTTGCTTAAGGTGTCGCCGACACGGGGAGTTTACCGCTTCGGCCGGAAGGGTAAACTTAGTCCGAGGTTTATTGGGCCGTTTGAGATTTTAGAGAGAGTGGGAGAGCTTGCCTATCGGCTAGGCTTACCGCCGTCACGAGCCACGTTCATAACGTATTTCATGTTTCCCACTTAGGAGGTACATATCGGACCCTAGCCATATTATCGATTTTGGAGAGATCGGGTGGGACCCGACCTTACCATCGAGGAGAGGCCGATTCAGATTTTAGAGCGTCGGGTGAAGCAACTTCGTCATAAAACCATCCCTCCGGTTAAAGTTCAATGGTCGAGACATGGGTCCGAAGAAGCCACATGGGAGACGGAGGAGAGTATGCAATCGAGATACCCGAGTTGTTCGCGTTGTAAGTTTCGGACGAAACTTATTTTTAGGGGAGATAATGTAATATCCGCGTTTTCTATTTTCGGTAATTTCTATTTTTGATGTATGTTCGTTTGGACAACTCGCTTAGCTTGTTTTGGAATTGAATCTATTTTGTTCTTGGAGTTTTTCCGTTTGGTCGAGTTTCGAGGATGCTTTCGCATAATTTCATTTTGAATTATATCATGCCGCATGTGCGTTCGATTCTCGTAAAACTTGTTCGTTTTCGTTGTTTCTCGATTCATATGAGTTGGTATGGTTGAGTTGGTCGTGTTGGAACTTTCGGTTTGCTAATCCGACGTTGTATTGTGATTTTTCGGGCACTTGGGCCGTTTTTGTAATTTTCATAAGTTTGGGGAATTTCGCTCCGTTTGCTTCATTTGAGACTCTCTAGTGATCGGGATTATATTTTCTTTCAAAACTCAGCTTCGTTGTTTTGGATACCCCATGTTTATACTTTTGATTATATCCTTGTGTTGCGTTTCGTCGTTGTATCGACTGTGCTGAGCTAAGTGATTAGCAGTGCTGAACTGCTGCATGCATAACGTACGTTATGCATGCTCTTTTACGTACGTTATATAGGTATCATAACGTACGTTATACCCCATTGGTAACGTACGTTATGGTTTCGCAGAAAGTGTCCAGATTGTTCGTTACGTACGTTAACCTGAGAGGGGTTACGTACGTAACCTTCATAACGTACGTTAACAATAGGCGTTAACGTACGTAACTCGCCGTCAGGTCTTTTAATTCCTGACTTATTTTGTCGACTTATTTCACTCCTTTTCTTTCTTTCTCGCGAGTTGAGATTCCTTTGGGAGATTTCAAGCGATTCATCCGTCAATCGGTAGGAACCTTCTAAAGATCGATTTTGCGTCCCAAGCAAGGTTTATCATCATCATAATCATCCTCCATCCGTCCGAATCGAGGTATACATCGATGAACCCTAGTTTTTTTGGGGATTTGGGATTTTTGGCATAACTCTTCCTTTTAATCCGTTTTGGCTTGACGACTTGTTAGATTACGATTGTGTAGTCGTAAATCCCTTGTTTCCAGTATAGTTTAACGGATTTAACCTAGTAATTTCTTCATGGTTAGATTATAGCCATCGTGGACTTCGTATTTTCCGACAAATCGTTCCAAGGGGTAGAATTAGGATTAATTCGTACCTTTCCGCATTATTGAGACTTGTGTATACCGTTATTGTGTTAGGAACGGATTTGGGAAGATTGTTCGGACGAAACCTATTCCTTCATCGTTTCCTTCGTTTCGTTTCATTCAAGGCAAGTACATGTATTACATTCCGTTATGTGCATATGATTTTGATGCGAATGATGTATATGGTGTTATTGAACGAATGTGATTGTTTCTCTTCCACCTGGGGATGGCGTGTGGCCTCTGGGGGCCGATACTAATGGGTACGGCCATGGAAGTGGAATTGAGTGCGTGTGTTGATGTTCTTCCACCTGGGGACGGTTCGACGGGACCTGGGGGCCGATACTAATGGGTACGGCCGCGAGTGGTTTCTCACTGGGACGGTCCGACGGGACCTGCGGGGACCGACATCGATGGGTACGGTCGCGAGTTACCAAGCGTGAATAATTGTGATGTGGGAAACTTGTTGATATACGTTTTGGTGTTAATGTGATATTAGGAATATTGACTTTCAAAATAATTTTCCTAATGATTTATTTGCGTTGAATTGTGTATGTATATAATGTTGTGTAATTATGTACTTGCACTAGCTATTCGAATGCTAACCCCTTAATTGGGGGAAATGCGTCTTATGCATTTCAGGTACTGGTCGAGCTGAGGAGCTGGCACGGGATGCGCATGCAAAGGATGGGTCGGCATGATGATGATGTGGCTCGAGTCTGCATTTTTCTGCTCTGTCATTGCATCTGTTGAGTACTGGAGATAGTTAGTTTATTTTGAACATGGTTTAAGTCCCCTGCGTGGGCAACATTTTGGTATTTAACTTATGTCTCATGTACTCCGTTGAAATGTTTTGGCCGAGGCCACGGCCTTATTTACTCTTTGGGTACATCTTTCATGTTATCATTGTGGTTCATGTGTCACGAGTTAGCCTGGTAGACCTCACGGGGGTTCTACGGCGTGTAATGTCCCATTTGTGAACCCGGATGTTACAACACTGAAGCAGCCCACGACTTGGGTCGTACCTTAGGAGAAAAATGCATTCATGTAGTTTACGGAGGAGGAAGTCTAGGATTAATGGGACGAGCTGCTGCTTCTGCCTATATGGAAGGAGTAAGAGTGTTGGGAGTAATCCCAAAACCTCTGGCTGAAAGTAAAATCACCGGGTCAACTATTGGAGATGAGTTTAGATCTGTGAATATGCAAGATCGCATAACTCACATGATAAATAATTACGCGCCTTTATCGCCCTTCCTGGTTTTGGCACCCTTGAGGAACTTTTTCATGTGGTTACAGAGCCGGCTAAATGTTCATCAAAACCAATAAGAGTGCTTAATGTCAATGGTTTCTTTGATGGTTTCTGTCTTTCATCGACTACTCTGCCGAAAAGGGCTTTATTTCCGAGCGTGCAAAACGAATCATAGTCGTTGCAACAACACGTAAGAACTAATCAAAAACTCAATGAATTTGTTCCTCAACCAGATCCACTCTAGCTAAAATTATGCAGGTAGAAGATTTTACAGTGAGAAAACGAAAAGTGGATTCATTCCTCTCCCTTTGATAACCCATGACGGACCTCTTGTATTTTTACTTTCTGTCGTGTGTAATAATCGTGCTAAATGATGGCAACTTAAGGAGTTTCTTCTTGATCTCTTGACGCGCATCTATTCGCGATTTATGTATTGCTGTAATTTTTATTTCGTGTTTTGCTTTTATAAAAACTTTGATGGCAGCGTAAGGCGACTCTTCGGACTTTCTTGATGCGCATCTAAAAAATTATGTTATACTTACGAGTATATTTTATTTTCTTTTGTGTGTGCCTCGTATATTTATTCTCTTGCAGATTCTAAAAGGCGTTAGGCTCAGACATCAACTTTCTTAACAGGGAGTATTCTGCTTTTCTGCATTGATTTTTATTTTTTATTTTATAAACTGAGGACAGTTTTATTTTCAATTTTGGGGGTGGTTTGTTTTAGTATGTTTTTGTGTGTTAGTATTTTGGTGTGTTTTTATTTGCCTAAATTTTTTTTTTTCAGTATATATATATATATATATATATATATATATATATATTATTTTGATTTGTGAGATTTCTAGATCTGGCCATAACACCAATAAATTAGCTATATACAAGCTTCTAAAATTATTTTAACCGGTAAAAAAATTGTATATTCCAAAATTTTGAGCCTTAATCTCTCTTTCCAAAACTTGTAGTTATCATATAAAATCGAGTCATTCGTTACCTTGAGAAAAGAAGAATCAATTGGTTGATGAAAAATAAAACTGAAATTTACTTAATTTGTGGAGTTTTTGATTTTTCATGCTTAACTAAAAAATGATTTTACGCAAAATTCTATTCCCTAAAAAAAGGAGTCATTGGTGAAAAGAGCTACACGTTAGCAAATAACGGTGTGAAAGCTATCACCTAAAAAAATAAATGACGAAAAGGAGAAGTGTTGAGCGACAATTTGCCTAATTTTGAAAGTCTTAAATTTTGCGAAAAATAAAGGACTAACCATTGTTGGTGCGTAGCTGCCGTCTCAGAAAAATTGGTGAAAAGAGCTACACGTTAGCAAATAACGGTGTGAAATCTATCACCTTTTTACGAAAGAAAAATAATGAGATAGAAATTGTGTTAGTGAAAAGAGCTACACGTTAGCAAATAACGGTGTGAAAGCTATCACTAAAAGGGATGTAGTTTATGAGCAGATTTGAATTAATTAGCAGCTGAATTTCAATACACTCAATTTTGTGAAAATCACAATATTTGATGACGCCGATGAAATTCTTCTTCATATTGAGTCGAAAAATAAACGAGTGATCGAGAGCAACCATTAAAGGGAGTCGTGTGAAGTCACGAGTGGGAAAGAAATAATCAACCTTTTGGGTGGAAAACCTTGTATTTTGGAATTACAAAAATAAAAACCGTGTTTTAACTTCAAAATCGTTAGTAGATTTATTTTGAATCTTGATTCATTTCTATCTACTGTATAAAGTTGGTTATTGTGTATTAATGTCATTTTGATCTCTTTTTATCTTTATATATAATTATTTTTCTTAAATTTGTGTGTATTATTTTTTATTTTTTATTTTATGTCTTATTTTAATTTTTATTTTGTGTGTGATTAATAAAGAGTCTTGCTCGGGACTAGCAAGAATTTAAGTGTGGGGTATTTGATTAGTGCATAATTGATCTAAAATTCATATACAAAATATTCATTTTTCCGGGCATAATTGTACTGATTTGTGATTAAAAATATATATTTTACAGATATGTCCAAACATGAGCTAAAAATGGTTATTTCTGACATCGACATGAAGCATCAAAAAGAACGGAAAACAAGATCAAATCCAACGACGGGAATTTTTCCAGGACAAACGACCATACAAAACGGCGCAAAATGGACCGTGTTCTGTCGGCCGTTTCACATACGGCGCAACAAGGGCCATGTCTTGGGCCGTTTCACACACGGCCGGCATTTAGCGCCGTGTCCTCGCGCGTATTCCGGAAGAGACCGAGTCACCACAAAACGGCGCACAAACACGGGGCAAACTGGGCCGTTTTTCATCGCCGTGTTTCAGCAGATGCCATGCAAAATTAGTCCACTTTTGACCAACTTGTGAAATCAACCACAAGATATTTTTTTGGTCAAATATCTGAAAATTCAAAGACATGGGTGAAGTGTGAACAAAGAATTAAAAAAATGATATTACAATAGATATTTTGAATTAAATAATCAATTGTATTCTTGAAAATCACCTATAAAAGGGCATCTTCACCCATTGCAAAATAACCCACATTCTTACCAAGAAATCCTCAACTTCTTGCTAAGAAATACTCCTTTCCTTTAGCAATATATTTTCCTTAGAACTTTCAATTTTAGTTTGTATTTTATTTTTGGTTTGAAGTTTTTCTTTCATTTAGTTTGTAATTGAAAAGTGCTTGATCAATAAGCACTTAGTATTTTACTTTCAATTTTTGTAAGCTTGTAACCTTTAAACAAGTTTGAAGTTATATTTTGAAGTTTGTTTCTTGCACTTTGATTCATCATATTCAAGTAAGTTTTATCTATTGTCATTAAGTTCTAGTAATTAAAAGTTTCTATATATATATTATATATATCAATTATTTCTATTATAATTTTAGTATGTATAAACCGATGAGTAGCTAATCTTTCTTCTTAGGGGAAGGGGGATTTCTATTAGGTTATATATTGAGTATTTGATTGATTTAAACTATTTTTAGGACTAATTGGTTTAAATAGAGATTGATCATATCCTATTTTTACTAATGAAACCTTCTTGATTGATTGTTGAGTGAATTGGAAACATATCTTTTCAATTTATCAAATGTTAATCTTGTTATCAACATCTTAAGATTGCGAAAGTGGTTAAGACATCTTTGATTACGAAAGTACGGAGGTGAAAAGTTGATTACTCGATGAACGATCGTTTATCCTAAAAATAGTCAAGTTAGAGAAATGAAAGGACTAATTGGTTTAAATAGAGATTGATCATATCCTATTTCTACTAGTGAAACCTCCTTGATTGATTGTTAAGTGTATTGGAAACACATCTTTTCAATCTATCAAGTGTTAATCTTGTTATCAACATCTTAAAAAAGTGACAGCGATTAAGACATCTTTGATTACGAAAGTACGGAGGTGAAAAGTTGATTACTCGATAAACATTCGTTTTTTCTTTTATATCCATATAAATCAATTCCTATACTTAATTAAAACCTAATTTAATGAACCCGTAATCCCCTAGATTTTATAAATTCCCAACTCATTTTAATTCTATTCATTTTCACTAGTTAAAAAAATAGTCTAGTATAAATAGTCTTAATATAAATAGTCTTAATATAAATAGTCTTAATATAAATAGTCTAATATAAATAGTCTAATAAAAATAGTCTAGTAAAAATAGTCTTATATAAAATAGTTTAAATTAAATATAGTGCATTTTAATTTAGTTAATTTTTAAAAAACCCAAAAATATATTTTAGTATATTTTAGTATTTATTTCTCACAATCTATAACAAAATATTATACGAAGCCCTGTTGGACAATCCTCGAGAGAAAAGACCTTGGTAGAACTCACCACAAACTACTTCTACCTCGTATATATTTGCGAGCGACTCAAGAACTCCTATTTTCAGGATAAGTTTTTGGCCGATCAGCTACCGCTATGGTTTAGCGTGCGTTATGCAATAGCTTTAGCGTGCGCTAGCCGAAGCCTAGCGTACGCTACCTGATAGTCCAGAAAATCTGGCAACCTCACTGCCTCTGCTGGCCAGCCCGGTAGCGTGCGCTACGGACGGATGTTAGCGTGCGCTACTAACCATGAATAGCGCGCGCTAACAACTCCTAGCGCGCGTTAATCCGCCAGTCCAGAGAGCAGTCCGAAATGCTGGTTCTGACCTGACTGATCCTCTTAGCTCGCGCTACGGCTCAAAGCTAGCGTGCGCTAATCAAGCAGAATTAGCGTGCGTTAGCCTAGGCCTAGCGTGCGTTATATCTCTGGCCCAGAACATTTCCGCAAGGTCTAAACGACATGATCAAAAACCAAACGAGATACGAAACTCAATAACAATATTAACAACATCTCCAAGCATTTACAGAGCGTCAACATAAGAGAAACGGCAAGGTCAAACAGTCAGTAAAAGTACGGGTATTACAATGGTAACCCCACCTTAACCCTCAACTTTCACAGATCTTTAAACAATCAATTGGGCAGGTGGGGTCGCCTATATATCATCAAACGATGGTGAATGGAAAAGTTATTAATTTTTCACCGGATGTGATCAACAATTACTTGGGGGTTGATTGTACTAATGCGGTAGACATTTCCATCTTACCGAATGAGGATGTGCCTGATGATATGGTGTTACGATGGACACTAGTGAGCGAGTTTCATGACAGTGTCGGGATCATCAAACCCCGATACAACCAGTCAGACCTCATTGATGATGCTTTGTTCTTATGGATGTGGGCTGCTGGGAGTATTTACGCAACTTCGACTCTCACTACTGTTTCTATCGGCCATCTGAGAGGCATATTTGCTATCCACCGAGGGGTGAAAATGGATTTGGGTAGTCACATCTATAATACTATTTGTCACTATGCCGGCATGGTTCCTATTAGGCAAAAGATGCCATACCCCTATCTTATCACCGGTATTTGCAGAAGCCAAAGGGTGAAATTTCGGCGAGGGGCGATATATTGATGCACGGGGATCGACTCAATGTCCGAAGTAGTATTTTTCGCAGTACTCAGTTGAGGAGCAAGCGGGCACGTGTGGAACCAGAAGCGGAGAGTAGCCATGAGGAGGATTTTGAGCCCGAGGATGATGTCAGGGATGACATGACGCCTTTTGAGAGAGATTTGGTTGAAAGGGTTCGGGGATTAGAGACATCCCAGGCAGAAATAGTGAGAAGCCAGAACGAAATAATCGAGCGACAAATAAGAACGGAGAAGTGCTTCGAAAAGCTTTTTTGTTTTCTAAACATCCCTGACGACACACCGGGAGGATCACAAAGCTAAAAATTTAGGGAGTTTTCTACTTTCCTCATTTGCTTTTCATTTCTAAAAACTGAGGATATTTTTATTTTTAAGTTTGGGGGTGTCTTTGAACAGTTGTTTTTATTTTGTTTTGAATTGTGTGATTGAATTATTGGTGTGAATTGTGTGGTTTGTTTAAATTCTCTTTAATATTTTGTTTTGCTTTGGTTTTGGTATGATTGGTGGAGTTTATTCGTTTGAATTAATTTTTATTTTTCTTGTGTGGTGTGTTGTTTGGTTGGTTTGGAGTATATATTTATATATATATATTTATTTTGTTTTGTGTGATTTCTAGATCTGGTCATAACACCAATAAGTTAGCTACATACAAGTTTCTAAAAATCATTTTAACCGGTTAAAAAATAATATATTCCAAAAATTTTGAGCCTTAATCTCTCTTTCCAAGCCTTGTGATTATCATTTAAAATCGAGTCATTTGTTACCTTGAGAAAAGAAGAATCAGTCGGTTGATGAAAAATAAAACTGAAATTTACTTAATTTGAGGAGTTTTGAATTTTTCATGCTTAGCTAATAAACAATTTTTCTGCAAAAAATCTATTCTCTAGAAAAAATGTGTTGGTGAAAAGATCTACACGTTAGTAAATAACGGTGTGAAAGCTATCACCTAAAAAAAGATGGAAAATGTGTTGGTGAAAAGAGTTACGTGTTAGTAAATAACGGTGTGAAAGCTATCACTAAAAAAGATGTAGATTATAAGCAGATTTGAATTAATTGGTGGCTGAATTTCAATACACTCAATTTCGTGAACAAATCACAATATTTGATGACGCCGATGAAATTCTATTTCATATTGAGTCGAAAGATAAATGAGTGATCGAGAGCAACCAATAAAGGGAGTTGTGTGTGTCACGAGTGGAAAAGAAATAATCAGCATTTTGGGGGGAAACCTTGCATTTTGGAATTACAAAAATAAAACCGTGTTTTAACTTCAAAATCATTAGTAGATTTATTTTAGATCTTGATTCATTTCTATCTACTGTATAAAGGTGGTTGTTGTGTAAATGGCATTTTAATTTCTTTTTCTATTTATATATATATAAGTATTTTTCTTAATTTGTGTGTGTTTTATTAATTTATGTGCTATTTTTATTTTTACATTGAGTGTGATTAATAAAAAGTCTTGCTCGGGACTAGAAAGAATTCAAGCTTGGGGGTGTGATAAGTGTCAATTTTATACACTTATATTTGATTGATATTGATATATTTCACCCATAATTATAAGCTAGTCTACTCGTTTTTGCTTTGAATTAATTAGTTTTTAATAATTTTATTTTTATAGGATGAAGAGGTAAATTTAGCCTTAATTGGATTGAATTATTGATTTACTCAAGAAATAACATGTTTATAAAATATTCTCTTTATTGAGTTTTTATGTATTCATGTTGTAGAGCTTTACGAGATGAGTTCGGCAGTCTTTCCGGATTCAAAATCAGAGATATATATCAAAAGTTATCATCCGAAGAAGATTTGGGACGAAAACGCAAGAGTCTAAGAAATTCTGGGTTGAAAATGAAGTCTGAAACTCCATACGGGCGTACAAATTAGGTTACGTACGTAACTCACTGTTGGGAAAACAATAAAGCCTGTATCGAAACAGCCGGGATAATCAATCCCTGTATCGAATAGTGATAAGAGGTTTTGACATATATGCCAATCCTCAATACAGTAAGGAAACTGTATCGAAGAGTTGAAGTGTCAACCTATATCGATAGCCTGTCTCGAATCCAGCATACAGTGGAACCCTTCAGTACAGCAAAGAAGTCTTATAAAGACCAAGTATGGAAACTGTCTCGAATCACCAATACAGTGATCTTCCATACAGCTCTCAACAGGACAAAGAAGGAATCTTCAGAAGTCAAGTCCCGTTGAATAAGAAGTATTTAAATACTCAAGGATAAAGTGTTTAAATACTGTCAGTCAACAGATCTTCAAATCCCGCTAAATACGGATCGTGTTTTTCATCCCGTTGGAACGGAATCTCTCTCAACGGATACATCTCAACGGATATATTTTCCAGAAGACTATATATATCTCATCAAGGCATTGAAGATCAGTTACTCACCAACCAAGTTAACCTAAGTAACAAAGCTATCAAAGTTATTCATCAGAGCAAAACATATCTCCAAAGCTTACTGCAACTAAGATCTAAGAGATATACAGTGCTCATCATCTTGAACAACACTTCATCAGCTCGAAGCTCATAAAGTCAAAGCTGTTGTTCATGCTCTGTTCTATACTTTGAACAAACCCAGATCAGCCCTGTGTGGACTGAGGAAGACGAAGCTTCAGAACTCTGTGTGAAGAAGCCAGTCAAGCTTTAGCTCAAACCAATCTGTGTGAACGGTTGAAGCTAAGATCTTTATATCAATCTGTGTGAACGATATATTGATTGTATAATGTTATAATTACGTAGTTGTGTACGTAGTAATTATAATAAACATTTTACTCCTGTGTGGAGGACCAGTGGACGTAGAGGGGTTTACCTCGAACCACTTTAAATACTGTGTTATTTACCTTCAGGTTTTACTGTTTTAATTACTGTGATTAATTAAGTATACACTGCACATCTAGTTGTTGTATCCACAGCAACCTACTGTATTTAAGACTTCCGCTACGCACTCAGATTTAAAATCAATATAGCTTGTTGTTTAAACTACTTCCCAAGTTGTATCCAGTATACTTAGTGGCCAACACTCACACATCAACTAATGGGCAAAATCCGAAGCCAAGTTACGGCTTATCCAAAATGTATGGTCATAAGTCCTCTATGTGTAACATCCCCAAAACCGTATGGGAATATTACACGCCGTAGACCCTTTCCACAAGGATCTACCAGGCTAAACATCCATAAATAACCAAATGCTTGCCCGGCCAGGGTCAAACAATATAATAATACAGATCGTATGGTCACTTACACGTGAATACACAGACCGATGAGGTCACACAACTCAATCAACAAAACTTACTTAAATGACATTACCCACACAGGGGTCGAAATACAATACAGCGGAAGACTGAAATCTACTCTGACAACACAACAAAAATCAGAATAACTCCCGACTCATGATTAGTATCGTAGCTCGTCATCCTCTTGTGCCAATCCTGTGACTGCTCCCCTGAATCTACATGTACCTGGACGCAAAACAGACATCCACCCCCCGATTACTCGGGGGTTAGTAAAACTCCACTGTTTTACTAGTGCAAGTATCAAATCATACGAAATGTAACAAGCAATTAATAATCGTGATCACATATAATAATCAAGTATCAAATATTCCCGGGAGGTTTTCACAAGGGAAGATAAGCTATGAAGCATTCGAAAATAAGATTATCATCTCGGGAATTTTTAGAATTTCAAAACCTTAAGACCTCAAGTCCTGATTCACAAAACCTTTCGAAAAACTTAAGGGCCTTAACCCAAAACTCGTTTCATAATTCAACAATTTACAATACCGGAAACATTTCCATAAATCTCGTGGGCTCGGCCCAACATTATTTCTTAAAACTTTTCCTTTAAAAACTTTGATTCGAAAAGTATCATGCTCATGACACCGTGATCCACTGTCACGTGTCTCCGTAGGTTCAACAACCACGGACTACATCACGCACAATTAAACAAACATAATCAACTCCGACACCGTGATCCACTATCACGTGTCTCCGTAGGTTCAACAACCCGCACGGACTATTAACCAAACATAACCAATTCCGACACCGTGATCCACTGTCACGTGTCTCCGTAGGCATAACAACCCGCACGGACTATATCAATCACAACAATCACACACACAGTCCTGACACCGTAGTCCACTGCCACGTGTCACCGTAAGCCCCGTCGAGCTCACCCGGTTGGACGCACTGTGTCCGAAACTCATGGTCCACTGCCATGCGTTATCGTAGGCCTCGTCAGACCAGCACGATTGGACCTCAGTACCTCACTAAGTTCTGATCCCGTAGTCCACTGCCACGAATCCTCGTAGGTCCCGTCGAACCAACACGAGTGAACTTAGCGGTCACACACATATTCACATTCACATTACATACAACAATGAGCGCAATTAATCAATCACCTTGATCGCCACAAAATCGTACATTGCACGCACATAACACAACCTCGACACTCGCAACAACTATCATTAATCAACGACATTTAACCAACATAACACACATTCGGTACACAATACATTGCACAACCAAGTGTACAACCATCCCATATGTACGTCGCATTCCTGCACAAATGGCACAACGCCTAACACGTATACTGATATAACACTATTATCACAAAGCCTTCAAATTGCGGAAAACACAACCAACTCAAACGGAACATATTTACGAAGGCAAGCGAAGTCATCATACATCTCATACGTAATTACTAGTCGCAAGATACAAGTCGTATAGTAAGATACTTGCCTTAATAACCGCTACCAAACGCTCCGAAGAACACGGTTTGGCCAGGAAGCTCGGACCGAAGAAGACAATGAACGGAAGGGTTCCGACTCGAGTTCTTCACAAGAATTCGACCCTAACAACATAAATTCAATAAATCATCGATCATACGAGGAAGAATAATCGTAGAACGCCCGAAAACCCCTCTATGACATTTTATCGGACACCTTCAAGGCGCCGACCAAGAACTCGACCAAAACAACGAATCGATACGATCCAACCATGGAATAATAAAGGAAATGATATAATACATCTAAATATTCATCAATCCATCATAATCCTAAGTTAAATCGGATTAAACGGACGAAATCGAACAAAATACCCAAAATCCCCAAAATTAGATTTCTAGAAAATCTGACCTGATTCGCTCGATCAAAGGATGTTATAGGATGGATGATTGATGATATGAACTCCAAGACTTCATGGATTCACTGTCCAACAACATCTCTAGCTGATTCACACACCCACAGCCGCGTACGGGAAGAGGAAGAATGAAAAATGGCTGAAGAAAAACGCTGCCAGGCCTTAAATAGGCTGACAGACTCGACCGTGTCCGCCTGACACGGTCGTGGCGCGCAGCTGGCCGGGGGAGACTCGACCGTGTCCTGCATGACACGGTCGCGGCGCGAAGGGGCTATCGGCATTGACTCGACCGTGTCCTGGAACACGGTCGGGCCTCTGGGCAGAGACTTCTGGCTTATCCGGACGAGTACGGCACGGGCCGTGTCGGACGACACGGCCGAGTCCGGCCCGTGATGATCGCCAATAACGAGCGGGTGAGCTAAAACGACCATAACTCTCTCGTCCGGACTCCGATTGACTCACCGTTTGAACCATTGGAAAGCTGACTTGATGCTTTATAATGTTACAAAAATTCAGAATTTTTTTGGAGTTTCCAAGAATTTATGGTGATTTTTACAAAGCCGAACTCATACTTAGAAAAGTCGTTTAGTAATCCTGAACTCAACAAAACGACACAGAAACCCGAACCTGAATACGAACCGAAGATACGATTACGAAGTACTCACAAAGACGAATCTAAGAGCTAGTAGAACACACGATTCCGACCACCCGAAAGCTCGGAATCCGACAACGGAAGTAATTACCCAAAACTTTGGGAAATTACGAAAATGGCCCAAAACGTCCGAAAATCACGATACGCGATCGAAACACCAAACCAAAGCTTGCAACAAGAATAATAACATTAAATGAACTTACGAGAAACTCGAAACAACAGTTTCGGACGAGATTCGCAAGAATCGAACTCAAGTGCGGAAAAGCGTCTAAAAAGCTCGGAACTCAGCAAAACGATACCGAAACGAACTCGGATGACAAAAGTGCAGAATTAAATATTCTCAGAATGACGAAACGGTCAAAAGCGAGTTGCCGAAACGGACCTCATCGAAAAATAAAAATTACCGAAATCAAATTGCGGATATTACATTCTACCCTCCTTAAAAGAAGTTTCGTCCCGAAACTTAAAATAAGTAGGGAGAAGCAATATCCCAACAGGAAAGCTCAACGAGATACACAAGAAGCGCATAACTTTCGCCCATTGGCGAAACGTTACAAGAAATGCGAAAGAATATACAGCGTGAAAACACGCCCCACGACGACCATATCAACGCCACCGGCAATGATTCAAAACAATAACAACCAATTAACGACGCATCACATACCACATCATATGCACACATTAAATCAAAGAAACGTACGCGACAACAAGTCGCACCCGACTAAAACGGCTATGTGACAGAAACAAATAGAGTATTACGATAGAAATCATTCCGATTCTCATCAACAAGAAAATGTCTGACGTCAAAACACAAACAATTCAAGATAACGGAAACGAGAATACCGGATATTACATTCTATCCTATTAAAATTAAGTTTCGTCCCGTAACTTAAAATAAAACATCATGATAGAATAGAAACGAAACCAAAAAGTTCACGCAACAAATATCAATCTCTACACGAATTACAGCACAAAGTACGATACACAACTACATCACTGGACACCACCGGGCCCTCCCCAAGTAGGAACGAAACCTCGATTCCCGAACATCCTAGCAACGGTCTCACAATGCACCGCTTGGTGCCCCAGTTGGCCGCACTTAAAGCAATTAACCGGTGGCGAACGACAATTCTGTCTCGCATGACCTACACGACTGCAGTTAAAGCAGGTCTTCACACTGATCGTCTTACTCGCCTCTGCGGTAAGGTTCTTAGACTGGTCAACCGAACGAGGAGTGCTCCCAGAAGGAAACGGCGAAGCAACAGGCTCACGAATCTCACTCCTCTGGCCTCTGGGAAAATTTCTCGAGGTCTTCTGTCTCTTACTCTCTGAACCAGATTCCGTCACAGAAACGGCCATCTCAATGGCTAAAGCTCGGTCCTGATATTCCTTCAGGGTGGTACACATGAGCGGAGCCATACTCTCACGGATATGGGGTTTCATGCGCATATTGAAGTATCGGACCTTGTCCGCTTCACTTCTCACTTGATCACGAACATAAGCCAACTGTCGATTATAATCGACTATCGCCTGGGATATTGACACATCCTGGGGCGTAGCCGAGAAAAACTCAACGATTCTGCGTTCACGAACAGGCAACGGGCAATACTCTGCCTCCATGGCGGTCTTAAACTCAGCCCATGTAGGTGTACGATCTGCAGGCACTACAGCGTGCCACCAGTCTGCAGCTTCTTTGTCGAGTAGGTACTGAGCAATGGGTACCCTCCTATCATCCGGACAAGCTACAGCATCAAATATTCTGTCCAACTGGAAGAGCCAGTTTTCCCAACCTAACAAGTCAGACGAACCCACAAAACGGGGCGGCTGCATCTTCATCACATCTCGCAACCACTTACTAGTTCCGTTATCCCTATTTGGGTTCTCATCCCGACGTACGGCCTGATTCATCTGCACTAACTGGTCAACCACCTGACGAAGGATGGTGGCGGCGCCAACGTCAACATTAACGCTAGTCGAATGTCCCTGATCTGTACTGAGCTGATTGGTACTCGGCAAGGAGGGAGTCGCCCTCTCCTGCTCCCAATTACGACCACGACCACGACCACGACCACGACCTCGACCTCGACCCCTTAGCATACTGAACGGACAACCAATCAGAATAACAAGATAGAACAAACCTCACATAATCAACATAAGCCCACCATCAGCAGCACAATGCAATATTCACACGTTCACATTGACAAAGATGAACGGCCTAAATCTCAGCATACATGGTTAAAACATTAAGCATACCATTGTGGTCCAACACCGGTAATATTTTAAAAAATATAAGTTTATCGAGGTACTTGTTCGAATGATAATATAAAAAAAAATTCGCGAGTTCGAAATATTTTGCTGAGGTGAAATTTTGAAAGCACTTTGTTTAATACCTCGGTCATTTAATCAAAACCATGTATCTCAACATTTAGAAAACACTAAAACATTCTCCGGCGAGCACAACAACACTACCAACTTATCACAACCACTTAGCCCCAACACATGGACATAAGAAGTTCAAAATCCCAAAAACCAAAAATCGTTCTGCAAAATAAAGATTTCCCGAAATCCTTTAGTTCATAAACAAAACGACGGTAATATTTTACAATGTCCAAAGTACTTCAAAACACATTTTTCAAATACCGTCTGATGGTGTCATTTGAAAATACACGGCCCATTTGTCAAAATTTACAAATTTTAAAAATCCATATAAACCGTGGTTTGACCGAACCACCAAAATATTTTCCAAAAATCGATTTCTACAAAAATTCTCAAATTGTAAAGTCCTTCAGAAAATATTTTTAAAGTTACCCATAGCGGACAAAAATTACAACATTCCAATAACAATAATTTAAAACCACATACTCAAATGGCAACCAGGGTCGCCAATTCAATCAAATGCATCTCGTGGTATCAAGTTTAAACACACAGCAAAATCATTCATCGGAGTTTCTCACAAACTCTACCGTTGATATCTTCACAGAACCCATCAAGGTTTACAACTTCCACCCCATACCACACCGCCCGGTGGTTCAAAGATAAAACAATAATGTGCCCAGTTGTATACACATACTATATGCCACAAGTACTAAACACAATTATATTACACAATACTGTGTAAAGAAAATCATGCACCACAATTAACTCACTAAGATAAAATCGAGATACACAGGTGCTTCGCATAAAAGAGGAGACTTACATCTACAGGTCGCACGGAGGTGACGGTCGCCCACAATACTAATCTCGTCCGACAACATAACCGACACGTTGTGACTACGCACAACTCAACTTGTCACCTGATGACTCAAACGACATGACAACACATTACTCGAAAAATCACGACTTGACTCGACCCGACAGCCTAGGTTTCCGCAACCTAAGCTCCGATACCATAATTGTAACATCCCCAAAACCGTATGGGAATATTACACGCCGTAGACCCTTTCCACAAGGATCTACCAGGCTAAACATCCATAAATAACCAAATGCTTGCCCGGCCAGGGTCAAACAATATAATAATACAGACCGTATGGTCACTTACACGTGAATACACAGACCGATGAGGTCACACAACTCAATCAACAAAACTTACTTAAACGACATTACCCACACAGGGGTCGAAATACAATACAGCGGAAGACTGAAATCAACTCTGACAACACAACAAAAATCAGAATAACTCCCGACTCATGATTAGTATCGTAGCTCGTCATCCTCTTGTGCCAATCCTGTGACTGCTCCCCTGAATCTGCATGTACCTGGACGCAAAACAGACATCCACCCCCCGATTACTCGGGGGTTAGTAAAACTCCACTGTTTTACTAGTGCAAGTATCAAATCATACGAAATGTAACAAGCAATTAATAATCGTGATCACATATAATAATCAAGTATCAAATATTCCCGGGAGGTTTTCACAAGGGAAGATAAGCTATGAAGCATTCGAAAATAAGATTATCATCTCGGGAATTTTTAGAATTTCAAAACCTTAAGACCTCAAGTCCTGATTCACAAAACCTTTCGAAAAACTTAAGGGCCTTAACCCAAAACTCGTTTCATAATTCAACACTTTACAATACCGGAAACATTTCCACAAATCTCGTGGGCTCGGCCCAACATTATTTCTTAAAACTTTTCCTTTAAAAACTTTGATTCGAAAAGTATCATGCTCATGACACCGTGATCCACTGTCACGTGTCTCCGTAGGTTCAACAACCCGCACGGACTACATCACGCACAATTAAACAAACATAATCAAATCCGACACCGTGATCCACTGTCACGTGTCTCCGTAGGTTCAACAACCCGCACGGACTATTAACCAAACATAACCAATTCCGACACCGTGATCCACTGTCACGTGTCTCCGTAGGCATAACAACCCGCACGGACTATATCAATCACAACAATCACACACACAGTCCTGACACCGTAGTCCACTGCCACGTGTCACCGTAAGCCCCGTCGAGCTCACCCGGTTGGACGCACTGTGTCCGAAACTCATGGTCCACTGCCATGCGTTATCGTAGGCCTCGTCAGACCAGCACGATTGGACCTCAGTACCTCACTAAGTTCTGATCTCGTAGTCCACTGCCACGAATCCTCGTAGGTCCCGTCGAACCAACACGAGTGAACTTAGCGGTCACACACATATTCACATTCACATTACATACAACAATGAGCGCAATTAATCAATCACCTTGATCGCCACAAAATCGTACATTGCACGCACATAACACAACCTCGACACTCGCAACAACTATCATTAATCAACGACATTTAACCAACATAACACACATTCGGTACACAATACATTGCACAACCAAGTGTACAACCATCCCATATGTACGTCGCATTCCTGCACAAATGGCACAACGCCTAACACGTATACTGATATAACACTATTATCACAAAGCCTTCAAATTGCGGAAAACACAACCAACTCAAACGGAACATATTTACGAAGGCAAGCGAAGTCATCATACATCTCATACGTAATTACTAGTCGCAAGATACAAGTCGTATAGTAAGATACTTGCCTTAATAACCGCTACCAAACGCTCCGAAGAACACGGTTTGACCGGGAAGCTCGGACCCCGAAGAAGACAATGAACGGAAGGGTTCCGACTCGAGTTCTTCACAAGAATTCGACCCTAACAACATAAATTCAATAAATCATCGATCATACGAGGAAGAATAATCGTAGAACGCCCGAAAACCCCTCTATGACATTTTATCGGACACCTTCAAGGCGCCGACCAAGAACTCGACCAAAACAACGAATCGATACGATCCAACCATGGAATAATAAAGGAAATGATATAATACATCTAAATATTCTTCAATCCATCATAATCCTAAGTTAAATCGGATTAAACGGACGAAATCGAACAAAATACCCAAAATCCCCAAAATTAGATTTCTAGAAAATCTGACCTGATTCGCTCGATCAAAGGATGTTATAGGATGGATGATTGATGATATGAACTCCAAGACTTCATGGATTCATTGTCCAACAACATCTCTAGATGATTCACACACCCACAGGCGCGTACGGGAAGAGGAAGAATGAAAAATGGCTGAAGAAAACGCCGCGGGCCTTAAATAGGTCGACAGACTCGGCCGTGTCCGCCGACACGGCCGTGGCGCGCAATGGCGGAGACTCGGCCGTGTCTGCATGACACGGTCGCGGCGCGAAGGGCTATCGGCATTGACTCGACCGTGTCTGGAACACGGTCGGGCCTCAGCGAGACTTCGGCTTATCCGGACGAAATGCAGCCGCAGGCCGTGTCGGACGACACGGCCGAGTCCGGCCGGTGATCGGATCGCCAATAACGAGCGGGTGAGCTAAAACGACCATAACTCTCTCGTCCGGACTCGATTGACTCACCGTTTGAACCATTGGAAAGCTGACTTGATGCTTTATAATGTTACAAAGATTCAGAATTTTTGGAGTTTCCAAGAATTTATGGTGATTTTTACAAAGCCGAACTCATACTTAGAAAAGTCGTTTAGTAATCCCGAACTCAACAAAACGACACCGAAACCCGAACACGAATACGAACCGAAGATACGATTACGAAGTACTCACAAAGACGAATCTAAGAGCTAGTAGAACACACGATTCCGACCACCCGAAAGCTCGGAATCCGACAACGGAAGTAATTACCCAAAACTTTGGGAAATTACGAAAATGGCCCAAAACGTCCGAAAATCACGATACGCGATCGAAACACCAAACCAAAGCTTGCAACAAGAATAATAACATTAAATGAACTTACGAGAAACTCGAAACAACAGTTTCGGACGAGATTCGCAAGAATCGAACTCAAGTGCGGAAAAGCGTCTAAAAGCTCGGAACTCGGCAAAGCGATCAAAGCGAACTCGGATGACAAAAGTGCAGAATTAAATATTCTCAGAATGACGAAATGGTCAAAAGCGAGTTGCCGAAACGGACCTCCGCCGAAAAATAAAAATTACCGGAAATCCGAAATTGCGGATATTACACTATGTTACGGCCGTAACATCTGAAATTTACGGCCGTAACTCTTGACAGATGTATGATCATTTTTAAATCCTTATACTTTTGTTCTATTATTGAGGGGATGGCTGTGTAATACCCGGTTGTAATTCAGTCATTTTCATTCAGTAATTATCAGTCTGTAATTGTCACTCAGTGTATTTTCACTCAATTATATCATTCATCAATCATGTTCTTTCACCGTGTTCACCGTTCGGAAAAACTTCGAGTTGTGTATCGTTATTGTTCATTGTTCCAACTTTCCTCATATGAGTTCGACTTTGTTAGATCACCATTAATTTTTGGTAATTCCAAAAATTCTAAATCTTTGTAATATTATAGAGCATCGAGTTAGCTTTCCAATGGTTCAAACGGTGAGTCAATCGGAGTCCGGACGAGAGAGTTATGGTCGTTTTAGCTCAACCACTCATTTTTCAGTATTGGCCGATCACTGCCGACCGAACTCGGCCGTGTCGTCCAACACGGCCCGTGCCGTACTCGTCCGGAAGATGCCGAAGTGTCTGCCTCAGGACCCGACCGTGTCGTCTGGCACGGCCGAGTCGAACCCTTCCGGATAAGCGGTATAAATCGTCGCCCGGACGCCCGGCCGTGTAAATGCAGCGCGGTCGAGTCATGCCGAGTCGCTGTCGGACGGGTCACTGTCGGAAGGCCCTCCGCGCCGCGACCGTGTCAAGCAGGACACGGTCGAGTCCCTGTCGGCCAACTGTGCGACACGACCGTGCCGATCGGCACGGGCCGTGTCCGGCAGGGTAGTCAACCCCTATAAATTCATTTTTTCAGCATTTCAGCCCATTTTTCTTCCTTTTCTTCACCTTCAACCGAGAGATAAGGCTTGAGGGAGGGTTTTTCCTTCACAAATCATTTGGGTGTTTGATTTTCTTCATCTCCTTTCGATCGTGAAGCCCGGATAATCAATCTAACGCGTGTTCTTCGGATTAAAGTACTTGTATCTTCAAGAGGTAATTCCTTCAACACTTTGGACTTCGATTTTGTGTTGAGATATGATGTTTTGGACGTTATAATCATGTTATATGAAGAGATATGTATATGATTATGAGTTTGTATAAGGATTCATTGGATTATTGAGGGATTATTCAAGAACACTTTGAATATCGAGTTGGAATTGGGGATTTTCGACTAATTGTTGTTATAATCACGTTTTCGGATATTCATAACGGATTATTGATCGTATTGGAGATGTTTTGTTGGTTTGAAACACTTCTTGGAGATTTTGATATTGGTATATTGAGGTTTGATTGTAAACAATCGGAGTTTGGATACAACGTGTTTGATTTAATGCCTCTATGGACTTGGTTTAATCGTATCGACGTTTTGAGTTCGTTATATTCGTGTTTGATTCGTATATTGAACAGATTGTTGGTAATTGTATTATTTAAGGTTGTTCGAGCGACCGATATCTCAATTAGGACGTTGTTCGTGGAAGGATAATTGTCGCCGGTGTTGTGTAAGTTGATTCTTACCCGGTTAAAAGGATATTCATTCCTTTTGTTGTTGATCATTCATAATCATAACTCATTCATCATTGTATTAATCATTTTGAGACTTGTAATTGTCGGATAATCATTTCATTAGCGAGGAACGGCGGTTCCAATCATTTCATTGAAAACTATCAATCACTTCATTATCACTTTCGTATCGGTGAGTCATTCTTGACTTTGTCGGATTATTATTATTCATTGATATTCATTATGGTCATTCTTGTTCATATGACCTTACGGGTTCATATTGCGTGGCGGGTGCGGATGTGTGGAATTTTTAGTCGGGCACGTGATGGCCATGTATTGGGAGTGATACATTGGGTGTGCACACGGTAACGATTACCTCAGTGAGACTAATTAGGTACAAGGACGGGTGTGTCCGGTCATCCGTCTTGTACACTTACCTGAGAACACTACGGGCGTACTATGATACTCCTCTTGCGTAATTCATAATTAAGAATATTTCATAACTTGATTAATTCATGATTGTGTAATTTCAACTCTTGAGGATTGTTGTTACGTATCGACTCCCGTTGGGGATTTTGTTTTCAGGTCACGGCAAGGCAAAGGCACGGGAAGAGCATGTTGGCGGCGAGTCAGTGATACTAGTAGGGGCCCCGGTCATTCCGTTTATTTGATCATTTGATCATTTCCGTCATTTGTATTTTCCGCTCCAAATTCCGTTTGAGATGCTTATTTGTTCAGGTGGTGTATTTTATCTCCATATAAAATATACTAGTATTATTTTGTCTGGTGTAATGTACTTAAACTCCTCATCGGAGTACTTGGTAATATAATGTGGTTCGGTACTACAATTATATTATTTAATTCATCATTTTCATTTGCTGTGGGTCCCGATCGGGGATTCACGGACCGTAATATCCGCCTAGTTTGGGGTGTTACGAGTTGGTATCGGAGCGTGGTTTTGAATACTACCCTCCAAGTCATGTCTCATTTGAAATCATCGTCATCGGACTAGTATCATTGGACTTTCGCGTCACGTGTGACTGTGCAAATGTCGAGCCAATCGGACCAAGAAGCGTAAGATTTCTAATGCCATGGTATAATTTCGGCAATAGTCATTCATTCATAATTCATCGATTAACAATCCTCAATCATCATTGTCATTTTGACGGGGCGGTCGAGTTAACTCATTAATCACCAATTCATTTCATTGTTCGATTGTTGATCGGGAAGATCGAATCATTAATCTTGTTAACTCATTCAAGATAATCATTTCAATAATTTCATCGATAATCATGTCACCTCGCTTAATCATTCATGTAATCACCGTGTTAGAGCGCGTATGCTCATTTTCATAATCTCATGTCATAATCATAACGTATATTTCATGCGGTGAATATAATCATCATGTGACTTTCCTACTTCAGTATGGAGAGGGCAAGAAGAGGACGTGGAGGACGAGGCCGTGGAGCGGGCCGAATCCCGAGAGCTCATGTGAATACACGTGCAAACGCGAGGAATAATGCTAATTCATCGAAAGCTGACGCCGCCACTCATTCACACAGGACGCGATCATTCACTATCAGGAGTCGCACTGACACGGCTCGGTCGGAGGGTGTCCGGTTGACCCACTCGCTTTATGCGGGGCATGATGGCCCAAATGACCCAGATGGCTCGATTGATGGAGACAATGCATAACTCCGTCAATCAAAATCAGCAGGGCTCCTCCGCCACCTCGGAGGCAAGAGAGGAATGTGAGTAATATCATCGGCGATATCTCTCGCCAGAGGCCACACACTTTTGAGGGCTCGTCTGAGCCGGCAGATATCATTCATTGGCTCGAGCATTTCGATAAGTTGTTTGCTATGGTAGAGTGTCCCGAAGGACACAAAGTTTCTGTTGAGGCTTACTAACTGTGTAAGAGAGCACATTCTTTGTGGTTATCGTTGAAGCCCAACGAAGGATCTTGTACTTGGGATCAGTTAAAGACTCTCATGATGGAGAGGTATTATCCGGCCCCACTCAGAGAGGCCAAGCTGTCGGAATTGCTCACCCCAGGCCCTCGTGACGAGGATGTTCTCGCCATTGCCGAGAAATTTCAGAACTTCTTCCTTTCGCCTCATCCATCATTCATTCGGAGGCGGATAAGATCAAGTATTTCACAAGAGGTGAAACCCCGTATGAGACTTTAGTTACTTAATCATAATTGCACCACATTGGCGAATTCATTGAGAAAGCTCTCACCTACGAGCTTCTGCTAAGGAAATTGCTAAGCGGCAACCTTCGTCTGCTAGCAAGAAATCGAAGAATCGTAATCGGTCACCAAGGCGGTCGGACAACCTTCAAGAAACCCCGTGCGGGCTCTGCTTTTTAAGCGACCTCCGGTGTCGTCTAAACCGCGGAATCTCGATCCACGAGCGGCGATTCGGCCATCACATTACAACCGTGGGGATCTTGGTCATGTCGGCACCAAGTGTCCGAGACGATGCATCACGTGTCATAAGCGTGGAATTGTGGGACATAAGGCCCGTTTTGCCGTAGGGACTCCAAACCTACTCGACGTCATCTCGGGCACCTAAGCGATCACCGCTCGTAATCGGACCACTCAATCAGCGTCGTTTAAAAGCGGGAGCGACTAAAGGTGGAGCTTTTAGCCATCGACGGAGCGTCCGGTGCCGGGACTAGCAAGCCCGGATTTATGAGATGAAGAAGACCGATGATCCCGAGGCCCGAATGATCTCGGTATACTCGATATTCTATCTCAACCTGTGTGTACCCTTTTTGATACCGGTGCATCGCATTCATTCATTTCCGAGTCATGTTTGAGTAGACTACGTCCGGGTAGTACTACTAGTTGTGAGCCTTATGTCATTGGCCTACCCGATGGTAGACGAATTATCGGCAATCGTGAGATTGAGAATTGTCGATTCGGTTTCATGGTCGTGAATGGCCGGACCTAATCGTGGTAGATTTGCCGAGAGACGCAGCGTCATCTTGGGTATTGATTGGATGGATCGTCATGATGCCATCATTAGTGTCCGTAAGCGTATGGTCACTATCATTTCGACGATGGGGTTGAATGTGTGTTTCGGGGAGGTAATCCCTACTGCTCGGTAAGGTCATTAATTTGATGAAAGCAAGAAGATTACTCAATCGGGGATGTGTCGGTTATTGGTGCTATATGGCCAAAACCAGAAGTCATCGATAATGTTGACGGATATTCCGGTGGTGAGGGAATATGCCGATGTTTTTCCAGACGAGTTACTGGTTTGCCTCCAGAGGGATGTGGAATTCACGATTGAGTTGGAGCACAGTACGTCCCCGATATCGAAGGCACCGTGCGGATGGCCCCGACCAAAATGCGGGAGTTAAAGAACCAACTTGAGGAGTTGTTCGAGAAAGGTTACATCCGACCAAGTGCGTCCCGTGGGAGCACCGGTATTGTTTGTCAAGAAGAAGGATGGTTCATTTCGCTTATGTATTGATTATCGGGAGTTGAACAGGTGACAATCAAGAATAAGTATCCCTTACCCCGTATTGATGATCTCTTAGATCAACCGTAGGGAGTTTGATATTTTCCAAGATCGACTTAAGGTCCGGATATCATCGATTCGGATCCGAGAGTCGGACATCGCGAGGACAGCGTTTGAACACGCTATGGTCATTATGAGTTTGTGGTTATGCCGCTCGGATTGACTAATGCACTGCGGTATTCATGGAGTTAATGAATCGGGTTTTCATCGACTTTTTGGATCGGTTTGTTGTTGTCTTCATCGATGACATTTTGATTTATTCTCGTGGCCAGGAGGAACACGAGTCTCACCTTCATCGAGTGCTCGACGTGTTGAGACGAGAACAACTTTATGGGAAGTTCTCCAAATGTGAGTTACGGATGTCAAGTGACGTTTCTCGGACACGTAATTTCATCGAGACGGAGTTCGTGTCGATCCTCGAAGACGGAGGCTATTCGAGATTGGCTACCTCCGAAAGCGTTAAGGAAATCCAAGTTTCCTCGGATTAGCGGGTTATTATCGGCGATTTGTGGAAGGATTTTCTAAAATCGCTCAACCCTTGACGAACTTATTGCGGAAGGATAAGAAATACACGTGGTCCGACGCGTGTCGTGAGTTTTGAGGAACTCAAGAGCCGGTTAATGTCGGACTGTACTTTCCTTGCCGCGGAACGGAAGGATTTGTGGTTTATAGTGATGCGTCGGACGGGGTCTCGGATGTGTACTCATGCGAGCAGGAAAGTTATTGCCTATGCTTCACGGCAATTGAGACCTTACGAGGTTAATTATCCGACCCACGACACGGAGCTAGCGTAGTGGTGTTCGCTTTGAAGATTTGGCGTCATTACCTTTATGGCGTCACCGTCGAATATTTACCGATCATAAGAGTTTAAAGTATATATTTACTCGAGAAGGAGTTAAATATGCGTCGAGGCAGTGGTTGGAATTAATCAAAGATTATGATATCGAGATCCTCTATCACCGGGCAAGGCGACGTGCCGTCGACGCCTTGAGTCGTAAGTCCGTTCAGGAGCAGATGCTTGCCCGTTTAACGATTCGAAGGAGCTTGGCGAGAATTCCTTAGACCGAGATCGAGTGCAGCCCGGCGAGTTCGGGGCTGACTTTGTATGTTAGAGATTTCATCGTCACTAGAGGAGACAATTCGAGAGAATCGGGGTTCGGACCCATCATTGTTACGCATCCGTGAGGATGTGGCTCGAGGAAAGCCCCTGGATTTGTGGTCCACGAGGATGGACTTTTGAGGTTTAAAAATCGGTTGTGTGTACTGGCGAATGACGAGTTGAAAAACTCGATTTTGAAAGAAGCTCATGCTACCCCTTATTCTGTGCATCCGGGGTCTAGCAAGATGTACAAGGACTTGAAACAAAATTACTGGTGGAGTAATATGAAGCGAGAAGTCGCAGAATTTGTTTCGAGATGCTTAACCTGTCAACAAGTTAAGATTGAACATCGGCGGCCGGCGGGTATCTTTGAAACCTCTTCCTATTCCCGAATGGAAGTGGGAAGACATTTCTATGGATTTCATCACGAGTTTGCCGACGAGTCGTCGTGGCATGAATACGATCTGGGTGATCGTGGACCGCTTAACTAAATCAGCTCATTTCCTTGAGATCAAGGATACGTGGGGTCCCGAGAGACTTGCCCAACTTTTCATCAAAGAGATAGTGAGACTGCACGGTACTCCTAAGAGTATCGTTTCTGATCGTGACGGACGGTTTGTGTCGCATTTTTGGAAATCAGTTCATCGTGCTATGGGAACCCAGCTTAATCTCAGTATCGCTTTTCATCCTCAGTCCGACGGACAATCAGAGAGGACCATTCAGACATTAGAGGACATGTTGAGGGCATGCGTCCTCGATTGGAAAGACAATTGGGAAGCCCAACTACCTTTGATCGAGTTCACGTATAATAATAGCTGGCATGCTTCGATCAATATGGCACCTTACGAGGCCTTGTATGGTCGGCGTTGTCGATCTCCGTTGTGTTGGGACGACTTATCAGAATCAATCGGCACCGAGCCCGATATGCTTATAGCCGCCCGTGAGAAGGTAACTTTGATCAGGAATCATTTGTTGACCGCTCAGAGTCGACAGAAATCATATGCAGATAACCGTCGTCGACCATTAGAGTTCGAGACAGGTGACCACGTGTTGGTCAAGGTATCCCCGAGTCGTGGTATCTTCCGTTTAGGGAAGAGGGGGAAGTTGAGTCCGAGATTCATTGGACCGTTTGAGATTTTGGATCGAGTGGGCGAGTTAGCTTATCGTTTGGCTTTACCTCCGGCGTTGAGCCGAATTCATAATGTGTTTCATGTCTCTCAGTTGCGGAAGTATGTTGCCGACCCGAGTCACATACTTCAGTTCGATGAGATCGAGATCGCCGACGATCATTCATATGAGGAGCGTCCTGTGCGAGTTTTAGAGCGGCGAATCAAACAGTTGAGGAATAAGACGATTCCTTTGGTTAAAATTCAGTGGTCTAGACACGGAGTCGAAGAGGCTACTTGGGAAACCGAGGATAGTATGCGGGAGAGTTATCCCGAGTTGTTTGACCCTTAGTTTCGGGGACGAAACTCTTTTAAGGGGGGGTGTATGTAATACCCGGTTGTAATTCAGTCATTATTATTCAGTAATTATCAGTCTGTAATTGTCACTCAGTGTATTTTCACTCAATTATATCATTCATCAATCATGTTCTTTCACCGTGTTCACCGTTCGGAAAAACTTCGAGTTGTGTATCGTTATTGTTCATTGTTCCAACTTTCCTCATATGAGTTCGACTTTGTTAGATCACCATTAATTTTTGGTAATTCCAAAAATTCTAAATCTTTGTAATATTATAGAGCATCGAGTTAGCTTTCCAATGGTTCAAACGGTGAGTCAATCGGAGTCCGGACGAGAGAGTTATGGTCGTTTTAGCTCAACCGCTCATTTTTCAGTATTGGCGATCAACGCCGAGCGAACTCGGCCGTGTCGTCCGACACGGCCCGTGCCGTGCACTCGTCCGGAAGATGCCGGAAGTGTCGCCTCGAGACCCGGCCGTGTCAAATGCACGCGGCGAGTCGAACCCTTCCGGATAAGCGCATCGATGCCCGGCCACGCCCGGCCGTGTCGTGCAGCGGTCGAGTCATGCCGAGTCATTTGTCGGACGGGTCAGCATCGGAAGGCCCTCGCGCCGCGACCGTGTCAAGCGAGGACACGGTCGAGTCCTGTCGGCCAGTGTCGGCCAATGTGCGACACGGCCGTGCCGATCGGCACGGCCGTGTCCGGCAGGTAGTCAACCCCTATAAATTCATTTTTTCAGCATTTCACATTTTTCTTCCTTTTCTTAACCTTCAACCGAGAGATAAGGCTTGAGGGAGGGTTTTCCTTCACAAATCATTTGGGTGTTTGATTTTCTTCATCTCCTTTCGATCGTGAAGCCCGGATAATCAATCTAACGCGTGTTCTTGGATTAAAGTACTTGTATCTTCAAGAGGTAATTCCTTCAACACTTTGGACTTCGATTTTGTGTTGAGATATGATGTTTTGGACGTTATAATCATGTTATATGAAGAGATATGTATATGATTATGAGTTTGTATAAGGATTCATTGGATTATTGAGGGATTATTCAAGAACACTTTGAATATCGAGTTGGAATTGGGGATTTTCGACTAATTGTTGTTATAATCACGTTTTCGGATATTCATAACGGATTATTGATCGTATTGGAGATGTTTTGTTGGTTTGAAACACTTCTTGGAGATTTTGATATTGGTATATTGAGGTTTGATTGTAAACAATCGGAGTTTGGATACAACGTGTTTGATTTAATGCCTCTATGGACTTGGTTTAATCGTATCGACGTTTTGAGTTCGTTATATTCGTGTTTGATTCGTATATTGAATGGATTGTTGGTAATTGTATTATTTAAGGTTGTTCGAGCGACCGATATCTCAATTAGGACGTTGTTCGTGGAAGGATAATTGTCGCCGGTGTTGTGTAAGTTGATTCTTACTCGGTTAAAAGGATATTCATTCCTTTTGTTGTTGATCATTCATAATCATAACTCATTCATCATTGTATTAATCATTTTGAGACTTGTAATTGTCGGATAATCATTTCATTAGCGAGGAACGGCGGTTCCAATCATTTCATTGAAAACTATCAATCACTTCATTATCACTTTCGTATCGGTGAGTCATTCTTGACTTTGTCGGATTATTATTATTCATTGATATTCATTATGGTCATTCTTGTTCATATGACCTTCTGGGTTCATATTGCGTGGCGGGTGTGGATGTGTGGAATTTTTAGTCGGGCACGTGATGGCCATGTATTGGGAGTGATACATTGGGTATGCACACGGTAACGATTACCTCCGTGAGACTAATTAGGTACAAGGACGGGTGTGTCCGGTCATCCGTCTTGTACACTTGCACTGAGAACACTACGGGCGTACTATGATACTCCTCTTCACGTAATTCATAATTAAGAATATTTCATAACTTGATTAATTCATGATTGTGTAATTTCAACTCTTGAGGATTGTTGTTACGTATGGCCCGGCCCGTTGGGGATTTTGTTTAGTCACGGCAAGGCAAAGGCACGGGAAGAGCATGTTGGCGGCGAGTCCCGATGATACTAGTAGGGGGCCCAGTCATTCCGTTTATTTCGGTCATTTGATCATTTCCGTCATTTGTATTTTCATTGCAAATTCATTTGAGATGCTTATTTGTTCAGGGTGGTGTATTTTATCTCCATATAAAATATACTAGTATTCTGTTTTGTCCTGGTGTAATGTACTTAAACTCCTCATCGGAGTACTTGGTAATATAATGTGGTTCGGTACTACAATTATATTATTTAATTCATCATTTTCATTTGCCTGGTGGGTCCCAGTCGGGGATTCACGGCACTGTAATATCCGCCTAGTTTGGGGTGTTACAGGCTGGCCTTGATCCGATCTAATGTAATAATGCTGGAGTTTTGGAGCTATTTGATGATTTTAGGTGTATAAATAGATCCTTAGATCCATCATTTATCATCCTTCATCTTATATTTTTCCTACTTTGTAATATTTTTCTTTGTGTGAAGAACACACTTGTGTTTTTGAGTGATTTATGTAAGAGTGATTTATTTTATGTTGTTGAGGGATTTTATTGCTTCTTTCTCCTTTATCTACTAAGGGAGATAATATCAATTCTTTCCCTTTTTCAACTAATAATGACCGCTCAAGCTTGTAATATGTTGAATAAAGCCTTCATGGGCTAAGTTATCCTTAATTGGGATTATAAATAAGGTTTGTCATGTTATTTAAGTTTGTATAAAGATATGTTATGGATTACTTATTATTGTGTGTGATTTTTATTGTTTTACCAATCTTTATTTATTTGGCCAATAAATGATGATATTTATGATCTTCATATATTTTGAAAGAAAATATGTTGATTAGATCTAATGATTTTCACTCTAAGTTGTTTTAGAGGATAGAAATATACCTCTAGACCTTATATGATTCTTTAAGTTATTTTCATAAAACCTAATGCTATGTATTGAAGCTAATCAACATAGAAATATAGTGGATTGATTCAATATATAAGGGGCGTTTTGACATTCGAAGAGGAACCGTCCTTTTAAGGAAAATCGAATCTATACAACATAATAAGTAAATACATCTTATGATCTTCTATACATATTCTATAACTAATGATGAACTATGTTTTTAATCCCAACTATTTCATTTTACCTTTTATTAATCTATTATTAGTGCAATCTTTCATTTCCTTAAATTTTGGAACTATTATTTCATTTTCCTTGCAATTATCAAACCAAACTCTTAAATTGTGTGTTTCACTCATCTAAATCTCTATAACAAATAGATAAATAGTATATAATTCAATATATAACCTAATTTCCTCGTGGGATCGATAAACCGGACTAAAAAAGTCCACATACTACTTGATACGATATCGTGCACTTGCGATAGTTACACAAAAAACCGTGTCAGACTTACAAAGAGGCAATCCAGGATGAAGATGTTGACTCCTGGAAAGTAGCAATGGAATTAGAAATGGGATCTGTGGATTCCAATCAAGTGTGGGAGCTAGTATAACTACTTGATGGGGTATAAGCCATTGGGAGTAAGTGGGTCTACAAGCGGAAGAAAGGAGGCGACAGGAAGGTTGACACCTTCAAAGCGAGGCTTGTGGGGAAAGATTACACTCAGAAAGAGGGTATCGATTACGATGAAACCTTTTTGCCGGTTGCCATGCTTAAGTCAATCTAGATTCTTTTAGCTATAGCTGCGCATTTAGATCTGGAGATTTGGCAAACGGATGTCAAGACTGCATTCTTGAATAGAAGTCTAGACAAGAAAATCCACATGCGCCAACCAGAGGGATTCATTGCTGAAGGAGAAGACCACTTAGTATGCAAGCTTAATAGATCCATTTACGGACTTAAGCAAGCATATATATCTTGGAACACTCATTTTGATGAGGTAGTCCAGTCATATGGATTTGATCAATGTCCGAGTGAGATTTGTGTGTATAAGAAATATGATGGAAACATGTTGGTGTTTCTTGTACTGTATGTAGATGATATCTTTTTGGATTGAAAACGACGTGTAGGCATTGTCGTACGTACGTGTATGGCTATCTGAGCAGTTCGATGTGAAGGATGTTGTGATTATCTCAGACATCCTATATCGATACAGTGCTAAAGCGATTTCACTTTGAGAATTCCAAGAAAAATTTTCTACCTTAGAGACATGGAATTCAACTATCTAAGGATATGTGTCCTAAGACATAGAAAGAGATAGATGACATGAAGTTGGTCCCTTATGCGTCAACTGTGGGAAACCTCATGTACGTTATGCTTTGCACTAGACCACATATATGTCATGATGTAGGCATGGCTGCTAGATATCAGTTGAACCCAAGACCAGGATACTAAATTGCTGTTAAGCACATACTCAAGTACCTGAGAAGGACTAGAGAGTATATGCTAGTATACCAATCAGATGACCTATGTTCAGTGGGTTATACTGACTTAGATTTTCATCAGACAAAGAAAAGTGCAAGTCTACTTCAGGTTATGTGTTTAGTCTGGGAGGTAGAACCATTAGTTGGAGGAGTGTGAAGCAGAAATGCATCTCGAACTCTGCCATGAAAGTGGAGTACATGGCAGCCTCTGAGGAATCGAGAGAAGCAGTATGGCTCAAGTACTTCCTGCAAGACTTGGATGTGATTACCAATTTACTAAAGGATATTACATTTTATTATGATAATACCTATGCAGTCGCAAATTCGAAGGAACCACGAGCCCACAAGGCAAGTAAACATATCAGTCGCAAGCACCACATCATACGACACTCCATAAAGGAAGGAGACATAGTTGTAGCCAGAGTTGCATCGGAAGATAATCTTGCTGATTCTTTCACGAAAGGCCTACCCTCAAAAGTTTTTGAAAGGCAAGTGGAAGGAATGGGATTATGGTGTATGGCGGAATTGCTTTAAGTATAATTTGGAGATATGAGAGACTATGTAATAGAGTAGTATACATAAAAGCATGATTTGAGTATAAGTGGGAGGAGATTGTTAGGGTTGCATACTTTATTCTTGTATTACCTTATTTCCCTGTAACTACCTATGAGAATATTAATTACATTTAATCACATATTTTGCATATTTATTCACGTTATGGTTATGCAGATAAAATGTCTAATTTTTTATAATGTAGATAATGTGGTGTGTTGATGTCACACGGAAGATCACATTGTTAGTGTAACACCCCCAATCCACTCAGGGATATTACACGCCGTAGGCCCTCTCCTCGAGGATCTACCAGGCTGATAACTAAAATCAAACATCTAAACATCGCCTTTAAGGCTAAAATGACTCAGTAGACCGATTTGGTCTTTCAATAATAACATACAACTCAAATCAAAACACATACTCACGCAGGGGTCAAAATACAATAAACTCCCGTACAACGGGGAAAAGATACTGCAGCAGAAAAGAAAATACAACTAAACCAATACGACATCAACGGATCCTCGTGTGATTAGTATCGTTCATCTTTCATCATCCTTCGTGCCGACCCTGTGTTATGCTCCCAAACCTGAATGCAAAAACAGACATCCACCCCCCGAATACTAGGGGGTTAGCAAAACTCCACTATTTTGCTAGTGCAAGAAGAAAGTGCAAATACGAGCTATACAATTCACATTCTACGAATAACAATAACCAAGAATCCTCAAAGATCCAAACAAAACGAAAAGTACTTCCCGAGGCAAGAGTTTGAGAAAAATATTCCAAAATCGAAAGATCACAAATCAATGGAAATAATTTATAAAACGGTTTAGAATGCCATCGAGAGTTTTAATAGAAAACAATTTAGGATTACCGAATCCTTATCTTTCCAATATCAATAGGGGTCACAGCCCAAAGGTTTTGTTTTCACAAATAAAATCAACCACAATTCACAGGGCTAGAGCCCAACATCATGTGTCCTCGACGGACATAAAAATCAACAAACATAATCGCGCACGCGCATCGCCTAGGACGGGGACAAAGCCACAAATCCCACTCGAGGCCTCGAAGGACCCTCCCGAGCTGGCTAGCGAAACAAATCACACACATCTCACGGTTGGATCAATCGCTTGTTGCATCCTGGCCACATGATCGCATGCCATGTGCCACCGTAGATTATCTCAGGCTCTCACGGTTGGATCAATCACTTGTTGCATCCTGACCACATGATCACGTGCCATGTGTCACCGTAGACCTTCAACCATATCCACACATTCACACAAATAACATATCACATCAAGGATGTCCAAACAATTCAACCAGAGGCATCAAACACTTAGCAAAACCTCACGTCAAGCCACAATGCACCTAAATGAAACAATATACATCCACACGCAACACCAAGTGCATCATCAACACCAAACATATCCACGGGATTCACATACTCGTTCACGAAACACACCAATCACAAAACACACGCGGTTTTGAAAGAGGGCCTTTAACAAGGCTAACCAAATCTTTTGAAAACTCATTTCAAACAACAAACAAACACACCAAGACGATCACCAATCATCATATCCACAAAACAAGAATAGTATGGACAATGTACTTGCCTCGAATAAGAACAACGCGGAGGATCGACCGAAGTAGGTTGACACGAACCGACTACGAACCCGCCGACTCCACCGATCGCCATCTCGCGTTCATAAACTACGAAGGACAATAACAACAATGAAATGAATTCCGTAACACGACTCAAAGCCGTTGAATTCAAAGAACGAATGACGAAAGTTCAAGTGTTTTCCCCAAAACGGCCAAGACACGATTCGTCCCGACAAAACACGAAAATGGAATTCCAAGTCGAAATATGGATATACAATCCATAGAATATGTTTAACAACATCATTTAACCATAATCGATCCATCGAAAACGGATGGAAAACGAGATCGAGAACAAATCCCCCAAAAAGTCGATTCGAATGAAATCAAGAAATATACTTCGATTCGACGAAGAACAATGGATTAAATGATGTTAAACACAAGAATACTACCAAGATTAATCATACCCATCATGAATTAATCAACAACACGGAACGAATCGGACAAAAATATAAAAATCCCCAAATTCACGAAATTAGGGTTCTAAGGTGAGATTACCTTGATTCGCTGGATCAAAGGACGATATAGGATGATTGATTGATGTTATGAACTCAAAAACTTCATGGATTTGTTGTCAAACAACATGGCTTCGCCACCCTCGAATCGCCATCCGCGGATAGAAGAGGAAGGAAGTGAAAAGTGAATGAAAATGTGACTGCTCTGTCACATTTATATTGGGCCGGAACTAGCGTGCGCTAGCCTTCCCGGACTAGCGTGCGCTACCGGCCGGTATCGGCCGAGTACCCTCGGCCAGGTCGCGCACGACCCGGCACCACCGACCAAACCTGCCGACCGTGACCTATCCGCCCGACTCCCGCTAGCGTGGCTACGGCCGGAAGCCTACGCGCACTAGCCGACCTGTCCAGTAACCTCTGGACTAAAAAGCTCGCCCAGGTAACGTACGCTAGTCGGCCGACAGCGTGCGCTACCCCTGCCGGTTAGCGTGCGCTATGACCGACAGTAGCGTGCGCTACCTGCCGATCCTAACCGAGTCCAGAACCTCAGAACCCCACTGCCCGGACGATGGCGTCTGCTGGGCGCTCGGCAGCGTGCGCTACACTGCCGGTTAGCACGCGCGGCCTTCCGGCCGTAGCGTCGCTACGCGGTTCTGCCGCATCGGCCGGCCGGTGCCATAGCCGTCCGTCAGGACCAGCCACCGTCCGGCCGGTACTTTCGGCCGACATGGCCCGACGACTCGATTTCCGAAAACGTACAGAACGAACACAACGAAAAGTTCGCGGACAACATCAACGACCCGAAATGAAAACATAATGCAATAATTAATTATACGCGACCAAGAAAAGGGTCGAGACAACAAATACAGATACGGATACCCATAATTTTGGGTAAATTACAAAATGGCCCAAAACGCCCGAAAATCACGATACGATGATCGAATAACCAAACCGAAGTTCACAACACGTATAACAAAGTTAAACGAACTTACGGGAAACTCAAATGATTCGTAGAGATTCGCAAGAATCGAACTCAAGTGCGGAAAAGTCTCTAAAAAGCACGGAACTCAACAAAACGACACCAAAAAGAACTCGGATGTCAAAAAGTGTAGAATTAATCATTCTCAGAATGACGAAACGGTCATGAGCGAATCGCCAAAACGGACTTCCGCCGAAAAAAAAAAGAAATTACCGGAAATCGAAATTACGGGTTTTACATTCTACCCTCCTTAAAAGAAGTTTCGTCCCGAAACTTAAAACAAGTAGGGAGAAGAAATATCCCGCCAGGAAAAACTCAACGAGATACACAAGAAGCGCGTAACTTACGCCCATCGGCGAAACGTTACAAGCAATGCAAAGAAATATACGGCGTGAAAACACGCTCCACGGCGACCAACACAACGTCGCCGTTAGGGATATAATAAAACCAACAAATGACAAGCGTCATCAAACGGATAATATAGCCAAGTCAATTATCCGACAATCAGAAAACACAACGAATGAAAATCAATATGATTGACCAACCCAACGGTACATCAATCAAAACGCGAGCCAATCGCTGAACAAATACGGAATTCCACCGCCCAAGGGTTAGAAGATCGAAAACGAGACCAATTTCCCGAACTTAAGGGAATTAGGAAGGAGCCTGAACGCTCAACAATCCCGAAACGAGAACAAACACCGAACAAACAAACA
This sequence comes from Orobanche coerulescens, assembly GCA_033398695.1. Classification (NCBI taxonomy): domain Eukaryota; kingdom Viridiplantae; phylum Streptophyta; class Magnoliopsida; order Lamiales; family Orobanchaceae; genus Orobanche; species Orobanche coerulescens. The sequence goes on along the minus strand of CM065811.1, from coordinate 136,259,680 downwards.
ATCGAGACAACAAAAATCGAACAATAATGTCCGAAACACGAAGGATAATAAAATTCAAACAACAACTCCCAGGATGATCTGGTGAGAACTACAAGACATGCATTCCCATAAGATCCACAGGAAAGGGAATAGCGATTGAAAAGTCACAACGACAAACGAGTTATTCCGAAATAATACCACACTCGTTCGATCAACAAAAGCAAGGGGTAGGACAAGCTCAGAAATGTCAACGAACATAAACGAGTCGACAGAGTCGAAAACACAAGAGTTCCAAATCCGATCCACTTCGAATAAAAGAACTAATAGAACCAGATGATGTCACTCCCGAACAAGGTTCACAAGAATCGAACCGAACTCGAAAAAGTCACAGCGATAACCAGATCGACTCACAACAAGATCACAGTTCATTCGGACGATGAAACAGAAATACAGTCAACGAACATGAGCGAATCGATGGACTGGAGAAAGAGAGAATACAGAAGTCAAAATAGTACGGGTATTACCTCCGACCTCGTCCACGAAATTCACAAAAACGGGAGCAAAGTAACAAGACATTAAACAAACGACACATAACGGAACCATCACCGATGCACACGGTCATACCAAACCAAGCTCTAACAGTTCGCACATGCGCGACAACGCAGAGATCACTACGAGGCGACAATATTCAATACCAACATCCCGCCTCTCACAGGGGGCTAACACAACAAATGTGTGGAAAATGACTCAACGCTCACACTGCCAATTCGATCATACCCGGGAGCAAACATCATAATGACAACGCGAACATCATACATACATACCCAGCCCTCAAACGGGAATGGATAGGTTTTAAAAACGAAAACCTCATTTTGAAAATAATTTTAGAAGAACACGGTTGATCTTGAGTATCACCTTTCAAAAAAAAGTACAAACGTGAAACATCGTTATCGAGACATTGAAAACCATCACGCGTTTGGTAAAAATGAGGACATTTTCTTTTAGCGAAAGACTTTCAGAAATATTCGACCCTCGGGTCTAAGTATAAGTGTTTCTAAACATCAAAAATATCTCAAAACATTTTGGTCCTCGAGGTAGAAGAATTTTGAAACATGTTGTGGCACCTTGGATGTACCACGAGAAAATAATTCATTTTAAAAGTACATCTCGAAATTTATTTTCTAAGATACTCAAGGTTTTCAAGGATAATTCAATGGGCTAGAATGCCCAAAAATTTCAGGTAATTACACAAAACTTTATAGCGCCGTAGATCCCGCGTCGGAACCCACCAGGCTAAAAATCATTTACAAAAACGCCAAAAAGGCCGATGACGGTAATGTTTCAAAAACTTACAAAAGACATTTACAACATGTTAAATACCGTCACAAGAATTTCGCTAAAATGATCAAGACCATAATATCAAAACTCGGTTAATGGAATCGATTTTCGAAATAAAACTCAGTCGGTAAAATACTGAAAGCCATTACAAAAGAACTCACGCAGCGGATAAAAGAAATAAAGTCAAACATGCACAATCCAGCAACACTACTCCACACATGAACGAAATATGAGGGTCAAATAACCACATATCCAGAAATCAAAATCCATAAGAGGATTCCGTCACTGAACAAATAATCATAAAAATAGCTCGTGTCACCCGAGGCACAACACAAAGAAGGGAGACTTACAGCCACAAGTCGCACGAAGATGATGATCGCGCCACGATACTAATCACGACCAACAAACTCAGACGACGCGTCGCGACACGACTCAGTCAGATAAAATCCGACGAAACAAGACTCAAACAACACGACTTGACCCGATAGCCTAGGTTTCCTCAACCTAAGCTCTGATACCATTTCTGTAACACCCCCAATCCACTCAGGGATATTACACGCCGTAGGCCATCTCCTCGAGGATCTACCAGGCTGATAACTAAAATCAAACATCTAAACATCGCCTTTAAGGCTAAAATGACTCAGTAGACCAATTTGGTCTTTCAATAATAACATACAACTCAAATCCAAACACATACCCACACAGGGGTCAAAATACAATAAACTCCCGTACAACGGGGAAAAGATACTGCAGCGGAAAAGAAAATACAACTAGACCAATACGACATCAATGGATCCTCGTGTGATTAGTATCGTTCATCCTTCATCATCCTTCGTGCCGACCCTGTGTTATGCTCCCAAACCTGAATGCAAAAACAAACATCCACCCCCCGAATACTCGGGGGTTAGCAAAACTCCACTGTTTTGCTAGTGCAAGAACAAAGTGCAAATACCAGCCATACAATTCACATTCTACGAATAACAATAACCAGGAATCCTCAAAGATGCAAACTAAACGAAAAGTACTTCCCGAGACAAGAGTTTGAGAAAAATATTCCAAAACCGAAAGATCACAAATCAATGGAAATAATTTATAAAACAGTTTAGAATGCCATCGAGAGTTTTAATAGAAAACAATTTAGGATTACCGAATCCTTATATTTCCAAAATCAATAGGGGTCACAGCCCAAAGGTTTTGTCTTCACAAATAAAACCAACCACAATTCACAGGGCCAGAGCCCAACATCACGTGTCCTCGACGGACATAAAAATCAACAAACATAATCGCGCACGCGCATTGCCTAGGACCGGGACGAAGCCACAAATCCCATTCGAGGCCTCGAAGGACCCTCCCGAGCTGGCTAGCGAAACAAATCACACACATCTCACGGTTGGATCAATCGCTTGTTGCATCCTGGCCACATGATCGCATGCCATGTGCCACCGTAGATTATCTCAGGCTCTCACGGTTGGATCAATCACTTGTTGCATCCTGACCACATGATCACGTGCCATGTGTCACCGTGGACCTTCAACCATATCCACACTTTCACACAAATAACATATCACATCAAGGATGTCCAAACAATTCAACGAGAGGCATCAAACACATAGCAAAACACCACGTCAAGCCACAATGCACCGAAATGAAACAATATACATCCACACGCAACACCAAGTGCATCATAAACACCAAACATATCAACGGGATTCACATACTCATTCACGAAACACACCAATCACAAAACACACACGGTTTTGAAAGAGGGCCTTTAACAAGGCTAACCAAATCTTTTGAAAACTCATTTCAAACAAACAAACAAACACACCAAGACGATCACCAATCATCATATCCACAAAACAAGAATAGTATGGACAAGGTACTTGCCTCGAATAAGAACAACGCGGAGGATCGACTGAAGTAGGTTGACACGAACCGACTACGAACCCGTCGACTCCACCAATCGCCATCTCACGTTCATAAACTACGAAGGACAATAACAACAATGAAATGAATTCCGTAACACGACTCAAAGCCGTTGAATTCAAAGAACGAATGACGAAAGTTCAAGTGTTTTCCCTAAAACGGCCAAGAACACGATTCGTCCCGACAAAACACGAAAATGGAATTCCAAGTCGAAATATGGATATACAATCCATAGAATATGTTTAACAACATCATTTAACCATAATCGATCCATCAAAAATGGATGGAAAACGAGATCGAGAACAAATCCCCCAAAAAGTCGATTCGAATGAAATCAAGAAATATACTTCGATTCGACGAAGAACAATGGATTAAATGATGTTAAACACAAGAATACTACCAAGATTAATCATACCCATCATGAATTAATCAACAACACAGAACGAATCGGACAAAAATGCAAAAATCCCCAAATTCACGAAATTAGGGTTCTAAGGTGAGATTACCTTGATTCGCTGGATCAAAGGACGATATAGGATGATTGATTGATGTTATGAACTCAAGAACTTCGTGGATTTGTTGTCAAACAACATGGCTTCGCCACCCTCGAATCGCCAGCCGCGGATAGAAGAGGAAGGAAGTGAAAAGTGAATGAAAATGTGACTGCTCTGTCACATTTATACTGGGCCGGAACTAGCGTGCGCTAGCCTTCCCGGACTAGCGTGCGCTATCGGCCGGTATCGGCCGAGTACCCTCGGCCAGGGCCCGCACGACCCGGCACCACCGACCAAACCTGCCGACCGTGACCTATCCGCCCGTCTCCCGCTAGCGTGCGCTACGGCCGGAAGCCTACGCGCACTAGCCGACCTGTCCAGTAACCTCTGGACTAAAAAGCTCGCCCAGGTAACGTACGCTAGTTGGCCGACAGCGTGCGCTACCCCTTCCGGTTTGCGTGTGCTACGACCGACAGTAGCGTGCGCTACCTGTCGATCCTAACCGAGTCCAGAACCTTAGAACCCCACTGCCCAGACCCGATAGCGTACGCTGGGCCGCTTGACAGCGTGCGCTACACCTGCCGGTTAGCGCGCGCAGCCTTATGGCCGTAGCGTACGCTACGCCGGTTCCTGCCGCGTCAGCCGGCCCGCAATAGCCGTCGGCCAGACCCACCGTCTGCCACCGCTCGACATGGCCCGACGACTCGATTTCCGAAAACGTACAGAACGAACACAACGAAAAGTTCGCGGACAACATCAACGACCTGAAATGAAAACATAATGCAATAATTAATCATACGCGACCAAGAAAAGGGTCGAGACAACAAATACAGATACATATACCCATAATTTTGGGTAAATTACAAAATGGCCCAAAACGCCCGAAAATCACGATACGTGATCGAATAACCAAACCGAAGTTCACAACACGTATAACAAAGTTAAACGAACTTACGGGAAACTCAAAACAGCAGTTTCGACCGAGATTCGCAAGAATCGAACTCAAGTGCGGAAAAGTCGCTAAAAAGCACGGAACTCAACAAAACGACACCGAAACGAACTCGGATGTCAAAAAGTGTAGAATTAATCATTCTCAGAATGACGAAACAGTCATGAGCGAATCATCAAAACGGACTTCCGCCGAAGAAAAAGAAATTACCAGAAATCGAAATTACGGGTTTTACAGTCAGCGCCTTAGAAAATAATATAACAGTTCACAACCTATATAATTCTAGACAAATTATGTAAAAGATTGTAATGTATGTTTAGGATTAGTTGGTCTTGACTATTAGCATGTATTAGCCTATTTGCATACGTCGAATTGGATCCTAGTGATATAGTGTCTTCTGTACTGCCTGTAACAAGAACTTAAATCTTGGATAATAATTATTTCTTAATTCTAAGTATATAATATTTAATTGTGTATTTATAATATTTATTTCTTTGATTTACCATGGGTGAAGTCAAAATGATTGACTCAATAAGCTTCGTATCTTGGGCAATAATATTATTTATATCACAATTAATATTATAACTAGAAATCGTGTCCCGAACCGTCGGGTTGATCATGTCCATTGAGGCACTCGAAAGGATTATTATATTAAACCCTACAGGTGGAATTAATTTTCTGATATAATAATAAAAGTCGAGTGGTTATACTCTTGTAAAAGAAATTAATTAATTAAAGTTGTCAGTAGTTTAATTTAATTAATGGACATGTGATATCTTAAACACGAAAAATAATTAATTTAAAGAGAAGGCAATTTTGATAAATTGGGATTTGGGTAGGAAGTGCAATATTAACTCTTTAGTGGACTTAGTCGATATTTAATAGACTCAATATATTAGGAAAGACATAATATGGAAATTTGAGGTCTATTAGGAGTAATTTCCCTAATCCTCCTTAAGATCCCTAGAGTAGCCCATAACATCTATAAATAGGACAAGGGGGTTCGGCCATAAGGTGATGATTCAAGCTTGAGAGTTCGATTTTTTTCTTGTGTTTAATTGTAGATCTTGACTTGTGTCTTTGATTCTACAATTTAGATAACACATCAATGTTCTAAGAGTGTTTACATAATACTAGAAATAAAGAAAAGTCGAGTGACACCAAGTAAGAACAGTTCGGCCGATCTACTGGTTGTTGAAGGAGGTCCAGAGATTGTTTCCCACACGACATCCAGATTTAGGCGGGATATACTCTAGAAGATCTAAAGGTAGAAATATAAGAAGATCAATGAGAAATTCAAATGCTTTGATACAAAGGTAATGTATCCTAAGATCTTTCGGATCTAGGTAGAATACATAAATTATCATGTTTAGACGCGTAAATATATATATATTGTTCGTTTAAATTGCTTATTAATCTGTGTAATTAATTATTTGAGGAGCCTAAATAGATCCGATTCTTGAGGGCAAATTATAGTAAACCAAAACTCGCCGCTTCCGCTGTGTTTTATTTCCATTAATTAGTATCAGAGCCAGTCTTTAGGTTCCGTTTGATTTTACTAATTTTGTGATTAATTGCTAGCAATTTAAATATATTCTGATCTTTGGAATATTTTGCTAGATTTTATTTTTCAAAGGTGAATATGGTCCAGTTATCATGGCTATATGATTTTGTTTTTATTTTTACGCATTTTGGTAATTTAGCCCATTTTTTAGAATGTAAATTGATGTAAATTTTCCCATGAGAAAATCCATGAGTATAATAGGATTTTATTTTTCCTTGTAATTTGTTGTAAATTCGATGTATTTTATTTTGTGTAGAATTGTAATCGAATTGGAGTACACAAAGTACGAAGGAAAAAGGAGTCCCGCCGAAAAGGAGTCCCAATCAGACGAACCAACCGGGACCGAGAAGCTGCCGATCGGGTCCGGCCGAGGGCATGCGGTCCAGACCGCGGATCGGGCCACTAGTCGGGTCGGGTTATGCAGTGGCTCGGGCTAGTCCGGGTCAGGTTGTCCGGTATATGGTCATGTTCATCTTTCCGCCGTTCGTTGTGTCCGTTGGTGCACAATATTTAAATTTAGAATTTTCTTGTGCAATTTATTTTGCTTGAAAAAGAAGGTTTCCAGATTTGAAAATTTTGTCGGCCAACCGGGAAGAGATGACGAGATGCTTGAAGCAGTTGGAGATATCGAGTCGAAGATTTTCTCGTTATTCAAAATGAGGAATAAAATCCATAATAATTGGATATAATTATCCAATTTTTTTAATTATTGATTTTTATTGTTTTGGATGTATGACATGTATGAATGTATGAGTGATATGTTTCTTGCATGTTAGGACGAGAGAATGAAAAATCTTAAAGCCAAAAGAACTAAGTGATTTAATTGATTTATTTTTTAAAATAAAATCAAATTGGCCATCATAATTAATTTAAATTGTGAAGTAATTAGCATGCGCGTTGACATTAGAGTCTTCCTCCATATCGGATATGCTAATTGTAGGTTCACTAGTTTTAAATTTTAAATGATATCAAAAGCTAAATATTATTTTTTATGATATGACCTCTCCATTTGTAGGACTATTATTTAAAAGATAATACTTTAAGGTTGTTAAATTATGGTGTTCACTTAGGTGTATTAATTAATAAGCTCCCACCGGAATCTATGTTAATTAATATATGGCCAAGATTAACCAACTATTAATTTTACTTGTCATAACGTAAATTGACTAGATAGTAAAATTAAGGACGTAAAACTCTACTTGGAAAATGTGTGTGTAAACGTCCAGACGATCGTGGCTTGCATATGCGGATTTTTCGAGGTGTTGGTTGCTAGCATATGTATTAGACCTGGCAAACGGGCGGGCTCGGCCCAAACGGGCAGGGCAAAAAACGGGCGGGCCAAATCTGGGCCGGGCCAAAAAGGCCCGGTTTTTTTTTGGGCCAAAAATACTAGGCCCGTGGCCCGCCCCGGGCGGGCCCGGCCCGCCCCGCGGGCCTCGACTTTTTTTTTTTTGAAATATTATTTCTGAATAAATATACAAATATTTTTCGACCCGTAATTATTATATTATTCACTATACTATCACAATCAATTAAATAAATGTACAATTATTTTTATTTGATAATTATATACTACATTACCACAATCAAAAGACAAATATATAAATATATTTATTTGATCATCATTTCATTTATCACTACTACTTTCTTATAAAAATCATAAAATAATATTATTATTGATATGAGATACTACAAGGTAATCACAAAGTCCCATAAAAATAAAACTACATCAATAATTAACATATAGATGTAATCTAATCTAACAAATAAGGAAAAATTTTAAATATTATAATTACATATAATATATATATATATATATAAACTGGGCCGGGCGGGCATGGCCGGGCCTCAACGGCGGCAAATCGGTCCGGGCCAAAACCCGATTTTTGGGCCAAAATATGAAGCCAATGCCCGCCAAAAACGGCGGTAGTGGCCGCTACGCACTGGCCCTATTTTGCAGTCTAATATGTATTGTGTTTTGAGGTTTTTCAATATAATTTGCTATGTATTATGTGATGAATGTTTTTAATTTTATCTCAGATGTCTTTCAATCCACCATTGGAACCACATGTGTATTCCCACATGTTTAATCTCGAGGATGTAACATCATGTATGTTCAATCGAGAGTGTAGTGAATATAATGCTATTAAGTATTACTTTAAACGAGGCTTGATCCAACCCGTGCGATGCACGGTCTTTGGTTGCAAACGCTTGAATGAGCATTGGTTGCAGACGCTTGGATGAGCATATGACGGTATTTAGATGCCTATTAGAGAATTTGTATTGTATTTATTTTAGAGGATTTAATTGTGATGTTATCATAACTTTTGTATTTTAATTAGTTTATTTACATTAAAAGTTACAATTAAAATAGTCTTTTCACATGTAGTCTTTTAATATGAATAAGGACTCATCCGTAACACTTTTTCCGTGTAGAATTCTTTTAGTCTATGTTATTAGTTATATGTAATGTATTGTATTTATTTTAAATGTTCATAGTGTAATATTTTATCAACCCGTGTGTTGCACCCATTGCATCTTGATATCCATAGTGTAATGGTCAGTACTAATTAGGTTTCCAGTACTTAAAATAGTTTATTCACATTAAAAGAGTACATGTAAAAAAACTTTTTCTAAGACGTTACATTTAAAAGAGTCTCTTCACATGTAATCTTTAAATACTAACAACTTTTGTTTTAACATTCTACAATTTTATGCAATCTTGAAACTACGATATGATTTCGTTTTTAGTTCACAACGGTTACCAACTTACCATCCCCCCAAGAAAAAAGTAAAAGTGAATAATACAGAAGGAATGGACATGAAGAGTCTCCATTATATTGTAGGAGACTATTAGTAGCATCATCATGAGATAGAGAGAAAGCGTGCATATTGATTATGTAAATCATTAATATGAGGTAAATTTCCAATGAAGAATGCCACTTATAAAACAAAATACCCATGCAGCCATGCTGTATCTATAATATTTTTCAGCTTCTTTATTCAGTGTATACCAATATCGTACCTATGTGTCTGTATACATACGTGATACGTATTTATGTATGCATTGATGAATGTATGTATGTGTTAAATTTACCAACTGCTGGAGGTCCGACTCAGTATTCACATAAGCTTCCCATTATTACATGCATATATTCATTCATTAGCTTTTCATGAGTTGTACACTTTAAAACAATCATTTTATTTCAATCCATTTTGTTTCATTTTTTTTAGAAAACACCAACCGATTGATTATTGACATCAATTCATTGTGTTTTGAGATTATTTTGCTACGGTTAGATCCAGTCTAACAGATTAAAACCCAAAACCAATGGGGTAAAAAAATTCGGGTAAGATGGGATCCAATCCATTCCAAGATATACATCTAATTTTTTATCACTATCCTAAAAACATCTGTCTCCCATCCATCCTTTTCTCTGATTTTGCAGATCAACCACCAAACATGAACACAGCTTCACACACAAACTACCGTTGTTGTAACTCCTTACCCGAAATAATCAAACATAACATCAAACCCTTTAATGTTTCTGCTCAAAATCATTCGATTTAGTTTCTGTGTTTTTTAACGAACAAAGAAAAGAAAGTACCATCAAATCACAGATCTCCATATTCGAAAGAATACCACAACAAGTCTTTAACTCCATACAAATATCAAACCCTTTAATGTCAGAAGCACACACAAACATCTTTAAAGAATACCACAACAAGTCTTTAACTCCATATTCGAAAAGGTAGGCCAAGATTAAAAAATAGTGACAACCTCTTATCTACATATAAATAGAAAACGTAACAGGAGGCTTATATGGCATACTGCAAAACTGGTGTGGTTTTTTGCTATGTCGTTTTCTCGTCTTTGGATGGTTTATATAGTGCTTCAAGCATAAATAATTCAGCAACACTTCATATTATCAATTATGAGAGCATGGTTCCAGGAACCCTTTCGTGTTCACTCCATCATTACACGATTGTTTGTATTCCTTGGAGTTTAATATGTAGATGTAAATTCGTGAGTTTATAAAAAACGAAATTATTTTTGGTGTGCAATGCATTAGTTGTACAATACTAATTTTTGTGCACAACCCCTATTGCACATTAAATTAAGGGGTATTAATTTTTGTGCACATCCCACCTTGCACATTAAATTAAGAGGGATAAGTTTTATATATAATAGATAGATAGATATATGATGGACCTTACCAAGGGAGAGAATTCTAAAAGATTCATGGAGATATAAACGCAAGGCTAGATGAGTTGGTGGAATAAGTGAGCGCGGAATTAAAAGGTCACGATTTCGATTTTCCTGAAAATATTTCCTCGATTGAGCCTGTCACACAAGACTTGTCCATTGTGATTTACCTAATTAACATAATTTACAGGATATTATATTTAGTCCGAAAATTTTATCCTGTACGCACTCGAAGCGGTACCCGTAAAAAAATCATGAAGATATTAAAAATTATGGTGACCACATGTTTTTATACCCATCTTACAATTGTTAATAAGATCTCTCATATTTTGGTGTATATCATATTTTATTTTCTTTATTTCAGTAATCATTTACAACAGATTTGGTTTATTTTTTATTGTAAATTCCCAATTGAATATTTCCAGAGTTGACATAATTTTGTAGTACGTGTGCCTTTTGCGTGTACTGCCTTTCATAGTTGATAGTAGACCCGCCAGTTCGTTCGTGTCGTGTATTTTTGTGTCGTGTACTTTCGTGTTTCGTGTATCAAAAGTCTAAACCCATACAAGACACTAAATGAATTCGTATCATATCGTGTCGTGTACCGCACAAATTCGTGTCGTCTCGCGTCGTGTTTTCGTGTCAGGCACATAATATAAAATAAATATTAAAATATTATAAAAAATAATAATTTTAATATTATAATATTATTTTTTTAGGTTTTAGGAGATGAAATGAAACGAATGACAACAAAAACACGAATGTTTACACGAAATTTATGAAAATTAACATTATATTTTCAAACTTTAAAGTTTAGTATAAACAGAATTCATATAATATATATTTTTATTAAATTAAATATAAAATATTATATTTATTTATTTATTTATTTATTTCGTGTATCTCGTGTCGTGTCGTGTCGTGTACTCAAAGGGTAAATACAAAACCGACACTAAATTTCGGTCGTGTACTTTCGTGTTCGTGTATTTTCGTGTCGTGTACTCAAAATGCAAACTTAAACACTAAATTTTCGTGTCGTTTTCGTGTCGTATTTTCGTATCGTGTGGTAAATTGTCAGTCTAGTTCATAGTAGTAGCCCCCGTTCTGCCATTCTTCACAGACAACACACACACCAACCAACAGTAGGATTTTCTTTGTAAATTTCTTATTCAACAAACCACCATTTGTACGGATTTCTCGAAAAAGCTGGCACGCAGTATTTGATTTTCGGATCCGAAGATTACTTCTTCTCGTTTTTCTTGCTTCCTTCAATCATTAAATCAATCATTGTGTTTGGTTTTACCCCTTTCTTAATTGAATATTTTTTTTTTTCGTTTTTTAACTCCTAAATATTTGTAACATTATTTTTCTGATCCCAAAGATTTTTTTTTTAAAAGTTCTTCAATTTGCTTGATTTGTTTGGAATTTCTGTGATATTTCTCTAGTATAAATCGTATTTTGAATTTAATTTTTGTAATGGTGGAACAAATCTGATTAAGCTATGAGGAAGAAGCTCGATACGCGTTTCCCCGCAGTAAGTCTCTTTCTCTCTCTCTCTCTCTCTCTCTCTCTCTCTCTCTCTCTTTTATGTCGATTTTCTTTCCAGTCCTGCAGTTTGTCGAATTTTTTATTGTTTTACTTAGTTGTAATTATGCTTGAAGGAGAAGTCGGAAGTCAAATGTTGTAATTGGAATCTGTGAGGTCTCGTGTTTTTCGTTGTAATTTATTCCTTACAGTCATTTATGAGTTTTTTTTTTCTCTTGCCGTGTAAATTTTCACTCTTTTTTGTTTTTTTTATTATTTTGTGTGTTATTTTGCCGTCTTCTTTGGATTTTTCGTGTATATGTGAAAAGTGAGACTTGGTAGATCCATTTAAGCATTTACAATATCCCCCTTCTTGTGAACTGTATAGATCTTCGGAAATTAATACAAGTACTAATCTTGCATGATTATATACCTCATACAAATGCGCTATCAAGTTTATAAATTAGCGTACTTTCTCACATTTGTTATCTATTCTCTTGTTGAAGTACGGTTAAGGTTCTTGAAATTTAGCTCGCATTCCCACTACTCCAGTCATTTGTTGTTGTGTAGAATGTGGGAAATAGATACATGTTCTACAAAATAGGCTATTTACCCCCTGTATAAATTAAATAATCATATTACCCGTGTTTTTAAATAATGGGCTTGATTACCACCTGTGTAAATTAAACAGGCACATTACTCCATTGTGTTTTCAAAAAGGCGCATCCGGTCCCCCTTCGCCATCTTGTGCACAAGGGGGCGATTAGCAACATTTAGATAAAATACAGGGGGTTAATTTGCAAGTTTTGAGAACACAACGGGGTAATGCGACTGTTTAATTTACACGGGGTGTAATCGGCCTATTTAAAAACAAGGGGGCTAATATGACCATTTAATTTAGACAGGGGGTAAATGACTCATTTTGAAAACAAGTGGGGGGTATTCCGCCATTCACCCAAGAAATGCATTGTTCTGCTCATTGTATCTTCCCTTTTGTTGGTGAAGTTTGCATAAGCCTACGTCATCGTTTTAAAATGTACCTATATACATGGGTATTTATTGTCAATGTATAAATTAGTATAAAAGTAAATTTTTTGGCCTGGATGAGGTAGTGTGTGTGACAAACAAATTCTGGACTTTAAGGGGAAGGCGGCCTGTTTCAAGCCCATGAGTATTTAACCTAACAACAAATTAGGTGATCATCTACCAGGGCTAACCAAGTCCAGATGAGGCCCTGTTGTACTAATCTTTGGATGACTTCTCTGCACCTTATTAACGATGTTAAACAAACAAACTCCCTAGTCATCCGTCAAGTGTATATGGAACTTGGTTGCTGATTGTTAATGAACATTGAAAGACAGCCCCAGCTCAGAAAGTTGGAGCAAATGTAAAAGAGAGAGATCAATTTCATAAAATTTAATCTGCTTCAGAGCTTCTGCCTTATACTATTATCCTAAACCATGGTTATCACGACGCCAAGTCGAGTCAAGTCACTTGAGTACCTTCAAGAAGACTAGTTGACAAGTCACCCGACTAGTCGTAACAAGTAAATAGGTCTTCCATATACATATATTTATTAGATGTAATGTATAATGTAACTAAACACACATTAATTTCCAAGTTTAAATCAAAAAGTTATAGAAATAATTTTGTTTTAATTAGGATATAGGGTTATGAAAGTAGATAGGAGGGAGAGACGACCTATGAAGAATAGAGTCGAGTCGCCGGATGGAGAAGACGGTCGGAGACATCCTGAGTCGCCGCCTGAGGTCTCCTATCGAGTGTCTTTGGAAAAGGGATGGAATATGCACAAGTTTTATGTGTTTAACCCTTTTTTTTTTTGTAATTTCAGATCCGGAATTTGGGTCGGGTTCCGGGTCAAACTCATAAATGTCCAAACATAAAAGTCATTGATGGACTTTTTCTAGAATCTCAACTTGTTGACTAGTCGACGACTAGTCGTCTTCATGCATGCCCTAAACATTAGATGTCACAGCTCCTTTGATCTTAAGACTCAAAATGCTGAAAACACAATCCCATGTGCCAACTCAGCACTGATTCTGAAAATACCAAAACTTGCCTTTTATGAATAATGGTGTTGGCATAAAAGTTATGATATACCATTTATACAACAACAACAACAACAACATCTAAGCCTTAGTCCCAAAATGATTTGGGGTCGGCTAACATGAATCAAACTTTGAAACCGTCAATAATCGTTACATAAATAAGATAAAAGGAAAAAAAGAGGGAAAAAGTAGAGAAAAAAACAAATAAAAAAAAGAGAATGAATGAAAAAAAAAAAAAAAAAGAAAAAAAAAAAGATAACATGAAATAAAAGAAAATAGGAATTAAAAAAAAAAAAAAAAAAATCAGACTCCATCCACCATCCGTATTCTTTCCCGCCACATTTGCCTCTCCATCGCCATACTTTCTCCAATTCCAAGAAATCGCATATCATTTTCAATCATCTTTATCCAAGTTTTCTTGGGTCTTCCTCTACCTTTCACAACATTACTTGCTCCCCAACTTTCTAGCCTCCTCACTGGGGCATCAATAGGTCTTCTTCTCACATGACCAAACCATCGTAATCGATTCTCCATCATCTTGTCTTCTATAGACGCAACTCTTACCTTCTCTCTGATCACCTCATTTCTGAGCCGATCCTTTTTTGTATGACCACACATCCATCGTAGCATACGCATCTGCCACATTCATCTTTTGAACGTGACAACTGTTTCTGACCAACACTCGGTGCCATATAACTTAAGCAGCCTAATTGCCGTGCGGTAAAATTTACCCTTTAATCTATGAGGCATGCCGGATCACATAAAACCCTGTGGCACTCTTTCACTTCAACCACCCCGCCTTTATTGTGAGCCACATCGCCATCTAGCTCTCCATCCTTTTGGATAATAGATCCAAGATACCGAAAGAATGTGGATCCATGAACAACTTTCCCATCAAATGTGATCATCCCGCCTCTCTATCCTTTGTTTCGCTAAACCTACACTCCATATATTGATCTTACTTACGCTCGGCTAAAGCCTCGAGCTTCCAAAGTATCCTCCAAAGTTCCAATTTACATTTGCACTCCAACCTTCGTTTCATCAATCAACACAATATCATCTGCGAACATCATACACCACGGACGTCATTTTGAATTTCTCTTGTCAATTCGTCCATGACTATGGCAAAGAGAAAAGGACTAAGAGCAGATCCTTGATGCACCCCAATCGTAATAGGGAATTCTTGTCCTCCCAACATTAGTACGTACACTTGTACTAGCTCCCTCATACATGTCCTTTATAATGTCAATATATTTCCGCGATACACCCTTCTTTGCTAAGGCCCACCAAAGTACTTCTCTTGGTACTTTATCATACGCCTTCTCTAAATCAATAAAAACCATATGCATCTTTCTTTTTATCTCGATAATGTTCCATCAATCAGGATAAGATAAATTGCTTCCATGGTCGATCTTCCGAGCATAAATCAACCGATTTTACGTTATCTTCACACATTTCGATCCTTTGTTCAATCACTCGTTCCCACAACTTCATGGTATGACTCATTAGTTTAATTCCGCGATAATTAGAACAATCTTGAACATCACCTTTGTTCTTATACAAAGGGACGAGAATACTTTTCCTCCATCGACGGCATCTTATTGCTTCTCCAATCTTATTGAAAAGCATAGTTACCCATTCGATCCCTCTCCCCCAAACACCTCCAAACTTCAATAGGTATACCATCTGGTCCTTGTGCTTTCTTTGACCCCATCTTCTTCAATGCAATTGTCACTTCACCCTTTTGGATTCTTCTCTTAAACTCTCGGTTAACCATACTTGAGGGGATGTTTAAATTCCCAATATCTTGTTCTTGATGGCCATTGAATAGGGTATCAAAGTATGACCTCCATCTCTCTTTTATCTCTTTATCTTGAACCAAAACTCTTTGGTCGATTATCTTTACACATTTAACTTTTCCAATATCTCGCGTCTTCTTCTCTCTCATTCGAGCAAGTTTATAGATATCTTTTTCCCCTTCTTTAGTATCTAATCTTGCATATAATTCTTGATTGACCTTTGATCGGGCATTTCGCACTGCCTTTTTAGCTTCTGTTCGAGCTTTCTTGTACTTCTCATAATTCTCATCGCTCGAGCATTTACCCAGTACCTTATAACATTCACGTTTGGTCTTTATCGCTTGCTTAACTTCATCATTCCACCAAGATGTGTCCTTACTTGATGGTCTGTTTCCTTTAGATTCTCCTAGTACTTCTTTTGCAACTTCCTTTATGTTGTGTTCCAACAAGTTCCACATCGAATCTATATCCATCTCCGTGCAATCAGACCAAATACCACTATCGCAATCTTAGCCACAAAAGTATGTCGACTCTCCCTTGGAGCTTCCACCACTTAATTCGAGGGTCAACTTGTGGTCTTCTCTTTCTTAAGTGCCTCTTACCTCGAAAGTCAAGCACCACAACCCTATCTTGTGTTGCGGCACTCTCCGGGTATTACCTTGCAATTAGTAAAACTTTTCCTCCAAACATTCCTTACTAAAAAGAAATCAATCGACTTGCATTACCTCCGTTTCTATATGTCACCAAATGAGAGTCCCTTTTCTCGAACCAAGTGTTCATAATACCCAAGTCATGAGCTAATGCGAAATCCAATATATCATTTCTGCTTCATTCTGTCCCCCAAAACCAAAGCCACCATGAATGCTCTCAAAGCCATCTCTGCTAACACCGACATGCCCATTGAGGTCACCACCAATGATCAATTTCTCACCCATAGAATTCGTTCGACAACCTCTTCCAAATCTTCCCAAAATTCTTGTTTGATCGATGCATCGATCCTACTTGTGGTGCATAAGCACTTATGATAGTTAGAAACTCATCCCTTATCACAAGCTTAATACTCATTATTCTATCGCTCTTTCTTGACACTTCCACCACATCATCAATGAATTCTTTATCAATGACGATACCCACTCCATTTCTACTTCTATCCTTTCCAGTACCAAAGCTTGTAACCCCAAGGAGCTAACACTCTTGCCTTCTCGCCAACCCACTTAGTCTCTTGTAGACACATTATGTGAATTCTCCTCCTTTTCATAACCTCCCCACTTCGCCGATCTCCCGTCAAAGAACCAACGTTCCAAGTTCCAAACCGCACCTTACTACCCTTACTAGCCGCAAGAACTAACTTCTCTGTCTGTCCCGTCCACGCTGCAAGGATTCTTGCACATTTGACACCACACCCATACTTCGAGGTGGCGCGCCGCTTCCGGGCGACGACCTAGCAACCCTTGCATATTTTCCACTACACCCGGGCCTATGAAGTGTAGCGCATCCTTGCTCATTTGACACCACCCTCAGATGTAAAGGTGGCGCGCCGCTTCTGGGCGACGACCTAGCAACCCTCGCATACTTATCACTGCACCCGGGCCTATGAAATGCAGCGCGTCGCTTCTGAGGAGACGCCCCAACGATTTTCAATGTTTGATTCATGTCCATGGAATGTGACGAGTTTTACGCTGGCTGCCACTAACCTACCGCAACCCTCCTCTTTTATCCGGGCTTGGGACCGGCAATGGATGTCAAGAAGACACCCACAGGCAGAGTTATATACCATTTATAGAATACAAAAATGGCAGATATAGCATTTGGTAAAATACAAAGGATTAAGAGTTCTTAAAACTAGACTTCCTAAAACAGTTACATAAAGAGGTGCATTTAGACAAGTGGAGTACCGTCCCTAACGAAATTGTGTTACCAATAAAAAAACTTAACAGTTTAACTTTGATGTCCACCAAAATGACAAATGATAAATAGAATCTTATAAAGGTTGAAAAGCTGTGGTGGGGTTGGGGGGTGGGGGAGGGGGGGGGGGAGCACACCTTTTTCTGGAGTTCTAGGCTTAGCTTGTGTTTAATGGATATAGTTTAAGGAATTTTAACCAGGATCAGGATCCATAAGTTCTACATTGAGAACTCTTGCTATCATGTTTGTTGGCTTTGAAAGCTAGAGCCTTCGGTGTCCATAAAGTTATTAAGAGTTCATACCTTGTGTTTTCTGCAATGTTCTGTTGTGTGTTGCGGCGTCAAAAGCTGACTTGATGTCATACGACATCAAATCAGCCTTTTCTGCTCACGGGCCAGTCCATGTACCTATATTATGCTCTTTTCAAAGCTTTCATATGCCATGGCGATCTACTATCTAAGAAGACACTATGGCATGATATTAGGTTGTCTTTTAACTATCCCATTCATTATAACTAATTTTTTGATTACTTTCATTATCATGTTAATTCATAATCAATTTAAAATATGGCTCTGGTTGTTGCAAAAGGAAATAATCTCAATCATAACAGCAGCAAATTAGGACCACTTACATAACCTAGCGATGGCATTATCTGCAGTAATCTACTCAATGATGATAGACCTGCGACGTCGTCGTATTGTATCTTGTCTGTAAAACTTATTAAAAGTTGCCTGATTTTGAGTTGAAAGCTCCATTGCCCTTTTGTTTGGTAACGCATCTATCCATGAGTTCTATTCCTTTTGTATAATGGGATTTTTTTGTCTATCAGTCTCGTATAAAAAAGATCATGCAAGCTGATGAGGATGTTGGGAAGATTGCAATGGCTGTGCCTGTTTTAGTCTGTAAGTATCAACTTCCTGTTGGACTATCAATATCAATTCTCTTGATGTGTCATTAAATCTTGATTTGGTTGCTCTTCTAACATGTCAATACAGCTAAAGCATTGGAGTTATTTCTCCAGGATCTTTGTGATCGCACATATGACATAACGGTCCAGAGAGGGGCAAAAACTGTTAATTCTTTGCATTTGTGAGTGGAGATCCATCTTAACTCTTTCTTATATCATTACCTATTTAACTTCATTCTTTGATTGTTAATCCTAATATTAACAACCTGGTATGGTGACTATGGTCTAATAGTTCTAGGAACTCTAGAGGACTTACGTAACTGTGTGATGCGCGATCTGTTTCCTGCTTTGGATGCCATTGTTGCTGGTTTTGCATTGAGTTTCCACTTAGATCTGATATTGTGTTGTTTAACTTGTGTGGCCTGCATGCAGTTGTTACAAGTACACAGTGATGATTTGGAGTTCTCATCTCTCTCTCTCTCTCTCTCTCTCTCTCTCTCTCTCTCTCTCTCTCTCTCTCTCTCTCTCTCTCCCTCTCTCCCTCTCCCTCCCTCCCTCCCTCCCTCCCTCCCTCGTTGCCTTTTTTCTTGGCATAATGTTGCTTCATGTGCTTTTGATGTTTTTAATAAGACAAATTCACAGCCCATAATTAATCTTTGCTAAAGTTTTCCTGTCAATATATTTGATGTCTCTCCCTCTTTAAGCAAAAAATATTTGTCATGCAGTTCTTCACCTTATAGTTTAAAGCATTACGTCCAACCAACATGAAAAAAAAATGAATATTGCAATTAAGAATTACCTATTTTCTATATAGAAATTATTAGCTGGAGGTTTGGTTCAGTTAAGTTCATTTTTGTGTAGTTATAAATAGACTTGCGGAGTATATAGTTCAAACGGAATATATTTTAGGAGAACCTATTTCATTTCTCTTTCAAATAAAAAATATGAGCTGAAACAGTCGTGTTTCAGAAATACTATATTGTCAGCTGCACCTAACTCTCTCTCTCCCTCTCTCTCTCTCTCTCTCTCTATCTCTCTCTATATATATATGCAGAAAGCATTGCGTACACAGTTATAATGTGTTTGACTTTTTGAGGGAGGTTGTCAGCAAGGTTCCTGATTATGGTAATTCTGATAGCGCAGTTGACACTCCAAAAAGAAGGTCTGATTACTTTTGACGACTGGCTTCTCTTCTCCTACTGAATTGCACTTATTGTGCTCGGATGGAGTATTAAGATGAGTTGGTGACTGTATTGACAGGAAAGTTGCAGCCAGTGAATCACTTGACAGTGATGACGACTCCAAAAAGAGCAGTATGGTATGATTCTCTAACTTGAGAATTCTTGTTAGTTCTGAATCTGTAAAAAAACCTGGTTTGGAAATCGAGCTCGTTATATTTGTGAAGTAAGTATAAACTTTATAACTCACTACGAGAAACCCCTTAGTGGATTTGGTAGTTTATTGAGGGTATAAATGTTTACTGCTTGCTTAATGATCGATTTCAGAAGAAAAGTCACTTTTTTTTTTAAACTCCAGCAGCAAGAAACATTGCATTCAAGTAGTAGCGTTGGCAGGGGAAGAGGAAGAGGTAGGAGCAGAGGACGTGGGCGTGCCAGCAGAGCAACAGAAAGAGAATCCCCTACCCCTCGACATGATGAGATGGAGTCTACTGCTTGTGAGCAAAGCATTAAACAAATCTCAAGTCCAATGGATAATATCTCGCGAGCATCAAACGTGAGCCCCATTAAAGTCGCTCCAGATGAAAGTTTTGATAAAATGATAGATGGTACTGCACCACCTGATGTTGAAGGCGAAGAATGTTCTGAAATGGGCAGAATGGCCATCGATCCTATTCATCTTGCACAACTTAGTACAAGGCTGGATGAAGCAGATGGAGAGGAAGATTATGATGAAGAAGGTTAGATTAATTAGTATATAATGAAGCCTGTATTATTAGAAATAGCTGCTGAATGAAGATGAGGCATCAACAGGTCATCTATATGTATTGTGTTCCTCTCGGTTCCAGATGTGTTGTTATTATGCATTTGCTGTAGTTTTACACATCTTATAGCTGCTGTGTAATATCTCTACCATACCCAAGCTCTCACTATCAAAACATTTACCTGTGCATTTATCTTACTCGGTTTTAAGTTGTTTTTAGCTGTGTAATTTTTAGCATGAAATAATTACATAATCTAGGTTTTTGTTACCTATAAGAAAACCCAACTGACTTAAATAGTTTGATTTTGTGTTGCGTTTTGCTTCAACTTCTAGTTGATAAGATGGAATTTGCTGACGTCATTATATATTTTACAAATATTGCCCTTGATTTATCATTTTTTGTTTGGTTATTTGAAAAGTTGAGGATGTAACTATTGAAAAGATTAGGAGTTGAAGATTACTTTAATATGTTTAGAAAAGTTGACGGATGTGATTGTAAAAATATTTGTTGATGTTAACAATTGTCGACAGTTCTACGAATGGTGAAACTGTGGTTTTTGTGATTTTCATGAGACTTTTTTTTTCCGTTTCCTGCAAATCACCTTCTACAACAAGTTGTTTGAACGCGGAATTGAAATGTTAGTAGTGTCTTCGCCATCACTAGGCCTCCAGCTAAAGTAGTTTGAACGCGGAATTGAAATGTTAGTAGTGTCTACTATTAGATTGGTACGGGTATGACGTTTAATTTTGGGCAGAATGTGTTTATCACCAAGTTTGCCACATCTAAATCTACAAACTGGAGTTTACTGTTTCTTTCATTGGTCTATATGGTTCTTGCTGACCACAGGATCAAACCCATGAAGATGTGTATTTATCATATGGTGCCAAAGTTGTTTGGTATTGTCCATCAATTTCACTTCGGCGATGACAATGTCGTCGAGTTATAAATCTGTATTTGATGATGTTATCTATGATGTGCCTTTAGCTGATGAAGATGGTTTTGATAAGCCTCCTATATTTGATGATTATCGGACACCCTTCGACAAAGATCTGGTGGCGTTTATTAAATTTTAGGTATGGCCCATCTGCATGTTTTGGTATAGTTCCTGATGCTCTTGAGGGATACATTAGTTTTCTCTACTGTCTAGGCTTATGCAGTCTGATAGTTTGCTAGACATGTTGCCAGTTGTTATGGGTAGTTATGGTGCCTTGGCTAGTGATAAACATATTTACAAGCATGGTGATTCACATGTAGCGTACTCTATTTTCACAAGTCCTACAATTCGTTGTGATACATTTCAAGGTTAACATTCTCCAATAGAGAGAGAATGATGGAGATAATTATGGAATACATATTTTAATATTGGAGTAATTATCTTGCAGTATATTTATTATTTGTTTGATTTGATTTGATTTGTTTCACCATTTTATATTGTTATATTGTCATAGACTCCAGTATAATTAGAATATTTTTTTCTTGTTCACCATTTTTTTATTATAAATAAATAATTCATGATTGTTATTAGAGGTGAAACATTGATAAATAAAATTTGAAATTTCCCTTTGTACTTCTTAATGCTGGTGATCAGTGGCGGATCCACGTAAGGGTAAAAGGGGTCAATTGACCCCTTGAAGACAAAAATATATTAAAATAAAAAAAGATTAAAGACAAATCATACTAAAAATAAGTGATATTTTTATTTCTTTCAGTCAATCTGCTACTTCCTTTTGTTTCATATAGAAAGAAATAATTTTAGGTCTTGTTTTCTCTAAAAAAACTTCTCCTGTAAATTTTGCATAAGTTTTAAGTGCTATATTAAATCCAACGCAAAAATACAAAGAATAATTGCATGTTTGCAAACATAATTGCATGTTTGCACAGAGAATAGTTGAGCTTGAAAAATAAGCAAACATATACAATATATATATCAAGCCGATTGCAACTAAATTGGAGAGCGAATGAATGATTAAAAAATTATTTAACTTGTGGTTGGACGATAGTTTGAATATGTGGCAATTGACTTTTATTATTGATTTTGTTAATGTTTATGGATGAAACTATAATTTTTTTATCTTTTTAATATTTTACTTTATAAAAATTTTCAAAACATTTGTTTTGTCCCCATGACCTCATAATTCTGGATCCGCCACTGCTGGTGATGGAGGAGATATGAATGTGTTCCTGCTTGACACGCAAGTGTGGCTGGTGCTGGACCGAGTGGAGTTGAGAAAAAGATGATGATTCGCAAGCTAATTTGCGGATGCTGATTTTTTTTTTTTTTTGAATATTTGTTGTTTGATGGATGTTGCATCACTTCCAATTCTACCGGGATAATCACAGTACTGTGAAGCTCATATCTGACCAGCTCATATCTGACCAGCTCATATCTGACCTATCAAGCTAGTTGAGAGGTAAAATTTGTTTTTTAACAAAAGCTTGCAATTTAAATATAAAGAAAATTTCACTGAATTTCACAAACAATTTCGAAAAAAAATACATAAAAACTTCAGATAATTTGCAATCACAAGTTATACAAATTTAACACAAACGAAAAGAATTTACAAACATGAGTGTCAACGCCTGACACTTTTATTTGGAAAATGTAACCTCACAATATCGGTTACAATGCCTATATGCCAAAAAAACAAAAAGAATCCGTAACGTCAAAGTCGCATCCAATATATATATATATATATATATATGCAGTACCAATATTAGATGCAGTACTTTACAGTATTAATTTATGCATGAGTTTTGTACTAATTATGCAAGAAATATATGCATTTCGTGCATCAAAATTTCAATGCATTAAAATATGCAATATATTTGATGCATATAATCTAATATTTTAATACATCGATATTTTGATGCATGTATTGCATATTTTAATGCATTGAAATTTTGATGTACGAAATGCATATATTTCATGCATAATTATTACAAAACTCAGGCATAAATTAGTACTGTAAAGTACTGCATCTAATATTGGTACTGCATAGAACGCGCCACTATATATATATATATATATATATATATATATATATATATATATATATAGTAGAGTTATATTAAATACCAAACTTTTCTTACATACCAAGGGACTCATCCCCACAATCCATCCAAAAAGAAATCAATGGTTGAGATTAAAAGCATTTAATATTTCACATATTTTTTATAATTTAAATATCTCTTAAACCGTTAATCGTTAAGCGAAAATAATTACACCATCGCGACGAGCATTTAATTATCTTTCTATACGGGCACTTTGATATACTTTCGACAAAAAAAAAATTTGTTGTTTTTTTCACGTTTTTTTTGTGGCCGAAAAAATCATATGTGATATATCATATATGATATTACTGTTTAAGGAGAAAGTAAAGACAGCAAATCAATTGTATTGATAACAATGAATAGAGGGGCCTTTATATAGGCATTACAATGAGAGTCCTTTCATACATAGGATTCCTAGTTAAGGTAAGACATCTAACAGGATCCTACTACTTATGGAAGAGTTTAGAACCTTCCATAACTCTATCCCCCTACAACCAGTATTAGGTAAGACACCAATAAGGGAAGGATTTCCCAGAACACTCCCCCTGTGTCGAACACTAATACTAACATGGTGCATAAGGTGTTGCCTCGGTAAAAAACCTTTCCAAGTCAAATAAAACCCCGTGGGAAAAACAAAGACTTGGTGAGGAAAAAGAGCACAACACACCAACTACAAATGTCAGAATCATGTGAAGTATACTCCCCCTGAGGTATACATGACAGCTCATTCCGTCGAGCTATCATTAGTTGAGCTCGGATAATCGACACATGCCGATGCTTCTCACATGTTTCTCAAATGTAGATTTCGGCAGAGACTTAGTGAACAAGTCTTCGATATTCTCATCGGAACTCACTTGTTTCACTTCGATATTCAAAGAATTTATCTTTGCCGATTATAAAAGAACTTCGGCGCAATATGCTTGGTATTGTCACCCTTTATGAAACCTAACTTCATCTGCTCAATGCATGCCGCATTGTCCTCAAAGATGCAAGTAGGGGTTGTTGTAGTGGGATCTAATCCACACGTTCCTCGTATCTGGTCTATGACTGACCGGAGCCAAATGCACTCCCTTACGGATTCGTGCAATGCAATTATCTCTGCATGGTTCGAGGAAGTAGCAACCAGGGTCTGCTTGGTAGATCGCCAAGATATCGCCGTATTCCCAACGGTGAACACATAACCAGTTTGGGAACGTCTTTTATGCGGGTCAGAGAGATAACCAGCATCAGTAAATCCAACTAACGTGTCGTTAGGATTCTCTGCATAAGGGGTAAGCTTGCTCGCATTAGCACTTCTGGTAGTCAAGCTACCATGCTTAGCTGCAATACCAGAGGAAGATCGACGGTCGGTATGCATCGTCTTAACCTCAACAGTTCCTTTCGGAATATCGCTCTCTCTTGCATAGGGAAAGAACAATCCAAGGTCACTGGAGCCTTTCAAGTATCGAAAGATGTATTTTACTCCATTCCAATGCCTTATCGTGGGAGCGAAGCTAAATCTCGCTAACAGATTCACAGAGAATGCGATGTTTGGACGAGTACATTGAGCCAGATACAACAACGCACCGATTGCGCTAAGGTACGGTGTTTCTGCTCCAAGGACCTCTTCATCCTCCTCTTTGGGACGAAACGGATCCTTGTTTATTTCCAGACTTTGACCAATCATGGGGGTAGCAAGAGGATGTGTCGTGTCCATACTAAATCGCCTGAGCATTTTGTGGACATAGACAGACTGATGAATGAGTATGCCATCATCTCGATGTTCTAGCTCTAAGCCCAAGCAGAATCGAGTCCTCCCCAGGTCTTTCATCTCGAATTCGGATTTAAGGTAGCGGGCCGTTTCATTGACCTCATCTATGGTACCAATAACATTCATGTCATCTACATAGACGGCTACAATCACGAATCCTGTATCTGTTCTTTTCACGAAAATGCATGGACAAATGTCACTGTTCTCGTATCCCTTCCCAACCAAGTATTCACTTAGGCGGTTGTACCACATCCTTCCGGATTGTTTCAACCCATACAGTGAACGACGCAATTTCACAGCGTAAGCGCTCCGTGGTTTAGAGTTACTTGATTTGGGCAATGAAATCCCTTCGGGGACTTTCATATAGATATCCGTATCTAGATCCCCATAAAGATACGCTGTAACCACATCCATAAGCTGCATGTTTAGTTTTTCAGACACTACCAAACTGACTAAGTAGCGGAAAGTGATGATGTCCATAACGGGAGAATACGTCTCCTCGTAGTCAATGCCAGGGCGCTGCGAGAAGCCTTGGGCAACTAGTCTCACTTTCTAACGCATGACCTCATCCTTATCATTGCGTTTACGAACAAAGACCCACTTATGTCCAACTGGTTTAACGCCCACGAGTATTGGCTCGATACGGCCAAATACCTCACGTTTAGCCATTGAGTCTAGTTCAGCCTGCATTGCATCTTTCCATTTCGGCCAATCGGCTCGTTGTTGACATTCAGCAACCGATTGCGGCTCAGCGTCGTCGTCTTCAATAATTTCTTGAGCGATGGAGTAGGCAAAAGCATCATCGACTAGCGTGGACGACCTGTCCAATAGTACATATTCACTCGTACATTGCATCGAGATTTCTTTATTCTCTGACATCAACAAAGTTTCCGACGCGTCCGTCGATTGTTCCATTGTTGATTCGAGGACATATCCATAGTCAGAGATAATCTCGTGTGACGGAGTCACTGTGTCGATGATGAGAGGATTTTGTGCCTCTGTTCCTCTTCTCTTTCGAGGTTCGGTATCCTTTCTACCCACTGGCCTCCCCCTCTTTCGAGCAGGGATAAGAGCAGCCGAAGCAGCCGTCCCACCACTAAGGTTGATGCTGGGGGCATCATTCCTTTGGGCGGCTGAACCTTGCCCTATAACTGGGACTTCTAGCTCGGATTGAGCTGTGCGAGGATCTTGATGAGGCAAGGAGGGAGCACACCAGACAATTTCCTGGCGTTCAACTGGAATCGGTCGATTCATCTCTCCCCCTAACGACGGGAAGTTTGTCTCATCAAAGTGACAGTCTGCAAATCTTGCAGTGAACAGATCTCCTGTCAAAGGTTCCAAATAGCGGACAATTTTAGGCGATTCATAGCCAACATATATACCTAATCGTCTTTGCGGACCCATTTTAGTACGCTGTGGAGGCGTAATTGGCACATAGACTGCACAACCAAAAATACGTAAGTGTGAAATATCAGGCTCATATCCAGTTACCAACTGGTACGCACTAAACGGTTGATTGGCAGTGGGTCGAAAGCGAATAAGTATAGCCGCATGAAAAATTTCATAACCCCAAGCAGAAATCGGCAAGTTGGTGCGCAATACCAATGCTCGGGCGATAAGCTGTAACTGCTTAATCATAGCCTCGGCAAGGCCATTCTGCGAATGAATATGGGGGACGGGATGTTCAACTTCAATCCCAATCGACATGCAATAGTCATCAAAAGACTTTGACGTAAACTCACCAGCATTGTCCAATCTTAATGACGAGATTGGGAAGTCGGGGTGGTTAGCCCGTAACTTGATGATTTGTGCTAGGAGTTTAGCAAATGCAGCATTTCTTGTGGATAGCAGAGCGACGTGTGACCATCGCGTCGATGCATCAACCAGAACCATAAAGTATCTAAATGGTCCGCACTCTGGCTGAATAGGTCCACAAATGTCCCCTTGAATTCATTGTAAGAAGCGAATATTTTGTGTTGAGTCTTTAGCAAAGGACGGAGAGGGTATCAACTTTTCTAGTGAACAGGCTTTGCAAAACGATTTATGGGCATTAGAAATTGCCACGGAAGCCTCGGGATTTACGAGAGATGCACCGTCAACCTTATCAGGGCGTGCGATCTTTAGTCCCGGTGATACGGTATCAAGCTCACTCACATCAATGTCGATATCGAGTGGTGCTTTCAATCATTTTCTAGACTTGAAAAACGGATGACCATGTGAGTTTTTCAAAATGCGAATCATCATGTCGCGTCCAGGGTGACCGAGTCGGTCATGCCATAGTTGGTATGCTTCGGAATCACACAGTTCGTGACTCACAGCATAGGATTCAATAACCCTTTGTAGTCTGGTATAAACCACTACTTAGACTCATAAGTTTCTCGAGAACGCGGCGTCTTCCGCATTCTGCCAGAGTAACACACAAAAATTCTGTCCCATTCTCACAATGTGTATCAAGGTGATAACCGTTGACACGGATGTCCCTAAAACTTAGCAAGGTTCAGTTTGCTCTTGGGGCATAGAGAGCATTTGTGACATTAATATGCGTACCATTAGGTAGCAAGAAATGAGCAGGTCCCCTCCCTTGGATTACTTGGTAGGAACCAATCATTGTTGTCACTCAGGATATATATGGCACAATATCCTTAAATAATTGCCTATTCCGAAGAATAGTGTGGGTTGTTCCACTATCAGCAAGGCACTCAATTTCGCCACGAGACATCTACAATGAGACATGAAACTCGATTATTCTTGTGATGATAGACATAGCGAAAACTCATTAAATTCGAGTTTGGAGAAATTCGACCAAGTTGGTTAGGATCAAAGTTAGCACAATCGCTGGAAATAATTTCCGCGCAGCTTGACCTTTGTTCACTAAAACAACAATAATTCTTTGTTAAGAAGGCTATGGACGAACGGTCAGTTGTTCTGGAAACTAAACTTCCGTATCTTTCTGTCCATAGGTCGTGCACTTTCTGGATCATTAAACTCATATCTCAGTGCTCGTTTCAAGTTGCTATTTTGGTATTTCCCTATTGTTGAGTGATAGAGCAAGGTTGAAGCCTTTTTCAAAGGCATTATTGTTGATACAATACTATAGCAATATGGCCATAGGAGCGTTTAAATACTTCAAAACGCATCGTGGTGTTCGATTTATATCTCGGCTAATGATCCTTTCGGTAACTCCAACTTGGTAGACTTGCAGAGAAAGTAGGAATGTCGGTACAGCTAGGGCTGTTTAAAACCACTGATTCCGTTTGAACTTTCAAAGCATAAACAAATACCAATGAGGATGCGCCTAGTCTTGATCAAAAGTTTTGATGAAATCCACCAATGTATCAAATTTAACCAAGCAATTCATTACTGAGCAATTGTTTTGTGATAAACCAAACATGCTTTCGAAGGGAAAAAATAAAATTCATCTTTGCACAATCACAGCAATTAAAAGAATTTTATTCATCATGGCCAACTTTATTACATTCATGAAAATCCAAAGTAGTTCTCGAAAACTAGAAACAAGACAAAACATAACCAAAGCGTAAAACTAGTCAAACTACAATGATCTAGTCAAGGTCGGCAACATCCATATGTTGGTCTTTGTCCACAATGGTGAGAGGAGGGATCTCAGTTGGGATCTCAGTATGGTTCACCTCCATATTCTCATTATCTTCCTCCATATAATTTGACTCTTGAGTCAAATATTGTTTATAGTGCTTGTAGTAAGCTTGGATGTTCTTTGGCGCTTTGCAATTGCGGTAAGTATGCTTCTTCGATACGCAAGTATAGCAATTCTGGCCTTCCTTTGGAGTGGTTCCAATCCCGGCGGCATGAGGCGGTCCACGTGGTTGGGTTCCACTTGGTCCCGTGGCCAAGCCATCTTGCCTCTTCCACACATTGGAACGACGACCTCGTCTTTTCCCTCGCTTTCTCGAGTCATGCACCCGTGGTGCTTGCAAAAACTGAGTAGCGTTGCCTTTTCTATTTTGTCGTGGTGCTTTCCTGTGGGTAGCCTGATTCACTTCCGGAATCGGCTTCGTACCAGCTGGGCGCGCATTGCTATTGAGAATAATCTCATGGTGCCTTTCTTTTTTCGCGAGGTGGGAGATAAGGTCACTAAAATTTTTAATTCTCCCTTCCTCATAGGCAACGCGCAGCTGATGAGCAATCACACTTGCTCCCACGGGAAACGTGTTAAGAGTCTTCTCGATCAAATCTTGATCAGACTTCTTGACACCACAAAAACCAAGATCAGTGCAAAGATCGAGGATGGCTTGATTATAAGCCTCCACATTCGCATAATCCAAAAATCGGATTTGCTCCCACTGAAGTTGCAATTCGGGGAAGCGCTGATCATGCACATTATTAAATCGTTGTTCGAGTGTATCCCATAGTTCTTTGGGGGTTTGCAAATTCATATAACACTTTTTCAGCAACGGATGTATATGCCTACGCAAGTACATCAGTGCATTAGCCTTGGTTTCCTCGCTCGGTTCTTGAGCGGTAGGCTCGTTAGAGGGAAAGATGGTGGTGGTAAATCTCTTACCGACGAACGACAACCGAACGTCTGAGACCCACCTATGGTACTCCTTACCAGCATGGTCAAGGATGTCGAACTCCGGATGAACATTGGAGCTTTGTGCCATCTACAAGATATAAACAAGAGGAAGTTAGTCTTGTTGGATTTTCAGTGACAATGTAAATGGTCACAATCGATGCTTTTAAAAGCGTGTAACATAACCGTTACTCGATGTACTTCCCTTAATTTTTTTTTTAGTAAAGTCGACAAAAACGGCGATATTAGACCGCACCCAGATACGTGGTGTATGCAACAACCACAAGTATTGACTGTTCAACAATTCTGTGACTCCCCCAGGACCGTCACACAGTTTTCTTTGACACGCAGAGATACGGACTTCTCTCGCGGTCTCATCCACCGCAAAGTAGCGTGGGAGATAAAGAACCCAATGACCCATGCCCCAAAAGAAAAATTCCCAAAAGGAGAGAATTGAAATAGGGACAAGTCAGATAATTACCTCGCTAATAAAATTAGGCACGTGCTGAATTTGTGGTGTGCTTCGATCTACCGGTTGGTACTCGATGCGACGACGTGAAACTAGAGGCGCAATTTTGGCGGCTTCCGAAGATAAGTTGATATTCGGGTTTTGGTCCGAGGTTCAGAACCGGGTCGGACTTGGCTAAGCCGAGCCGGGCGGCGGTGGTCGTGACGGTCGGGCGCGGTGGCGGTCGGAGGTGATGTTCCATTGACTGGATCGGCGCGCTTCCTTACCGAGCTGGTCCGGCGGCGGGCGGGCGGCCGGGCGATAGTGCTCGGCGGGCGCGATCGGGCGATGGCGGCGGTAATGGCCGGGCAGCGCAAAGCGGATGGGCAGCGGTGGTGACTGGGCAATGGCGAGCGATGGCAAGCGGCGGTCAGCGCGCGATCGTAATGGCCAGCGTGCAGCTGGCCGCCGATTTTTTCTTCTTTTTTTTCGTTCGAGCTACGTGCTGATAACGTGTTTAAGGAGAAAGTAAAGACAGCAAATCAATTGTATTGATAACAATGAATAGAGGGGCCTTTATATAGGCATTACAATGAGAGTCCTTCCATACAGAGGTGTTGGGAAAACAAGAACCCTGTATCGAAATAGCCGGGATATCCAATCCCTGTATCGAATGGTATTTGATAAAGAGGTTTTGACATATATGCCAATCTGCATACAGTAAAGGAAACTGTATCGAAGCATTGAGGCATTATCCTGTATCGAAGACCTGCCTCGAATCAGCATATTGTGAAGCCCTTAAGTACAGCAAGAAGTATTATAAAAGACCAAGTATGGAAACTGTCTCGAAACTCAAATACAGTTATCTTCCATACAGCTCACAACAGGTCAAAGAAATCTCCAGAAGTCAAGTCCCGTTGAATAAAGAAGTATTTAAATACTCAAGGATAAAATATTTAAATACTGTCAGTCAACAAATCTTCAAATCCCGCTAAATCCGGATCGTGCTATAATCCCGTTGGAACGAAATCTCACTCAAACGGATACATCTCAACGGATATATATATTTAAGAGACTATATATGTCTCATCTTGTCATTGAAGATCAGTCACCAAAAACCCAATCTATCGAAATTATTATCAGAGCAAAACATATCTCCAAAGCTTACTGCAACTCAGATCAAAAGAGATATACAGTGCTCATCATTCTGAACAACACTTCATCAGCTGAAAGCTCTTAAAGTCAAAGTTGTTGTTCACCATCTGTTCTATACTTTGAACAAACAGCCCTGTGTGGACTGAACAATTTGTGCTTCTCCGGAACTGTGTGTGAAGGATTTGCATTGAAGAAGACGAAGCTTCAGAACTGTGTGTGAAGAAGCAAGTCAAAACATTAGCTCAAAACCAATGTGTGTGAACGATTGAAGCTAAGATCTTTATATCAATCTGTGTGAACGATATATTGATTGTGTGTGTTGTTATAATTACGTAGTTGTGTACGTAGTAATTATAATAAACTTTTTACTCCTGTGTGGAGGACCAGTAGACGTAGAGGGGTTTACCTCGAACCATTTTAATTACTGTGTTATTTACATTCAGCCTTTACTGTTTTAATTACTGTGATTAATTAAGTATACTCTATACATTTAGTTGCTGTATCCACAGCAACCTACTGTATACAAGACTTCCGCTACGCACTCAGATTTAAAATCCATACAGTTTGTTGTTTAAACTATTTCCCAAACTGTATCCAGTATACTTAGTGGCCAACAAGTGGTATCGGAGCGGTTGATTCTAAAAAGAATCAGTCGTATTTTTAACCGAATCAGATCCAAATCACTTATTTTCAAAACAGTCTCTTTCATTCCTGTATTATCACATGGATACTTCTATGATTAACAAAGTCCCTATGTTCTCTATTAACGAATTTGACGACTAGAGAATTAGAATGGAGGCTCATCTTGCAGCAATGCACGAAGAGATGATTTTTGTTATACAGGATGGTCCTATCAAAATCATGAAGGTGAACACGGCCGCAAGGACTGAAGGCCAAGCCCATGCTGAGATGCTCGAGAAGGATCGCGAGCAATGGACCACAGATGAAAGAAAGCGAGCAAACCTTGACAACGTAGCTAAGAACGCATTATTTGTCACTCTTGACAAAGGCACGTTCTCAAAGGTAAAGAGCTGCAAAACAGCCAAAGAAATCTGGGATAAACTCAAGTTGATTTGTGAGGGAACTGAGCTCTCAAAAGAAAACAAGATTTCAAAACTGACTCAAAGAATTTGAATCTTTTGAAATGAAACCAACTGAGACACTTGAGGAACTTGACCTCAGATTCACTGGCATTGTTGGTGAACTTGAAGCGTTGGGCAAAATTTATACCCAAAATGAGAAGAACTTAAAAATTTTCAGATCTCTCCCAGCCCGATGGGACATTAAGACCACAGCTATGCGTGTATCTTGTAATCTTAATGAAATATCTACTTTTGATCTCTTCTCTGACCTCAAAGCTTTTGAGTATGATATTGACAGAAGAGAGAAAGCTGAAGAATCTCCTTCAAAGGTCACAGCTCTAGCCACTGTATCGAACCGTCGACACAGCATGCCCAACTCGTCGAAACCTAGTCACAAGAATGCTGACAGTGACGACGACATCCTGTCTCAAGATGAAATGGCGCTTCTCATGCATAAATTCAAAAAGTTCATCAAACAGTCTGGAAAGACTCCCTACAGGCCCAAACCTGTCCACAAGGTAAGTACCGAAGCATCATCTGGTGATGCTAACCTGTGCTATAATTGCAGGAAACCAAGGCATTATGCAAATAAATGTCCTCATCCCAAAGTCCAAAGATTGCCGGAGGCCGAGCAACAAGAGAGAGATGAAAGAAGACGTGCTTGGAAAGACAAGCTCAAGGCCCTGATTGGAGAATCAGAAGCCTCCCCCACACCATCAAAATCAGCAGAATGTCTTCAGGTGGTCACTGAAAGTGATTCATCTGACGATGAGTTCGATGATAAAGCATATATGTGCTTTATGGCCAAAGACATTCCAGAAGGTGAAGACAGCGAGGATGAGGACATTCTAGAGGAGGATACCTGGTACTTTGATAGTGGATGCTCTCGACACATGACCGGAGATAGGAGAAAGCTATCAGATTTGGTAGAAGGTCGCGGTCCAAAAGTTTGTTTCGGTGATAAATCTAAAGGAAGAACAAGAGGGAAAGGAAACCTACTTGTCGGGAAATTCAAAGTCACCGATGTTGCATATGTTGAAGGCTTACAGTATAATCTACTTAGTATTAGCCAGTTCTGTGATAAACAGTTCTCAGTGAAGTTCTATATAGATCGCTGTAGAGTCAAGAACATCCAAACCAAGGAAGTTGTGCTTACAGGAAGCAGATCAGGTAATATGTATATTGCTGACTGGATGCCTATGAGCTCCTCAATTCCATGCTTTGTTGCCAAAGGCACTGCAGATCTTAGCTGGTTATGGCACAAGAGGATGTCTCACGTCAACTTCAATACAATCAACAAGCTCTCAAGATAGGGAATGGTTAGAGGTTTGCCAAATGTGTCATTCAAGAAGGACAGCATCTGCGGACCATGTCAGAAAGGCAAGCAAATCAAGTCAACCCTAAAGAGCAAATCCTACCTTTCAACCCAAAGAGTGTTGGAAATGCTACACATGGATCTCTACGGTCCTGTAGACCCAGTAAGTTTGGGAGGTAAGAAATACTGCATGGTTGTTGTTGATGATTATTCCAGGTATGCTTGGACGATCTTTCTTAGCAAGAAGAAGGAAACAACATCAAAGCTGCCCGAGCTCCTGAGAAAGTTGCAAAATGAAAAGGCATCGAGTATCGTGTGCATTCGTTCCGACAGAGGTACAGAATTTACTAACCGCTTTATAGAGCAATACTGTTCGGAGAATGGAATACAGCACGAATACTCAGCTGCCCGTACACCTCAACAAAATGGTGTTGCCGAGGGAAAGAATAGGACGTTGAAAGAAGCAACAAGGACAGTAAATTCTGATGAAGGAACCACAGCGTTTTTGGGGTGAAGCAACCAATACAGCATGCTACACTCAAAACCGCTGTATCGTCAACAAGCACCACAACAAAACAGCATATGAGGTATGGAACAACAAAACTCCGTTAGTTTCGTATTTCCACATTTTTGGATGCAGGTGTTATGTATTGAATAATGGGAAAGGGCAACTTAGAACCTTTGATGAGAAATCAGATGAAGGAATTTTCGTAGGATATTCCTCCGTCAGCAAAGCTTTCAGAATCTTTAATAAAAGGAAGCTGACGATCGAGGAATCAGTTCATGTAGTGTTTGACGAACCACACCATGACCCTACAGGAGTAGATGATATCACTCAGAACATTCACCATCTATCTATCTTGGATCCTCCAACTCCCATAGAACCTGTAGTTGATTTAGAAATCAACCCCGCAGCTGTAAGAATCGATGTGGATGAAGCCGACACTGTACAAGCTAAAGCTGTATCCACAGAATCTTTCGATACAGTACGGGATCCTGAATTAGAACCCGATCGAATATGGTTGAGAGATCACCCGCAAGAGCTGATCATTGGAAACATAAATGCTGGTGTTTCTACTCGTAGGAGAATACAGAGTACACAAGGAAATGTACTTTGTGTACAAGAAGAATCTGAGGCTGAGATATCACAGTTTCCTGAATGGAAATCTCAATCCAAGCTTAGAAGTGTAATACCCAGTATTTTTCTTTCCCTTGTATTTTCATTTTTGGTATATTTCTCGGTCATAGTGACCCTCGTGTACCTTTCAGTGTGCCCTTCCTGTCAACTGTTGAACTGTATTCTAGTTATTGTGGTGCGGAACCGCCGTTTCGGGGTTGCCGTGGATCCATTTCGTGCTATTGGTTCCCAAATATTGATTCCTATCGTTTTATTCTCTTTCCGGATCATTTTTATCATTTTGGGACCCAAAAGGGGGTGAGGGCCGCGGCACAAGATGTGTGTGCCACGGCACACAAATTTCTTCAGTTGTTGGCCAAACGAATCGTGTGCCGCGGCACACCCATCCGTGCCGCGGCACAATGCCAAGCTTGATGCCGCGGCACACCTATCCGGTCTTTGCGGCACACTCGTGTGACATCTGCGACCAAAACCCGCTCAGACGGTGCCGCGGCACACGCAGCTGCATGC
This sequence comes from Orobanche coerulescens, assembly GCA_033398695.1. NCBI lineage: Eukaryota > Viridiplantae > Streptophyta > Magnoliopsida > Lamiales > Orobanchaceae > Orobanche > Orobanche coerulescens. Next base: position 136,224,079 of record CM065811.1, on the reverse strand, counting down.
ACACCGCCGAACCACAGGAGTAAATTTTGGCACGTGCCGCGGCACACCTCACCAGGCCGCGGCACACAATGCGGTCAACCCCTATAATTGTGTCGTTTTGAGCGTCCATTGCTCATTTCTTTCTTCTTCTTCTGCAACGCGAGAGAGAGAGAGAGGGGGAGTTCTTCATCATTATTCATTGGGGGGTTGATTTTCATCATTTTTTTTCGATAGTGAAGCCCGGACAATCAATCCAACACGTGTTCTACGGATCTTAGTACTTGAATCTCCAAAGGTAATATTTCTTGAAACCCTCCCTTTTGGATAATTGGGGATTTTGGGGTTTTTGTCCGATTCTTTCCGTTTTGTTGATGGATTCTTGATGAATATGATTAATCTTGTTGATATCATTATTTTCCCTATGGATTCATGGTATATTTTCATAGTTTTGCGGAATCGAGAGGGTTTGGTTGTGGTCCGCCCTCGTTGTTATTTTGTGCGAATATACATGAATCGTAGGCGGGTTTTCGGGTGTATTCCATTTCCGTATTCGGCTAGAGTTGGTTATAATTATGTTCTTCGAATCGTTAGGTTCGGTTCCGTTGATTCCTAGTGTTCGTCGGTGATTATCCTTTCCGTTCGTTGCGTCATCAAAATATTCAAGGCAAGTATTCTTGGAAACCTTTATGCTTAACGTGAAATGGTAATGTATATTGTGTGTGCTTTACTCACCTCGGGAGGGTCCGATGGGGCCTCGAGGGAATCTATGGCTTCGTCCTGGATTCATGAGTTTGATTCGCTAGCCAGCTCGGGAGGGTCCTTAGAGGCCTCGAGTGGGATTCGTGGCTTCGTCCCGGTCCTAGGTGACGTGTGGTGCTTGGTTTGTTTTATGAATGTGGCCAGCTCGGGAGGGTCCTTAGAGGCCTCGAGTGGGATTCGTGGCTTCGTACCGGTCCTAGGCAAATTAATTGTGACTATTTGTTTCCGGAAAAGACATGTCTGGTTTTGGTTTTTGAAATAATATTGGTGCATGTACTATGAAATGTGTAAGCGATTGGTTTGCCTTGATTACTTGTACTAGCGTAATTGCTAACTCCTCTGGGGACCCGTTTTGGGGAAATTCTTGTTATGGATTTCAGGTTATGATTATCCGGACGGCGGCACTGACAAGACGAGGACGTTGGCGTGGTCGTTGACATGTGCATTTGGGTCTTTCTATTTCTTTCGTCCATTTCGATTTGGTTGTTCTAATAATTATAAACTTATAGAGTGTACTCGCGAGTACTTAGGCTTTTCATTTCAAACTCCGTATTGTGCTACTTTTAAATTGTTACATTGTTGGTTGATGATCATTTCTCCGGTTGCTCCGGGCGTAACTTTATGTCTTATAATTAAATGTGTGTCCTCGCTAACCGGGATGGTTAGTCGAGTGGAGTTTTCTTGTTTGTAGCACGGTGGGTCCCATGTGGGGGTCCACGATTGTAATATACTCGAATATTTCGGGGTGTTACGAGAAAATGGTATCGAGCTCTAGGTTTATGGATACCTAGGCTTGTTGGTTATTCGGGTCTAGTCGTGTTTTGTTTTTCACATTGTCACACCGCCAAAGATCCCAAGTACTTCCAGTGCTCGTAAGTTTTCTTATTCGGCTCTTTTGTTTCTTGCATTGTATTTCCACTTTTGAATCGTAGTTGCTTTTCCTCCCTTACTCATCATCGATATACTTGTTATCTCTCAACATCGTATGGATGCCGGAGGAAACCGTGGTCGTGGTCGTGGTCGTGGTCGTGGACGCGGCCGGGACGTGGGGCGCCGGTGGGGCGGCCACGTCGCATTCTTCAGAGCCGGCAGATCGGTGACCGTCACGCCATGCTTCTTCAGAGCACGCCGATCTTGGTATTGCGGCCATTATGCAAAGAAATGGTTAACCAGATGGCGGCTATAGCTCGTGGTCCGTAACCCCGATCGTGCCCATGCTAATCGGGCGGAACGGATCGTTGGCTTGAGGATGTCATCAAGATGCATCCTCCACAGCTTCGGGAGCTTCGACCCGATCGGGTGGGAAGGGTGGATCAAGGAGATATCCAAAGTATTCACCGCTACCAATCGCCCGAGGACCGTAAGGTCCCTATTGCTCAATATTTTCTCACGGGAGATGCTACGGATTGGTGGGAGGCCGTTGGTCCCAAAGATCAAGTTGCTTCATGGGCCGAATTTCAAGAATTGATGGAGACCGAATATTGTCCGTGGACGGTCGATGTGCTCGAGTGCATGCTTTCTATGATGCTCAACCACGGGATATCCCGTATCTCAGGCCATTGCCGACTTTAACAAGGAGTTGGGTTATGTGAAGACCCAAGTTGTCGAGGAAAGCGACAAGATTTTCCATTTTTCCGGGAGGATGAAACGTCCCATTCGGGACTATATGTCAGGCTCGTCTGCATACTACCTGAAGGATTATCGAGTCGAGCCCTTGCTTATGATATGTCGGTGACCGCTAGCGATTTGGCTCGTGAGAGCAAGAAGCGAGTCGGTCGGAAATTTTTCTCGTCCCAAGAGTGGAGGCCAGTAAATCTCAGCCGCAAATATTTCTACGGCGGTTCGGCTCGTTTCTCCGAGAGCTTTGAGTGCCGCGAATCCGTCCGGGACCCCAGATGCTTTAACTGTGGCAAGCCAGGCCACGTGAACCGGGATTGTCTTCGTCCACCTTTAACTTGTCATACTTGTGGTCAGTCGGGCCACAAGGCTTCTTTTTGCGAGAAACTCAGACAGTTTCGCGGCGCCCGTTCTTCTCACCCAGCACCTATGGAGCCGAGTGTGAACCAGGGCTCATTTGCTCCGCCGCCTCCACCGAGTGTCGGCCGAGGTAGGGGTCGGGGTCAACCCGCTAGAGGAGGAGCTTCCAGTGTCGGCTCCGCCCAGCCGCGTATATACGAGATGAGGAGGGCCGATGACCCAGCAGCTACTGTGGCGACAGGTACCGTTCGTATCCATTCTCATCCTGTCGGTGTACTTTTTGATTCCGGTGCTACGCATTCATTCATTTCTCTAGAGTGTGTACGCCGTTTGAGTCTCGACTGCTTGTCACCTTGCGAGCCTTTCATCGTTAAACTTCCTATCGGTGATAGAATTGTCGGTGATCGAGAAGTCCGGGATTGTTCTGTGATCATTTGTGAGAGGGCTTGGCTCTCTAATCTTATTGTTGTGAGTATCGAGGGCGAGGATTTAATTCTCGGGAATGATTGGCTCGAGCGGCATGGTGCAATCATGAACTACCGCACGAGGATCATTACCATGTTAGCCGAGGACGGCACTGAACACTCTTTCGCGGGGCGAAAGAGAAACCAGTTTGTTATTAACGCCTTGAAGGCGGTGAAACTCTGCGAAAGGGGTGTCTTGGTTATTGGTGCTACGCCTTGAAGGCGGAGAATGGTGGAGTCGAGTTTTCATCGATTCCAGTCGTTAGTGAGTTTCCTGATGTATTTCCTGACGAGTTGCCGGGATTGCCACCGGATCGTGAGGTTGAGTTTGTTATAGAATTAGAGCCGGGCGCGGCTCCGATTTCAAAGGCGCCGTATCGCATGGCACCTTCAGAGATGGCCGAGTTGAAGAAACAGTTGAGTGAACTTCTGGAGTCGGGGTATGTTCGACCGAGCGCCTCGCCTTGGGGCGCACCGGTCTTGTTTGTGCGTAAGAAGGATGGTTCACTACGTTTGTGTATCGACTATCGCGAACTAAACAAAGTGACCATCAAGAACAAGTACCCTTTGCCGAGGATTGACGACTTGTTCGATCAGTTTCAGGGAGTTGCGGTGTTCTCGAAGATTGATTTAAAATCGGGGTACTATCAGCTCCGTGTGAGGGAGTCCGACGTGCCGAAGACAGCTTTTCGGACGAGATACGGACATTATGAGTTTGTAGTTATGCCTTTCGGGTTAACTAATGCGCCGGCGGTGTTCATGCAATTGATGAACAAAGTCTTTATCGAGTATTTGGATAAGTGTGTCGTCGTCTTCATTGACGATATTCTTATTTATTCGAGGAATGAGGAAGAGCATGCCCATCATTTGCGGATAGTGTTAGACATTTTGAGGGCCGAGCAACTCTATGCGAAGTTCTCAAAATGTGAGTTCTGGCTGAAGAAAGTGATGTTTCTGGGTCACGTGATTTCAGCCGAGGGAGTTCGAGTGGATCCGCAGAAGATTGAGGCAGTGTTGGATTGGGCATCGCCCACAAATGTGAAGGAGGTCCGTAGTTTCTTGGGTTTGGCTGGCTACCGTAGGTTCGTCGAGGGTTTCTCAAAACTAGCTCAGCCACTTACACAGTTGCTCCAGAAATCCGAGAAGTTCGTCTGGATCGATGAGAGGCAGTCGAGTTTCGAGGAGCTGAAGAAGCGTTTGACTTCAGCCCCGGTTTTGGCGTTGCCGTGTGGCAACGAGGGATTCGCCGTTTATAGCGATGCTTCGGGCCAGGGTCTTGGGTGCGTATTGATGCAGCACGGCAAGACCATTGCCTATGCGTCGAGACAGTTGAGACCGTATGAGCTTAACTACCCTACTCATGATTTGGAGTTAGCGGCAGTCGTTTTTGCGCTCAAGATTTGGCGTCACTATCTTTTCGGCTCTGCATGTCAGATTTTTACCGATCATAAAAGTCTGAAATATATATTTACTCAGCGGGAGTTGAATATGAGGCAGAGGAGGTGGTTAGAGCTGATTAAGGATTATGACCTCGAAATCCTTTATCATCCGGGCAAGGCGAACGTCGTAGCCGACGCCTTGAGTCGGAAACCGATTGCGTTGCGAACGCTTGAGGTCCTCACGTCTCAGTCTGAGCTTCGGCGGGCTTTGATTGAGTCTGGTGTTGAGGTTTTGTTGCCTGGATCTGTCGGGCAACTTTGTGCTTTAGAGATTTCGTCGTCTTTGATCGATGAAATTAAGCTGAAACAATTAGAGGATCCGATGATTACTCAAATCCGAGAGAACGTTCTTAAGGTAAAGTCTCTTGGGTTTGTGATTCACGAGACGGTGTTTTGAGATTCAGTCGGCTTTGTGTGCCGAGCGATCCAGAGTTGCGTGAGTATTTTGCGTGAGGCCCATTCCACACCCTATTCCGTTCATCTGGTTCGAGTAAGATGTACAAGGACACGAGGAGGAACTTCAGTGGAATGATATGAAGGAGGAGGTCGCATACTTGTGGCGAGATGTTTGACTTGCCAGAGTCAAAATCGAGCATCGACCATTTGGTTATTGCGATCACTTCGCTTAGGAATGGAAATGGGAAGATATATCGATGGATTTCATTACGAGTTTGCCGAGATCGAGATCGGGCATGAATATGGTTTGGGTGATTGTTGATCGTCTGACCAAGTCGGCACATTTTCTGGGCATCAAGGACACTTGGGGCCCGGAGAAATTGGCTCATGTGTTTATCGCGCAGATTGTGAGACTTCACGGTACTCCGAAGTCTATTGTTTCGGATCGTGATGGCCGTTTTGTATCGCACTTTTGGCAGGCGGTGCATAAGGCGTTGGGTACCCGTTTGCATTTGAGTACCTCTTTTCATCCCGAGTCAGATGGACAGTCGGAACGCACTATCCAGACATTCGAGGACATGTTGCGTGCTTGTGCCCTCGATTGGAGTAGCGACTGGGAAGAGCATTTGCCATTGATCGAATTCACGTACAACAATAGTTGGCACGCGTCGATTCGGATGGCACCGTATGAGGCACTTTATGGGCGGCGATGTCGATCGCCGATTTGTTGGAATGAGGTATCCGATTTGGTCGGGACCGAGCCGGATGTCGTTTTAGAGACGAGGCGGAAGATAGAATTAATTCGGGAACGGATGTTGACGGCCCAGAGTCGACAGAAGTCATATGCCGATGTCCGTCGTCGACCTTTAGAATTCGAGGTGGGAGACCACGTTTTGCTGAAGGTGTCGCCGCCGAGAGGGGTTTTCCGTTTCGGGAAGAAGGGGAAGTTGAGTCCGAGATTTATTGGACCCTTCGAGATTCTCGAGCGGGTCGGTGGGTTAGCATACCGTTTGGCGTTACCCCCGGCCTTGAGTCACATTCATAGCGTTTTTCATGTTTCCCAGCTGAGGAAATATGTTTCGGATCCTAGTCACGTCATCGATTATGGCGAGATTGATATTGCTGAAGATATTACTTTTGAGGAGCGTCCTTTAAAGATTTTGGAGCATCGTGAGAAATGACTGAAGCATAAGACCATCCCTTTGGTCAAAGTGCAGTGGTCGAGACACGGTGTCGAGGAAGCAACTTGGGAAACCGAGGATAGCATGCGTGCTAGGTACCCTGAGTTGTTTGTTTCTTAAGTTTCGGGACGAAACTTATTTTTAGAGGGGTAGAATGTAATACCCGGTATTTTTCTTTCCCTTGTATTTTCATTTTTGGTATATTTCTCGGTCATAGTGACCCTCGTGTACCTTTCAGTGTGCCCTTCCTGTCAACTGTTGAACTGTATTGTAGTTATTGTGGTGCGGAACCGCCGTTTCGGGGTTGCCGTGGATCCATTTCGTGCTATTGGTTCCCAAATATTGATTCCTATCGTTTTATTCTCTTTCCGGATCATTTTTATCATTTTGGGACCCAAAAGGGGGTGAGGGCCGCGGCACAAGATGTGTGTGCCACGGCACACAAATTTCTTCAGTTGTTGGCCAAACGAACTGTACTGTGTGCCGCGGCACACCCATCCGTGCCGCGGCACAATGCCAAGCAGTGCCGCGGCACACCTATCCGTGCCGCGGCACACTCGTGTGACATCTGCGACCAAAACCCGCTGTCTGGGTGCCGCGGCACACGCAGCCGTGCCGGCACACCGCCGAACCACAGGAGTAAATTTTTGGCACGTGCCGCGGCACACCTCAGCTATGCCGCGGCACACAATGCGGTCAACCCCCTATAATTGTGTCGTTTTGAGCGTCCGCTGCTCATTTATTTCTTCTTCTTCTTCCTGCAACGCGAGAGAGAGTGAGAGAGAGGGGGGGAGTTCTTCATCATTATTCATTGGGGGGTTGATTTTCATCATTTTTCTTCGATAGTGAAGCCCGGACAATCAATCCAACGCGTGTTCTACGGATCTTAGTACTTGAATCTCCAAAGGTAATATTTCTTGAAACCCTCCCTTTTGGATAATTGGGGATTTTGGGGTTTTTGTCCGATTCTTTCCGTTTTGTTGATGGATTCTTGATGAATATCATTAATCTTGTTGATATCATTATTTTCCCTACAGATTCATGGTATATTTTCATAGTTTTGCGGAATCGAGAGGGTTTGGTTGTGGTCCGCCCTCGTTGTTATTTTGTGCGAATATACATGAATCGTAGGCAGGTTTTCGGGTGTATTTCATTTCCGTATTCGGCTAGAGTTGGTTATAATTATGTTCTTCGAATCGTTAGGTTCGGTTCCGTTGATTCCTAGTGTTCGTCGGTGATTATCCTTTCCGTTCGTTGCGTCATCAAAATATTCAAGGCAAGTATTCTTGGAAACCTTTATGCTTAACGTGAAATGGTAATGTATATTGTGTGTGCTTTACTCACCTCGGGAGGGTCCGATGGGGCCTCGAGGGAATCTATGGCTTCGTCCTGGATTCATGAGTTTGATTCGCTAGCCAGCTCGGGAGGGTCCTTAGAGGCCTCGAGTGGGATTCGTGGCTTCGTCCGGTCTAGGTGACGTGTGGTGCTTGGTTTGTTTTATGAGTGTGGCGGCTCGGGAGGGTCCTTAGAGGCCTCGAGTGGGATTCGTGGCTTCGTCCCGGTCCTAGGCAAATTAATTGTATTTGTTTGTTTAGGAAAAGACATGTCTGTTTTGGTTTTTGAAATAATATTGGTGCATGTACTATGAAATGTGTAAGCGATTGGTTTGCCTTGATTACTTGTACTAGCGTAATTGCTAACCCTCTGGGACCCGTTTTGGGGAAATTCTTGTTATGGATTTGAGTTATGATTATCCGGACGGCGGGCACTGGACAAGACGAGGACGTTGGCTGTGGTCGTTGACATGTGCATTTGGGTCTTTCTATTTCTTTCGTCCATTTCGATTTGGTTGTTCTAATAATTATAAACTTATAGAGTGTACTCGCGAGTACTTAGGCTTTTATTTCAAACTCCGTATTGTGCTACTTTTAAATTGTTACATTGTTGGTTGATGATCATTTCGCGGTTGCTCCGGCGTAACTTTATGTCTTATAATTAAATGTGTGTCCTCGCTAACCGGGATGGTTAGTCGAGTGGAGTTTTCTTGTTTGTAGCACGGTGGGTCCCATGTGGGGTCCACTACGTAATATACTCGAATATTTCGGGTGTTACAAGAATACTCAATATGTGCACTATTCTTTGCCGTATTCTTAGCCTGATCCAACTGTTTCGACCATAGACGCTCTTAATAATTCTCATTGGATAACATCTATGGAAGAAGAGCTTAACGGTTTGAAAGAAACAATGTATGGTATCTTGTACCTGCACCAACACATCAATCGGTTATAGGAACCAAATGGGTATTTCGAAACAAAAAGGATCGAAATGGACTTATCATAAGGAACAAATCTAGACTAGTAGCACAAGGCTATAGTCAGGAAGAAGGCATAGACTATGATGAAACCTTCGCCCCTGTAGCGAGACTAGAAGCCATCGGATATTTCTTGCCTTTGCCGCCCATAAGAGTTTTATTGTATACCAAATGGACGTCAAAAGTGCTTTCTGAATGGAGACCTTGCGAAGTTTATGTTGAACAACCACCGTGGTTTGCCAACACAGACGGTATCGATCTAGTTTACGAGGCTAAGGAAAGCGCTGTATGGACTTAAACAAGACCCTAGAGCACAGTACGAAACCCCGTCCCGATCTAACCAACAACGGATTTGAGAAAGTCTTGTGGACAAGACCTTGTTCAAGATACAGGAAGGTGATGACCTTCTTATGGTGCAAATCTATGTGGATGATATTATTTTTGGTTCAACTAACCTTGCTCTATGTCAAAGGTTCTCTCATCTCATGCAAAGTAAATTTGAAAAGAGTATGATGGCAGAACTTAGTTATTTTCTAGGTTTGCAGGTAAAGCAGATGCCTACAGGTATTTTCATCAACCAAGAAAAATACAGCAAGGAGCTTCTCAACAAATTTGGAATGAACACTTCCAAATCCTCGCCAACCCCCATGAGAACTTCCGTGCAAATTAGTGCTGATGAAGCTGGAAAGCCGTTTGACCAATCACTCTACAGGAAGCTCATTGGTTCGCTCCTGTACCTAACGGCTAGCAGGCCCGATATCCAGTTTGCTGTTGGAGTGTGTGCAAGATATCAAGTTGCACCTAAGGAATCACACTTCAATACAGCTAAACGAATCCTGAAGTACGTTAAAGGAACAATCGACGCAGGACTTTGGTATCCTAAGGAAGGTGGATTCGATTTAGTTGGATACAGCGACTTGGATCTCGGAGGCTGCAAGCTAGATAGGAAGAGTACAAGTGGAACTTGTCACTTTCTTGGACCTAGACTCGTTTCTTGGTTCAGTAAGAAGCAATTGGCAAATTCTCTTTCCACGGCTGAATTAGAGTACTATGCTGCTGGTAGTTGCTGTATGCAGATCCTGTGGATGCAGCAACAGCTGTCAGACTATAGAATTGATGCCAGAGAGACTCCAATCATGTGTGATAGCACGAGTGCAATTGCAATCACGCACAATCCTGTCCTGCACTCGCGCACTAAGCATATCAACATGAAGCATCACTTCATAAGGAATCACGTCGAGAACAAGGATGTTCGCCTTGAAAAGGTTCATATAGACGTTCAGCTGGCCGACATCTTCACCAAGCCGCTCGACACAGCAAGATTCAACATGCTCAGACAAGAATTGGGAATGCTACAGCCAGACTCCCTGTAAGTAAATTACTATTTTTACTCAACAAATTGAGGGGGAACGCTGTAAGACCCAAGAATACAGTATCCAACGTTAATTATTTGTACACTCAGAATCGTCAATATAGATCAGTAGCGGCGAAGACATATGAATCCTACGGTGACGTGTGCAATAATTAAGGGGGAATCTTGTAGGACCCATGAATACGACATTAATCCTTAAGTTGTCAGATGGAATTTAAAACCTATATGTACCTTTTTAAGGGGGAACGTCAGATCGACGCTAAACAGACATACTATAGGATTTCGATTCAAGATATGTATAATATCATATTATTTCTTTTTAAAATGATTTTTGTCCACGTGTCCTGTTTTTATGTCAAACGTCATGTACATTAAATGCCTTAAACGACATCTGGACAACTGAATCTCAAAAGCCGCGATGTTTTAAATTGTTTATTGTTTTAAAACCGCCGTTTTAGGCATTTAGGGTGACACAAATGTCAGAAATGGGACCCGCTCATTCTTTAAACATTTTCATGGATTAGCGTACCAGTTACACTCAGTCCATCTTAACCGTTGATTTCAAAAACCGGTTCCCATCCCTTAAAATCTGACCATTCGTACTCTGCAAAACCCTATTTCGCCGCCCAACTATAAAAGGACTGAATATGCCATTAGAGACTCTTTACGCTTTCTGCAAATTCAAGAGTTCTCAAGCAAAAATAGTCTACATACTTTTCTACATTTTACTGCATATTTCGATTATTTTCTTGCACTTTTTCTTAAGTAATCATCAAATGGCTGGACAAGCCTCTTCTCCTGCTCTGAAGAAGACTGCTAACATCATTGATGGCCGGATCTTTTCAAGATCTGTTATCATTGAGCGCATTCTGTCTGAAACCAACGACGCAGAACCCATGGAGTACATCATAACTCGACTTCGTCAACAAGGCCTTTAACGCTTTGGAAGTCAGACTGCTGATAAGTACGATGCACATCTGGTTGAGGAATTTTACCTCAACGCCGCCGTACGCTTTCTGTCATTGGCCCAAGGAGGTCATGTAGCCGACATCACCGCTACAATCCAGGGAGTTGAGATCTCAGATAATAACGATCTGCTCAGAACATCTACAAAGCTACCGTGATGGCCTGACTATGGAACAACTTGAGACATTCGGGTCTCAAGAGCTGATCACTAAATTCTATGGACTGTTCACAGGCTCCAAAGTTGTTGACATGGTTCAGACTACATGTCACAAGAAAATTTTTTGTCTCCCATATGTATATCTTCATGATTTTTGCTGCAGGATAATTGAGAATCGAATCGGTGCGTTCGAAATGTGTACCAACCTGAGGTTCAGGATGATGGTGGCTATTCTGACCTGTAAAAAGGTCAATTGGTGCCAAATAATCCTGAAACGCCTGCAAGAGGAGGTGTGCAAACCGGCCACCCAGAAGAGATCTTTTGGTTTGATGTTAAACCATATCCTGACAAAATGCGGACTGTCGTAATCCGCCGATGCTAAGAAGAATAAACCCAGGATATACCTAGGAGGCGTCAAGCCTACTGCGTATAATCAAACTACGATGGTCTGCAACCATCCAAAAACTGGAAGTATGCCAGTTTCCGCCAATCCACGAGATGAATCCTTGAAGTTCCAGGAAGTGGAATCTTCAAAGAAAAGAAAGAGATCTCACAGCAAGAAACCCACTGCTGGTGAGAAGCCCAAGAAGAGACTTAGGAGGCTTTCAAAAATCAAAACTGCCAAGCCCTCCGAAGAAGTCTCCCCCGTGGCTCAACCCACTGACGAAGAACCCCAGGGCCCAACCCCTGTGGAAGAGGTATCTCCTACTGTATCGACAGTAGATCCTGAGCCTTTGGCGGCTAGGACGGATAATGAGACATCTGCCAACGAACAAGACTTTAGTGAGTCGGCTGCCCATTTGGAGCCAACAGCTACTTCTCCTCTGCGGGATCCCACACCCGTACAGGATCCATCTTCCTTCAGGGCACCATCCCCTGTAAGGAGTCCCACTTCCATACAGGATCCCATACCTGTACAGGAATCCCTCGCGACAGCGTCTCCAGACGTTGTACGTAGTCCCTCCCCTGACTCCATCATTCATAAGACCCTTCTTTCTGTTCAAATTGAACATGCTTACGAAATATTTCTCACATGGAAAGGCTACAGGCTAGCTCCGTACGAAACATTGTACAACTGGAGCGATTGGAGCCAAGAAGAAAATTTTTTCTCAGAAGTGACGGACTCAATAGAGATTGAAGCCCTGATCCGATGGGAAAATGCCTTCTGCAAGGAGCTGATTGAAAGCCATTTGATGCAGAAATCTGACGCTAGAAGGAAAGGAAAGGACAAGTCAGAGGACTCTCCCGCAAATCCAAAAGACGATGACCATGACTCAGACGACGACGACGATGCTTTTCAAGTAGGTCTGAGGATGAGTCATGAAGAGGCTGAAGCTAGAGACGCCTCTCCACCCAAAGGCGACGAAGGGCCATCAACCCAGAACAATCCCCCTTCGCCACAGCATGAGAACATTCCCGACGAAGAGGAATCAGTCCCTCCAGTCGAGGAAGTTGAAGCAATTTTGGAACAGGCACTTGAGCCTGCTGCCACCGAAGAAGTTGTACCTGAAAGACAATAGGAGGATTCAGTCCCCTCTGTATCTATGTCTACTGAAGAAACTTCGCAACAGGAAGCCACTCAACCCTCTGTCGCCGAACTAGAACTAGCTGCTCCCGCCCCTTCAACCGTGGAATCTGAGGATGGTATCGAACCTGAGGATGTCCAACTTACTTCATGCCCAACCGTGAATGCAAGGAGGTTGAACAGCTCTAAAGACTTTGCTCAACCAGATTCTCCTATTTCTGCCGCTAGGAAAGAGCGCCTGCGCGCACTTGGTCTTCAAACTGTATTCATTCAGGATGCAGTGAATGCTCTGTCTTCCGTTGAGAAAGCATTAAATTGGATGCATACTTCTGCTGTGGAGGAGATGACCACTCTCCAACATGAAGTATCTCGTGTTGTCGAGGCAATCATTCTTCTGCCAGAAGTTTTCAAGCAAGCTTTGAAAATCATGGAAGACAAGCAGGAGCAACTCCTGAAGGAAGAAGCAATAAAAACATGAATAGCTGAAGCCAAGACCGCATGTGCCATGATTGAAAACAGCTCTCAACTGTGCGCCCACGACAAATGCATTAAGGATATGTCGCAAATGCTTTCCTCCCTTGTGGAAAGAATGACTAACATCGAGACAAAACAAGATGCTGCACTAGAAATCCTAAAAAGTCTTGATGAAGCCAAAAAAGGGAAAGAGGCAAGAGAAGCTGCTAGGAGAATCAGGCTACAGCAAGAAAGGGAATTCGAGGCCGCTCAAGACAGCATCACTTCCGAGTTAAACAAGCTAGCCCCTCACTCCCAAAGTTTTAGGATTTTAGGCTCCCGACCTGAATTTCATGATCCAAATGTCCCTTGGCAAACTCTTATCCAGAGACCTTCTGAAATTTGTCTGCCGACCAACCGCAACCCTACTGCCGATGAAGTAAAGCAATGGAGGAAAAACGAACTGATGAGATACTTCGCAAAACTCGTCAGGGAATCCGCCATCTTCAAGAGCTATAAGACTTTAGCGGAGGCCGCAGAGAAATTCACGAAGATGCTAGAAGATGGAAAACTCCCTCTCCAGCTTGATATGAAGAGCAAACACAAAAGAGGAGATCGGATCACCCATCCAGAAGACTGGATTCTTGCCTTTGATCGATCCTATGAAGGAAGAGCTATATACCAGGATCGAGGCAACGATTCCTTACAGAACTGGTGGCGTGGTAGCGAGAATGATCCAGGGAGAAAGCCGTGGAGATATGAAGATTACTATAGGAGCTGAAATCCTTGTATATTATTTTTGTCTTTGTAATTTTTCCTTCGAAACAGCAAACCATATACTCAATTTATTTTGAATATCAATAAAAGTGTTTGTTTGTCTTGAAAGATTACAACTCGTAATCTACTGTGTTGATGTATGATTACTTAAATTGTTTGATAAACAAACTCAAGTTAGGTAACTTGATTGAAAATAAAGCTGTACGAACTAGTCTACGAACAGTTCATGATTTCAGTTGTAAGCTTAGAGTACATTGTAAGATTGTGTCTGCGTGCCAATTGTTGTGTCAAGAATTAACACTCTCCGACCGGCGATCGCCTCGGAGATCGGGCGACCGAGTCACTGCCGAGCAGCCAAGGCAGAACTGCCGACCAGCGACCAGGCGGCCGAGCCTTTGCCCAGCGGACAAGCTAAATCGGCCAACCGAAGGTCCCAGGACAAGTTCCGGTGCCGAGCGATCGACCTCAAATACGATCGTCTCTCGGTACTCGGCGACCGACAAGCGGACGATCCTCTCTCGGTATCTGCCGACCGACCCTTGATGACCGACCAATGCCGACCCTCAGCAACTGGCCGATAGCGACCTCTGATGACCAGCTAGAGACGACCGCCTCATGTCGATCAGGGCCGATGGCCATCCAGTCGGCAAAGGCCGAGCCTCAAGACTGGCATCACGTGCAAGAACCGAGACAAGATCCGCGAATCTCGGATCATTGACCACAGCCTGGCAGAATCTTTCCACCAGCCGACAAGCCACCGAAAGCTGTCAGTAGGGCGGCATGTGACAGTGATTCCGCCAAAAGTTGTCAGTAGGACCACATGTGACATTGACTCTGGACGCGTGCTGGCTCCTCATTGGACTGCCCAGCTGGCGCCAGCACCTACCTTGGACTTTAGGCCGACAGCCCATGTGAATCGGGGACAGTCGCCCCATTATAATATTAGCCGGCAGACGATCGCCCCATTATTATAACGGCCGGAAGGCGATCGCCCGCCAAAGGACAAGACTGGGCTGCCACTATAAATACACGGCTCCCTACACTTGTCCAAGGGACCGAGATTTTGGCCCACAAAACACTCTCTGCATTCCCACGAGATTCATCTTCAACTTCCTTCGGATTTCACGCAATACAGAAGCAAAATACCCAGCACTTGGCTATCTCCAACTCTTGGCAACAGCTATCATTCGGTCCTACTTCTCCCGGCCTATCTCATCGAGCAGATTATCGGCAGGGACGAAGAACACCGAGCTTCGCTCAAGAGCCGGGTTAACAGAGTCTTCTTACACTCATTGTATCTAGATTTCTCACATTAATACTTGTATCCACGAATATTTGTATTAATAACATCTCGCGAGAGCATTCAAGCCCGGGCCTAACAAACCCGGCAAATCTTGTTTTATTTATCTTCTCTCGGAAGTGCTCCCGCAATTGTTGTTTATTGTCCGTCTTCCAGCAGTATTAATCTTCGGATAAATATTTTGGGCAACAACAATTGGCGCTAGAAGAAGGGCATCCAACCCTCAAATTTTTACACCTACCGTCCCGAAGAACACTCACTGTTCTCCGGGCAGATACTTGAAGTGACACTCACTGCACTTCAAAGAAATCTTTCAGAAATCATGTCTTCCGCCTCCGCGTCGAAGAAAGCCGCTGACCAGCCGGCCAGACCCTGCCGTCCCCCAAGACGAGCCGCGGCCCGATGGTGGAAGGCAGCCGCCTTGGCCGAGACGCTCGATCCCATCCCTGGGCGGCGGCCCGAGCCTCTCGCTCGATCAGCTCCGAACCAAGGAACAGATCGACGAGGTCATGGCCGTCCTGCAGGAGCGACGGAGTGCTCTCGACGCGCCTCCTGCTATCACCCCCTCGGCCTCCCGCCGGAAGTCCAAGCGGAAGCTCAAGGCGTTACTGGCCGAGCGATCGCCAGGAGGCTCTCGTCCGCAAGAAGAGGCGCTCGCCAGCCGGGGCACCTCTGTCTTCGATCGCCTGGGCAGTGACCCGACCTGGAGACCGGGGTAGTCCGGCCCCGGCTACGAGACGACGGAGTTTGAGTCCGTCACCAGGAGCTCGGCCTACCCGGCTCCTAGAAGGCAGCCCAGCCGTCTGGCTCCCCCTCGCCAAATTTCCGAGGTCGGCAGCAGCGGAGTCCAGAGATCGGTACACGATTGCCTCGGCTCCCGCTCCCAGAGCCGATCAGCAAGCAGCCGAGCCACGGCGATTGCCGCATTACAACGTCAGCTCGACGACGTGAAAGCGCTCCTGGAATCGAGGGCAGGCGCCATGAAGACGATCGCCGAGCCAAGCGAGCCGCTCGCGATCGACATCGAGCTCGCCCCCGTGCAGCACAGGATCACTCCCCCGCAAACACCCCGCACGAGGCGATCGGACCCCCAGGTGCACCTGAGGAAGTTCAACATCTACATGACCGGGTGTGGGGCATCTGACGCGACCAGGTGCCGAATGTTCCCTATGACGCTGGATGACCTCGCCCACCGGTGGTACACCTCATTGCCACCTCGGTCCATTGGCTCCTTTAACGAGCTGGCGCACGTCTTCACGGAGTACTTCGCCACCAGAGTCGTCCGGCCTGAAGGTCGCCTTCGCATGATGCAAATCAAGCAGGGAGAAGAAGAGTCCGACTCGGACTACATCGACCGAGTAGACGGGATCATCCTCAACGGCGAGCCCGTAAGCGATGAGATCGCCCTCTACGCGGTCCTAGGAGGATTTCAGGGTTTTTCGCCTATGTTCAGGCATCTCGCGAAGAACCAACCTACAACCTACGCAGCCTTCCGGGCTAGAGCCGCAGATTTTCTGGCCAGGCAAAGGTTCCTTCTTAGCCTGTGAGCAGCGCGATCGGAGCCCGGACGACGATCTCCCACCCGATCGCCAATATCGACCTACGAATAAAGCGATCGGCAGCCGAGCGACGATCGCCAGACTTCCGGCCCGATCGCCGATCATCACGCTACATCATCAACAACCCGGAGGACACGATCTCCATCTACAGTCCAGCATTTAACATGAGGGACTAAGGCTCGCGATCGCCTCCACCGCACATCACAAAGCCATGGTCCTGGCAGTCGATGGAACCGGCTGCTTCGGCCATGCAAGGTCCCTTTCGGCCGAGATCGCCCGCCCTTCATTTAAATACGAGGCCGGCGTAGTCTGAGGGCTCTCCAAAATTAATCAGTGGACACATGCCACTACCCCCGTCTCAACGTACACCGTCGAGGTTCGTCATCTCCATGGCGGGCCGAGGTGGAAGCAGAGCTAAACAAGCCGCGGGCGTGGAGTTGATTCATCCGACGCTGCCCCGCGCAAGGACTCCTCTAGACCGAGACCGCACGCCCTTCGTTTAAATACGAGGCGAGGCACAGCCTAACAGAGGACCCTCATAATAAAGTGAGTCACGAGACACTCAATGTCTTCGCGCACCAAGACACGGTCATGGAGTCGGTCCATCGATCTCCGCGACTGTGCACGATTCCTCAAACAAGCGAAACCACCAAGTTTCCGTGGGGGATCGGCCAATGTTGTTTTTGCAGGTACAAGACCAAAAAATAGCTAGCCAATCGACCATGATAGCCCAAGTCCGAATCCTAAGTCAGCTCAGCAGGATCGCCCATCCTCATCCTTACACGATCGCCAGCAAGAACCACCTCGCCCCATGTCTTCAACATAGGAGCAAGCTGGGGGGCAATTGTTGTGTCAAGAATTAACACTCTCCGACCGGCGATCGCCTCGGAGATCGGGCGACCGAGTCACTGCCGAGCAGCCAAGGCAGAGCCGCGACCGACGGCGACCGAGCCTTTGCCCAGCGGACAAGCTAAATCGGCCAACCGAAGGTCCCAGGACAAGTCCCGGTGCCGAGCGATCGACCTCAAATACGATCGTCTCTCGGTACTCGGCGACCGACAAGCGGACGATCCTCTCTCGGCATCTGCCGACCGACCCTTGATGACCGACCAATGCCGACCCTCAGCAACTGGCCGATAGCGACCTCTGATGACCAGCTAGAGACGACCACCTCATGTCGATCAGGGCCGATGGCCATCCAGTCGGCAAAGGCCGAGCCTCAAGACTGGCATCACGTGCAAGAACCGAGACAAGATCCGCGAATCTCGGATCATTGACCACAGCCTGGCAGAATCTTTCCACCAGCCGACAAGCCGCCGAAAGCTGTCAGTAGGGCCGCATGTGACAGTGATTCCGCCTAAAGTTGTCAGTAGGACCACATGTGACATTGACTCTGGACGCGTGCTGGCTCCTCATTGATCGCCACCGTGGCGCCAGCACCTACCTTGGACTTTAGGCCGACAGCCCATGTGAATCGGGGACAGTCGCCCCATTATAATATTGGCCGACAGACGATCGCCCCATTATTATAACGGCCGGAAGGCGATCGCCCGCCAAAGGACAAGACTGGGCTGCCACTATAAATACACGGGTCCCTACACTTGTCCAAGGGACCGAGATTTTGGCCCACAAAACACTCTATGCATTCCCACGAGATTCATCTTCAACTTCCTTCGGATTTCACGCAATACAAAAGCAAAATACCCAGCACTTGGCTATCTCCAACTCTTGGCAACATCTATCATTCGGTCCTACTTCTCCCGGCCTCTCTCATCGAGCAGATTATCGGCAGGGATGAAGATCACCGAGCTTCGCTCAAGAGCCGGGTTAACAGAGTCTTCTTACACTCATTGTATCTAGATTTCTCACATTAATACTTGTATCCACGAATATTTTTATTAATAACATCTCGCGAGAGCATTCAAGCCCGGGCCTAACAAACCCGGCAAATCTTGTTTTATTTATCTTCTCTCGGAAGTACTCCCGCAATTGTTGTTTGTTGTCCGTCTTCCAGCAGTATTAATCTTCGGATAAATATTTTGGGCAACAACACCAATCATAAGCTTAAGTTGTAAAAATCCTTAACTGTATCGAACTTGCCTGCGAGCAGTTCATCATTTAGACTAAGACAGACCTTTTGACGAAAGACCAAGAAATCTGCCAGAAGACATCAAAAGAAGATCACTTCATGAAGAAGGTTTTGGCATCATCGAGAAGACTTGAAAAGTTAAGAAAGTAAGTCTTGGCAAATTGTCAAAAAGGGGGAAATTGTTGGGAAAACAAGAACCCTGTATCGAAACAGCCGGGATATCCAATCCCTGTAACGAATGGTATTTGATAAAGAGGTTTTGACATATATGCCAATCTGCATACAGTAAAGGAAACTGTATCGAAGCATTGAGGCATTATCCTGTATAAGACCTGCCTCGAATCAGCATATTGTGAAGCCCTTAAGTACAGCAAGAAGTATTATAAAAGACCAAGTATGAAAACTGTCTCGAAACTCAAATACAGTTATCTTCCATACAACTCACAACAGGTCAAAGAAGGAATCTCCAGAAGTCAAGTCCCGTTGAATAAAGAAGTATTTAAATACTCAAGGATAAAGTATTTAAATACTGTCAGTCAACAGATCTTCAAATCCCGCTAAATCCGTATAATCCCGTTGGAACGAAATCTCACTCAAACGGATACATCTCAACGGATATATATTTAAGAGACTATATATATCTCATCTTGTCATTGAAGATCAGTCACCAAAAACCCAAGCTATCGAAATTATTATCAGAGCAAAACATATCTCCAAAGCTTACTGCAACTCAGATCAAAAGAGATATACAGTGCTCATCATTCTGAACAACACTCCATCAGCTGAAAGCTCTTAAAGTCAAAGTTGTTGTTCACCATATGTTCTATACTTTGAACAAACAGCCTTGTGTGGACTGAACAATCTGTGCTTCTCCGGAACTGTGTGTGAAGGATTTGCATTGAAGAAGACGAAGCTTCAGAACTGTGTGTGAAGAAGCAGTCAAAACATTAGCTCAAAACCAATCTGTGTGAACGGTTTAAGCTAAGATCTTTATATCAATCTGTCTGAACGATATATTCATTGTGTGTGTTGTTATAATTACGTAGTTGTGTACGTAGTAATTATAATAAACTTTTTACTCCTGTGTGGAGGACCAGTGGACGTAGAGGGGTTTACCTCGAACCACTTTAATTACTGTGTTATTTACATTCAGCCTTTACTGTTTTAATTACTGTGATTAATTAAGTATACTCTATACATTTAGTTGTTGTATCCACAACAACCTACTGTATCCAAGACTTCCGCTACGCACTCAGATTTAAAATCCATACAGTTTGTTGTTTAAACTATTTCCCAAACTGTATCCAGTATACTTAGTGACCAACAATAGGATTCCTAGTTAAGGTAAGACATCTAACAGGATCCTACTACTTATGGAAGAGTCTAGAACCTTTCATAACTCTATCCCCCTACAACCAGTATTAGGTAAGACACCAATAAGGGAAGGATTTCCCGGAACAATTACATATCACATATGATATATCATATGTGATTTTTCGACCACGAAAAAGACGTGAAAAAGCGAAAAAAAATTGTCGAAAGTATATCAAAGTGGCTATCTATAGAAAGATAATTAAATGCTCGTCGTAACGGTATATTTTTTTGACTTAACGATTAGCGGTTTGAAAGATATTGATATTTGAAAAAAATGATGAAAGTGGGTTTTTTAAATTGTTGGGATTAATCTCATCCATTAGATCAAATAAAGATGGAGGGAATATGGAGGATGGAGATTAGTCCCTTGGTATGTAAAAAAAGTTTGGTCCTCAAATGATCTTAAATTATATATATATATATATATATATATATATATATATATATTCCTACTACATACTATAGGGGTGGAAATAGGGTTGCGTGCCCGATTAAAAAATTCCCCCTCCCCCTTTTTTTTTCCTTTGGTTTTTTTCTTTTGCGTGCCCGATTAAAAAATCCCCCCCCCCTTTTTTTAATTTTTTCTTTTGGTTTTTTTCCTTTTTTATGCATTGCGTGCCCGATTAAAAAATCCCCCCCCTTTTTTTCCTTTGTTTTTTTTCTTTTTTTATATCCTATGCACCTCCGGTCGGGTTTTTTTTTCTTTTTTTTTATATATTCTATCAAAATTCCCCCCCCCCCTCTTTTTTTTTTCTTTGGTTTTTTTCTTTCTTTATATTCTATGCACCTCCGATCGATTTTTTTTACTTTTTTTTTTCTTTTTTTTTTTATATATTCTCTCTATATAGAAAATTGAGCATATGATTAAATATTGTGATGTGCTCTGTACTATGGGAGAAGCCATAGGGTTTCGGGCTTGACTAAATAAATGTAGTGTAGGTAGTGAATAATATATAAAGGAGAAAATAGAGTAACTTTTTGTTACATTAAAAAATAACAACTTTTTACATGTGTTGTGTGTTACTATTTTGACCTGAATAATATTTTACTTACAAACAAGCAACCAGATATATAAATAAGAAAAAACTACTTTAATAGGAAACATTAAAATTTAAATTACTTTGCAAAATATTGTTCTATTTTGAGTAGTAAAATATTTCTCTCTATTAGAAAAGTAACACTCTGAAACACTTCCAAAATTTAACATGTCAGAATCAACATCAACTATTATATGTACGTGTATATTAAGTAGAAAATCAAAAAATATCTATTTTGTCAGCTTATTCTCTCTAAATACTATAGGAGGCGAAATAGGTTTCCGTGCATAGATAAAAAATTCATTTCGCCATTAAATATAGTTTATCATTTAAAGAAAAGGAGGACCTGCGTAGTAGTTTGATGTACCCCTAATAAAAGAAAAGCTTATGAATTAAAAAACGAAAAAAGGGCGGTTGCATAAATACCTAGCCCCACCTAGCGAAGAGCCAATATTAAAAAAAATATTAAAAACAAAATTAAATAAATAAAATAAAACAAATAAATAAATAAGAAATTACAAAACAATCATTGAACCTTTTAATATTTAAGATTTTTTTATATAACAAACTTTATTTCCCAAATATATAATAAATACCTAGCGAAGAGCCAATATATAAAAAAAATAATGAGAAAAAGGTCTTTCGATAACGAACAAAACAAGCTCAATCTTGATATGGTTTTGACGTACGTATAATTTCATAAAAAGTGTTGAAATTAACCCCGCCATATACTGATGGTGCCCGACCAAATATGATAACTACAAATATAGCTTGACACAATATTTATTGCAAACAAATACAACACGTGTCGTTAAAAAACATACCATGATCTCACAACGAAAAGCCCTTTCCAAACATTATTCGTAAATGATTATTGCAAAAATTTCTCGAAAATTCCCGCTGCAACGCAGCGGGCGCCTTCATACTTGTGTATATATATATATATATATATATATATATATATATATCGGGGCGGGTTCGGAGTGGGTACCCCATACCCCGGAATCGAACCGGACCCAAATTTATTTTTTCTCTACCCGCTCCAGACTCAGACCCGAATTCGATTTTATTACCCGAATTGGACTCATTCGGATAAAAATCCACTGACAACTGGACTCAGCGGTTTTTTTTTTTTGCCATTCCTAATCCAAATCACAAGTAAAACATGTGCCGCTGCCGCATAATAATCACAATCAATCAACTTCCAAAATTGCAATCAATGTTTGCGGGCGGTACCGCTCGCACATACTCCAAATAGTATCACTAGACGCTATTGTGGTGTCATCCCCTCCACATTAGTATTTTATTCCCTCTACAACGACTTCAAATACAAACAATTTCAAAATAAAAAATTACATAAACACATGATAAATTCATAATATCAATTATATAATCTGAATATCGCCGTTCCAAAAAAAATATTAATCTGAATAAGTAGAAAACTTGTCTCAAGCCCGACAAATACTACAATTCTAATATAACAGTAGCCCACGGATACAACAGTTTCAAATGATCAATATCACAAACCTAATATATTACTACCTCCGTTCTCTTATAATTACAACATCTGGACTTTCACGCTTGCCAATGTACAACTTTAATTCTTAATATCTTTAATTCTTTATTTTTAAAAATTATAAGTTGATACAAGTATATTTCAGAAAACCTCAGTTCCAATTATCATATATGGTTTTCGAAATACTACGGATAGTTGGTCAGAATAAGTTAACCCCTGAAGCATAGGTTCGGCTAGAGGGCACGTAAACGAGCACCCGGCTGTAGCGGCAGGAAAACTGCTATAGAGGTGCATTCCAAATGCACCTCAAGCGAGTCCAATGTTATGTCTTGTTCAGTTGCGATGGTGCGACATGTGTGTGGACAAGTATGATTAGGTTGCAACCCAAAGGTGGTATAGGGGTCCGACAAAGCCTCAATTGGTTAAGGACTCATGCATATAAGATGTTGTAAAAAAACCATACACGACTAAGCAGAATACAAGTTTTGAATCATCTAATGTACATAACTTCTGAGATTTTTCTCAGAAAAGCAAAAGAGAACACAGGCACAGAACAGTAGTAAAAGAAATAAAGAAAAGCACCAGATGTTTTTACGAACATGTGAGAGAATTCTCAGTTCTACCTGAGTTTCTCAATCTTGGTAATTCAAGATTTACAACATCTGAAAGTTAGGATGGATATTCCTTCTAGCAAAGAACTAGTCAGATAATTAATTATCATCTACGATTTTTCTTGTTTTGTCTTCATGTGCACCATGAAAATAAAAGAGTTTACTTTGTTTTATGGCACAATGGAGTGGACATATATTTAGATCTAATATGTAGATATAGTAGACTACCTCAACTCAACCTTAATTCTTCTTGGTCTAACATCATTTTTTAGTTTTCAGCTCAACTTCACTTGACCCAAAATTATCCAAGTTAAAAAAAAATAGATACAAAATTCAGAATAGACGTCACATGTTTTATTTAGTTTTGATGGAAAAAAATAAGTCAAATATGTCATAAACTGTGTATTATAGAGAGAGAATTTATAGAGAGAATGATTCTCGAGTATGATTTTTATTAATAACTGAAGTTCTATTTATAGAAAAAATTCATAATGACACAATCATAATTACATAATTATATCAGAGTCATAACAGTCATTCACACTATATCAAAACAAAATAATAATTGTTATGTCACTTTCATATCATTTTTATAACATTCCCCCTTGAATGACTATTTACAAATTTGAAGAAAAACCCGATGGGGGAAGAACTTCCAAATTGTTTTAGTCGAGCTTGTGACGATTATATCTTGATGTATCATAATGTTGCTAGGAAAACCTTGTGTGATAAAATCTCAACAATCTGCAATCACGTAAATTTGCTCCCCCTTATGTCTATAATTCTTGTATGAATATTCTTGTGCCGTCTCATTCTAATCTCGTGGGACAAAACTGAGTGAACAGTACTATTCTCTTCCTCATGTATCTTGATTGTAGGAGTATCCATTAACTTCTTCAGTAAAATTTCTTGGGACAAAAACTGTATGAATATGTCATATATATTATTTAGAGTATCCACGTGTTGACTCTTTAAAACCTTGTCAAGAAAATCTTGTGGGAAAAACTTGATCGAAGGAAAAAGAGCACAACCACTCCTTCTGTTTTCAAATCTTTGAGGAATAATTTTGATCTTTTTAGTTTTCTACATTATGCCATGAATATACCTCGCTAAAACCTTATAATAAAAACCCAGCGAAAAAATCCTTATGAAGGGAAAGAGTACATTATTCATGCTAATACGCCATTTCAGTTGTCTCGTTGAAAACCATGATAAAAAATCCGATGGGACAAAACCCCAGTCAAGGAAAAAAGAGGCAACATGTATTTTATACACATATGCCCCAGGTATTTCAACAATCCACTATGGATTAGTATATTCAGTGCAATTCATAATCTCCAACTCATATTCTTATAACATTGCAATAACTGCAAATTTCTTTTTGGAGATTCTATATTAGTTGTGATTAAGCTGTCTCATTGAAAACCTTGCTAGGAAAACCTAGTGAGATAAAAACTCACCCAAGGAAAAGAGTACAATATATAATTTTCCTTCACAACATCTTATTTTGAGTCACTGCAGGCATTGATAAAATACTTAAAATCTCCCAGAGTTTTTTTCACTTTTAGTAAGCCCATATGTTATACTTTTATTATAAGGGCATATATTTCAATTACGATGTATTTCAATATCCTTATTTTCGCAAATCATGGATTTCAATATCCTCATTTTCAATATCCATAATTCATAATCATGGATTTCATTATCCACATAACCATGGATTTTAATATCCACATTCAATATCCTCATTTCATGGATATCCTCATTTCATTCATAACGTTATTATTTTATACTGTGTCGACACATTTCAATTTCATTTGTTTCCCGTATCGACATAACTTGTCGAGATGTCTCATTATCAATCATTTATACATTATAGTTATGTCTATATACTTCTCGAAAATATATGACTCCTTTATCATTTGATTTGATTTATACTGGGGAATTATAATTTATTTATCAAAATAGTTGTAGTTGGTATCAAACATTAATCTTTCATGCATCTTTGAACTTCAAGCTCATATTTCAATTGTGAGGATATAATGTGATGCATTTCATATATTTTCAACTATTACTATGTAAGTATAATGCTCTAAGTCTACTGTTTAATAATAATGTGGAGAGATTATTGATTATATTATTGAATTAATATTCTGCTTACGATCATCAAGTATGTGACTTGATAGTAAAGCTCGTTAAAGCATTAAAGAATATTTGTTCTAGATATCCCTAGTAATATGATTACTAGTACGATAATGATACGATGACTATGTTTTACTGGTCATGAACATGAGATGTTATATCACGTCATAGATACATGTAGAGACATCGTATTGGATATGACCTAATAAAGAGAATTATATATGGATTAAGCCATTATAATTCCTCTGATTGTTATATATTATTTAAGTCCTTATTACCTAAAGACACTACAGTTTCCTACATAATGAGTATCGTATTTTAACACAATACCAACGTCTTCTGTAACAAGAGACCATACAGTTTGTGATAGGATACGCTACGATTTATGCAGAGGGAAGTAATTTGTCCAGAGAGGACTTGTCCCTCCTATAAAATGGAGAAGATATCCACATGCCCTTGATAAGTTAAATTATTTAAATGCATGACCATGCTCAAATTGATCAATAAAGAGTTATTGATAAATATTTGAACTGGACAATTGTAACTTGAGATCAAGAATATTAATTAAGCTATATAAGGTGGACTTATCCATGCCTTATGCTTAATTAAGATATCGCGCGACGAGAGGATTAAATTTTATACAGTAACAAGATTTCTTTCGTGCCGTCGAATTAATTCTTTTAATACGGGTAGTCATAATGTCTAGCTAGAGGCCGCTTATGATTTATGAGTTATAAAATTATTTTTATACTCATTCCCGTTTTAATTAGAACCTACAGGGTCACACACTTAAACAAGCAGAGCAGCAATTTTGTTTCGGTTAATTATGGTTGGTGAAAAGGTTGGTGAACCCTTAGCCATTTTGAGGACTATAAAAGAGTGTCTTGTGATAGCCTTCACTTTTTTTTTTCTTTTTTACACATGCACACGAGGTAGCCCTCACTTAAGACTAAATCACAAGTGAAGATATATTTGTGGAGAGAGAATCAAAAATCTGATTTTGATATTTCTCTCTCTCAAAAGTCTTGAAGATATATTCAAAAGTTGAATAATCAAAAGGATCATGAATATATCTTTGTAATACCCGTAATTTTGATTTCCGGTAATTTCTTTTTTTCGGCGGAAGTCTGTTTTGACGACTCGCTCATGACCGTTTCGTCATTCTGAGAATAATTAATTCTACACCTTTTGTCATCCGAGTTCGTTTCGGAGTCGTTTTGTTGAGTTCCGTGCTTTTTAACGACTTTTCCGCACTTGAGTTCGGTTCTTGCGAATCTCGCTCAAATCATTGCTTCGAGTTTCCGTAAGTCCGTTTAACTTTGTTAGACGTGTTTTGAACTTCGGTTTGGTTATTCGATCATGTATCGTGATTTAAGGCGTTTTGGGCCATTTTGTAATTTCTTGAAAGTTACGTATCCGTATTCGTAATTGTTGTCTCGACCGCTTTCTTGGTCGCGTATGACTAATTATGGTATTATGTTTTCATTTCGCCGTTGATGTTGTCCGCGAACTTTTCGTGTTCGCTCCGCACGTTTTGAAATCGGGTCGCCGAGCCCCGGTGGTCGTCTTGGCGGATCGGCTGACGGCTATGGACGGGCCGACGCCGGACGATTGTAGGCACCGCCGGATAGGTTCGGCAGAACCGCGAGCGCATGCTACGGCCGGAGTCTGCGCTAACCGGCAGTGTAGCGACGCTTATCGGCCGCCTAACGACGCTTATCGGCCGCCTAACGACGCTTATCGGTCCGGTGCAGGCGGTGGAGTCCGGGGTTACGGATCGGTCATGCTCGGCGGGTAGCGCACGCCATCACGGACGGCAGACGCTACGGCCGGCAGGTAGCGCACGCCACGGCCGGAAGGCTGCGCACGCTACCTGGCCGAGTCAGTAGGGCAGTGAGGCCACTGGATCGCGGCCTGGGCCGATAGCGCACGCTAGCTCGGCAGACTAGCGCGCGCTAGTCCGGCCCAGTATAAATGTGGCTGAGCAGTCACATTTCCCTTCGTTTTTCATTTCCTTCCTTCTCCGTCCGCGGCTGGCGATTCATGGGTGACGAAGCCATGTTGTTTAACAACAAATCCATGAAGTTCTTGAGTTCATAACATCAATCAATCATCCGTTATCATCCTTTGATCCAGCGAATCAAGGTAATCTTCCTTAGAACCCTAATTTCGTGAATTTGGGGATTTTTGCATTTTCGTCCGATTCGTTCCGTGTTGTTGATTAATTCATGATGGGTATGATTAATCTTGGTAGTATTGTTGTGTTTAACATCATTTAATCCATTGTTCTTCGTCGAATCGAAGTATATTTCTTGATTTCCTTCGAATTGACTTTTTGTGGGATTTGTCCCCGATCTCGTTTTTCATCCATTTTCGATGGATCGATTATGGTTAAATGATGTTTTTAAACATATTCTATGGATTGTATATCCATATTTTAACTTGGAATTCCGTTTTCGTGATTTGACGGAACGAATCGTGTTCTTGGCCGTTTTGGGGGAAATCCGTGAACTTTCGTCATTCGTTCTTTGAATTCAACGGCTTTGAGTCATGTTATGGAATTCATTTCATTGTTATTATTTGTCCTTCGTAGTTTATGAACGTGGGTTGGCGTTCGGTGGAGTCGGCGGGTTCGTAGTCGGTTCGGGCCAACCTGCTTCGGTCGATTCTCCGCGTTGTTCTTATTCGAGGCAAGTACCTTGCCCATACTTTTCTTATTTTATGGATATGATGATCGGTGATCGTCTTGGTGTGTTTGTTTGGTTGTTTGAAATGAAGTTTCAAAAGATTTCGGTTTGGCCTCGTTAAAGGCTTTCTTTCAAAACGCGTGTGTGTTTTGTGAACGTTGTGTTTTGGGAATTGATTATTGATTTGATTATTTTGAACGTTGAAGTCTTTGATGATGATACTCCTGTGTTTAAAGTTATGGGATCGTGTATTCCGTATTTAATCATTGTTGTGGTGTTTTTGAAGAGTTTGATAATGGTGTCGAGTTAATGGCCATCTCTAGTGAGTATTCTTAATGAACTTACATTCTTAGCATGTTAGTATTGCATGAGTAACGTGTGTGTGTGTGTATGCTCACTACAGGTTAGATCCGACGGGGTCTCGGTAGGGGTCCACAGAGACGTGGATCGACGAGCTTGCTTTTAACCACTACGGGTTAGATCCGACGGGGTCTCGGTAGGGGTCCACAGAGACGTGGATCGACGGTTAATTGTGGTGCATTTTGCAAACGTGATTTGATTATGGCATTTCCGGAAATGAGTGCTTTTGAACGGTTTTCATGATTGCATGCATTGACTAAGTGTGTAAGAGGTAAGTTGTTCGTTTGGCCTACTTGGCTAGGATGGCACTAGAGTATTTTGTTGTTTGTGTTAAATCTTTTAATTGTGGATTTTGACGTTGGAAGACGAACCTTGTTGTCATTCTCGTGTACTGTGAGTTGATGAGATTTGGGGCTAAAATCCCAATGGTTTTGTAAAAGTAGTTTTACGGATTTGGGGCTAAAATCCCAACGGTTTGGTTAATGTCATTTTTCAGAAAGTAAACCTTTGGGGCGGTGACCCCTTTTGTCTTTGGATTTTGAAAAGTAGGATTTGATAATCCTAAATTGTGTTCTATTAAAACTCTCGATGGCATTCTAAACTGCTTTATAAATTACTTCCATTGATTTATGATATTTCGATTTTGAAATGCTTTCTCAAACTCTTGTCTCGGGAAGTACTTTTCGCTTCGTTTGGATCTTTGAGGATTCCCGGTTATTGTTATTCGTGGAATGTGAATTGTATGGCTCGTATTTGCACTTTGTTCTTGCACTAGCAAAACAAAGGGAGTTTGCTAACCCCCGAGTATTCGGGGTGGATGTCTGTTTTTGCATTCGGGTTTTGGAGCATAACACGTGGTCGGCACGAAGGATGATGAAAGATGATCGATACTAATCACATGAGGAACCG
Source organism: Orobanche coerulescens (assembly GCA_033398695.1). Taxonomy (NCBI): domain Eukaryota; kingdom Viridiplantae; phylum Streptophyta; class Magnoliopsida; order Lamiales; family Orobanchaceae; genus Orobanche; species Orobanche coerulescens. The sequence continues at coordinate 136,194,739 of CM065811.1, read as the reverse complement.
TACATCTTGTGTTGGTACATTTGTACTTTACTTTCCGCTGCAAAATTGTTCCCGTTGTACGGGTGTGGATGAATTTTGTCCACTGCGTGGGCATGAGTAGTATATGAGTCTTATGTATTTGTGGAAACACCAAATCGGTCTACTGAGTCATTTTAGCCTGAAAGGCATGGTTGAGTTGTTATATGTCGTTACCAGCCTGGTAGATCCTTGAGGAAAGGTTCTACGGCGTGTAATATCCCTGAGCGGATTGGGGGTGTTACATAAATGGTATCAGAGCTTAGGTTGAGGAAAACCTAGGTTGTCGGGTCAAGTCGTGTTGTTTGAGTCTTGTTTCGTCGGATTTTATCTGACTGAGTCGTGTCGCGACGCGTCGTTTGAGTTTGTTGGTCGTGATTAGTATCGTGGGGCGATCATCATCTTCGTGCGACCTGTGGAAGTAAGTCTCCCTTCTTTGTGTTGTGCCTCGTGTGACACGAGCTATTTTTTTTATGATTATTTGTTAAGTGACGGAATCCCCTTGTGGATTTTGATTTCACGATATGTATTTAATTGACTCTCGTATTTGATTTATACGAGGAGTGTTGTCACTTGTGATGTCTTTTTATTGTTGTTTTTGTCCGTTGCTGATGATTTTCGAATCGATTTGCACGTTTTACAAGTTCTCTTGTGGAAGCTTTGTGCTTATACACGTTCGACTTGTTCACTAGCCAGTGCGGGAGGGTCTTTAGAGGCCTCGAATGGGGTCAGTGGTTTTGTTCTGAATGTGGTATTTTATCTTTTATTTCCGTTTAAAGACATGTATTGTCTTGATTTTGAATGTTTTGATGCGTGTACTAGGAGTTTTCTTTTTAGTAAACGTCGATATGTGTGAGTTTTGGGCATTCTGGCCTATTGGATTTTTGAAAGCCTTGAGTATCTTAGAAAAAAAAAAAAAATTCGAGACATACTTTTCAAATGAGTTATTTTCTTGTGGTACATCCTAGGTGCCACAATATATTTCAAAAATTTTCTACTTCGAGGACCAAAATGCTTTGAGATATTTTTAATATTTTAGAAACACTTTTATTTAGACCCGAGGGTCGAATATTCTGAAAGTTTTCACTAAGAGAAAGTGTCCTCATTTTTTATCAAATGCAAAATGGCTCTCCAATGTCTTGATAACGATGTTTCACGTTTGTACCTTTTGAAAGGTGATACTCAAGATCAATCGGTGTTCTTCTAAATTATTTTCAAAATGAGGTTTTCGTTTTTAAAACCTATCCATTCCCGTTTGAGGGCTGGGTATGAATGTATGATGTTCGCGTTGTCATTTTGATACTTTCTCCCGAGTATGATCGAATTGGCGGTGTGAGCGTTGAGTCGCTTTCCACACATTGGTTGTGCTAGCCCCCTGTGAGAGGCGGAATGTTGGTGTTGAATGTTGCCATCTCATGGTGATTTCTGCGTTATCGCGCATGTGCGAGCTGTTAGAGCTTGGTTTGGTATGACCGTGTGCATCGGTGATGGTTCCGTGATGTGTCGGTTGTTTAATGTCTTGTTGACCTTGCTTTCATTTTGTGAATTTCGTGGACGAGGTCGGAGGTAATGCCCGTACTATTTTGACTTCTGTATTTTCTCTTTCTCTAGTCTATCGATTCACTCATGTTCGTTGATACTTTACGAACTTGTTCTGTATTTCGGTTTCATCGTCCGAACGAGCTACGACCTTGTTGTGGGTCGATCTGGTTATCGCTGTGACTTTTTCGGGTTCGGTTCGATTCTTGTGAACCTTGTTTGGGAGTGACATCATCTGGTTCTATTAGTTCTTTTATTCGAAGTGGATCGGATTTAGAACTCTTATGTTTTCGACTCTGTCGACTCATTTATGTTCGTTGACATTTCTGAGCTTGTCCTGCCCCTTGTTTTTGTTTATCGAACGAGTGTGGTATTATTTCGGAATAACTCGTTTGTCGTTGTGACTTTTCAATCGCTATTCCCTTTCCTGTGGATCTTATGGGAATGCATGTCTTGTAGTTCTCACCAGATCATCCTGGGAGTTGTTGTTTGAACTTTATTGTTCTTCGTGATTCGAACATGATTCTTCGATTTTTGTTGTCTCGATCGTTGTGGTTCGATCGTTTGATTGTTCGGTTTTTATTGATCTCGTTCCGTGATTGTTGAGCATTCAGGCTCCTTCCTAATTCCCTTAAGTTCGGGAAATTAGTCTCGTCTTCGATCTTTCAACCTTAGGCGGTGGAATTCCGTATTTGTTCAGCGTTTGACTCGCGTTTTGATTGATGAACCGTTGGGTTGGTCAATCGTGTGGATTCTCGTTCGCTGTGTTTTGTGATTGTCGGATAATTGACTTGGCTATATTATCCATTTGATGACGCTTGTCATTTGTTGTTTTTATTATATCCCTAACGGCGATGTGTTGGTCGTCGTGGAGCGTGTTTTCACGCCGTATATTCCTTTGCGTTGTTTGTAACATTTCGCCGTTGGGCGTTAGTTACGCATTCTTGTGTATCTCGTTGAGTTTTTCCTGGCAGAATATTTCTTCCCCCTACTTGATTTAAGTTTCGGGACGAAACTTCTTTTAAGGAGGGTAGAATGTAATACCCGTAATTTCGATTTCCGGTAATTTCTTTTTTTCGGAGGAAGTCTGTTTTGACGACTCTCTCATGACCATTTCGTCATTCTGAGAATAATTAATTCTACACCTTTTGTCATTCGAGTTCGTTTCGGAGTCGTTTTGTTGAGTTCCGTGCTTTTTAACGACTTTTCCGCACTTGAGTTCGGTTCTTGCGAATCTCGCTCAAATCATTGCTTCGAGTTTCCCGTAAGTCCGTTTAACTTTGTTAGACGTGTTGTGAACTTCGGTTTGGTTATTCGATCACGTATCGTGATTTCCGCGTTTGGGCCATTTTGTAATTTCTTGAAAGTTATGGGTATCCGTATCTGTAATTGTTGTCTCGACCCGCTTGGTCGCGTATGACTAATTATGGTATTATGTTTTCATTTCGGTCGTTGATGTTGTCCGCGAACTTTCGCCGTGTTCGCTCCAGACGTTTGGAAATCGGCCGCCGAGCCCCGGTGGTCGTGGCCGCCGGACGGCTATGGATCGCCGACGGCTATGGACGGGCCGGACGACAGGGCACCGGCCGGACAGTGCGGCAGAACCGCGAAGCGACGCCACGGCCGGAAGTTCGCGCTAACCGGCAGTGTAGCGCACGTTATCGGCCGCCTAACGACGCCATCAGTCCGGGCGTGGAGTCTCGGGGTTCTCGGATCGGCCATGCTCGCAGGTAGCGCACGCCATCGCCGGATGCCGCAGACGCTACGGCCGGCAGTAGCGCACGCCACGGCCGGAAGGCCGCGCACGCTACTCGGCCGAAGCCGGGCAGGCGGTGAGGCCATCGGATCGCGGCTCGGGCCGAGAAGCGCACGCTAGCTCGGCAGACTAGCGCGCTAGTCCGCCAAGATAAATGTGGCTGAGCCACATTTCCCTTCGTTTTTCATTTCCTTCCTTCTCCGTCCGCGGCTGGCGATTCATGGGTGACGAAGCCATGTTGTTTAACAACAAATCCATGAAGTTCTTGAGTTCATAACATCAATCAATCATCCGTTATCATCCTTTGATCCAAATAATCAAGGTAATCTTCCTTAGAACCCTAATTTCGTGAATTTGGGGATTTTTGCATTTTCGTCCGATTCGTTCCGTGTTGTTGATTAATTCATGATGGGTATGATTAATCTTGGTAGTATTGTTGTGTTTAACATCATTTAATCCATTGTTCTTCGTCGAATCGAAGTATATTTCTTGATTTCCTTCGAATTGACTTTTTGGGGGATTTGTCCCCGATCTCGTTTTTCATCCGTTTTCGATGGATCGATTATGGTTAAATGATGTTGTTAAACATATTCTATGGATTGTATATCCATATTTTAACTTGGAATTCCGTTTTCGTGATTTGACGGAACGAATCGTGTTCTTGGCCGTTTTGGGGGAAATCCGTGAACTTTCGTCATTCGTTATTTGAATTCAACGGCTTTGAGTCATGTTATGGAATTCATTTCATTGTTATTATTTGTCCTTCGTAGTTTATGAACGTGGGTTGGCGTTCGGTGGAGTCGGCGGGTTCGTAGTCGGTTCGGGCCAACCTACTTCGGTCGATTCTCCGCGTTGTTCTTATTCGAGGCAAGTACCTTGCCCATACTTTTCTTATTTTATGGATATGATGATCGGTGATCGTCTTGGTGTGTTTGTTTGGTTGTTTGAAATGAAGTTTCAAAAGATTTCGGTTTGGCCTCGTTAAAGGCTTTCTTTCAAAACGCGTGTGTGTTTTGTGAACGTTGTGTTTTGGGAATTGATTATTGATTTGATTATTTTGAACGTTGAAGTCTTTGATGATGATACTCCTGTGTTTAAAGTTATGGGATCGTGTATTCCGTATTTAATCATTGTTGTGGTGTTTTTGAAGAGTTTGATAATGGTGTCGAGTTAATGGCCATCTCTAGTGAGTATTCTTAATGAACTTACATTCTTAGCATGTTAGTATTGCATGAGTAACGTGTGTGTGTGTATGCTCACTACGGGTTAGATCCGACGGGGTCTCGGTAGGGGTCCACAGAGACGTGGATCGACGAGCTTGCTTTTAACCACTACGGGTTAGATCCGACGGGGTCTCGGTAGGGGTCCACAGAGACGTGGAGCGACGGTTAATTGTGGTGCATTTTGCAAACGTGATTTGATTATGGCATTTCCGGAAATGAGTGCTTTTGAACGGTTTTCATGATTGCATGCATTGACTAAGTGTGTAAGAGGTAAGTTGTTCGTTTGGCCTACTTGGCTAGGATGGCACTAGAGTATTTTGTTGTTTGTGTTAAATCTTTTAATTGTGGATTTTGACGTTGGAAGACGAACCTTGTTGTCATTCTCGTGTACTGTGAGTTGATGAGATTTGGGGCTAAAATCCCAATGGTTTTGTAAAAGTAGTTTTACGGATTTGGGGCTAAAATCCCAACGGTTTGGTTAATGTCATTTTTCAGAAAGTAAACCTTTGGGGCGGTGACCCCTTTTGTCTTTGGATTTTGAAAAGTAGGATTTGATAATCCTAAATTGTGTTCTATTAAAACTCTCGATGGCATTCTAAACCGTTTTATAAATTACTTCCATTGATTTATGATATTTCGATTTTGAAATGCTTTCTCAAACTCTTGTCTCGGGAAGTACTTTTCGTTTCGTTTGGATCTTTGAGGATTCCTGGTTATTGTTATTCGTGGAATGTGAATTGTATGGCTCGTATTTGCACTTTGTTCTTGCACTAGCAAAACAATGGAGTTTTGCTAACCCCCGAGTATTCGGGGGGTGGATGTCTGTTTTTGCATTCAGGTTTTGGAGCATAACACAGGGTCGACACGAAGGATGATGAAAGATGATCGATACTAATCACATGAGGAACCGTACATCGTGTGTTGGTTCAGTTGTACTTTACTTTCCGCTGCAATATTGTTCCCGTTGTACGGGTGTGGTTGTATTTTGTCCCCTGCGTGGGCATGAGTTGTATTTGAGTCGTATGTATTTGTGGAAAAACCAAATCGGTCTACTGAGTGATTTTAGCCTGAAAGGCATGGTTGAGTTGTTATATGTCGTTACCAGCCTGGTAGATCCTTGAGGAAAGGTTCTACGGCGTGTAATATCCCTGAGCGGATTGGGGGTGTTACAATCTTCATATCTTTAAAGGTTGATTCTTTGACCAAGAAAGTATTTAGAATACTCTTCTAATCTTCATCTAATCTTGTGAGTTTGATCTTTAATAAAATATTGAATAAGATTCATAGTTGTTGTTTTAGATCAGAGTTCAAGAACATTTGAATAATATTCTTGGTGTTCTTGTTCTTACCATAATCAAGAACATAACTATATTCAAATTGATTTAAGTGAAATCTTTGTTGAATCGGAGCTAGCAATCTGTTAGACGCTCGGGACTTGTTCGTTGTGTGGATACCGTAGAGGACGCTTGAACATACCTATATTCAAATTGATTTAAGTGAAATATTTGTTGAATCGGATCTAGCAATTCGTTAGAGGTTCGGGACTTGTTCGTTGTGTGGATACCGTAGAGGACGCTTGCTTTTTGCAACGTCTTTAGAAGGCTCGATCGAAAACACACTACAAGAGGTAACGAACTTATTCTTCGTAATTTGATAATAAATTTGGATCCTCGGAGGGTTTTTACATATTATATTATACTTCCACTACTCTATTTTGATATATGATGAGATCATAAATCTTATTAGTTCGATAAAAACCCAACAATGGTATCTGAGAAACTAATATATTTTCATTGTTTCGATTTTCATATATGGTGATATATGATGTTAATATATGTGATGTATGATGTTTATATATATGATATATAACTTTTATCTATGTATATTTATATATATGGTAATATATATAATTTTAAAAAATTTGTGTTTCGATCTATATATATATATATATATGATGCCTATCTTAATATGTATATGGTGATATATATATTTTGATTTTATATGTTTGATGTTGTCATATATGGTTTCTTTGATGTATGGAGATTCATGTGATGATTTAGTTCTACTAATAATCCAAGAATCAAAGAACATATGATTTGATCTACACACTACACCATTTTACCTAATTTGTAACACTCATTTTTTGGTCTTTGTAACGGAATAAATCCATCACAGATTTGTAACAAACAAAGTCCGTTACAAAAAAAAATATCCGTTGCAAATTGGCTCCATAATTTTGGTACCTTGTTTATTAAATAAGTAAGGAATTAACAAAATGTTTGTAAAAGTTTTTATTGGTTACTTAGATAATTATAAAAAAACTTATTACATATTAAAAAGTTAATAACTAAACAAAATCCCTTTCCCTTATCCATTCAAGAGTCCAGTATTTCACCATCGAAAACTAGGCGCCAAAGTTTTCACCATCTCCCGCAAGTTTTCACCATCTCCACGAACCCTAAAACACATTCTTCATCTTTTTCTTTCTACAGTGTCTACTAGCAGGTGACGAAACCTAAAACTCTCCGCTATTGACGAACCCTAAAACCCTAAACTATTCGTTCTTCAACAATCAGATTTCGGTGGCAATAATCTTCAGTACTTGAATGTATCGTACGTTAATCAAATTCGAAGAGAGATCAAGCGCAGCAACTGAATCGAATCCACTTGGAAGATTCAGTTAGATGCAAGAATATTTCTCATACATAGGTATTTCTCATGCTTTCAACTTGTTTTTGCATTTCAGTTTCGTATCTGATTCTTTAATATGTTGAACAACTATCTGTATTTTATTCGATTGTTGTTCTTCTGCCAATGATTTTGATGAACAACTATCTGTATTCAAGATTGAGCCTGAGAATTCCGGTAACAATTGGAAATTAGGGTAGTGATTATTAGGGATTTCGGGTAAAAAAGATTTTGATGAACAACTATCTGTATTGTCGTTTCAGCACTGATATAGGCTTCATAGGGAGCATGCAAAAATTGGAAATTCTCAGCTTCAGTTGTTCTAAAATTGATGTCTTGCCCAGTGAAATAGGGCAACTAAAAAATCTCAAACTGTTAGATTTAAGGGGGTGTCTAGTGGGTATAATCCCACCAGGTGTCTTGTCATCGTTAGAATGGTAGATGTTAGAAATTAAGTTTTTAGAATTGTGAAATCCTTGTGAATCAATGCCAATTACATTCAATCCTTGCATTTTGCATGATTTTATACTGTTATCTAATCTTGACCATTAACTTATACTATCATCTTCCGGTCAGCGACCCATTATAGTTGGATTAAGATGCATGCGATGTTGATGATGAAGCAGAATTGATATATTAAGTAAGTTTTGTCTTCTGTTTGGGTTTGTCAGGAATGCAAGTTAACGAAGAAAGGTGTATTTTATGAGTTTTGGCAGAATACCAGATCTGTAAAATCAACCATTCTTCATTTTCAGGTAAGGAGATAAGCTACATTTGATAGTTTCTTCGGTCTTCTTTTGAGTGGATCTGAATTGATTGTTTGGTTAGTGTTCAGTTGTCTGTTCTTGTTACTTTAGGCATCCACAAAATAGATTCTTCTGTTATATTTAACTTAAGGCACTAATATTGCAAAGCTAGTGTAACGCTACTTAACATTTTGCTTTGGTTTTGTGAACCTTTTGTAATTGCTAATATTGCAAAGCTAGTGTGATGCTACTTAACATTTTGCTTTAGTTTTGTGAACCTTTTGTAATTGCTGCCCTCCTTGCAATACTCTTTTCATGGGCAATCTTGATAAGAATATAATTGAAGAAGAGCTGCGGGGACTTTTCAGCGGCCAACCTGGTTTAAGCAGATGAAAGTATTAAGACAGGAAAGGCACACTGTTTGCTTCATTGAATTTGAAGATGTGAACAGTGCCACTAATGTGCACAACAGCTTACAGGGTGCTGTTATACCCAGTTCTGGTTCTATTGGCATGCGCATTCAATATTCGAAGACAATGTTGCACAAGGTTTTAACTACTTCATATACTAAATACAATCCCAAAGTTGGTTCTACAACTAACTTGACGTTTTTTAATTAAATAAAAGCCTAACATAGTTTGATAAGATGATTGTTAATTACCATGTCTGTTTAAGTTAGTGAAGTTTGAGTATAGGCTTATAGTTCTTGACATTGTTTTACACGTAAATTATGTATGTCTTTTCTATGGAAGATTTTATATTCTTTTCTCTTTCAATTTTAGACATAGAAACATTTATTTGATTAAGTAGTCTGACTGATCTTGAGTATGTGGATGGGTAGCTCGTACTTCATTTTAGCCATATTTCTGAATAAGTGGTCTTTTGCATGCCTAGTTTGAAATCGCCTGTTAGCGAAGTGTCGAGTGAAACTAGTTTTGCCAATGGGAACGTCTTCTTCTCATCCTTAATTGCCTCGTCATAACTTATATGCATTGCCTCGGCAAGATGGATATTAGGTCATTCATGGGACTTACCCCCCTTCAATTTATGCTTTTAAAATCTTAAGTGTTACCCTTGTTGACTCATGACCCATAACCGTTGTTCTCCTTCCGGAGAATTTCCAAAATCCTAACTCAACATACCTCACACTCTAATTGTTTGTCGCTAATGTCATGACAACTGCTTTGTTTCTTGAATATTAAAGTTTGACATGTAAGATTGTACATGTGAAAAAGTTTGTGGTTTTAGGATACTTATTATTTAATATGGTGTGAAAAATCATTATCTTTTCTTTCTCCTTTTTCTTACTATTATACATGAACTTAGAGGTTATATGATAAGATGATTGTAAATTACCATATCTGTTTAAGTTAGTGTTAGGTATGAAAAGACAATGTTAGTTCATTCTCATTTCTCACTAGAAGTCCGGATACGAGAATTGAACACAAGACACAATACGGGGGACACTTATTCATAAGGCAAGACTCGAGACGGATAAAATTCCTAATTCAAAATGTTTGTAGTTCATAAAATTTCACCATTAAATAGTTGAAGTCGAAACATAGAAATACTCTCTCTCGCTCTCCATTAAAACACCCTAAACTTTTCAATCTTGATCACCCCCTCTCCATATTCCACTTATCACAATTTATCCATACAGTTATATTGTAGATCAAACTGCAAATTCACATAAAACAGAAATAAATAAATAACCAAAATTATGTTCTTCCAGAAACTTGCACCGAAGAGTAATTAACTAACATTCACTTAGATGAATTTAATTACGTGTACCGTTCATTACAGATTGGAGATATGTGCCAAAAAATTTTAAAGACGATGTGTGGAGAAACTTGATGGTAAGCATTAATTAACTTATTGTAAGACTAGAAAATTGGAACGTTTAGAACTTAGATTACAATAACTTATTGTAAAACTCTAGACTAACTATATTCATATCATAATCTATGTACAGGATGAATTTGACCTAGATGTTCCTGAAGAGGTCGCCCGTCCATTGTTATGCAGTGGGTGGAGCCAGTATTACCGGTCACACAAAGGCACATAAGGGCCTATTTAAATAACAAGGAGCCGCCTAATGGGATTGACCCAATTATTTGGAAAAAGTTTGTTGAAAATGAAAAATGTCCAAAAAAGGAGGTTCAAAATGCCAAGAATAAAGAAAATCGGAAAAAGAACATCATTTCACATGCTCTCGGGCGTTGTAGTTCTGACCAAAAACCTATAACTTGGTGAGTGTATAATATTGTTTATACTTCTAGTTGAGAGATATTGTTCTAATCTAAGTCATAATATTTTAAAATTTCGAAAGAAGCGGATCCAACGAAAACATTTACCCGAATGTATAGTCGGCTAGTGGGGCGTGAAAATAAAGATGGTGTTTGCGTGTTGCCAAGTGTTAAACCCTTTTATGTAAGTAAATCTATTTTGACACTTTAAAGTCACTTACCCCAAACAGTTTTAGTGTTGTTTTTTTGGACAATTTTGGTGCTATTATTGTATAGTTTTGTGGTGGTTTGTTGTCGTGCTCTTGTAATGCTTTTGGATCTATTTTTGTGGCTATTTTCGTGTTGTTTTTGAATGTTTTGTAGCTTTTTTGAGGCTGTTTTTGGAAAGTTTAATGGCTGTTTTGGGTTGATTCCTAGCTACTTTTGGGCTGTTTTTTTGTTTTGTGTTTGCACTTAGTTAGTGTGTCTAGTTTTTGGCGAAATTATACATGATCATGAGGAGTTACAGATTTCATTTTATGATGTTCTAATTTAGTTATATTCTTGAACTTGTAACTTTGATAGGATCAAATCAAGGAGGCAAGGGATAAGGAAAAAAGTGAAGGAATTTCTTCTACAAATCTTGAGATTGACCCAGTGGCCAAAGTGCTCGGGAAGGATAAAAAGGGTCGAGTTCGTGGAATGGGTTCGAATATGACAAAAAGGCAAATGATTCAAATTGGCATTGCAGTGGTAAAAAGCAAATCGAAGAAAGATGAACAAGGCGAAGATGTGGCGTTTAAGAATTATATCAATGAAGCTATTCAGGTAGAACTACAAGTGCTTATACTTATGGTAATAGATATTTATTACTTATGTAGTTGTTAATTATATCTCAAATCTTTTTTGAAACATAGAGCGCAATGGATATAGCATTCGCTAAGTACAACCACACTATTAGAGAAAGTTCACCGCAACCTAGAAGTGAGTATGCTTCTAACTCCATTCATCGCCCTTGTAGTCTAAACAACAATGTGGATAATGTGTTTCCTCCGAGCCCCGTCTCTATGCCTTCTTCGCATGACAAACCACAAGTTATCTTAATTGATGCCCAACGTAAAGAAGTGGCAAAGGGGTACATTGTGACCGATTCTACAGCTCAAATTTGTCATGGTAGGTTGATTGGTATCGGTGAGAAGAAGGTTCATATCGATGAAGTGCTTGAACACGATGCGCCATTAATTTATCCCCAAGGTGAAACTTTTTCTTCCTATGTTGCAGGAGGTTATTTAATGTGGTTCGAAGCATGGTTGAAGAGTATTTAGTTTTTGTTATTTTTGGAAATTTGGTTAGTATGTAGATGGACTTTTAGACTTATGGATGTTTTAATATTTACCGTATGTGATGTGGACTTTCTTTTGTACTTGTGTGTGGATTTGGAAAGTTTTTAATGGAGGTTGATGTTTTTGCATTTTGGATAAATATTATTTTTCATTTTTGTATGATGTATTGTTGGTTGTGACTATTGTAAATGGATATGAAAAATACAGAATTTGACAATATAATTTAAAGTAAGTGCAAGAAGTAACAGTAAAAAAACTTGTAACGGATATGCAAGAAGTAACAGTAAAAAACCGTTACAAATTCATAAATAACAATTGGTTGACAATTAGCCTTACTAACAGAAATAATTTTTAGTAATGGTTATTTTCCGTTACAATAATTAAGTTTGTAAGCTTTATTATCAGTTATAAAATCATTACAAACTAAAATTTGTAACAGTTATATTGCTATTTTTTGTGACGGTTTTACACCGTTACAAAATCATTTATGACGCCCAAATTGTAACGGGAAAAAACCGTTACAAATATTTTTTATAACGGTTTATTACCATTACAAAAGGGCCATTTTGGTGTAGTGACATATAATTTTTATGTTAGGATTATGAATTTTAAGAGGTGCATATGAACATAAATTTGTTTATGTAAAGATTATGCTTCTTTAAAAAATTTCATATGAACATATTTATTTTTTGATTCCGAGGTTGTATAAATATAGATTTGATCTACTTGATTTATACATAAGGTATTAGTTGTAATATACATGAGATGTATACATGTAGTATACATGAGATGTATACTCAAAAACTTAAAAAAAAAAAATTATACCTGCTGGAGTCCCTGCCGCGCGGTCTGGGCAGGGGGACCGCGATCCTGGCCGAGCGCTCCCGACCTGTGTGTTCCGAGCACTGCCGAGCACTCCCGGCCTATGTGTGCCGAGCGCTGCCGAGCGGTACCAGCTAGGGCCTGCCAAGCAGCCTGGAGTAGCGGATCGCGATCCGGTTGCCAGGACTGGTTCTTGGGGACCGCGGTCCAGGACGCTTCCGGACCCGTTTCGGCCTCGTTTTCTTCGTGTATTCCTGAAAATTTATTTTCCATTTTACCCGGTTTGATGTTTAGGCCTCAGAACTTAATAACTTATCGATTGTCGATATTTGGCATATTTTATATAACTTATCGATGGTCGATATTTGGTACATTTTATATATTATATGTGCTTGTGAATGCTTTAATAGTTAATGCATCGTGGTTGGTATAGCCGTACTAGATCAATTAGATTGATAATTCGATTATGGTTGTAATATTCACAATATGACTTGTAGGTCATGCCTTCTTATTATCTTGTTGTAATTTCTCTTCTCATCTTACTCCCCTCGTATGTAACTCGAGGTTTCTATTACTAAATGTTAAGATATAGTTTAGAATATTTCTAGCTATAAAAGGAAGACGAAGGAGACGATCAACTTACAAGGAATTCAAGAAGAAAGGCGTTCTCGAAGATTACACCAACCGACCTATTGATATTAACGAATATCATAATAGGTTATATCGCTATACCACACCACACCTAATTGCTCATGTGAATGTATGAGATGCATAATATTTACATTGCATATGATTGTATGAGATGCATCATATTTATTTCATTTGCTTAATAATCGTTATTACCAAATAAATAAAACTCATTAAAATATTTACATGTATGAGATACATGGTAATAATTTTGAGATAATCAATTTTGATAAAATAGCTTTATTAAATGAATTGATATGGAACATAAGTCTCAAAAGCCAACCATTTCAAAACACTCGTCAAACTTTCAATCATTTCTAATATGGGTCTGCCAAAGCAGGGTGTACGGATTTTATCTTAAGGAAGCAAGATGAATAAATAAGCTTATACATATGTTTTAAATGGTTAGGACTTATATAGGTTATACAAAACATTTTTGGACCTATGGCTTATTTGGGATTAATACGATTAAAACGACATAAGATTTCATCCCAAATGATAATCTAAAGCATCTTTTAATTACAGGGAACATGCCAAAGCTGTGTCTGTGGTTATTTGATCGTTAGATTATAATTCATATATGTGTATGTGATATTTGAGACTAACATGTTGACATAAGATGTCATCTCTGTTGATAAAAACTAAACTTCTTTTATTTGCGAGGGACATGCCAAAGCTGTTCTTGCATTTATTTGATCGTCAGGTTTTAAAATCAATATATCTCACGAATAACTTTGCATATTAATATTGTAGAATCAATGGCGTCAATCAATACAAACTCGTTGCGATCAATTCTTGACAAAGAAAAACTTTCTGGCACTAATTAGGAACTTGAGAATTGTTCTCAAAGATGAAAAGAAGCAGTACATTCTAGAAAACCCAATTCCTGATGAACCGGAATCAACAGCCACCAAAGCTCAAAAAGATGCTTATAGTAAGCATATGAATGATTCTTTGGATGTGACATGCCTTATGCTAGCAACCATGAACTCGGAGCTGCAAATACAATTAGAGGACATGGTGTAACACCCCCAGGATATCCGAGGTATATTACAGTGCCGTGAATCCCTATATGGGACCCACCAGGCTGAACAGCATCATACTCATCGACTCACATAAACGACAGAACCATACCATGACATAAAGACGCAAAACAGAATAATCCACCCGGTTCAACCGGTCAATATAACATCATCATCCAACACAACATAACAAGCAACAATACAATCCGAACGAACAAGAACCCCTTAAGTACTCGAGTACAACTATTAGTTCAAAACCACAAAAGATAAAAAGGTAAAAGACACTAAAACGTCACTCGTGCACAATCATCACGCACGGCCATCATCCGTGTACTGGTCCAGCGCCCGCTCGTCTCGATGAACCTGACCTGAAATTCATAAAACGAATTTCCCCAAAACGGGTCCCTAGAGGGGTTAGCAATTACGCTAGTACAAGTAACCAGATGAATAACTTACATCTTACACATATAGTAAATGTATGCAATAGAGAAAACCGTTCGAAAACACTCATTTCCGGAAATGCCATAATCAAATCACATTTGTAAAATTCACCACAATTAACCGTCGATCCACACCTCCGTGGACCCCTACCGAGACCCCGTCGGATCTAACCCGTAGTGGTTAAAAGCAAAGCTCGTCGATCCACACCTCCATGGACCCCTACCGAGACCCCGTCGAGTCTAACCCGTAGTGAGCATACACACACACAATTTCTCATACAAAACTACTATGTCAAGATTGTAAGTTCATAAGGGTACTTGCCTCGATTAATAGACGGTGACGCGAACGGAACGGAAGAATCAAGCACGACCGTGAGGAACCGACGAATGAACCTAACGATTCGAATAACACAATCACAACCAACTCTAGACGATTACGGAAATGGAATATACCGGAAACCCGCCTACGATTCATGTATATTCATACCAAAAATAACAACGAGGGCGGACCACAACCAAACCCTTCGATTCCGTAAAAATCCACAAAATATCCATGAATCCGTAGGAAAACTAAAGATACTAACAATATCAATCGTATACATCATGAATCCACCAACCAAAACGGAACGAATCGGAAGAAAAACCCAAAACCCCCAAATTAATCGAAAATAGGGTTTTAGAATATTACCTTAGGAGATTCAAGTACCAAGATCCGTAGAACACGCGCTAGATTGATTTCCCGGGCTCCACTACCGAAGAAAAATGGTGAAAATCGACCCCTCAATGGATAAAGATGAAGAACCCTTCCCCTCTCTCTCACTCTCTCTCACGATGCAGGTGAAAATGGAGAAGTCGGCCGATTTCGTCTAATAAAGACGAGCTGCACAGTTGACCGCTTCGTGTGCCGCGGCACAGGCCAAAAATTTACTCCCAGGTTTCGGCATTGTGCCGCGGCACAGCCTGCGTGTGCCGCGGCACCCGGTACAGTTGGGTTTAGGTCGCAGAAGACACACGAGTGTGCCGCGGCACCGGACAGGTGTGCCGCGGCACCGGCCTGGCACTGTGCCGCGGCACCGGATGGGTGTGCCGCGGCACACAGTACAGATCGCTCGACCAACAATTGGAGAAATTTGTGTGCCGCGGCGCACGCACCTTGTGCCGCGGCCCACACCCCTCTTTGGGTCCCAAAATGATAAAAATGATCCGGAAAGAGAATAAAACGATAGGAATCAATATTTGGGGACTAATAACACGAAATGGATCCACAGCAACCCCGAAACGGCGGTTCCGCACAACAATAACGAGAACACAGTTCAACAGTTTGACAGGAAGGACACGCTGAGAAGTACACGAGGGTCACTACGGTCGAGAAATACACCAAAAACGAAAATACCAGGGAAAGAAAAATACGGATATTACATTCTACCCCTCTAAAAATAAGTTTCGTCCCGAAACTTAAGAAACAAACAACTCCGGGTACCTAGCACGCATGCTATCCTCGGTTTCCCAAGTTGCTTCCTCGACACCGTGTCTCGACCACTGCACTTTGACCAAAGGGATGGTTTTATGCCTCAGTCGTTTCTCACGATGATCCAAAATCTTCAAGGGACGCTCCTCAAAAGTAATATCTTCAGCAATATCAATCTCGCCATAATCGATGACGTGACTAGGATCCGGGACATATTTCCTCAACTGGGAAACATGGAAAACGCTATGAACATGACTCAAGGCCGGAGGTAACGCCAAACGGTATGCCAACCCACCTACTCGCTCGAGGATCTCAAAGGGGCCGATAAATCTCGGACTCAACTTTCCTTTCTTCCCGAAACAAAAAACTCCCTTCGTCGGCGACACCTTTAGCAAAACGTGGTCTCCCACCTCGAATTCCAAAGGTCGACGACGGACGTCGGCATACGACTGGCCGACTGGGCGATCAACATCCGTTCCCGAATTAATTCTATCTTCCGCCTCGTCTCTAGAACGACATCCGGCTCAGTCCCGACCAAATCGGACGCCTCATTCCAACAAATAGGTGATCGACATCGCCGCCCATAAAGTGCCTCATACGGTGCCATCCGAATCGACGCGTGCCAACTGTTGTTGTACGTGAATTCGATCCGCAAATGTTCCTCCCGTCACTACTCCAATCGAGAGCACATGCACGCAACAAGTCCTCGAGCGTCCTGGATAGTGCGTCCGACCGTCCATCCGATCGGGATGAAAAGAGGTACTCAAACGCAACCGGGTACCCAACGCCTTATGCACCGCCGCTTTAAGTGCGATACAAAACGGCCATCACGATCCGAAACAATAGACTTCGGAGTACCGTGAAGTCTCACGATCTGCGCGATAAACACACGAGCTAACTTCTCCAGGCCCCAAGTGTCCTTGATGCCCAGAAAATGTGCCGACTTGGTCAGGCGATCAACAATCACCCATACCATATTCATGCCCGACCTCGATCTCGGCAAACTCGTAACGAAATCCATCGATATGTCTTCCCATTTCCATTCGGAACGGAAGTGATCGCAATAACCCAGTGTCGCCGATGCTCGATCTTGACTCGACAAGTCAAACATCTCGCTACAAACTGTGCGACCTCATCCTTCATATCATTCCACCAGAAATTTCTTCTCAGGTCCTTGTACATCTTACTCGAACCAGGATGAACGGAATAGGGTGTAACATGGGCCTCCCGCAAAATACTCTGTCTCAACTCTGGGTCGTTCGGCACACAAAGCCGACTCTGGAATCTCAAAACACCATCCTCATGAATCACAAATCCAGGAGACTTTCCTTTAAGAACGTTCTCTCGGATTTGAGTAATCATCGGATCTTCTGACTGCTTCAGCTTAATCTCATCGATCAAAGACGACGAAATTTCCAAAGCACGAAATTGTCCGACGGTTCCCGGCAACAGAACCTCAACATCTAACTCGATTAAAGCTCGCCGAAGCTCGGACTGAGATGTAAGGATCTCAAGCGATCGCAATGCAATCGGTTTCCGACTCAAGGCGTCGGCCACGACGTTCGCCTTGCCCGGATGATAAAGGATTTCGAGGTCATAATCCTTAATCAGCTCTAACCACCTCCTCTGCCTCATATTCAACTCCCGCTGAGTAAATATGTATTTCAGACTTTTATGGTCAGTAAAAATCTGACATGTAGAGCCGAAAAGATAGTGACGCCAAATCTTGAGCGCAAATACGACTGCCGCTAACTCCAAATCGTGAGTAGGGTAGTTAAGCTCATACGGCCTCAACTGTCTCGACGCAAAGGCAATGGTCTTGCCGTGCTCCATTAATACGCACCCAAGACCTTGACCCGAAGCATCGCTATAAACGGCGAAACCCTCATTGCCACATGGCAACGCCAAAACCGGGGCTGAAGTCAAACGCTTCTTCAGTTCCTCAAAACTCGACTGCCTCTCGTCATTCCAGACGAACTTCTCGGATTTCTGGAGCAACTGTGTAAGTGGTCGAGCCAGTTTCGAGAAATCCTCGACGAACCTACGGTAGTAGCCAGCCAAACCCAAGAAACTACGGACCTCCTTCACATTTTTGGGCGGTGCCCAATCCAACACCGCCTCGATCTTCTGCGGATCTACACGAACCCCCTCGGCTGAAATCACGTGACCCAAAAACATCACTTCCTTCAGCCAGAACTCACATTTCGAGAACTTCGCATAGAGTTGCTCGGCCCTCAAAATGTCTAACACTATCCGCAAATGATGGGCATGCTCTTCCTCGTTCCTCGAATAAATAAGAATATCGTCGATGAAGACGACAACACACTTATCCAAATATTCGATAAATACTTTGTTCATCAACTGCATGAACACCGCCGGCGCATTAGTTAACCCGAAAGGCATAACTACAAACTCATAATGTCCGTATCTCGTCCGAAAAGTCGTTTCGCACATCGGACTCTCTCACCCGGAGCTGATAGTACCCCGATTTCAAATCAATCTTCGAGAATACTGCAGCTCCCTGCAACTGGTCGAACAAGTCGTCAATTCTCGGCAAAGGATACTTGTTCTTGATGGTCACCTTGTTTAGTTCGCGATAGTCGATACACAAACGTAGTGAACCATCCTTCTTCCGCACAAACAGGACCGGTGCGCCCCAAGGCGAGGCGCTCGGTCGAACATACCCCGACTCAAGAAGCTCACTCAACTGCTTCTTCAACTCGGACATCTCTGAAGGTGCCATGCGATAGGGCGCCTTCGAAATAGGAGCCGCACCCGGCTCTAATTCTATAGCGAACTCGACCTCGCGTTCCGGTGGCAATCCCGGTAGCTCGTCAGGAAATACATCCGGAAACTCATTAACGACTGGAATCGACGAAAGCTCGACTCCACCATCCTCCGCCTTCAAGGCATAACACCAATAACCAGTACACCCCTTTCGCAGGAGACTCATCGCCTTCAAGGCGTTAATGAAGAATTTCTGGTTCCCCCTCTTTCGCCCGGCGAAAGAGTGCTCGGTGCCATCCTCGGCTAACATGGTGATGATCCTCGTGCGGTAGTTCATGATTGCGCCATGCCGCTCGAGCCAATCATCCCCGAGAATCAAATCCTCACCCTCAATATCCACAACAATAAGATTAGAGGGCCAAGTCCTCTCACAAATAAGTAATGCAGTCTCGAACCTCCTGATCACCAACGATCCTATCACCGCTAGGAAGCTTAACGATGAAGGGTTCACAAGGCATCAAACAGTCGAGACTCAAACGGCGTACACAATCCAAAGATATGAACGAATGCGTAGCACCGGAATCGAAAAGCACACTGACAGGATGAGAAAGAATATAAACGGTACTGCCGCCACGGTAGCATTTGGATCATCGGCTTTCCGCATCTCATAGACACGCGGGTGGGCTGAGCCGACACTGAAGCTCCCCCTTAGAGGGCTGACCCGACCTCTCCCCGACTAGCACTCGGCGGGGATTGAGGAGCAAGCGATCTCGATTCACACTTGGTTCCCTAGGCGCTGGAATGGAAGCCCGGCACCAAGAATTTTCTCCTCTCCGCACGTAGCCTTGTGGCCCGGCCGCCACACTGATTACACGTCAAAGAAAGGGCTCAAACAAGTACGACCGATGTGGCCTCGACCACAATTGAAACACTTCACATCACGAAAAGGAGCACCGGTAGTTCCACGGGACCCAGTGAACGAGCCGGATCACCGCCGAGGGGAAGTTAGCAGATTGGGATCTCTGCGACCCCCACTCTTGTGGCCCGAAAAGTTCCCGGGACTTCGCTTCTTACTCTCGCGGGCCGCCTCACTCGCCGTCACGGACATATCATAAGCAAGGGCCCCGCTCCGGTAATCTTTCAATGTAGGGCATACGAGCCCCGACATATAGTCCCGAATCGCAACTTCATCCGTCTCGGAGAAATGGAAAATTTTGTCATTCTCTCGACAACTCGGGTTTTCACATAACCCAACTCCTTGTTAAAATCAGCAATAGCTTGAGCTACGGGGATATCCCGCGGTTGAGCATCATAAAAGCATGCACCCGAGCACGTCTCGATCGCCACGGCAATATTCGGTCTCCATCAACTCTTGAAACTCACCCACGAAGCAAAGATGGTCTTTGGGCCCAACGGCCTCCCACCGGTCCGTGGCGTCCCTGTGAGAAAGTATTGAGCAATAGGGACTCTACGGTCCTCGGGACGATTAGTGGCAACGAAGACCTTAGATATCTCCTTGATCCACCCTTCCTAGCCAATCGGGTCTGAAGCTCCCGAAACCGAGGAGGATGCATCTTGATGACATCTTGGAGCCAACGGTCCGCTCCGCCCGATTAGCATGGGCACGATCCGGGTTACGAACCGCCCGAGCTATTGCCGCCATTTGGTTCACCATTTGTTGCATAACGGCCGCAATACCAAGATCGCACGCTCACGAGAAGAAGCATGGCTATGACGGCCGCCGACGCTGGCCTCAAGATTGTGACGTGGCCGCCCCACCGGCTGCCCCACGTCCCTGGCCGCGTCCACGACCACGACCTCTTCCAGCATCCATACTGGAGTTAAATAAGTAGCAAAAGCCATACGAGGATCAGTACAATAAAAGAACAATCACAAGTCGAGAATCAAGGGTACGATACAAGGAATTAATGAACAGAGGAAGGAAAACTTACGGACACTGGTAGTACCGGAATCATGGCAGCGTGACGATGATGTGCAAAACAAAACACCACAAGACCCAATAAACCGACAAGCCTAGGTATCCATAAACCTAGAGCTCTGATACCATTTTCTGTAACACCCCCAGGATATCCGAGGTATATTACAGTGCCGTGAATCCCTATATGGGACCCACCAGGCTGAACAGCATCATACTCATCGACTCACATAAACGACAGAACCATACCATGACATAAAGACGCAAAACAGAATAATCCACCCGGTTCAACCGGTCAATATAACATCATCATCCAACACAACATAACAAGCAACAATACAATCCGAACGAACAAGAACCCCTTAAGTACTCGAGTACAACTATTAGTTCAAAACCACAAAAGATAAAAAGGTAAAAGACACTAAAACGTCACTCGTGCACAATCATCACGCACGGCCATCATCCGTATCTTGGTCAGCGCCCGCTCGTCTCGATGAACTCCGACTGAAATTCATAAAACGAATTTCCCCAAAACGGGTCCCCAGAGGGGTTAGCAATTACGCTAGTACAAGTAACCAGATGAACAACTTACATCTTACACATATAGTAAATGTATGCAATAGAGAAAACCGTTCGAAAACACTCATTTCCGGAAATGCCATAATCAAATCACATTTGTAAAATTCACCACAATTAACCGTCGATCCACACCTCCGTGGACCCCTACCGAGACCCCATCGGATCTAACCCGTAGTGGTTAAAAGCAAAGCTCGTCGATCCACACCTCCGTGGACCCCTACCGAGACCCCGTCGAGTCTAACCCGTAGTGAGCATACACACACACAATTTCTCATACAAAACTACTATGTCAAGATTGTAAGTTCATAAGGGTACTTGCCTCGATTAATAGACGGTGACGCGAACGGAACGGAAGAATCAAGCACGACCGTGAGGAACCGACGAATGAACCTAACGATTCGAATAACACAATCACAACCAACTCTATACGATTACGGAAATGGAATACACTCGGAAACCCGCCTACGATTCATGTATATTCATACCAAAAATAACAACGAGGGCGGACCACAACCATACCCTTCGATTCCGTAAAAATCCACAAAATATCCATGAATCCGTAGGAAAACTAAAGATACTAACAATATCAATCGTATACATCATGAATCCACCAACCAAAACGGAACGAATAGGAAGAAAAACCCAAAACCCCCAAATTAATCGAAAATAGGGTTTTAGAATATTACCTTAGGAGATTCAAGTACCAAGATCCGTAGAACACGCGCTAGATTGATTTCCCGGGCTCCACTACCGAAGAAAAATGGTGAAAATCGACCCCTCAATGGATAAAGATGAAGAACCCTTCCCCTCTCTCTCACTCTCTCTCGCGATGCAGGTGAAAATGGAGAAGAAGTCGGCCGATTTCGTCTAATAAAGACGAGCTGCACAGTTGACCGCTTCGTGTGCCGCGGCACAGCCGAAGTGTGCCGCGGCACAGGCCAAAAATTTACTCCCAGGTTTCGGCATTGTGCCGCGGATTGCGTGTGCCGCGCACCCGTCTGATTGGGTTTAGGTCGCAGAAGACACACGAGTGTGCCGCGCACGGACAGTGTGCCGCGGCACTGCCGGCACCGTGCCGCGGCACGGATGGGTGTGCCGCGCACACGCATGATCGCTCGACCAACAATTGGAGAAATTTGTGTGCCGCGGCGCACGCACCTTGTGCCGCGGCCCACACCCCTCTTTGGGTCCCAAAATGATAAAAATGATCCGGAAAGAGAATAAAACGATAGGAATCAATATTTGGGGACTAATAACACGAAATGGATCCACGGCAACCCCGAAACGGCGGTTCCGCACAACAATAACGAGAACACAGTTCAACAGTTTGACAGGAAGGACACGCTGAGAAATACATGAGGGTCACTACGGTCGAGAAATACACCAAAAACGAAAATACCAGGGAAAGAAAAATACGGATATTACACATGGAAGCTTATGAAATGATGGGTCAGCTTAAGGAAATGTTCCAAGAGCAAGCCCGTCAGGAGAGGTTTACCACTACGAAGGCATTGAATGGTTGTAAAATGTCTTTGGGTACTTCTGTGAGTGCTCATGTCCTTAAGATGAAGGACTACATTGAGCATCTTGAAAGGCTAGGAGCTCCTATCAGTCAGGAACTCACTACAGATATGATCTTACATACTGATGTATGTGTACCAATGAATACAAATGCTAGAGGAGGTTTCCAATAGTTCATAATGTTCACGGATGACTTAAGCAGATTCAGATATATCTACTTAATGAGACACAAGTCTGAGCCGTTCACGAAATTCAAGCAATTTCAAAATGAAGTACAAAATCAGTTAGGCAAAACTATTAAGGCACTATGATCAGATCGTGGTGGTGAATATTTGATCTATGAATTTGACAATCATCTCAAAGATTGTGGAATTGTTTCACAACTAATGTAATATCCGCGATTTCGATTTCTAATAATTTTTTTCTGGTGTAATTCCATCTTAGAAATTCTATTGTGACCGTTTCCTCATTCCGAGAATGATTAATTCTACACTTTTTGTCATCCGAGTTCGTCTCGGTGTCGTTCTGTTGAATTCCGTGTTCTTAAGCGACTTTTCCACGTATGAGTTCGACTTTGTAAAATCACCATTAATTCTTAAAAACTCCAAAAATTCTGAATTTTTTTAATATTATAGAGAATAAAGTTAGCTTTCCAATGGTTCAAACGGTGAGTCAATCGGAGTTCGAACGAAGGAGTTATGGTCGAAATAGCTAAGACTGCACCATGTGCCTTTTGGTGCTGGAGCGGGCTGTACTGCGGGCCGCGGCCCCTTCTGGCCGGGCCGCGGCACAAAGCCAATGTGATGGGCAGTTTTTGGCCGTGGGCCGCGGAACACTCATCCTGTGCCGCGGCACACAATACATGTTTGCCTATATCAACGTTTTCTTGTGGAATCATCCTCATTTCATCACTCTCCTTCTTCCTCTCCTCCTTGGGCGATTTTTGGGCGATATTTTGAGCGATTTAGCATCATCAAACTCAAATAATTTTATATTCTTCAAGTTGTGGTGTGGATTAACAACATGTTTGTGGATTCTTCATCCTAATCAAGGTAATTTCTTGAAATCTCCTAAAATTTAATTTTTGGGAGTTTTGGCTTTGATTTCATTTTCCGTCCGAATTTGATGAATCGGTTGATGTTTGTAAACATTATTAATCATGTTCTATGGATTGTATATCCATATCTTCGATTCGTTCAACCCGATTGATGATTCTTAAGTTCTTGAGGAACTTTGAATATTTAGTGTTCGATTAAATGTCCCAAAGAGTTTCCTTCGATTGTTGTGTTGTTTTCGTTCGATATTGTGTTATTGAATGAATTGTATTTCATTCAAGGTTGTTCGAGCGCTTATATTTATTGGAGGATGCCGTTCGTTGTTCGTGGATGGATTTCATCGCCTTCGGTTGAGGCAAGTTTTATACTTGTACTAGTCAATGAGATTAATGTTATCATATATGTGTATGAATGTGTTGTATCATTCCGAGACTTAGTCTCTTCATGAATTCATTGATATTAAGAGATCGTTCGATACGATACCTTTCGGCAATTATGCCAAATGTTTTTATTGTTCATTAATGGCCGGTTCAAGGCATTGTGATACTCGTTGTTAATGTTATTATCGATCACCGGTTCGCGGTATCGATGTATCGATCGTTGTTGTTGATATTAATGTCGATTTAAGACGTCGTTGTAATCATTGCTATTAATTTTGGAGTTTTGTCCTTGATGTTGTTTTGGCCGATTAAAGGCGTTGACGTATTCATTTCTCTTCTTCGTTGTCGGTAACCGATTAAAGGTGCCGAGACATCCTTCGTATCATTGTTATCGGTTGGCCATCTAAGGCAATCGAGGTATTGAATTGGGGCTGTCGAGGATAGTTCCCATCCGTTGTGTCGTTGTTATCGATTGACCACTCTAAGGTAATCGAGGTATTGAATTGGGACTGTCGAGTACAATGCCCATCCGTGAGTCATCATTATCGTGTTGGCCGACTCAAGGTAGCACATTATCATAATTGTGATACGGCTTCGTGCCGTGGCTTCGGCCCTAATCGCGTGATATGGCCGTGCGTGGCTTCGCCCTAATCGCGTGATACGGCTTCGTGCCATGGCTTCGGCCCAAACTGTGATACGGCTTCGTGCCGTGGCTTCGGCCCTAACTGTGATACGGCTTCGTGCCGTGGCTTCGACCCTAATGGTGATACGGCTTCGTGCCGTGGCTTCGGCCCTAATCAATAACAGCTGCGGGCTGTTTTGCTTCATGTGATTGTGATATTTGACAGCTTCGGCTGAGTGACTTTCAAGCCTTTATTATTGTCCTGGTAATTTCATTGGAGCCTTCGGCCATTGTGATTCATAATTAATTCAGTTCTGGTTTGGTTCATGTCATGTAATTCATTGTGGTACTCTATAATTATGATTCGCCGTTGGGCATTTACGTTCTAACCTGTCGAACAGGTATTAATAGTATGCCATGGGCATAGTATTTCATGAATGCTCGGTTCTTACCTTGGTTTGTGAGCATCTCGTATTATTATTATCATTGTACCGTTTCATTCTGCCTTTGGATGCATATCATGTCATACGTGTATTTGATGTTCATTATCTGGATGACTGACCCCGTGGGGGCGGAACATGTTTTCATGTTTTAGGTGCTTGCGAGGAGAGAGTTGAGACACAGGGGCATGATGATGGCGACGAGGCATTCGAGCGATACTAGTACGAGTTGTTCATGTTGGTCAGTCAGTTAGAGTGTTCTCCGGTTTGTCAGTCATTGTCGTTATGTTTTACCCGAGCAGATACTCGTGGATGTTGTTGTATTTTATTTTTGGCCATGTAGGCCCATCGTTGTCGTTGAAATTCCTTATCGGAATATTGTGTCGGATATCATGGTAGGGACTATGATTTTCCCTTGTTGTTTAATTTAATGTATTTTAGTCATGTTCGCCTGGTGGATCTCTTGGCGTGGGGTCCACGGAACTGTAATAACCCAATAGGATTTGGGGGTGTTACAGAAGATGGTATCACAGATTTGGGTTGTGAGATACCCTGATATGTGAGTTATGTGGCTCTACCGATGCGGTAGTAGTGGGACTGCCAGGTTATGACAATTTGGACAGTCGGGTTTTGTGAGTCGTAATATTAGTACGACTGCACGATTCATTCATTCATCGAGTCGTCGTTAGTTGAGACTAGTATCGCGAGACCTCGAAGATTCCTATGACCTGTGTAAGGACTCGATTCTCTTTATGTTCATACATTCATCATGTCATTAATTATTCATGCTTTGTTGAAACCTATATGTGATATTAGTGTTATGATTGAGTCATGACTAATTGGTTTGGAGCACGTGTGACTTGTGTAAGCGTTAAGGGTCAACTCATTCATCAGTTAATAATCCTCAATCATCATTTTGATCTCATCACTCAGTTAATTCATTCATCACTCAGTTAATTCATTCATCACTCAGTTAATATCATTACTCAGATAATTCATTCATCACTCAGTTAATTCATTCATCACTCAGTTAATTCATTCATCACTCAGTCAATATCATTACTCAAATAATTCATTCATCACTTAGTTAATTCATTCATCACTCAGTTAATTCATTCATCACTCAGTCAATATCATTACTCAGATAATTCATTCATCACTCAGTTAATTCATTCATCACTCAGTTAATTCAATCATCACTCAGTTAATTCATTCATCACTTAGTTAATTCATTCATCACTCAGTTAATTCATTCATCACTCAGTCAATATCATTCATCACTCAGTTAATTCAATCATCACTCAGTTAATTCATTCATCACTCAGTTAATTCATTCATCACTGATTCAATCTCATTGCTCAGTTAATTCATTCACCACTCAGTCAATCTCATTGTTTAGTTAATTCATTCATCACTCAGTCAATCTCATTATTCGATTAATTCATTCATCACTCAGTCAATCTCATTGTTCAGTTAATTCATTCATCACTCAGTCAATCTCATTGTTTAGTTAATTCATTCATCGCTCAGTCAACCTCATTGTTTAGTTAATTCATCCATCACTCAGTCAATCTCATTGTTCAGTTAATTCATTCATCACTCAGTCAATCTCGTTGCTCAGTTAATTCATTCATCACTGATTCAATCTCATTGCTCAGTTAATTCATTCATCACTCAGTCAATCTCATTGCTCAGTTAATTCATTAATCATCCAGCCCAACTCACGGTTCAGTTGTTGATCTTGTGGATCGAATTTTCAACCTTGTTAACTTGTTCAAGGTAATCATTTCAGGAATTTCATCAGGTAATCATGTTACCTCATTTGATCTTTCATGCAATCTTATCATATTCCGGCGTCATGTGGACGATCATTTTACTGCATTATTAATGCATTCATTATGTTAAAGTATGTATGCTCATTATCATCATTCCGTAACGTAATCATAATGCGATCTTACTACAACCCGTGCATCATACAAGGGGTCCTGCCAAGCTTCGAGAGCCAGTGGTAAGGACATTAATCACCAGTTTTGAACAAGTTAATTCTTGCTCGGTAATAGTACAATCATTCCTTTCATTTGTCGTTCATTCATTCATATAATTAATTCATCATATATCAATCACGTTGAGACTCATAATTATCAAACTAATCATTCACTTCACGGGGAACAATGGTTCCAATCATTTCATTTGAGTTATCACTCATTGCGTTATTAGTTCACCTCGGTGAGTCATTCTTGATCCTTGTCGGATTTCTTATCATTTATCATTCATCATAGTCACTTTCGTTTTTGGTAACCTTTCGGGGTCATATTAAGCGGTGAGTTCAGATTTGAGTCTTCGTTGAATCGTTGGGATCGAGGAGATCGATGATATGGAGGATATCGATGTTGGGTACATTTGAAATGTAGCCTTGTCTTTCGGATGACTGTATAACTCAATCCGTAATAATGTATCGTGGTTGTGGATCATTTATTGTTGATCTATTTTATAATGATCATATTTGAGAATCTTGAGATTTTGAGATCGTTTGATGCATTCCTTTTGGTATTGTACCGAGATTTCATGATAATCTGGGTGATTGTTTATTGTGATTCGAGACGTCAAGTCATGGGGACTTGGGCGTGCGACAGATATGGTTCCGAGGACTATATGTGCGTTGTTGTTCTTCTTTGGAGGTGAATCAGTGTTTGTATGGGCATCCGATGCCGATGAGAAGCGAGATTTCAGTTCTGGTGTATCTCATTGAGTTTTCCTGGCGGGATATTGCTTCTCCCAACTTGTTTTAAGTTTCGGGACGAAACTTCTTTTAAGGGGGGTAGTTTGTAATATCCGCGATTTCGATTTCCAATAATTTTTTTTCTGGTGTAATTCCATCTTAGCAACTCTATTGTGACCATTTCCTCATTCCGAGAATGATTAATTCTACACTTTTTGTCATCCGAGTTCATCTCGGTGTCGTTCTGTTGAATTCCTTGTTCTTAAGCGACTTTTCCACGTATGAGTTCGACTTTGTAAAATCACAATTAATTCTTGGAAACTCCAAAAATTCTGAATATTTTCAATATTATATAGAATAAATTTAGGTTTCCAATGGTTCAAACGGTGAGTCAATCGGAGTTCGAACGAAGGAGTCATGGTCGAAATAGCTAAGGCTGCACCATGTGCCTTTTGGTGCTGGAGCGGGCTGTACTGCGGGCCGCGGCCCCTTCTGGCCGGGACACGGTACAAAGCCAATGTGATGGGCAGTTTTTGGCCGTGGGCCGCAGCACACTCATCCTGTGCTGCGGCATACAGTACATGTTTGCCTATATCAGCGTTTTCTTGTGGAATCATCCTCATTTCATCACTCTCCTTCTTCCTCTCCTCCTTGGGAGATTTTTGGGCGATATTTTGAGCGATTTAGCATCATAAAACTCAAATAATTTTATCTTCTTCAAGTTGTGGTGTGGATTAACAACATGTTTGTGGATTCTTCATCCTAATCAAGGTAATTTCTTGAAATCTCCTAAAATTTAATTTTTGGGAGTTTTGGCTTTGATTTCATTTTCCGTCTGAATTTGATGAATCGGTTGATGTTTGTAAACATCATTAATCATGTTCTATGGATTGTATATCCATATCTTCGATTCGTTCAACCCGATTGATGATTCTTAAGTTCTTGAGGAACTTTGAATATTTAGTGTTCGATTAAATGTCTCAAAGAGTTTCCTTCGATCATTGTGTTGTTTTCGTTCGATATTGTGTTATTGAATGAATTGTATTTCATTCAAGGTTGTTCGAGCGCTTATATTTATTGGAGGATGCCGTTCGTTGTTCGTGGATGGATTTCATCGCCTTCGGTTGAGGCAAGTTTTATACTTGTACTAGTCAATGAGATTAATGTTATCATATATGTGTATGAATGTGTTGTATCATTCCGAGACTTAGTATCGTCATGAATTCATTGATATTAAGAGATCGTTCGATACGATACCTTTCGGAAATTATGCCAAATTTTTGATTGTTCGTTAATGGCCGGTTCAAGGCATTGTGATACTCGTTGTTAATGTTATTATCGATCACCGGTTCGCGGTATCGATGTATCGATCGTTGTTGTTGATATTAATGTCGATTTAAGACGTTGTTGTAATCATTGCTATTAATGTTGGAGTTTTGTCCTTGATGTTGTTTTGGCCGATTAAAGGCGTTGACGTATTCATTTCTCTTCTTCGTTGTCGGTAACCGATTAAAGGTGCCGAGACATCCTTCGTATCATTGTTATCGGTTGGCCATTCTAAGGCAATCGAGGTATTTAATTGGGGCTGTCGAGGATAGTTCCCATCCGTTGTGTCGTTGTTATCGATTAACCACTCTAAGGTAATCGAGGTATTGAATTGGGACTGTCAAGTACAATGCCCATCCGTGAGTCATCATTATCGTGTTGGCCGACT
The DNA here is from genome assembly GCA_033398695.1 of Orobanche coerulescens. NCBI lineage: Eukaryota > Viridiplantae > Streptophyta > Magnoliopsida > Lamiales > Orobanchaceae > Orobanche > Orobanche coerulescens. Next base: position 136,165,072 of record CM065811.1, on the reverse strand, counting down.
CAAGGTAGCACATTATCATAACTGTGATACGGTTTCGTGCCGTGGCTTCGGCCCTAACTGTGATATGGCTTCGTGCCATGGCTTCGGCCCTAACTGTGATACGGCTTCGTGCCGTGGCTTCGGCCCTAACTGTGATACGGCTTCGTGCCGTGGCTTAGGCCCTAATTGTGATACGGCTTCATGCCGTGGCTTCGACCCTAATGGTGATACGGCTTCGTGTCGTGGCTTCGGCCCTAATGAATAACAGCTTCGGGCTGTTTTGCTTCATGTAATTGTGATATTTGACAGCTTCGACTGAGTGACTTTCAAGCCTTTATTATTGTCCTGGTAATTTCATTGGAGCCTTCGGGCATTGTGATTCATAATTAATTCAGTTCTGGTTTGGTTCATGTCGTGTAATTCATTGTGGTACTCTATAATTATGATTCGCTGTTGGGCATTTACGTTCTAACCTGTCGAACAGGTATTAATAGTATGCCATGGGCATAGTATTTCATGAATGCTCGGTTCTTACCTTGGTTTGTGAGCATCTCGTATTATTATTATCATTGTACCGTTTCATTCTGCCTTTGGATGCATATCATGTCATACGTGTATTTGATGTTCATTATCTGGATGACTGACCCCGTGGGGGCGGAACATGTTTTCATGTTTTAGGTGCTTGCGAGGAGAGAGTTGAGACACAGGGGCATGATGATGGCGACGAGGCATTCGAGCGATACTAGTCCGAGTTGTTCATGTTGGTCAGTCAGTTAGAGTGTTCTCCAGTTTGTCAGTCATTGTCGTTATGTTTTACCCGAGCAGATGCTCGTGGATGTTGTTGTATTTTATTTTTGGCCATGTAGGCCCATCGTTGTCGTTGAAATTCCTTATCGGAATATTGTGTCGGATATCATGGTAGGGACTATGATTTTCCCTTGTTGTTTAATTTAATGTATTTTAGTCATGTTCGCCTGGTGGATCTCTTGGCGTGGGGTCCACGGAACTGTAATAACCCAATAGGATTTGGGGGTGTTACAGAAGATGGTATCAGAGATTTGGGTTGTGAGATACCCTGATATGTGAGTTATGTGGCTCTACCGATGCGGTAGTAGTGGGACTGTCAGGTTATGACAATTTGGACAGTCGGGTTTTGTGAGTCGTAATATTAGTACGACTGCACGAGTCATTCATTCATCGAGTCGTTGTTAGTTGAGACTAGTATCGCGAGACCTCGAAGCTTCCTATGACCTGTGTAAGGACTCGATTCTCTTTATGTTCATACATTCATCATGTCATTAATTATTCATGCTTTGTTGAAACCTATATGTGATATTAGTGTTATGATTGATTCATGACTAATTGGTTTGGAGCACGTGTGACTTGTGTAAGCGTTAAGGATCAACTCATTCATCAGTTAATAATCCTCAATCATCATTTTGATCTCATCACTCAGTTAATTCATTCATCACTCAGTTAATTCATTCATCACTCAGTCAATATCATTACTCAGATAATTCATTCATCACTCAGTTAATTCATTCATCACTCAGTTAATTCATTCATCACTCAGTCAATATCATTACTCAAATAATTCATTCATCACTTAGTTAATTCATTCATCACTCAGTTAATTCATTCATCACTCAGTCAATATCATTACTCAGATAATTCATTCATCACTCAGTTAATTCATTCATCACTCAGTTAATTCAATCATCACTCAGTTAATTCATTCATCACTTAGTTAATTCATTCATCACTCAGTTAAATCATTCATCACTCAGTCAATATCATTCATCACTCAGTTAATTCAATCATCACTCAGTTAATTCATTCATCACTCAGTTAATTCATTCATCACTCAGTTAATTCATTCATCACTGATTCAATCTCATTGCTCAGTTAATTCATTCACCACTCAGTCAATCTCATTGTTTAGTTAATTCATTCATCACTCAGTCAATCTCATTGTTCGATTAATTCATTCATCACTCAGTCAATCTCATTGTTCAGTTAATTCATTCATCACTCAGTCAATCTCATTGTTCAGTTAATTCATTCATCGCTCAGTCAACCTCATTGTTCAGTTAATTCATCCATCACTCAGTCAATCTCATTGTTCAGTTAATTCATTCATCACTCAGTCAATCTCATTGCTCAGTTAATTCATTCATCACTGATTCAATCTCATTGCTCAGTTAATTCATTCATCACTCAGTCAATCTCATTGCTCAGTTAAGTCATTAATCATCCAGCCCAACTCACGATTCAGTTGTTGATCTTGTAGATCGAATTTTCAACCTCGTTAACTTGTTCAAGGTAATCATTTCAGGAATTTCATCAGGTAATCATGTTACCTCATTTGATCTTTCATGCAATCTTATCATATTCCGGCGTCATGTGGACGATCATTTTACTACATTATTAATGCATTCATTATGTTAAAGTATGTATGCTCATTATCATCATTCCGTAACGTAATCATAATGCGATCTTACTACAACCCGTGCATCATACAAGGGGTCCTGCCAAGCTTCGAGAGCCAGTGGTAAGGACATTAATCACCGGTTTTGAACAAGTTAATTCTTGCTCGGTAATAGTACAATCATTCCTTTCATTTGTCGTTCATTCATTCATATAATTCATTCATCATATATCAATCACGTTGAGACTCATAATTATCAAACTAATCATTCACTTCACGGGGAACAATGGTTCAAATCATTTCATTTGAGTTATCACTCATTGCGTCATTAGTTCACCTCGGTGAGTCATTCTTGATCCTTGTCGGATTTCTTATCATTCATCATAGTCACTCTCGTTTTTGGTAACCTTTCGGGGTCATATTAAGCAGTGAGTTTAGATTTGAGTCTTCGTTGAATCGTTGGGATCGAGGAGATCGATGATATGGAGGATATCGATGTTGGGTATATTTGAAATGTAGCCTTGTCTTTCGGATGACTGTATAACTCAATCCGTAATAATGTATCGTGGTTATGGATCATTTATTGTTGATCTATTTTATAATGATCGTATTTGAGAATCTTGAGATTTTGAGATCGTTTGATGCATTCCTTTTGGTATTGTACCGAGATTTCATGATAATCTGGGTGATTGTTTATTGTGATTCGAGACGTCAAGTCATGGGGACTTGGGCGTGCGACAGATATGGTTCCGAGGACTATATGTGCATTGTTGTTCTTCTTTGGAGGTGAATCAGTGTTTGTATGGGCATCCGATGCCGATGAGAAGCGAGATTTCAGTTCTGGTGTATCTCATTGAGTTTTCCTGGCGGGATATTGCTTCTCCCAACTTGTTTTAAGTTTCGGGACGAAACTTCTTTTAAGGGGGGTAGTATGTAATATCCGCGATTTCGATTTCCAATAATTTTTTTTCTGGTGTAATTCCATCTTATCAACTCTATTGTGACCATTTCCTCATTCCGAGAATGATTAATTCTACACTTTTTGTCATCCGAGTTCATCTCGGTGTCGTTCTGTTGAATTCCGTGTTCTTAAGCGATTTTTCCACGTATGAGTTCGACTTTGTAAAATCACAATTAATTCTTGGAAACTCCAAAAATTCTGAAAATTTTCAATATTATAGAGAATAAAGTTAGCTTTCCAATGGTTCAAACGGTGAGTCAATCGGAGTTCGAACGAAGGAGTTATGGTCGAATAGCTAAGGGTGCACCATGTGCCTTTTGGTGCTGGAGCGGGCTGTACTGCGGGCCGCGGCCCCTTCTGGCCGGGACGCGGCACAAAGCCAATGTGATGGGCAGTTTTTGGCCGTGGGCCACGGCACACTCATCCTGTGCTGCGGCACACAGTACATGTTTGCCTATATCAGCGTTTTCTTGTGGAATCATCCTCATTTCATCACTCTCCTTCTTCCTCTCCTCCTTGGGCGATTTTTGGGCGATATTTTGAGCGATTTAGCATCATCAAACTCAAATAATTTTATATTCTTCAAGTTGTGGTGTGGATTAACAACATGTTTGTGGATTCTTCATCCTAATCAAGGTAATTTCTTGAAATCTCCTAAAATTTAATTTTTGGGAGTTTTGGCTTTGATTTCATTTTCCGTCCGAATTTGATGAATCGGTTGATGTTTGTAAACATTATTAATCATGTTCTATGGATTGTATATCCATATCTTCGATTTGTTCAACCCGATTGATGATTCTTAAGTTCTTGAGGAACTTTGAATATTTAGTGTTCGATTAAATGTCTCAAAGAGTTTCCTTCGATCGTTGTGTTGTTTTCGTTCGATATTGTGTTATTGAATGAATTGTATTTCATTCAAGGTTGTTCGAGCGCTTATATTTATTGGAGGATGCCGTTCGTTGTTCGTGGATGGATTTCATCGCCTTCGGTTGAGGCAAGTTTTATACTTGTACTAGTCAATGAGATTAATGTTATCATATATGTGTATGAATGTGTTGTATCATTCCGAGACTTAGTCTCTTCATGAATTCATTGATATTAAGAGATCGTTCGATAGGATACCTTTCGGAAATTATGCCAAATGTATTGATTGTTTGTTAATGGCCGGTTCAAGGCATTGTGATACTCGTTGTTAATGTTATTATCAATCACCGGTTCGCGGTATCGATGTATCGATCGTTGTTGTTGATATTAATGTCGATTTAAGACGTCGTTGTAATCATTGCTATTAATTTTGGAGTTTTGTCCTTGATGTTGTTTTGGCCGATTAAAGGCGTTGACGTATTCATTTCTCTTCTTCGTTGTCGGTAACCGATTAAAGGTGCCGAGACATCCTTCGTATCATTGTTATCGGTTGGCCATTCTAAGGCAATCGAGGAATTGAATTGGGGCTGTCGAGGATAGTTCCCATCCGTTGTGTCGTTGTTATCGATTGACCACTCTAAGGTAATCGAGGTATTGAATTGGGACTGTCAAGTACAATGCCCATCCGTGAGTCATCATTATCTTGTTGGCCGACTCAAGGTAGCACATTATCATAATTGTGATACGGCTTCGTGCCGTGGCTTCAGCCCTAACTGTGATATGGCTTCGTGCCATGGCTTCGGCCCTAACTGTGATACGGCTTCGTGCCGTGGCTCCGGCCCTAACTGTGATACGGCTTCGTGCCGTGGCTTCGGCCCTAATTGTGATACGGCTTCGTGCCGTGGCTTCGACCCTAATGGTGATACGGCTTCGTGCCGTGGCTTCGGCCCTAATCAATAACAGCTGTGGGCTGTTTTGCTTCATGTAATTGTGATATTTGACAGCTTCGGCTGAGTGACTTTCAAGCCTTTATTATTGTCCTGGTAATTTCATTGGAGCCTTCGGGCATTTTGATTCATAATTAATTCAGTTCTGGTTTGGTTCATGTCGTGTAATTCATTGTGGTACTCTATAATTATGATTCGCCGTTGGGCATTTACGTTCTAACCTGTCGAACAGGTATTAATAGTATGCCGTGGGCATAGTATTTCATGAATGCTCGGTTCTTACCTTGGTTTGTGAGCATCTCGTATTATTATTATCATTGTACCGTTTCATTCTGCCTTTGGATGCATATCATGTCATACATATATTTGATGTTCATTATCTGGATGACTGACCCCGTGGGGGCGGAACATGTTTTCATGTTTTAGGTGCTTGCAATGAGAGAGTTGAGACACAGGGGCATGATAATGGCGACGAGGCATTCGAGCGATACTAGTCCGAGTTGTTCATGTTGGTCAGTCAGTTAGAGTGTTCTCCAGTTTGTCAATCATTGTTGTTTTGTTTTACCCGAGCAGATACTCGTGGATGTTGTTGTATTTTATTTTTGGCCATGTAGGCCCATCGTTGTCGTTGAAATTCCTTATCGGAATATTGGGTCGGATATCATGGTAGGGAATATGATTTTCCCTTGTTGTTTAATTTAATGTATTTTAGTCATGTTCGCCTGGTGGATCTCTTGGCGTGGGGTCCACGGAACTGTAATAACCCAATAGGATTTGGGGGTGTTACAGAAGATGGTATCAGAGATTTGGTTTGTGAGATACCCTGATATGTGAGTTATGTGGCTCTACCGATGCGGTAGTAGTGGGACTGTCAGGTTATGACAATTTGGACAGTCGGGTTTTGTGAGTCGTAATATTAGTACGACTGCACGAGTCATTCATTCATCGAGTCATCGTTAGTTGAGACTAGTATCGCGAGACCTCGAAGCTTCCTATGACCTGTGTAAGGACTCGATTCTCTTTATGTTCATACATTCATCATGTCATTAATTATTCATGCTTTGTTGAAACATATATGTGATATTAGTGTTATGATTGATTCATGACTAATTGGTTTGGAGCACGTGTGACTTGTGTAAGCGTTAAGGGTCAACGCATTTTGTTTTTCCTGGATATTAGAGATTTGGAACAGTTGTTCATCCGGAAATACTTCATTTATTTCCTTCTCTTGAGCATTGTTTTGGTCGAGTCTAGAGAGATGATCCGCCACTTGGTTTTCTGTTCCCTTTCTGTCTCTGATTTCTATGTCGAATTCTTGCATAAGTAGAACCCATCGGATTAGCCTTGACTTTGCATCTTGCTTTGTCATTAAATATTTCAAAGCTGAATGATCAGTGTAGACTATGACCTTTGATCCCAATAAGTAGGATCGAAATTTGTCAAAGGCATAAACCACTGCAAGCATCTCTTTTTCAGTTGTTGTGTAGTTCAGCTGAGCATCATTCATAGTCCTGCTAGCATAATGGATCACTTGCATCATTTTATCCTTCTTATGGCCCAGTACGGCCCCTACGGCATAATCACTTGCATCGCACATTAAAATGAAAGGAATAGTCCAATCTGGAGAAATGATGATTGGAGCTGATGTAAGCTTATCCTTCAAAGTTGTAAAGGCCACGTGGCATTCATTTGTGAAAAGGAATGGTGTATCTTTCTCAAGCAAAGAACAGAGAGGTTTTGCTATTTTTGAGAAATCTTTTATAAACCTCCGATAGAATCCAGCAAGTCCGAGAAAACTCCTTACTCCTTTCACCGAAATTGGTGGAGGAAGTTTTGCAATCACTTGGATCTTTGCCTTATCGACTTCAATTCCATGTTGTGAGATTCTATGGCCAAGTACGATTCCTTCCTGGACCATGAAGTGACATTTCTCCCAATTGAGAACTAGATTTGTGTCTTCACATCTTTCCAAGACCATGCCTAAGTGAATTAGGCATTTATCAAATGAATCTCCGAAAACCGAGAAATCGTCCATGAAAACTTAAATGAATTTTTAAACCTTGTGTTAGAATATTTACATCATGCATCTTTGAAATGTGGTCGAGCATTGCACAATCCGAATGGGATTCTTACGTAGGCAAATGTTCCATAAGGGCATGTGAATGTTGTTTTCTCTTGATCTTCCGGGGCTATTACGATTTGGTTGTACCTGAATAGCCGTCGAGAAAACAAGAGTAAGAATGTCTGCCAATCTATCTAGCATCCGATCAATAAATGGGAGTGGAAAATGATCTTTTCTTGTCGTCTTGTTTAGTTTCCTGTAATCAATGCACATTCTCCATCCCGTGATCGGTCGTGTTGGTATAAGTTCATTGTGCTCGTTCTCAATGATCGTGATTCCACTCTTTTTGGACACCATATGTACAGGGCTCACCCATGGACTATCCGAGATTGGATAAATGATTCTGCGTCAAGTAATTTAAGAATCTCTGCCTTCACAATTTCCTTCATGTTTGGATTCAAACGTCGTTGATGCTCAATTGAAGGTTTGCGGTCATCTTCCATCAAGATTTTGTGAGTGCATATAGAGGGGCTTATTCCTCTAATGTCCGCAATAGTCCATCCAATTGCTCTTTTGTGATTCCTCAATACCCTTAGTAATTTCCCTTCTTCAAGTTTGGTCAATATGTTAGATATGATGACCTAAGTGTTGAGGAAACGCCCAAGTAAGCGTATCTCAAATGTGTGGGTAGAGGTTTGAGATCAAGTGTTGGAGCTTCTTGTAAAGAAGGGAGGGGTTTAGCTGAGCTTGTCCCCAATTCTTCAAAATGTGGATGCTTTCTTAAGGTTGGTAGTGCTTCCAGATAGTTAACTGTTTCGGCCAAGTGATATTCTTCTTCCATCTTTGGTTAGAGAATTTGCTATACATGTCTCAAGAGGATCTTTAGATAGAATTTTCTCTAAAGACTTGTTCACCATGGCTTCAATTGTGTCTATTTTTAGACAATACTCATCTGTGGAGGGTTGATTCAAAGTTTTTAAGACATCGAAGATGACATGTTCGTCTTCCACTCGAGAATTAGCTTTCCTTCATAGACGTCAATAAGAGCACGTCCGGTTGCGAGAAATGGTCGTCCCGAATAATGGGAATATCCCGATCTTCTTCCATGTCGAGGATGATAAAATCACGGGAATATGAATTTATCAACTTTGACGAGCACATCTTCAACTATCCCACGTGGATATTTGATTGACCGATCGGCTAATTGTAGCGAAACCGTTGTTGCTTTTGCTTCTCCCAAATTCAATTTGTTGAAAATTGACAGGCATCAAGTTGATACTTGCCCCTAAATCACAAAGACCTTTGCCAAAATTTACAACACCAATTGTACGGGATTGTGAAAGTTCCCGGATCTTTTAGCTTGGGTGGCAACTTCTTTTGTAGTATTGCGCTACATTCCTCTGTTAGCATGACAGTTTCGTATTCTTCAAGCCTTCGTTTGTTTGAAAGAATATCTTTCATAAATTTGGCATAGCTTGGCATTTGTGCTAGAGCATCGGCAAAAGGAATGTTGATGTGTAGCTTTTTGAAGATTTCCAAGAATTTCCCGAATTGAGCATCGAGCTTGTGATTCTTCAACCGTTGAGGAAATGGGATAGGTGGAACATAAGTTTTTGTAGCAATTGGACCTTTTTGAGATGAAGGTCCTGTATCAGATTCTTTTTGTTTATTTTTTTGTTTTTCCAGATGGTTTTCCATAGAAATTTCGGGCAACTGCACTCCACTTCTTGTTGTGATAGCTTGGACATTTTCCCTTGGATTTACCTCGGTATTGCTAGGTAACATGCCTTGAGATCTTTCTGATAGTATTTTTGCCATTTGGCCAACTTGTGTCTCATGATTTTTAATTGAAGCATCATTGCGTTGTTGATACTTCAGTTGTTGTTCAGCTAGCTTCGTGATTGCTTCTTCCCATCCGGGCTTCTTTTCTTGATGCGTTGGATTCAACACATTGTTGTTGTTTGCATAAGAAAAATTTGGATGATTTTTGTATCCTGGATTGTATGTTGGCCCGTAAGGATTGTATGCTTGCCTTCGGAAATTCTGAGCATACGCCACTTGTTCTGGTGGTGGTGGTGACTGTTCTTGTTGCACTAAGGGACAGATAGTGTTGTGAGTTGCTCCACAAATTTCACATGAAAAAGCTGAAATTTGTGGAGTTTGCACCGTCTTCACAGTTGAGGAGTTGAAAAGACATTTCCTCGACTTTCTTTGATAGAGCTTCAATTTTTGCCAACATAAGTGAATAAGAATCCACTTCAAAAACACCATTTGGTTTCTTTTGGATATTTCGTCTCGCCATCTTGCACTTTGTTCACTTATAACCTCAAAAAGATTATAAGCCTCTTTCATAGTTTTGTTTCCAGTGAGCCATTTGATGATGAATCGACATTGGCTCGGCATGAAGGTAAAATTCGAATAGAAGTAATTGACTTGTGCTCCCAAATTGAAACCATGGTTAGGACATTTTCGTAGCATATCCTTGTATCTCTCCCATGCTTCGTGGAATGATTCGAATCTTGTTGACGAAATGTAGAGATTTCGTATTTGAGTTTCGCCACTTTTATTGGTGGAAAGTATTTAGTGGTGAATTTTTGGACAAATTCGGGCCAATTTGTTATGCTTCGTGGTGGCAAAGTATCTAGCCACTCTCTTGCTCTGTCCTTCAAAGTGTGCACGAAAAGTCTCATTTTGATCGCCTCGTCATTTACATTTGGATATTTGAAATTTCCACATATTTCCACAAAACGGTTAATATGGAGATATGGATTTTCGGTTCTTCCATAGAATGAGTTGTTGTTGGAGAAGAGATTGATGACATCTGGCGAATTTGAGAATTGTCCACTCCAAATGGTGGATAGATTACACTTGATTGAACGCTCAAAGATGGGGGTTCATGAATTCCCCAAAGAGCATGTTGTCTTCATCTATTTCGGTACAATAGGATATTGTTGATGTTGAATGTTTTGAACATTAGGTATTCCCCACCGGAGGAATTCTTTCATTATCATTTCCTTGGGGAGACGTGGATTTAGTTCGTCCGCCATTGATGGTGAAGAAATAATGTTTTTCTTTTGTTCTCTTCGCCTTCTTCTATATGTGGCTTCGATCTCGGATCTAGTAAAACTAAATCGCGATTGTATGTCCTTCGCATAGACAAGGGAATCTACAACAAAGAAAAAGTTGTATTTATAACAATAGTTAATAATGTAATTTTTCAAATATAACTTATACTTCCCGGCAACGGCGCCAAAAACTTGACACGCTTTTTGTGTAACTATCGCAAGTGCGATATCGTATCAAGTAGTAAAGTGGACTTTTTGAGTCCGGTTTATCGATCCCACAAGGAAGTTATGTTATAATTTGAATTATACACTATTAGTCTATTTTTATAGATACTTAAGATGAGTGAAACACACAATTAAAAGTTTGGTTTAATAATTGCAAAGAAATTGCAATAATAGTTCTAATATTATAAGGAAATAAAAAGATAGCAATAATAATAGATTGATTATCGATAAAATGAAATAGTTGGGATTACAAACTTAGTTCGTCATTAGTTATAAAAGATGTATTGGAGATCATAAGATGAATTTACTTATTATGTTGTGTAGATTCGATTTTCCTTAAAAAGACGGTTTCTCTTTCGAACTATAAAACGCCCCTTACATATTGAATCAATCCACTATATTTCTATGTTGATTGGCTTCAATACATAGCATTAGGAGTTGTGAAAATAACTCAATGAATCATCTAAGGACTAGGGGTATATTTCTATCCCCTAGAACAACTTAGAGTGAAGATCATTTGATCTAATCAAACATATTTTCTTTCGAAACATATGAAGATCATAAATATCTTCATTAATTGGCCAAATAAATAAAGATTGTTAAAACAATGAAAATCACACACAATAATAAGTAATTCATAATATATCTTTATACAAACATAAATAACATGACTAACCTTGTTTATAATCCCAACTTAAGAAACTTAGCCCATAAAGGGTTTATTACACATATTACAAGCTTTGGTGGTCATTCTTAGTTGAATCAAGAGAAAGAATTGATCCTAACTCCCTTAGTAGATAAAGGAGATAGAAGCAATAAACTCTCTGAACAACATATACTACACCACACTTACAAAGATCACTCAAGAACACAAGTGTGTTCTTCACACAAAAAGAAAAGTTTACAAGAAAATGGAAAATTATATGATGAATGGTGAATGATGAAGGATCTAAGGGGTCTATTTATACACCTAAACTCATCTAATAGCTCCAAAACAACAGCATTATTACATTATATCGGATCAATGCCACCATCCCTCAATAATACACAAAAGTATAAAAATTAGACAAATCATAGCAATCTGTCAAGAGTTACGGCCGTAACATTCGGGAGTTACGGCCAGAATCGAGGTGACTTACGGCCGTAACTCCTGAATGTTACGGCCGTAACGTGGCTTCGTAAATTTGCTCATTTGAAGCTTTGATAGTTACGTTTTCAGCCCGAATTCCTCGGACTTTGCGTTTTTGCCCAGATCTTCTTCGGATGATAACTTTTGATATATAACTCGATTTTGAATCGGAAAGACCGCCGAATTCGTCTCGAAAAGCCCTACAACATGAATATATCAAAATTCAATAAAGAGAATATTTATTAAACATGTTGTTTCTTGAGTAATTCGGTTATTTAATCCGATCATCATCCAATAAAAATAAAATTATTAAAACTAATAAATTAAAAGCAAAAAACGAGTAGACTAGCTCAATTATGGGTGAATTTTATCGATACAAACCATGGATAAGTGTACAAAAATGACACTTATCACACCCCCAAACTTGAATTCTTGCTAGTCCCGAGCAAGACTCTTTATTATTCATACTCCAAAAATAAAAATAAAAATAAAAAAAATAAGAAAATTAATACACACATAAATTAAAATATAAAAAGAGAAAATAAGATCAAAATGCCATTAATAAACAACAACCAGCTTTATACAGTAGATAGAAATGAATCAAGATTCAAAATAAATCTACTAATATTTTTGAAGTTAAAACACGGTTTTTATTTTGTAATTCCAAAATGTAAGGTTTTCCCCCCAAAAGGTTGATTATTTCTTTCCCACTCGTGATACACACGACTCCCTTTAATGGTTGCTCTCGATCACTCGTTTATTTTTCGACTCAATATGAAGAAGAATTTCATTGGCGTCATCAAATATTGTGATTTTTACAAAATTGAGTGTATTGAAATTCAGCTGCTAATTAATTCAAATCTGCTCATAAACTACATCCCTTTTAGTGATAGCTTTCACACCGTTATTTGCTAACGTGTAGCTCTTTTCACTAACACAATTTCTATCTCATTTTTTTTTTCGTAAAAAGGTGATAGCTTTCACACCGTTATTTGCTAACGTGTAGCTCTTTTCACCAATTTTTCTGAGACGGCCTACGCACCAACAATGGTTAGTCCTTTATTTTTCGCAAAATTTAAGACTTCCAAAATTAGGCAGCTGTTGCTGCTCAACACTTCTCCTTTTCGTCATTTATTTTTTTTAGGTGATAGCTTTCACACCGTTATTTGCTAACGTGTAGCTCTTTTCACCAATGACTCCTTTTTTTTTTTTTTTTAGGGAATAGAATTTTTGCAGAAAATCATTTTTTAGTTAAGCATGAAAAATCAAAAACTCCACAAATTAAGTAAATTTCAGTTTTATTTTTCATCAACCAATTGATTCTTCTTTTCTCAAGGTAACGAATGACTCGATTTTATATGATAATTACAAGGCTTGGAAAGAGAGATTAAGGCTCAAAAATTTTTTTTTGGAATATACAATTTTTTTACCGGTTAAAACGATTTTAGAAGTTTGTATATAGCTAATTTATGGTGTTATGGCCAGATCTAAAAATCTCAAAAATCAAAATACTATATATATATATATACTAAACCTAATCAATGCCAAATAATAAAAACACACCACAATGAAAATCCAAATAAAAATCATAGTTCAAAAACCACAAAATAAACACACAAGTATGAAAACATAACCCCCAAACTTATAAGTAAATCGTCCAGTTTTTTTTAAAAAAAAAAATATAATAGCATGCGAGAAAACAGAAAACTCCCTGAAATTTTAGTTTTGTGATCCTCCAGGTGTGTCGTCAGGGATGTTTAGAAAACGGAAAAGCTTTTCAAAGCGCTTCTCCGTTTCTAATTGTCGCTCGAGTATTTCATTCTGATTTCTCATAATTTCAGCCTGGGATGTTTCTAATCCCTGAACTCTTTCAAGCAAATTTTCCTCAAAAGCCGTCAACTCATAACCGGCATCTTCCTCGGCCTCATATTCCTCTTCCTCGCTACTCTCCTCTTCCGGTTCCAAACGTGCCCGTTTGCTTCTCAATTGAGTACTTCGAAAAATACTACTATGGCCGTTCAATCGATCCCCATGTGTTAAAATATCACCCCCTGCCGAAATTTTGACTCTCTGGCTCCTGCAAATACCGGTGATAAGGCAGGGGTATGGCATTTTCTGCCTAGTCGGTACCATGCCGGCATAGTGACAAATAGTAGTGTAAATGTGAGTACCCAAATCCATTTTTACCCCTCGGCGGATAGCATATAAACCTCGCAGGTGGCCAATGGAAACCGTCGTCAGAGTTGAAGTCGGGTAAATACTCCCGGATGCCCACATCCATAAATACCAAGCATCATCCATAAGGTCCGCTTGGTTGTATCAGGGTTTGATCATCCCAATACTGTCATGCAACTCGCTCTCTAACGCCCAACGTAAAACTCTATCATCCGGCACCTCTTCATTAGGCAAGATATTAATGTCAACCGCGTTAGTACCATTAACCCCCAAAAACTTGTTAATGACATCCGGTGAAAAATTTATCGATTTCCCATTCACAGTAGTCTGATGATAAGTAGGTGACCCTACCTGCCCAATGGACTTGTTGAAAGAATTGTAAAAGTTTAGGGTCAAGGTCGGGTTACCATTTGGGAGATCGGAAACGAACTTCTCCCAGCCGTTGTCTAAGAATTTTTGGATGAAAGGGGTAGTGATTGTGTTTCTATCCGCATGGCCGATGAAATCATCAAGATTGAACAATCTTTCCTTAATGCACTTCGTGTTTTGCTTTCTTTGTGGCGGTGCGAACCTTGAGATGACGAGCCAACCTTTTCTTTTCCTTTTGTTGATTTCTTGGTGCCATCCCCGAAATTGAACAAAATCAACTTCTTTTCATCACACGACTATAATCATCAAGCAAAACCAATAAAAACATAAAAAAATTCAAAGATTTTCGTTGTGGCATTTCGTCGGACACCTTGAGTTCATAGTTTTTAACAAGTTTTTCTTATTCAAACTCAAATCCATAAAGCCACCACAAATCAATGAATCAAATAACGATACAAATGTCAACAATACTCACAAATGAACAAGATTTAATCAACGAATCATACGGAAATAAGAATCGAAAAACAAATATGAAGAGAAAAACTACAAACTAAAACTCAAGAATATATAAATTGAAACAAGGATTGAAAGAGAACCTGATGATTATGTGTGAATGTTGATATGTTAATGAATTGTATTGATGAATTTGAGTTTTTTAGCAAGTAGGGATTGATAGGGGGAAAAATCGCTCTCCCGGCCGCTTGTGTCTCGTCTGGTGTGTGTGAAGTGTTTAAGGACGGTTTTTTTTTTTATACAGACTACTAGTTACGGCCGTAACATATACAAGTTACGGCCGTAAGTTGCTTTCGTTTTTCAAACAGGTTTTAAGATACGGCCGTAACACAAAGAAGTTACTGTAATATCCGGATTTATTACAGTGTATTTCATCTGTATTCAACCATGTATTATTTCGGATTGGTGATTTTGATTATTGGAATATGATATTTAGTGCATTGATATCATTGTGCATAAGTATAGAAACATGCAAAATTGCTCAAGAAACCTTGTGATAGCGCACGCTAAGAATGTATCTTAACGCGCGCTATCGGGCCATTATTAGCGCACGCTATGAAGGTAGGGGTTGCGTGCGCTAAGAACTCAATTATTGAGCGGGACAGCTAACACATGCGCCCGGCCTGACATGGGTCGGATAAGATTCCACGACGCATCCGGACAAACTCGAAGTCAACCATTATTAGCGCACGCTAAGGGATGCTTAGTAGCGTGCGCTAACTTGTCAATAATGCAGAATTTTATAAATGGGACAAAGAACCGATTTGGCTTTCATTTCCTTCGTCTATACTTCACCTTTGAGAGTCCAGAGAGCAAGTATATCCCTTCTAAACACTTAGAACATATATTAGTGATCATTGAATGATTGAGTATCACTTGTGAGTGATCATTGAAGAGGAGTAACACCTTGGAGTGGCACATAACCAAACGGAGTCGGATTATACCTCGTGGTTCAATGATTTCGGCATTCTAAGGTATGTTCAACCTATCACGATCTTAGATTTGGTTTTCCAATGGATACGATGATCATATTATCGAGGTATTGAATTTCATTAGTGAATTATTCAACAACATCATGTTTAGAAGATCGGAATGTCTACAAATACGATATTATTGTTGGAACCTTGAAGTTGGGATCCTAGTACTTCAAATGATGAGAGTAATATTCTGAAGTTAACAATCCGTATGATTTATGTTATCTTTGTGATCATGATTTGGAAGAGATGTTATAAGAACTTAAAGGAAGAATCATCTTAGGAAATATTCTTTCGTGTAAGTCGGAATTGTTAGTTCACCTCAAGATGAAGTCTGAATATGTATAATGATAGTAGCATCTAATACATCAACCGGAGATCACCAACTTTGCATGAGAATTGTAATCAAGATGGATTATGGTGTCATGAAGATTATACGTATATTTGCATCTTGAAATTGATATCATCATGGAGATCATTCATAAGAGTAAGAACTTGGTATTCATGGAAGTAACATGAATTATCACGAAGGATTTCATTGTTTCGAACATGGCAAGAACAAGCTATCGCCGCAAAGAAATCGCCATGCGCAGATAGCGCACGCTATGTTATGCGATTCAACGCGGCGCTATCGTGTACTAGTTAGCGTGCGGCGCTACGTTTGGTACGTAACGACGCTAGACCATCGCCGAAGCCGGTTGGCTGATCGCTGATGTATCGACCATGCATTATTAGCGTGCGCTAATATACGAGATTTAACGCGGCGCTATCGAGTACGTTTAGCGACGCAACGCTTTTGGACTTAGCGTGCGTTAAATCATCACCGAGTCGGCTGATCGCTGAGGCAATCGACAACGCCGGTTAGCGACGCTAGGCAGCAGGTGTCTGCGACGCTAACGAGTAACATTAACGCACGCTACATATGATTCGTAGCGTGCGTTAACTGGCCCGCAGAATGCCTATTAGGACTTCCTACCGTAATTGTTGAATTGTTAGACGCTCGCATAAAGACGAAATGAATTCTCAGATTTTTCTTTTGTTAAGGTTCGAGCTTAACACGTGACTGGTCGAAGGGGAGGACCTTCGAGTATTTTGATATTCGTGGAAGTTTATTCTTGTCAACGAACCGAGGCAAGTACTCTAATTATTTGTACTATGACAATTGTGATGGTATCGTGTAAATATGTTGTGTATATATATGTCCACCATGTGTTGATCCGACGGGAATCATCATGGGAATCTATAGCTGTGTGCGCTGGATCGTTGGACAGGTAGTTCCACCATGTGTTGGTCCGACGGGATCATCATGGGAATCTATAGCTGTGTGCGCTGGATCGTTGGAATACCATCTGTATGTTGGAAATGTTATGATATGATATGTGTTGTGGATATTCTCGTTGGAGAAACTTGTTATGATATAATTGTTGATTATATCACTGTTTTTATGATTATTGTACTTGTACTAGCATCGTTGTGCTAACCCCTTCGGGGGTGAACATTTGTGTATGTTCAGGATCCAGGAGAGCGGGGAAACAACCACTGGAGAGGCATGACGACGAGGGTGCGGAGTGATGTTTCGACCGGGTTTACTGTCTGTTATCTATTGGTTATTTTCAATAAGTACTCGAGTACGTTGTCGATTTATAATGCTTGGATTTTGATGATGTAATATAACTCTTCATGGGATATTTGTAATTTCGATTTTGAACCAGTCGGTTGAATTTCATTTCAGTAATTTCATAAACTGGTATCTGTTATTGTCATTCCTTTTATTCAGCCTTGTAAATTCTTATGTAAAGGATTTACGGCATTGTAATATTCTGAATATATCGGGGTGTTACGAATATGGTATCGGAGCTAAGATTATGGATATCTTGGCCGTTGGGTTAAAATAGGGTCATTTATGTCTTTTGAGGTAACCGGTCATGAACGACATCACCGCATCGCCACGTCTTCATGCGAACAGTGGTTGTAAGTTCCTAAACTCTATCTTGTTCTTTGCATGCCGTATCTCTTTATACTTGAATATTAGAACGATGTCGTTTCTCGTGTATTAAGTACTTGTGCTTACGGTATGTTGAGAGGCGGACGTGGACGTGGTCGCGGTCGTGGACGCGACGAAGGAATCTTTGAAGGGAGGCATCGCCTTCTAATCAGGCTAGTCATAGCTTAGGCGAGCCGCAACAATCCATCAATAACGAACCGGAACCTGGTGTGCCAGAAATCCTTCGTCAAGTTGTGAACCAGATGACTCAGTTCGCTCAGGTCGTGGACCGAATGCAAGTGGCGGCAGGAATTCAGCAGGGAGATGGACAACAAAGAATTCCAGAAATGGGAAATCGAGGTGACCGATGGTTACAAGAGGTGGCAAAGATGCAACCACCCAAATTTGACGGCTTTTCCGAGACTCCCACTTGGGACCATTGGTTAAAGGAACTGGAGAAAATTTTTGCTGGAATTAATTACCCGGACGACAGGAGAGCTCCTATTGCCCAGTACTTTCTGATAGGGGAAGCATCCGAGTGGTGGGAAGCTATCCGACCTGCAGATCATGATGCCGATTGGACGGAATTTAAAATGATGATGGAAGCTCAGTATTGCCCTCGTCCTGTGAGGGAAGCCAAAATTCGGGAATTTTTCTCCGCTCAACCATCAGACGAACCCGTGTCCCAGACGATTAAGACTTTTAACCAACAGTTAGCATTTGTTCGACATCTGGTCAGAACAGATGCGGAAATGATGATTCATTTTGAAATGAGGATGAAACCAGAAATCCAGAGGTACATGTCCGGTTTTGAATGTACCACTCTCCGCCAGTACCAGGATAAGGCGTTGGCGTATGAAATAAAAGAAGCAGCAATGGAGAAGTTTATGGAGTCGAAGAAACAGAAAGTCTCTGGTACTTTTACAGAGCACAAGAGCAGTGGGCCCCGCAAGGCCCAGTCTTCTTTTTCTTTCAAGAAGCCTCCGCACCCAGCTAAGAGCGGAAAGAATTACGGAACAATGTCAGCCACAACGGATACAGCTAGGAAGTGCTTTAACTGTGGTCGCCCAGGCCACCTTTGGCGTGATTGTTTGCGCACTCCAGTTACATGTTTTGAGTGCGGACAGGAAGGGCACCGTGCGACGTTTTGTAAGGACGCCACTAAGTACAATGGAACCCGCTCATCACAGCCAGTTCAGAAGGAAGCCAGTGTCCAACAGACGCAGCAAAGTGTTCAGATGCCTCAGAATTTTGGCCGCGGGCGAGGCAGAGGACAATGGGACCGAAAGGGGACATCGAGTGCCGGATCTGTTCCCCCACGTTTGTATGAGATGAGGAGGACAGATGATCAGGATGCTGCTGTCGCATCAGTCTGGCCCAAATCTTTTCCCGGGCTAGCGTATTGTTCGATACAGGAGCTACACATTCTTTCATATCTTTGTCTTGTGTAAATCGTTTGAATATTTCCGGTTTTTATACTTGTGAACCTTATGTTGTTGGTTTACCGAGTGGAGAGAGAATTGTCGGAAATTTAGAAACTAGAAATTTCCCTGTATCATTTGGGGGCAGAGAGTGGCTCTCAAATCTGATCGTGATAGAAATGCAAGGAGATGACCTGATACTCGGAGACGATTGGCTTAATCGGTATGGAGCAATTGTAGACTACCGAAGGAGGAAAATTTCACTGATCGCTGATGATGGCTCCGAAGTACTGTTCGAAGGATGGAAACCGGGAAGCTCAGGAAAATTGATCAAAGCGATGAAAGCTGTCAGATTGTTGAAACAAGGCTGTACCGGGTACTGGTGTTATGCAATGAAGAAAGAAGACGAAATGGTGGAACTTTCATCTATTCCTGTTGTGAACGAATTTCCAGATGTATTTCCTGATGAATTACCTGGGCTACCTCCACGAAGGGATGTAGAATTTACTATTGAGCTGGAACCTGGAGCGACACCAATTTCTAAGGCACCGTATCGTATGGCACCTACTGAGATGTACGAATTGAAGAAGCAGCTGGAGGAGTTACTGGACAAGGGTTATATTCAGCCAAGCGTTTCACCCTGGGGAGCGCCAGTTCTTTTTGTCCGAAAGAAGGATGGATCGCTCCGACTGTGTATTGACTATCGAGAGCTGAACAAGATGACGATTAAGAACAAATATCCGATACCACGGATTGATGATCTGTTTGACCAGCTGCAAGGGGCAACGGTATTTTCTAAAATTGATCTGAGATCAGGATACCATCAACTGAGGATTAAGGAGTCTGATGTTCCGAAATCGCTCGTAACTCGCTACGGCATTATGAGTTTGTGGTGATGCCGTTTGGTCTCACTAACGCACTTTCTTTGTATTTATGCAATTGATGAACAGAGTGTTCATTGAATTTTTGGACAAATTTGTGGTCGTGTTTATTGACGACATCTGGTGTATTCTAAGAGTCCTAAGAACATGCGCAAAGACTTGCGGATTGTATTGGAACTTTTGAGAAACGAGCAATTGTACGCCAAACTTTCTAAGTGTGAATTACGGCAAAGGAAGTAATGTTCCTTGGCCATGTGGTGTCGACTAAAGGAGTCCGAGTAGATCCTCGGAAGATCGAAGCAATATTGGATTGGAAGCCTCCCAAGAATGTGAAAGAGGTCCGAAGCTTCTTAGGACTTGCTGGATATTATCGTCGATTCGTGGAAGGGTTTTCTAAAATTTCCGCCCACTTACTCGACTTTTGCGTAAAACTCAAAAGTTTGAGTGGAACGAGTCGTGTCGACTAGTTTTGATGAGTTAAAGAAGAGATTGACGACGGCACCGATTCTATCACTTCCGCAGGGAACTGAAGGATTCATAGTTTACTGTGATGCTTGAATCAAGGACTTGGGTGCGTGTTGATGCGTAATGATAAGGTGATCGCTATGCGTCGCGACAACCGAAACCTTATGAAGTGAATTACCCGACACATGATTTGGAGCTAGCGGAGTGGTTTTTGCCTTGAAGATCCGGAGGCATTATCTCAGACGGGACTCACCGCCGATCTTTACGGATCATAAGAGTCTCAAGTACATATTCGATGAAAGAGTTGAACATGCGGCAAAGAAGATGGTTGGAACTGATTAAGGACTATGACTTGGAGATTTTATATCATCCAGGCAAAGCAAATGTAGTGGCCGATGCACTTAGCCGCAAGCCTGTCTCTATTCAGATGCTGGAGACGCTGACATCCCAACTTAGCCTTCAACGAGAGATGATTCGTGAAGGAATTGAGGTATGGTTACAAAGAGTCCAAGGACAACTGTGCGTGATGGAGATAACTTCATCTTTAACCGAAGAAATCGAATCTAGACAGGTAGATGATCCTCTGATGGTTCGGTTACATGATGAAGTGATCAAAGGAAAGGCCCCCGGATTCATAATTCATGACGATGGAGTTTTGAGATTTCAGAACCGACTCTGCGTTCCCAATGTTGATGTTCTGAAACAGACGATTATGAAGGAAGCTCATAGTTCGCCTTATTCTATCCACCCGGGCACCAGTAAAATGTATAAGGACTTGAAGCAGAATTTCTGGTGGGGCAACATGAAGCAAGACGTAGCGGACTATGTTTCGAAATGCTTGACTTGTCAGCAGGTTAAGATCGAGCATCAACGGCCTGCTGGAATGTTGAAGCCGCTCCCGATTCCTGAATGGAAGTGGGAGGACATATCAATGGACTTTATCACTAATATGCCGAAAACCAGGACAGGAATGAACATGATTTGGGTGATAGTTGATCGTTTAACCAAATCGGCTCATTTTCTAGGCATTAAGGATACGTGGGGACCAGAGAGGTTGGCACGAGTCTTTATTTCGGAGATAGTTCGATTGCATGGTACGCCGAAGACCATTGTTTCGATCGAGACGGCCGTTTGTGTCTCACTTTTGGAAGGCGATTCATAAGGCCTTGGGGACCGAATTAAACTTAAGATCTGACTTTTCACCCGCATGATCGACAACTGAGAGAACTATACNAACGGTGGANGATATGCTAAGGGCCTNTGCCTTAGATTGGTCAAACGATTGGGAAGNTCATCTACCGTTGATTNAATTTACCTANAATAANAGTTGGCATGCTTCNATTAAGATGNCACCGTTTGAGGCATTATACGGAAGGAGATGCAGATCGCCCCTATCTTTGGGACGATTCATCGGACTTGATCGAATGAACCGAGTTGATCGAGCGAGACTCGAGAGAAGATAGCCTTGATTCGTGAAAGGCCATTAACCGCCCAGAGTCGCCAGAAATCCTATGCGGACGTACGCCGCCGTCCATTGGAGTTCAAGATCTTGGAGATCACGTACTTTTGAAGGTTTCTCCTACTCGGGGAATCTTTCGTTTCGGAAGAAAGGAAAGCTGAGTCCGAGATATATCGGACCATTTGAAATCCTCGAGAGAGTTGGGAGTTGGCATACAGATTGGCATTGCCGCCGTCATTGTGTCATGTTCATAACGTGTTCCACGTATCCCAGTTACGGAGATATATACCAGATCCCAGTCATATCATTGATTTCGGCGAGATCGAAGTCGAGCAGGATGGGACATTTGAAGAAAGACTACCAAGATACTCGAGAGTCGAGTCAAGCAACTGAGGAACAAGTCAATCGTTTTGGTCAAAGTTCAGTGGTCACGTCACGGAATGGAAGAAGCCACTTGGGAAACAGAAGCTGATATGAAGTCTAGATATCCCGAGTTATTTTCGTCTTGAGTTTCGGGACGAAACTCCTTTTAGTAGGAGAGTATGTAATATCCGGATTTATTACAGTGTATTTCATCTGTATTCAACCATGTATTATTTCGGATTGGTGATTTTGATTATTGGAATATGATATTTAGTGCATTGATATCATTGTGCATAAGTATAGAAACATGCAAAATTGCTCAAGAAACCTTGTGATAGCGCACGCTTAGAATGTATCTTAACGCGCGCTATCGGGCCATTATTAGCGCACGCTATGAAGGTAGGGGTTGCGTGCGCTAAGAACTCAATTATTGAGCGGGACAGCTAACACATGCGCCAGCCGGGACATGGGTCCGGATAAGATTCCCGCTGACGCATCCGGACAAACTCGAAGTCAACCATTATTAGCGCACGCTAAGGGATGCTTAGTAGCGTGCGCTAACTTGTCAATAATGCAGAATTTTATAAATGGGACAAAGAACCGATTTGGCTTTCATTTCCTTCGTCTATACTTCACCTTTGAGAGTCTAGAGAGCAAGTATATCCCTTCTAAACACTTAGAACATATATTAGTGATCATTGAATGATTGAGTATCACTTGTGAGTGATCATTGAAGAGGAGTAACACCTTGGAGTGGCACATAACCAAACGGAGTCGGATTATACCTCGTGGTTCAGTGATTTCGGCATTCTAAGGTATGTTCAACCTATCACCAGTCTTAGATTTGGTTTTCCAATGGATACGATGATCATATTATCGAGGTATTGAATTTCATTAGTGAATTATTCAACAACATCATGTTTAGAAGATCGGAATGTCTACAAATACGATATTATTGTTGGAACCTTGAAGTTAGGATCCTAGTACTTCAAATGATGAGAGTAATATTCTGAAGTTAAAAATCCGTATGATTTATGTTATCTTTGTGATCATGATTTGGAAGAGATGTTATAAGAACTTAAAGGAAGAATCATCTTAGGAAATATTCTTTCGTGTAAGTCGGAATTGTTAGTTCACCTCAAGATGAAGTCTGAATATGTATAATGATAGTAGCATCTAATACATCAACCGGAGATCACCAACTTTGCATGAGAATTGTAATCAAGATGGATTATGGTGTCATGAAGATTATACGTATATTTGCATCTTGAAATTGATATCATCCTGGAGATCATTCATAAGAGTAAGAACTTGGTATTCATGGAAGTAACATGAATTATCACGAAGGATTTCATTGTTTCGAACATGGCAAGAACAGTTTACTGCTCAGCAGTAAACTGCCATGCAGAGATAGCGCACGCTATGTTATGCAGTTCAACGTGCGCTATCGTGTACTAGTTAGCATGCGCTACGTTTGGTACGTAACGTACGCTAGACCATCAGTCGAGTCAGTTGGCTGATCAGTGATGTACTGACCATGCATTATTAGCGTGCGCTAATATACGAGATTTAACGTGCGCTATCGAGTACGTTTAGCGTACGCAACGTTTTTGGACTTAGCGTGCGTTAAATCATCAGCCGAGTCAGTCGGCTGATCAGTGAGGCACTGACAACGCCGGGTTAGCGTACGCTAGGCAGTGTGTACTGTGTACGCTAACGAGTAGCATTAACGTACGCTACATATGATTCGTAGCGTGCGTTAATCTGTCCAGACAGAATGCCTATTAGGACTTCCTACCGTAATTGTTGAATTGTTAGACGCTCGTACAGCACGAAATGAATTCTGTACTTTTTCTTTTGTTAAGGTTCGAGCTTAACACGTGACTGATCGAAGGGGAGGACCTTCGAGTATTTTGATATTCGTGGAAGTTTATTCTTGTCAACGAACCGAGGCAAGTACTCTAATTATTTGTACTATGACAATTGTGATGGTATCGTGTAAATATGTTGTGTATATATATGTCCACCATGTGTTGATCCGACGGGAATCATCATGGGAATCTATAGTCATGTGCTGGATCGTTGGACAGGTAGTTCCACCATGTGTTGGTCCGACGGGATCATCATGGGAATCTATAGCTGTGTGCGCTGGATCGTTGGAATACCATCTGTATGTTGGAAATGTTATGATATGATATGTGTTGTGGATATTCTCGTTGGAGAAACTTGTTATGATATAATTGTTGATTATATCATTGTTTTTATGATTATTGTACTTGTACTAGCATCGTTGTGCTAACCCTTCGGGGTGAACATTTGTGTATGTTCGGGATCCAGAGAGCGGAAACAACCACTGGAGAGGCATGACGGCGAGGGTGCGGAGTGATGTTTCGACCGGGTTTCGTCATTATCTATGGGTTATTTTCAATAAGTACTCGAGTACGTTGTCGATTTATAATGCTTGGATTTTGATGATGTAATATAACTCTTCATGGGATATTTGTAATTTCGATTTTGAACCAGTCGGTTGAATTTCATTTCAGTAATTTCATAAACTGGTATCTGTTATTGTCATTCCTTTTATTCAGCCTTGTAAATTCTTATGTAAAGGATTTACGGCGCTGTAATATTCCTGAATATATTGGGGGTGTTACAGTTACGGCCGTATGTGACGTTTTTTTTTTTAAGTGGCAGTTTTTAAAGATACGGTCGTAACGTACACTAGTTACGGCCGTAATGCGCTTTCGTAAAAATATAATTGGACAACATACGGCCGTATCTAATAACTTACGGCCGTATTTATTTATATTATTATTTTTTTTTTTTTTTTTAAAAAAAACAAGATTATAATTATTATATGTTTGAGAATAATGAAAGAAAGACTCCCTGGATTTTATGAACGATCTGATCCTTGCTGTTGTTGTTGAATCCTTCCGTGTTACCCCCAAACTTATTTGCGAAATAATAGAGATTGGGTTGCCTCCCAATAAGCGCTTTGTTTAACGTCCTTAGCTTGACTTCTCGCCGATTAATTAGGTATTTCAGATTATGATTGATTTTGCTGTCGAGAATTCTCCTCCCAGATATGGCTTTAACCGTTGACCGTTTACTTTGAAACTCCCGTCGGTTGTATTATAAATCTCCACAGCTCCATGAGAAAACACCTCTTTGATCGTGTAAGGGCCTGTCCATCGTGATCGTAGCTTACCCGGAAACAGACGCAGTCGTGCATTAAAAAGCAGTTTTAAAATCTCTTCTTAGAATTTTGTTGTCATGCCATCTTTTCGTTTTTTCTTTGTAGATTTTGGCATTTTCATATGAGTCGAGTCGGATTTCATCCAACTCATTTAACTGCAGCAACCTTTTCTTTCCAGCCAACTGTTCGTCAAAGTTTAGTTTTTTTATAGCCCAAAAAGCTCGATGTTCAAGTTCTACTGGCAGGTGACAGGCTTTTCCAAAAACCAGACGAAATGGAGACATGCCTATCGGTGTCTTATAGGCTGTTCTGTAAGCCCAGAGCGCATCATCCAGCTTTTTCGACCAATCTTTTCGAGATGAGTCGATTGTCATCTCAAGTATACGTTTCAGTTCACGATTGGAAATTTCGACTTGTCCACTGGTTTGTGGGTGATAAGAGGTAGCGACACGGTGTTTTACTCCGAATTTGGTCAATAGAGCCTTAACTGGTGATTGCGAAATGAGATCCGCCATCACCGATAATAACTCTCGGAGTTCAAGCGAGTGAATATATTTTTCTTTAGAAAATTTACCACGACCTTAGCTTCGTTTGTTGGTAATGCAACAGCCTCCACCCATTTCGATACGTAGTCAACAGCTACAAGGATGTATTCATTAGAGAATGATGATGGAAAGGGTCCCATGAAATCAATTCCCCAAACGTCGAAGATTTCAACTTCAAGGATGAAATTCATTGGCATTTCATTTCTTTTTGACATGTTTCCATGTCTTTGGCACCGGTCACACTTCGAGACAAGTGTATGTGCATCTTTGAACAGAGTGGGCCAATAGAATCTGCTTCAAGAATTTTTGTCTTTGCTTTTGAACCTCCAAAATGTCCTCCATAGTGAGAGGAATGACATCTTTCTAATACCTTCTCCATTCTTCTTCGGTATGCATCTCGGATGATTTGATCAGGTCCTCGTCGAACAACAGAGGATCTTCACGGTAATAGTATTTCAACTCGGAGAAGAATTTTTCTTTTGATGATGGGAAAAATTTGGGTGAATTATTCCACTAACAAGGAAATTAACGATGTCGCATACCATGGTGCATTTTGTTTTTCCTGTATATTAGAGATTTGGAGCAGTTGTTCATCCGGAAATACTTCATTTATTTCCTTCTCTTGAGCATTGTTTTGGTCGAGTCTAGAGAGATGATCCGCCACTTGGTTTTCTGTTCCCTTCGTCTCTGATTTCTATGTCGAATTCTTGCATAAGTAGAACCCATCGGATTAGCCTTGACTTTGCATCTTTCTTTGTCATTAAATATTTCAAAGCTGAATGATCAGTGTAGACTATGACCTTTGATCCCAATAAGTAGGATCGAAATTTGTCAAAGGCATAAACCACTGCAAGCATCTCTTTTCGCTTGTTGTGTAGTTCACCGAGCATCATTCATAGTCCTCGCTAGCATAATGGATCACTTGCATCATTTTGTCCTTCTTCCGGCCCAAGACGGCCCCTACGGCATAATCACTTGCATCGCACATTAAAATGAAAGGAATAGTCCAACTGGAGAAATGATGATTGGAGCTGATGTAAGCTTATCCTTCAAAGTTGTAAAGGCCACGTGGCATTCATTTGTGAAAAGGAATGGTGTATCTTTCTCAAGCAAAGAACAGAGAGGTTTTGCTATTTTTGAGAAATCTTTTATAAACCTCCGATAGAATCCTGCATGTCCGAGAAAACTCCTTACTCCTTTCACCGAAATTGGTGGAGGAAGTTTTGCAATCACTTGGATCTTTGCCTTATCGACTTCAATTCCATGTTGTGAGATTCTATGGCCAAGTACGATTCCTTCTGGACCATGAAGTGACATTTCTCCCAATTGAGAACTAGATTTGTGTCTTCACATCTTTCCAAGACCATGCCTAAGTGAATTAGGCATTTATCAAATGAATCTCCGAAAACCGAGAAATCGTCCATGAAAACTTCAATGAATTTTTCAACCATGTCCGAGAATATTGACATCATGCATCTTTGAAATGTGGTCGAGCATTGCACAATCCGAATGGGATTCTTACGTAGGCAAATGTTCCATAAGGGCATGTGAATGTTGTTTTCTCTTGATCTTCCGGGGCTATTACGATTTGGTTGTACCGAATAGCCGTCGAGAAAACAGAGTAAGAATGTCCCGCCAATCTATCTAGCATCGATCAATAAATGGGAGTGGAAAATGATCTTTTCTTGTCGTCTTGTTTAGTTTCGTAATCAATGCACATTCTCCATCCTGTGATCGGTCGTGTTGGTATAAGTTCATTGTGCTCGTTCTCAATGATCGTGATTCCACTCTTTTTGGACACCATATGTACAGGGCTCACCCATGGACTATCTGAGATTGGATAAATGATTCATGCGTCAAGTAATTTAAGAATCTCTGCCTTCACAATTTCCTTCATGTTTGGATTCAAACGTCGTTGATGCTCAATTGAAGGTTTGCAGTCATCTTCCATCAAGATTTTATGAGTGCATATAGAGGGGCTTATTCCTCTAATGTCTGCAATAGTCCATCCAATTGCTCTTTTGTGATTCCTCAATACCCTTAGTAATTTCCCTTCTTCAAGTTTGGTCAATATGTTAGATATGATGACCGGAAGTGTTGAGGAAACGCCCAAGTAAGCGTATCTCAAATGTGTGGGTAGAGGTTTGAGATCAAGTGTTGGAGCTTCTTGTAAAGAAGGGAGGGGTTTAGCTGAGCTTGTCCCCAATTCTTCAAAATGTGGATGCTTTCTTAAGGTTGGTAGTGCTTCCAGATAGTTAACTGTTTCGGCCAAGTGATATTCTTCTTCCATGCTGGTTAGAGAATTTGCTATACATGTCTCAAGAGGATCTTTAGATAGAATTTTCTCTAAAGACTTGTTCACCATGGCTTCAATTGTGTCTATTTTTAGACAATACTCATCTGTGGAGGGTTGATTCAAAGTTTTTAAGACATCGAAGATGACATGTTCGTCTTCCACTCTGAGAATTAGTTTTCCTTCATAGACGTCAATAAGAGCACGTCCGGTTGTAGAAATGGTCGTTCGAGAATAATGGGAATATCCCGATCTTCTTCCATGTCGAGGATGATAAAATCACCGGGAATATGAATTTATCAACTTTGACGAGCACATCTTCAACTATCCCACGTGGATATTTGATTGACCGATCGGCTAATTGTAGCGAAACTGTTGTTGCTTTTGCTTCTCCCAAATTCAATTTGTTGAAAATTGACAGGGGCATCAAGTTGATACTTGCCCCTAAATCACAAAGAGCTTTGCCAAAATTTACTTCACCAATTGTACGGGAGTGTGATAGTTCCGGGATCTTTTAGCTTGGGTGGCAACTTCTTTTGTAGTATTGCGCTACATTCCTCTGTTAGCATGACAGTTTCGTATTCTTCAAGCCTTCGTTTGTTTGAAAGAATATCTTTCATAAATTTGGCATAGCTTGGCATTTGTGCTAGAGCATTGGCAAAAGGAATGTTGATGTGTAGCTTTTTGAAGATTTCCAAGAATTTCCCGAATTGAGCATCGAGCTTGTGATTCTTCAACCGTTGAGGAAATGGGATAGGTGGAACATAAGTTTTTGTAGCAATTGGACCTTTTTGAGATGAAGGTCATGTATCAGATTCTTTTTGTTTAATTTTATTATTTTACAGATGGTTTTCCATAGAAATTTCGAACAAATGCACTCCACTTCTTGTTGTGATAGCTTGGACATTTTCCCTTGGATTTACCTCGGTATTGCTAGGTAACATGCCTTGAGATCTTTCTGAAAGTATTTTGGCCATTTGGCCAACTTGTGTCTCCAGATTTTTAATTGAAGCATCATTGCGTTGTTGATACTTCAGTTGTTGTTCAGCTAGCTTCGTGATTGCTTCTTCCCATCCGGGCTTCTTTTCTTGATGCGTTGGATTCAACACATTGTTGTTGTTTGCATAAGAAAAATTTGGATGATTTTTGTATCCTGGATCGTATGTTGGCCCGTAAGGATTGTATGCTTGCCTTCGGAAATTCTGAGCATACGCCACTTGTTCTGGTGGTGGTGGTGACTGTTCTTGTTGCACTAAGGGACAGATAGTGCTGTTGTGAGTTGCTCCACAAATTTCACATGAAAAAGCTGAAATTTGTGGAGTTTGCACCGTCTTCACAGATTGAGGAGTTGAAAAGACATTTCCTCGACTTTCTTTGATAGAGCTTCAATTTTTGCCAACATAAGTGAATAAGAATCCACTTCAAAAACACCATTTGGTTTCTTTTGGATATTTCTGTCTGGCCATCTTGCACTTTGTTCACTTATAACCTCAAAAAGATTATAAGCCTCTTTCATAGTTTTGTTTCCCAGTGAGCCATTTGATGATGAATCGACATTGGCTCGGCATGAAGGTAAAATTCCAGAATAGAAGTAATTGACTTGTGCTCCCAAATTGAAACCATGGTTAGGACATTTTCGTAGCATATCCTTGTATCTCTCCCATGCTTCGTGGAATGATTCTGAATCTTGTTGACGAAATGTAGAGATTTCGTATTTGAGTTTCGCCACTTTTATTGGTGGAAAGTATTTAATGGTGAATTTTTGGACAAATTCGGGCCAATTTGTTATGCTTCGTGGTGGCAAAGTATCTAGCCACTCTCTTGCTCTGTCCTTCAAAGTGTGCACGAAAAGTCTCATTTTGATCGCCTCGTCATTTACATTTGGATATTTGAAATTTCCACATATTTCCACAAAACGGTTAATATGGAGATATGGATTTTCGTCGGTTCTTCCATAGAATGAGTTGTTGTTGGAGAAGAGATTGATGACATCTGGGCGAATTTGAAAATTGTCCACTCCAAATGGTGGATAGATTACACTTGATTGAACGCTCAAAGATGGGGGGTTCATGAATTCCCAAAGAGCATGTTGTCTTCATCTATTTCCTACAATAGGATATTGTTGATGTTGAATGTTTTGAACATTAGGTATTCCCCCACCGGAGGAATTCTTTCGTTATCATTTCCTTGGGGAGACGTGGATTTAGTTCGTCCGCCATTGATGGTGAAGAAATAATGTTTTTCTTTGTTCTCTTCGCCTTCTTCTATATGTGGCTTCGATCTCGGGATCTAGTAAAACTAAATCGCGATTGTATGTCCTTCGCATAGACAAGGGAATCTACAACAAAGAAAAAGTTGTATTTATAACAATAGTTAATAATGTAATTTTTTCAAATATAACTTATACTTCCCCGGCAACGGCGCCAAAAACTTGACACGCTTTTTGTGTAACTATCGCAAGTGCACGATATCGTATCAAGTAGTAAAGTGGACTTTTTGAGTCCGGTTTATCGATCCCACAAGGATGTTATGTTATAATTTGAATTATACACTATTAGTCTATTTTTATAGATACTTAAGATGAGTGAAACACACAATTAAAAAGTTTGGTTTAATAATTGCAAATAAATTGCAATAATAGTTCTAATATTATAAGGAAATAAAAAGATAGCAATAATAATAGATTGATTATCGATAAAATGAAATAGTTGGGATTACAAACTTAGTTCGTCATTAGTTATAAAAGATGTATTGGAGATCATAAGATGAATTTACTTATTATGTTGTGTAGATTCGATTTTCCTTAAAAAGACGGTTTCTCTTTCGAACTATAAAACGCCCCTTACATATTGAACCAATCCACTATATTTCTATGTTGATTGGCTTCAATACATAGCATTAGGATTTGTGAAAATAACTCAATGAATCATCTAAGGATTAGGGGTATATTTCTATCCCCTAGAACAACTTAGAGTGAAGATCATTTGATCTAATCAAACATATTTTCTTTCGAAACATATGAAGATCATAAATATCTTCATTAATTGGCCAAATAAATAAAGATTGTTAAAACAATGAAAATCACACACAATAATAAGTAATTCATAATATATCATTATACAAACATAAATAACATGACTAACCTTGTTTATAATCCCAACTTAAGAAACTTAGCCCATAAAGGGTTTATTACACATATTACAAGCTTTGGTGGTCATTCTTAGTTGAATCAAGAGAAAGAATTGATCCTAACTCCCTTAGTAGATAAAGGAGATAGAAGCAATAAACTCTCTGAACACCATATACTACACCACACTTACAAAGATCACTCAAGAACACAAGTGTGTTCTTCACACAAAAAGAAAAGTTTACAAGAAAATGGAAAATTATATGATGAATGGTGAATGATGAAGGATCTAAGGGGTCTATTTATACACCTAAAGTCATCTAATAGCTCCAAAACTACAGCATTATTACATTATATCGGATCTATGCCAGCATTCCCCTCAATAATACTCAAAAAGTATAAAAAATTAGACAAATCATAGCAATCTGTCAAGAGTTACGGCCGTAACATTCAGGAGTTACGGCCGTAACTGAGGTGACATACGGCCGTAACTCCTGAATGTTACGGCCGTAACGTGGCTTCGTAAATTTGCTCATTTGAAGCTTTTATAGTTACGTTTTCAGCCCAGAATTCCTCAGACTTTGCGTTTTTGCCCCAGATCTTCTTCGGATGATAACTTTTGATATATAACTCTGATTTTGAATCCGGAAAGACTGCCGAATTCGTCTCGAAAAGCCCTACAACATGAATATATCAAAATTCAATAAAGAGAATATTTATTAAACATGTTGTTTCTTGAGTAATTCAGTTATTTAATCCGATCATCATCCAATAAAAATAAAATTATTAAAAATAATAAATTAAAAGCAAAAAACGAGTAGACTAGCTCAATTATGGGTCAATTTTAACGATACAAACCATGGATAAGTGTACAAAAATGACACTTATCAATCACTCAGTTAATTCATTCATCACTCAGTTAATTCATTCATCACTGATTCAATACCATTGCTCAGTTAATTCATTCACCACTCAGTCAATCTCATTGTTTAGTTAATTCATTCATCACTCAGTCAATCTCATTGTTCGATTAATTCATTCATCACTCAGTCAATCTCATTGTTCAGTTAATTCATTCATCACTCAGTCAATCTCATTGTTCAGTTAATTCATTCATCGCTCAGTCAACCTCATTGTTCAGTTAATTCATCCATCACTCAGTCAATCTCATTGTTCAGTTAATTAATTCATCACTCAGTCAATCTCATTGCTCAGTTAATTCATTCATCACTGATTCAATCTCATTGCTCAGTTAATTCATTCATCACTCAGTCAATCTCATTGCTCAGTTAATTCATTAATCATCCAGCCCAACTCACGGTTCAGTTGTTGATCTTGTGGATCGAATTTTCAACCTTGTTAACTTGTTCAAGGTAATCATTTCAGGAATTTCATGAGGTAATCATGTTACCTCATTTGATCTTTCATGCAATCTTATCATATTCCGGCGTCATGTGGATGATCATTTTACTGCATTATTAATGCATTCATTATGTTAAAGTATGTATGCTCATTATCATCATTCCGTAACGTAATCATAATGCGATCTTACTACAACCCGTGCATCATACAAGGGGTCCTGCCAAGCTTCGAGAGCCAGTGGTAAGGACATTCATCACCGGTTTTGAACAAGTTAATTCTTGCTCGGTAATAGTACAATCATTCCTTTCATTTGTCGTTCATTCATTCATATAATTCATTCATCATATATCAATCACGTTGAGACTCATAATTATCAAACTAATCATTCACTTCACGGGGAACAATGGTTCCAATCATTTCATTTGAGTTATCACTCATTGCGTTATTAGTTCACCTCGGTGAGTCATTCTTGATCCTTGTCGGATTTCTTATCATTTATCATTCATCATAGTCACTCTCGTTTTTGGTAACCTTTCGGGGTCATATTAAGCGGTGAGTTCAGATTTGAGTCTTCGTTGAATCGTTGGGATCGAGGAGATCGATGATATGGAGGATATCAATGTTGGGTACATTTGAAATGTAGCCTTGTCTTTCGGATGACTGTATAACTCAATCCGTAATAATATATCATGGTTGTGGATCATTTATTGTTGATCTATTTTATAATGATCGTATTTGAGAATCTTGAGATTTTGAGATCGTTTGATGCATTCCTTTTGGTATTGTACCGAGATTTCGTGATAATCTGGGTGATTGTTTATTGTGATTCGAGAGGTCAAGTCATGGGGACTTGGGCGTGCGACAGATATGGTTCCGAGGACTATATGTGCATTGCTGTTCTTCTTTGGAGGTGAATCAGTGTTTGTATGGGCATCCGATGCCGATGAGAAGCGAGATTTCAGTTTTGGTGTATCTCATTGAGTTTTCCTGGCGGGATATTGCTTCTCCCAACTTGTTTTAAGTTTCGGGACGAAACTTCTTTTAAGGGGGGTAGTATGTAATATCCGCGATTTCGATTTCCAATAATTTTTTTTCTGGTGTAATTCCATCTTAGCAAGTCTATTGTGACCGTTTCCTCATTCCGAGAATGATTAATTCTACACTTTTTGTCATCCGAGTTCGTCTCGGTGTCGTTCTGTTGAATTCCGTGTTCTTAAGCGACTTTTCCACGTATGAGTTCGACTTTGTAAAATCACAATTAATTCTTGGAAACTCCAAAAATTCTGAATATTTTCAGTATTTTAGATAATCAAGTTAGATTTCAAATGGTTCAAACGGTGAGTCAATCGGAGTCCGGACGAAGGAGTTATGGTCGAAATAGCTAAGGCTGCACCATGTGCCTTTTGGTCTTTGGAGCGGGCATCTTGCAAGGGCCGCGGCTATACAGCCGGGCCGCGGCACAAAGCCAATGTGCTGGGAAGTTTTTGGCCGTGGGCCGCGGCACACTCATCCTGTGCCGTGGCACACAGTACAGGTTTGCCTATATCAGCGTTTTCTTGTGGAATCATCCTCATTTCATCACTCTCCTTCCTCTCCTCCTTGGGCGATTTGTGGGCGATATTTTGGGCGATTTAGCATCATCAAACTCAAATAATTTCATCTTCTTCAAGTTGTGGTGTGGATTAACAACATGTTTGTGGATTCTTCATCCTAATCAAGGTAATTTCTTGAAATCTCCTAAAATTTAATTTTTGGGAGTTTTGGCTTTGATTTCATTTTTCGTCCGAATTTGATGAATCGGTTGATGTTTGTAAACATTATTAATCATGTTCTATGGATTGTATATCTATATCTTCGATTCGTTCAACCCGATTGATGATTCTTAAGTTCTTGAGGAACTTTGAACATTTAGTGTTCGATTAAATGTCTCAAAGAGTTTCCTTCGATCGTTGTGTTGTTTTCGTTCGATATTATGTTATTGAATGAATTGTATTTCATTAAAGGTTGTTCGAACGCTTATATTTATCGGAGGATGCCATTCATTGTTCGTGGATGTATTTCATCGCCTTCGGTTGAGGCAAGTTTTATACTTGTACTAGTCAATGAGATTAATGTTATCATATATGTGTGTGAATGTGTTGTATCATTCCGAGACTTAGTCTCTTCATGAATTCATTGATATTAAGAGATCGTTCGATACGATACCTTTTGGAAATTATGCCAAATGTTTTGATTGTTCGTTAATGGCCGGTTCAAGGCATTGTGATACTCGTTGTTAATGTTATTATCGATCACCGGTTCGCGGTATCGATGTATCGATCGTTGTTGTTGAGATTAATGTCGATTTAAGACGTCGTTGTAATCATTGCTATTAATTTTGCAGTTTTGTCCTTGATGTTGTTTTGGCCGATTAAAGGCGTTGACGTATTCATTTCTCTTCTTCGTTGTCGGTAACCGATTAAAGGTGCCGAGACATCCTTCGTATCATTGTTATCGGTTGGCCATTCTAAGGCAATCGAGGTATTGAATTGGGGCTGTCGAGGATAGTTCCCATCCGTTGTGTCGTTGTTATCGATTGACCACTCTAAGGTAATCGAGGTATTGAATTGGGACTGTCAAGTACAATGCCCATCCGTGAGTCATCATTATCGTGTTGGCCGACTCAAGGTAGCACATTATCATAATTGTGATACGGCTTCGTGGCTTCGCCCTAATCGCGTGATATGGCCGTGCCATGGCCGCCCTAATCGTGATACGGCCGTGCGTGGCCGCCCTAACTGTGATACGACTTCGTGCCGTGGCTTCGGCCCTAATTGTGATACGGCTTCGTGCCGTGGCTTCGACCTTAATGGTGATACGGCTTCGTGCCGTGGCTTCGGCCCTAATCAATAACAGCTGCGGGCTGTTTTGCTTCATGTAATTGTGATATTTGACAGCTTCGGCTGAGTGACTTTCAAGCCTTTATTATTGTCCTGGTAATTTCATTGGAGCCTTCGGGCATTGTGATTCATAATTAATTCAGTTCTGGTTTGGTTCATGTCGTGTAATTCATTGTGGTACTCTATAATTATGATTCGCCGTTGGGCATTTACGATCTAACCTGTCGAACAGGTATTAATAGTATGCCGTGGGCATAGTATTTCATGAATGCTCGGTTCTTACCTTGGTTTGTGAGCATCTCGTATTATTATTATCATTGTACCGTTTCATTCTGCCTTTTGATGCATCTCATGTCATACATGTATTTGATGTTCATTATCTGGATGACTAACCCCGTGGGGGCGGAACATGTTTTCATGTTTTAGGTGCTTGCAATGAGAGAGTTGAGACACAGGGGCATGATGATGGCGACGAGGCATTCGAGCGATACTAGTCCGAGTTGTTCATGTTGGTCAGTCAGTTAGAGTGTTCTCCAGTTTGTTAGTCATTGTCGTTATGTTTTACCCGAGCAGATACTCGTGGATGTTGTTGTATTTTATTTTTGGCCATGTAGGCCCATCGTTGTCGTTGAAATTCCTTATCGGAATATTGTGTCGGATATCATGGTAGGGAATATGATTTTCCCTTGTTGTTTAATTTAATGTATTTTAGTCATGTTCGCCTGGTGGATCTCTTGGCGTGGGGTCCACGGAACTGTAATAACCCAATAGGATTTGGGGGTGTTACAGAAGATGGTATCAGAGATTTGGGTTGTGAGATACCCTGATATGTGAGTTATGTGGCTCTACCGATGCGGTAGTAGTTGTAACACCTCAAACTAGGCGGATATTACAGTGCCGTGGACCCCCGACTGGGACCCACCAGGCAAATGAAAAAGGATGAATTACACAGGGTAAATGTAGTACCGAACCACATTATAACATCAATTACTCCGAGTAGGAGTTTCATACAACACACCCAGGATAATATAGAATACATGTGTATCTTATGTGATGATAAAATACACGACACTGAATGAAACGAGTATTCGAACGGAATGTCTGCAGCGGAATAAATAAAGAAAACATGAATGACTGAATACATGACTGAAAGGACTGGGGCCCCCTTCTAGTATCACTGGGACTCCCCGCCGTCAACGTGCTCTCCCTGCGCCTTTGCCTTGCCATGACCTGAAAAACAATATCCCCAAACGGGGTCAGTTATACAGAACAACAATCCTCAAGGGTTGAAATTACACAATCATGAATTACTGAAGTTATGAAATACCCTTAATTATGAATTATGCTGAAGAGGAGTACCATAGTACGCCCGTAGTGTTCTGTGCGAGTGTACAAGACGGATGACCGGACACACCCGTCCTTGTACCTAATTAGTCTCACGGTGTAACGCTTTCCCGTGTGCACGGTCCAATGTATCGGTGAACCCAATACATAACCATCGTGTGCCCGACTAAAAATTCCACACAGCCACACCCGGCCACGCAATATGAACCCAGAAGGTCATATGAACGAGAATGACCATAACGAAAGTCAATGAATAATAATTAGACAAGGACAAGATGACTCACCGATATGAAAGTAATAGTGACGTGATTGATAACCCAATGAAATGATTTGGAACCGTCGTTCCTCGTGAATGAAATGATTATTCGACAATTACAAGTCTCAAAATGATTATTATTATGATGAATGAATTATGATTATGAACAATCAACAACGAAAGGAATGAGTATCCTTTTAACCGAGTAAGATTTAACTTACACAACAACGATGAAGAATGTCCGTCCACGAACAACGTCCTAACCAAGATACCGGTCGCTCGAACAACCTTAAATCAA
This sequence comes from Orobanche coerulescens, assembly GCA_033398695.1. Lineage (NCBI taxonomy): Eukaryota > Viridiplantae > Streptophyta > Magnoliopsida > Lamiales > Orobanchaceae > Orobanche > Orobanche coerulescens. The sequence continues at coordinate 136,127,508 of CM065811.1, read as the reverse complement.
TACAATTACCAACAATCCGATCAATAACGAATTAAACACGAATATAACGAACTCAAGACGTCGATACGATTAAACCAAGTTCATTGGGGCATTACATCGAACACTTTGAGGCCAACTTCGATTGATTACAACTAAACCTCAACAATACCAACTTCAAATCCCCAAGAAGTGTTTCAAATCAACAAAACATCTCCAATACGATCAATAATCCGTTATGAATATCCAAAACGTGATTATAACAACAATTAATCGAAAATCCCCAAATCCAACTCGATATTCAAAGTGTTCTTGAATAATCCCTCAATAATCCAATGAATCCTTATACAAACTCATAATCATATACATATCCCTTCATATAACATGATTATAACGTCCAAAAACATCATATCTCAACCCAAGATCGAAATCCAAGGTGTTGAAGAAATTACCTCTTGAAGATCCAACCACTTCGATCCGATGAACACGAGTTAAAACGAGTATCCAAGCTTCCCAAAGGAATGAAGATGATGAAGATTACACACTCAAGTGATTGATGATGATAAAAATCTCTCTCTCAACCCTCTCTCTCGGATGAAGAAGGAAAAAATGAAGAAGTGAGGAGAAATGACCCGGCCAAGTCCTTAAATACTGCCGCAAATTACGGCCGTAACTCGGCCCTCTTACGGCCGTAACATCCCAGGTCAACGGCCTTACGGCCGTAACCGGCCAACTCATACGACCGTAACTCGGCTTCATCCGAAAGCCTGCCGACAGACTTACGGCCGTAACAGCTCTGAGTTACGGCGTAACCGCCGTCAAAAACATCCGTCGACACCCTTACGGCCGTAACCGCACACCTTACGGCCGTAACTCGGATGATACGGCCGTATCCGGCCAAACTTACGGCGTAAGCCCTCTTCGTCAACGACCGGGCACCTTGCTGCACGCGTGCCGTGCAGAAGCCCAAGCCTTACGGCCGTACCTTCCTCGACTTATGGCCGTATGCCGCAACCCTTACGGCCGTAAGTCACACTTGGACAACAACACACAAAATTTACGAACACGATTCGGCCGTATCTCACCTTCCTTACGGCCGTAACTCACCTTCGCCAAAAATGTCTCGGTAGCTCTTTGAGCAGCGTCTGGCCGTAAAGCCCAGCCTTACGGCCGTACCTGCTCAACTTACGGCCGTACCACAAGACCTTACGGCCGTAAGTCCCTTTCGTCCAAATGGCCTGAAAACACGAACCCTTGTTACGGCCGTAACCCAAAGTCCTTACGGCCGTAACTCGATGCTGGCCAAGTTGAAAATTCCGATAACTCCGATTCCTCGCTACGACTGATGAATGATCCGACATAACATACGAATGTGAAAATGAACAAGTCTAACACAAGCCACAGATGATGCTCCCAATACGACTACCAATCACGATGAAAATAATAATACTCCCGTCGGTCTCTAAACGGAGATGACATGCCAATCAGTAACTGATATACGATTACAACATGCCAACAGTGAACACAAATGAATGAATCAAGAATGATGAGTGATTATTAACGAGTGAGAATTACTGAGTGACAATTACAGACTGATAATTACTGAATGAAAATGAATGAATTACAACCGGGTATTACATACCCCCCCTTAAAAAGAGTTTCGTCCCCGAAACTAAGGGTCAAACAACTCGGGATGACTCTCCCGCATACTCTCCTCGGTTTCCCAAGTGGCCTCTTCGACTCCGTGTCTGGACCACTGAATCTTGACCAAAGGGATCGTCTTGTTTCTCAACTGCTTGATTCGCCGCTCCAACACTCGTACAGGATGCTCCTCGTACGAATGATCATCTGCGATCTCGATTTCGTCAAACTGAAGTACGTGGCTCGGGTCGGCAACATACTTCCGCAGCTGAGAGACATGAAACACATTATGAATTCGGCTCAACGCCGGAGGTAAAGCCAATCGATAAGCTAACTCGCCTACTCGATCCAAAATCTCAAACGGTCCAATGAATCTCGGACTCAACTTTCCCCTCTTCCCAAAACGGAAGATACCACGACTCGGGGATACCTTGACCAACACATGGTCACCAGCCTCGAACTCTAACGGTCGACGTCGGTTATCTGCATATGATTTCTGTCGACTCTGAGCGGTCAACAAACGACTCCTGATCAAAGCTACCTTCTCACGGGCGGCTATAAGCATATCGGGCTCGGTGCCGATTGATTCTGATAAGTTGTCCCAACACAACGGAGATCGACAACGACGACCATACAAGGCCTCGTAAGGTGCCATCTTGATCGAAGTATGCCAACTATTATTATACGTGAACTCGATCAATGGTAGTTGGGCTTCCCAATCGTCTTTCCAATCGAGGACGCATGCTCTCAACATGTCCTCTAATGTCTGAATGGTCCTCTCTGATTGCCCGTCGGACTGAGGATGAAAAGCGGTACTGAGATTGAGCTGAGTTCCCATAGCACGATGAACTGATTTCCAAAAATGAGACACAAATCGTCCGTCACGATCGGAAACGATACTCTTAGGAGTACCGTGCAGTCTCACTATCTCCTTGATGAACAACTGAGCCAGTCTCTCGGGACCCCACGTATCCTTGATCTCAAGGAAATGAGCTGATTTAGTTAAGCGGTCCACAATCACCCAGATCGTATTCATGCCACGACGACTCGTCGGCAAACTCGTGATGAAGTCCATAGAAATGTCTTCCCACTTCCACTCCGGAATAGGGAGAGGTTTCAGCATACCCGCCGGTCGCTGATGTTCAATCTTAACTTGTTGAAAGATTAAGCATCTCGAAACAAATTCTGCGACTTCTCGCTTCATATTACTCCACCAGTAATTTTGTTTCAAGTCCTTGTACATCTTGCTGGACCCCGGATGAACAGAATAAGGGGTAGCATGAGCTTCTCTCAAAATCGAGTTTTTCAACTCGTCATTCGCGAGACGCACAACCGATTCTTAAATCTCAAAAGTCCATCCTCGTGGACCACGAATCCAGGGGCTTTCCCCTGAGCCACATCCTCACGGATGCGCAACAATGAAGGGTCTGAACTCTGATTCTCTCTGATTACCTCTTCAAGTGACGATGAAATCTCTAACATACAAAGCTGTCCCTGAACTCGCTGAAGCCAGACCTCGATCTCGGGTCTAAGGAATTCCTGCTGAAGCTCCTTCTGAATTGTTAGACGAGCAAGCATCTGCTCCTGAACGGACTTACGACTCAAGGCGTCGGCGACAACGTTCGCCTTGCCCGGGTGGTAAAGGATCTCGATATCATAATCTTTGATTAATTCCAACCACCGTCTCTGTCGCATATTTAACTCCTTCTGAGTAAATATATACTTTAAACTCTTATGATCGGTGAATATCTGACAGGTAACGCCATAAAGATAATGACGCCAAATTTTCAAAGCGAACACCACGGCTGCTAGCTCCAGGTCGTGTGTCGGATAATTAACCTCGTAAGGTCTCAATTGCCGTGAAGCATAGGCAATAACCTTCCCATTCTGTATGAGTACACATCCGAGACCCTGTCCGGACGCATCGCTATAAACCACAAATCCCTCCGTCCCCTGCGGCAAGGAAAGTACAAGTGCTAACATTAATCGGCTCTTGAGTTCCTCAAAACTCCGCTGACACGCGTCGGACCACGTGTATTTCTTATCCTTCCGCAATAAGTTCGTCAAGGGTTGAGCGATTTTAGAAAATCCTTCCACAAATCGCCGATAATAACCCGCTAGTCCGAGGAAACTTCGGATTTCCTTAACGCTCTTCGGAGGTAGCCAATCTCGAATAGCCTCCGTCTTCTGAGGTCGACACGAACTCCGTCTGACGAAATTACATGTCCGAGAAAAGTCACTTCGGACATCCAGAACTCGCACTTGGAAAACTTTCCAAAAAGTTGCTCTCGTCTCAACACGTCGAGAACCTGATGAAGATGAACCTCGTGATCCTCTCGGCTACGAGAATAAATCAAAATATCGTCGATGAAGACAACAACAAACTGATCCAAAAAGTCGATGAAAACCCGATTCATCAATTCCATGAATACCGCAGGTGCATTAGTTAGCCCGAACGGCATAACTACGAACTCATAATGACCATAGCGTGTTCGAAACGCCGTCCTCGCGATATCCGACTCTCGAATCCATGGCTGGTGATATCCGGATCTTAAGTCGATCTTGGAAAATCGAAGCTCCTGAAGTTGATCTAAAAGATTATCAATACGGGGTAAGGGATACTTATTCTTGATTGTCACTCTGTTCAACTCCCGATAATCGATACACAAACGAAATGAACCATCCTTCTTCTTGACAAACAACACGGGTGCTCCCCACGGACGCACTCGGTCGGATATAACCCTTCTCGAACAACTCCTCAAGTTGGTTCTTTAATTCTGCATTTCGGTCGGGGCCATCCGGTGCGGTGCCTTTGATATCGGAGACGTGCCGGGCTCCAACTCAATCGTGAATTCCACATCTCTGTGGAGGCAAACCGGTAACTCGTGCGGAAAAACATCGGCATATTCCCTCACTACCGGAATATCCGTCAATATCCGATGATTTCTCGGTTTTGGCCATATAGCACCAATAACCGACACATCCTGATTGAGTAATCTTACTGCTTTCATCGAATTAATGACCTTACGAGCAGTAGGATTACCTCCCTGAAACACACATTCAACCCCATCGTCTGAAATGATAGTGATCATATGCTTACGGACACTAATGATGGCATCATGACGATCCATCCAATCAATACCCAAGATGACGTCGTCCCTCGGCAAATCTACTACGATTAGGTCCGCTGGCCATACGACCATGGCCAGATCGGACAATTCTGAATCTCACGATTACCGATAATTCGTCTACCATCAGGTAGGCCAATGACATAAGGCTCACAACTAGTTGCACTACCCAGACGTAGTCTACTCAAACATGATTCGGAAATGAATGAATGCGATGCACCAGTATCAAAAAGGGTACACACAGGTTGAGATAGAATATCGAGTGTACCTGAGATCATTCGGGCCTCGGGATCATCGATCTTCTTCATCTCATAAATCCGGGGCTTGCTAGTCCCGGCACTGGACGCTCCCGTCTGCTGGCTATAGGCTCCCCCTCTAGTCGCTCCTGTCGTTTTAAACGACGCTGATTGAGTGGCCTGATTCTGAACGGATGACTGCTTCGGGGCTTGAGATGACGTCTGAGTAGGTTTGGAGTCCCTACGGCAAAAACGGGCCTAATGCCCAGCAATTCCACAATTATGACATGTGATAGTCTGTCTCAGACACTTGGTACTGAGGTGGCCAAGATCCCCACAGTTAAAACAGGTGATGGCCGAACTGGCCGCTCGAGACTGGGATTCCGCGGGTTTAGACGACACAGGAGGTTGCTCAGAAAAAGCAGGGCCCGCACGGGGTTTCTTGAAGGTTGTCTGACCGCCCTCAGACTGGTTACGATTCTTCGATTTCTTGATAGCAGACGAAGGTTGCTGCTTAGCAATTTCCTTAGCAGTAAGCTCATAGGTGAGAGCTTTCTCAATGAATTCGGCCAACGTGGTGCAATTATGATTAAGTAACTGAAGTCTCATACGGGGTTCCAGCCTCTTGCTGAAATACTTGATCTTATCCGCCTCTGAATGAATGATGGATGAGGCGAAAGGGAGAAGTTCCTGAAATTTCTCGACAATGGCGAGAACATCCTCGTCTGATGAGGGGTCGGGGGTGAGCAATTCCGACATCTTGGCCTCTCTGAGTGGGGCCGGATAATACCTTTCCATCATGAGAGTCTTGAACTGATCCCAAGTACAAGATCCTTCGGTGGGCTTCAACGATAACCACCAAGAATGTGCGCTCTTACCCAGGTAGTAAGCCGCAACAGAAACTTTATGTCCTTCGGGACACTCTACCATAGCAAACAACTTCTTGAAATGCTCGAGCCAATGAATGATATCTGCCGGCTCAGATGAGCCCTCAAAAGTAGGTGGCCTCTGGCGAGAGATATCGCCGATGATATTACTCACATTCCTCTCTTGCCTCTGAGGTGGCGGCGGAGGAGCCTGCTGATTTTGATTGACGGAGTTATGCATCGTCTCCATCAACTGAGCCATCTGGGTCATTTGGGCCATCATGCCCTGCATAAAAGCGAGTGGGTCAACCGGACACCCTCGGCGAGCCGTGTCCAGTACGACTCCCCGATAGTGAAGGATCGCGTCCAGGTGAATGAGTGGCAGCGTCGCTGCTCGATGAATTAGCATTATTTCTCGCGTTTGCACGTGTGTTCACGCGAGTTCTCGGGATTCGGCCCGCTCCACGGCCTCGTCCTCCTCGTCCTCTGCCAGCTCTTTCCATACTGAAGTAGGAAAGTCACATGATGATTATATTTCCCGCATGAATATCACGTTATGATTATGATATGGGATGATGAAAATGAGCATACACGCTTAAATACAGCGATTACATGAATGATTAATTGACGTGACATGATTATCTGATGAAGTTACTGAAATGATTATCTTGAATGAGTTACCAAGATTAATGATTTGATCTTCCTGATCAACAACTGAATAATGAAATGAATTGACTGATTAATGAGTTAACCTGACCGTCCTGGTCAAAGTGAAAATGATGATTGAAGATTGTTAACTAATGAATTATGAATGAATGATTATTGCCATAAATAATACCATGGCATAAGAATTCTTACAGTTCTTGGTCTGATTGGCTCGGCATTTGCACAGGTCACACGTGACGCGAAAGTCCAATGATACTAGTCCGATGACGATGATTTCAAATGAGACATGAATTGGAGGGTAGTATTCAAAACCTGTCTCCGATACCAACTCTGTAACACCCCAAACTAGGCGGATATTACAGTGCTGTGGACCCCCGACTGGGACCCACCAGGCAAATGAAAAAGGATGAATTACACAGGGTAAATGTAGTACCGAACCACATTATAACATCAATTACTCCGAGTAGGAGTTTCATACAACACACCCAGGATAATATAGAATACATGTGTATCTTATGTGACGATAAAATACACGACACTGAATGAAACGAGTATTCGAACGGAATGTCTGCAGCGGAATAAATAAAGAAAACATGAATGACTGAATACATGACTGAAAGGACTGGGGCCCCCTTCTAGTATCACTGGGACTCCCCGCCGTCAACGTGCTCTCCCTGCGCCTTTGCCTTGCCATGACCTGAAAAACAATATCCCCAAACGGGGTCAGTTATACAGAACAACAATCCTCAAGGGTTGAAATTACACAATCATGAATTACTGAAGTTATGAAATATCCTTAATTATGAATTACGCTGAAGAGGAGTACCATAGTACGCCCGTAGTGTTCTGTGCGAGTGTACAAGACGGATGACCGGACACACCCGTCCTTGTACCTAATTAGTCTCACGGTGTAACGCTTTCCCGTGTGCACGGTCCAATGTATCGGTGAACCCAATACATAACCATCGTGTGCCCGACTAAAAATTCCACACAGCCACACCCGGCCACGTAATATGAACTCAGAAGGTCATATGAACGAGAATGACCATAACGAAAGTCAATGAAAAATAATTAGACAAGGACAAGATGACTCACCGATATGAAAGTAATAGTGACGTGATTGATAACCCAATGAAATGATTTGGAACCGTCGTTCCTCGTGAATGAAATGATTATTCGACAATTACAAGTCTCAAAATGATTATTATTATGATGAATGAATTATGATTATGAACAATCAACAACGAAAGGAATGAGTATCCTTTTAACCGAGTAAGATTTAACTTACACAACAACGATGAAGAATGTCCGTCCACGAACAACGTCCTAACCAAGATACCGGTCGCTCGAACAACCTTAAATCAATACAATTACCAACAATCCGATCAATAACGAATTAAACACGAATATACCGAACTCAAGACGTCGATACGATTAAACCAAGTTCATTGGGGCATTACATCGAACACTTTGAGGCCAACTTCGATTGATTACAACTAAACCTCAACAATACCAACTTCAAATCCCCAAGAAGTGTTTCAAATCAACAAAACATCTCCAATACGATCAATAATCCGTTATGAATATCCAAAAACGTGATTATAACAACAATTAATCGAAAATCCCCAAATCCAACTCGATATTCAAAGTGTTCTTGAATAATCCCTCAATAATCCAATGAATCCTTATACAAACTCATAATCATATACATATCCCTTCATATAACATGATTATAACGTCCAAAAACATCATATCTCAACCCAAGATCGAAATCCAAGGTGTTGAAGAAATTACCTCTTGAAGATCCAACCACTTCGATCCGATGAACACGAGTTAAAACGAGTATCCAAGCTTCCCAAAGGAATGAAGATGATGAAGATTACACACTCAAGTGATTGATGATGATAAAAATCTCTCTCTCAACCCTCTCTCTCGGATGAAGAAGGAAAAAATGAAGAAGTGAGGAGAAATGACCCGGCCAAGTCCTTAAATACTGCCGGAAATTACGGCCGTAACTCGGCCCTCTTACGGCCGTAACATCCCAGGTCAACGGCCTTACGGCCGTAACCGGCCAACTCATACGATCGTAACTCGGCTTCATCCGAAAGCCTGCCGACAGACTTACGGCCGTAACCGCTCCTGAGTTACGGGCGTAACCCGCCTTCGTCAAAAACATCCGTCGACACCCTTACGGCCGTAACCGCACACCTTACGGCCGTAACTCGGATGATACGGCCGTATCCGGCCAAACTTACGGGCGTAAGCCCTCTTCGTCGAAAACGACCAGGCACCTTGCCTGCCGCGTATGGCCGTAACCGGCCAAGCCTTACGGCCGTACCTTCCTCGACTTATGGCCGTATGCCGCAACCCTTACGGCCGTAAGTCACCCTTGGTCGACAACACCCAAAATTTACGAACACCAGTTACGGCCGTATCTCACCTTCCTTACGGCCGTAACTCACCTTCGGCCAAAAATGTCTCGGTAACTGCTTCTTTGGGCAGCGTCGGCCAGTAATCGCCGACCTTACGGCCATACTGCTCAACTTACGGCCGTACCACAAGACCTTACGGCCGTAAGTCCCTTTCGTCAAATGGCACGAAAACACGAACCCTTGTTACGGCCGTAACCCAAAGTCCTTACGGCCGTAACTCGATCTTGGCCAAGTTGAAAATTCCGATAACTCCGATTCCTCGCTACGGTGATGAATGATCCGACATAACATACGAATGTGAAAATGAACAAGTCTAACACAAGCCACGAGATGATGCTCCCGATCGACTACCAATCACGATGAAAATAATAATACTCCGTCGGTCTCTAAACGGAGATGACATGCCAATCGATGGCGATATACGATTACAACATGCCAACAGTGAACACAAATGAATGAATCAAGAATGATGAGTGATTATTAACGAGTGAGAATTACTGAGTGACAATTACAGACTGATAATTACTGAATGAAAATGAATGAATTACAACCGGGTATTACAG